>JAWNMK010000620.1:3922500-5232500 GCA_035044105.1 Drosophila nr. perissopoda 5 BK-2023a | reverse complement strand
CAGTTAATATTTGGCAGCATTGCCAGATTAATAAACATAATAAACATAATTTATGACCCAATATTAAAGAGTATTAAGTTCGCATTTCCCATATACATATGTGTTGTGCATAATATATACATATAAAGTACTGTGAAAACAGCTGTTGCTGTTTTTTAATAGGCGCCTTCACCGCTGACCCTAATAAGCAACAATTGATGAGCAGCAAGTTGAGCAAAAAAAAAAAACGCTGCTGAAATTAGCTATTTAATGACAGGTTTCAGACATTCCGCTAATGCAGATGTTGATTGAGATTCCGATTGATTAATGATATATACGTCTCTATATGTATGGCTATTAAGTGAGCCGTGTTCTAATCTAATTTAGGTGTGATTAAATCGCAATTTTTAATTGGAAAACAAAAAGAAAAAAATAGATGAAAACAAAAAAAACGACATGCAAATTGACATGATTTATATTGAACAGCGAACCTATTAAAGCTTATGTATATATGCATTTAAAACTAATATCATTCAAATTGGCGAGAGAGAGAGAGGGAGAGAGGGAGAGAGAGAGGGAGGCAAATTTGAACTGACTCAGCGCTGATTGCGTTGCATGTTGCTCCGATTTGTAGCACTTTTGATTACATAGACTTGCACTTAAGTCATTGACAGTCGATAAAAAAATAAAACGAATAACAATACTTATTATCAAACGGCATGATGAACATTAAATACCCTAACTTTTATAGTATAGTTCGTACTCGCTAACATAATGCCAGTGTTTAAGCTCCTCCGATTACTAATCGGGGCTTACTCCGATCCCGACAATTGCACATAGTTGCGTGTGTGTGTGTCTCTTGGCGCATCGCGATAAGGAATATTTCAGTTTTTTCAGTTATCATGTACTTGGCCATTAGCCTCGACATTTTTGCCAAACTAAAAAAAATTGTTTCTTAATTTGGTAAATTAGGTAAACTTGACACTTGGCATATAAAATAAATGCCTGTTTTAACTGGTCAACTTCCGATTAACCAAGTTAGTATTTTAATTATTATTTCCGATTTCAGATTGGTGAACTATCCGTTATCCTATCCGTTAAATCCATATTTTGATTGCATTTTTTTTCATCTTAAATTTTGTAATTTATCGTTTAATTTGTACCTTTAATTTACTTGGTCAAAACTGTTTTTAATTCACATTAAATAAATAAATAGACAAAAAACCTTTTTCCAAAAATGTCCGTCATTGAATTTGAGTTCTGCCTAATTAGGATTAATCTAATCCATATCCTTGCAAATTTGTGTATGGCTGCAAACACGATGTTAATTAGATTAATTAGAGGAGCACATCAAATTGGAATTGCATTGACTTTCGCCATTGAGCTGATACTCCTGGAATCTCGGAATGGATCATCGCGCCATTTGCTCAACTCAGCTCAGCTCAGCTCAGCTCAGCTCATCACTTGGCCGGCGTTGTCTTTGGGGCTGGCTGAGAGACGCACCCAGTTAGCCAGCTAGCTAGCGAGTTAGCCAGGCAGCAATGTGCTCTTGCAGAGATCGCAGTTAGCGTTTAGCCAATTATCGATGCAGGCCATGGATTGGCAGCAACTGGCAACTGTTGACTCGGGCACCCAGTTGCCAATTAGCCAGCTTTACCGTCTATGTGCCTGTCTGACAACGATGTTTATACCCCTGTTTTTTTTTTTTTTCTCTTTTTTTTTTTTAATTACAACTCGGCCAACTGCAGCCGCTTGCGAGAATTGCGTCTAGAGGCTGACAGTCAACGGCGGGTCTAAGACTAAGACTCAGTCTAAAACTGAAACTAAAACTGAAACTCAAACGCAACTCGATAATTGCAATGGATGAATGCCAAATGCCAGCAAACAATGCAACGCAAATGGGCCATTTAGTGCAGTCATTAGCATTTATAGCAGCCACACGTAGCACAACAACAAGCAACAAGCAGCAAACAGCAAGCACAAAAAAAAAACAAACAACAAGCAACAACAACAACAACAACGACTTCATCTATAAGTAGTGCTACATGCATCATTACTACAATTAAGTCAATATTTGCGCGTCGCAAACTGAGTTGTAAAGCTTCTTCCTGCGTCTTCATCTTCGTCTTCGTCCTCCTCTTCGACTCCTTCCTCTTCGTCTTTCTCTTCGTCTTTGTCTTCTTCTTATTCTTCTTCTTCTTCTTCTTTGTGGTTGTCGCCAGTGCGTCTTGGGTCTGGGGATAAGCAATAGCTTGCCGCGTATTAACACATTTTCATCATTACACTGTGCAACACACGCGAGCTTTCAATTAATTCAAATCAATCAAATCGAAAACTAGAAAGAAAATTGGAAAGAAAAAAAAGAACGAAAAAGAATGGGAAAGATTCTTGTTATACATATATATACATAATCGATATACATAATCGATATACATAATCGATATACATAATCGATATACAACATGTCTTTTGGCCTACTGATGGTACAAATAAATGTTAAGTTAATAATATTTAAATACTCGATTGCAGTGAATACGGATGACAAGTAGCTCGATTACCCTAGCGGAGACAGCATGTAAATACATTTTGTTATCGATTGTTATCGATTGATTGAAATAATCTCTATCTGCTTGTGGCATACGAAAACTTATTAGACATTCGCCAACTTACGCAAATTCCTTTCATTTCCATTAAGGGAGAATTTAAAAAAATCGAAAAGCTTTTGCCTCTTCTGAAATTGAAGGAATTGAAGAGAATACAAATTGTTTATGGGATCGAAGATTTGTTCTTTATCTGTTACATACTTTTGTACCACATATTTGTATACATTTTCATGGGCTGAAGGTATTCAGAAATAACCACCCGAAATCGGCTTTGTTCACAATCACAGAAAAAGATGTACTTTCACTGAGAAAACATAATAGTAAAAATGATGAAACAATGATGTTAATTAACAAAAGAAACAATCAAGTGACGAACAGAATACAATTGTTGTTGTTGTTGTTATCATTGTTGTTGCACAGTGTTACTTAATGTCTTAGCGCAGAAGCTTTTCATTTTAAGAAGCCTACACACATCGGAGAGAATGAGCATGATACAGCCAAGGAGAGAGGGGTATGAACGGAAGGGGGGAGGGTAGGTGCAACAGAGAGGCGTGTATGTCTAAAAGTAGTCATCATTAAAATTCCTACAGTGACACACAGCAACTAAACAGGCAGCCCAGCCAACCAGCCAACCAACCAACCAGGCAGGCAGGCATGGAGGCGGGCAACTCGATGTAAGACTGAGAAGACGCTGTTATGCTAAGAACGGTGGGGGGGGGGGGAGAGATGCAAGTGCAACTGCAACTGCAACAGCGACAAAGGCCAACAAATCCCCAACTGGGCGGCCAGCTAAGCAAACACAATGTGGACGCTGTGCTTGTTTCAATTTTCGTTAATTATGTTATGACAAAAAACAAGAACAACAGGCAAGAAAAGCAATCTTGGCCACACCAACGAATGCATACCCTCCTAGACCGGGGTTAATCTGGTTAATAATGTTAACATTGCAGTACACTTGTGTAGTTACAGTGTATCAGAAATGCCAAAGGTTCGATTGTTTATATGACAGCGATGCGATAGTGTGGTCTGATCTGTTATCGTGAGTTCCCCAGTTAGCTTCAACTTATGCAGAAAGTTGAACTTATGATCCATAGATATAATGATGCTGATCAACAATTTGTATACTTTATGGGAACCGAGACGTCTCCTTCGATGCGTTGCACATGTCACGCTAAAATTATAATAACCTCAAAAAGGGTATACAAGACAAAGAGGCAGCAAGGGGAATGGGGGCGAAGAAGAAGCAGCTGCCACTAGGTACGAATTGAAGCTTGCGACTTGCAAGAGGGCCACATCTTAATGAGTGAACACAGCGACACCCAAGCAGGCAAACAGGCGACTGGTGCAGATTTATGGCCATGCCACGACACACACACACACACACGCACGCACATACAAAGAGAGAAAGAGAGAGGGGGAGAGAGAGAGGGAGACCCTATCATCTAAACTAAGAAATGCCAAAAGCCGTAAAACCCAAGCGACAACTCAAGTCAAGCAGCCCACAGCTACAGATTGCAAAAAGATCCGCGTGGGCGTTGAGCGTTCTTTAGTTTAGTTTGCTTTTGCCACTAATTAGCAGCCAGTTGAATGTCGCACGTTGCAAATTGCAACGTATATATATAGATGTATGTATGTAGGTGGTACCGATCCTCAGGCATTGGGTCTGAATCCCGATTTTACCTATTTAAGTGACAAGTAATGCTAATTACTGCATGTATCCCCCCCCACACACACACTCATACCCCGCACCTACACCTCCACCTGCTTTCCCCATTTGGCGCAGATCGTTTGAATCACGCAATTGCAACAATGCAAGTCATTAGGGTGTGTGTGTGTGTGTGTGTGTGTGTGTGTGTGTGTGTGTGTGTGTGTGTGTTCTCTCGCTTCGCAACACCATTAATGTCACAATGACACTAGCTGAAAGTGCATAATTGTTATTATTGAACTCAACCTTTATTGGGTTGAGGGTTTCTATGTCCTTGGGCCTCATGATATGCTTCCCTAGGATGCTGCATCTTTTCCTGGTTAAGGCGACGCATTCTGCTAGGATGTGCATTGAGGATTTCTCCTCATCGCTACTAAAAATACCCAATTTGGTTAGGTGACTTCTCAGTCTACAGTGTCCTGTCAATAGACCAGTGAGTATCCAGAGCCTGTTCTTTCCCATGGATATTACTTGCTTAAATCGCTTTTGATTCTAGCCACCTAAAAGACTTCTGGCTTGTCGGAGTCCTGGTGCCTCTGCCCAGCTCCGTTCACGCCTTTGCCTCTCTTCATCCCTGATTTGCAGCCATATTGTGTACCTTCCTATGCCACAATACGGTTCAAAAAAAAGAAAATATTATAAGTTATCAATCAAATTGGATTCATTCATTGATTTTAATGAACAGCTCATTAATTATGGCTTTCAATTTGTAATTCCATTTGAAAGCAAATTCCAAATGAAATAATTCGCCATCTCTCAGAATAATTGTTGGGGCTATATTTAAATGTTTGGTTTTCGTAAGTCACAATATAAACAATGAACGATTTTGTACATGTTTGTTCGATATTTGTTTTACAACATGTTTATGAATTTATTGTTTATTTTTGACATTCCACGATGGTTATTTAGTTTATTAGCCATAGGATAAATAACATTCGCGAAATGTGTCAAGAAACTTGCCACATTGTTTTTTTTTTTTTTGAAGTTTATACCATTTTTATTGCTTTGAACATTTGTTAATTAATGTATTTGTGCAAGTATGTTACGATTTATTAGTTTTGTTGTTATGCCAATTAAATATGTATGTTTGTATACGTATTTAAATGAAATTTGTACGGCAATCATCAAAAGTCGAGTCTTTAATATATTTTTTAATTAACGCCTTTTTCTTAGCTGCTCGTTTGCTTTAATTCATTTATTATTGTATTGCTTTCTTTTAGTGCCTTTGGTGCTGCAACTGAGCCAAGTGCATTAATTGGTAATTAATAATTGCTGCCAGCAAATGCAATTAAAAAGCAAAGCGCACAATTAAATGATTGAGTGCTTGTCTGCTTGTTGTTGTTGTTGTTGTGTGTGTGTGTGTGTGTGTGTATTTATAATTATAAATTGTATTTCCATGTTTATTTTTATTTCTACTTATCTTTTTTTTTTTCTTCTTTGCTGGCCTCTTATTCGATTAGTTTCACTGAACGGAGACAATTCGCGCTCTCATTAATTTTTCAACGTCACTAGAGGTCGGACGTCACCGCCCCTTTCCCCTTGCCCTCCTCCCAACCCACACCTCGTCGTATGTGTATGTGTGTATTTAAATAGAATAACAAACTAATTAGTGTTGATATTTTTCTTTTCAACATTTGTTCAATTCTATGTGGGCAATCACGATTCTCTATTTTTTTTATTTGCTTTGTTTTTGTTATTATTATTTATATATGTATATTTTAATTGAATTGCCTTCGGCCTGTTGCGATCGCTTCGCAATTGATTTATTGTTAATAAAAATTTGCTGTTGCCTTGTTAAATGTAAATGTGCCGCGATCCAACTTGCATAAGTAATCAAAATGCTAAGCACCCAACCTAAAAGCAGCAATAAACTGCAAACACTAACAGCAACAGCAACGGCAACCAATAACAGCAACAAATAACAGCAACAAATAACAGCAACAAATAACAGCGCACTCTATTATAAACTACAATACTCTGTGTCGAATTCGAATAAAGTCGCAAGTTCTATGCTCTTTTTTACGATAATAGTGTATTTAGTAGTAAAGGTAACGTTATTTATTGGAAATGTTGTTAAGCTTTTATGTTAAGCCAACACACACACACACACTGTTACGCTAATTGTGACAGGGTGAGTCATGGTCAACTCAGTTTTGAGGGAATGAGCGTGAGCTTGAGCCTGAGCTGGGCAAAGCAGCCAACATAGCTGTAATGCCACAATGGCACAAAGTCTAATTAGCATAGGGAGAAGCGATTGAAATAACCGGACAATTTAAATGGCAGTGCGCGCAAACGCAAAACGATTGCGCACGACAGAGTGTTATTAGAGCGAGCGAGAGCGAGCATGCACACACACACACACACACAAATACATGTACGTATGCATCAGCGGCATGCCAATTAGCCGGCGTGCTGTCAGCGTTGGCGTCAGCAGCGAAGCCGGTGACAAGTTTCGTTTTGAACTCAAAAAAACTTACATATTTCGGTCAATTGCGTTTATTTTTAATTATTTTCTGTGCGCTTTTTAAGTACGTTGCTGCTACTGATGCTGCTGTTGTTGTTGTTGTTGTTGTTGCTCTGCTTTAAGTGCTTGTCCTAAAATGAATCAATTAATTTGCTTTTTTAGAAAGCTTGAAAATAATGAATAAGATCGCAGCTGACTTTTGAGTTAGATCTGGATGTATATGCACACACACACACAAACATGTGTATGTATGTAATTGATAATATTGCTCGTTGGCGACGTTTTCTGATTGATCGACTGATGTGGGCAGCAGCGTGCGTACGTGTGTATGTGTGAGTGTGTGTAAATGTAAATGAATGAATTTGAATCAGTGTGAATGAATGCTCGTTGCATTTGGCAGTCAGCCAATTACATATGTATGTGTTACATATATGTACACACATACACGGATATACATTAATACTAATCACTGCCGCCGCCTCTTGATGGATGTGTCAAACATGATTTGTGCCATTGGCAAATGTATGTACATACACATGTACATGTACATCAATTTTCGGGAGTCAGTCTCTCCAAATACTCATGCAGGGTTTGTTTTTTTTTTGTGTGTGTTTAAGCCCGAATTCGAATTTAAACCTGTTTGAGATTTAAACGGGAGATTAATAGCTCAATATTTGTTTGGGCAGATCAATTCATAGCAATATAGATACATATTTGCAAATGATGTACAGAAAACTTTGCATTTGATATGAATATTGTGCAAGCATTCGCAAATATTTCCAATTCATTTTATAGTTTCTACAATCTATTTACAAAAACATATTTTAATTAATATTTAATTTGTATCTCTTTCCAGGTAAGTTACTCGAACGTTTGTCAACACATGTAAGCGCACATATGTATATGTATATAGATGTATATAGATGTATATAGAAAGCTGACCAAGTCTAAAGAGTTGAGCAGTTAAAAATCGCCAGAATCAAGGCTCGCAACTTTGTTGCTTAGCGTTCGCTAAGCGTTAACTGAAGCACTTGTGACATTGCCATACGTCTCGTATCTTGTCTGGTAAGCTTTAACGGTTTATTATGCCAAAATGCTGTCGTAAATTCAGCGCCAAGAGATAGAGAGAGAGACAGACAATAGCAGTGGCAATGGCAATAGCAACAACGACTAAACTATATCAGCCATAATTCCAGCAGGCATTTTAATCAGTCAGCAAATAAACGTTGCGCATATTTTAAGGCTAATTAAGCCGCAAATTATGAGCCGCTTGTCAGCGCGCATTTCTACAGGCTTAAAAATTGCTTCCACTTTGGGTGCTGTTTTTTTTTCTAATTTGGTTTTCTTTTCTTCTGGTATTACCAACTTTGAAGGGCTTACGGCTTACAATTACTTATTACTGTTTATTGTTATTACTTTTTATTACAATTACTAATGTAACTATTCAGTTTTGCAACACATTGCAACAATTCCCATTTAAAACAAGTAAGAATGCTGTAGTCGAGTGAGCTCGACTACAACATACCCTGAACCCAGTTGATAAATACATATATTCGAGTTTTATTGGCAAATTCCCCCTTTAAATAGATTTACACACATATGTGAGCAGGTCCATACTTTATCCACTCTTATCCGATCTTGATTAGAAGATTCTGTCTTTAAAATAGCAGCATTAATCGCTATCGAAAATCGAAATGTATCGATATTCGTGAAACGGTGGCAGTTATCGATGAAATAAAGCAAACTTGATCTGCGTCTGGTATTCGAGAACCTATGTATCCGCGTGTTCATACAGACGGACAGACAGACGGACATGCTGATCCTGATCAAGAATATATATATACTGTATGGCAACCGAGATGCTTCCTTCTGTCTGTTACATACATTTGCACGAAACCATCATACCCTTTTACCCATTTTGAATGGGTTCAGGGTATAAAAAGAAGATCGCTTTGGCTTATAATTTGTTATACGAGTCATATGTCTAGATGGAGGTGCTTCACCTTCACATGATTCCATTGGGATTGGGTTCCCCGACACTCCCAATCAGTTTTACGCATACTACTTGAACCTTGCCTTGCCACCAGTACTTAATTTCTGGGGGTGTTGTTCTTCAGATTAGATTCTCTTTTTTATTTTATTTTTTTTTTATTTGTGGCGTTTTTGATGTATATTGATAATGCGGTGTTTTTCCTGTCTCTGTTTTTTATTGTTGTGATTTTATTAGAGGTGTGTATTATATATGTATGTATATATATCGCTCAGTTTGAAAGCTAAACTGAAGAAACTTGATATTCAACTGTCGTTCTGCATCGGTCGTATATATTTGATATCTCGTATGAAAGAAATTTGGATTGGCAAGATATCCAGGCTAAACTCTGAAAGATATTATTTTGTACAGTTAATAATATTTCGAAATGCGGATATGAACAGATTAACTGATCAACGAAAGGGTATTTAATCATCGTCGTGCCTGAGACAGACTGGTTCTTATCTTTTTTATGGTTATATGTGCATATTTGTGGGGCGTGTGAAATGTTGAAATTGTGCAGCTTAGTCACATTTAGCTGATAAGTTCAATTAAAAGTAATTAAATATCGACAACTACAACAGTGACGAATACTGGCAAAAGAAAATCAGAGAGACAATCGCTGGTAGCCAACACTTTTCTCCTACTGCCCCCCCGTCCGTCCGTTCGACCGTCCGTTCGTCAGTCCGTTTGCCTGCTGTGGACCCAAGAGGTGGGTCCATTAAATGCAACACTGACAAAATTAATTGCCATTTTTTCGCATTTGGCAGAGCAACAAACGAAAATGTCAAGAAGACGCAGACGAAGACGCAGACGAAGACGAAGACGCAGACGAAGACGCAGGCGAAGACGCAGACGAAGACGAAGACGAAAGCAGCGGACAAAGAGACGTTGGCAATGAGCAAAAAACGAGCAAAACTCAAACGAAAAATTATTCGCCAAGCATTTAAACTGATGTTGTGGGCTGTGCGGCGGATGGAGCGCGGGGTGCGGCGTGCTGCTGCCGGGGGTAAGTGGAGGGGCGTGTGTGTGTGTGCCTAGCGTCGCTTGCATTGCAAATTAGCAATTGCTGTCAGTGCGGCGGCAAAGCTGCTGCCAACAACTGAGCGGAAGTCGCCGCAAATTTGTGAAGGAAATGAGTTTGGCCCGACGCTGGAACTTGCAACCGATTTGAATTGAATCCATTTTCCAAACACCAAACCCCCCGCCACCTTCTCCCTGCGCCCTGCCTACACATCCCTCCCCACTCTCTCTCTCTCCCTCTCTCTCTCGCTGGCTGGCTATTATTGGCTTCAATTGGTTTTTGCAATTTGTCAATAAGCCGCAAGGAGTGAGAACAGCTGTGCAGCATTGCATGCAACTTAACCAGAGAAGCGCATCACCTAATCTTTGCATACTCTACCACATCCCAATTGGCAGTAGCTCAGTTCTCGATCGTGTTAAATGGATATCAATTAGCCGAATATTAACTATGACAAATTTCACCTTTCCTGTTAACTGAACGAGTCCTTCAATGGTCTGATAAAAGTTTTCCTTTTTTTCGACCGAAATCTTAAATGATCCTTGCAACATGAATTAGGAAATGTTTTTTTTTATATTTCTTTTATTCAAGTGGATTAGAAATGATTTTAATCAATTGATTTTTTACAATTTACCTGCAAGAATGACGATTTGTTTTGCATGAAATACGTGTGTAAAAAGTAAGACTCGAAAAAATGCAGAATCATTATCCATACATAGTAAGCAACATTGGTTGCACCCCCTCCCCATCCCAATCATCTTGGCGTGTGTGCCCCTTTGGCAGTGTTGGCAACGCTCTTTGCGTCGCTTACCATTTGCATAACACATTAGAGCAACTATGTAACTATGCATGCATGTGTGTGTGTGTGTGTGTGTGTGTGTGTGTGTGTGTGTGCTACTGTGCTACTGCACAGTTGGTTTGCGTTTCTGTATGTGGTTCTTCTGCTTTGCTGCTGCTTGTTAGTAAAAATACTAATGGACAACATGTTGCACGCTTGAAAGCGTTGCATGTTTTTGTTGTTGTCAACTGTATACTATCTATTGTTGTAAAAACAATAACAACCGAAGCAGCAGCAGCAGCAGCAGCTCACATAAAAACATTATGTCTGAATCATGTTACAAAACAATTTAGCAAACAAACTGTCAAAAACATGACAACTTAAAGCGTTGCCTGAGACTCAGACGCAGACGTCGACAGCAGCAGCAGCAGCAGCAGCAACAGTAGCAGCGGCAGCGATTGTTGTTGTTGTTGTTGTTGTGGCTGTTGATGTTGACGTTGACGTTGATGAGTCGAGCACATTGTAAATGACATTTGAGAGTGCAACAGAGTGTAGAGTGATGTGTGGAGAGCAGTGGAGAGTGGGAGAGATGTGCCCAGTTGGGTTGAGCTTTTGTGCCCCTATTGCCTGCCTGCCTGCCTGCCTGGTTGCCTGCCTGCTGGACTGCCAGTCTGCCAGCCTGACAAATTATATTTGTTAATTCCACTTTTGGTAGTCACACATGCACAGATTGCAGCCAGCTACCTCTCCTCTCCCTGTCCCACTCTCTCGTGCTGTGCACCCCCGTTGTGTGTGGTGGTCTCACATGCAAATGATTTGCGTAATTAAATCAAAGCGCAACCCTTGACGAATTACGAATTATATTGTGGGTGATGATGGTGGTGGTGGTGGTGCTAGTGCTGTGATGGATGGTGGGGTTGATATTGACTTGAGCTCCACAACATTTTCACACACACAAACAGGCACACACATAATACACATATGGCCAAAGCGTTCGTTTTGGCCATAAATTTGAAGCTAAGCCATATAATTTTTGTAATGCCATTTACAATGGACGCTAAGCTGGCAAACGCCCCAAGATCAAGCGTATCGCAGTTGCGACTTTGCCTGCAATTAAGTGCAGCAAGCAGCCGCCTGGCAACCCTTTTGGCAGCACGCAATGCCGTTAAACACGCACACGCACACACACGCACACACATACATGTACATGTATGTGTGTTTGTTTACACACACATACAACATGTATATGTATGTATGTACATAACTGCACATGATAATGTCATAAAATTAAATGGTCACACTTATTGTTGCCGTTGTCGCTGCTTTAATTAGAGTTTTTCCAGCCGATGTCGGCAGCAAAGAAAATTTCCTTTCCTTATTCCATGACTGGGCTGCCTGACTGGCTGGCAGCTATAAATATTATAATTATCAAAAAGTGCAGCCAGCAACGTCGTCCACATCCACCGTCGACAAGTAATCGTAATTGAGTTAATTAACACGCCACAAAACGCGCCAGGCGACTACCATGGAGCGGAATATACAACTATGTTTAAATACACATACATACATAAACCAGAGAGAGCGGAGCGAGAGAGAGAGAGAGCAGGCAGCGCAGCAGGCATTTAATTGCCTGTACAAAATAGTAGCACAGCAGAAAAAGTCATGTTAGAAGCGAGGACTCAACATGCAATTGTTCTTCTTCTTGCTATTGTTGTCACTCAAGCCTCGAGGATCGAGCTTTCAACCTGCTCTCATTTGGGCAATTTAACAGTGAGTGAGATTTACATAGATAAGCGCATAGAGGAGCGCATGTTAAAATTAACATTTCGTGCTTGATGAACGAACAACAGAACATCAGAAAAATGCCCAAAGCTTTGCAATATTTCAATGTGTACATACGCGACATTAGCAACAATTAAGCGATCGCATCAGCAACCAGGCCAAAACTTGCCAAGCAATTTTACTGATGACAAGGCTGCTAAACTGATGACTACCACTTGCCCAGCCTAAAACAACAATAACAAGCGAGACGACGACGACGACGACGAGATCATTAAAAGTCCAAAAGTAAAACAATTATGGAACTCATTGAAGCCAATTATTAATAAAAACAGCAGCAGCAGCAGCAGCATCATCAGCATCAGCAGCAGCAGCATCATCAGCATCAGCAGCGACGAGGCGCAACAAGTGGCAAGTGGCCAACAGTAGCAGCAACAACAAACAACGGCAAAAACTGAAAGGCAACTGCAGCAAGAGCGGCCTTCGTCTTCTTCCGAGTGTGTGGCACAGTAGCAAAAGCACAACAAGAGACATGTGGCAAAAAGGGCAGTAACAAAAGCATTGTTAATGAAGCTGCAAGGAATGCAGACAAAGCGAACGAAGAACGTGGAGAACAACGACAAAGAGGAGGAACTGGGCGTGGAGAGCGCACAACTTCACACATAAATGGGAGCAACATGTTGCCAATGATGCTGCTGATGCTGCTGATGATGATGTTGTTGATGTTGATGATGATGATGATGCTGCTGCTGCTGCTGATGATGATGATGTTGTTGTTGATGATGATGATGATGATGATGATGATGATGATGATGGAGCTGATGCTCGCTACTGGTAATATTGCTGATATTGCTGGCGAGGGTCGCAACGCACGTTCCTAAAAACAATGAACATTCAAATAAAGTGATCAGCAATTGTGCAAGCTTCAAGAAATATCACTGGAAATTTTCAATGTTTTTTTTTTTCGGCAAATTCTAAAAAAAAAACTTTTTAGTATTTCTGTAATATGAAAAAGATGTTTTTGTATTATTTTTGAAATTGAGAATTTAACCTACGGTCAAAAATGTAGCCAACCTTAACTCTTGTGGTGCATCTCGCATATGCAACATGCTGTGCCACAGTCGTAGTCGTCGTCGTCGTCGTCGTCGATGTCGCTGCGACAATTAAGTTTGTAAACTGCACATAAATGGCAGGGAAGATGTCGCCAGGCAAGCGACTTAGGAGTATCATGGCCATGAGATGCTGCTTAATAATGTCATAAAAATTAGAACGGCGTATTAATTGGCAGGCCAGCAACAACGGAGAGAGAGGAGCACAGAGAGCAACTGCAACTGGCAACTGGTAACTGGCAACTGGCAACTGCAACTGGCAACTGCAATTGGAACTGCGTGTGGGAGCGCAACATGTTGCCTAGTTATTATTTTGTTGCTGATGCTGTTTGTATTGTTACTGTTACTGTTGCTGCTGCTGCTGCTGCCGTTGTTTTTTGCTTTTTGCTTTGCTGTTTTGTTGTTGCGCTGCAATTTCGCGCAAATAAAATAAATTGGCAGCCAATTAAGTGAACGTCGCTCAGTCACAGCGCATATCAGAACAAAAGCATAAAGGCAGCAAATTAAGTGGCTAGCGCAGGCAGCGAGCAGCAAGCAGCGAGCAGCGAGCAGCGAGCAGCGGGCAGCGAGCAAACGAAAGGAGTGCGGAAAAAATACGTATATAAGCCAAAAGAAGAAGAAATGTATGCAATACCAGCCACAAGGTGGCAGACGCTGCAGATAGCGGAAGCTGACCAACCGCGAAAGGCAAATAAAGAAAAAGAAATTTAATTAAATTTGAGTGCAATAGAGAGAGAGAGAGAGAGAGAGAGAGAGAGGGCGAACTGCAAAGCTTAGATTAATAAATGTGACACGCATGTTAACAGCAGCAGCAATAGCAATAACACTAACAGTAGCAGCTAAATCCAGCTGCTGCGTCTGTCAGTCACTCAGTCAGTCAATTCGTCAGTCAGTTCGTCAGTCAGTTCGTTCAGTTAGTGAGCCAATTACACGACAAAATCTTATATGATCGTGCAAATTGTATTTTTATTGCCAATTATTTATTTATTTCGTGCTGCGGACGACGCAGCCGACAGCTAAAATGTTATGAGAGGCGCGTCACGTCGCGTCCGTTGGGAGCAGCATCGCGTTAACATACGCTGTAAAAGTATGCAGTCTGCTAACCAAATACAAATGTTTATATACACATGCATATGTGTAGCAGTGTATGTACGCAGTCGATTATGCTCGATTCTTTGAAAGCGTGTCAGCCTCCCTCTTTCTCTCTTCCGCTCGCTGTTTCATTCTTTCTCCCACGGCATTTGCGTACAGCTGTTATTGTTCTTGTTGTTGTTGTTGTCATTTGAAAATTCAGAAATGATATTGAATTAATTGTCATTTTGTTGTTTGCCGTTGCTGGCGTTTTGTTGATTGTTTAGCAATCTTTGTATTTATCTACGTAGATATGTATGTACAAATATGCTTACATAGTAAAATATGTATACACATATATATGTATTTTTTTGTTCATTCATTAATTATCGGCAAAACAATCTATAAGCATATATAGTTTGTATTCAATGCAATTAAAAATAAAATTGTTGAGCAATCCGCATTGCACAGTTTTGCTTAGATCTTTGTTAAGCTGTTGAAATTGTGTGTTGTCGTCAATACGTTAATAACTTATGTATTTGCATTCAAATTATTGTCATCCCCCCCCTCCCGCGCGCTGGCATAAAAACTAATTAAATACAACGGTTAACAGCGCATGCTGCTTGTTAATTGGCTTTGTTGTTAAATGTTAATGTTGATGTTAAGCAATCGCCACTGTTCACTTTTAGCTATTGTTTTTATGGGGTTTTTTTAATGGTTCAATAAATTAAAAAAAAATAGGAAAAAGATGCGATAAATGTTGATCGCAAATTTTGTTAAATGAAATTTATAAATCGACGGGGCCAAGCACAACACGCACAACACGCATACGATGATTTTCAATAAAAATTAAACGCAGATAGGACAGTAAATAATAAAAATTGCCTCAAACAATGTGCGGCGTAAATAACAGTCGCTTGCACTTGAGTAATTTCGCATAAAACATAACCGAGTAGAAAGGATATTAATAAACCGACATAAACCTCGCCCACACACACACACTCATACGCATACGCATACGCTTACATTTGTGTGCACATGGACAAGAGGCTGCCATTGCCAGTTGTTTGTTGTTGCTGTTGTTGCTGTTGCAGCGCCATCAAGTAAATCAGTGTCCAATGTGTAAATAATTTCCATTTGAATGAGCAATTGTGCATTTTTCATACACACACACACACACACATACACACACACACATGCATACATATAGATATGCATATGCATTGGCTGCTGTTGTGCTTTTCATTTGCAGACGGGATGCGTCGACGTTTAAAATCTCATGAAATTTTATTAAAATGAAGTAAATATGGTGTAAACGTGCTGATAAAACGGTTCGTGCTCAGCTATGTAGAAGAAATGAATGGGCGGCAGTAGCAGCAGCAGCACACGAACGTCGCGGCGTCGGTTGTGACGACAGTTGCCGCCCTCCTTTGAGAGAGGCAGAGCGAGAGAGAGAGAGAGAGAGAGAGAGCAGCATAGGTGCCGGTGCAAAATTTTAAGCGCAGCTTTTATCTGTTAAAAGAGCGCAGTATGACAAACTGCCGATGAAGAGTAAACGATGTATATGTGTGTGTGTGCATTTGTGTGTGTGTGCACTTATTGATTATGGCAATTATTGATCAATGCGGTCAGTGACTATACTAGCCAATTAGTGGTTAAGGCAGGCATATACTTATATATCCATATATATAAATATATGCTTCATTATTATACCATGCAACTATTGATTACCAAGTTCTGCTCTTGTTAGGTACCACATACAATGTAATTTTTTCTCTTTCTTTCTTTCTTTCTGCCTTTCTGCTGGCCGTATGCAGGCAGCGCATGCAAAAGTCGCCGCAGAGATGCGTTTTTGAGGCGGTGCAGCATAAAATCGCTTATGTAAATAGTCCCGCAAATATGGTCGTATGTGTGTGTGTGTGTGTGTATGCAGATGTACGTGCTTGTGGGCCATGTGTGTGTTTGCGTAAATTGCAGTGCAGCTGTGTGTGCAGTTGCCGTCCATGTTGGAAACGATTGCTCTGTTATTAATGATGTCGCAGCATGTCGAGAGTGAAAGAGACAGAAGCACATTGTCCTTTGTCTTTGCGGCTGCTGTTGCTGTTGCTGTTGCTGCTGCTAATGTTATTGTTGTTGTTGTTGCTGTTGTTGTTAATTGTGAGAATGATGCCAGGCAGTTAACCGTTATTTAATGTGCGCTTGACTACAAGGGCCCCGAACTGACAATGTGTATGCAATTTTCATGCATCTCGACAAATGTAATTAACTGTAATGAGTAGCGTTTGTGTGCGGCCAGTGTATCAATATTACATACAAATATATGCACATATATTTGCATATGTGTGTGTGTGTGTGTGTTTGCGTGTACACTTATTTGGTCAAGTGAACATTGCTTTTGTCGGTTGTTTTGTTTTGTTGGCCAGTGTCGTTTTATCTGGGCTCGTCTTCAAACAAGCAAATTAAAATCATTATTATCATCATCATCAATGTTGGAGCATGCAACACAGCAGATACATGCATAAGTGTTGGCCAAACAACAATTGACACAAATACAACAGCTAACAATTTCAACAACAACAACAACAACTACAACAACAACTACAACAATGGCGAGTGCAAAAGAAAAGAAAACAAACTGCAATCAGTTTGCCTCGTCTTCTGCTTCTATCTATCTACCTGTTCGCTACCTGTTAATCGTGCTCACTCTCACCCGCCCAAGCAACGCGCGCTGTTTGTTTTAATTAGCCAACAGGAAAGCACAAGAATAAGCTAGTCTGTGCCTTGTGTCTTACACTGAGCGAATTAGTTGCACGAAATTAATTTCAATAAATCGAAGTTTAAAATAAAAGTTAAAAACAAATAAATTTAGTCCTCTCACA
Organism: Drosophila nr. perissopoda 5 BK-2023a; assembly: GCA_035044105.1. Classification (NCBI taxonomy): domain Eukaryota; kingdom Metazoa; phylum Arthropoda; class Insecta; order Diptera; family Drosophilidae; genus Drosophila; species Drosophila nr. perissopoda 5 BK-2023a. Next base: position 5,215,083 of record JAWNMK010000620.1, on the reverse strand, counting down.
AGGACTATTTGAATGATATATTCTTAATAATAAAAACAAGTTTTCAAACTATCGCCAATTGTGTTTTTTAAACAGCTGTGCATGATTTCTTACAGTGTACATAAGCCATTGATAAGCGATGCCCAAACGTTTATCAAGCCTTTGTCGTACCATTAACAATAATCGTATAGACTGAATTTTGCTTTTACCTTATTTATGTATTTGTCACTGTTATTGTTATTGTTATTATTATTGTTTAGCTTTTGCGTACGATGTTGCCATGCCGGGTCAGTTGACAGTTTCAATTAGGCTTTAACACCAGCTAGCCAGCTAGATACCCATGGCTCATAACTGCAGTTGGCCATCTCCATTTGGGGCTTGGGGCGCTGTTGGCTCTCAAGTGGCTGGCAATTACGTTCAATTAACTTGGCCAACTTGGTAACGGATGCGAAGCTGCAGTTGGCAGTTGGCTGTTGGCAATTGGCCAAATGCGTTCGCTATCTGTAATTAAATGATGCTGCTTGGCCTGGCTAACTGCCGGCATGCCACCTAATCATAAGTGATACCAAAAGGAAACGCATTTCAAGGCACACACCTGCAGCTGCCAACTGTGAGCTCTTCGAGCCACTTAATTACGTTGATTCTTAGACGATTGCTTGCAATGGCAGTGGAAATGCCAATGCCAAAGCTGCAGTTGCATTCGCTTTTCTTTTCTCTCTCTCTCTCTCTCTCTCTCTTTCTCTTTCTCGCTCTTATTTATTTACTTGTTTTTTTTTTGTTAGCTTGCAACGTCAGCTTAATTAATTGTGCGTCCGGCCGCACGTCCGGACTTTACTTGGTTTCCCTCTCCCTCTCTCTTTCTCTGTCTGCCTGTCTGCGTTTTTTTCTCTTCTGTTTTTGGCTAATGCGAGTGCAACTGGTTTTTGTGGCAGTAATCAGCGATCTGCGATCAGCGTTCGATTGATGCGATCGTTTGCAATTTCTATTTGAGCGTAAATTGCTAATTTTGTGGAAAACACATTAATTAGCGCAACATAAGTGCGCCAAGTTGCAATCGAGTTGAAATGCCGCTTAAGCTGGCCATCCTCGTCATCATCATCATCGTCGGCATCATTATGATTGTCTGCAATTTGGTGAATGCACCATTTAATCAACTTGCGCAAATTCAAGTGAGTTAAACGCATTCCCATAAACACATCTACTTCGATAGAGCGGCTAATTAATGACTACAGGTCTGTCCAGCTTAATAGCGATACAGAAAAAAACTTTAATTAAATTAAGTCATTAAGAATAAACTTAAACATTTAAATGAAAAAATAAGAAAATATTAAATTTTACTTAATTTTCAATATTAATTAAATTAAGAATTTCGTTGGCATTATTTTAATTCATGCTTTGTTAGAAGTTGAAAGCTGTTTAAAAATATTTGTAACTAGATTCAAATAAAATCAAAACTTTTTAAACGTACCATTTCATTGTTGCTCCTGTACATTTATTAATAATTATTTGAATTTATTTGAATTCTTTCCAATGGCAAAATGGGCCAAATTGAAAAGTTTCTAAATTTTTGGCGTTCATTGTTTTATGTATGGATAAGCACAAAGTAAACGAACGTTTTGTTTACTAAGCTTGACTCGCATGCTCACTTCGACACACACACACACACACACACACACATACACACACACACACACACATACACACACACACAGACACATACACTTAAGAGAGAGCGCTCTCTGTGGATGTGGATGGTTTCACCTAATTAACGCCGCTTGAAGTCGACTGCATTCGGCATTGTGAAGCAATTAAGATCCGCTTGAAGTTGGCAGCGCCCAGCGTTTGCTCAAGCATTTGAACTTTTTTGTCGTTGAGCGGATGACAATGACTACGTGAACTACAAACTACGTAGTCAGCGACAGCGTCAGCGTCGCAGTCGATGTTAGCGTCCTTCTTCAGTCGCCAGCTGCGTCTGCGCCTGCGATGCTTAGTCCATAAAAGCGCAATTTGTCGTAATTGCTTAAGCAGAAAGAAATAACATCAAATGACAGACTACAACACAATACATAAAACAACTTAATAAAAATTCCATTGCCGTGTTGTACATCAGTTCAGTCTCATGGAAGGGGCTGGGGGGCGGGGGCGGGGGCTGTGGTGGTAGCGGCCGCAGCTGAGTGAAAGAGAGCGGGCAAATAATAACAATGGGAATTGTCGCACAAATCAAAACGTTTTGGCGCAATGTGTCGCTGACAGAGCGATGGAGCGAAAGGGGGACTTGGTTGGGGGGTTGGGTGGTGTCAAGCATAAATCTCACTTAGAATCGCAGAAAGCAGAAAAGAAAAATCTGTACAAATAGATTAACAATAACAAGAGCAACAGTAACAGTAACAGCAACAGCAACAGCAACAGCAAACAAATGACTAGCCCCATACATACATACATACATATGTTGCCACAATAATAAACACCGTATCAGCAACAACAACAACCACAACAACAGCAGCAAAGCGCATAAATCAAACAAGCAGTTCGACTGGGGGCCGCTATCAATTCCGACTGCATATGGCAGCATTTGTGCTTCGTTGTTTTTTTTTATTTCTCCACTTTTTTATTGTTAATGTTGTTGTTGTTGTTGTTAGTTATTGAGATTGAGTGAAATAACAACAACGTTGAACTTTCGATGGCACTAGAACAGGCGTAAACACCAACACGACACTTACACAACTCGCACACACACATACACACACACACACACGACCCCACTCATGAGCACTATTTGAACAGACTAAGTTAACCAAACAGGCGACAAAACTGTCACTAAGTATTTGTTGCCATCAATGCAGTTTTAAATATGTGTCTAACTAAATGTAATAATAATTATTGGGAAGCAGTTTTTTAATGCAATATTTTAATGTGAGTTTACATCCATTTCAATTGTTAAATACATATGTGACGGGGAAAACGATTTCAACCATTTTGTCGCCTCTTTAAAATGCATGGAAAAAAAAAATATAAACAAAGAACGGGAGTTTAGTTGAAGCTGCTGCGAGTGACATTGGAAATTGTCAAGGGTCAAAAAAGCGACACAGTCAGTGGGAGAGAAAGAGATGACTATAGTCGCACTCTACTTTATATGGTGGCATGTGTGTGTGTGTGTGTGCATTTGATTTTGATTGGTATTTATGGCAGTTCTAGTACATTGAAAACACAAATATTGGCAAATTGTTGTTGTTATTGTTGTTGGAGCAGCACATGCTGCTGACAGGACGAAGCCAATGCTAAAGGGCAGCACACTGAACACTTTGTCGCTCCATAGTTAATTCAACAACAACAACATCGAGGACATTCAGAACTGTTTAAATTGTAAACGTTGCTATTTAATTGTTCGTTCAGCTACTTAATAGCCTGTTTTGTGTCGCACAACTTTGCTGGAACACAAACAAAAGCTATACAAAATATGCAAAAATACCAAATGTACGAGTAGAAAAACATAAAACATAAAACATAAAACATAAAACATGGACCACGGCAATCGCAGCCGTGACGTGACGCAACATTGTGGCGAGGAGTGTGGGGAGTTGGCTTATTCCTTGTCGCATAACATGTTTGGCGTTAACATTGTGAAGACCAACTCGCCTCTCTCTCTCTCTCTCTCTCTCTCTCTCTCTCCCGAGCGGATTCCGATCCCTACACTCGTCCCTCCATTGCGACTCCTTTTCGTGCTTGGCTTTGCATAGCTTTGGTGACCATTCTCTCTTTCCCGCACTCTCCACTCTCCTCCTCCAGCCATTCGCCATTCACCACTCTTCCTCCTCAACTGTCCCGTGCCCTTTTTATGTCCGTGTTAAGACTTCGTTTGCATTTTTATGGCATAAAAATTAAAAATGAATTTTGATTGTTTTGTTTGCTTGTTGTTGTTTTTTTGTTGTTGTTGTTGTTGTTGTTTTTTGGCCGACGTCTTGCTGTACTGTTTCTTTGTACCTTGTTATATATATTTTTGTGGCATTGTTTTAGTTTTTCATATTGCGCACTTGACTTTTTTTCGCCTCTTTTGTTGCTCGTAATTTGGTTTTGTTTTTAATATTGTTTTGTATTGAGTCTCTTTTGTTTTGCATAAGTTTGTTGTACGTATTTTTTAATTTGTGCTCGGAAGCCTTGCATGGCCAAAGGACATTGAAATTGGACTTTGTTAGGTGTTTTTTAATAGTACGCCTGAGGGCAATGTGACCTTAAAGCAATATTTAAACGTATATTGCATTAAGAATTGTTAAGCACAAATGTTGGCTAATTTGCTGTGTGAAGTACATATGTATAAGATAAGTACACATACACATACATAAGAATACACCTGGACATTAACACAGGTGTGTGGACAATAACTTGTGCATTTTTTGAAAATCATGTCCAAAATTCAATATATTCATTGAACTTCAAAAGTCTCTGGCTAAAGATATCGTACAGTCAATATGTTCAGCACATTTCATTGCTGAAATATATATGTATCAAACAATAATAATAATAAATAATATTTGGTGCAAGGTAAAGTTAATAAGTTAATAAGAAAAGTGGAAAAAGTTCGCATTGGTTCATAAGGACTGGTACGAATCAGAGTGTCACATAGATTCAAACAGATTAATTTGTTAAGGTTAAAGTTAGTCACCAAAATTCCATATTAAATGAACGATACATGGTGCTTGCCACCGAGTTGTTGCCTCCACACCTATTTTACTGTCCAGATGTGTAAATGCGTCTGCTCTGTAAAGTAGGCAACACAAATTTCAAACGCTCAGCTTCCAAAAGGACAACGTTCAAAATAGTTGTTATCTGTGCAACGCGTATATCGGCGCTTGTGACTCTTTGAGGTTCAACCCCCCTCTCTCATAAAGTCGACTTGCTTATTAACTGCAAGTGGCACAATTCTGGGATACGTTAATATGTATATATGCTTTTGCAAATATCACGTTTGTAGCCACAAATATGCACATTTCAATATTAATACTTTTTTTTTTTTGTCACTCACATGATTATTTTCCATAATTTTGCCATAAATTTCCTCTTCGCTCGTTGCGTGCACAAATTTAATTTATGTGATTTTTGTTTGCGCCAATGCAAATTGACGCAACGCAACGCAAGCCGCCAACCAGCCCAGACAGACAGACAGGTGTGGGGGTGGCGGGTGCCTGGTGGCAGGTTGGCAGCACAGCAGTGAGCAGTGGACAGGGGGCGGGGTCTCTGCACGCTCAGCACGTTTATTCGCACTTAATTCGCACTTTTTGACACCTTTCGCTGTCGGTCAGTTGCACGACGCAACGCAAAACCAAAAGCCCAAAAACCAAAATAAACAGAAATGCGTTGCCCTTAAAAGCCAACAACAACACCTCACCGCCCCGCCCCCTACTACCTGCCCCCAATCCATATGCAGGCTGTCAGCAACATAATGTGCAATGGCAAAAAGCGAACGGCTCGAAAAATTATGCAAAATAAATTAATTACCAATTAAGGGTGAGCCACGCCGCCCTTTAAGGGGGTGTACGTGGGGTGGGGTGGGATTGGGTGCGGGGGGAAGGGCGGACTGGTTAGTCTGCAGCGACAGTAGTCCCTTCAAAAACGCAGTCAAAAGTTGGGGCTCCCGATTTGCAGCTGTTGCAGGCATATGCAGAATTTTCTCTCGGATTTTCAAGGGGTTGTTGTTGCCCAAAAAAGGGGGTTGCTGTGTGTGTGCGATTGTGTGTGTGAGTGTGTGTGTGTGTGTGTGTGTGTGGCAAACAAGGGGCTGCCGTAACGCGTTTGTCACATGAGTCTCGGCCACTAATTAGTGTCATTAAATGCGCTCCACATGCTCGACATGCGACAGCATTTGCAATACTTCAACAATCCCCTTACCCCCAACACCCCCCCACCCACTCCCCGCCCTACCCCTGCAGTGGCTATCGACTACTTTTGTAGAGCGCATGCATAAAACATGACACAAAATTGCAGCAGTCCACTTTTTGTCGCAAATAACAAAACCATAAACATAACTGACCGCAAAATCAACTCGGAAAATTTATGAAAAACTGCTCATGGGACAGTGCTAGTGGGATGAAGGTGTATGGGGGGGAGGTGTGTGTGTATAAAACTAGCGAGAGTTTCTTATAACCAAAGTAACTTCCGTTAACTTGCGTGCAATCCTGTAATTTACCCCACCACTTACACGCTTCGCTCGACGAGTCGACGCGACCGCAATTGGGGTGAAAAAGGGTTTAAGTTCCCATACATACATATGTGTATGTCTATGTGCATCTGTGTGTGTGTGTGTGTAATTATGGAGTCGCAACCAAAAACGAAAAGAAACACCTCCTCGACCCCCTTTGGGCTGGTCAGGGGCTGGACGGCCTTCGCTTAGCAAACTAAACTGTGAAAAAGCCCGCGGGAAATGTAACCGAAAAAATAAATAAGAATAGAAGAGTAAAGGGGCTCTAAGTCTATGTGTATTACTGCTGTAAATTTGAATATTGATTGGGTTTAATGAGCGCTCTGGTCGCGCAATTAGTATGCCCCCCCCCCCCCCCACCCCACTCCCTTCTCCAGCTGAGCACCCTAGCTTAGTTGGCCCGGTCAGGTATCGGTTGCGTTTCCGTTTGCCTCACTTCGCTGGCGACACAGGCGACAAGGCTCGGAAACGGAAACCTGCTGGGCAACCAGTGTTGACCAAGTACAAAAAAAAGGGGGTGTGGTTGAGGGTTTGAGCACATTCAGTGTAACTCGACTAAATGGAGATACTTAATGAAAGACCGCAATCAGCAGCCACCGTAAATATATTGTTTTAGTTTGTTAAGGGTGCCATTAGAGCATATTTGATGCCGGAGGAGTAGTTATTTAAATGGCGTGAATAGCTTATTGAAATACAGTTGAAGTTTACAAATTATTGATTACCCTAATTACATACACCTCGGAAATCCATTGATATTATAGGTATTCTAATAAAGTTGTAAAGAACATCGATGACGACTTCAAATCGAAGAATTCACTCAAATAGTTTAGAGAGAATTGAAATTGATTGAATCAAAGCAGAAATGGAACAGAATAATACGCAAATGGTGTTGGATGTGTTTTGGAGGGCTTCGATTTTTATTTATACCCTAGCCGAGGGATTGCAAATTTGTTATTGAGGTTTGAAAGGCATTCAAGGAGACTTCTCCGTTCCCATTCAGCCGAGCCATGTCCGTCTCTCTGTCTGTTCGTCCCTCATTTTTGGTGAGTTTTAGATGTCAGCTGATGGACTCATGTGTACAAAGTTATCATTATTTGGAGGGTAAGCTATAATTAGTATTCCAATTAAGACCCCTAAGGGCACGGATTCTATTCTATACTGATGAACCTTGTAATTGGGTGACCATACACAAGATCCATATTCCAGAATAGGACGCACAAGTGAGATATAGAGAGTTTTAGTAATGTAGGGATCGTCAGTGCTTAATGAAAATCAGGACTGCAAAGGCTCGATTAACAGAGGAAGAAATATGCTTGTCAAACTTAAGCTTGGGATCTAAAAGTATTCCCAAATCATGAACACATTCAATGCGTTCCAGTGGCTTGCCATGATGAAAATATGTATTTAAATAGGGCAATCGCCTATAAAAATATTTATTACAATTACGAATTAAAAAATGTATACGGCATTAGGCTTCAAAACTATAGTCAGCCTGAAGCCCCTGTCCAGGAAACGAGTCGGTAGACGGCAGACTCAGCTTTACATCATCGGCATACATTAGTAGCCGAGAATGACTTATCACGGACGGAAGATCATCTATAAATAAAGTGAATACCAAAGGGCCAAGGTACTCCGGAAGTAACCCGAACAGACTTTGAGACATAACCTCGAAAGTATTATTAATTTTGAAAATATAAAATCCATAAAATAAACTTGTAAATTGAGAATCAAATTGAGAACTAAATGGGAATTAAATGATAATTGTATAGCATGAAGAAATGGAAAATAAAATATGTGAAAATTGAAAATAAATTGAAACATTTGTAATAAATTCGATTTGAAAACTAAATGTTTGGGGATGATAAAGAAAAACGTAGACAAAATCTTAAGTGGAATTGAATGAAATCAAATGGAATGGAAATTAAACAAAATGAAAATGTGATTGGAGCAGGAACAAATCACGAGTTAAATCGTTGGGCAAATCTGCACAAAATTCATCCATGCACATTTACAATGCAATATTGACGATGTTGGGGCGGGGCGGGCCGGTGTGCAGGGCGAGGAGTGGTGCCGGATGCGGGGTTCGGCTTTGAATGTAATGAATAAATTAATTGATCGTCCACGCACAACACAAAACTATGAATGGTCAATGAATGCTCTGCTGTCTCCGATAAAATTGGGCACCCCCAACCACAAACCGCAACCCCCCGCCACCCCCTAACCACAAACGTCAATCCCACAACCCGCCACACCCTTGCCCATAAGCTTTGGGGCCATTGAATTCCATTTGGCGATTCAATTTAGTCTAAACTAAAATAACAGTGCAGTTTGCCATTGCTGGGGAAGAGCGAGTGTGTGTGTATGTGTGTGTATGTGTGTGTGAGTATGTGTGTGTGTATACAGCTAACTTGGTCAGTATCATTGTATCATTGGCTTTGGGGTAAAAGCGGGCGTTAAATTTACATAAATTGATTTGATTGAATTGTTATGAGTGAGTTGCCCGATGCTTGGAAGAGCACTTGATGAGTTTTTGACACTGGCCACACACACACACACACACACACACACACAGAGAGGCACACACACAGAGAGAGACACACACACACTGCCACTCAATGTCTAATTAAAGTCATTGCCAGCAGCTGCAACAGCAGACCATGCAACAGTCGCAGACTCAACCATAGTCATTTCTCTTGTTCCCTCGCTCCCTCTCTCTCTCTCTCTCTCTCTCTCTCTCTCTCTCTCTCGTGTGTGTGCCCCAAGGCCGGGTCACAGTTGGCGCTACATGGAAACAAACAGCAGAAACAAACAACATCCACGATGGTGGCTTAATGCATTTGGCCATAGACGACGACGACGACGACAATTGACGCTGGGACCAGACAGCGTTACATATGAAGCATGCAACCAAAGTGGCAAGGCTGGTGGGGTTATGGGGCGTGGTTGGGCATTGCATATTTTTAGGGTTTCGCCCGGCAACTGAAATTGGCAACAAACTAAGTATTTAGCGCTTTGGTTTTGCCTGATTCGAGGCGGGCCATTCCATGCCACATGCCACAGGCCACCAACTAGAGATGGTCATTGGTAAAGTAAAAGTAAAAATCGAACATCAAACAAGGTTTAAACTAAACACAAATTTGATTTCAATTGAAGATTGAAATTATTTGTATTCTTTAATCGATGACAAATATTTGGCTGAGTGTATTTAGATCGTGTCACGAAGCAAGCACGACACGCACTCAACTCTTGTTGTTCGTTTCGTTGCGTTGCGTTTCATTCTATGTTTTTCTGTTGCCAGTTTGTCATAAATCTCTTAATTTAAAATTGTTGGCGGATTTTTCTGCGCTATGCTTGCATTGATTTGTTTGCTTGCTGTTGTTATGGTTGTGGTTGTGGTTGTTGTTGTTGTTGCTGCTGCTGCTGCTGACCATTGACAGAGGCCTTGGCCATGCTTTGTTATCGTTATCGAGCCCCTGCAGTCAGCAATTTGCAGCGACAAATAAAGCAAAAGTGACATCAATTGAATGACAGTTATAGCAATTGCGTTTCGCTGGAAACTACCCTACCAACAACAAAAATATATAAATAAAAGATACTTAACAGGAATGTTGTCATAAGTTTTTGTACAATTTTTGACAACAGTTTATTTGTCAAAAAATAAAATTTAAAAAAATGACGCAATGGACATTTGCCTCCTGTGAGGTTTGAACTCACGACCCCTGGTTTACGAGACCAGTGCTCTACCACTGAGCTAAAGAGGCAATTTGCCAGCTCATCAATAGTTAACTCAGTTATAACAAGGACCGACGCCCCCGCACCAAATATGAACAAACAGCAACAAAAAGAATCGTCGTAAACAGCGATCGAAGCTCGGGTTTTGCTAAAAATAGCACGTAACGAAAGTGTTGCTGAGTCGACACGTCGGCAGCTTGATCGTGTCAAGGTCAATGCATTGGTGGCAACGGCTCGTTGGTCTAGTGGTATGATTCTCGCTTCGGGTGCGAGAGGTCCCGGGTTCAACTCCCGGACGAGCCCTACTTTAATTTTTGCTTAAGTGATCTGCCCAACATTTTCCTTTTTCCTATTATCTAAAATTCTATTTGACGACTTTTCAAGCACTTTGTCAAATATGCGCGTACAACAGTTTCGCTTAACATTTTCCACAAGGAAATCAATGTGAATATATGTTGCGGACAAAAGTATGCTATATTAAAAATATAACATTTAATGCCAAACGCCGCCGTTTCTGAATAGGATTAGACAACACTGCTAGCACACTAACAGCTGCTAAATGCCGTTATGCTCACTCTGAAAAATTCGTCAAGATTGGCGCGTCACTTTTGTGCTTTGCTTAATATCGTTCGATATGGCTTACTATTTTAATTTCGGAGCTGCATATGACAGCGAGGACGATGCTCTGGACTTGAGCGCCTCTAACCCCTTTATCCACGTAGTGCCGTACGGCGATGTTGCTGAAAACAACAGTAACAACAACAATGTCGTTCGTAACCGCTTCAGCGTGCCTCTAATACCGCCACCGTTCGATCATATCGAAAGCAGCACCAACAACGACGACAACCACATAAACAACAACAATAACAACAACGTCGTCAACAGCTTCAGACAGCCGAAACCGCCATCGATCTATGATATCTACTTTGCATCGATTGGTACTCCCAATGTACACACATACACACGCAAACTTAACGAAAGCTGATTAAAACTAAACTAAACACAACTAATCTCTCTCTTTCTCGATCTCTTTCGCCAGATGATGACTATGGATATAACCAAATCTGAACCCGGACTTGTCGGGCTTTCATCCAATCAGCAACAGCAGCAGTCAGCACAGCAGCAGCAACAACAACAACAACAGGCAGCAAACATGAACAACAACGGGCAGAATAACAACGGCAACAACAACAACAATGGCCTCAGCAATGGCAATTCGGTGAACAATAACAGCAATAACAACAACAACAACAACAATAATAATAATAGCAACGTGCAGAGCATTGCCGCTGCGGCGAACAACAATAACAACAACAACAACGGAAGCCAACTTTGCGCCGGGTGTGGCAAGCACATCCAGGACCGTTATCTGTTGCGCGCCCTGGACATGCTGTGGCATGAAGACTGCCTAAAGTGCGGCTGCTGTGACTGCCGCCTCGGCGAGGTCGGCTCCACGCTCTACACCAAGGGCAATTTGATGCTCTGCAAGCGTGACTACTTGAGGTGAGAGAGAGACAGAGAGAGAGAGTGAAAGAGCGAGAGTGGATTAAAATGCAATTCTTTATTCTGTTGCAGATTGTTTGGTAATACGGGTTACTGTGCCGCCTGCAGCAAAGTCATTCCAGCCTTCGAGATGGTGATGCGTGCACGCACCAATGTTTATCATCTGGAGTGCTTTGCATGCCAGCAATGCAATCACAGGTGAGCTATCAATATTTGTTTATCTATATACACACCTGGCCTGTAAAATAGGTGTGAAGACAACAACTTGGTGGCAAGCACCATGCTTGACTGCTTTTTTAGTTCCATTAAGTCTATATTATAATGAATATAGTTAAATCTTACCTTTTGCAAGCAAAATCAATAGAGAAATTAAAGTTTTCTGGGCTTTTTATAAGAAATGTGGCAAACATTTTGACCGCACGCTATCTGAAGCCAGATACTCCCGATTTTCATTAAGAAACAATGTTGCCACACTTATAAACTCATAAAGTATATATATTCGAGTCGATCTAGCCATGTCTGTCTGTATATAATACATATATATATAATACATATATATAATATATTCTCGTATATCACGCGAAATTCAAGTTCACATTACTTTTATCGATAACTAAGTTTTTGATAGCACTAAAAACCGTTAATTTAATGCTTATAGATTTCCAGTTGATAGATATTGTAACTTGACATATTATTGATCAATTGTAAAATTGTTAATTTGATCGAGGCCGAATAATACACATCCAAGTTATGTACCAAAATTCCTTCTTGTCAAAGCTTGATCCTCATTGAAATTGGGTAAATATACTAAATTGAAGTTGAGCAAACATAGAAAGAATCTTATCCGATTCCATATAGTACACATATATACTTGATTATCCCTTTTTATACTGACTTTTATTATTATATGTATGCTCCTAGCATTTGATAAGGATCGGTTAAGCTTTAATCCCAACATTTCATGTATTTACATATGTTGGGGATACGCTTAAGAAATCACTTGCCACATTTGCCAATGTTAACGCACATTTGGCCATTTCACCTTCTACCCCGTCATCTACTTATGCATTTTTATGGGCCATTTGCCTATCAGCAGCTCTACAAAATTCACACATCCTCGCCAAAGAAATCCCTTTTTAATATTTGGCCAATATACAAAGCCAAAATGGCACTTGTAATTTTATTATTATGCAGCAAAGAAACATAAGCAATAACAGCAACAAATTGGCATCATTTACAAGTTTGCTTTCTTACAGAGACAGAGTCAGACACGGGGACAGGGGTTGGCGGAAGGCGTGGGGCGGGGGGCAGCGAACCCCTTTGAGTGTCGTTGAGTTTCTATGAAAACCGCATAAATTTCGTTGGCATGTTTGATTCTCGAAACCCTTTTGGGTGCCATCAACTAGTCATCGTCATTGGCATGTACATATGTATGTATGTGTGTGTGTGTGAGTGTGTGTGTGTATCGTCTGGATATGCTGTTCATGTGCATTCAGGCCAACTGTTTGTTTCACAAATTTATTGCATTTGGCCAATTCGTGAAATGTCACTCTAGAGAGTTTTTAAAGTGCGTACACCTCGGGCCTGCTCAACAGTTTTTTTTTGTTGCTGTTTTATTTCTGTTTTGGTTCTTTTCTTATGTACCCTTTGCATCAATAATGCGGCCGCACATATGCCGGCGTCTCAACCCCAGCCAATTTGTGCCCCTGCCGGCGCTGTCTACATTCTCGATTGGAGTTGCTCGTGCAACGAATCGCATTAAATATTAAAAATGCCGCCACACGGCATTGCTGTACAAAAATATTGAAATAAATGTTACAACATATTGGCATATTGTCCAAATTGTGCTCGTTGCCATTCAGTTCCAGTTCCACCTCCAGTTCCAGTTCCACCTCCAGTTCCATACAATTGAGTTCATTTTATCCGACTGTTTGCAAATGCAATCCACGATGCTTTTGTTTTGCATTGTTGAAAATTGACTTTAAAAATATAACGAAATGAAAATTCAAGGGAGGGGGGGGGGGCGGGTCATGGGTCGTGACACGTGCACCCAACTGCATCGAGGCTCAAGTGTTTCCATAGCATGGAATATGCAAATAGCTTCATTCAAATTCAATGGAAATGAAGAGTGTGTTTAACAGTGGCCTGTTAACATTAACATTCGGCTGGCTACTGTCTGTTAAATATGATTTGCTGCTGTTGTGGTATTTATTATGTTAACGATCAATTGAATTATCTGTTAACAGACTCAAGCAACTTTTGGCTGTAAGATATGCTTGTGTCCAAAAAATTGCTTGTTCAAGTTTCCCACTTAACAACACCCTCTTTGAACAGTAAATATGTGCTATTATTTTATAATGCAATTAATAAAAAATATATAATTTAGTTCATAGTTTTCATAATTGCTCACATTATTTTTTTTATTTTAATTTTTTGATTTTAATTTTGATTTTATAAAATTTCTAGTTTGTGAATTATATATAGTAGCCTTCGGAAAGATTTTAATGGGATTCAAGTCGGGAGACTGACTTGACTACATAAAGACGGTCAAATTTTTGGCTTGAAACCACAAGTTATGATGAATGTTTTTTTATCAGTGTTCTGCTTAAATTATTATACAAGGGGCATACTTTCGCCAGCAAATGGCAACATAAAATTCTCCAACATATCTTTGTGTACAAATTTATCAAAAAAAAAAAAACCCATTATTTGGATGTATCGGGCCCATTTCTTGCCACGAAAAGTATCCCCATATCCAAACATATTCTCTCCTCAGGATTGTATTGATGGGCACGACCTGAGAGCTACATTAAGCCGTTTTTACACGGATAATATTCAAATCTGACATTTTGCAAATAAAATCATTTTATGCAATACACATCCATTTCACTGTCCAGCTCAATTTGCATTTCATTTTGAGTGAGTGAGCAAGTCAACTTGGGTGTCTGTCCAGATAGTTTTAAGAGTTATCTCTTGGCAGACTCTTAAATTCGGGGTGCTGCTGCAATGAAGAGTTCGCCGCCCTTTGAACCCTTTGGAGCATATGTGTTTTTGTTTTCTTTGCACCGCCACCATTCCACAGGCTTTTGGGCTCTTGCAGTGATATGTACGTGGCTCTAACGTAAATAAATTCAATTATCAAAAAAGTCATTGAGCCGTGGCCACATGGCCAGCGGGTAGTCTGCAATGTCCACGCAACCACACGCACAACTCACCCCCCCCCCCCCCCCACAACCCCAGCCCTTGTCAAGGTAGCTCCCAATGTTGTTGTTGGTCGCGATATTCACATTGAATATGCGGGCCTTCACTTGCCACATTATGAACCAGCAGCGGCAACAACAAAATGTCGCTTTGCACTTTTTTTTGGGCTTTAGTGGATGTCATTTGTGTTTGTGTAAACCAAAGTGCATCAAATTTTGCTGTTTGTTTTTTGTTTTTTTGTTTGTTTATTTTTATTTGTTTATTTGTTTATTTGTAAGCTGTTTTGCTAAAAAGTCTGCATAATTTCCTGCTGCCAGCATCGACGACGTCGTCGTCAGTTGAGTGGCAGCTGTGGCAGCGTGGGCAGTTGGAGTAGAAGCGGTAAGCACAGCGCAAAGTTTGACAGTGAATCTTTCGTTTCGACAAAGGAGAAAGAGTAAAGAGTGACCGAGAAAGATAGACAGAGGGTAAGAGGGAGAGAGGGAGAAGAAAAAAAAGCAGCGTGCGCCATTTTAACAATTTTTGTATTTCCTGTTGACAATTTGTTGGCGGTCTTCGCTTGCCCGGATGTATGATTCCTGCACACATACTTGTACCCACACACACACGCACACACGCACACACACACACATGTCTGATGGTGTGCAGGATGTCACAGGTGCGTTCAATGCCATGGCTAAAAAATGTTGTTTTTGCTGTTCATTTGTATACATTGTTGACTCAGCCGTTTTTTGTTGTTTTGGTAGATAAACGAAGCGTATACGACAACGTGCCACGCCCATCACAGCCCACATACATATCCATATACATATAGAAGAGTCAGTCCGTCAATCGATTTGCTGCAACGCCAGCAGCCAAAAAGAAAACGAAACAAAACCAAAAAAAAAAGTTGACGTAAATCAAAAGCCAAAATTCGTATCCGCTGTAAGTCTGCTGTAAGCTGCTTTACCCCAACTCCCTCACTGCCCCATCTGGCCAGATGGGGTACATGTACTTGCCAAACATTAAAATGATGCACTGCAACACATCGAGTAATGCCAAAAGACGCAACAAGTTGGACACTCTAGTTCCTTATAGTAAGATGCATTAAATCTGTGCAACTGTTGAGACTTGGCTACTGATTAAGATTTACAAATTTCAGCATTTTTTTTTACCAAAAAATTGAAAATTTCGAACTATCGAAACAGTTTTTGAATATTACTCAAAAATATATAGAATAGATATGAAAAAGAGGTACATCACAAAGAAGTCAGACTCTGAAAAGTCATATTTTCGAACATATCAAAAATAAACAATAAACAATAAAAGTAAACAATAAACAATAAACAATATAAGGCTAAACTTAATCCATTATTCTAGCTTAGCAAGTTGAAATAATATAAATTTTGTACTTGTTATCTATTTTTGGTTTATTCAAATCATACTCGGATTTATTAGCGACAGTTTTGTGCAGTTTTTAATTTTTGAAATTCAAATTCAACGATGCAAATATTCGATGCAAATAATTGAAACCTTTTTTCCTCTGCAGCAGGCAATTGTACTCGATTCCTTCGGTTAGTAGAGTATTCAATTGGTCGTTGGCTTGTTTGCTACTTGTATTCTGTCTTGTTTGGGTTGTAATGCGAGCTGTGTTGTGTGCTGAATGTTGGGCAACTGTTGCAGAGATACCGTCCGCCCTCCCCCTCTACCTTTCCCCAGAGCTGCAACTTCACAGTTTCGTTCCAACTTCACTCTCCACGCTGTCTCTTGTTTCTGTACAGGTGCTAACATAAATATTTTGACAAAGGGCTTCACGTAGCAGACACACACAGTTTCTCGCCTGAAAATGGGAGACTTCATTTGCAACTGGCTGAATGCACACTGCATTTTACTGGGCCGGAACTTGTTGTACTCCTGTATTCTGCGACACTGCCCCACTCACCAACTCAAACCCCTTAATTCTGTTGTACCTTTCGCAACAGCACCAGCAACAGCAACAGCAGCAGCAATTCTCAATTTCAGATCTGTGGTGCACTTCCGCCGGTTGCCTCGTGACATTTTCAAATGCTTATCTGACTTCCTTTTGAGCCGTCATCATTCAGATTCTGATGCTCAAACCGCTTGTCAACAACAATCGCTGTTGCTGTTGTCCTGCTTCCTTGCTTATTGGCTTGTGTCCTTGTGCCACTGTCCTTCACGTTTGTCTTCGTCAGCTCTTTTGTTTCAGCCAACTCAGTTCCTGGCCACTCACCGTCACAACCGCTGTCAATTGTCATCTTTGTGCTGTCAGTAGCTTGCAGGCTTAAGCATGCGGAAAAATCGTTTCCAGTTAGTTCCTGTTCAACTTGAAATTTACTTCCAGCTTCCTTCTACCTGGCAATACTCCTGGCAATACACCTTCAAGAATGATACTATGCTGGAAATCTGAAGAAAACAGTTCAAGAATAAGACTATCCTTATATTTGGAAACACTCTCTTCAACTTACATTACTTGTGTTCATTCTTTATTATGCTTAATGAACGTCTTGGGAGAGTTCTTAAATTGAAATTCCATTTGATTCGTGTCGAGTCCTTGCTAAAACTAGTTCAACTTGTTTCTCTTGCTTTCAGATTCTGCGTTGGCGATCGTTTCTACCTATGCGAGAATAAAATACTTTGCGAATACGATTACGAGGAGCGTCTGGTGTTCGCCTCGATGGCCAATCATCCGATGCTGAAGCGTCATGTCTCGTCTCTGGGCCAGGGGTCGCCAACTGGGGCTGCGGGCGCCGCTGGGGCTGCTGGTGGATTGCTGGGCGGTGGGCCAGTTGGCGTTACTGGCGGTGCCAATGTAAATGGCGGCACTGGCATTATAAATGGGCCCCGCACACCGGGCGACCACAACAACAACAACAATGGACCGCAAACGCCCACTGGCGGTGGCAGCGGCTCACCATTTGCGGCCGCCGCAGCGGCAGCAGCTGCTGCCGCGCACATGAAGAATCAGCTGGGGGCGTCCAGCTAAAATAAAGCCCTGGGCATGAGCGGCAGCAGCGGCGGCGGCAGCAGCTCTGGGCAGCAGTTCTATGGAGCCGCCGGCTTTGGTCTGCATCATCATCAGCAGCCGCAGCAGCAGCAGCATCAACAACATCAACAGCAGCAACAACAACATCAACAGCAGCAACAACAACATCACCAGCAGCAGCAGCAGCAGTTCATGGGCTTGGGCTTAGGCTTGGGAATGGGGATGGGAAACGGCGTGGGCGGCGGAGGCGGTGGTGGCGGAGGCGTTGGCAGCATGGGAAGCAGCTGCAAGCGCTACCAAAGAAAGTTCTACAATCGCAACTAAAACAGCCCAAAAGCACTCAATGAATACACTATAGCTTGATATATGGGCATTCATAGCATATATCGATATCAGATATATATAGATATATATATATAGATATGTATAATATTCATATAATATTCATATAAACCATAATATGTTCGTTTTGCTTTGACTGAGTTGAAGTTACATAGTTTTAATTAGTTTGGCTTTGTTTCTAGCTACCTACTATAAGAGTTTGAATATTCTGCAGTTTTGGACGCATCGATTAATTTTTTATTTTGATCACCATCATTTTGAACATTGAAGTGACAATATGCTTAAGTTTTTCTTATTATTATAAATCGAAAACGAGAAAAGAAAACTATTTTTATTTTGATCACCATCATTTTGAACATTGAAGTGACAATATGCTTAAGTTTTTCTTATTATTATAAATCGAAAACAAGAAAAGAAAACTATTTTGATTTTGATTTACTATTTCCTTATGCTCCTGTAAATATTTTGAGTTCAGCTTGTGCTAAAAAGAATGAAATGTATTTAGTTATCACATATATGAAAAATAAAACTGTTAAGCCCTAATATATAATATACATTTTTTTTCCTGTGTATTTGTAAGTCACAGCACCGCTTTATGTACGGGATATACATATATACATGTATACATTTTTTAAAAATATTTTTTACGCTCGAAGCGTGCGGTGCCAAAACAACTCAAAGCAGTGCCAAAAAAAAAGAAGAAGAAATAATAATAAAAATAATAATTAATAAATAAAGAAAACGAAACAAGAAAACATCAAAAATCACTTTTTAACTATTTTAAATGGTTTTAAATATTTATTTTGCTATTATTTATAAATTAACACAAAAAAAAAAAAAAAAAAAAAACAAGAGTACAATCAAGCTTCTCTATAACGAATTTAAGTACACTGTACTTATGACAACTGTGCTGCATTCGACGCAT
The DNA here is from genome assembly GCA_035044105.1 of Drosophila nr. perissopoda 5 BK-2023a. NCBI lineage: Eukaryota > Metazoa > Arthropoda > Insecta > Diptera > Drosophilidae > Drosophila > Drosophila nr. perissopoda 5 BK-2023a. The sequence continues at coordinate 5,196,225 of JAWNMK010000620.1, read as the reverse complement.
CTCTACACCACTTAATGGTGGTCATCCGACTTTGATGTTTTTCAAAACGATGTTCTAGCTAATGTCTGCCCTGAATCAAATTACTTGGTTGATTCTCAAAAAAAAATAAAATAAATAAATGAAAAATCTTTTAAGAGTTGTTTCGAGTTCGTTATAGATAAGTTTGGCTGTTCAAATTGAAAGCAATTTGTTGAACATCCCCACCGACCATTTTTTTATTTTATATATTTTATATATTTTTTACTTTTTACTTTTTATTATATTTATGTATTGTTTGGTTTTGAACTCCATTTCGAAATAAAGGCCGCCAGATGTAAAATAAGCTGAGAAATTGGCTTTCTAATTAATGTGTAAATATTTGAAATATTTCTATTTTCTATATGTGTACTGCAACTTATTTTTCACGTTCATTTTGAAGTCTATTAGAGCCACATTGTTGATTATTATTTAAGTTTAGTTAGTGCGAGGCTAAAAGATTGCAAAATCGACATTTTTTTTTTAAACCTAATGAAAAAATATGCTAAATACAAAATATAAATATAAAATACAGAAGTTAATGTTAAAGAAGCCTTGGCATAAGTATATTAAATAAAGGCAAAACTATGCAAGTGTAAAGATTAAAAGAAAATATTAAGTAAATATGTGTATAAACTAACAAAATATATAAATGAGAATGAACCGCAAAACGAAACAAACGCAAACAAAACTAGTTACAATATAAATGTATTTATTAATATGATATAAAACAATTTTTTTTTTTATTTTTACTATTATTATTATTCAACATGCATATTTAATTGTCAGCAACTCATGCGATTCCATATAATCTATAAATACTTGAAAACTAAGTGTTAAATTAAAAATGAGAAATCTGCAAAAAAAACAACAAAAAAAAAAACAAAAACGTAAACTAGCAAAAATATTTACGTATTAATAAAAAAAATATATATATCCAAAATAATTAACACAATTTGTAAGCCGTAAGCGAAATGCAAAAGCAGTGAAAAGAATAACCAAAGTGTGTATAAGCAAAAAGCAAAAAGCAACAAAAAAAAAAAAAGAAACAAAAAAAAAAAAAACTTATTCAATAACTATGCATTAAATACTTATATATATATACACAATACTACCTACATGTTAAATAAATGTAAAATGCATAAGCGAAGATTTTTTTTTTTGAATGCGCAACGTCAAGAATCAAAAGTATCTAAAATGTAAGTTACACATACAATGATATAGGACCGTATTGAATGAACAAAATGCACGCCGCGTTGCGTCTCATTTTAGAATAATGCAAAACAAAGAAATCAAAACTGACAAAATACAACAAAATAAAAAACCACACACACACACAAAAAAGAACACACACACAAAAAACAAAACACAAAAAAAATAAAAAAAACACACACACAAAAAACAAAACACAAAAAAAAAACAAAAACAAAACACAAGTTTTAAAAAAGAAAACCAAAACAAAAATAAAAATAAAAATAAATGTAATTAACAAACATTGAAAACAGTTGAATTTGCTTTGGTTGGGTTACAGTACAATTGAATTTTGGATTCCAAATTTATTAAATTATATTAGATTCGATAAAATGATCACTTGATCACTAACTGATCGTTTCATTTTGAATAAAACAAATAGTTCATTTTGCGAATGTTGAGAGTAAACAATGGATAATGGGACACTCAGGAATGTGAGAAATGTTTATAGTGGAACCAGGCTATAAGCTATATAAAATTCGATCTGAGCTCGCATTAAAAGTAACTGCTTATTATTATTATAGTTGGGGAACCAGCACTGCGACCTATAAGGTCTATCAATCCCAGCTCCTGCACGACTGCCGAGAATCTTTGTTGGGTTGAGGGTTTCTATGTCCTTGGGCCTCATGACATGCTTTCCTAGGATGCTGCATCTTTTCCTAATTAAGGCGACGCATTCTGCTAGGATGTGCATTGAGGATTCCTCCTCGCTTCCACAAAACCAGCATACATCGCTACTAAAAATACCCAATTTGGTTAGGTGACTTCTCAGTCAATAGACCGGTGAGTATCCTGAGCCTGTAGTAGCTTGGCCTGAATTTAGCTACATTGCCTGCTCTATGCCGCCAAATGTGCAGCTGGTTTTGATATTGTTCTTATTGCAATTGTTATTTATTGTTGGCCATTTGCTGATGCCAGCGCTGTCAATTGGCATTTTGCTTTGCATGCTCGTGCTTGACATTTGTTGACTCTTTCGCTTTGACAGCCATTAATCACGGCATTGATGTTGCCAATTTCAAATCCACAGGCAGACGCACAGACATCGGAAGGAGGAGGTTGTGTTGGCCCGGGGGGTTCTCTGATAAATGATGCTTCATATTTTGGAGCTGGCTGCAATTGAAATAATAAAACGGTTTGTGCCCCACCCAAGTTGCCTGCAATTGCCGTCGCTTGCCGCTTGCCGCTTGCCACTTGATTAATGAAACTTTAAAAGGGAACACGCGTCCTTTTTGTTGTTGCTGTGGTGCTTTTGTCTGCGGCAGCGGATGCGCGCAACTACAACGACCGCAAAAACTTTCAGATAAGCGATCTTTTCAATATATCCAACATATATACGACAATATACACACACATATATATATATGGGTGTGTGTGTGTGTGTGTGTGCGTACTCATGAAAAGTTTTGGCGTCTTATTGGTTTGTCTTCGATGTGAGTAGAGGCAAAAGGACTTGGCGTCGCCGCTGCAGGCCATAACAATAAAAGTCATTTATAGATTTCGATTTGTGCGACGCGTTCATATGTGAGACATACCCTGCCTTGCCCTGCCCTGCCCTGCCCTGCCCCTGGGGAGATTGCACTAACCACCCCAGCCCCCTGCTATCAGAGGCATAAGTTTGACGTTGCATAGTTTTAGGCTGCTTATCAGCACTTTTGTTTTATTGTGGATGCGGCTGCTGTGGTTGCTGTGGCTGCCGTGGCTGCTGGTGGTTGGGCCAGCACAAAAATTTGGTATCCTAGGGCCAAGGGGACTGGTATCTGGGATGGAGAGGATGAGGGGGAGTTGCCTTTGTTTTCGACATTGGGTGTCATAATCAGTATAATGCTTATGAAAATGTCTTTTGTGCCGTTTGCCGCTTATCAGCAAATATACGTGGCGAATACGGAGCGTTGTTCTCATCGTCCTTTTGTTTACGGCTCCGTCATGTCGCCGCTCTATTGGAATCTATAAAAATAATGTTTCAATTTGGTACGCCTTCCATCCCGGGCATTGACTCATTTACTCTCTGTCAATCACAAATATGTTGAAAATGATGTGCTCACCAAAAATGTGGTTGAAATGTATAATAAAAAAAAAATCATAGAAATTCTCTATATAAAAGGCCCCTCCCTATCAAGGATCACTTAGCCAGAGGTAGGTTCTTCAAGATTCAAATTCATTTAACCAAACTCTTGCCATTTGTTAAGAAAGTATTTTTTTGTTTACTTATATTACATATATTAGTTCTGAGTTTGTTTTATGTACATCATCCGATGTGCCGTAAAAAGCAGTCAACTTTTTTAAATCATGATTCTTACTTTAATGACAGGCACATAAATGTTGCATGTTGTACGAAATGTTGGGCATATTGGAAACTAGAGCCGCAAAAAGTGCAAATCGAGTAAATAAGTTGTCAGTGCTGGAAGATTTGTATGCCAAGTAAGCAGAAAGTCAAGCAATACAAATACAAATAGTGACACTGAGCAAACGGCTGATGCTGAACGAGATTGCAGCTCTGTGGCAATTGGCAGCAACTCGTGCTCAAGCTCACACTCCAACCTCACACTCAGGCACCACTCACACTCTTAAATTGAACCCTCTATAAATGAGAATAGCGACAGCAAACACAACAAGAACAACAACAGCAACAACAACAACAGCAACAGTGTCAAGTGTCCGTCGTTTTAATTTAAAATAAACAAAAGCATTGTTCAAGCAATTAAATTCATAATTATTATGATTATTGTGATGCTGCTACTGAATGCCACAACCCTCAAGCCAGCCTACAACACCCCACCAACACCAACACCAACACGAACACGAACACCACCCTTAACCCTCAACCACCGCCGAAGCAGTGAAGGAGTCATTTGCAAAAAAACACTTGACAAATTCCGCGCTGCCGCCGCATGCTTAATTAAATGAGTTTGCGCACAACTCTTTTCATGTTTTAATTACGCAAATACTCAGCATAACTCAGCTCTGCTTCTGCTTTGACTATGGCAACAACAACAACAACAACGGCAACAACAACAACAACAATAACAATATCAAGCTCAAGAGCAACAAAATATGCATGAGTTAGAAATTTGTCTAAGCTTCCAGGCTTCGCCATTTCCTTTGTAATGCGAACAACTTCAAAGCGGGAATGTCGTCAAAATTCAAAGTTGCTATCCCCACACACACGCTCCGCTTTCAACTCGCTCGCATTACTCTTGCTCAAATTGTTTGAGTAATTAGTCCACCTGCATGACCGATCAGCTGCGAAACAACAACCGTTCCACAAACTTAACGAATCGTGTGTGCAGAGAGCCACTAAGTCGTCAGAGTTTGGAGCGAGCAATTTAGATTCCCTTCTGGATTTTGGTTTTATTATTGGTTTTATTATTGCACTGCGACCTATCATATCGTTCCCAAGTTCGTATCCCCTTGAAATCGTGAAAGTTCTTTTCAAGTTATAACGATACATCTTATAAATTTACTTTCTGAATACAATATACAAAAAATGTATAAAATACAAATCTTTTTCTGTCTTAGGCGACTCATTCTGCTGTGATATGCCTTGAGTTGAATATCAGTTATGAAATCAAAAGCATATAAATATTTATAATAATATTTTGAACTGAGGACTAACATTTAAATTTCAGCCCATTCAGCCCGGTCTGCAAGCGTATGTAATCTTCGGCGAGCCAAAGTTTCATTCACGTTGATGTATATTCGGTTTATATTCAATACTTTAATTTTTATTAGTTATTTTAATATTTTGAAGCTTGAACAAAGGGTTCTTACCATTCAAGTTTTGTTATCCTTGATCCCAGGTTTTAATTTGCACCTTCGTTCATCTGATTTTCTTCAATTTTCAAACAATAACTGGTTGTATGAAGACTTTTGAACTTTTTTTGAACTGGCTGCAACATTAACAGTAAAATTGTTCTAATTTATAATACTTGAATATCGATCGCACATTCGAATTTTGAAAGCCTATGAAATCATTCCTATGAATCGGGAAACTCTTATTTTTGAGAAACATTTGGTGTGACAGGAGTAAAGATTTTGAAAATATTTACAAAATTTCAACGTACATGTTTATATACTTAAAATAAGACCGTTTGTCCGAATGACACCGCAAAACAAGGAGGTTCAAATATATAAATGATATTTTGCAGAAGATTTCCATTGGCTTTTAAGTCAGAAAATTTGGAAAATACGATTGCTATTGGAAGATATTGTGAAGAAAGGGAATGAGAAAATATTCGCCTGCAGTACAAATATTAACCTAAATAGTTGAATTGTCGCAAACGAACTGAAAACTAAAAAAAAAGTACAAATTAAGTTTTTTAAAATTGAGAAAAATTGGGTTTAAGATTTTAGTCGATATGGGAACAACCGGCGATACCCTTAGCATTCCATATTTATAAAGTTACAGTGCACCGGGATTACTTACAGAAGTACATTAGTTGGAAGTAGCTTGAAGTTTCGGGTAGTGTTTAAAATTGGAATTGAATATGTGTTTTGAGTAAATGCACACACAGATACAGATACATAATGTAAAGCTACTTTAGTTGCGCATCCCACGACTCACGCCAGGGCCAATCAAAGGCAGAGACCCCCCCTCGACCCCAGCCACAATCAAAGGACGACCAACCCCATCACCAACAACAACGACAACACGAATCTGACCCACATGTCAAGTGATGCACATAACTAAAGACGGACCAGAGTCAGAGTCAGAGCCAAAGCTGCTTGATGGCTGGGGGGCGTCTGGAGAGTGGGGCGTGCTTTGGGCCCGAGGGCGTAGGTGTGGCCAAATGTTAAATGTATATCCGTTGTTGTCGTTGGCGTTGTCGTCAACGTCTTAAAGGAGAGCGCGCGGTTAGCGAGAGCACTGCGTGCAAAATGTAAACGCCCACTTTTCGTTATTGCTTGTAAGTTGCTCCAAATGCCACCACAAACACCACCATCACCGCACACATAAACACACAAACACATAAAAAAGCAGGCAGGCATCAGTTGGGCAGGCGCCAAAGAAGGAATATGAGGCAAGTGCTATGTTAAATTTAACAGAACAGCGTTATGTTAAATAATGTTATGTTATGTGAGTCTGTTGGCGCTGTGGTAGGCGTTGCCAAAAACAAACTTAATAGTTGTTGTTGTTGTTGTTGAAGTTGCGCTTTTGTTGCGTTTTTGTGCTATCTGATGCAGACAAACTTAGCAAACGGGGTTGTATCCGAACAGAGTTTGGGGCATACTCAACCTCCCCTGCGTTCCCAACCAACTTCATAGGTTTTATCGTGCTCACTTGTCAGACGTCGCTGTTGGTGTTGCAGTTGTAATTCTATCCATGCATTTCCCCATATTTAGTGTAGTAGTTTCCATGATTTAATTAAAACTTTTGATCGTTGCATGCAACAAAGCCACTAAATGTAACAGTCCTTTTTGCATTTTACCTATCATTAATATATATGATAACTAACCATTTACACATTCCCAATAATAGCAGGCAATTTAAATAAGCATTTATGTAATTTGAATTTAGTTATATCTTTAAAGGAGCATTATCCGGTTACAGACCATATTCCGTTGAATGTACTGGAATCAGTTAATTATATAAGCGTTATCAAAACTTTGGATGGTATAGTTATAGTTAAATGCCAAGTCTTCTATTAAGCCCGTTTCTATTCATAAACTCAAATATTATTCTATAATATTCTATAATAATAAGAGAGATGATTAGCATGAACAATAAAAATACTTTTGAAACAAATATATTAGAAATAGGAACTACCCTTAGCACACCTCTTCGAACTGCAATCTAATTATTATTTAAAAATCAAGCGACTGAATTTTTATATTGAAGCTATATGATATTGAAGTGTTAAAAATGAAATGAGTATGCCTGAAAAAGAATTTACCTTCCACATTTGTCGACGCTATCTCAAATATCCCATAATTTTCATAGTTAAGATTAACATACAAATTTCGGCTTAATAAAGTTTGCTATTAATATTAGTCTTATGTACAGCAAAATTGTAGTAATAAACTAAACAATCTAGCTAAATAAGATGCAATTTTCGATATAGACTTTTAAATACTTTTACGTATCAGAATTGCTGATTTGAACTTATAAGGATTCATCGCTTTAGATCCGATAATTTTTTGTCTGTTTAACTTTTTTTCTCAAAGCCAGGGGTAATTTTTCTTAAATAAATAATATGTTTGCATTTTATATTGTTGTTTTTTATATTTTGTTACTTTTTCTTTGTTACTTATATTATTATTATTAAGCATTCGAATTTTAAGATTTCACATATAAAGAAATATTTTCGATAATTTCTCAAAAATGCGTAAAATAGGATTTGCAAAACAAAAAACTCAATTTTACGGCGATTCTCTACTTGATTGACAGAGCAATTTTGGAATTTTTTTAAAATCATTTTTGTTTTTCTACATTTTAGAAACAGTTTATATTAGCAAAAAATATACTGCTGAAAAATTGAAAATATGCCTTTTAACCTTCAAAACACAAAAAAGTGTTTTTATTTTTCTGGGCGATTTTCCAAAATTAGTCAATACATTTTGTAAATACTTTTCAATCGTTTTAATATGCTTTGTTTTCAAAATAAAAATAATCAGTATTTTATGATTGTTGTTGTTGTTAGTAACTATGAGATAACGTCTGCTTGAGCTGCTTACCTTAATCCTCATACAGCATTGTATTATGATAATGAACATGTTCGATTAAAACTGAAATATGTGGTTAAATTGCACCATTCAAAAAGAGGTTTTCCGAAAATGAAGCGGAAATGCTTCAAAACTCATTAATTAACAATATCTAAAATCTGATTGCGATTCAAAAAAGCTCAAGATGCCTTAAGGGTTCAACATGACTCTATTCTTAGTTAGCAGTTAGTTGGGCTAGTTAGTCAAAGGCTTTGTCTGCTTTGTCCCCTTCCCCAAGCTCAAAGCCAATTTGTATGCACGCCATAAATTAGCAGACCAAAAACTTGACTTGGACAGGGGAATGCTAGAGAGATACAGTGTGAGGGAGGGAGGGAGGTAGCTGCGTGGAAGGCTCTTCACGTGCGCTACTCATTTGTCTCTCGTCAGCCAATCCTCTACTCTCTGCCTCACCCTCGCCCCCCTCTCGATCTTGTTGTGCTGTGCGGGCGCATGAAACTTTTTAATCTCCTACGATTATTCTCGCATTTGCCATTTGTTTACACAAACACATGATGGCAAAGGGTAGGGGTAGGGGTAGGGGTAGGGGTAGTTGTAGGGCGGCAAGAAGCGCGTGGCGAAACTGGATGAGGACCGGGGGTGGTGGGTGGTGGATGGCGTGTGTTTGGGTGAAACGTGGCCGTTTGTGTCTATGTTTGAGCTTATCAAATAATGGCAACATTTGCTACGATTCACTCCACTTCCACTCGCCTCACAGTCTCTAATCGCGGTTAATCTCAAAACAAACGTTCGCCAATTTATTTTCCACTTTGGCGGGGCAAAACTTTCGCCCTCCCCACCCCCACCTCCTCAACCGGCAGCGCCCACAGCCCAGCAAAGTGGCAGCTCCAACTAATGACTTAATTTATCTGCCACAGGGCTTTCAGCGGGCGGCAAATTAAGTTGATTGTTTCTGTTTCTGTTTCAGTTTCAGATCGTTTCGAAAAAAGCATGTGAAGCCCGCATTGCCCAGCTGTACGTGTGTGTGTGTGTGTGTATCCCTGCCCCATTTGTGGCACTGTGTGGCACTGTGTGGCACTGTGTGGCACTGTTAGCTGTCTTTGCCTGATTAGATTTACTTTTCCTTTTCTTTTCGATTTCTTCTAGTTCATTTTTCTTGTATGATGCTCACACGAGGGTTGCTTAATCGTTTTGCAATCTGTCGATGATTGCGTATAAATGTTATATCCAATTATGTTCGACTATATTGTATTAGTCTTGTTCTCGATGTTTGTGTGTGCGTTTTGTGGTCCTTTTGTTTTCGCTAATAAACATGACAGATATTGGTAAATCTATCATTGTCATTATGCTTCGATTGTTTGCCACCCACCCACACACACACACACACACACACAAAAAAACAAAGGCATTAGCATTGGGCAATTCGTTCAGCCTCTCCCAACCGGCCAATGTGCCACGCCCCAACACACACAAGCACACAGAATGCCATCCTCCGAGCCAACAACATCTAACGCCGCTGTACATGAAATATGCCGCTGATTGTTGTAATTAATCGAATTAACAAGCAAGCCAGCACCCAAGAGCCCCGTCCCCGTCCCCTACCCCGCCACCCACCCTCTATTCCGGCTTTGACTGCATTGTCCAGGACCATTGTCTTGAGCCCTTGCCCCTCCCTCTGCCACAGTCCCGACATTGAGGTTGGGCTTTTGTCTCGCTTTGAATGCGTAAGCGACGCCTGCATTTGACAGTGATTAGACGGAGTTGGTTGCTTGGCTGACAACCAGGCAATGAACCGTTATGCATAACCACACTCACACACACTCTCACACACACACACACACACAAACAAAAACAAGAGTCAGTCAGATACAGGCAGTCGTCACACACTCACCCCAAAGGCTTTTGCTTTAACCCCAAATGAAACGCTTTGATACATTGGCAATTACGGCATATTAGCTGTATGCTTGGCTTGGCTACTGCCCTCTGCATTTATATCTTTGAAGCATAGCTTTATACAACGCATTTTATATATCGGCAATTTGACTCCGTTCGTTTTAACGTGTCCAAGATATCCCCGTTCAATTTTGTCTTTATTTTTATTTGCAAATTATGATTATTATACGCATATATTTATAATTCAATTGGAATATATTCTTTACTGGACTATCGAGTCGAGATATATGTGGCACACATTTTCATTTCAGTTGCAAGGATAAATCCTTGAAGGAGCATACGCAATTCGTTGAGCCAATTATGTTGTCTGTTTAACTCTCTCACTCTCTGGCTGACCATTGGCTATTTTGTGGTTTGTGACGCTGAGGCACTTGAGGCTATCGCCTTTGAACTGACTGCAACTGATGTGGGTAATGGCCGCAGCTTGTGTCTAGTATGGGAATGGGCATGGAGGTGGGTTAAAAAAAAAAACCCGTTAATAAGTATCCTGGAACTATGTACTTGTGTGAAAGGCTGTGCGCTGGCTAATAATTTCACAATTCAATCTCATTCTCTTCGAAGTAGTACGAGCCGCTTTGTAAGGGAATGGAGAGGGGGAGGGGAGGGGAGGGGAGGGGGTACATTTGTGTTTTGGCAATCGCATTGTAATCCATTAGAAATTGCCAGTCGTCGGAGATATCTCACAGTTTGGCTATCTCTTAAATGTCTGGCAGCGATCAAAATGGCAGAAGTACGTGAGTCCTGGCAAATGTTTCGCCTTTATTGCCTGTGAAATTAGTATTTATGAGCGAACGGAAGTCCATGAGTAAGAGTAGCAGCAGTAGACTCCAGACTCGAGAATCTGCCTTGGAGTCAGACACAATGCAGTCAACATCAAATAGGCGTCCTGGGAAGCCAGCCAGGATATTAGAAATGATTAAGGCACCTGAACCATTCTGCAATAAAATTGAATTATGACTTTTAATATTGGCAAAAAAAAAGTACACATACATATATATATATATATATACAACGAAAATAAGGCAGGGCGCCTCAGCCCACCGCTATTTTACGTGCCCCACTGCCGTTACCACCACCACCAGCATACCGCACCAACCCCAGACATTTGTTAAATTTCGCAGAATTTTTTGTTCCTAGGGTTGCAAAGCAATTATGAATCGTAAGTTGTCTAGCTTTTAGCGGGCTGCTCAAATCAAGATTTGTATGATCAATATGAACCTTGGAAATCGCCTCCTCTCATATGGCTTGTCTGTCAGCAAACTTGTTCAATCAATTCACTTGCAATGCTATCAGAGCAAGCAGCTAACCAAAGAGATCGCCACAAAACTTAGAAGGGGTCTTTAATAATACTAAAATTATTATTTAAATATTATGCAAAGGTTGAAGCTCAGAAAATGGTTCGATTATAGCAAAGTGCAGTGCAGCCCTGAAAGTGACATGGTTAGCAAAACGCCAATTACAATTTACTTTAATGGCCAAGACATAATGCCATAACACTTTTAGACAAAGTCCTCGTTCTGTCATGGGCCATGTGGCAATTAATTTGCATTTTTAAATTGCAAAATGGTCGCTGGCTGCAGCTTGGCTTATGTGGAAAGAGTTGGGTAAAGAGTGGTGGCCATGTTGCGGGTGTATTGCAGAGTGTCCTAAAATCGAACAGATTGCAATAATTACAAGGAAACGCGAAAGTTCTCCTCTCGACCCTCCCCCTAAATGGCCATCAAAAGGGTTAAAATGTTAATGGCAATCAACTTGCCGCGCCGCCTAATTTTTATGTGGCTCATGCAGAGCGCATTTTTAATGAAGCCAACGTCAAGGGGTTAAAGCACAAATTAATGAAAATAAATTGTTATTTGCCAAGTGCCAGCCGGCAAGGAGGAATAATAATAATAGCCAAGTGTCCTGCCATTCACTTCAGAGAAGAATGAACAAAAATAACCAAAACAGAAAATACCGAAAAGAAATTTTTTTAGATAAATCAAACCACAAGCTGCTTAGTCTTTGAGCAGAGTGAGAGCAAAAAGAGGGTATTGCTGGTTGTTGGTCCTTTTGAGTACAGACCGGCCGAGTAATTTCCATAATTAATTTCTTTGCGCTCTTTTTCCGCCTTTTTTAACGCATTTTCATAATTCGAGTGTGTTTCAATGAGGCCAAACGCCGCCAAATGCCGACCATCATTAATAATCAATTTTGAAATGTGCATTGTGAAACGAAAAAAATGTGGCAAAAAGGCAGAAGCCCCACACAGACACAACAAGTTACAAGGCAGGGTGCATTCAATTTCAAATGCAAATACTTATTAGATTTCCAAGGTGCACTGTCAGAGTAGGCCAGCAGCTTAACCGAATACCTCGCAATCAGTTAGTGTATCAAAGCAGAGTCAACTTTTGTTAGGAGAACAGTACAAAATCTGAGGTTGGCTCTCCTCCTCTCAAACTGTGTCCTTTTGCAGTCAATCATTTTGTTCAATTATTAATATATTAAATAATTTTAAGAATATTTTCAAATTTCCATTTAATAACTTGCATTGGGAATACATTGATGGCTTCTGTGAAATTGAAATGCCTTCAAAATATGTAGCGCAAGAGGCTTTCCAATTTTTACCGCACAGTTGAACAAAAAACTCCCCTCAAAAGTAGAAAAAAATAATCAAAAAAAGGAAAGTACAAAAAAATGTCGGAAAAAATCACGCATTAATTAACCGCAATTATGTGCGGAGTCGTGGGCGTGCCGTGACTCCCATAACACCGTTCTCATCCCCTCTCCTAGTCTCCAGCCCAGGGCCAATGCCTATGCCATCGGCGTTCAACATCTTGGCCGCAACTTGAGGCAAGAGTCAATAAAGTAAATGGTCGACAGTCGCTGGCTAAAAAATCAAGTCAAATTACGTGCTTATGAACGGGAAAATGTCGAAATGATTTACCGTGCATAATCGCCACTCGGCTAACAGCCACCGTAATCCACTCCACTCAACTTAACTCCCCTTCCCCCCCTACCCAACGTGCCACAGTGATTCCCACGTTCCTATCTGAAGCAGCTTGGGTGAGTTCGCTTCTTGGCCAGCAGATTCAACAAAAAAAAAAGAAGTAAATAAAATGTGTAAAGAAAAGGAAAAAAAGGAAAGCGAAAGAAAAATTAAAATTAAAATTTCATTTTCACGTGGCGCTGGCTCTGGTACGACTACTAGCTTATTCCAGGGCGGGGTCCTTATTCCGCATCCGAATGCTGGCCATGACCATGGCCTGTATGCCTCTGTGTGCTGTTTGTTGCTTTTGGTTCTGCTTGTCGTTTTGTTTTGAGCCTGTGCCTGTGCCTGTTCCTTGTGTTTGTTTGGCTGTCTGGTTGTTTGCTTGGTTTCATTGTTGTTTGCTTGTTTGTTTACTTAATATTGAACCGCCCCTTAAACAGCCTGAACAGCCTGTTCAGGCCGACTCCCAAATCCGAATGAAAACAATTTCTTGTCGCTTGCCGTTTTCGCCGGTATTTATTTATTTATATTATATTTTGTTTTTTTTTTGACTGTTTTTTTTACGCTTTTGAAATTATCTTATATTTAGAGTTTACCGAATTTGATGTAAATTGAATTTATTGCCTTTTTAGCGGCGTATTTACTTTTTTCCTTGACCCTCGTAATTTATTTGCTGTCAACTTTTCCAATGTTTGTCAGCCGATTAAATTGCCGATTAGACTGATTTGCATGAGAATTTATGGAGGTGCACTTGGCCAGCAAATATTCGTGTAACAGTGTATAAGACACTCAGAGATAGTGAGAGAGAGAGAGAGAGATAGATAAAGAGGGAGACAAAAATATAGAGAGGAAAAAGTATGTGAAAAGGTCTGAGAAAGAGAAAAAAGTATGTGTGTGAGAGAGAGAGAGAGAAAAGAAATAGAGACTGATCGAGTGGAAAAGAGAAAGAAGTGTGTGAAATAGGGAAATATCAGAGAGGGAAAAAGTGTGGGAGTGTCTTAGAGAGAGATGAAAGACTATCAGCGATGACTATCCGATATCTTCATATATCGGAGCTGTAATTCTAGTATGCAATGATAAAATTAATTCGCATTTTGAAAATGTTCTGGACAATGATAGAGAAAAATCGTTAATCATCTTTTCTTGAAGATGATCAGAAAAATAATGTAGCTTAAAATGCTCAATATGAAAATAGTGATATATGTATGTGGGTGGGAAAATAAATAGTCGGTAATTGAATATGCAGTAAGCTTTAAAATTCTTTAAAACGTTAAAACCTGTTTTTTATCGTCTTCTTCCAATTCGTAAAAAATGAATATAAAATATGGTTTCGTATATTGACAACATTAATCATAAATTGAAGCGTTATTATTGTTACTATTTTTTTTTTGTTTTTGGAATTTGCTACGCATAACCATTCATCTATGCTTAGATCCTTTGAGACAGGGACTGCAATTCAACCCTTAATAGACAGCCAAATGCCATAAACAAATCTATAAGCTGCGTGTTGCTGTACTTGTGCTTGTGTGTGTGTGATTAATGTGTGCCTGCATTACAGTGTGTGTGTGTGTGTGTGTGTGTGTGTGTGTGTGTCTGTGTGTGAACTGGAGTCCTGTTATGCCCACCCTTCTCCTTCTCGTGCCTTGTGTCCTGTGCTTGTCATCAGGTGCACTTAATTGCGCGATTTTCGCGCCCACTAGAAAACGCGACGTTTGCCTCTCACTAATTGGCCCTTACACATGGCCATAAATTAATATATTTTAAGTTGAATTGTCTAAGCTTTAAGCAGAAAGCAGCAGGCAGTATGCAGCAGGCTAGGTGTGTGGGGCTGTCTCATTAATTGCTGTGGGCTCATTATAATAATTAAGGCTAATTTATGATGTCATTAATTTTAAATATACATGTGTAACTAAATACATTCATACATGCCACATACTTGTACATGTTCCGGTCAAAACTCTGTCCTGGTAGGGTTAATGTGTGTGTGTCTGTGTGTGCATGGGTGTTAAATGAGCGAATGATTAGATAAGCAGTAGCAGCCTTGGCCAACAAACAAACAAACACCTTAAACTTTATTTTATTTTAAGGATAATATTAACTGAAATATTTTTTTAAGTCATCCCATTTAAATTTGTGTTATAATTGTCATTGTCAAATACTATTTGAGACACCCAAAAATGTATTCGGTGCTGAATGGATTTAAAACAGGGAAATTGGGTTTGCATTCAAGGATTGCGAGGAGGCAACCAACTAAGTCTCCTTCAATGTAATTCGTGAATTATTGCGAAATATTATCTATAAGATTTAATTACCATAAACCCCCTTACAAGTATTTCATTATCATTATCACGTACTTCAGGTGGTACTCAAAAATTTCTTGCCATTTCCCACAGAAAATCTTAGCCAATTTCAAGGAAATGGATTTTTGCATTCAACTTTTTTTTTTTTTTTGGCAATTAGCGTAATTTAAATTGATTTAAAAAATTATTTATTATTTATTGGCAAAATATGTGGTTTCACAAATTGTTGATCATTTGGTGCCACTTAGCTACCAAGTAGTTTACTCAGAATTTAAAATCCGCTTATGATTGCTTAGGTTTCCATGTGAACTGAGCACACACAGGCTCACACTTACACACACACACACACACACATACACACATGCCGCTCCCACTAATTATTAAGTTAATTTCCTGTTGGCTTAATGTGATGCTGCCTCAAATGTTTATGGTTTGGGTCGGTCTGCTTGGCCGGACTGCTGCACGTCATAAAATTTATCAAAATATGAAAATCACACCCACTCGCAAACACACACACACACATACACAACCACTTGAAACACCCTCTTGTGGGTCTCAAGTGCAAAACGAGCGCTTAATTAGCCTCGTCGTGTGAATTGTTTAACATTTTTGGGACCTCACGGCGTATGCACGTTGCTTTTTATGATTTTCACACTTTGCCGGGCTGTTGTCCAACTGCGAAATTTAATTACCACACAGCGGCCGAATTGCGTGATGGGCCCAGGGACGGAACGGTTCAGACTGGGACGACAGTGGCATGGTCTGTCTGCGGGCAGCGATGCGGAGGGAGGGTGGGAGTAGGTGTTGAGACGTCGACCACTTTGTGTGCAAATTACGCATGTAGACCCAGCCGCTTGATTGGCACTTTCAAGGGTCACACTTGCACTTGGTCCTCGTTCAGATCCTGATCCTGGTTTCGGTTCACATTTACCTATTCAACTGCAATTGAAGGCTGACCACAGATTTTAACCGTGCTATGACATAAAAACAACAAGATAAACAACCAACGTCGATACATCTATATGTGTCTTAAAGGCAGAGAAAACACTTCCACAGGCATCTGTTGCCTGGCTAACTACTGTGTGCTCAGTGAATAAACTAGAAAGAGTATTGTACCAAAATCGTCCGACTACACAATACTCTGTTTCCATTGCGCTCACTTGGAGACCTTGGACCAACAATGGTCGTGGCATACAGAAACAAAAGGAAGCATCTCCGACCCCATAAGGTATGGGTGCAAGACTTTTTAATGGGTAATTGCCAATAAAACTAGAACATATTTAACAACTGGATTTAGGGTATATCATAGCCGATTTCACTCGACTACAGCATTCTTACTTGTTTACAACTAAATTTAAAAGTTGTCAGTTAATTTTAGAAATAGACTGTGTGCAACTCCGCTCCAAAATCGACTAATACATTTCCGGGCAATTCGCCTACAATTCAAATATCTTAAGAATATATCTACCAAAGTTGTTGATATGGAGACTCATTTGCACTTGATTATAGTTGGATATTACACTAACATTAGAGTGTTACGTATTCGACCGACTGCAAAGTTCTTACATGATTTGGTTTTCTTATTTTTTTAATTTTTTGCATACTTGCAAGTTGCACGCATGCTTTGTTACAGTTGCAACTCAACCAAGTCGACAGTTTTGAGCATTTACAGTAATATAGAATACATACTTGTGTTATCAGGCCATTCAGCCACATTTGTGGCCGGCACATTAACAAAACTCGTTACGAGGCCGCTTGGCTGGTGGATTATTTTGATGGTTGGGCGTTGGATGGGGGTGTGGTTGTGGACTTGGGTAAGGGTTTCGGGATCTGTCTTGTCGCACTGTGGTTTTTACACCTTTTGCGCCTTTGTCAACATTTTAATGACAGCAATTCACAATGTTCTGGGACCGCTGATTGCGCTCATGATACCTGGCATTGTCTGCGGCAGTTAACAGCAGGCCCAGGCCAGCACCAGCATCAGCATGAGTGGCAGTTAAAGGAACACGGCCAGGATCAGGAACACGAAGAGGACCAGGACCAACCATCAACTCAACCCCTGTGCCACAGTGTCCTCATTTTGAAGTCGTCGCCAGCGCTTGTGTAATGTGTTTGAAGTTTGTTTGTGCGCCAGATAAGTGTCATATTTAATTTTTTCCTGCTGTCACATTTTATTGTTGCATATTCATGACCAAAATGGTTGGGGATGGGGGGATGCAAAGAAGAGCAGTGGTGGCTATCAGCTACCAGGGAGCAGCGGGCTGGTCTTATCTTTTTTATGTTACAACTTTTCTTGCCAGCATGTTAAATGAGACATGGCCATAACGAGTATCTGAGTTGTCGATGGAGCAGCAGCACAGCTCTCTTCCATTTGATATAATTTACACTGCCAATTTTCAACAGTGTTGAATGTTTTTACTGAGAATATCACAAATAAAAGCATTAAAGAGAGTTTTGACTATTTTCAATAAATATTCGATTTTTAAACTTAAACCTAAACTTATATGTAGTTAAATATTATACATATATATGTATTTAATAAATTGCTAAACAGGCCGTTTCCACAGTTGATTGTCATTCTTGAACATATCATATCATATCTATTAGCCGCTGTTAGTCAAATATGAAACCATTAATTTTCCTATCATGCGGAAAAAAAGAGGAAAAAAAACTGAGCCGTTGAGTTTGCCATTTAATTTAATTTGACTGGCAGAAGTCTGGGACAAAGCTCTCTCTGAAAAGTGAGCAGAGGATAAAGTGTCACGCACATATATCTAAATAGAGCATCCCTCAACCTGCCTGACCTCCCTGCAGACATACTTGATATGCTTATCCTGCTCACATGTGTCTGGAGACAACTTCATAGAAGATTTCACGTGCCTTGTCAAAAGGAATTTAAATAATGACAAACGACGCACGCTGAAGTCAAAGATGAGAACAGACCAAAAGCTCGCATCCCTCTCCCTCTCCCTCTCCCTCTCCCTCTCCCTGACAAAAAAAAGTAAGTTACATAAAAAAAAGAAGAAAAAAAAAGAACCGCAGCAAAGATAAAGAATTGCGGTTATCGGTTAGTCTTGTCTTGGGGCCAAGTTTTTCGACTGTTGAAAATTCTAATGTTGTCACATTTGCATCTATCCATGTGTGTGCGTATGTGTGAGATCACGTAGCACGTGGCAGATTGCATTGGGATTGGTTTGGTATTTAGTGGAGGCAACTGAAATACACATTTACAATCGCCCTTTTTGTTATTTTCATATGATAGCGCCTTAGATTTTTACATCATCTCTGAATGCATACTCTATATTGAAGGTGTTTGTGTAGTGTCTTGGTTTTTGTTGCATATCTATTACAAATTTGTGAATTATTGCACTGAGTGTCAAATGACAAAGAGACATTTCTTGTAGATTATAATTTTGTGGGATTTTACTGGTTTTTTGTATATTTTGTTTGGCAAAATACGTTTTAAGTGATTTTATTTAATTAACCTATCGAAAGATGTGTTACAACAGCATTTCGGCCAGTTATTGGATATAGTTATTACAGTAAGTAAGTATTTAAGTCCGAATTGTCTTAATATTAACAAATATATGTATATATTCCTTCTACTGATTTCCAGTTCGCTTGATAGCTACAGAGCAGCCCTAAGTCGCAAGGGTCCAACCTTTTTACTATTTATTTTTTTTCCCCTGCATCATTTTTGATTTATGGTACACACGCATCTAAAACAAGAACAACAAAAATATGAACACAAAAACCTTACCGCTTTTCTTTTGGCATTTCCCGGTCCGGAATTATTTACCATTTGGCTTTGTTTGGGGCTAGTTTTTAATAGAAAAATAAAACGAAATGATATTTATGACGGAAATGATAAGAGAGCACGCACACATTCCCACTCACTCATCGAGAGTAGAATACAAAAATCCAACCAGGATATCTCATAACTGGCTAAACAAAAACTTTTGGCCGAAAACATTTATATTTGCAGTTTCCGTTTGTTTTGCAGCTATTTGAAACATTTTTTAGCCAGCTGCCCAGCGGAAACGGATGCGGCCATTGTTGAACATGGACAAACACAAACACAAACACACACACACACACACAAACAGGATTAATGCTAACAACAAATATAACTTTATTAAAAAATAAATGAAATTTGTGCACTGGTTTGCTGGTTAAATTCAAAAAGGATTTTGCTTGGCAGGATTTGGCCGCAAAACAAAAACTAAGTGAAACAAAAAACTGGACGCCAAAACTATGCAAAGAATTTCCAAGTTGAGACAAAGGCCTAATGCCAGAGTCCTGGCTGCAGCTGCTCCTGCCCCTCAAGCCCCAGTCCCACTTAGACCTTTGCTATTTTGGCATTCTGCAAATTGTTGTCCTTGTGTGTGTGTGTGTGTGTGTGTGGAGCCTGAGGCCTGAGGCCTGTGGCAACGGCAGCTGATACTGCTCGAGGCTCGTTGAAAGCATTTCTGACATTACAACTGACCCAAAGATAGCGTCACAGCACACACAGCACACACAGCACACATACGACCGCCTTCTCAAGTATGTGTGGGTGTGTGTGCGTTCAACGGAAAACGGAAACGGATATGACTGCTGGGCAATGATTCGGTCCATGTCTACGGCTTCAGCAGACTGAGCACCGGGCCCAAAGGCGTAAGCGGTATTAATTCAATTGAATAATTACGCACACAAACATACAAAAACAACAGCAACTGCCAAATAAACATAAATTTATTATGTTGTGCAGTTTAAATGCTTTCATTGAGTCCCATGACCACTAAGATTCCTAATTACTTATTTTGAATTAGATACTATGCTAACATGAAATTATACATTGTAAGTGAAGAATTCGAGTTGAAGTACCAGATATAATGTCTCAAGTCTAAATCGCTTTAAATAACAATGTTTAAATACCTTTAATACCCCATATAGAGGAGCAGGGGCCAATAATCCACGATTAGTTGTTTGTTTCTATCTCGCACTCTCCCTCTCCCTCTCTCTCTCTCTCTTTCACTCTATCGTTCTCTCTCTCCCTCTGAGTGTATTTCACTTTTTCGTTGTTAAATGGCTAATTTGTTGTGTTGCATGTTTAGTTACAGCCTACACAAAATGCGCCCAACACCCTAGCAACCAAAGAGGTTTCGAGCACATTTGTCATCATGTACTAACACAACTACGAAACACACTGTGCATCTGTCCATTATGTGTGTGTGTTTGTGTGTGCGTGTGTGTATTTTGTATGTGATTTGTGTTCATTGGCTTAAATGGCTTGTGACGCAGTCCCGTTATTGGTCTAAGCACCTGTGGCACATGCCACATACGGATATGTCGCAAGCATTAATTATCCTTAAATCACTGTGCATAATGATAATCATCATAATACTAATGATGATGATGATCGTGATGACGATGCCTGCTAGGCATCATAATGTTTGCGTTCTTTTAGACTGAATGCAGACTAAGCACATATCTAATTTGATGATAGTTGGAAAAAATATTCTTTCCTTAATATTATCTTAATCTGCTCACTCTTTTTTTACAATATTTACGAGCATTTTGAGATATTTTTTGAAAGCTTTGACGAATTTTCTTTATAGAACAAATTAAGCTAATTTTAAGATGGCACTTTAGAATTCAAGAATGGAAACATTGCAGACTTTAAGCGTTTTCAAATGCAACCCTTCGGTTTCAGTAAGCGTATTTGTATTAGTCCTAATTAGGCGCTCTGTGTTTCTCTCTGTTTCTCTCTGTTTCTCTCTTTATCTCTCTTTATCTCTCCACCTCTCTGGCAATTAAAATAAGATAAAATTCATTTAATTTCGGATTTATAAATACATTTACATTTACATATATATAGACATGAATATTTATGAATTTATATTTATATGTACATACATGTATGTATGTACATTTATGTATTTGTATTAATGTCGAGGGTTTCCCTTAGAACGAATTCGCTTGACATTTTCCGGGCTCATTTATGTTGAACTCTTATTAATTCGATTTTTATCGTGCCCCTGGGAGTCATTGTGCGGCATTTCACGAGTTTCGAGAATTGTGCATATTTCCGCCATGCCACACCCCCATAGCCCCAGGTAACGTACCAGTCCCACTCCCAAGACGCATACACCTACAGTACGCATTGAGGAACAACAGAGAACTCACCTAAAGCGCGTAAATCTCGTGCGTCTTTATTTCTTCATTAATTTAAGCGGCTGCGTCGACGCCAGCAGCGACGCCAGCAGCGACGCCTGCAGCGTCAGGGAGGCACACTTCAGTGCTGAGATTACCAAAGGCGGCAGGCTACTGTATTATTGATACCCTTACAAAGTGTACATAAACTATGTCGTTTTGAATTTATATGAACTTTATCTAAGAACAACAAATTTGCATATTTTAATTTTATTTCAATTATTTAACTTCTTTTTTTTTTTTTTTAATATAAGCTAACAATATTTAAACCATGGCTATGACATTTACTTAACACATTTTGTTGTTGCTAGTTTTTTCACTTAGAAGAAGTGTATTTCATACTCAGCATGCTGCTGTTAACATAATTTACTTGGGGTGACCGTGTGACACCGGTGGTTGGGTGTTTTTTGGCTCGCGATCTGAACGAGTTAACGTTAACGTTAACCCCTTACAGCTGTGGCAATTTAGACAGTCGTCCTGCTTCTGGGCTCAGCCTTGAAAATCTAATTAAAACAACAACCACCGGTTTTTGTCTTTTGGGCCGCGTCTAAAGCTTTATAAATGTTTTGATTGCATTAAAGCGCTGCCAAGCGAGACGTCAGCCAAACATTAGAAGAGAGATATGAAGAGAGAAAGAGAGAGATAGATGGTGAGAGGGAGAGAGCGAGAAGTGAATATAGATTGAGAAAGTGGATAGAGTATGGTTCATAGCTAAATACTAATAGTTAAAGGGTAAATAGCCGGTCGCTAATAATAATATTTTACATGCTACTTATTTCTTTGCTTAAAATCAAACAAGCCACATAAACAAACCGGCTCATTAAATAATAAATAAATAAATAAATTAAATAAAAATTAATAATTAAATTGCGAAAACTATCCAACTTCGTTTTGCAGTACACACAGTGAATAGCGACAAAAATAATGTAGCTTTTCAGATGTAAATAAAGCAGTCGATGTTGATAAGACATTATTAAGTAAAAAAAAAGAAAGAAAATAATTTTTGAGTGCTCTCTACCACTTTCAAAAACACATAATTATATACAAAAATCTAAAAAAAATATAAATTTCAAAACTGTAAGCTCTAAATCATTTGATGAAAATAAAATTACGTAATCCTGATTCAACTTAACTTAACTTGGCTTAAAATATTTTAATAAGTCAAAAAGATCCATATTTAATAACATCAGGTGCATTATATTGTTATTCGTAATCGTCACTGTCAAAAATATGAAGCTATTTCACTTGATCTATATTTTAATATCGCATATACATTGCTTTAACTATTGATCACTAGGAAAATTTGTCAAAATCTTTTTCGTTTCAATTACATTTGCCTTTTGATCTAACTGTTAATGCAGCAAATCAATAATTTGATCAAGTTGCGATTCGATATCGGTTTGTATTTAATTGTCAGTCGATTTTTATATAATTCTTGCATAGCTTTTGTCGACACGAAGAATTGATCGAATTCAGGTTTCTTTCTTTCCAATACCATTTGACTTTTGCTTTTAATGTAGAAAATGCATATTTGATTAAGCTGTAAATCAAGATTAATTTTGAGTTTAGCTGCAAGTAAATTTTATATATATTTTAGCTGAGTCGGACTTGAAATGAAATGAATAACTAAGTTCTAATAAAAGTAATAATTGTGTGCAACACATTTATTTTTATCCTTGGACAGTTTTCGATTGTCTTTCAAGTAAAACGAAAATTGTATTATACGTGTGTAGTGCAAGTGTATCTGTGAGTGTGTGTGTGTGTGTGAGTGTGTGAGTGTGTGTGCTTGTGTGTTGGCGTTTTGGTGTCTGTGTTTGAGTTAGTCTATTATTTCAGCTCGATTAAATCGTCTTACGGCTCAACGAGCTTTGTCTTAATATTATGTAGATGTCTAGAGATAACCAGGAGCCGGTCGTAGTCTGATTCGTATTCGCAGGACCCTGTGAGTCCATTGTGCTCATAATCCGAGCACATCATAAGCACATCCTTATGCAAATCTTCATGTGTGTTGGTTGATAAACAAAATGTAATTTACTACAAACGGCCAAAGGACCCAGGACCCACCTTGCAGCGTCTTTTGGGGCAACGTGTTGCGCCTAGCGAGATGCGAGCTGTGAATCTGCGAGTTGTGAGTTGTCTCTCGACAGCTGCCAGGACATGCGGCAGCAGGACCAGCCAAAGACAAATGCCTGTGCTCCTTGCTGCTTGCTCCTTGTCGAGTGGCCTCGACAATGGTAACGGCTGTGCAAAGCTGATGATGATGAGTTTGTTTGAGGTGGCTGCTGATGTGGTTGCTGTTGTTTGAGGTTTGAGGTGTCATTGGGCTGGGGACGGTGCGGACTTATGAGGCCCATCACACATGTCGCCAAACGGCAAACACTTTGGGCTGCCTGTTGCCAGATGCTTACTTCGGTTTCTTCTTCCTCGTCTTCCTCTTGCGCCCATATAGGTGATGTGCTTATATGCTGTGTTTGCCATTGTTAAAAAACATGTATGCAAACAGAAGACTGAAAACTTTTGCAACTGACTTTTCAATTTGGTTGCTCCTCGAAATGTCAGTTGCCAAGCTGCTGGTTAACTTTTCTAGTAAAATCAACAGCTTTAACAACTAGATTCCATTTCTTTTTGGTTTAGTGTGCATAGTTTTTCTCACTCTCCTTACTCTCTCTCTCTCTCTCTCTTTCGGTCTCCATCTCTTGCGAGTGCTCTAACACTCATTCCCCATTCGACGTTCGCTTGCGCTCGCGTGCTCTTCCTCTCTCTATCTCGCCAGCTGGCTCTCTCGGCAAAAGCTCCTCCTACATTTATGTGCTTTGTCGCCGCTTTAGCTTTGGGGATTTTTATGACAAAAACCAGCAGCAACAATTACAACAATTACAACAAATACAGCAAAGGCTACAGCCAAAGGCTACGACAATGAGAGCCGAGCGTTGTCCGCCTGTTGTTGCTGCTGCTGCTCCTGTTGTAGGGGCGTCGCCATTTTGTATACTCTGCTGCAGTTGGCTCCACCCATTTTGCAAGTATACAAATACCACAAGCAAAGCTCAAATCTGCACATTATGTACACACATTTACATAGCCACTCAACTCTGGATATGCGTATGTACATAGCGCGTATACCATTTACTTTGCAGTTATGTACTGTGCAAACAATCGTTGTGCATTTTTTTCGCTTTTCTGCACTTTTCACTCAATTTCATTGCGAATAGTAAATAATTTAAGTCTCACAAAATCCTCATGTGCTTACACAACTTTAGCCATTTCAAACATGGACTATTTCATTAGAAAATTATAACAAATAAAAACAATTACTTTTACTTCAGTTTCATTTCAATCTTATAGTTGTAACCAAATTTTTCAAGTATGTAAAAAGTAGATGCATTTTAATTATATTTATTTTTAAAGCCAAAAGCCCTCAAAATTTGCTTAATGGTTATTCGATTTTTTTATTATTTCTAAACGTCTGTTATCAAAATAGATACATTTTCCATACAAAT
Organism: Drosophila nr. perissopoda 5 BK-2023a; assembly: GCA_035044105.1. NCBI lineage: Eukaryota > Metazoa > Arthropoda > Insecta > Diptera > Drosophilidae > Drosophila > Drosophila nr. perissopoda 5 BK-2023a. The sequence continues at coordinate 5,171,389 of JAWNMK010000620.1, read as the reverse complement.
CTTATTGATTATATATTCTGTATAGAGTATTTAAAACTCTTTTTTTTTTAGAATTTCACTTTAAGATCCGGTAACAATTTGTGGTATTGATTCATTACACATCACATTTCATTTTAGAATTTATAGAGCTATTGCGGCTTTCAAGAAATGGAAGGAAACAGTTCAACTCAACGTCTCACAATTTCAAAATATTATTAAATTAAGATCCAAATAAATAGAAGAAACAATTTTACTGTCCGTTTAATGCAATTTGCGAGCGTCTCGTCAAAAACAATCTAAGAAATTCAATTAAAGACAAAAGTGGCCACTTTTTTTTCCGCTTGTTGTTGTTTTTTTTTTTTTTTGTGGTGCATAATTGGTAATTGGATTTGTGGCTCAGATTCTGCTTGTCGACTATTTAACTTGTTAATTTTATTGTTGTTCTTTTGGAGTCGTCTGCAGACGTCTCCAGCCGGGTTCTCCACCCACTTCTTCCTCTCTGTGTACGTCTTCATCTCAGATGGTGTCTCGAGACCCAGTCTAATGAGTGAGTAAACAGTCAAGTTTTGTAAATTTGGTACATTTTCGGCGGGAACCCATCAGCCGAGTCTTTGATTTGAGGAACAATGAGTGAATGAAAGAAAGTAAAACAAAATCCTTTTGTACTGAGCCGAGTTCATTCATAATTAAGTTGTCTAATTCATTTGGGCTTTTGTTGATATTTTTCACTTCTTTGGTGCTTGTTCCTGTTGTTCTGTATTATTTGTTGTTGTTGCTCTCATTACCACAAAATCCACTCTTGACTCCCTGCCGCACTGAATCAACAAAAACAAACGTTTTTTTCTTTTACTGCTTCGCTTGCTTTTTTCTGTTGCTGTTGTTGTTTTTAATGATTCTAATGGCATTCAAGTGGCTTTTTATGCGCACTTCACATTCAGCTGGCAGAGCCGAGACCTCCCCAAACCCGGACCTGGAGGGCTTCAAGTGCCCAAGTCGACGCGAGCGGAAACGGAAATGGAAACGGCAAAAGCAACGCCATGAAGTTAATTTTATTTATGCACAGATAAAACAATGGCCAGAGCTAAAGGGAAGACAACGTCACCTGGCTCCAGCTGGGTCTAAGCAAGGCGCTTGCCAGGAGACATACTTAAAATGCAATAAATACAAATGAAAAATGAAAACGAGCAAAAGATGTGCAATATTAAAAGCACTCAACAACTTACTGTTTCAGCGAGATGTGTGGCAAGTAATTCGCCCGGGATTATTAGAGACCGATTTGGCAAAGCCAACTCAAATAAATGAAACTCTTATTCTATTCATTTGTAAGCTGATTAGAAATTCAAGTTGTGAAGAAGAGGAAAGCATTTCTTATCGCACAAAGTATACATATCCTCGATTATCATCAGCAGCAGAGTCGATTTAAATCGAAACACACAAAATTGGAATACATATACAATTTACATTACTACTTGAAACAATATAAAAATGATGTATGTTCTCATTAATAAGCATTTCTTACCCATAGGCACAATTCTCTGCTTCTTTTCGGGATTTGCAAAATGTGTCGCCTAATTTGCCATTAGCGCTATAAAGGCAAATTATGAAGTCGTACGACTTTTCCCACACCATCCACTCGTGCAGTCATGTTTGGAGTGTGCCATCTCCCATTTGGATTGTTTTCGTTGTTTGTCCGCTTATCGCACTTTCCACTTTCCTGTAGCTGCTCTAATTCGCCTAATATGGCCAAATGACACCAGGCACGTTCCCAGAACTGTGGCTGGCTGGTGGGCCCTGTTTAGTCGTCTGGGCGTGCCATTTTTCACGGCCCTTGTTACTGCTTATCCTCATGGCTCATAATAGCTTTTCATTATTGTTATTATGCCGAGAGCTCCACTCGTAAAAATCTCCAATACAACATTAACAAACGCACAAGCATAGCGCCAAACGAACAATCTGAAGACAGAGCACAACAACACTAACAACAGCAACAGTGAGGCGAAAAAATGCCAAGACTTAAGCTCTGAAGAAGCGAGAGAAAAAAAAAACAAAAGAAAAAAAATGAAACAAGCAGATTCCTTGAGGACAGCAAATATTCAAATGAAGTCGCGCGATAAGCCGTCTCCAAATCTAGGAAAAACTGCCACCCCCCTCTGCGCTTAAAGGCAGCGTCCTTGTGCTGCCATTCTTGCCACAAGGCTGTGCCTGAGCTGAGGAATTTTTGTACGTTTTCTTCGCAGTTCCTGGCGTTCTATGCGTGTCCTGTGCCGCTGGCTATGTGAGATGTGCCCCCCCCCCCCCCCCACACTCCAACACCGCATCTTGTAATGGGGTGTGATTTGCACACTTTTCCTCTCTGTTGTTGTTGTTTTCCATCTTCTTCGGTTTCTTCTTGTTGCTGTCTTTAGCCTTGCCTTTTTGGCCGCGCGCCGCCGCGAGTAAAAAGAGATTTTTTTGGCCCATCCTTAACTAAGCCATAAAATTCCATTTTACAAACTGTGAATCCTTCATGATCGCTTAAAGTGGTTCGCGCGTACTTTTTTATGCTTATAATACCCTTCAACCCTATGCGGGCAGTTGACGGCAATCATTGCCGGATACTTACGCGGATTTGCATCTTTGTTCGGTATTCGTGTGCCCCTGCCTGGGCGAGGAATGTCTTTGTCTTGTTGGTTGCCAAAAAATGTTACTTTTTTTTTTGTTGTTGGTTGGTTGCGACTTGTTTGTTTATTTTTGGCCATGTCTTCATCAAATTAGACAATGACGCCCAAGCGTCTTCAGCACTCGAGCCGCGCCCCTGTCTGCTTCAGTCAACTTGTTTGCGTTTGTCATTTTTATGCGAGTTCTTCAAAACTTTACGCCCAAATGGCGTTTACTTAATGTCTTGCACTCGGCCAATGAGATTCGTTATTAGGTTAAGTGCTTTGTCCTGCCATTGTTCTGACTACAGCTTCTGCTCCTGCTCCTGTTCCTTGTTTTAGCTGTTTTCGCATCTATAACTCTCAGGTGTGGGAGTCTATTGAAAAGAAGCTTCGGGAATGCCTGCAATATCTCTATAATATTTAAAAAGACTAAAGCATCAGCATTAGCACATATTATTTTAATAATATTATATAATTGCAAATTTGAATTAGAATTAGAAAAATATATCTTAGATTTGTACAGATATAATAGAGTATATAAAAAATGGGAAATATCTCATTTTGAATTCTTCGTTATATTCATTAATTACTTCCACAGGTCTTTGGTTTGTTCTAAGCATAGATTCTAATAATTACTATCGCAATTATTATATTTTTATTCATTTATTTTTTCGCTTTTGCATTCTTTGATTTTACATCTTTTATTATTCATAAATATATTTACATTACTAAAAAAAATTTTGAAATAAATAATTGTAATATAAATTAGTTTTGAAAATGGATTAGCACCTAAATAATTACACTCGCCGATGTTTAAACAAAACCCCTAACGCATAAATGATTTATTATAATAGATTCATTTCATCGTCGATCGCATCAACTGGAGTAAGACTACAACAGTAGTAAATACCTACTATATATACAACCTCAGAGAAACCTCAGTTTATTAGGGGTTAATATACATATGTACCTACCATAGGTCTTTGGAATTTTTTAAAAATAATAAATAATTAGTTTATGGCAGGCAATTACATTTTTTACTTGACACTGTTCCAACTAAGCTTTGAGACACTGTAGGTACCTAAATATTTAAATACGTATACGCATACTTATTAACTACGGCGTGTATAAATATATTTGAAAATGTCTGCATAGAGCAGCTACATTATTAACGTCATTTTTTCATATGTTTTTATTTTGAAATTAATATATATGTCTTAGCATAGTTTTTGTGTTAAATATCATATATGTAAGTACATACATATATGCTGGACATGGCAGGTAAATATTCTTCTGATAACGTATGTAACGATATTTTAACATTAACTAAAATTTGGATTTGAATTGCTTGTTGAGCCATAAATGAAGCAATGAATTCTTAAATTAATTATTAGCTCATAATAATGTATAATTTAGATTTAATAATGTACTTATAAACCAAATATTGAATATTAACTAAATCGTAGAATTTAAGTATCATGTTGGAACTTAACAGAGCGCTACGAGTTTTGACTTTCAGCTGTCGAGTATCCATGCTGAGATATCAAATGTGGCTAGATTTAAAATGTCTTGTCTAAGAGATAATGAAGAAAATTAATAACATTATCATGGTAGGGTACTATAGAAGAGGGACAACCACCGCCTACTTTTCCCTAATAGAACTAGTATCTCAGGATAGGTTATATGGCTGATCGGCTAAGATTAGAGTCTTTAGTTTCAGTAACACTGGTTGTGTTGTTTGGGCAAGAAAAAAACCCCAACAATCCAAAAGGGAATATCTCATGTAAAAATAAAAAAAATCACACCCGAGGTCACTACATATTTTCATGATATCATTGTATCTTTATATATGTATATAGTGAATCTTTAGCACTGCCAAATATGACCAATAGCTGGATGCCTCATTCAATGCACTCAAGCATTCCATCAAGTTATTCCATTCATGCATTCCATGTAGTCATTCGCAGTGCTGCGCCGTAAACGAAGATAACAGTTTTGAAAACAGTTCAACTTATCACTGACGTCGCGGCGTCTGCTTCGAGTAAGGAGTAACCGTTTGAGTAACAGTACATTAGCTTAATGATTTTGCCACAGGACACCGAATGAGATGAGAGGGATAGAGAAAGACAGAGAGAGAGAGAGAGAGGAGAGTGAACTGCGGAAAAGAAATTGCATGGACTGATGGCATTATGTTGACGATGTTACGCAGCACATTTCATAATTCCCGCGCCATGATTAAGTGCCCAGCCCAAAGGAATGGAGGATAACGGAGAAAGGTAAGCGGAGAGTTCAGCTTTGAGTTTTTCTTTGGCAAAAGTTTTGCAAGTTGTCGCAGTGGCTCTCTCAAGATGGCGGTCGCATAATTAACTGATTATGTGGGGCAGGTGGGGAACTAAAGATGCGCGCTGGTGCGGAAGCGTGAAATTTGTTACTCACTCTCCCTCCCTCTGTCACTAACTCCCTCTCTCTCTCTCTCTCTCTCTCTCTGTCTCAATTTCTTTTGCTTTCTTAACTGGGTTTATGTAAGCGCTGAAACTTCAACTAGCGTTTGTACTAAGCAGAAAAGCTGAAATTCTGAGGTGGGCAAACATCAGACACAGCTCTGGCAACATTATTAAAAGCAACAAACCCCTCAAAAATAATTTAAAATAATTATAATAATCTAATCTACAAACTAAAATAAGAAAAAAAATATGTAATCCATCCAATAAAAAACAAATATTAAGAGACATATTTTTGCTTAACACACACACACACACACACACGAATACATCGGAACAAGTCTTGAATGTTTCAATGCGGAATCGCTCAAAGTTTTACATATAAGCCAGAACCTTCAAGCCCATCGTTCGTAGGTTTTAAGCGTTCACATGTATCTGTATCTGAATCTGTATCTATTGTAATGTGGTATTTATGACCATTTGCTTTGTTGTTGTGTCGTGTTGCGTACTATTCAAAATTCAAAAGCAAAAGCAAATCCAAATCAAAATCAAAACTAATGAAGTGAAAACGGCACTAAAATGTCTTAATATGTTTTCGACGTAAACGGGGCAACCTGTAAAATGGTAAACGGTCTGCACACAAGGACAAGCCTGGCATATAATATCCTTGTTGATTTCTTTTCGGGCGATTTACTGCCTACACACGTTGTGTTGTGTTGGGTTGTGTTCTCTTATGCCTGTTGTTTGTGGTTGTTGTTCTTGTTGCTATTGTTGGCTGGCTTTGTGCTTGTGCGCTGCTTATCTCCTTGCAGGGATCAGCAGCAATAGCAGCAGGAGCGACGGCAGCAGGCTTAGTCCTCCTCGCCGGCGTGTCCTGATCGATAAATTTTCCATTAAAGTTATTTTTAAATGCCGCAAAAAACAAGACAGGAGTCTGACTGGCTGACTAACTGACTGGCTGACTAGCTGACTGACTGGCTGGCTGGCTGGCTGGCTGGGAGGCAGAAGTTTTCCAGGACGAACGTGTGCCAGCCTGCGCCAGGATAATGTACTCGTTATGCCTGATAAAGTTATAAACTCGTATGTGCTGGCAGCGAGGGTTGTCCTTTTACTGCCTATCGAATTGATTTACTGCCTTCCAAATTTCCACACAACACACACACACACACACATTCCCAAATTATGTGGATGGGGTTGGTGGGCAGGGGGTGGATAAATGAACCGGTTTTTGGCAGCTCTACACCGTTTCAACCTCTCGATTCTGCTTTGCGTATAAAAATAGCTTATCTCAATTAGGTACGAGCCACACATTATTTTTACATTACGATTTAAAAATATGCACGATTTGATTACCACATTTGTTTCACGAAGGTTCTTTCGCTATTAGCTCAAAGAATATTAATGCCAATTCAAATTAAGTAATATTATTGTTTTATCTTTTGCCAAATATTATATACCATATCTAAATTATTTTATTTCAAAGTGCCATATGTTAAAATCCTAAGAAAAACAGTAATAATAAGTTTGGCTTATTTTCAAATATAAAACATATTTTAGTTGAATTTCAACAATTCTCTTCTTCAAGTTACAAAAAAAGAATCAAAATATTTGCTTGAGTATGCGTCTGATTTTCGGAGCTTGTGAAAACTTAACAGCTTGAAGAACAAAAACAATAACAATAGCAAGTCATACTCATGCTGACAAGCAGATACACTCACTCACATATGTAAACGCACACCTATCATATTTGTGGTTGCGGCAGGGGAATTCCTTTGCCATTGCCGTTGCCCAAAGTTATCTGATTGAGTGCGAACTGCCAATGGTCTCAACACTCCCAGTTGGCAGTCAAGCAGCCAGGACATGGCCAGGATGCTTCACTCATACACGCATATGCATATATGTGTCTCTCTCTCTCTCTCTCTCTCCTTAGCTGAATGAATGTGTGTTTGTGTTTGCTTGTGTGTATGTTTTTTGTGCGATGATCTAAAACGGAAATCCTGTGGGCAGATAACTGCTATGTATTAAAGCAAGCTCCCAACCCTGCAAGTGTGTGTGCGTGTGTGTATGTGTGTGTGTGCCATTTAGCTACAACCGGCAGAACCCACATCCTTAACCCCAACTCCGTCCTTCAAACCCAAAAACCTCAGTGACAATGTTGTCCTTGTTGGCATTTTTTTTTACTGCTTGCCTGACGCTGTTGTTGGTTATTGAATTAGCCCAATAAACCAGAAAAACAAGACAACAACACACACCCACACACATGCAAAAAAAAAACAAACGCATACCGCACAAGCGCCACCTCCACTCCCATACCCATCCTCATCCCCTCCCTCACACCCCCACCCAAGTCAGCAGCCGTCAACCCTCCAGCCAGGAGAGAGGCGTCAAAATAACAGAGAAGGAAACAAACATTTCAGCACTCGCATTTCAACGGCCAAACGGCTGCCAGGCAACTCATTACAATGTTGGCTTCCACAGGGGCGCTAATAGTCCCAGTTACCCAACACCTCCACCTTCCCAATACCCAGTACCTTCCATTTCCTTGCGCCCTCGCTTTCCAAACAGCACAACACTCCCTAGCATAATTGGAGGCGATCATTTTGTGGGTTCTGTATTTCGGGGGGACACTGTTTCAGTTGTTATCATTTGTTGACGACCAGTTTCAATTGTGTCTCTTTGTGTTTGTGTTTTTTCCGTATGTGTTCTGGTTACACCTGTACATGTGTACCAATTTGCTTGTTAGATCAAAGCAACAGTGCTAAGGTTTCATTAGCAGCCGACGACAGACAGTTGGGGGTTGGCGAAGCTAACTGCAACTGTCTCTGACTTGAAATAATTAATATGAATCTCATCTTTGACGCGTATGGCATTTCCAGTTACTTCGTCGTAGATCAACTATGTATCAATAAAATATGTTACCAGCTTTACCACCTTTAAAGTTTATGAACTTTAGCTATACAACTTTTAGAGCTATTGAATTTGTCGACTTTTAGGAGAGGGATGGTAACACACAATATTCCGAATGAATATTGGAGATATAAAGTTGTATAGGCGTAGGCTACATTTTCGAAGGCATAGCATAGGATTTTCACTGATTACCCGATGAGACTATCGTTAAATTACATTTTAAATAATATTTTTGAATTTGAAGCTAAAATTGAATTGGCATATTATCTCTCTTAATAAAAAACTTATGCCAAATGTGCGTTGAGCCACAATTAAAGAGCCATATAATAGATGGCAGAATATGCTCTTTTTTTGTATTTGTGTTTGTGTTTCAAATTAAAAACCTCTGACAAATAACATTTCATCAGTTTGTACGTATTATTCTTTTACATTATATTTTGGCTGTTTATAATTGCTGTATAATTAATGGCCCGTACGAAAAGCTGCACACAGAGTGGGCAAGTGGCGAGGGAGGCAGGGAGAACGCCTCTAGGGCCCGCAACCAGGACAGAAACAAACAAACAATTTGAATCTGAAAGCATCTTTGACGAAATTTGAAAAAGTAATCAGCTTGAAAATCGGATGAAGTTACTCTTCCTTATGTAGAGTTCCTTCTAAAAATAATTAAATCAAATAAATACATAAAAACTCTCATATTTCAATTATTTATTTATCGCATAGTGTTTTTTGTTTGGGATAAGCAATATTATATTATAGGGTTAAATTTAATTATTTTTTTATGCATACATTATAGTTTATTCAACCTTTACATAAAATATATTTCAAAGGACTTTCAAACACTAGATTCTTTTACCTTTAGATGCTTTTTAGTTTACTTACACCACTCTCGTCATATGGAATAATATTTTTCTTATTCTTTTTTTCAGTTAGTTTCTTTGCCGTATCTATAGTCTTAAATGCACAGTATGTCTGATCTTCGGCTTTGCAGTCTTCACTTACTTCGATTTCCATTTGTTGGTTTTGTGCAACAAGTAAGCAGGCTGCTGAGCTGTTGTCCTTCGCAGGACATCGCGGACGTGGAGCGTCCGTGCGTTGCGGAAGTAATTTTTATTTTGCCAGACAATTTGCTTATTTTGCGATTTCCGTTTGCCTACCCCAAAGCTGGGCAAATATTTCCGGCATTTGACTTGCTCGCTGTCTGCCCATTTTTATTTTTGTTATTTATTCTGTTTTCTTCTTTATTGCTAGTTTGTTTCTGCCTCCTCACAGATTCTTAAATCCTTTTGTCCAGTTTCATCACATTTAATTTTACACAAATTCTTAATAAAAAAACAAGTTGCAGTCGGGCGTAACCGGCTGCGAAATACCATAAGTACTACCATCTATTAACAGGTGCCACAGAACAGGGTGGGCGTGGTCTAAAAATGTATAGGCTGATCTTTGAAGGAGTTTATCAGCAATGTTACATTCCACGTTTGGTGACACTGTCTTTCAAATTGTGGGAAATATGCGCTTTTATTGATTTACACTTTCCGAAAATTCGGATAGGTTATTGGTAATATACCTACAAAATTTGACGGTCCAAGTATATTCTAAGTTTCAAGTCTCTCATACGGACAGGCAGCATGACGGACATTGCACAAAACCCGTATACTATGATATCTTCGGTAAAGTGTTGAAAAAAAACTACAGCAAACAATGCAAAAAAAAATAGCAGCAAAAAATGTTCACACTGGAAAAAATCTGCCATGTTACGAGCTGGGCGGCATAAAAATGCCATGACATTTTTTTTGATTTAAAGCTATAAGTATCGAAACGTCGTGTTCGACAAATTTTGTCAGGTAATGATATATTGGTTTCGAAGAAAATGAAGTCGAAGCCAGCATAAACGAAGGCACGCCAAGTACCCAGATTAAATTTTGCAAAAAAAAAAAACACATGTCCTGGACCCAATAGTGTTATTTTCTTTTTAAATATTATATTTCCACTATTATATGGGATAAATAAAGTGCCTTTAATCGAATTTCGGGCAGTGTACGTATAAATGTATTTAAAAATGTTTGTGGTGCCTGCAGCAGCTGTTCGTGTTGTGGTTGTTGTTGCCTGCAGACGAGCATTTTCATGAGGCGAACGTGCAAACGTCAGCGAACATGCATATCAAACAAGTGCGACCGTTGCAGTCGGGCGTAACCGACTGCAGAATACTCTGGTAACACAAACTCCTTTCGATTCTGGGGTGTGGGCGTGTCTCGACCATTATAATGGGTTGTCATCAATCTATGTTTTCAATTTGGTGACCATAGTTCTCAAATTATGTTTTTATCGATTAGCACTCATCGATTTTACCGATTTACCAGCTCCCAAGTAGGCGTAGCACCCAATTTTAGTTCTGCAAACAGACAGACAGAATGACGGACATTGTACAAAAACCAACATTCTCTCTTCGGCTTCAGAGTATAAATATGACCGTTACGCTTCATTCGGTCAACAACAGATACAGGACTCGTAGCAACAATAACAACAATAACAACAATGCGATGTTATTGTTGTTATTGTTGTTATCCGCACTCATTTAACAATAATCGCGCGCATATGAAATGGACCATGAGCCATCCACATGACGATGATGCAGACGACGACGATGACAATGCCATAGTCGCTGAATCTGCCTGAGCCCTTGATTCGCATGAATGCATGAAATTCGAACTAAAATTGTTACATAGCGGTAAGCTCGAATACTTTATGTGGTTTGCATATTACAGAAGAGAGAAAAAATCAAGAATTTTAGTATCGTATTAAGTCCACAAAGAAAGAAGAGTTGAGTATGACAGAGTACGAAAAGAATCATTCAAAGTTTTGCTTGATATATGTAAAGGTATAGAAAATAATCAAGTATTAATATTTTAAATGTAAAGTGCAAAACAATCTTAATTTGAGACCTTTGATGTTACAATCATTTCTGATTTGGTTTGTTTGACTTGCATAGACGTGTTTCATATTTATCTAGAGATAAAGCCAAGATTGAAATGCCTAAATTTAAGAGCCAAAGCTGCCAAACTTGGGACTAGATTATTATGAAGCTCCTTCTATATTGGTAATAATCATTTCTGGCGACTCACGAATCCGCCCATAAAAATCGAGAAATTCTTTATCTTCCATAATGCTAGAGCTAAGGCTACTCAATTTTGAGAGTTATATTCGAATCATTTTTAGAAATCTCAAAAACCACCCAACCCTGCCACGTATTATCTGTTGGTATTACACTGGCATGAGTATATTCCCAGTCGGTTACACCCGACTTGTTTTTCTGTCCATGGTAGAGTCGATACCATTGATACCGATTCGAACGTTTCGGCGCTGCACTACATGCCCGGATGTGTAGTCATTGTTGGGTGCTCATAAATTGCAAATGGCCAAATACCGTTTAATGGTCACCGGCCCCAAAAACAGCAGCAGCAACAGCAACAACAATTGCAACATGGAAAATTCAAATGAAAGAGTTCGAAAGAGTTCCATCGCATATGGGATGGAGCCAGAAAGTAATATTTTTTTTTTTTTGGTTACTTTAGCTGAATTTCAGCTGTCTATAATCCAAAATACCTAATATCAGAATTAAACAAAAAATTTATTAAAAGAGCATAGCATTTTTTAAAAATCATAAAATGGAAAATATTTATTGTATACTTTGTTAAATTTATAGTCTCAAAATAATATTTAAATTGTAATTAATATGAAAAGGTAAAAGTTTGATTCTAAATTGTTGATTCACATCCTCAAAAGCTTGAAAAGAGTGAGAATGGGAACTCTATGTAGATTGGCTGTAACTTCTAAAGGCTTGAATCAGTAAAGTATACAGATTTATTGTTTGATACGAATTCATTAGTATTGATATATTCGTATTCATTCATTTGAATCATCTTCTTAAGGGTATACAGAAATGGGCAATCATATCGATGGCTGTTGGTAGCCGAATCGATGTTGTTGCCTTTTTGTTTACGACGCATGGTGCGGCGGCCGTTACTTTTATTGCTTGGCCGCTGGCAGGATCTGAGTCCTGGCCACTGTCCATTGGCCACTGTCACACATGGCCGGAAATCGGCTCCGACACTGCATGAGGCCAAACATTTGCATAAAATGCCAGAACGGAGCCGCAACGGCCACTACGACTGCCAAACGAGCTGCCAATGAAACTGGCCTGCATCCAGCACCCAGCAGCCGGCAGCAGGACAAGGCTTGATTTTCGATTTTTCTCACTGATTTTGCACATTTTTCAGTGTCAAGCTTCTGCTTTTTTCAGCTATTTTTTTTTTTTGCTTCAGTCGATGCAGCGCGTGTTGTTTATGTGTTTATAGATTAATCGCTTTTTGGTTAAATGACTTCGATAGTCGACATCATGACTCCGATCCACCCCCACCCGACCACTCTCTATGAATGTGGGTGTTGTTGAAAACGAGTATTCGTTCAGTGGGTGAATGCTTCGCTTTAAAGTTGCCACATTTTTTTGCAGATTGCTGGCGACAGCTGTGGGAAAGCCCACGACACGCAGAGAAGGACATCGAGGGGTGCAAGGCAATGACCAAACAAATGTAAGGAAATATTATTGGATTGGATATGAGTTGATGCATGAAACTTTAGCGTTTGACTTTCAGATTTCCTTTGATTGTTACAGATCTAAAATTAGAATACATTGCATATTTAACTGAACAACTCAATAACATCAATGTAGGCGTGACTTATAGATCAAACTAATCTTATTATTATTGTTCAAAAATGAACACCATGTATCTTACGATGCTGATGATGCTTGTGCCTGCCTCGGATGTTTGGGTTCACAACTGCCGTTTTTGCTGGCGACAAGTTGCCGGCGTCGCGACCGATGCGGACGCCTTCGCGACAGTCGCCGTGATCCAGCCGCTGTTAGGCGCCTGCAGCTGCATAATATGTATATATGTTATATATATTAGGTTAAGCATTTGGTATAAATAAGGAGCCTGCTCGACAGAGCGGGCAGTTCGATTCTAAGCATCGACTCGGTTTAATCATATTAAACAATTATCGAGTCCAGAAATTTAAGCCTAAATAAAACAATTTTTGCTTAAATGCAAATTGGATCACGTCTGATCTTTTATTCTTTTTTTCCCATATTGATTCAAATATAAAAAAAAAATGTGGAAATGTATTCAAGAATTAGCAATCGCATTATTAAGTGAGGACCGAATAAAAAATTATTTCAACAAAGGAACAAATTATCAACAGCGCTCGACTGTGTCTTAGCGTTTTATCTAGTTATAATTGTAACTGTACTAGGTCTGAAAGATTGAAAATTTGTCTCATGTTGTATTTATAAGTGATGCATTTACAGCTGCCTCAACACGTCTCTTTGTCTGTCTGCCTGCCCGTCTGTCGGTATACTTGTCTGCTAAGTTGTCTGTCCTGTTTTTGGCATTAACAAAAATGTTAAATATGTTTTTACAATTCTAATTATGCAGCCGCGTCTACCGCCAAATTACAACAAATGGCAGCAGCAGCAACAACAACTCGACTGGCACTCGGCATAATTAAGAGTGTGTCTGTGTGTGTGTGTGTGTGGGGCAAGTGTGTGGGCAAGTGTGTGTGTTGCTGAGATTGTCACTCTTAACATGCATAAAAAATAAGTAACAGCGACAACGGCAACGGCATTTTAAAAGTTTTACAAATTAAGACATGCGAAGTGGGAGCGGAGAGCGATGCTGAGGGGAGGAGGAGGAGGAGGCTTTGCCACTGCCAATGACTATTTCCGTCTGCACCCCCTGCCATAAACCCCACACACAGCCACCCCCGCCCGCCATCAAACGCTGAAACACTTGCTGAGCTCATGTTAATCAGGTTATGATAATTATTTGTAACAAATTGTTGGGAAATGGGCGGCTCGAGGGCTGTCAACGGGGTTACGCGGAAATGGGATGTGAGAGGAGGGGTGGGTGAGTGGTAGCTTTGCAATTAAAATGTGTAAAGTCCACGACGCGACAGTGGAAAACTTTATGAAAATGACAAGGCGCAAGCGACATTTTCATTAAAACAATTAAAATTTAAACTGGCGTTAAATTATACAGGCATTAAACGGGCAATGGGGCGAGAACTTCCGCAAGAGGCACAAAGATAAGGGCGGCTTTTAAGTGCTTGCCAAAGACTACATTTCCCGGGCACAATGAACCAACGCCCAACACTGATGCTCTTCAATTATTCAGTGGCGGAACACAAACTAAAGCCAAGAATCGAAACTGAAACAGAAACTGAAACAGAAACTGAAACAAGAACTGAAACTGAAACTGAAACAGAAATGGTAAACTTTTTTGGCTGCGTGTCACTTTGTCAGTTTGTGACTTCTTCTTGTGGGCTGTCAAAGAAAGGAGATGCATATATACATGTATATGTATGTGTTTGGCCAGAAATTAACTGCCAACTTGGTAAACTATCCATACGCAGTAACTTGACAAACTCAAAGGCAAACCGCAGGTGAAGCCAAAAGCGCCAAAAGTTGACGGTTAAGAAGTTGACATTTTCACTCTGTATCCAAATAGTTTTCTGGGGCTGGTTTGCTTTACTGGCAGGTGCACGATAAAAGTTTTTAGTTGACAATTAAGAAATTAAGTTGCCACTTAGGCAACTGTCAGTTTGTGTTTGACAAGCAGTCACAGATAGCTATACCTACTCAGTCAACTTTTGACTTCTTGAAATGCTCTTCCCAAGGATCTCATTACCATGAGATCCAACTTGCCAACTGCTTACTAAGCTAACAATGTGAACAATTCGCGACCGTACAGCTTTTTGTCCTTCATTCATTTTCATGTAAAAAATATAAATTACATTTATTTATTATCAGGAAAAGCTAGAAGCTTGATAAGCCAAAGATAGTAAGTTTCAATTTCCATTTCATATAAAAATTGCTTACTTAACCTTTAACCTTTTAATTTGCTCCATTTGTTGTACGTATGTTTTACGTGACCCATCAAGCAATTTTGCAGAGCATTTGAACATCGTTGAAGTGTTGCTTGATAAAGTTTTGCCTGTTTTATTTGTTGGCGTTTTGTTTGCATTATCAACAGACTAACACCTTTCCAGATGTGTGAGAGTGCGTGTGTGAGTGTGTTTGCGTTAACTGATAGCTGCTCTTAGCAATAAATGCCACTCATAATTAAATCAAATGTTTGCCTGCCCCTCACTTCACTCACTCGCTTTCTGAGCAAAAACTTTATGCGTGAAGCTTAAACATAATTTTCCTACATGTTCACCCCCACACCCATCTCCACCCCAGCCAGGCCCTGGACGCATTATATCCAACTCCTTAGCATGAGAGCATATTCACCAATCGCATTTACTTTATCATTGGCAAAAGGTAAATACACTCGGCAATCTTTTTCCCCATCCACGACCCCCACCCCACCCTTGGGGCATAGCTTTTAATATGCCAACCGTGGAGCTCTACCCCAAACCCAGATCGCACACAAGCGCGCAGCTCATTCATAGTTTTCTCTAATGAGCAGCAATGTGGCAAGCGTATCATTTTTGGCTGTACATTTTTAGCATGTCGTGGGTGATGTCTCAAGTTTTCCGCAATCCGCCATCCCCAACTGCCAAACCTCTATCCAACATAATATGTATGCTTGGCATATGCCTGCTTGAGTTGTATCGCTATAGTTTTTGATATTGTTGCGTGCTTGTGCGAGTTTTGCATGCCAAAATGACATTAGTCACACAGCCATCGAGTCATCCGAGACTGGCAACAAGGACTCGCGACTGAATGTGTGTGTCTTTGTGTGTAGCAGACAGCTTCATTTAGCATCCTATTTTGCTACGCCTGCATGTATGTAGTTAGTTTCCTCCACAACATTTCCAACATTTCGCATCTCCATTTCTGGCCATGCTTTGTTTGTTTGACTGCCGCCGCCAACGCGATGGAAGCTGCTGCCACAATTTTGTCGGCACATTTTTGGTACACCATATGAATTTTGGGTTTTATGTGAGTGGCTCAAGAAAAGTGAAGGGGAAGGGGGGGTGTTTATTGAGGCCTGTGTGGCTTACTGTACTTGTGGCAACAATTTAAAGTGCGCAAGGAGTACAATGATCAGCGATTAATTAATGGATTCAATTTATTTTCAAATAGCATCAAACTAACGTATTTCTTACTTTATTTTTGTATACCAGAGGAAATAGTTACTGGGATCAATTAAGTTGTTGGATTTGATCTTAAAAGTTGATTTGTACTTTATAATAGATAAGCCTAGCAAGAAGTAAACGGAATTTTCACTGTCGTCAACTGAGTCGTCTTTGCCTCTTGGTTATCTGAGAGTTTAGTTAGCGCTTTATTTTGACAATAAATTAACGAGGTTGTCTTGAATAGTTTTATTTTCAGTGCATCTACTGTGAAAAATATTGCACAGCACAAATTTTGTTCACATCGGTGGAAGACTATTCACTTAACTACCTTTGCAATTCTTTTAGATTACTTAACTTTTCACCACCTTACCCCCCTTCTCCACCTCTTCCACACTAATGTCAGACAAGTCCATTAGCCCATGCTCTAGGCAAACTTGACATTGGACAATATTTCAAAACAACACACAAAAGAAAAAAAATGGAAAATGGAGTGTGAGAAGGAGAAGGAGAAGAAAATAAAAAACATCCGGTTTAAAATGGCAGTCGCTGAGCCATTTTGACAAATCTACCAGTTATTATGCGCCTTTGTGAGCAGCGAATGTACGAAAGGTCAGATACTAAAAAGGTGCATAGTGGCTGTTGATGTTGATGTGGATGTCGGATTGAATGTGTGAGTGTGGGCCTGGGTGTGAGTGGCCGATAAATGTGCTGCAAAGGAGGCAACAAAAGGTAACGGCGTCCATGTAAGCGATACCTAATTTCCGTTGTATGTTGCGAGTTGCGAGTGGCGACTAGCGAGTTGTACTTTCTATTGAGTTTAGGGTGGCTGGCATTGCCGGTTGCCCCCCGGACCCACAAAGCAGCCCTCAATGTTGTTTGTCTTGCATTTTACTAACAGGACGGTCGAGCTCCCCCTCTCTCTCTCTCTGTCTCTTGACAAGCTTTGAAGCGCAGCGAGCCGTGCGCTTTTATAAACTTATCTCATAACATTAATTGTGGTCAACACTTTTGGCCAGTTCTGGCCTGACCATACACATACAAATATACAAATTCTTTGCTGGGTGTGGGGCTCATTGGGTGGTTGGGACAGAGACGCATGTTTACATTGTCAGTGATTTATGCAACAGCGGCACATGAGCCATAAATACCAAAATGCCAAAAGTTTCGCACAGGTGAATATGTGGCTATAAGCAGGAGCTGTGCATGTGTCTATGTGCGCTCCCAAGTGACCAACTAAGCAGCAAAAGGATCGACCACTAACCACTCAGGCAGTCGAGCAACAAAAGGCCATGGCCAAAGTTAAATATTTAAGCAGCCGACAAAACAACTCAATTAATTTGAAACGGTACGCCAGAGGCCGCCACACACAGCCAAATGGCAATTGAGAAAGCTTACGAGAAACTTATCCCAACTTCATTTCCATTCCCATTCTGAACTAATCCATGAAATGATATACTATTATATCAATCGCATGACGCGACGAAAATAAAAAGGCCAACAGCCACATATTATGTCTAGCAGCTTTTTGGGCCACATCAGCGCATTTATTTGATAGTCTGAGCAACTGTTACACATACAGTCACACATGCAGTCACACATTCAGTCACACAAACAGTCGCAGTCACAGTTACAGTTACAGTTACAGTTACATGCTCATCAAACGATTTTCAGCCTCGAGCATAAGGAAAAAAAAGTGGGGAAAGCAAACGCAAAAGTAAAGAAGAAAAAGTGCCGTTAATTTCTCTTTATAAACCTGCTGGGAAACATTTCCCGTAATGCTGCAGGCAGCAAAAACAAAAGCACAATGGACTTGAGCATAACTTAAGAAAAAACCAAAAATAACCCAATTATCAAAATTCAAATGAACGACTAGCATATATCCTGTAGCTAGAAATGAGAATAAGTATACAAGAACTGTGCAATACGATCAATAGGCTTGTGATTTCACTCAGCACTCCAACAGAGGAAACGTTTGAGTAGAAAATGAGCAAGAGGAAATATTAGTTCCGGATGGAAAGAGCGAGAAACAAAACTCTCCAGGAAAAATGTGAACGATTTCACCGGTTTCGACTTGAATGCTATACATATTGCCAAGTAAAGTGATAGGGTATGCTAAAATGAGTTCCTAGAAGGTATTAATTTGGATTATTATTATTTTTAAGCGTTATTATTAATGGAATATTGATATTTGCTATTGTACCCATTGACTTATCGTGCTTAGGGTATAAGGAACATTAAGTAAATACAACTTAGAGACAAGATAAACATCCTGCATTCAAGGCTGAACGCAGAGGCTGTGGTGGGGAGGCGTGTTAAGCTGCCCCCGCTGAAGCAACCAACAACAACTGAACAACTGCTGTAATCAGCAGTTAACAAAATATAAAAACAAAAAGGGACAACAGGGCACACCACACACATACAAACACTGGATTCATGACTTGGGCGCGGGTGGCGGACAGAAGGACAACGCAGTGCGCTAACGAGCAATTAGATTTCATTCTAAGCTTGGGAATTAATTGCAGTTTTTGCCAGCTTCGCCATGGGCGCTGCCACCAAATAAGCCTGGCTAAGTTCAAAGAGCCAATCGTCCGTTCACAGAGACACACACACTTGGAAAAATAAATGTCCGTGAATCACCTTATTCTTAAGATAGTGGAAATAAGGCTTGTCAACCTTAACAAAAAGATATATCTAGATTTGTATATATTTTAAAACTACAAATGAACAAGATATTTTTGGAATTGGCCACTTAAGACATGCGTTTCTACTTTGAGAAATTTAATTACAATACTTCTGTTTCGGGGTAATTTGAATTTGATATTCGAAGCTCGAGATTATATTTTTTTTTTCTTAGTGCAGAAGACTGAACTGTGCCCCTGTGGCAAGCACTGTGTGTGCCATATGTTGTCCGTATTGTGATTCATTGTGAAAATGGCCAATTGGCATGAAGGGGCAGCACTGGGAGAATGTGGAAATTGAGAGCAAAAGGGAGAGCCCATCTTCATCTTCACACTACTTGACAACGTAAGCACCTTTCGAAATTGCACATTAGCACATTAGCTAGAGCTGCCATCCCTGAGATAATGAGGTTGGGCTGCGTTCCACACATTCAGCGATATTTTTGGGACGTTTTAGCCACAGTTGCTTCGTCTTGTGATTAATTTTTTATTGCAAGCAGAGGGCATGCAGAGTCTAGGGAAGTGATTGTTAGCTGCTTCTGCCGGCGGTGGCAAATAATTGGGGTTTGCCTCACTGACGCCTGTTTACGAGTATGACGACAATGGACTTTTCGGGTAACAGTTTGGTAACGAGCTAATAAGCCGCAAAGGACTTGCGTATAGGTATGTAGACAACTAAATGTTTATAGGTGCCACAAATTGGGCTTAAGGGCTGTTAACTACTTTGCAATTAATCAGAAAGGGTCTTTACAATGCGTACTAAGATAAAGAATCTACAAAGAAGGCAATTTAAAATCTTTAATTTTGCATCCACGATTACAAAATAATTTTGAAATTTATTTTAATATATGATATACACTCAGCGGTATTCGATTAAATTCACTTGTTGTTTGTTTGTTGTTTGTTTCGATCATTTTGTTGTGTTACTTTTTGTGTTTTGCTAGTTGTTTTAAATATACGTTAAATAAAATCGAAGTAAAATTATAACATTAAAAAAATGGGAGGTTAAGGAGCGAAATTCGATTAAAATTAATATAACATATAGAAATTGTATAGAAATATCAAATAAATAATGTGTTCAGTCTCCAGATTTGCTAATATCTTCAAAAATTCGATTTGGCATAAATTCAACTCCTTTTTGGAAGTCAGATAGTGTGATTTGTGTGTTTCTTATCCGATCTTGATGAAATTTAGAAAGTTGATTGATAATATGCCTTGCATATTGTGTCTTAAAGGAATATTCTTCCCTTAAAATTGTGGCATTTATTGCTATGGGAAATCGAAATGTATCGATATTCCAGAAACGGAGACTAAAGCAAACTTGATCTGCGCCGTGTATACGAGAACCTATATTCCAAATTTGAAGTCTCTAGCTCTTATAGTCTCTGAGATCCGCGTGTTTATACAGACGGACTATATCGAATCGGCTGTTGACCTTGATCAAGAATATATATATATTCTTTGTGGGGTCGAAGATGCTTCCCTCTGCCTGTTACATTTGCACAAAACCCATTTTCAATGGGTCCAAAAATGTTTATACTTCGCTTGCGCTTTCACTACCAATTAAACTTAAAAAGAATATAATCTGATTTTTATTCAAGTACACGCTGAATATTTTAAGATTCTCGGCAATATTTTGATCTTTATTCGAAATGTAACAAAATGAATACAGAAAAGGGCAATTTTAACTTGCTTTGTCTTGCAAACTCTTGTGAAAGCCCTGAAGCTGTATAGTTAAAATGAACTAATTACCTAGGCTGGCAGTCAGAAACCATCAAGGTAAATCACGTTACTAATTACCTACCTAACCTAACAAGGCTAGCCCAAAAGAGCTTACCCGAATCAAGCCAAATCGATTCGAACCATTGAACCACGTCGAATTTAAGCACTCTGAAGCGAATTGAAACCGAAATGAAGGTAAGCCCGTTGCAGTACTGCCAGAGGGTGGGGTAAGGGTTGCTGAAAGGTGGTGGGGGTGGAGGGCGTGGCCTTATCAATAACCATAATGACGCTGATATGTTGAAATGTTGAGTACTCGGGCACATTCAATGCTTGTCTAACGAGCGCGTAAACGGCGCGTGCAATTTCCCAAAGCCATTAAAAACTCAAGAGATAGATGAGCGAGGGGTGGGAGAGAGTGAAGAATACACGAAAAAAATTGGCAACACAAACATTAAGACGGCGCCAGGGTTGGCGTTGCAGGCGTGAAATTAAATTGATCAACTTTTGACAGCTAATCTAAGGAGCAAAACTAGAGAAGATGGTGCCTGCTTCTGCTGATCTCTTACACGCATTAAATTTTAATGGAGCACTCAAAAAGTCTGCCACAAGATGCCGTTAAAAGTGCCAGTTCCGAGTGGACGGGGGACAGAAACTAATGAAGCCAGCTGCTGGCTGGTGGTTGCTCAACCACAGATGCAAATCACAGCAAAACCAAAAAAGAGCAAGGATTCACCACAGCAGGAAAAAGAAGAGCAGTTTAAAAGTAGAAATTTAAGTGAATGTGAACTGAGACTGAGACGGAAACCCAAAAACACACTGCCGGATTGGAAGGCAGAGGAGGTTCGACAGCGTCTGCCAATCGAACCCATGTCCAACTAATCCGCTCTTAATTAAAGATTGCCGCACCGCAGCCCCCTGGAACCCCGTCTGCTACAGCTGGAAAGTTTTCAACGTCGCGTCGCCTCCTTGGCAAATAGACTCGTACTTGCAAATTTTCGATATGAAGTTGTTTGGGTGGGGGGAAATTTTCTGGCCAGCAGCCGTCGCTAAACCTCAAGAAATAAATCTTTGACAAAGCTGCGCCGCAAACTTGTTTGTCTAAGCAGCAGCCCCCTCTGCTATCCTTGTCTCGTTGCCTTCTCCCCCAACCCACATCTCGACTGTCCATTGCCTAGCTTAAAGTTGGCCAACAGAAGGTGTTATTATAATGTACCAATATGTCTGGTCGCCAAGTTACGTTGCTGCTGCTGTTGCTATTGCTCCTGCTGCTTCTGCTCCTTGGACGTGATAAGATCATAATCCCATTTATGTCTTTACTCGGGGCGGCGCACAGAAACTTTTGTGGCTCCCGAACGGGGTAACACAAGACGCCGCTGTTTATATATAAACTCAGGTCAGAGAGCACTAAATCAAGTTGCCACCGTCCACAAGCCAAACGGGTGGTGCTGCTGATAGTAGTGGTGGTGGTCCTGCACTTAAAGAAAAAGTACGCCTCATAGAATTTTGAATATGGCTCTGCAAAGTAAACGGATTTTTTTTTACTTATTTATATTTTTTGAGATATTGAAAATTGAATGCTTGCCCTTGCTCTCGATTTTTAAAAATATCTTATGCACAATTATTAGAAAATGTTACTCTTTAAAAAAAAAACCATGTATCCCAAAAGTCAAAGGATATGTTCATATTTAACTAAGACTTACTTCTCTGAAAAGGACTGCGATTTCGTAATTCAAAATTTCGGGTTTTTCCTCTGAGTGCGTACGCAAAGAAGCTGTTAAGCAGCTTAAAACTATACTTGGGCTTCCACTTGGGCAATTGTTGATAAGCGCCCAGCCAAACAACAGTTTTGCATTGGAACAAATTTGAGACTTTTGTTAAGAAAAGTTTTTGGCCAAAGGAGCTGCAAGGATTTTGTGAAATGGGTAACGTCAGCTGCTAAAAGGGCGTTCCGTGTATGGGTTGTAAGTGTGTGTGTGTGTGTGTGTGAGAGAGTATGTGCTGATGATTTTATCAGTAGACCACGTACAGCAAATACTCGCAGCAGCAACAGCATCCAAATACATGTATGTGCCTCAAAAGCGTAAGCATAAGCTCTTTTGGCTTAAACAAAACGTAACTGCTAAGGTTTTGCAATTGCAAAGAAAGAGCCCAATTAAGTACATCGACTAAGAATTTAACTGAAAATTACTCAAATTACTTTTTGTGAATTAACTAAGCAGAGTTAACTAAAATGATTAATGGTGTAAATTTATGAATATTTTTAATTGCTCAGCGATCACAAAATGACAAAAAAAAAATAGCGAAATTACCATTTATATCTATGAGTGAGAAGCTGTGGAATCAATTTTATATATGTATGTGAATGTAAATAATTGGCTTAAGAGTTTCGGTCGCTGCAAAGTATACAAACATATTAGTCATTCAATGTATCTATGCCGGAAGTTGGAAGCTTCGGCAGTTCGATTTATCCATAGTTGTAAATTGTATCGAAAGTCTAAATTTGTAATTAATTAGGGCTGGCAACAATTGTCAATTATCTATTTTAATGCAATTTAAGAATTTCGAAGCCAGTCAAAGCTTACGAAATATACTACTAAGCCACTATCAGGTTATCTCGTATCTTTGAAAGTTTCCATTTGCTTTCTTGCCTTTTGTCTCCTGTGATTTCTTATGCTCGGCACAACTTCTAGTTGCAGACCAAGTTGGGTGTGTGTGTGTGTGTGTATGTGTATGTGCAGCTGATAAAACAAATGAGCCTTAATGCGACTTGCTTGAATAGACTTAAAATGTGCGGGTGTTTGTTTGGGGCCCTTTGAATTGGGCCCTAAGCTCTGGAGCCCAGTCAACTGTAACTAATTTGTTGCACACAAGTTGGTAGCTCTCAGCTTTCATGGTATGTCCATCTATAGACCCCTTTGTGATGCAGCTTGCAGTTTGCCATCACTTGTGCGTCTTTTAAGAACTGTAACGAATATATGAATAGCAATTTCTAATTAACTTCACAAACGGTCGTTTAAATGTTTGATAGAAGTTTGACACTGAAAATTTCCTCCAAAATTTAGCCTTTTTAAAACCTCTGTTTATTTGAGGCTCTTATAAGCTGATCTACTTTAGCAAGAGAACAGTAAAAGAAATTAGTAAACTTCTTCTTTATTTATTTATAGCAACTCGACAGAATCTTAAGAAAATACATGTAAATAGTCGCAATAATGATTGTAGAAACATTCAGCAACATCGATAGATCGTCAAAATATTACAAAATTCAATAATCAATTTAACTACAGAGATCGGCAAACCATTAACCTATATAAGATATTTCGCAATGATTTGCAGCACTCAAGATAAATGATATGACATAATTCTATATGCAATCAAATCCACACACTCAATTTCCATTTCCAAGTCATTGCTGTGATCCCTTATGTTTCTTAGAAGCCAGTTTCTACTTGTACTCAGTTTCTGCCTTTCGGCTTCTTATGAGTTACATGTTTAATTATTTTCAATGTTTTATCTGATGATAGACGATAGCTTTATGAGTGTTTTCGAATAGTTTTTTGCAGCTGAAGTTACTGATGATTGAGTTGTTTGCAAAGTGAAAGGCATTTGACAAGGAGTTGGAGAGTAGCAAACACAATTCTGGTACCCGCATGGCACTTTGGAGTAGAGCCGAGCAGACAGGACACACATGACATCCACACACACACCCTCACACACACACACACACACACCCACAGACACAGTAATAGTTATCAGCTGGCGAAAATGTTTTGGCGGCGAATGAGAATTTTGCACGGAAGCTGAATCTGTACGGCTGTCTGACTGCATCAGGAGTGTGTGTGTGTGTATCTCCAATGAGGTTTTGTTTCAATTTCCTTTCGATAGGCCACAGGCATCCCGAGAACAGGACGCGGAGCGTTGACAATTTCATGCATAAATTCATTCGATGTGTGTATGAGTGTGTGTGTGCGCGTGTGTGTGTGTGGGCTTCATGCCTCACTGAAATTCGAGTGAGATACTTCCTTCCGCCACATTTGTTTGTTTTGACTGTTAAACACCCCTCGCACCCCCCTCAATTGCACTACCGCCTCCACCTACACGTTGTTGCATCGTACTGCTGCTGATGATGATGACTTTGCATCTAAAACAATTAAGTTTCATTTAAAAATAAAAAGAGAAAAAAAAGGAGAACACATCAAATCGGTGCTGCCAAAACAATTTACATACTGCGCATAACTTGGCTTAAATGAGTTTTGCAACAAATTCTGACAGGACGGGTGACAGCAGCCACAGCAACAACAGCAGTAACAACAACAACGTTGTCCAGCGACGTGGCTGCGATTTACAGCTAATCCCTTATGGGCATTTTGTCATTCCCTCATGCCCTCGCCCCTCCTCTGGCCCATTTATCCCATCAGTTTGTATGGTAGGCTGGCAGGCATGCAGGCGGGCTGCAGGAACATCAACAACGTCCAGGCCAGATCCTTGCCAGGTTGCGGCTCATGCAAATTTCATGGGGTACGCAGAAAAAAGCGACACATAAAAAATGTGAAATACATTTCCTGTCGTCTAGTCACTGGGACTGGGCGAGGGACGTGCGAGCACCAGCAGTAGCTGCAGCAGCAGCAGCAGCAGCAGCAGCAGAAGCCAGAACATGGATAGGACAGTGTCGTTCACGTTCACGTTCACGTCGACGACGACAAGTGCGACAAGTGCGCCCGGCTGTGGGCGTGCCACATAAATAAATATATGTATGCATGTATGTTTGTGTGTTTTTGCAACGGCAACAACAAGTTGTAAAAAAAGCCAAGCACACAATTTATATCCTGGACAAAGGACAGTCGCCGCTTATCCCAACTCCAGATAGCGGACGACTCTCGGTTCACTTACCCTTCACCAACCCCAGCCACTCTCCTCCACAGCCAGGGAAGCCTGGGCAGCCTGGGCAAAAATGTTGCTGCCGAATTTAATCCAATAATAAATGGAATATTGCTGACCTCGGGCATTAAATTAAATGTTGTTATCAGTCGAGTGCAGAGAAATTATCAGGCGGCGGTTTGCCACATACACACACACACACACACACACACACACACTTTTACGCAGTTGCATGCCACACTCACGTGCTGGAGCTATCGTAAAGGAAGGGAGTTGTGTGAGCGCAAGTTGAGTTATTTGTGCTGAAACTTGATATAATATGGCAATTGCCAACGATTGCCTGTGCTCCACTTGGACATACCCTGTTTGCAGATATACGCAAATGTAAATAATACAAATGAATAAATACATTAAATTGTTAACTAGAAATGAGGTCTTTCGACAATTTATTTATGTATGTATAAGCAGTTATCAATTACCTCTAATAGACATTCTTGTAATAGACATTCTTGTAATAGACATTCTGGTAATAGACATTCTGGTAATAGACATTCACTAGTATAACGATCAGCTTAATTACGCCCCCGAACTTGAAAAACATTTCGATCAAACTAAGATTTGCAGAACTTGTCTTTATTTTTGTATTGTGTGTTAAAGTGATTTGTAATTATTCTTATTGTTTAGCATACTACAAAATGTTGTGCAAGAGCAAAGTTGGATCAAATTTTCTGTATGCTGTTCAATTAATACATTCATTGGAAAATTTAAATGTAGTTTGCCAGTGGCAATTGCTTTCAAATTATTGATTGCTCATCCGATTGACTTTTTAAGTCGACACGCTATTCAAAAACAAAGTCGGAGTCGATATCAGTTGCTCCTTCAAAGTAGCTGTCTCTTACAAATAAGTTGCGCCCCTGTGAGCAGTGAGTAAGAGTTATGTGCAAGTGACACTCTAGTAGCAGCATGCGGCGAGGGGGCGGTAAAGCTGGAAAGCTGGAGGAAAACTTTTGACTGCGACTGAATGTTCTGTGTCTGTTTGGCCGGATATTAAGCTCGTTTGCATATAATTTGCGTTTCAGAGACAGAAGCAGCAACTGAATGTGAAACTGAAAGAGGAACAGAAACCAAAAACAGTTGCAACTCGACGCTCGTTGACGGTTATTTTTGGGGCTCGCCGCGATAAGAGCAGAGCAGCCGAGGCAGCAACCAGTCCGAAGTGGCATTAAGAATCAGACAGTTGTTTTTTTTTGGGCCCAGAGTAAAGCAATTAAGTTTTGGGGCCACTCGGTATTATCCGACTGCGGCTGTCCCTTCATGTTTGCTAGCATTGTAATTGAGGCTGAAAATTGTTTACCCGCCCGACCAAAAAGACGGACAGCTCTTCATATGCTCAATTTATAACAGGTAATGAACGCATAGAACGTGTGTAAAATCTTTGTGTTATATTAAACCGGATTGTTGAGACCAGTATTCCTAATACATCCAACACCAGATGGCAAAATTCCCATTTTAAGAATTTGTCTTTTTGTGTAAGCCCCGAAAATATAAATTTAAGATCATTTTAGGATAATTTAAAAAAGATTGTTCGCACATATTAACATTTGCATTATGTATACATATTTACAGAAAATACAGAAAAATGTTATTTGGCGCAACTATTTTTTTATAGTTCTTGTTTGTGCAATATACATAAATAGTCAATTTGTGAATAAGGAATGAATGTGTTCAAAAATGAACACCATGTATATTGCGATGCTGATGATGCTTGTGCCTGCCTCGGATGTTTGGGTTCACAACTACCGTTTTTGCTGGCGACAAGTTGCCGGCGTCGCGACCGATGCGGACGCCTTCACCTTACAGTCGCCGTTATCCGTAACCGTTATCCAGCCGCTGTTAGGCGCCGATGCGGACGCCTTACAGTTACCGTTATCCAGCCGCTGTTAGGCGCCGATGCGGTCGCCTTACAGTTACCGTTATCCAGCCGCTGTTAGGCGACGATGCGGACGCTTTACAGTTACCGTTATCCAGCCGCTGTTAGGCGACGATGCGGTCGCCTTACAGTCACCATGAACCAGCTGCTGCATAATAATTCTAAGTATTTAGGACCAATGCGGTCGCATTACCAGCAGCTACATAATATGTATATAGGTTAAGCATTTGATATACAGTGAGAGACACCTTATTTGGCTCAGTGTCAAGTAAATAATGTAATTGCCTGCCATAAGCTAATTACTTCATATTTTTCAAAAATTCCAAAGACCTATGGTAGGTACAGGTATTAACCACCTAAATTAATATATGACTCCAATACACTGGGTTTCCCCACCTGCTAGGTAGGATTATGTAGAAAAGTAGCCTATTTCCTTTGACACTGAGCCAAATAAGCTGTGGGCCACTGTATATGTATTAGGTTAAGCATTTGGTATAAATAAAGAGCCTGCTCGACAGAGCGGGCAGTTCGATTCTAAACGTCGACTCGGTTTAATCATATTAAACAGAATGATTTATCCTTCTTAAGAAATATTACAGAAAGTATTCCACTTGGAATTTGCGGAATATGTCGGCCGAAATTCTATCATTAAATCGATTATTGCTGAGTGTTAGCAGAATATTTTGAAATGTTGAAAAAGGCTAACTTTAATCCTTAGCTATAACAACAGTCGCGATTCCCCTTGCAGTGCAACAATTTCAAAGAGGTTTCCTATATTTAAAAAGATATGGTATGATAAATATTTATAATACAAGTATTTTATTCTAGGCAAATTTTGCACATAAGCCAACATACTTGAGGCGCATCTTTAAGCCTGTTTACCTTTCGAATTGCCAACGGGAAAAGTGTCTTCACCTTGCCATGAGCCCAGAGAACTTTATACAAAGGGCAAAGTGCTTGGACCCAATGTGTGTTGCCAATCAGCTAAAGTCTTAAAACACATTTGCATAAGTTAACGCACACACATAAAGCTGTGTGTGAGTGTGGGGGTCTATCTCTGTACAAGGATATATTGCATGTGAATGCTTTTTAATCCTTTTTGCGTGACGGCAGCTGGCGTTGAGAGACTCGCAACACGGCTCGACAATTGTCTTAGTCCTCTCAATGAGAGGGTTTTTCGACGTAAGTCGGCCAGGCGTTGATTATAATTGACTTTGGCTGACTTAAGTGCCAAAATGGAAATATCATGTACCACATACAGTTTATAATTGTCTGAGACGCCCGCCTGCCAAAAATGTACACGTACGAGTAGCAATTGCCCTGGGGTACTTTTCTCACTTTAAGGATAAGGCAATTCTATATTGCCAGGGCACCATAGTGATATTTAAAAACGCATGATTACCCCAAATGAAATTAAATGATGTGCAAAAATGTTTAATATACGTATAATCATGCTTCTAACGTTGTCCTGGGCACTGGTCAGTCCATAACAAAACACACTTTCAATCTATTGCCATGGAGGATAAGTGCTTCCAATTGCACAGCACCCATTCCTGATATTCCAGAACGAAACATTCCACAATTCTAACAAGTACATACCAAATAAAGGCAACAAAATAGTTTCACTCTTGGCCAATAAAAATGAAAAAAAAATATATATATATATATGAAAACATTGTCATGGTATCACCTTCCTTTCTTCTCCCCCTGGACAAGTTAGGGGACAGATGGTGTTGCTGGTGGTGGTGTGGCACACAAAAAGCCATTTCAACTTGAACATCAACTGAAAGTTGTACTTGCTGTGTGACTGCGAAGTTTTCGATTTCGGTTTAGCTTCTTTTCTTTGTATACCCTGGTCTCTGGTGTCAAAGCAGAAAGGGATGTATATGTATAGGAACGTTTAGAAATTTATATCTTTTTCGGTACATTATACTATATATATTTAAATAGGCTACAGTATTTTTTATTTTTTTAAATTGTTTAATATCTTCTCACATATTTTTCCAGGAAAATATGAAAAACATACTACCAACAGGATTCATCCCTATTCTGGCCGCACAGCAATCAGAGTATCCCGAAATTGTGTTCTTACATCTGTTCTGGTTTCATTGTGTTTGTAATTCCACTTATTTGTTGGTTTTCGCACCTTGCTGAGAAAGTGCAGTAAACTGGCATAAAAAATTGGCGCACTTGCTACGTGACTCTTGCATCCGCATCCGCACCAGCACCATCCTAGTCATCATCATACTCATCAGCATCATAACAGAACATAATGATGTTGTTGATGCCATCAGTATGATTAAAAAACTTTCGCATCAGCTGCTAAATCTGCATTGATCGGGTAATGTTGAGCAAAGGATGGGGTCGGTTCAACGGCCTTCCGTCTCTGGCTTGCGGCTATGCGCCGACTAAATAATTGATCCCCAATGTCTCATTTAGCCCCACACGCACACACACACACACACATACGACCTACAAAGCTTCCACCGCTTGCTCCTTTGGCATTCGCGCAAAATCAAACTGAAGTCCATAACAAGTAACTGACCGCCTCATAAAGCAATTAAGCGCATGTGGCTGACCGACCAAGCAGCAACGTGTTGGAATATCCCCAGTAAAATCAACAACAATAACAGGCATCCACATTGCTGACCCTCGCTGTCCCCATTTGACGCCAAACTCTTGGATTGGGTGCTCGTGTGCCCGCAGAGTTTGGCTTAGTACGGAGCTCAAGTAATTCATAGCATTAATTATATTAAACGACCCCAAAGCTGGACGAGACGACCACTTGATTTGGAAGAGGAGGGCAGCAGCAGAAGCAGCTATTGAGGATAGTCCTGAGCTACTGCCATAGCCTTGGCCCCAACTCAGCATGTGTGGCTGTCCTGGACAACAGCTGGCATTGGTTGACTATATTCAAATCAGCATTGCCTACTTGAATGATCCATGTAGAGATAAAGATAAAGAAAACATAAATGTAAACAAATTCTAAAATCTACAATCGATTTATTATTGTTGCTGTAGAGGGTATCTGCTAGTCTTTATTGATATATTACATGTTCGATTATTGTTTTAAAAATATTTGCTAATAAATTCAAACCAAAAAAATAAAACCTCAAAATATTTCATATAACACTGGATAAATAGATTTATGCGCAAAAGCAAAGTAAACTGCTAAAAAATAATAATTAATAAATACATTCGACCAAAAGCGAGCAAATATGGACAGACTTTGTTGTTATTTTTGTTGCTGTTGTCGCTGTTTTTGTAGTGTGTGACAATGTGCAGATAAAAGTAATTAACGCCTATTTGGGGAATTGGCCATATAGTGCGCTGCAGGGGCTCCGACTCTGGCCAACAACAGCTACAACAAAACGTGGTTGAAACGAGCATCGGCAACAACAACAACATGCATGCAATAATTATTGACTTATTGGCCATATTGGCATTTAAGAGTCCGATGCCACCGAAAAATATTTGCATAAAATTTGCATTGACAACGGTTGAAAGCAATTGAAACAATAATTTCGTCATTAATGTGCGACAATCCTCCAACTCGGCCACAAATCCAGCAATGTAGCGCCAAAAGCGCCCCTCCATGTTGCGACCCCTTCCCTTGCAACTCACTCCCGATGCTCCACCTTTGTGCCGGCTGCAATCCACCTGCAAATGCGAATTGAAAACGTGCTTATCGGCGCGCATCAGCAACGTAGCCTGATCCCGGAGACCCGAACCTGAACTCGGACCACCAGAAACAGTAGCAGCAGCAGCAGTAACAGCAGCAACAGCAGCAGCAGCAGGACACCATTATTACTGTCCGAATTGCATTTAAACGCCATTACTCGCACATTGCAATTGTTTAATGCGTTTAATTACATTTGTTGGCTGGCACTTAATGTTTTTATAATTAATAGAATCAATATTGATATTGGACCTGGGACTTTGTGCTCCACAAGCCACTCACACACGTCGCAGGGTCAAACAGTTGCGGTTAATTGTAGATTAAAAATGCAGCAATGCAACCGGCATTCAATGCGTTTCACGTTTGCTCATGCAGGCGTTAATTTTCTGGTTAAACTATAGACCTCAGTAAAAGTATATTTTCGAATGTAAATAAAGGAAAATTAAAAAAAAACATATAAAAAATATAAAAAATGAACACCACGGTAAAACTCTGAGAAAGCCACACACAATTTGGAGCACTATTTAGCACTTATTTAGAATATACATAAAAATATAGATGTTAATTCTGGTATTTAACAAATCCAAACAGTAAAATTAAATACTATTGTAATTCACACGTGGAAATTATATCGTGGCATATTTAATTATAAAAAAAAATATTAAAAATGTAGCAGTTAACAAAATAAAGTGGTTTTATATCAACATAAATAAGTTAGTTGTAATAAACAATAGTTTTAAATAATATAATAGCTAAATTGAATAAGTTCAACATTCACCTATTATATATGGGCCAGATTGTAGCTATTTAAAAATGTTTCGTCTGATTTCACACTGATTAAAATGCAATTTTTATTTGCTTTTAAATTGTTTACCTGCAAATATTTTTATTTGTCTTTGCGCGACGCATTTAATTACAATTGTAAGGAAGGAAGTGTAGAAGTGGGAGGGGGGGGGAAGGGGGCATGTTGCATGCATGCATGCATGCATGCAAAATGTAAACAGGCTAACCCATGCCCGCCCCCCGCCAAATGGAGTCAGAAGTAAAAAAATAAAATAAAATGCGAGTGCTTTAAAATGCAAGCAGCGTAAAAGATTAGCGCAATTATTTCAGCTTGAAGGCGTTTAACTTTACATTGCAGCGCACACGTTGCGAGTTCAAAGGGTTCACAATTGCGCACACAACTCCGCACAACTCCCTAGGTCCATTCATTCAACTTGAGTTTCATGTTGCACAGTTCTGGGCACTTGGGCAAAAGTCTGAAATTGCCAAGTTTTGTTACGCTTTTCGTTTCGTTTCGTTTCGCGTGAAACGCACCGATTTGAAATTTACTCATCGTCATGTGAATATAAAAAGGAAATTGGGGGTTGATATCTATGATGTGGTCATGCTGATGATCCCGGTGCTTAGTTCTTGGCCAATAGTGGAATCGAATAAATAAGATACATTTTTATATTTTATTTGATATATTTTATGTGTGTGTGTGTGTGTTAGGGGTGTGTGTGTGTTAGGGGTGTGTGTGTGTGTTAGGTGTGGGTGGAGGTGTGAGCAAACTTAAACTAAGAAACATATTTTTTATGAATAGAAATGCAGTTGTTTTGCTTTTTGTCACTTCTTTCTGCTCAAGAATGATGCTGATGGACACAGATTGATGCAATTTAATTCTCCATTTCCTAGAAATAAAAAACAAGCGCAGGTTGTATATAATAAATACTTATGTAAGATGAACCCTGGTAAGTGAAGTCACTTACATTATGTTCATAGTTGGGTTAAAAATGTTATAAGACGTCATCCCCTAAGTAATGATTGAAGTTTAATGGCATGTTTTGGTTGTGTAAGCACAATACTATTAGAGAGTACTATACAAGTTTTTGATTTAAATTCGTTAAATTTCGTCTGGAGATGTAAGCTTGTCAATTGATTCACATTCACTAGCTGTTAGATCATAATTTATGTGAGTCTCTTTAGCAATGATCATTATTCATAGTTTGAGAACCATGCATGTTGGTCTGATGAAGTTGCGGAAGGCGAATGAGGTGAAACATCTGAATTCGTTGGATCTATTTCTGGGTTTATCTGAGAGATATTTCCGCTCATATCGGAGGACCCAGTAATGACATTGTGTATGAGATAGATACTCCGTTTGTATGCTAGAATACTTAGCATATCCACACCTATATAAACGTTGGGCAACAGCTGTGCATATCGCGTATTCGCATTGTCATCGGAATTCATATTAAAGATTATTTGGGAATCGCTGCCTTGCGGAAAGTATACTTTGGGCACTGAGGGCATCACCGGGCCAGTCGGCGGCAAAAAGATGTTCCTCTTCCGAATGTCTATCGGAGAGTCTCCACTGCCGTTCTCATAGTTTTGCGTGAACTGAGATATGGATTCGCTATCGATCCTGAGATCATATTCGAATTCGTTATCCGGACTTTGGTCAGTCTGTTCATCACTGCTGCTGACCCAAGGACTGAGATCTGTGCAGGTGAACGAGCTTAACTGACTGGAAGATA
The DNA here is from genome assembly GCA_035044105.1 of Drosophila nr. perissopoda 5 BK-2023a. Taxonomy (NCBI): domain Eukaryota; kingdom Metazoa; phylum Arthropoda; class Insecta; order Diptera; family Drosophilidae; genus Drosophila; species Drosophila nr. perissopoda 5 BK-2023a. Next base: position 5,137,884 of record JAWNMK010000620.1, on the reverse strand, counting down.
AGTTACTCAGTTGCCCTTGCATATCCTGCTGGAGTTGCATTTGTTGCCCGAGCGACAGTTCCGATAGCTCCGACGGTTCGGACGGTTCGGACGGTACCGACGGTTCCAGCTGTTCGAACTGTTCCAACTGTTCCGACTGTTGCGAGGATGTGGTGTTCGAGGTACCAAAATACGTTACCTGATGTTGCGTATGCCCAGTGATATGTGGATGTTGATGCGTAGCAGATACGTGGTCGGTCTGCGTACCGACATCGATCAGAAGCGTGGTGGAAGGTGGGGGTTGTGGCATTGACGTTGGAGATAGCGTCGACAAACCTGAACCTCCGTAGAGACACACATATATGCGCTTCAGATCCTGAGGAGTCAAACTGTGCGGATCGCTGGACGACACATTCTGTGCGAGACGGAACAAGAAAGAAACACAGCAAGAGAGGCAGAAGAGCATTAAATGAAGAGATTCTCATTGCAGACACTACTCACCGATGACAAAAATAGACTCGGATGCAGCGATTTTACTTTCAGAATGGCAGTGATGTAGGTGGCCATCTGGGCTTGGGTCATGTTGGCAAAACGGCCACACAACAAGGGCAGCATTAGATTATGAGCACGTAACAAAATATTCTTTAATGTGCCAAAATACGAGCTCGACAGGCCGCAATCGACCACTTGTCTGGCAAATTCCTCAAACGATGGAAAATCTGCCTCTGTGCCTTCTGAAGGCATGACGGAGCTACTCATGGGTGTTGACACTCTTGGGACGTCAAAGTCCAGCACCTCTTCTTCCGACAGCATTGATATCGAACCATAGGAATACGGAGACCAATCGACAATTGCGCAAAGATTGCGTGGCGATCGTCTCTGCTGCGGTATGAAGACATCCGCATTCACGCATAGTCGCCGTGGCGCATCTGCCGGGACTTGTTGGTTCTTGTCCTGATTTAACTGATGGTATGCTGGTATGGTTTGTGCTGGTGGTGACTCTACTCTCTGCATTTGCGGTTGTGATGAAACCACACAAGGCTCCTGTTCAATCCTTGGATAGCTTTGTCGATGCATCACTCCCTGCTGCACTTCTGGAAAACATTCGCTATGTGAAGATACTGTTTGGACTTTTTGCTCAAATTGTCCTACGGACAGTACCGTAGGAGACGGTGACTTTTGTGCAACTCGTTGGTTCAATTCTGGAAACGAGTTTGCTGGTGGCTGTGGCGTATTGGGCAACTGATGTGCCGGCAACTGTGGTGACCGCGTACATCCTGGAACCTGAGGTTCCAAATGATGTATAGATTTCCCGGATGTCGGTGGTGCAGCAATATTTTGCTGCACATCAGCCCTGATGCATGCAGCCCAGCATTCACTGCGTGAAGGTATTGTCTGAGCCGGTGGCTTTGGTGCAATTTTATGCCTCAATTTTGGCAATTTTGGCAATTCTGGCCATTCAGTCAGTGATAAAAAGTTTTCTGTTGGTTCCTGCTCCTGTTCTTGTTTATGCTGCTGCTGATACTCTAATTGCTGCTGCAATTGTTGCTGATGCAGTTGCAGTTGTTGCTGATGCAGTTCCTGCTGATGAAATTGCTGCTCATGCGGGTGATCCATATTCTGCTGGTGAAGCTGTTGCAGTTGATCCTGATGCAGTTGCAGTTGTTGCTGATGCAGTTCCTGCTGATGAAATTGCTGCTCATGCGGGTGATCCATATTCTGCTGGTGAAGCTGTTGCAGTTGATGCTGATGCAGTTGCAGTTGTTGCTGATGCAGTTCCTGCTGATGAAATTGCTGCTCATGCGGGTGATCCATATTCTGCTGGTGAAGCTGTTGCAGTTGATGCTGATGCAGTTGCAGTTGTTGCTGGTGCAGTTCCTGCTGATGAAATTGCTGCTCATGCGGGTGATCCATATTCTGCTGGTGAAGCTGTTGCAGTTGATGCTGATGCAGTTGCAGTTGTTGCTGATGCAGTTCCTGCTGATGAAATTGCTGCTCATGCGGGTGATCCATATTCTGCTGGTGAAGCTGTTGCAGTTGATGCTGATGCAGTTGTTGTTTCTGTTGTTGGTGTAGTTTCTGGTGTTGCAATTGCTCCTGTTGACGTGGGTGCTGCAATTGCTGTTGTTGCTGTTGATGCTGAAGCTGCTGCTGATGCAGGTGTTGCTGATGCAGGTGTTGCTGATGCAGGTGTTGCTGCTGCATTTGCTGTTGGTGTTGTTGTTGTTGTTGCTGTAGCTGGTGATGTTTGTGGCGCTCTAGTTGCTCCTGCTGCATCAATGGCTGTTGCAATGGAAAATGTATGGGCTGAAATGTATATTATTTATCAACATTTTACATTTTATGCTAGAAGCTTTAAAATTTCTTTAATCTATAAGATATTCTAAATTATTCCAAAAGGGTCGGTAGAACCAGCAATAGGTGGAACTCGTAAGACTAGCATGTTCATAAATGTCTTGGTTTTGTGTAATGTAAATCGTGTCTGTTCCAGTTTAAAAAGCTTTCAACTGCACCAAACGTGCCTCGCATATTGAAGGACACCAGCTCTCTCAGCCGTATACCAAAGCGGGCTGTTTTATGGTGCTTTAGAAGACGCTGGTGCCACGCACAAAAATCTCTCATCCAGAGGGCCGACAACATTTTTGCAATTATTTCAAATATTTTTCAACACGGCTTTGAAATGCGACGTGCCGACGAATACTGCAAGAGCCAAAGGATACAAAAAAAAAAACCCTTTTGTTATGTGTGGATGTTGCTGTGGTTTTTTGTCTTGCGCCAAAATATTTTTCCACATTTTATGCTGCGCATATTTTTTGCCGCAGCCTTGGCGCGAAATTAGCGGCAAGCGGCTGAGGAAGTGGAAAAAAGGCAGCGTAGATAAACTTTAAATAAAACATGGCACAAAACAAGGTCGCTGGGTTGGGGATTGAATGGGGTGGGGCAATGGTGCGGGTGAAGGCGCGGGAGCAATCGTCGAACGCTGGCACAGACCGCAATTCAAATAAAATCCTTTAGGGCTTTTGACTTTTAACTCATCCGTTTAACGAGCGCTCATGTTCGTGAGACGGCGAATGGCAGGATAGCTGGATAGCAGGATTGGAGGATGGCAGAATGGCAGGATGGAAAGATTGCCTGGGTAAGGACAATACCCTTGACACCTATACTCGCATATATGTATATCTATACACACATACACACAGGCAGCTTTGGAGTTCAGCACGTCGCGACTTGAGCGCAATTGCAAAACAGTGGCCGAAACAGGCAAAGCCATATCTGGAAGAGAAATACTCTATCTCGAACGGTATACATAACACATTTGATATTTGTGTAAGTTTACGAAATATAAGGATATTTAATTGCATTATAACATATTTGATGAAAACAAAAAGATATATGTATATATATATACCTTAAAAGAAGCAAGAAAGAAACATTTTGGAAATCTAGCACTAGTAGTATCGAACGATCCAAAGATATATACAAAACAATAATATTTTATACAAATAATACAAAACAATTATATTTCATATAACTATTTCATTTAGCTTATGTCAGGTCTAAAGTAAAAGAATATAACTTTAAGGTTAATTGGTCATCCGACGCCCACTTTAAGCTCACTCGTATTGAGTATTTGCTTAGTCGACTACACACACACACAAAACGTTTTACAATTTTTATAAGTCTTTTTCGGGTGGGATATATATATAACACTGCTTTGATTGCTTTTGCCTGCTGTCCCTCTCTCTCATTTCTCTCTCTCTCTTTTTCTCGCACAAGCGGCCAACCTGTGAGTCGATTGATGACGACACCCCCCCCAAGCCATTGCCAATTGTCTGTTTGGCAATGGGCCTGTTCTTGTTGTTGGTGGCATTTTAGAATTGTGAACAATTGCCACTCGATGCGCATAATAAACGACTTCGAATCCTGCGCAAAAAAGGATTCGCATGCGCCACATGAAAGGCGTCGATTGTGGCGCTCGCCTAAATATGCAATGAGCCAATTCATACACAATGGCACGACCATTTGGCATTGGAATTGGCATTGACTTTGGCCCTACAGGATTCCGTCATTTAGAACTCACTGAATACACTTGTCGCGTATACGCCCCGTGGACACATGTCCTTCCCCGCCTCAAAAGAGAGTATGCTTCGTTTAATAAATTGAGCGATTTATGCTATTTATGCGGCTGATTTGACATTAATGTGGACTGAACAGACTACGCCTACCACTCCCCTCCTTCCTCCCCGCACACGCATATACATAAATCAGCATGCGTGTATGTTTATTTACATGTTGCTTGCCTGTGTCTTCAGCTGCCGCCGTCACTTCCGTGTGCCACCTTTTTATTTATGACAACATCTGTCGCAACAACTTACGATTTTTGGTATGTTTGTGCGTGCGTATGGGAGTGTGTGTGTGTGTGTGTGTGTTGAGGCGTTAACATCTATGCCACATACATCGTTAATCATTTTAACGGTACAACTCCTTTTCGTGCCTCAGTGTCTTAGTTCCCAGCCACCTTACGCTTCATTATCCTTAAGCTTCCCGTATTTTATGCCCAAACTTTTGCCATAAAAGCCCCCCAATAACAACGAAAAAATAAGAGGCCGCCTGAGAAGACTAACAGCCAAACAGGATTTTCCCCAATTTTCCAACATGATCGTTTGAGTTCTGTACTCACCTGGCAAGTTTTCCAACTGTTAATTCCTCCCTCTTGCAAATGTCTTGCTTTTACATGTATATATATAATGAAATCCAGATGTTATAAGAGAAAATTTTTCGAAATTTTCAGAGCCACTTGCTGAGATCTGCGTCGAGTTGAGAAAATAAATATAAGTATGAATACATAATTGATGTAAAAAAAACACATTTATAAATTATAACCGGATTAACGCCGAAAACATACATAATACAATATAATATATATAAAATAACATTTATAATATAATACGTAATGGTAGACTACAACGTAGACCAGAAGTATGAAAAAAGAAAAGAGAATCGGAAAAAAAAAAAAAAAACACGTGAGTAAGTTATGTACACATATTTTAAGCCGCCAAGCTGCAAGGCACATACATAATTGATTCGTTGAGATTTGCTGTGTATTTCTTAATCTACAGATTGGTATAAATGAAATCAAACAAGCAGAACTTGACATAAGATATTTCATATACTATATAAAAATACATACCACTAATATTTTATATTCCAATAATTATGTTGGGATTTGGCGCGGCAAAAAGCGACGCGCTCGTTTTGTCTGTATGCTTTCATCTAGTGGTGGTAGTTGGGGTATCGATCGCAGTATCGATATCACTGTATTCACTGTATGCATATATATAGTGGCTGTAGTTGGGCTATCGTACGCAATATCGATATCACTGTTATTAACATCATTAATGAGAATGTTTTTTTTTTTTTTTTTTTTTATGTAGCAAATTAATTTAATATTGATCAACCTACTGAAAGGTTATAAAATATTGTTTTGACGATTGTATACATAATAACAGGGAATTTAAATTAATAACATAAACATATAATTGGTTTTAACATTTTACATAAATTTTTACGTAACATCAATTTAACATTAAATATAACATTTGTTGCACATTAACGATACTATTAGCGCCCAACTTCAAAAGGTAAATAATAATATACAGTGACCGACACCTTATTAGGCACAGAGTCAAAGAAAAAAAGTAATTGCCTGCCATAAACTAATCATTAATTATTTTTCAAAAATTCCAAAGACCGATTATTAACCACCCAAAATAAATATATGACCCCAATACACTGGGGTTTCCCCACCTGCTAGGTAGGATTATGTAAAAAAGTAGCCTATTTTCTTAGACACTGAGCCAAATAAGCTGTGGGCCACTGTATGTATGAGGACATTCCAATTCAACGAACAGATTTTCAGTTCGTAATGATTTTGGTGTTTTACCCACTAGGAACAGCAATTCCCAGTTGCCAATCAATGTCAAAGAGTTGGAAACTGTAGACGACAATAATTCACGTTTGCCAGCTAATAAATTTGAGTAAAACATTGTGCAGGCATCAAGGGATAACACGAATAACTTTTGCGCTCAACATGATGTTACACACTCTAACACACACGTTTAATACGACATTAACCTTTGCAAATAATCAGCCGTAAATATATTACTGATGAAACAAAGGACACAAAAGTTTTTCTTCATTTGTAGTAGAATCGCTTCTTATGGAGGAGGCAGACGGGAAAGTCAGCTGAAAATATTTAAGGCATAACTCAGTTGACGTGGTGGCATTCAGTTGTTTGCCTCTAATGTGGCATGCCACAGCAATGTAGCAAAATCTTTACTCTGGCTTAGTTTTATATATGGTATAAGCTTTGCTGGTCATTTACGGGGTCACGGGAATCCCCCGACAAAACCATAGTGCTGATAATGATAAGGATGATGATGATAAGGCTGATGATGATGCGGCTTACGGTACGAAGCCAACAAATAGAAATGAATGTCAATTGATAATCAAAATAAATGCCTAACGGCGCTCCATGAATTGGTCTGAGAACTTCCATTAAGTGAAAGCTTGACAAATCCCTGAGAGCATGAGCAGCCGAGGGTGGAACGAAAGTAACTTACATGAGCAAGTTTACGTTCAACGTGCTCTCAGTTCGCTTAGAATATAAAATAAACTCGATTGAAACTTAAGTTTGCCTTCCGGATTGTTCTATGGCTCGAAAACATAGACGCCATATTTTCAAACAAAATGTCGGGTTTGCTACTGGAATGTTGAACTATTATTAGATGCCAGTAGCTGAGCTAAGAATCAGGTTCGGGGACTGAGGGTTGAGGTGCGTGTCAAGGGGCGAGTCCTTGGCCATAAATTCATGTTGGTGTCGCCTGCACATGCAAATGTCTAAATGCCTAATGAGTGAAGCTGGCGGCAGCAAAAACAGGGACACAAATGAGTCCTTAAAGATTAATTAATCTTTGTGGCACATGCGGCCGACGCTGATGCCGCTGGTTTCACAAAACAACAGTTGCCTAGGACACGCGTGTGTTGTGTGTCTGTGTGTGTGTGTGCAATGCGTGTGTATTGTTGGCCGGGGCCAAGGCCATGCTGACCATTGTCCTTAGTCCTTTTTGGTTTCGGTTTTTAAGCTAATGACACAAAACGCCAAAAAGGATGCGAATCCAGGGGGTTAATTTGCCGGCTGGGTCGTTCGGTCGCCTGGTCCGGCTTATCTTTTGCTTTTGAAGAAATAATTAATGACCTCGTTTTTGCCACTGCGGCCGGACTCGCACTCTGGCGCATCAGGAAGGGCATACGGAAGCGGGAATTGGAGTTGGAGCGGGAGCGGGAGCAGGAGCAGGAACAGGAGCTGCGTGCTGGCCATTAAAAATCGTTTATTTCGATTTGATTTAATCCAAAATAGATTGCCCTGTCGGGCGATGCGACACAGACAGAGATGCGGCCAATTTATGCACTCAATTTACGCGCACACACTCGCAAGCACACATATACACAGGACATAGCAGGCTGCAGGATGCTGAACTGTTGCAGTTGGAGCTGTGTTGCTGGGCGTCCTGGAGCATTTATAAATTTCATTGGTTAATCCTTATTTTCGCATTAAGGGGCGCACACACCGAGCACATTGCCGCAGAGCTATGCAAATGTATGCATTGTCCTGTTGCGCCACAACAGCCAGCCCCATCCCTACCTATCGTAGCCTATCCCCACCTCACTTCGTCCCAGCCCGCCACGCACCTAGCCGCTGGCAATTAAACTAATCGCACGCTAGGCTTAAAATACGATTTGCGGCGTCGATTGCCAATTTCGCCATTGAAACATTTCAAATGTTTGCCGGAATATATAGCAGAGCAGGACAGGAGGGTGTCGGTCTCGGTGGTTTGCCCTTTGCGATTTGCCGCGGAAATTTATTTTAGCCAACACGCTGAAATTTTCCACTTTCCACATTTGCTCCCAGCTTGGAAAATACCACAAATGACATTTAAACTGTTTGCATTTAGCGCCGCTAAATGTTTAGCGGTTTTTGTGTTTTGTGGCTGCCCAAAACCCCATCACACCCTACCCCTTGCTTAATTCAAATGTTTAGTACCGATTAGACCTAAAAGGTGCCCGTAGGACAACAGCATGATTCACGCGCACGCCTCCTACACCTAGCAAAACTTACCACTCGCGCAAGTGGTGCAAATAGTCCGCCAAATTTAATGTTGATCTTGATATACTTTTTTACTTTTGTTTATGTGGGATATGTTGAGCCAGGCTTTATCAGCTGGCTTAACATAACCTACGATCCACATCCTCTCTCTTTCCAATGCAACCTGCTCTCAGCGCACTCAGCGCTGTTAGCAGCCCCCACACAGCGCACTCAGCGCTGTTATCTCGCTGTTATCTATAACATAAATGCTACTATGTTAGCGTATAAGTTTTTGTGTATCTACATCGCCCAGTTACCTACGATAGCCTGTACGTATGTACGTACATATGTATACGCATGCGCTTGTCAACAGCCCGTTAGGATCAGTTCGGGCTTGTGAATAAAAACATGCGCTGCTTCCATTTGGGTGCAAAACTTTTTAAAGGCAAATTTCCAATACAACTATAATACGTTTAACAGCTGGGTTCACTCGACTACAGCACTCTTACCTGCTTTTAACAATTTGTACTCGACTTACTAGCCCTGAGCACTCGATTACAATGCAACTTTCTCGAAATTTGCCAATTCAGTTTACATACAATTTCTTATGAGGACACAGCGTTGAGTGCCGTGGCTTGAAACGGTTGTGGGCTTCTGTTTGCATCATGAAGTGTTAAATATATATACATTGAAAACATTCTATATCAGCCTGAATTCAAATTGTCCCACAAAAACAAAGGTGAGGTGTTCCCTTCAGCACACTAACCACAAATTGCCACGCGAACGGAAATGGGCTACGTCCTATGATATATGTATGTTGCAAATGTAATATTATACAATGTAACAATCTGGCAACTCTGCTAATGTAATATAACAATCTGGCAACTCTGCTAATGTAATATAACGATCTGGCAATTCTGATCGTTCGCCAAAATGTATTTCATCATAGCCCTTCGTTTTAGACCGCCAAATAAGACGCGTTGATGTCTCAAATAAAAATCCAACAGAAACAATAAAGTATTTTGAATATATATTGAATTCAAATCAAAATAAAACGGAAAACAATTGCAACAGCAGCTTCACTTTAGCGTACGAATCTTCCGATAAATCCAGCTGTGATAGGTGCGCTCCTTGACCAACTCCTTATCATCGCACTGAAAGCACTGCGCCAGTTCGGGCGGACAAATGTTCTCCAGATTAAAGTAGAATGTGGTTATCTGCTCCCTAAACGTATTCTGCGACTTCATGGTTATTTGGCGCGAGTGCGGATCCTTGCCATCCAGATTCTCGCTCACATAATGAGCCGACAATTGTATGTCCACCACATCGCTGAGCGCATCATCAATGCTCTCCACCAGAGTTGGCTGCTTATTCAACAGCTGTGTGCAGACATCCGCGTAGACGTTGGGTAAATTCAAATTGAGGTGTATCAACAACAGGTGCTCCATTGTGCAGTGAATTTGAAACAGTTTGGAGACACGCAGCACGCTCTCCTGCTCATCAAAATTACTGTTCTTAAAGCCGGACTCAGCACCATTTTGGTAATTTTGGGCGGTTTGCTTGTTGCTGCCTGCCGCGTGGTGCAGCAGAGTTTTGCGTATGCCAATGGGCGCCGCATCTCCCCGCACAGCATTGTGCAGCGATTTGCGCAGCTTCGAAAGATCGTTCGATGAGGCAGCATCAGTTGCATCGGCACAGGTCGATTCGGCGCTGCTCTTTAGCAAACTGGGGCTGCACACTTTGCTCTCCGTAAAGATGAACTCGTAGTCCTTGTAAGCCTTCTCCAGTCCAATTTCCAGCAGCAACTCCAAAGGTTCAGCGCCACTGAGACAAGGCATGGCCATGCGGCTATTGGCCAAATTTGAAATGATTTCAGCCAAGCGATTTTTGTTGGTAGGCGTGTTCACAATGTTGCAGCGCACAGCGCATTGGAAAAGCATGTTGAATGCTATTTTCAGATCCTTGTATGAGGAGCAACACTTGAGCAACTCCCACAGTTTGTCGGTGAGATCGGTGAGTCTGCGCTGCTTGGCCCGCTGCACAACCTCCTCGATGTCGTATTCGCTGTGGCCATCTGCAAAGACGTCCGTAAATCCGGAGACCTCCGTCATTGTTTTGTTAATCGATTCGCGTAGCTCGTCCATGTCAATGCCGGTGCCACAACGATAGATGGGATCACGTGCGATGCCCAGCTTTTCATCCCTGCGATGGCTGACAATATCCTCGCGTATATAGACCAGAATGCGCAGCTGATTCATAAAATCCTCCGTGAGAGCACCGCAATCACCGACTCGAAAAGTTTGATTCAATAGCACATGACAGCTACTAAGATCCACCAGAAGCGGCAACGTTGCCGGCGTCGACCAGCTGCAGCGGAGTATCATCTGCGGATTCAGCAGGTAGCAGTTCTCAATGTACGTCTCTAGCTGACCGCCAGCAGCCATGCCATGCTGGCGCACTAACGACTGCGAGGTAACCATGTAGGAGGGCATAACACCCTCATAGGAGACAATGCCGCGTGCAAAGTGCGACTTATTGAACTCATATTGCAGGAGAAGCGTGTGCCCAAAATAGCTGCCATCGCACAAGAACCAAACGGAGCCGAGTCCATCGCTCTGCTGAAACTTCTCCGAGCAAATAATTGAGCGCGCCTTATCCACAGGCTCACCACGATGATAAATTTCGTCCTGTTTCCAGGGATTTCGGTTGACGATTTGCAAATCCAGCGCGGAAAGATCGCTAATTGTGTCCACCACACAGTCATCTTTCAGGGGACTGCCCGTCAAATCCAGATCCACATCGGTTGGCGATATTCGATCGGTTTTGAGCAGCAGTTTGGTGGGCGTGGCTGGCCCCTTGCGATCTTCCCGATAGAAGAAGACAATTTTATTGGACGCTTCGCGCGCGCCAACAAATCGGCCCAAATAACTGGGCGGTGCGTTGTATGCAATCGTATAGTTGTCCCCATATTTTCGCAGCAACTCGGCGTATATATTCGCAAGATTGATAGACATGTTAAACGAACGAGTAAGTTCAAATGTGCAAAAGCACACATGAAATGCTATCCAGCAAAACGCTGAAGAACTAAGCGTAAGAAAATTACAACAATATATAATTTCAGTGTCTTCAACCAGCACAGCTGGGCAGGCACTGCTGGCGATCTTGTTTTCTTCTTGAATGTGGGGGAGAGTTCGTAGTAGGAGGAACCAGCCTAGTATACGTCTTCATGGCCAAATTGCTGCGGGAAATATGCTCAGTAACAAATGTTAAATACACACTCATAAGGGCTGGCATTGGCAACACATTAATTGCGTGAAAGTGACAAACTTGTCCAAGTGTTGGATCGTGTAGGTAAGTAGGTATCTATTATGGTAAATGCATTCTTGTAGACCTCTCGTTTTTGTGCTTCTGTAGCTCCTCTATACCCATTTTCACCACTACTATGGTGACCGGATCCATCGCATGCAGTAAATTGTTGAACGGCATTAATATCTCATGCTTCTCAATAAGATCGGCAATCTGCTCGGAACTGCCATTGGTGATTGCATTGGTCACCGCCCATGCAGCCTCCCTTTGTGTCTTTAAATCACCCTTCTCGAGCACATGGCGTATTGGGTGAAACCGCCCAGCATCTATGACGGCTTGAATCTGTGTATGACTGCAGGCCGCAATGTTGGCCACAATCCTGGCAGCCTCTTTCACAATTTTGGCCTCGGGATGAAGCAGCAAAAGGCCAAGCTTTGGCAAGACACCAGCTGCAATAACCATATCGGTATGTTGATCCGTTCCAGAAACAACGTTGCCAACACTGCGCAATGCCGGAAATATAATGCTCGGCTCAACGGTTTGCAGTAGATTTACGAGGCGTGGCAGTGCTTCCGTCTCTAAAACGGCCTGGATTTTATGATTGCATTCTTTCATCACGTAGGACAACGCCCAGCACGCATTGATCAGCACCTGTATGTCGTGGGTGAGCAGCAATTCGGATAGAACAGGCAGCAGACGCTTCACCTGGTCGAAGGGTGGCGATGAATTCATGTTGCGGCACAAGTTCACCATTAGCCACACAATGTTGCGCAGAAACGACAGGGGCAAATCGTTGTTAATCACACGCAAAATGCCGTCAATGACATTGTTCTGGATAACAATATCGCGTGCCGCGGCCCCATCGCCGGCAATGTTGCCCAGCGCCCAAGCGGCCTGGTCGGCCAAATTACTGTGCTTGGACTGCAGAAGGGCTATCAAATGTGGCAGTGCATTCTCATCGATCACGCGGCGCGTCTGCTCCGATGTGCCTGACGCAATGTTGGTCAAAGCCCACGCGGCCTCGAACTGCAACATATCGTTGCTGGAGTTTTGCAGCATGCGTATGCATGTGGGCACAATGCCAAAGCGAATCATCGGATCAATGCGTCGATTACTTTCGCGACTAAGCACTTTGCGTGCATGCTGAATGCCGAAAAACTGACGCTCAGCATCCTCGCTGTTCATGGCGGCCACAATCTCATAGATCGAATACCGCACCGGCGCCTGCTCATTGAGCTCCGGTGATGTTAAGTCGATGGTCACCATGCGCGAATCCTGCGTATTCAGTGTGGTGGCCTTGTAGTGGTCCGGGCTTGCCACAATGTTAGAGGCCGACAACTGCACCGGCGACTGCCCATTGAGCTCCGGTGATGTTAAATCGATGATCACCATGGGCGAATCCTGGGTATTTAGTGCGCTTGCCTCCGACTTGCTCATCCTCAACGTTTTTCAATTACTTCTTTACAGAACAGCTGTAATAAATTCTTTTTAATAAGTACGTATTTGTATTTCAATATGTTTCACTGAATTAGTGTGTTAACAATTTACGTGAATAATTTTTGACAACAGCTTTTACACTTTATTTGAAATTAACACTGTAAAAATCGGATCAAGAAACAGAAACTTGGACAGTATTTCTTGGCTACACCCACCCTGCTCTTTGCTACTTGTTCTCCAATGCAATAAATTATGGTATCAAAATATTTCGTAGTCGGTTAAACCCGACTGCAACATTCTGTCTTGCTTCATTCAAAATATGTTTAATTTTTCATTAACATTGTATTTATCGACCAAATCGATGGAAACAATTGGTCGATAAATTACAATCATAATTAAATTTAGATTCTTTTGACACAAGATTTCCAAAAAAAAAAAAGAGAAAAAATGGATAATGATTTTGTGTAAATATATGTCAGTCAGCCCGTCCGACCGTTCGTCTGTTCGTCCGTATGAACACGCGGATCTCAGAGACCATAAGAGCTAGAGACTTGAAGTTTGGAATTTAAGTTCTCATATTATCATATCATCGTTTGTCGTGAATGTCGATGCATTTAAATTAAAGATATCAAATAAAGCCAACTGTTTACTCACGATTAGACCTAAAATGTGCAAAGACGATTCTAGCGTCCGCCTCCTACACCTGGCAAAACTTACCTCTCGCAAGTGCTGCAAATCGAATGTCTGTCGAATTTAATCTTGATCGTAATTTTAAATGCTTTGATTTGCTTCTTTCAATTTGTTCCGTATTTGGTAAGTTTCGAGATTTCAATGGAAGCCAACAGTATCGAAAAATTTCAATTCAATTAAAATAAAGCTTTCTATTCAGTCGTAGCCTACTTTGAGATTATGTTTATACACGTATCGAGTAGTTACAGTGCTGTTGTGTGGCAGCCCTGGTTAACAAATTTATTTTTGGAATCTGTGGTGGTTAGTTCATATAAACAGTTGAAAATTGTTTGGATTTGTGAGCTTGAGCTTGGGACAAATACTTACAGAATCGGTGACTGGCTATATAGTTGACGGTCCACTTTAATGTTGATCTTGATACAATTTTTTACTTTGAGCTATTTTTGTTTTGCTATTTTCAATTCGTCCGTGCCGTATTCAGAAAATTTTCAGAATGCAATGGAAACCAACTGTATCGACACTTTTATATCAAATTCAAATGCAGCTTTCTATTCAGTCGTAGCCTACTTTGAGATTATTTTTATATTAGGAGGAGTAAGGAGTGTGGTAGTAAGCAAACGCCTGCTTCGATACTTAATATTAATGTATTAATGTCAACATCTGTCGCTCAAGTTATGAGTTTTTTCATTAAAAATATGTTTTTTTTTTTCATAAATATTGAACTACTTTATCCAAGGAAACAATTGGTCGATAAATTAAATTCATAATTAAATTTAGATGTTGGATATGTCTTGTTTACAATTAGTACAATTTCTGGACTGGATGACATTTTACCAACTCAAAGCATGACTTTGAACAAAAAAAGGGAAAAGAGAAATAATGATTTTGTGCAATCATATTTATATAACAGCGAGAAGGCAGCATATATAAAGTATATCTATTCTTGATCAGGATCAAAACCGAGTCGTCATATAAATTTCCGATAGCGATAAAAAGAGCCTTCAATTGATATACAATATACACTAACATATTATTGATCAGCTTCACAAACTTCATCAAGAAACATCCAAACTGATGCAATATAATCGACGATAGCGTATATATTTGTGTGTGTATTCTACAGCTCCTCGTTGCCTACGATTGCCTATACGCACGGTTGTATGGTTGTATATACAGTGGCGGACAGCTCAAATGGAAAAAAAAAGTAATTGCCTGCCATATTTTTCAAAAATTCCAAAGACCGATGCTAGGTACATGTATTAACCACCAATATGAATATATGACCCCAATAAACTGGCGTTTCCCAACTTGCTAGGTAGGATTATGTAAAAAAGTACCCTATTTTTAGGTGACAACTTATTTGGACCAGTCTAAATAAAATAATATATTTGACGTATAAAAACTTAAATAAGGATGTTATACTTAGTACGATATCCTTTAGCCTTAACAACTTCCCTTAACCTATTATTCATCGAAGATACCACCTTCCGGGTAGCTTCTGGACTGATTCTGCTCCACTCATCCCGCAGAGCATTTTTGAGGTCCTCTTTGCTGGATTTGCTGTGCTTCCGGATGTTAATTTCCAGCAGAGCCCACAAATTCTCAATAACATTTAAATCTGAAGACTGGGCAGGTGGAATTATCATGTGGGGGCAGTTCCCGATGAGCCAGGACTGTACTATCTGGCCTTATGCTAGTGATCGTTGTCCTGGTAGAACCGGAAAGTGCGTCGGATTCTGTGAATTCATTTCTGGATTGTAGTCTTTAAACAATGACAGCAAAATGCAGTGAAGGAATATCGTAGTCGAGCTCACTCGAGCATTCTTGCTGGTTTAATTCGGAAAATGCATGAGTGTAAAATCGGTAAATCTGCCTCTCGTTAGTTAAGAAACGCATATATTTTTCGTCATTGTTTGGGATATATGGAAATATATGGCTATACAAAAATGTCCCATTTATGGGAGAAATATTTCTTTCGGTCATATTGAAAAGTCGTAAAAAGCTAGTATCTCATGGACGCATTTGAAATCCACTTAACAAATGAGGTCATAAAAACTATCTAAATGGCTGGATGTATTTGATAAATTGCGAGCTGCACAGATATAATATCATGGTATTATAATAGTGCAAATATTTGAATACCATTTTGCTTCTTTCCTGTGTGTTTTTTTGTTACATTGAGTTAATAGCCTTGCATTTTACAAATTCGTAGTAAAGCATTTTGTACTTAACTTACATATATTATAGCCGGTCAGAAAATTATTTGATTAATTGCGTAACGTAATCTCTTTTGTTATGTATAAAAAAAAGCTAATAACAAAAAGGTAAGGAAACTTGGGTGAACCACAAATGGGAAACAATATTAAATGCTCCTTTGAAGAGTTGTCACAGAGGCAGCCGAAGAATACAATTTTCATGTGATTAATGATGTCAACGTTGGTCCCGCAAGTGGCTGGCCATTCTAATCGTCAATTCCCTGGTTGCTCTTTAGCAGAAGTCAAGCATGGAGACGCAACTGGGTGCCTTAAAGCGAATCCGTCAAGAATGCGTCAATTTAATTGCGCATTTGACGGCCTCTCGAGTCATGAATGACAAAGGGAACCAGACAAGGGCAGGAGGAATATAGAATAGAGTGGAAGTGAACTTGAGATGGGCAGCTGTTGCGACTCGAAGCCACGTGACGTTGACATGCACATTGACAGGAGGATGTCAGGATGTGGGCAGCGGATTTGCAGTGGCTGCAAGCAAACCTTCGATGCATTGCGGCGGCTAATAACGGTCCCAACATTTTCAACATGCTGCGCTCTATATATGATTTTTCGCAATTTTCATTAAGCTAGATAAATGGCTGACTATTAACAACAACAACAACAACAACAACAAACACAGCTTAATGTAGCAAACTCAGTAGTTGTAGGCGTTGTATTTCTGTTACGTATTTATGCAAAAATTCGTTATGGATGCCAAAAGCGGAAGCAGAAATCGCACTCAGTTCTGTTGTTCCACATACACTATCAACTCGGGCCGCGACAACTGTGTGAGGAAGTGTGTTCAATTTGATGAATTTGAATATTTCAGCAACGTTGATGAACGAAAACTTCACACAGTTAATTGGTTAATTACAAGCCTTTATAACATAAATTAAGTCTTAAGACATTTTCCTATAACGAAAATTGCTTGAATACCAATAAATATATCATATATATTCCTGGTCCTCAGCCAAAATGGTGGATGGATTTCTCTTTCCGCCTTAAGTAGCGCTTAGATCTCAAAGACTATAAAATACAATCATTGGTGCTGATTAGGTCAACTCTTTTCTCTTTCTTCGACTTTTCACATTCTATTTAATAATTTTTGAAGTGTATACAGAATTCGATGCCTTGTCAATTGGTTAGGGCTTGTGCCAGGATGTGGCTCTGGTGACATGATAAATTGCATGAAATTATTTTCAAACTGCCAACCCCCGGCTTGCGGAATGGGGAAGATGTAAATAGGTAGTGCTCTGGTCGTGTGCCCGTTTGCCCGTGTGTATATCTTGACAATATCTGCGGTATCTGTAAAATGCTATACTTAAAAGTTAATTGTAGCTGAGAGCAAACTTTTTGGCAGAGCCTCACGAATTTGAAATTTATTCAAATTTCGTATACAAAATGCGACATGTTGTAATTCTCCAAGCGATTGTTGTTATTGTTGCCACTTTGGCTGTTGTTTGTTGTTGTTTGTCTTGTTAAGCTTATCAGGCCCGCATTTTGTTTGCATGCCAATTTTCGTAACTTTAAGATTTATCGCACAGAAGTCTGAGTCTGATAAATGCGACATTGTTACCAAATCCGAAACGCGAATTGCGACAGCTGCTGGGATTGACTAGGCTGACTGGGCACGAGTGAAATGCCAGAATGTGGACAGGCTTTCGACTGGGCCTGGCAAATTGGTCATTAACTGAAGCACAGTCAAGCACACAAACAAACACACACACACACACACGCACACGAGACAAATGGATGGAACACAACGATAGATTGCAGGACATGGCGTCAGAACATTTTAATTTGTTCTGTCAACGGCACACGTTGACCGCAGAGTTGCAGTTGCAGCCAAAACTGATTTGTTTGGCACACGACACCTGAAGTACACCCTATCTCCACCCTAATCTCCACTGGCCCATCCACATGCAGTCAATCGTAACGTGAAAGGACACGTTGTTGATTTCTAATTTCACGCTGCGTTGTGTGAAAATCATCACCGTTCAACGGTCTCATTTTCCCACTTTCCGGTTTTGATGAAAATCGAAAACGCAGCCCGCAGAAAAACGCATCGAATGAAGCCTAATCGCTTAGCATATTCCATTTTCGCAAACTCCCAATAATCATTTTTCTCTATTTGATTGAAAAGCAAATGCATTTGCACTTTGGCTAATCATCTGAAGAGCAAGGACAACTACGCAGTGTAAGTACACAGCAAAATTGAGTTTTACTCAAATTTCGGATTTCAAAAAGATTAACAAAATCAGAAATGCATTTTTGGTGTGACTATCAGATAGATACATATATCATTTACAGTATATCCTCTAATATCTAACATTATAGCTTGATATTAAACTCCGCATCAAAAATGAGATTTTGCTCTCAAATCTTTAATTTGTATGGTTAAAATTTCACTTATTATGTATAGACAACAAAATTCCAGACATTTATTTTCCAAACAGTTTCAACAATTAGTTAATTAATAATTATTTTATTAAATAACTTGGCATGAACTTTATTACATTTCTATAATATTACTGATTGACTTGCAATGTATGCAGTTTTAAGAATTTTGAGCATTTAAAACATGATCCCACGACTCCCCAGGCTCCGGGGTAAGTAAGATGATTTGTATTTGAGGAAGTATACTGAAAGTACGATGCACACTTTAACGTCATACTGAGGGGCTCTTGGCAGAATTTCTGAATGCTCACCTTGACAAGAATTCTTGGTGTAATTGTGCGTTGCGGCACGCGAAATTAAACAAGGACTAAATGCTGAGTGGGCAGCTGGGTGCCCATAGACAATGGAGCCTTGGAGTTGGGGGAAGTAGAAATGATGCGGTTGCTGCCGGCGATGTAGTGGTTCAAGGGGTCGCTAAATAACAAAAGAATGATAAACGCCCAGAAGCGACGTCTGCCACAACCCCCACACCACAATGCCATACGTCACAAAACTGCCTTCAAGCCTCCTAGACACTGTACAGTTGCGCTAGGGCCTTACGGGACACACCGAGGTGTCGCAAAAGTTTTTGCCATCTAAGGAGGGCGGGACATGGAATGTCGTCTATTGTCCCCCAAAGTGTTTTTTATATCCTTGCCGAATGTCTCATAATATTGTCATCAAGCGTATAACACGTTGAATGAGATGGCTCAAATATTACAAATCATATACAATGTGAGTATATACATTCTGAATCAGCATCAATCGCCAAAACGTAATATCTAACTGTATGCGCGAACTTATACTGTATACTGATGTCAAACTTATGATAAGTTAACAATACTATATGAAAAGCAAAATCAGTCCGATTTTTTTTTTTAATCTGTAATGAAATTTAGACTTTAACAGCTGCATTCCGGTCTATAATAAGAGTATATTATATTCGTATAGGTAAACTTGCTTATATTCAGCTTTCCCAAGACTTGGGCTGGAGAAGTTTTTCAACATTTCGTTTGTTTTATTATCTTTTATTATTATTTCATTTGCTTTTGTCTTAGTTGTTGAGCGAACTGTTGTTGCTGCTGCTCCTTATGTGCTTCGTTTTGCTGCTCGACGCTAAATTGGCCGTTAAGATGTAAAAGATGCGGATTTCGGTGATTTAGCAAGTTGGTTGCCATCATTTCCATTGTTGCCCTTGTCACAGTTTTGTTGTTAACGGAGTTTCGCTAGCTGTGGCCTGCCGGCCCAAACTTGCGGCGGAAATCGCGCTAATTTTGCCACCTGACGCCAAGAAGAAGAAGAAGAAGAACATTACGGACGACGAACGGAAAACAAAAGCCGTTATACTCTATTCAATACCAACAAGTCGGTGGCTTGTTTTGGCAATCATAATAAGCCCAGCAGTTGAGGTTGATATGACAAAGGGTTTATTTGTTATAAGCTCAATCATATTGAATTAATAATAGCTCCGCTTTTTACCTGTATCAACAAAAGAAAAACATTATTTCAATTGTAAGAAGTCATCAATAAACTAATGCCATTAGACCTCATGTCGAGTGTTATTGTATTTACTTATAGGAATGTAAACCTACAAAAAAAATACACTTCCTCTTCTGCGTAACTAATGCCAAAACTTTATAAAAATTAGCCTGTGTTCAATTTTCTGAACAATGAAATTGACTTTGGGATGTTCATAATGTCACACCTAGCATTTCTAAGATTTACTGACACTTGGTTAAAGCCTGATATTTCAGATCATTCATTATACATTGGGTAATGGTTCTCTGATTGCTGTTAATTCCGACCTTACGACAGATTATTTCTTACTTCCATTCTCTTTAGAGATTCAATTTATAATTATTAAAATTGTGCTTAATACTTTTCCTACATTCCACCTCAATCATATGTCTCTATCTATCTAAATCATCTAACCGCTATCTATATATTTCCTCTATTCTTCCTGATAGAAACTATTTGATTGTAAGTAATCTTTTTAATCTTCTAGAAATTGTATGGTATGCTCCATCATATGTATTTGTGCCACTCAGCTCAAATGAATATATTGCTGGACTTAATGAGCTGTCACTGTCTCAAGTTAACCTGCTTACTGAGTTATCAGATCTTACTTGCAGTATTATTTTTCTCTGGGTATCCTGAAGTTCCCTATCAGCCTAGGCTCGATTTGATTATGGAGCTGCCAACTTCTGTGGCAGTTGCTTCCGTAAAGCAAATTTTTTCAAACTAAATCAATTATTATTTGACACTGATTGGTCAGAATTATATATCCACAACCCAACATGGATGTTGCATTTGGATGCAACCGATCTGTATGCTGAGTATTTCAAATATCTAATTGCATTTTTGGCCTTGTGATCACTGAAAAGCCACTTCTTGGCGACCTACACTCAATCAAGCCTGGGTATTCGCAAGGTCGAGATGGAATTCTGGGATGTGTACTTAAGTACTGTTCTGAGTCTATTTGCAAACTTTTTTAAAATTATTTACTTTGTCTATTGATACTTTTTCTTTTCCTGTTATTATTCCTCTTCATAAAAATGTTCCAAAGTCTGTAAAAACTACAGGGGTATACATACTACCACAAACATTCTTGAATTTACTTCACTTGTGAGACTTCAGTAAGGCCTTTGATTCAGTAAATTACTGATTCCTGGTTCATAAACTAAACCTTACTTTGCCTACTCATTTGGTAACTTATTATTTCATGAAATATTTTAACGTTCGTTCAGTTTGGAATTGGCTATAATGTGTTGGTGTCTTTGTTCAGCTAGCAGAGACATACACCTTGCAGCAACAAAAGCACATTTGCCGAAAGACGCTCAGCGAAGACACAATCCAAATGTCAAATTCCTCAAGGTAGATATTAAGCGTCAAAGCTATACGCGTTCCAAATATTTTCTTTTTATTCCCTGATTCCATTAAAAATGGGTAGAAAGCATATAATGGATTTGTTTAAATGTCTGTAACAGGTAGAAGGAATTATCTCCGACCTCATAAAGTATATATCAGGAGCAGAGTCGATATAGCCATTTCCACAATTTTTAGGGCAGAGGTTTTTTATTAAAAACATTTCATGCAAATGCATATTATTGATCAACTGCTCAAATTTCAAGATCGAAGAAGAAACACCCAAGTTATGATCGAAAATGCATTATCATCTTGATACATTCTCTACGATTGCCAGTACGTATGTATGTATGCATGTATGTACGCATATGCATGCGTTTGTCGCCAGCCAGTTAGGATCAGTTCGGACTTGTCTTCAGTATAAGAGTGCACTTGCAGACCTGCTCACATTTGGGTGCAAAACATTGTAAAGAGAAATTTGCCAATAAAATTAGAATATATATGTATTTAACTGATGCGTTCAGGGTATATCGTAGCGAGCACACTCGACTACAGCATTCTTACTTGTTATATTCGAATTTGTTGCAATATTCTTGTCGAAATTACACAACTTCTGCTTGGATAAGGTAGATCAGATTTCTTTGATCATAAAACATATGATGCAGATAATGATTTTGTCTGTGTACATATGAATTAATGTGTTTCATGCATATATTAAATTGTCTAAACAATAAGTTAAGCTATGAATAGAATATAAACGAGCATACAATATTCAATTTTTTTGTCTGTCCGATGTCTGTTTTTTTTGTTTTCAAAATCGGAAATTTGCATTTGTTTCAATTGATTAAATGTCTCTCAACTGCCCTTTAAAACTTATCCAGAGGCATCTATCTAATGATAAGGGTTGACCACAGGAAACTCTCGTTGAGCATTTCCTAAAGCAGCATCCGTTCCGGTATGTTTCTCACATCTGTCTGCGAGTTTCCGTTGATGCATTTAAATGATTTTCGAAACAAATATATAAATATTTACTTTGTTGTTGTAGTTGCCGGTGTGGTCGTTGTTGCTATTGTAACCTAATGATAAAACAAGCTAAAAAAAAAAATTGTCGGCACATTTCGCAATTCTCGCATTTCCGTCGCATCGCTCGTTTCTCGGCCAGCGGAAACGCAACGTCCAAAATCGTATAGCCAAATCGATAATCAAAGTGTATCAAACGCTGCGGGCCACCAATTTTGGGGCCCTGTTGGCTCTGGTTAATTGGCAGGCCCAAAAGGCGGACGCCAGGCGCATTCCAATTGCCAATGTCGTCTTCTATGGGTCGTACGATCGGCGACGTTTTCGCTTTGTGAATGAAACTCAAAACTAGCACTACTGTGCCATCTCCCTACTCCTCATCGCTTCTTTGCACCACGTACATGCCTAAAAGAGAGCCACACCCGTTGACGAGGGACGGCCACGCTCATTGCCAAAAACGTTGCTGCCATCAGCTATTCCATTCAATAGGCGTATTCGTGGCGCTATTTTTAATCCATTAATCAATTGGCAATCACGTCCAACAAATACACAGCAACAGCAACAACAACAACAGCAAGAAACATAAATATATTCGGCACGAATTGGATTAATGGCAACGCCCTCTACGCCCGGCTGCCGCTCTTCAATGATTCAAGTGCTTCTAACATTTCAATCGGCCTGGCTCGTGTTCATTTCCTTCCGCTTCCGCTTTCGTTAATTTTTTCTTTTCTTTCTTTTTTTATGATCCACACTCGACGCTTTATTTATTTCAAGTGCAGGCAACTTCTAATTGTTGCCGTTGCAGTCTGTCATCTTATGGCAGCTGTGACAATGCTGCCGCCTCCGCGTCGCATGTTAAAAATATTCTCAATGAGCTTGGCATGTGTCACCATATCCAAGAGCAGAAGAGTCTAAGTCGTTTTCCAGTTGCCAGCTTCACTTTTTACTCAAACGTAAGCGTGCACTTTCATCTTCATCTGATCCTGCTCAACGGGTTGCGATCATTTTGGGAACGATTTATTTATAATTTTTGGTTAATTTCCTAATATGCAATTAATATATTCAATATTTAATATTATTCAATATTAAAAATATTTATATAATTCTATACTGTGAACACTAAAACTTACATTATAATCTTCAACTTGAAATTTGTATCATTTAAAGTCCACAGATTACAAAAAAAAAAAACTTTTGAATAATATGAAATTTGATTAGCTAAAAACTACAAAAATAAATTAAGCGAAAAGAATACTAAAATTTGAAAGCGTATTATGATATTGGATATTCTAATGTTAAATAAAAGGAACAAAAATGAACAAGTTCAAGATGACATTCTTCAATTTAGAGAATATTTGTATTCCAACACAAAAAATTGTACTTTCTTCAACAAGAAGTTTATGTTGAATCGTAAAAAGAATAAAAATCATTATTGTAGTGCCTTCAATTAGTGGTAGTTACAAACTGAAGATATTTTTACTTTTCCCAGCAATAACCAATCATCAGTTTTATGGCTAATAGTTTGTAGCATAGACATGGTCAGTCGCTAGCTGCCATTGCGACGACAATGCTTCGTATTTGGTTTGAATATTGTTTTTTATATTGCTTATTTTTTTTACTAATTTATGCCACGTCGCAGCTAATTAATTTCTGTTAGCCAGTCCAAGACATGGGGGCAGCATTGGCAAATCTACAACAGCAGCAAAAGCAACAGCAAAAGCAACAGCAAAAGCAACAGCAAAAGCAACAGCAACAAACAAGAAAGTCTCACGGCTCGTGCATGGAATAAGCAATGGGTGTCGATTGTTGTTATTGTTGTTATTGTTGCTATTGTTGTTATTGTTGTTGTCTTCGGATTTTCATTAGAAATGTTTGCGCGTTTTTCAGTCGGCCCGTCGCCATTTTTGCCTTGGCTAAACCAAACTCGCGCGTTGATATGCCAACATCAACAGCCAACCAACAACATCAGCAACAATATTGTTGCCTTAACAAGCAACAAACTAATTGTGTAACTGCAAAAGCAACATTCATAAATTAAAAGGCGTTCCTCGTTTGCCATTTCCATTTTCAATGTTAATCGTCGAATGCAAAATGCCAAATGCCAAATGCTTATGCTTAATGCACCCACGAGAACAACTATTGATACCAGACATACGAATAGCGGCTCGTAGGGGTGATAGGGGAACCAAGTTTATCTCTGCCTCTGCCTCTGTCTCTGTCTCTACCCATTTTCATTTTCATTTTCATTGAAAGACGTTTCCTGCCTTACGCGCTCCCATTTCCCCTTGTCCCTTCTCCATCTCCCTCTCTATCACCCCATATACTATCAGCAGCAGCATTGGAGACATTTGCATTTAGCAACATGCTCTTATACCCTTTACAGAGAGAGAGCATTGAGCTTTTGCCACGTACTGTGTAAGGCCGAGTAGGAGATATGTGCAAGGGTATAGTTGCTTCGGTGTGCATTCCGATAGTTGTTCTATACAGATTTTTAAAGTTGTTGCCTTCACAGGTGCTCGTTTGGCTATGAACTGGGAAAACTTGAAGGCGTGCCAACTAATCGAGCGAATGGCACAGACAAAATAGATGCAAGATGCGCTAGAGACCTTAAAGTCACCATAATAGAAATACTTTAGATAAATACGTGTACACATTATAAATGCATACAAGTTTTATTTTTTTATAAGGCCTACAACAATTATTCCAATTATTGCACAAGTTCAACAATAGATCGTAAACAATGCCGTTTAGGAAACTAAAGCAGAAAATTCCAGTTTTCAAGAGTAAATCTCTGATTTTTCAAAAAAATCAGATTAAGGAAATTTCGAAGAATTTCGAGAAAAAACATACACTCATAAAGATACATATAAATGCGCAGTTGCCATGGATCAATAGTTTGTTTGAATGTTCATAAATTTCGAGCAAAATACATTAGTTTCAACGGAATACAATTAAACACGTTCCATCCGAGTTGTGAATTTGAACGCTACACGCTGCAAGCTCTCCCCCCTCTCCCCATCACCTCTTTCTCTCCTGCTTCCCGCTGAGTGCCTTGGCGGACGGGCGGCTAGAAATCAATGGGAAGCACTCAATTCACAGATTGAAAATATCGAACAATTAAAATTAGGTTGAAACAAGTGAATAAATTTATAAAACTTTTTATTGTTGCACACTTATAGCACTTAAATTATAAACATTTTTAATTTTTTCCATTTTTCTCTCTTCTTTTATTTATTGTACTTCTTGTTTGAATTTTACATTTTTTTTTTTTTGTGTATTTCGATTTGTCGGTTGTTGTTATTTATTACTTGCCCAAGCCAATTTCGCATGCGATTTAATAATTATAAAATATTAAATATTTATAATTCTAAATGAATATTTTCGCATTTCGATAAGAACAAATACAAAAAAAAACGTTCTTTATAGTTAATATACGGTTAATATATTCGCATATACTCCTATATATTTATATATATATATATATATAATCGTTGATATGTATGAGTATGTGTGAATGTGGGTGTGTGGATTATGGATGAACGATAATATGTATGATATACATTATGCACGACTATATATTAACCATATAGTAGCTGATATGCTGCCGATATTGCTTGGTTCTGTTCCACTCGTCACGTTCGCTCGCCTTAATATTTACATTAAGTAGAAATTTGTTAATCATATTATAATGCATTCATAGTTTGTAACTCTGTTCGATCTCTTCCGCTCGCTCTCTCTCTCTCTCTCTCTTTCACACTCAAAAAAAAAAAAAAACAAAGAAAGATTTTTATTTATTTACAAAACGATTTGCCAATTTCGTATTTAGAATTCAATAAACGTTCATTGCGGCAAACAGTTTGGCTACAAATATAAACAAAAAAAAAAAATCAAAAATCGGACTGAATTTCCAAATAAAATGATATTTCAAAATTTTTGAATTGATATTCAAATATGAATAAATAAATCCATTTGAGTAGTTTGCCGAATGTCAAAGTTATATGATTTTGGCCACACCATTTGCCAGCTTTGAACGTAAGAAGCGCAATTTAAATAATTATTTATTAATTATAGTAATTAATTTCTTTGCCTTTGCATTACAAACAAGTCAACATACTATTTAAATTAAATATTAGGCAATAATATATACTCGTACGTTTTTAATATATTTCTTCAGTTTTGCAAGTTTGCGAGCTCCTTTCAGTTTTCCTTATGTGTAAAGATGCTGATGCTGATGCTGTTGTGGTTGTTGTTGTTGTTGTTATTGTTGTTGTTTTTGTTCTTATTGTTGTTGTTGCTGTTGCTGCTGCTGCTGCTGTTGCTGTTGCTGATGCTGCTGCTGCTGCTCTTATACCTTGTATAAGCGGTTCCAGACGTAAATGTACACTTAAGTTGTTAACAAAAAATGCATCAACTGCTGGCCAGAATTTGAGCTTCAGCCCTTCAAGCCGGCCAAAAGTCCAACTCCGCCTCCAATACCGATTCCGTTGTTCTCCTCGATGTATACGTTTCCCGGTTGCAGCGTTTTTAGAATGCGTCGCTCCTGATGCTTGGCATGCTTCTCCACTACAGACAGCGAGCAAACGAGACAGAGAGAGAGAGAGAGATATATATGAGTAAAATTTTGAGCTGTAGGCCACAAGCGTGGCTGTCAAAACTGAGTGACAGCCATAGTCCCCCATTGAGTCTGTATTAATATTCAGTGCGGGCGCGTTCCCATTTGCATTTGCCATGGAATCAATGGCGATCGCATTGGATGGGCCATTAAACGGCTATTGTCGCCGACAATAGGCCGCCGCCCACGGGCTCAATGGCCAATTTAAATGCATATTCGCAAACACCTTGTCAAAAAGGAGCAAACATACAACAAAAATAACACACACACACACACACACACACACAAATACACATACAAATGAAAAAATGAAATTCTTTCGTTTGTGGAATGCAACCCCGCGGCGTGTTTGCAACGCCCAGCTCAGTCACAGTCGCAGTTCAAGTCACAGTCCCCTTTCCCGTCCCCGGCCAGCCCAGTCAGTCCTCTGCCAGGCGTATCAAATTGGACTTGAGGACGATCACAAGTGGTTTGACCTTTGACACACTTACCAGGCAGCAGCACATGTTGCGGCTGAAAGATGCCCGACTGCGCCGACGCCGACGCCGCCGTCATGGCCGAGGCAGGCAGACCACGCAGCGCATCCGCATTGCCTATAAAGAAGGTGCCACCATCCAGACTCTGCACCTCGGCCAGCTTGGCCATCAGTTTCGTGGACAACTCTTCCACATCTGCAAAAACAAAAGCGAAAGAACAGAAGAAGAAATTAGGAAAATGTTTACATTTGTCAAAACCATTAACAACATCTGGAATTTTGGTTAGAAATACTTAGTTGGTCTTAGCAGGCGATCGTAAGAAGAAAGCTAATCCTTGGTCGTTCCAGTATATTTTAATACGCGTATATAAATATATATAGATATATACATAAAGTGCATATTTAATTTTATATAGTACATGACTAATAAATTCAAATCAGATCGGAGATTGTTTTCAAATATGTGATCAATGCTCGATAGTTCGTAGTAACAAGAAAAGGGGAATTTCAAACTTCCTCAAAACTTTGGGAGTTAATCAAGTTAGTTTTGCATGATATAGATTAATATAGATTGTGTTCCTCAATCGATAATCGATAGCAGAGAAAAACTATCCATCCATTTGTTTATTGAAGGTCAAAATTGTCTCGGTTCCCGTCTACTTAGTAGTTAGTACGTACATATTGTATACGTATGTAATTTTCGCAAGTTCTGTGAAATATTGTAAAGGCCTTACTAAACTCAGCCAGAAGCCTGTTCAAATATTTACTATATTTTTGTATTCGCGCTGTCAGATCAACAATTATTAATACCAGACACATTGTTGATTGTCAGTGCCAGGAAATCGAAAGGGGGTCGTTCAGGGGCCTTTGGTGCGCATTTCCGACTTGTAAACAAGCGCAGTGGGCGTAAATGTTGGGCGTGTCCAAAATAGACAGCCAGCAGATAATTTATCATTTATTTTTAAACTGAAGTCAACAAAGAGAAAAACCAAAAACAAAAATCGACACACGTCGAGGAAACTGAAAAAAAAACCAAAAAAAAAACCAAATGTGCTGAAGATGAAGAAGAAGCAAAAGATCAGCATGAAAATTAAGTTCCCATTGCCCAACAGACACACTGTGGCTGTGGCAGGCATTCGATTCTTTGCTCTTTATTATAAACAATCACAGCAAAATTTCACACAAGAACAACAATAATAATGAAAACCATTTCGTGAAGAAAAGCAGAATGAAAACACCAAATTGGAAAAAAAAAAAGAAAAAGAAAAGCAAAACAAATTTTCAAATTTGCGCAGTTCAATTATTTTCGAAATGTTCAATGTGCCAAAGAGAAGGTAAGTACATATATACATACGGATGCACAGATTGTATAGGGGTGCGAGTATGAGTGCGAGTACGGATAAGAGTACGGCTGTGATCACGGGTCTGAGTACTTGCCAGAGTACGAGTACTGAATGTATGCATCGTCAATTGTATATGTATACAGTATGGCAGTTTATTTGGAATATTGGGAGAAACGGAACAATCCAATTTTTCCATGGAAACGGTATGCCAAGAATATTCCAGCAAAACTGATTTGTGAAAACAGCAAGTCAAGGGAAGAAACAAAGAAGTACCACACGAGGGCGAGGGGAGCTCAATTTAAACAGATAATGCGATTCAATAGATCTCAAAATGATAGTCTGCATTTCGATTTTCCACATACATTCCGAATTTCTCCGAATGCTTTGCTATAGATATTAAATATTTTATTTGAAAAAAACAAAGTAGATTCGGTTCTATGCGATCTCGTTCGATATGTCGATCGCAGAAGAAAGTAGAAGTCAAAACCCCTTTATAAAGATACTTATGTTCTTTCGCACTTGTTAAAATATTCAGCATTATTTCTTGGGTTCAAAACGGACTTTAAATTAAGGATCTTGTCTGAGTGTAATCGGAAGTACGAATATACTTGAAAAACCCATGCTAAGATATTCTTCTCATGTTTAACTCTCGAAACGTTATTTTATTTCGTGCACTTCTTCATTTTTCCCTCTGTTTCTCTGTATATCTCTCTACTTGAATACTCCATATTATGTATAAGCATAAGCTGCAATTTTGTTTGCGGTGCCACGCGACTTGCCCTCGGTGGAATATACAGAGGCTCTGTGTTCGGTTCCAGCTCCTACTTCATCTTCTCCATGTCCATTGGTAGAAGATGGCAGGAATGGCATTGTTATTTTTGGAAAAGCCGTAAAAATGCAGGGAACGGAACAGCGCAGATCGACGAGTGTGCCTGCAACATTTGTGCGAGTTGTGTATATATATAATATTTTTTTTTTTTTTTTTTGGTTATTGCCTACTCTGCTGCAAGTTAAAGGAAGCCATGGGCGCGTGCCGGGGAAAAATGGCAAATGTAA
Organism: Drosophila nr. perissopoda 5 BK-2023a; assembly: GCA_035044105.1. NCBI lineage: Eukaryota > Metazoa > Arthropoda > Insecta > Diptera > Drosophilidae > Drosophila > Drosophila nr. perissopoda 5 BK-2023a. The sequence continues at coordinate 5,108,273 of JAWNMK010000620.1, read as the reverse complement.
ATGGAAAGGGTGGTGAAGGTGGGACGGGGACGGGGAAGCTGATAAAAGGAGCAGAGGACTTGCATTGAAGAGGGGGCAACAGGGAGGCGGCAATTGTCGAAAGTGCGCTTGAATCCGCCCAGTCACACCTTTCTGTGCAACAACAACTTCCTGTACTCGACTCGGCAGCTGGTCCAATATTTAGTCATCGTCATCATCATCATCATCATCATCACCATCAACAGGAGACGAAGAGCCGCAGCTTGATCGAATTGAATAACTATTTTTAGACAGCAAACGGGAAGCGGAGCACGACGCCACCAAGAAGTGTTTTTTGAAGCATTTACCCAAGTGCAACGTTTGGTATTCGATTGCTGCTCGATTTCCCATACTGTTGACACTCTTTGCAGGCAGCCTGGTGCCACACAAAAAGGCGTTGCATGAAGAAGGCGTCGCAGTCGCTGCTTGGCATTTCCTGCCCTTCGTCTGTTTTATAGCACTTGGCTGCCGCTGTGACATGATTTCGGAATTTTATTACACGCCCGCGGAAGTGATTCGTCTCTGCGGTCTACAAACATCCGCTTGTCCTTGAGCTAGACACTCCACGCCACGCCAGGCCACGCCAAGCCACGCCACGCCACGCACACGCAACATTTGTGGCGTGTTGCGTTTACTCTTCCGATGCACGTGTCTTTTACCTGAACATGCATTTGTTGTTGTGTGCTTCCGGTATTGGTCTGCCAACCGATTGTATAGCCGGGTATCTCTCTGGGATATTTACACGGGTTTTGTGGTATCGTTAGACAAGTGCCGAAGTTTTGTTTTTGTTCATTTCTTATTTATGGTTTTTTGGTTTATATTTATATTTTCATTTCTGTGGCACGCTGGACATGAATGCACTTTTTGCTGGCCGCTGCGTGGGTCGCCGCCAACGCCAACGCCAACCTCAACCTCAACGTCAACGTTAACGTCGACGTCAACACGCGATGAATTATGATTACAAGAAGCAAAGGAAAACACAACATGGGAATCCTATCAAAGCAAGGCATATATTTAATTCGTTGCACCCGTGGGTGGGTAGGCGCGAAAAGCGTGGAAAATTCACGCGGTTTACCTATGTTGTTGTTATTCTTTGGCCTTTGGTTATTGCTTGTTGGCATCGAAAATGCTCTGGGAATATTACTTCCCATACATATACCAATACATGTTTAAGTATCTAGCTATCAAGGTACTTTCTGGATCTAAGTTTGAACTTTTAAATTGAGATCGTTTTACCTATCCACATGAGAGCTATGATCAGAAATTCACAGATAAATAGTATTGAATGTGAGTCCTCTATAAATATTTTAGCTTCGACCTTTCTATAATTATGTTCAACATATGTTTGATTACCAATCAGAAATGTAATTAAAGTTTATATACCACTCGATAAAGCAGCTGGCTCATAAGACACGAAAGCTTCTTTTTCTTCGTAGAGATAATCTATATCATATATAAATGTCGATAAATTATGCCGTCTTTGGAATGGAATCAAATATGTTTGTCAAGGCCAGCAAACGCAGTATCTCTTCAAATTCACAGAACTTACAAATTTCCGAACCGAACCTTATAATTACGTCGTGAAAAACATTTTTGTTCACCAAGTTATCCTAAACAACTGAAAAGGAGTGTGTCTTATAATACTCATAAAATAAAATATTTAATCATGGGACTACTTTATCTACTATGGTTTTCTTAACCATGACTAGAATGACTAGAATGTTATCTTTGGCGTCCCCAAGATGGCATTTCACTCCTGTTTAATTTGAAACTTTTGTGTGTGGTATAAAAATCAGATTTCACCCTCATTAACTTGCCTTAAAAGCCGGCTTGATGGTCGTAAGTGTTGAGTCTTTGCGTTACTCATGTTTATACGAAAAATCAGTAACGGTTTCGAATCCCGCTGCAGGCATGGTTGCTTGGTGTTGTTTGGTAGTTTAGTCCTGTATTAGTCCGTCCTCCTTGCTGATTTGGTCTTCTACAATTAATCTTTCTCTGTCCCATCACTCTTTCTTTGAGATATACGGTAACACAACGGGCCAAAACTGGCCTAAGTGTGCCGAACTTGCTCGGCAATCGTTAAACCTAACCTAACCGAACTTTCCGTAATGCTTGTAGCAAATTTGATTGTGAATTCGATGTCCTCGATGCCCCCCTGGCTATATGCTGTTCTTAAGCCCTGTACTTCGTTGGTAACTGCCACCTGCTCGCATAATCCATCTGAAGTTTGTTACCCTTCATGTTCGCCAGTGACTTGTGTTCTTGTGGAACGCATGTTTGCGGTCAGCTCGAACACGAACAACAAAACTTTCAAGCTGGCTAAAAATATTAATAAGCTTGTTGTTGAAAATGTATGCAAAACGCGTCGCTGCCGATGTTGTCAACGAGGCAACATCACGGACGGACGGACGGACGCACATGCGCCAAATATTTGGTCGTTTCGTTCTACTTTGAGGCTGGAGCGCAAGCGCTGCTCTTTTGGAGGACGGCGGCAAAGCTGTGCATTAATATGCGGCTCAGCTGCCGCTTGCTGCAACTTCAACTCCCAAATCTCGCAGCTCGTGCAGCAATTCGCTGGAAATCTACGCAAAGGGACGCGCGTCTTTCGCATTGCATTTGTGGCTAACATTGTGGACGAGATGCCGCGATGGCGATTGTCGGGCAGCTCCCATACATCAAAGTGTCGTGTTTGGTGCCCCGACGCCTTATAAATATGTAAGAGTTTAGTGCAGCGGCTGGTTGTTGTTGCTGTTGCCCATCAGCTTTCTACTAGAAATCAAATAAAACGCAACCAACACACACGACGGGCATGCTAAGCAGCTCCGGGTGGAGGTGCATGCCACTGCATGCCACGATCACAGTGCCACTGGGTTTCGGCTGGGAATGGAATCATGAAACACGGCCAATGCTACGCGTTCCGCACATAAAGCGACATTACTATTTTGAGTGCCTCTCGAGGAGGCTCCCAAGTCAAAGGCGTGTGAAAGTCACAGCAAAGGCCACAAACAAATAACCCTAACTGGGGCATCTACGAAGTCAGAGAAAGTTAGAAAATTGATATAATAAATGAATTTGAGTGGTACTCAAACTCACCTTGATCCAAGCGGCGCTCCATGCGGCGCCACTGGCGCATATGATGGATGAGTATGCAGGCTGCCACCGAGAAGAAGAGCAGGCAGGCAAGCACTGCGATGAAGAGGGCGCATGTCTGCCAGTCGAGGGACAGGGCAGCGGCTGCCTCCTCATGCAGCTGCTGCAGCTGCTCGTGGCTCAAGTGCTGCAGCGGCGTTGCCTGATCGAAATGCTCATATTCCGATGACTTGCGGCGCTGCAAAACAAAGAGCATACAATATCGACATGGATTATTGAGAAGCGGGGGCTAGGCAGCCTGCATATTCCATACCTCTTTCCAGTTTGGCTCCGTTTTGGCCAGCACCACCCAATCGATTTTCAGATCGTAGATGGAGCCGCAAACGGTATCGATGTGCAGCTGGCAGGGGCGCAGTGGAATCATCTCGCCCTGGCAGCTGGTGCATGGCGTGCACTTGTCCTGCACCTGATCCCACCAATGCTGCGGTGCACACGGTGAACTGGGCAACACAAAGGCGCTGACGCCACCACTAGTCAGGGCAGGGGCAGAGGCAGCGGCAGAGGCAGCTGTTGCATTTGATGCTGTGGTTGCAGTATTTGCCGTGGTTGCTGTGGCCATTGCGCACAAGGAACATGTTGTGGTTAGGAGCAGCAGCGTCAAATAGGCGCCAGTTTTATTTAAATATGGATATCTATTTCTTCTTGTTACTGTTGGTGTTGTTGTTGTTGTTGTTGTTGTTGTTGTCGCTTCTGTTGTTGTTGTGTTGCCGCTGATGCTCTGCTGGCATCGCCGCCTTCGTCGCCGTTTATGAAATTTCGAGCTTATGTTTCTTCCTAATCGTGTTGCTGCTTTTGTTGTTGTTGTTGTTGTGCGCATTATAGTTATTGTTAAGTTATTTTTGTTGTTACAGTTAGTGCTACTCGTTGTTAAATTCGTTGCCATTGTTGTTGTTGCAGCCGCTTTTGATCTGCTGGCTGCGCTGCCTTGCTGTATTACTTGTTGCATCTCTGAAACGAATCAAATTATAGAAAAAATGAGGAAAAATATTAGTTTTTCGGCATATATGTATATATGTATATATATATATATATATATATATGATGTTCATATGGAGAGTAAAAACAAATGTCACATGGAATTTGCTGAACGTTCAGCTTGCCTTCAATCTGTTGTTAATCGTCCGTGGGAAAAGCTAAAGGATAAATACGAAAACATTCTTCGAAAGATGCGGGGCGAATTTGTGATTGATAAACAGGAATATATATATATTCTCTGCAGCAAAAGGGAACTGCCATCAACATCTGCTATAATAACTCTTTCAGACAAAATTGGAAGCACTATCAAAAATGTGCGACCCTGGCATGAAAATAATCTTTTTGCTCATTGTGACTTGGTAGAATAGCTAAATCCTGTACAATTTGGAATGAGGGTACTTGTTTTAAATATATGGAAAATAGCTTATGGTTTCAATTAACTTATTAATAGCTCACACGCTTTCAGCCTTGTTGAGTGCCGTTCTTCACTTGCAGTCTTCCCAGGCGCGCCTTTTTCGCACACTCATCTAGGCAATCACAGCGGTGTATTGTAGATATGTTTTGTTTTGGTTTTCTTTTCATAAATACATATATATTTTCTTTTATTGATATATAGTTGGAAACTGATGGGAAATTGCAAGAAAACAGCTGGACAATATGCTGCTATGCCGCACTGCATAATCGCCCATTAAAAGCGCGTTCGCAAAGGCAAACTATTAAAACGACCGGCAGCCAATGATGATAATTCGACGCCATCATCATGATAATGATGATGATGATGATGATGATGATGATGATGATCAACACAGCCATCATCATAAATGCGTACAGTTTGCAATCAACTTTAATGTCAACGGGGTGCTTAGGCGTTTCGCCAATCCAATCCTACGCCCCTCCCCACATCACCCGGCTATGGTACGGTTCATTGCTCAGCCGACGTCCGCTCTCTGCTGGAGTTAGCCAGTGTCTCCGATTCCTTTGCATCAGCGACAACGGCAACAAGAACAACAACGAAACTATTATAAATGGCATACAATTATTATTTATGCAGCTGCCGTCAGTCAGTGGAGTGTGTGTGTGTGAGAGGGGGAGCAAAGGCGCAAAGGCGCAACAGTGCCAGTGGTGGTTCCTCATCCACTCAGCCAGTGGCTTCACTTCCGTTGCACCAGCGAATGTTGACTGCAACCAGAACAAGCACCCATCGAATCAAAGAACCAGCTCTTTTGTCCACTGTTACAGACGATTTTCTTTGGGTGGGGATTGGGGATTGGGAATCTTGGGTCGTAAATCGATACCGATTTTTCAAAGGGAAATTTGGCAGGGGTTCAGGGTATATCGTAGCCAAGCTCACTCGACTACAACAGTCTTACTATTTTTTTGTTTATTTCTTCCATGTGGAAGAAAACAGTTCAACATTTTTGAAAATAGTTTTTAAAATTAATACTTAATGTTGTAATTCAAATGATATAAAATTAACGATAAATAATTAAGCTAAAATTTAAAATATAAAAAACTAATTAAATAAAATTAAGGATATAATAAATCGAGGGATATTATAATGTTAATGTACGTTCTGTATACTAATCTCTTAGCTCGAAAAACCTGAGCACTCAAGTGAATAAGTGAAAAAGAAAGCTGATTTTAGAATTTGTGCCCAAATATACAAATATCTTCCTCGTTTCAGACCCCACCAGCCATACTCTTAACCTATACTCGGTAAATAAAATATGAAAAAAATAATATGATATATTAAATGGCTAATTCGGTAACAATATAAAACACTCAAAGAGCTGCAGGCCTTAACTGATATTGCATTCGAATATAAGTTAGCTTCAAGTGTAATATGTATATGTATATGTATATGCATATGTATATGTATATCTATATGTATATGTATATGTATGTGTATGTATTTAGTAGTAATGACGAATAGAGCACATGTCACATAGAGCAATGACAGCAGCAAACGAATACAAAGGGAAACGGCAAACAGGAAGAAGATATATTTAATTAAAATCAACGAACTGAGTTCAATGAGTGGTCATAAAAGGGTTGGGGGTGGGGCGTGGGGCGTGGCACGGTAGCGCATCGACTCACAAGGGGGCACTTATGTACAAATGTACATACACTGATATAAGTACCTAGGTATATGGATATTTTGTATAATGGATTATGAACGCTGCCACTTAAAATCGATGATTGTTTGAAGACAAGCACAAATTGCATAAGTGAAATCAATCAATGGAAAATGAAAAACAGAAAAACAGAGACCCCAAATGCGACAGACTGATCAATGTGTAGTCGGTACAGTGGATGCACGGATCGGTGATAGGGTATAGGGATTATTAGCTAGTCAGTTCGGTTCACAATTGCCAGTATTTGTGTTCGGTTACTTTAGCAAGCTTTGTTATCCGTTCAGCAATTTTAATATCTAATGACATTCAAATCGGAAATGCCCCATAAGGCATTGACAATTTCCTCCACCTACCTATGTGAATACATATATATGTATATATATATATGTGTGTGTGTGTGTGCCTTTACGTCTAGCACCTGTTTTCCACTTGACTATTAAAAGCGCATTTCGACGCAAATTGAATTATTAAAATTTGTATTTGATTTCTGTTTATTACGCCTTGTCGTTCCGGTGTTGCATGCAGTAACTCATCAATATTTATAAATATATATATATATGTATATATTTATACATCCATTACATACATACACACTTCTAAAAAATGGTCAGAAATGTATCGTTGAGATATTCGCTTTGATCTTTGGCCAACTTAACAAATGCGCCAATTTGCGTCGCTTTTTATTATTTATTGGCCCAATGCCATCTAACTGTCAGTTGCTCAATTAGACAGTAGTTCCATCAGTCATTTAGTCCACAGTCCTCAAACATGGCAACAACAGCAACAATAAACAGAACATGCCAACATAAATATTATTAACCATTATGGCTATATATATATATCTGCTTTCAATTAATTCCAATTTACAATGGGAATAACATGATGTTAATTTGTTTCTTTAAATTTTAAATTGGAACTGAGTGAAAGACATAACATTTTTAATAATTCTATATATATATATATATATCTACTTTATCTAGTTAATCATTGTATATTCTCAATAAAATGTGGAAGCCATATCCAAGGAAATTATATACTTTTACTTACACATTACTCTTAATCGAAAGTATTTCTTCTTCTTCCCAATTTTGTTTCGGATTAGTAAATTTGTCAATTAAAAGTTAGTAATATATTATCGTAATACCAACTATATATCTTATCAGAACTATTTATTTTTTGTACATTTTTAATTTTCCCAACTTCCACTTCGATTAATTTATATATTTATATAGATTCTTCTCTTTTGTACTTAATCTTTTGAATTTTACCTGGCATGGTTTCCCTTTCTGATATATAGTTGCTATACTTTCTGCTGCTCCTGATCTTGGCCAGCAGTGCAAATACGACAACTGCTGCTGACAGTTAGGGAAAATCAACTCGATTAGTTGGAGATGAAAAGCGCAGTCAGCTACAGCTACAGCTACAGACAACAACAACAACAACAACAAGAAAAACAGCAAGAAAATCAAGTGTAACTTATTTTTAGTGCACTGACAGATCTACTAAAACCATGAGAGTATATATATATTTTAACATATATATCTATATATATATGGCATCCGAGAATTTCCAAGTAGTCCACGACACATGCCAACGACAGAGAATGGAGGCCAAAGGCTGGCTGGTGTGGCAACTGCAGAGACATTGAGGCAGCAACACTAAAAACAACATCAACAACAACAACAACTGCTTTGGCAGTCTCACGTTGCTCGCCAAGAGATTATTATGTCAGAAGCATATGTATATATATATATAAGATACATTTTGGTGCAACTGACAGAGGCGTGCAGCGCCCTGTCGCTTGACGCTGTCGCCGTTGTTATCGCCGTTGTCTGACAAGTGACAGCGACAGCAATTTATATCGTGTTGCATTTGCATCTCGGTGATAATTGAAACTGAACCAGCCGCTCTAGAGGCGTCCAAGACGCCACACTCGGATAGTCCACAAAAATGGGTCAGTCGACAAGTTGAGCTTTGCGGATTTCAACTAGGCCACCTTACATGCAAATAAATCAAATATGTACCACGCAAATGGATCGAGATATAATGGTTTATTTGAACTACAGATATCATATTTAATCTGTGCCCAATACGATTGAAATTCCCTCAATCGAATATGGAATATTTCCCTTCTTATTACCTCCTGGCTATAGGGTATGGCCTAGTCGAGCTATGCCATTCACATCATTTATAAATATATATTTAAATGTATATATATAATGTATATATATATGTAAGGCAACCCTTCAGTAGTTTGTATTTTTAAACCTACGACAGCAGGCGGCTGTCGCCAGAAATGTTTGCCAAAAAAAAAAATAATGAGCACAATTTGTTAGCTGCAATATTGTTGATGTTTACGTAAAGGTACATACATCAGCACAACATATACATGTATGTAAATAGATGGAAATTTACTACTGGGGGTTATCTGGCAAATTAAATGAATTAGTTATTATGCCATCATTATTATACAAATGTTGAAATGACGAAATTTGCAGTAAATATTTCAAGTTAAGTTAAGTTAGTGTATCTCAGTTGTAACTGAGTCTAGTCATCTCATAGTAGATCATACTCCAAAACACTCAAGTAATAGCGCAAGATGATTACCAAATTTTCCGTAATAATTCGAGTTTTCCATCTTGGCGCACTACTACAATTTATACAGCAATGCTAAGAATTTCTCCAAGCCGTTGATGTCCAGTTATAACAGCAACAAAAACAACAACAACAACAACAATAACAACAACAACAACAATAGTAATAATAAAAAATATAATAATAATAACATCAAGAATAGCAGACAGCAGTGGCCAGAGGCATTTATACAAATGTCAACTGAATGCTCGCAGCGTATTTTTTATGATTGTTGTTGTTTATTAGTATTAGTTGTGGCATTTAGTTTTTTTTTTTTTTTTTTGTCTTTGTTGTGTATATTGAAAGCGCGACATACCATTAAAAACGTTTCCATGAGCAAGCAGCAACAATTTAATGAAACGCGCCATGAGCGGTGGCGGTGGCACCAGAGGCAGCAACAAACGCAAAAAACAATAGCTGCAACAACAACAACAACAACGCTGACTGATCAGCGGCATTTCAGCAACAATTTAGTGAAATTGTTTAGAGCTTTTCAGTTAGTTGTCTGACATTTGTCTAACTGTCTGTCCGTCAGTCAGTCTGTCTGTCTGCTTTTGTTTGTTTTTTAAGTGTGTCTCTGGAATTGTAGTGCAAAATGCAAGAATGTTTAAAATTGCATTAACCTAGAGCCGACTGCTTGATACTCTGTTACCTATATAAGAACAGCTGAACACATGTGGCAAGAGGTACGACCTTTCAAAATTATCCAAATCCAAGACAATAATCAAAACAAGTATATTCCTCAGCCTTGAGTATCTGAGATGATGAAAAAAATCAACTTCGTAATGCCCTACTCTTTACACAACTCAATCCACTAATAATTCATGCATTGATCATTTTTATATACATATCTCCATGCCAGTTCATACCTTTTGAAAAGGGGCAATAACTACCTGGGGCATATCATATAAAAAACAGATAGTGCAAATTCTCGATGTACGAATTAATAATATAAAAATAATTTAATTACGACATCAAAAGTATAAAAGTATAGTAAAAAGTCTAGAAAAATACTTTTAAGGATATGGTACAAAAATGAAAATGGAATGCTTACAACTTTTACTCGCTTAGCATTTGAGATTACTTATCGTTAACAATAGCTAACAAAAATGCTCAAAATCAACAATGAAAGCAATTTAAATATATTTTTGCTTTTGCTTAATTTATTTTTTATTTATTTTTATTTTTTTTTGGTAAGTCAATTATAAAGTTATTGAAAGCTACTCAAATGTATCGTTAGAATTTAAACGCTTTGCAGTATGTAAAGCTGGAAGAGAAAATCCCCCAAAATGATGTGCAAGTCATTTATCAAAGTTGCAAATAAATTAGATAAATAGAAAGCTAAAAATAAACTGTTCGACTACAGGATGAACTGTTGATTATTTAATTAATTTAAAATAATTAAAATTAAAATTAAAATTAAATAATAAGTCGATTTCAAAACGCTAATACAAAGGGTGAAATTGTGCTGAAATTTTGTAGAGAAATCAGCCTTATATGATAATCACGTGAGTGATTTGATAATGATCCGTGATATGGTGAAGATCATTGGATTTTAAATCACATTTTAATTTGTACTAGAGTTAATGAATTCTTTTTTTTAGATAACTTTACGCACAGGAGAATCCTTATAACTACGCATGCATGCACATATACATATATACTCGCAAGATGTATCGTATTTTGATAAAATGTAGATTCTATCCAACTTATTGAAAGATCAAACATAGGGATATAATTAGAAATCCATTTTTGAAGCTTTAACTTTTTGCTCTCTAATTTTGTAATTAAAAATGATAATTTCGCGCCTTATAAAGCCTCATTATCAACATGATTAATGTCGTCAACAGATATATCTAACTTATAGCAATATATATCTGGTTTGCATATTTTTTCAAATGCCAAATGTCAGGCGATCGATTGGCGATCATTTTGTTTGGCTTACGTATAAAGTTTGATAGCCTAGTAAATGCTCTCTGACAGATTCAAATACAAATGTGGATACAGATACGGATACGAATGAAGATTGGAGGGCATGCAACTTATTTTTACACCGCACTGTGGCAGACAGATTTTTGACATTTCGAAATTGGAGGGTCGTCGCTCATTATGTAAGCAATGGCAACAATGGAAGAGTTCAATGTGTTTGAATTTTCTCTATTTATTTATGGATAATGGGAACCAGTTGGAGCAGTAACTGAAGTAACAAGTGCCGACATCAGAGAAAATAACAACAACAAAATAGAACAGAACCGAACCGAACTCCCTAGCGACTCTACGGTCTGGTCTGCTGCCGTTTTACCCTTTGGCATTTTCCTTCCGCTCCCGGGTTTTTTATGGCATGTGTGCACGTTAATAGTACGAGTGTACGGCTAGCATATCCATTAGTTTTGTGCGTTTACGAGTGTACTCGTATTTGGATTTGTGTTTGTATGCGTATTCGTATTCGTATTCATATTTGTATTTGTATTTGTATTTGTATTCGTATTGTTACTGTGCCCCCTAATGTCAGTGCATCAGGGCAACAAGAACAGCTTGTCAGTTGTCGGATTGTGGGGGTTTCTCATTCAGATTCCGATTATGATTCTGATTCCGATTCTCATTTGTTTTTGTTTTTTGTATGTGTGTGTGTCTTTGTGTGTATGGCTTTTTTTTTGCGCGCGACTTTGGACGGCTGGCACAGAGGGCTGCCACTGTTTCTACACTCGATTTATATTTTTTATCATTTGATTTAATTTAATTCCATTCCATTTTGGCTGCAGACCCAGCTTCAGTCTTCAGCCCCAGTCCGAAGCCAGAGTCGCTGCTGCTGACCCCCCTGTGCCGCCTGAAAAAGCACACACACACACTAAAAAAGTACCGGGAACGAGACGAGAGAGGTATAGAGAGAGAGAGAGAGAGAGAGAGAGCGAGGAATGATCAGCATCATGATGATCGTCAACGGCAACTGTCGGCGGGCTGCTTCCGAAACAGGGCATAACCATAACCGTTGCTTATGAGTTCGGTTGTGAAACACCCCCGCCAACCCCTTGTTTTGTACGGTCTGTCAGTCTGTAGATAGCAAAATATGATCATGATCTGCCGCCTGCCGCCATATACCTTATATGTACATACATAAACATACATATTTATTCGTACATAACTGTGTATTAAATAAATCACTCACTTTTTTCGTTATTTCTTGTTCGCTCGTTTGTTTGCGGTTTCTTGTTATTTTGTATTATACATATATGTGTGTATATGCATATATATATATATTTATATATATGTATTTATTTATGTTGTTGAGGTTGATCTCTGCGCAGATGATTTATTTATTTATTTTATATTTTCAAATTTCTTGCATGCATCTTTTATTTGGTGACTCTTTAATTCGCGCGTTGATGTTGTTACACTTCAATCAATCGATCATACATCAATCAATCAATTAGTCGCAATGCAAGCACAATTTCTTAAACTTTTCGTTTGCATATCGTTAGCACTTTATTTTCCATGAATCGTGTTGAGTGCATTCAAACAACAACAATAAAAAAAAATCAACATTTAAACACTCGCGAATTACTAATCAAACATTTCTAGAATATAATCCACAATCTATGCAGAGCTAGATATATGCACGTATGTGTGTGTATTTAGTCGTACTATACAAGTATGTATGCATCTAGGTAAGTATACAACCAGACATGGCAATGACAATGTTTCGAGTGCCGTCGCGTTTTCCACATGCGATTATACAAACTATTGTTAAAAAAAAATCCAAAAAAAAATTGAATACGTTTCTTTATGCTAGGTTTCTTTATGTTTAGAACCACTTGCAGCGGACAACGATCGCAGCGACAATCCGCAGCTCGTCGCGTGCGTGGAGAGACTGAAGCAACGACAGCAATGCTCGTGCTTAAGCGACGGCGCACGCCAGTGTTGCCCAACCAGCATTATTCCCGTTAGAAATCTCCTCAATATGCAAATAGCTGAAATATAAATAGCTTAGCGAAAATGTACAATTACGAATGGAGAAGCGATTCGAGGAGCATCCTTCTGTTTTTCGACTTTTTATTTGGGTTTCTAACTTTTGAAGAGCATTGCAGATATGTATGCAAATATGATATTTAAAAATAGTATTTTTAATTCAACAATCTCGACGAAAATTAAAACATAATCAAAGGCCTCAGTTGTCCATCCTATAATAAGCTACAATATTGATTTATTTTCAACATTAATACATAATATTACTAAGTATAAAAATAAATTGTAAAATAAAATTATGAAAATTTTGTGTCTATGACAACTCTAGCCAATTCTGTCATTGTGGATCGTGAGTAAAATACCCAGAGAGAGAGAAAGAGAGTGGAAAAGAGAGAGAGAGAGCGGTTTACAGATGGGGGTGCTTGCGTTTGGGTTTGAACAATTTCCTGCCTAAAGATATGCACCACTTACACTTTATTTTTCGATTAAAAGTTCAATAATATATATTTATATTGCCTGATCCAACATATTGCAAAAAAAAAAAGAATTTTTTGAAAAATCATAATTATTTTCAGGTGGCTACCACAATTTCGGTATTTATAATCATCATTGGCAGCATACTTATGGGCCGGCACAAAACGAATGATTACTGCTAAAGTCCGTAGGGAAACAAGTCGTTTTCCTTAAAATTTCTTGGCATTATAAAAGCTTTGCTTTATATATTATAAATTGGAACCGCGATATACGCGATATATTCTTGTTAACTGAGTAAAAGTATCTATATAATATAATAACATACAACTGTGAAGTAAAGTTTTTAAAATATTTATTCATTTAGATACAGATATGTAAATTACAATGCTATAAAACTGTTAGTACTCGATCTCCTATGGCTAGCGTCAATGTTTGATCTGGTGGTGAATTGTTGCGGAAATTGGTGTTGCAGTAGTTACACACGGACAGCAATTACTTGAGGTAGCCTTGGTCGATGACATGCTTAAACATCTCGGCAATGCGCTGCTGCTTGGCGGGCTGCTCGAAGGGCGTAATGTTCCAGACATCGGTGAGCACAGCGTTCTCAACAATGGCATCCAGATCAGCCACCTCTTCGTCCTCGATGAGGGACATGGGCAGCGATTCGATGCCCATGCCGCAACCGAAGCGACCGAACTGCTTTAGCTCGTCCTGCAGCGATTGCCAAGAAATTATAGACTCAGCATCGCCGCCCAGATCGCTGATGAGCGCCTGGGCGCTCTCCAAATAGGCGCGGAGCAGCTCATCGTAGTGACTCTCGCGCAGCTCCTGACTGGTGCAAGAGTAAACAAAGAAAGTGACATCCAGCACAACTGATGCGCAACGCGCCAGCTGATAATCAATGATGATGATCTCTTGCGGTGCACCCGACTCGCTGTAGCGCGTTAGGAAATTGGGTGTCCAGCAGTCACCATGCCCAAAGACACTCAGCTTAGAGCGTGTTGACACCAGATTGATCATATCATCGAACAACTGTGGCTGCAAAAAATTGTTTGCTAGCGTCTCGTACTTGGTGTTGGGGTACGTCTTGGCCACAGCATCGATTGCCACCTTCTGGGCGAGCACCAGAAAATCCTTATACCACTCGCGCGTGTGCTCTCCATAATAGGTCTCCTCTAGAGCGCCAGCAGCCTTCTCAAAGTTGGCCGCATCCAACGCCCTAAAAGCCAATGCCACGCCATGATATCGACCTATTGTACGCATCGTCAGCAGCGCGTCCTCCAGCGAGATGTAATTCTGGCTAAAAGTGAAACATTTTTTGAGTAACTATCATAAATCACAATTTCGATCAACTAGTAAAATATGAGAACAAAAAAACCTCAAACAATATCCTTATAATTTGTGTACAGCTGAAATCCATTCACATACCGATTGGGCGAGCGATAGCCACGGAAGCCGACATCCTCGAGCACTATGAAATCATTGAGTCCATCGCACAAGGATGCAAAGCACTTGGGATACTCCACGAAAGGTTTAGTTGGCTTGGGCTGGCGCGAGTTTTGGAATGCCTCGATCGCTGGTATGACCTTTGTGTAGAAGTGAATCTCGTTGCGGAAGAAGTCCGTGGAGCGAAAGAGCCGACGCCGATGCAAATTGGCCGGCATGCCCTTGATAACGACATTAACCTCCAGCTCTTTGCCCTCGGACTCTTTCACGCCATAGACGCACAGGCGGAACACGCGGCTCAAGTACGAGTCACCCTTCTTGCCTCCCTCACCAAACTTGTAGGAGGTGTGCTTGGTGCCGCCGGCATTCTGGATGATCTCATCCAAAGTCGCCACGTTGAATTTGGCGGAGATGTCTGTAAATGTTGGCTCACTCATCTTCACTAATGGGACTATGCTTTTGGAGAGTTAAATTAGCTAATTAATTAAATGTTTTTTTTCATTATTATTGATAGTGCCAAGCTTAGTTGATTTTTACCCACCGAAACTAATATTTGTGCTGTACCAGCGATTACGTCTGACGTGGTTAACGCTGCACGAGATACTGTACAATGTAATAAATAAATTTTCCTCTAAATATAGGAAGAGAGAAAACAAGAACAATGCGCGAGTGTATAATGTATGTATATGATGTGCATACGTGTTTGATGACTTTTTGATTGTTTCGAGTGGGGCTCAGGCCACAGCTGATTGACCGGCGTCACACTGAGCATCTGAAGTTAGCCAAACACGGGTCTATGAGTGCATTTTAGTGTAGAACGCAAATTAATATATATATATATATAATTTCTATATATATGCGTGTGTTTGCTGTGCTGCATTAAGTTATTGTACTGCAGATTTACGCAACACATGTAATTGTAGGGTGTATTGCAAACTGCACACAGCTGTTTTCCAGCCAACCACTTTACAGCACTGAGTTCAGTGTGGGCTAATACCCTGCCGAATCACAGCTTGAGTTCAGTGCTGTGCAACGCTCGCAGATTACACGTGTTGAAACTGAATTGAGTTGAATTTTGTTTTCCCTGAAATCAGCAATTTGTTGCGCCATGGCTGCGCAGAACTCGACGATGAAAAAGAAGCGCATTTCGAAGAAAAACAAATCTGCGTGGCGCATAACAGACATCCAAGATGTCGAACAGTTTCTAGAGGATCAGCGACAGGAGGAGCGCGTCGGGTAAGCCAATTGCCTCTGTTCTGCGATTTGTAAATAAAACACGCATAACTTCTTGCTGATTCTGCTACTTGCAGCACCTTCACAGACAAACAGAATGAGGATCTGTTTTCGGTGGATGCCTCGCCATCAAAGAGTGCTCCCGTGCTGTCAGTCAAGCAGAAGCGCAAACAGAACGCGCTAAAACCCATGCGCAGTTACCAGGCGCTAGAGAACACATCCAAAGTGCAGGATCCCATTGTCAAGCGGTAAGCAACGGATTGGCTCAATGATTCAAATACAATGGGGCATACTCAATGTGTGCAAGTGCAAGGAGACATAATCAAACATAAATATTTTGTACAAACTAAATAAGGCTGACGATTTACTTAGGTGTAATTCATATCTTCTTGTAGAATCAAAATCCAGAGATCTCGAACATCAGCTATTGCTAAATTTGTTTGTTGTTTGTTCTCAAAGAACTGTAAGATCTGAAGCACCTAATTAATTTAATTGCTGATTCCAATTGTAATATCTGGGAAAATTAATCAATTAATTAATCAAATTTATGTTTATGTCATTCTTGGCTTCATTGCTGCAATAGCAATCATGTGCGACCGATGAAAAATGGACGGAATATCGAGCTGGAGGTGTGCAGTCCGACCAAGGGGCGTCATCACCAGGCTAACCGAGATCGAGGACTCTACCACAAGAAGCTGGACCACCGTTTGGCCGAGCGAGAGAGCGGAAAGAAAGCCAGCAAAATTGACAAAGACATTTGGCAGGAGGAGGACTTTCGCGACAATATTCCCGGCCTCAAGGACAAAAAGGGATGGATCAGTCGCGATCTGGCCGTGCACATTGCGGGCAACGTGGGCCGCAAGGTGGTCAAAACGCACGCCAGCCTGCACCACAAAACCATCAAGGCCAAGTAAGAAATTAACTAATGTCCAATTGTATTTTGTTATTGTAATGTTTATGTAATGTTTGTTGTTGTTGTTACAGAAAGTTTGAGACGCCACATCCGGGCATGAGCTACAATCCGTCGCTGAAGGCGCATCTGGATTTGCTGGCGCAGGTTGTTGATCGCGAGGAGGGCATTATCAAGAAGGAGCAGCATCTCAAGCGGGTGACCACCAGCATGTTTAGCAAGGTGACGCCCGAGGAGCGCGACAGCCGTCGCCTCCAAGAAATGAGCGAGGGCATCAAGGCGGATGGCGACCCTCAATGGGAGAGCGATACTGATGAGGATGATGATCCAGCGCAGGCGGTGGCCAAAGATAATGCCTATCAGGCGATTAATGCGCCTGTGGAGAACAAGAAAAAGAGCAAACAGGCGCGCAGCAAGGAACTCAAGCAAAAGGAGCTGCAGCGCCTGCACGAGGTCAAGAAAGCGCTCAAAAAACAAACCGCAGACCTGACTAGGTAAGCAAAACCGAAACAGCAACTGAATCTATGCCCATTTGCTTAACTAAACCTTCATCCTGCATCTGCGTAGAATAAAATCGATACGCGCCGAGGTGAAAGTGGAAGCCGCCGAGCTGAAAGATCTCAAGAGGCACCGCAAATTGAAGGCGGAGCGTAAAAAGTTTGACACAAAGCGTCTGGGCCGGCACAAGTTTGAGGCTCCCGATATGGACGTGAACATGATCGATGATCTGGCCGGCAATCTGCGCAACGTTAAGCCCGAGAGTAACCTACTCACAGATCGCTTCAAGCTGATGCAGAAGCACAACATGCTGCCCACCACTGTGGCCGTCACCCGCAAGCGCTCTAAGGTGAAGCGTTTTCCGCGCAACTCTCACAAAGAGCCCGGTGTCAGCTTTCAGGATTTGCGCGATCAACGCAAAGCGGCCGCTGCCGCGGCAAAGGCCAATAAGGACACCATCAAAATTTAGTCTATGTCAAAATTCCCATTTGTCGTTTTATTCAAAAACAAATATATAAGATATACCTACATACATACATACACACATATATATATATATATGTATATAAATATATAAATGAATAACCCGCCCCTCCCCCAAATAAAAAAAACTATATCAGCGATTTGCCCATGCCTCGTTTCATTTTAGAATTCTTCATCTTCTTGGTCTGCGGTGAACCAGCATCCCGATCCTGCTCCACAGGTGCATCCAAGCGCTTGATGCCGCTGCAATAAAACAATTGATTCACTGCATCTTAATAATAAGTAAAAAAACATATTATTTTTTCGATTTCTTTTTTTTTCGTTCGGAATGGAAATGATCCGAGTTTCTAAATTAAAATCGTTTCTACTCAGAAATATGCAAGTAGAGATAGAGACAGACAGAGAGAGAGAGAGAAAGCACATGTCTTCTGTCTCTTATTAGACGATAGCTTCCTTACCTCTTGACGGAGAGCAGACCGCTGCCCTTGTCGCCACCATTGGCCTGCAACGCCTGATTCCAATCCTCATCGCTGCCCTTGATTTGGTATTCATCGAGCATCTCGGCCTTGAGGAGTTTCAGTTCCTTGCGTTGTTTTTTCATTAGCTGCTGGGCCGTCTGCTCCAGCTCATTGTCCAGGGACAAGCTGAGCGGCTGGAGTTCTTCGCCACGCGGCAATTGTTCCTTCTGCAGCATGCCATCCTCAATATGCTGCTCAATCACCGTGCGGAAGCATTGATTGCACTTTTTCAACGCATCGTAGAACTTGGCCAGCAACTGGTTGCCCGGCATGTTCAGCTCCGAGCCGAGTGAGTCCACTGTCTTGCCCTGCACCCCGAGCGCCAGGAGAACAGCCTTCTGCACATTATCCAACTTCAGGCCGGGAATGCGGCCCTGGAAATACAGCTGAGAAATGTCGGTGAGCAGATCGAGTATCAGTCGAAACTCGGACTGTTGGCGTGCATAGCTCTCCAGCCGTTGCAGATCGTGCGGCAGAAAGTGCACATCAAGCGTTCGCTTGTCCAGCACAGTGGATGCATCATCAGCGTCATCATTAACCGCTTTGTTCTTGAGCAGAGCCAGGCAGAGTTTTGTTTCGAATTCGCGAAATGTTATGCCCATCAGCTTGAGTACGCGTCGTCGGAAGTCATTGTAGTAGAGACTTAGCCAGGGTGTCGCACTTGGGGTCGCCAGTGTGTGCAACATGATGCAGCTATGCTCCGCGGTCAGCTCATTGGCCTTCTGGCTGAGATACACGGGCACAAAGCCGGCATTCTTCCAGAACTTGAGCAGATCCACAGTGAGACCATAGGAGGTACCAATATAATCAACCGGCTCCGGTTGGCGCTCATGCAGACGTTTCAGCAGAATGGGAATGCGACTGCGTGGTCGTATCTGCTCTTTGAGCAGACCAATCTCCTCTTCCTCCACCTCCTTGATGCCAGCTGCAATTATAGAAAGAAAAAAAAAAGTTCGTTTAATATCCATGGAGTTTGTCGGAGATGCCTCCTGCAACTGGTGGTGATGATGATCTTTGCAATCCCTTCACTGAATGAGCTGCTCACCTTCTTCGTTGGGCAGGGGCGCATCGCCGAGATTGGCATGTCGCTGAGCATAGTAGTCCTTGAGCAGATGGATTGCACGTTTGCCATAGCCCATGCGCTGATAACTGGGATGGGTGGCGATGCGCACAATACGAACACCGGAGAGCTTGGGAAAGTCACGATCGCCGTATTGCTCGGCTATGTTCCACGGTATCAGATCGCCGGCGGCCTTCTTGCCGCGTCCCAGAGAATTGCTGATGCTCACCGCTGAGATTTGGCCCTCGAGCGCCACTTGGATGACAACGAGAATCTCGGGTAATTGATCCATGCGCTGGACGGGCCCGAGCAGGCAGAACAAATGATGGGCAGGCGCATCGCTCATCATTTGCAGATCGTTGGGTGTGTTCTTGTAGTGCGATGACACATAGATGTACACCATGCGATGCAGAAAGGACTCGGCGGCTTTGTGATACGAGAACAGTGCATCACGATCAATATAGTAGAGTTCGCAGGCATCGGGCGTCGGACAGCCGGAGCTGATTTTGGGCACGATGCTCGCGTCCAGGCAGAGCAAATTGATTAGCCAGCGCTCGATATCATCATTGAACTGATAGCGTATGGACTCGTGCAATTCAAGCGGTGGGCGAGCATTGTTCTCCTTCTGCAGCTGGGAGATGAGCTTCAGGCTTAGCGAACGCCCGGTGCCCTCATAGCCATTGATTGTGCTGGCCATGAAGATCAGATACGGACCGATCATCTTCTTGACCAATGGCAGTGGAATCGCTGCCGCCTCATCGATCAGCAACAGATCGGCGGCATTTAACAGATGCGTATCGCTGGGCGCTATATACTGAATGGTCTGGCGGCTGTTGCGCGTTATATTTATCCGAATGATGGCTTTCTTGTAGTCGGGATTTGTGCTGCGAATGATGGTATAGTCAGCATGCTCCTGATACTCCAGCCCATCGAAGCCCTTCAGCACGAACTCAAAGAGCGTTATCAAATTCTCGGGATGCGGCGATGTCACATAAATATTCACATAGCCAAATGCAACGGCTGCAGCGATAGACAGACCCAAAGCAGCCGATTTACCGCGTCCACGTGCGGCAGTTAAGGAGATTGGCGGCTTCAGCTGCTTATCGACCAGCGCTTCAATAAACTGGGCCACTGCGTTGCCCTGATCATAGGTCTTGCATAGATTAACCAGTGCGCCTGCAGGCTGCACATTTAATAGGCTCTCCTTCAGCTCCTTGAGACTGCTCTCCTTGTCCGATCGGCCAATGTTTGCCGGCTGTCAAATATAAATGAAACTATTAACAATTTGGCAACACTCGGACTGAAACTGGAAATCAATTGTGGGGCGCTTACATTCACTGGTTCCACATTGATCGTCTTGGAACTGAGGGGCAGCACGGTGAGGTCATCGTTGACCACCAGACAGCGCTTGCAGTCGGCCAGTGAAAGGATCAGACGCTCATTGAAGCGACAGGTGACAGTCTGATGGGCCTCAGTGCGGAATCGCATGTGCACATCCATGCTCATGGTGAAGAGCTGCTTGAGCGACTGCATTGTCTTTAGCAGCAAGATAATCAGGCCGCCGCCCTCAACAGTTTCGATGGTGCGCGCCAGGAGATTTGGTGTGAGTGCCTCGAAATCCTGCAACACACAAACGCCATAGGTGCGACCCAGTATGGCGTGCGTCTCCGAGTAGTAGCGTCCGTGTATGGTGGTTGCCACACGGAACGCATCAAACAAGTCCACCTCATTCATATCCACCTTGCCGTGGGCGATCTTCTTGGCACGCTTCTTGCCGTGACTGCGGACACGTAAAATGTGAGCATGGAGATTGAAGAATTGATTGAAAACAGCAACTACGACTCACTTGGAGATGGCATCATCCTTGTTCTTGTAGCACCACAGCACATTGGGACGCGCCTTCACAGTTGATTTGATCAGTATATCATAGAGAATGGGCACTTGATCGCGTGCTTTATCGCCGGTGATGATGAACATGGTTCGATGGCCCAGCTTAACGCCATTCTCAATCATAACACGTATGCGATTATCTATTTTCTTTTTCACCATTTTGATTTAATTTGACCGAATCTGATGGAACTGAAGCAACTCTGCACAATGCTGTTGTTCAAATGCACGTGTGACTGGATGTGCTGCGAAGTGCGCGCTGTGAGCCAAACAGCTGTGAATTATCGATAACTGAAATATCGCACAGAATATATATCGCATCCACGTCACAAGAGCTGTTAATGTTTATTTTCAACTCAGATATCGTTCAGCATACAGTGCAATGCTTCTCAAAGATTACTTTTCTTTAAAATTCAAAAACACATAATTGCAAAATATTAAGGTCTTCTGTTGTCATAAGCATTTACAAGTCGACAATTCATGTTGATATTTTGACATATGCAACATTTTAAAATTTGGTAAAAAATCCAAAAAATTAAAAAATAAACAAAAAAAAACCGGAAATTGAGTTGAGCAGAATTTCAGAAAATCGTTTCGATTAACACATGATTACTCCTCATCTTGTGGCCCTTTCGACAATCGAGGAATCCCACTGCAAGCATTTTGTCTTCACAGCCAACTTAACGCGACGCTCGCAGCCAACTTTGCGCACAGAACAGCTGTTTGTGTGGTGAAAACGAATCGGCGATACTGTTTCACATTCGTAAAATGGCGTCGGAGGTAGCGGTTGAACAACAAGACCAAGAATTTGTAAGTGTACAAACAAAGAATTGTTGAACCAATTGGATACATACATTAATGTGTTAGCAACAAAATGACACACGCCCTAAAATATTGCAAAATTATGCTTGTAAATGCAACAGGGCAACACTGAACTACACAAATTGCTTGCGTGTTTTTAACTGTGCGTGCGCGTTGTATTTGTGCATGTGTGGGTGCTTGTGCACTTGTGTGAGTGTTTGTGCGAGAGCGTTTCGGATCTTTTTTGCGTGTGTGTGTGTGTGTTGCAATGTGTGTTTCATCAAAATCTGTTGCGGTATTTGGCACTTGCAAAAAATGTATGTGTGTGTGTGAACATTCTTAAATAACATGCTTGCGTGTATATGTATGTATGTGGGGGATGTGCTAGCACGTGTATTTCCAAAAAAAAAAAAAGAATAGAGAACATCAACAGCAGCAATTGTTGTAAATTCCTCTACGCTGGCTATCGCTGTTATCACGCAACACAAATAACAACAGCACAACCAAAACGAAACAACAAAAACAGCAACAACTGGCATGGACAAATGGGAGTTCACATGTGTGTGTGTGTGAGTGTGTGTTTGAGTGTTGTGTAGCAAGTGGTTGTGCTCTTCCTTTCTCCCTCTCTGCCGTCGCTTTTATTGCTGTTAATTTCTGGTGTTACTTCGCTCGCGTTGCATTTAGTAGGGAAAGTGATTTCCGTTCGCTGCTCAGCTCTTGTTGCTTTTGTTGTTGTTTTTCTTCTCGCTGCTGGTGCATTTTACAGTGCTCGTAAACTGTATGCGATCGCAAAACCAGTTTACAGTTAGAAAACACAAAGAGTGCATTAATATATGCAAAGAAAAAAGTTCTCTCTCTCTCTTTCTCTCTCTCTTCCTGTTTGGGTCGCTGTGTGTCCCAAAATCAGACTTCCTCCAGCTGACGCAAAGTTTATTGTTTGCCTAATCGCATCAGGATTTCTTAAATGGTTTGCGGGGGACGAGGCACGGGGGGAATGGATAGGCTGATCTTGCTTGAAGCTGCTTTAAACGCATACGAAATTAAGACACACGCGCACAACCACACCACTGCACCCTACCTGCACCGGCCCCACATGTTTGTGTGTGTGTTTGTGTTCGCATGTGTGTTATTGATACGCATTTGATTACTTATTATTCACTTTATTTGCACGCTGGAGCTCATCGTTCATTGATGCGCCATTAAATTGATTCTGTTTCGTTTGAATTTTAATGTTTTCGTTTCACATCTTTATTTTTCATTGGTTGCCTAAATTCCGAGTAAAATCTTTGCAACTTTTTTTCTTGTTTGGCCAATTTGCATTTCATTCATTTAATTGGCAATTTGTTTATCTGCTCGGCGATATACCCTTTACCAAAAATGGAGCATGTCTGTTTAAATGTGTATTTTGTTGTTCATACTCTACTCAATGTTGGTCGAACATTTTGTTTCTATCTGAACAATTTTGTTTGGTTTTATCTGGGTTTTTAGGTTAATATTTATTAAAACTTATTTTGTAAGGGTATCAAATCATCGGCATCCCCATTCAAGTAGTAATATATAGCTTATATATTATTAGTATGAGAAGTGACTGCCAAATAAACCTAAATCAAATGAAACCGTTGACTGCGGAAACTTCAATTTAGTTAGACATATTTAGACACATTTTTAAAGAATTGTGGGAGCGGCTGCAGTAGGGCCGGGTTATATTTGACTTGATCTTTGAAGTATGTAAACTAACAGTAAAAAACGTTTTTTAAATTAATCTAAAAATTTAAACCTCTCTCTGTCTCTTAATGTTTCACTTTCCTTTTTACTGTTACGAATTTTTGATTGGAATTTTTTTTGTTCTATTTTTCTCCAATTCTTGAAATAAATATTGAACCAGTTTGCAGTTTAATACACAAGTATTTATTATATCCATTTTTTTTTTTTCATTTTATTTTGTAAGCTAATTATCCAGTTGTAATCATTTAATTGATGACTTTTTTTTTTTTTTTAAATTCTAGACTTGTGAATCAATTTTCTTGCACTCATATGCCAAAGTGAACCTGAACCTTCAGTTTTGATTAACACACATCCATATATAGAAATTAGCATGGTTGAAAGGCATATTCATCTTTAGACATCTTATCCAAGTACAGGAATTCAATTAAAGCTGTCTCCTATGAATAATTTTGTATTCAGCTGACTTTCTGAGTGACACCTGATAATTAAGTAAGGCAATCAATTGAAAGGTTTTTAATTGGAATGCCTTTGCCTGCAACATTGTGTTTCCATGTATCTGTGTACATTTGAAATGATATATGTTTATTTTTCATACATAATTAATTTAATGTAAACAGAAATTATATATTACATCCACTTATTGCAGTATCCCATTGCAGCTGACACTTGCATTTGCTCGTGTTGGTGTTTATCCTTGCTGCACAGTCCCCGTTCGCCTCAATGGGGCAGCCGCAACGGGGCAGCCACAAAAAGTACAATAACCTTTTTGGCACACAGTCTGAACGAAGTGGGTGAGCTGGGAGGGAACAGTGCTGCTTTGGATGGCTATAATGCATTTTTTTTCTTTGCTTTTGTTCAGCCTGTTGCTGTGGCCGCTTTTCATTTAGCTTGCCTTCTGCCGACTGACTGACTGACTGACTGACTGACTGACTGATTGACTGAGTGAGTGCCTAACTGACTGACTGACTGGTTGGTTTGCTCATTTGCGTTGATTAAGCCGCTCACAGATAACAACAATAAGTTTCATGAAAGGCGAAATATTAAATATACATATTCACATACATGAGTACGTATGTATGTATGTGTCTATGTACATCTGTATATAAAACATACAAGCTACGATGTGCGGCTAAATATGTAAATGCCTCTGTATATGTAGCTGTAAATAGGTCAGCACGCTGCGGCTGTCGCTATCACACACACACACACACACATACACACACAGGCAACAACAACAATGCAACATACAAACCGACAAAATGGAACAGCAAATCCCAAACCCGCAAACCCGCAAACCCTACCCTCTACCCTAAAAAACCCCAACTAACAAAAAAAACAAATAGAGAAAAAAATGCGAAGCCCCATTTCGGGTCTGTCTGGGGGCTTAGACGCTGCGCTAAGCACTCTTGCACCCCAATACCCCCCCTATTCCCTACCCTTCTCTCTCATTTGCCCATGCTCCACTGCCCATCGCTTGGGCCATAATACTTCATAGTCTCACCAAAGTAGTGTTCAAAAATAAACAAGACGAAAAAAAACAAATGCAGACAGTGCAACATATAACTGCGAATTGCGGCATGCTCTGCACAATATTATATAATATATAAGTACATATGTACACAAATATATATATATATATATATGTATGTAAGCTCATATAAACTGCTGATCATATACATAATATAATTAGCGAATTATTGAATGGAAACCAATCAATCAATCAATTTATATTTGTGTACATATGTATCTATATATTATATAATATATAACATTATGTCACCAATCGAGTCCCCTCAGTTTCGAAGCTATCTTGATAAAACTTGGCATTAATTCGACATTGTGCTGTGGGATCATATCGCTATGTCATATAGCTGTCATAGGACCCTTCCGCGTTATTGTACGAACTATATCACATAGCTTTCATAGAAATAATCAATCGACTTTCACGATTTCTAGTAAAACAAATAAGAATGCTGTGGTAGAGTGAGCTCGACACCAATATACCCTGAGCCTAGCTGTTAAATAGTATTCTAGATTGATAGCCTAATTTCCCTTTAAAATGTTGTGCACACTCACATGTAAGCTGGTGTGGAAGTGCTCTGCTGATAGTAATGAGTTCCATATAAGAATGAGTTTTCGGCTGAAACTAGGGTGTTTCTTTTGCATACTTTGTCACAAACCCAATTTTGAATGGGTCTAGAAGGGTATGTAATCTTCGACATGCGTTAGATAGTCGCTCTTTCTTCTCTCCGATTTTTTGTGGGCGAAGTTATCAACTTGTAAACAGGAAAGAAAAGTTAATGAAAGCACATTTCGAACATGAATTGAAATATGAATATATATATATATATTTTTGGTATTTACTTTGCAAAATGAGATGATATAGCAAACGGACTTTAATCAGAGCAGCGGCGATTTACCACACTCGAAAAATTGCACAAAAACTGAACCCTTTCAATATAAAAAATGTTTTTTTTTTTTTTTCCTTTTCTCTATCGGTGAGGCACACACAATGTGCGCGATGCTTACTTTCGAGCTGTGTATTTATAGAACTTTGTGTACTTAAATATATACATAAATAAGTACGTGCTTTTGTACATACATACATACATTTTATTGTATGATATATATATATATACATATATATATATTGATTTGCAGCTATTGCGTTGTATTTTCTCATCAAAATATTCAAAAAATGGATTTTATAGGTTTGAGTTTTTTTTTATACGTCGAAAAAAAGTTTTTTTTTTTTTTATTATTAATTCTAAGTTTTTCTTATTTAGGAAACTTCCTTACCTGTTCACAAATAATACCCAAAAATATATAGCGAATTTGGGAGACTTAATAAGTCTCAAAATGTTCGAGATATGTATCTGAGCATATGCTATATGTACATATATATATATACAGCAGCGGCTGTGATTTTTTTCCTCCACATAATTGGGTCAATACAAGTGGATGAGTACTGTGGCAGCTTCCTCAAAAAAAAAAAAAGCCTACCACAAACATTTCTCTGCGTTGCGACTTGGGAGCATTTTGAATGCATTTCATTTGATTTCGTTTCGTAATTGACAAAAGTCAAAAGTTAGAGAAGCAACCGAATTTCTGGCAATATATATTGATATTGTTATTGTTGGTGCTGTTGCTGTTGCTGTTGCAGTTATTGTTGTTGCTGTTGTTGTTTGCGTATTTATTCCAATCGCAGGTTGTTGAACTCTACATGTGACCGACCGGCCGAGTGGCTCGAGGCTCTCAGACTTCGAGACCCTCTCGTAGGCTGCTATTGCTGCTGCTGCTGCTGCTGCTGCTGCTGCTGCTGCTGCTGCTGCTACTGCTTCTGATTCTGCTGCTACTGCTGCTTTTGCTGCTTTTCGCTGCTTGCTGTCTGCTGCTTGCTGCTTGCTTTTGCTTCCGCAACGCTTTCTTCTTTTGCATGGGCACTTTATCGCCGTTGCTTCTGCCGCTAGTTATACCCTGTACCCAAAAAATGCTTATCAGCTAAAGTGCAAAGTTGACATCTTTGAGCTAAGAGAGTAGACATACACACATAAATCCAAACATTCACACACATATATATGTATATACCACTTTGTGTACAACAGGGTAACTACTCGTCTAGTACCCCTTTACTACTAGAAGAGCACTAATATTTTGTTTTGTTTCTATCTTTTGTTGCGCCCCTCTTCTCGCTTCTATCGCTTAATGCGCGCAGCTCAGTTCAGCTCATCTGTGTTCTTTTGGCTTGCTGCTGCTGTTGTTGTTGTTGCTGTTGTTGTTGTTGTTGTTGTTGCTGTTGTTGTTGTTGTTGTTGCTGTTGTTGCTGTTGTTGCTGTTGTTATTCTCTATCTAACAGAGGTCTTAGCAGCAGCGCCATTGTCTGACGCTTAATTTCCGCTGCTGCTGCTGCTGCCGCTGCTGCTGCTGCTGCCGCTGCTGCTGCTTTTGTCATCTCTCATCCATCTCTTATCCATTATGGTGTGCTCAAGTCTTGGTTGCAATATTCTTTCAATTGCATTTCGTTTGGGGGATTACGCTGTTGGGGTCAGTAACTGGGCGACAATACATGTCCGTCCACAGCGTCCAGAGCTCTCATCTTCAATCATATGTACAACGATTTCCAATGGCCGGCGGCAGACTGTTTTGCTTTCGAAAAATTCTTGCAAAAATGTTATTAAAACGGAGTTGAAAGAACTCCAATAGAGCGTTGATAACATCGACGGGCAGACCTTGCTAGCTGTCATTGTTGTCGTTGTTGTTGTTGTTGTTTTTTTTTTTTTTTTTTTTTTGGTTCCTCAGCCTTTTTGATTGGTTTGACCGATTTACATTGTGAAAAGAAATGAGTTTTTTTTTCTGCTATTACTTTTTTTTTTGCGTTTTCGGTGTGTTTAACTTCACACATACACACACACACATAGACATAGAGAACGAGCATACGTACAAATACAGAGAAGAGCTTTTATTGGCGTCTTTTGCCCTAAATTGGCCCACCATTCAGCAGCGGGTCTAGTTTTTGCTATTTCTGATAATTAAAAAGCCACATTTACCTCTGCTGCTGCTGCTGTTATTACTATTATTGTCGCTTCACTCTGCTTTGCTCTGGTTTTCTCTGTAAGCTGGCATTTTGCCCATTGCTTGCAAATAACCGTTACGCCCGTGCAATACACACACACACACACACACAATGCGATTGGCAAAGCTTTTGTGCTGTGCTGCAAGTTAATTAAGACTTGAACTAGTGTGCGAAGTGCTTGACGAATTCGCCATTAACATTCTTGACCAAATGATTAAAGCTCTACCATGCAGCTTTCAACCAGAAATTGATTACTTAAATCCCAAACTAACGGACAAAAATCTTGAAAATAAGTACAAGAATGTTTGTTTTTATTTAAAAGAACTTTGCTGTTTAGTTGAGAGAAGAGCAGGAAAAATAAATTAAGAAAAAACCGTTTTGCTAATGAAATAAGAGGTGACGTTGCTTCCTGCAACTTGCAATTTGCAACATGCTTAAGCTTGCTAAGAATGGAGTTGATGATGTTGGCCTAAAATGCCTTTAAGTGAACAGCAAATAAACACTGGTCTGCAATAGATAATAGGGGTAATGTTTGTTGGGCATGGCCAAGATTTGTTGTTGTCCTACATTGACGCTTCTTCTTCTTCGATGTGCACAATTCACATTTGTGTGGCGGAGGGCACATACGTATATATGTATATACAATCGAGAGCTTTGTGCAATGAGTAAGCTCGAGTTGTATTGGGAGTACGATAAATGGCATTCATCACTTGCATAATAGTCGTTGGTCTGATCTGGAAGCTTGTTGGTCACGCTCAAACGCAATAGCTTTTTTTCGCCAGAAGAAGAAATGTCACATCATCATCGTCGTCGCGTATTTCAATCAACAATTCGCCAACTTCGACTTGAGCTCCGTTTGCGTAACCAGGCGCGAGCGACCAAACTAACTGGAGCCCCACTAATCCCATTCGGATCACTTTCTAAGCGGGTCGATGCCGGCCTGATGCTGTCGCGTCCCCGATGTCTGTCTGTCTGCTGATTAAACTTGTTTGGGTCTATAGGTCCACCAAATTATATATATTATTTATAAAAATAAAACAAAAAAATCCGAAATACATATGCACATAATTTACGTATTTTCTTTTGATGCGGATTTCTTGTTAAGCAAACACAAAAAAATACATATGTAAATATAAATTTTTTTTAGTGCTGGCAACAGCAGCGCTAGAAAGAAGAAACAAATGTAAAAGAAAGTTTTGAACTTGATATATGCATGCTGCAGCAACAGCAGCAGCAGCAGCTTTTGTATAGTGTCAATGTCACGCCCCCCGATCGCCATAAGACAGCATCATAATCATAATAACAATAATAATAATAATAATAGTAGCAATAATCATGCGCAAATGGTAGAAAACGAATTCGAATCGCATTGAACCGGACCAGACGGACAGACAGACTAAATAACAGCGGGTGAAATTTTGTTGTACGCCAAAAGACGACGAGGCACTCAAAACAGCGGCGAAATTTCTTAACACTTTCATAAGAAGTCATAAAGAAGTCCAAAGAGGAAGTAAGAGAGAGAGAGAGAGAGAGTGAGTAAAGCTTAAAATAATATATATGTATGTACATCATACAGCTTATGTGTGTACGCAAATTAGATTAAGTACAAAAGCTGCTCAGCGAGGCGTGTGCTTAACTTTTGACTTTTGCCAAATGCCTACTTCATTTAGCCTTATGCGTGTGTGTGAAAGAGTGCGCATGAATAACAGTAGTACAGCAAGCGTTAGAAATTTTGGTCAATAACAGCACACTGTTAGCTAACAGACGCAATTTATCCTTACCATAACATTTGTAAGCTTTACTCTTTGGTCTCTCACTACCAGCTGTCCTACTCTCCGGCTAGCTGACATTGAACTGTGTCAGTGGCAGCAGCAGCAGCAGCAACAACAACAACAACAACAACAACACAAATAACAAAAGCGTGTAATGGGGCGGGCTGCTGCGTCTGCGCACGCTCTTTCGCTGCGCTGCTGTTGCTGTTGTTGCTCTGCTTGCGCTGCGTTGCGTCTGCGCTGCGGGCTTTGCCTGCCTGTTTCATTGTTGGTTGCTTTATGTGGCTGGCGGACAACTTTGCTGCCTGCCTGCTGCTGCTGGCCCCATCAGTCGTCGTCATCGTCGCAGACGCGTCGCGTTGTTCATCTTGTCTCTTTGCTTCTCGTTGCCTGATCGACGTGAGCTGATATATTTTTTTGTTATATATTTTTTTGCTGCTGTTGTTGTTCCTGTTGTGAAGAAAATTACGCAAATATTGAAAAGAATTCATCGTGCATTTACAGTTGATCAATAATTGGGTTTCAATTTATGGCATTTGTAATCTATTTGGTGCTTTTCATGTGAACTGCGTGCTTTAAATGATACCGTTGTCAACAAAATGCAACCGCCTCAGCCAAGTATGAATAAGGATCAAGGAGCAGACTGTGATTATGCCTATGCCAAGTCCAGCAGCTGTCATCGACGTCTCTTTCTCTGCATAGCAAAGGTGCCTACTCTCTCTCTCTCTCTCTCACTCTCTCTCTCTCTCTTTATGTTTCTATGTTTTTTGTCTGTCTCTTTTGATACTCTGTCACTCTCAAAGCTGTCTAGCCATATTTGTGATTAGTCTTTACTCTCTCTCTCTCTCTTTCTCGTTCTTTCTCTTTGTTTCCCTCACATACTCCCACTCTCATTTTTGTATATACATAAATTTTCCCAAGTTTTGTCTCAATTTACTGTGGTTTTCCCGGGCTCCTCTGGCTGCGGTTTTTATGTACATTATCTTCAAGCGACGTGCTGCCTAGTCACAGAGATGGTCCAGCCCCATCCCCATCCCCATCCCATCACCATTCCCCGTCTTTGAGTGCTACCTGTGATGCTTGTCAGTCTCTTTGATTTTGCTTGCATTGCTTGCTCTCATCCCATCCCAATCCATCCCATTCCATGCCATTCCATCATTTGCAGTTGCAGCCGCCTGGCGTACTTAGTTTTTTTGTGTTTTTGCTGCGCTATTTATAGACGCGCTTCATTAGTTTTTGTTGACCGTTGCTTGCCTCTTCTGCTTTACCTTTACATTTACCTTTAGCTCAGCTCGACTCGCCTCAGCTCAGCTCAGCTCAGCTGTCAGTTGCAAAGCTGACTTTAACATTCAGTTTGATTTTCGGTTTGCTTTTGCTGTTTTCAACCGATTCTTCTTCTCTGTAATTCTACTTATGCGTGTGTGTGTGTGTGTGTGTGTATGAAAAGCTTGAGAAAGTTGTATTAACTGTTTGGTGGTAGCAAGTCTACTTATTTACATACATACAATTGTGTGTATGCCTTAATTGTTGTTTATATATTTTTGGAATAAGATAAGAGTCGTTGGGGCGGTTGGCTATTTTAAGAACATTGCCTAGATAACGAAAAGCCGAAACGGTAAAATGGTAAAATGGTAAAAATGTTAAATAAGTCAAAATAGTCTACATACATTTTGTGCTATGATTTCGATTGTCATAAAATCCTTGCATCAGTGTTCGCAAATTATCAAATGGTAATCACACTGGAAAATACATTTGAAAACCAAGTGGCAACTCCACACACAGATGCAAAACATCAAAATATTTGATATGCATTTCATTTAATAAACGGAGCATAAACAGTGGCTTAAGCAATGTTGCAACGTTGCAACGTTGCCAATATTCTAGCAAATGGCCGACGTCAAATTGGCTGCGCTCGCTCACAAAATGCATGAAAACTGACGCTTAAATCGAACGCAATCCACTTTCGTGCATTAATCACCATTTGTTGAGGAGCTTGGCTCATTCACTCTCGTGGAGAGCAATCTGCTTGCGACTTGATTCACCCAATCAACAGCTGTTTGTTTTCGATGAGCTGACTCAACATACGCACCTGTATCCAATTTTCATCAGCGACATCATTTGGCACGCAAATTCAATTTTCCCATTTTCAAATTGCTGTTCATATGCAAATATGAATGTTGGAGGCGACTGACAACTGGCTGGCAATGCGGGCAAGTTTTAGTTATTCATTTTCCACCCCCAACCCGCCGCCGGAACCATTCGCCCCTGATTTAATGCTCATCTGCACGCGACTGCGCACCAACCGGAAGCACATTAAATCTTGTCTGAAGAGAATTTTTTTTTTGATTATATTTATTTTTGAAACTATGCGAAAGTATGCGTTACGATTCCCCCTCCCCGTCTGCCACCCCCACAATGCAGAAATGCAACAGGTCTTGGCCATACCACGCAACCGGCGTGCATTTCCGGCTGCTGTTGCTGTTGCACAATGGAAACTGTGGCAAATGTCCGACAGAGTTCTCGCAGCGGCTGCCTCAATCAGCCAGTAATATCCTGCATCCCTTTTCCCATTCCTATTATCCTGATTACAGTTCAAAAAATTACATTTTCCATTGGGTCGAACCAGTTGATTTCGATTAGAACTCGAGCTTAATTCAAAGTTGAATAATTATATATATATATCTGTATAAGAGTCTTGTAGATCACGATGCAAATCGAATGCTCAGTTTTTGTGCACTTGCAGTTATTAAGTTGAGTGTTAAGTTTGCGATAATATTCACTGATCTGGCTGTTTATTAGTCACCGATTTCTAGAACGAAATGTGTGATCATAAAGCTGATCGATCGTCAATCCCCAAACGATGATTAGTCCACAGCGGGCACACGATTCAATTGATCACACACAAGCATATGTACACTGACAAAAAACAGAAGTAAGAATGCTGCGATATACTGTGCATACAGAAAATACTTGCGTCTGCTGGACTATGACATGGTTGCTTCTTCTCCGATCTTGCTCAACAATTGCATTATCTCTCTGTATTTGTGACATCCGCAATTTTGCATATGCAACTGTGCACCTGACAGAGGCGCCGCCCCTTAAAGTAGCTATACAGACTACAAAACTGTTATCAGCGAACAATTGCTCATTACTGTTATGCAACAGTCAACTCGATCATTTCATTATCTTCATAAGCAACATCATGTCACAGACAGAAGATAGCATCTTCGATCCCATAAAGTAATAGAGCTGAAGACTCTCAACTTGGAATGTAAGTTCTCGTATTCCACAAGCAGATCCGGTTTATTTCATTTAATCGATTACTTGTCTCGTCAATAACCGATAACAAAAAAAAAGCTGACACAGCTTGCTACATATATATAGTTTGACATTTGAAAATCTTGGACTTGGATTGGTTAAGCAATAATCGTATCAAATTCATACTCATTCGTTCAGGGTATCTGCTAGTCGAGCTCTCTCGACTGGAGCATTCTTACTCTGCTGCTTTTTATTTATTTCTTTCATGCATGCTTTAAAGCGGTTTACAGTTTTAGAATGTTTCTCGTTGTTGTTGTTGTTGTTGTTTTTTACTTTGCATGCGCAGTTAAGAGTGTTTTGAAAGCCGTTGCTGCTGTTGTTGCAAGCAAAAAAAAAAATGAAGTAAAAACTATAAAGAAGAAGAAAAAACGTTTCACTTGTTGCTCTATTAACTCGCTGTAAAGAGCTAATGGCCAATAATTTAAGGCAGCGCACGTTCCACCTGCTACTCGTCTTCGCAACCGGAAATGCTGTTCTCCTCACACACACACACACACACACACACACACATACACATACACATACATACATATAGAAGTGTTTACTCTATGTAGGCTGCTCACTTAATTGACGGAACAATCTTTAATCAACAACAATTCTAACAAATTTGTTTTCATGCACACAATTATATATTGTTCAACAGTTTGGCTTTTAAAGTTGATCTATATATATATATATATATATATGTATAAACAGAAAAAAAGATACAAACAATACAATTAAATATGGGTTATACGTTATTCTAATATCAATTGAAAAAAAAGATTACCGATATAGTTATATAGCTATATCTATACCAAAAATGTTTGCTAATATTATGATTTATTAGAGAAAAGTTGTAGATTATCGATGATCGATAACGATATCGCCTCTGAGTTCTGCAACTTGATAATACGCCTTTTACATGTAGCTGAATTGTACCACAATTTAGACATGTAAAGCTTCCAAGTTACTAGATGCAGATGTACGCGTAACAATATTGGATTAGTCACATTTTGATAAGCCCTTTTTTAGCTAAATGCGCTAAAAAAAAAAAGAAGAGTGAAAGCCATCGCGGCAACAACAACAGCGGCAACAAAACAGCTTCAACTTGAAGTTGGCTTAAATTAGAGTCAGTTGTTCATTAAAGCTGAACTGGTCTCAACACACACACACACACGCACACACTTTTACACAGCAGATGTATGGCGTCATGGACTTGATCGGAGATACAGTTATGCACACAATTTACATGTAATTGAATTCTGTTTCCAGCCAGAGCTCAACATGTTTCTGACCTTAGATAATATGCTGCTGCTGGTTGAATCATCCGCATCGATCGTATCGAGCAACTATATCATCTATTCCCAATATTGGTTACATGTCTTACTTGGCTTAATTTGGCTTATTTATACCCTTGAAGAGCGCGCATTACAAGTATCATGTTTAAGGAGACGACTCCGATCTCATAAACTATATATAGTCGAATCTATGTAAACTAGTCCCTCAGTTTCAAAACTATCCTGATAAAAACTTTACCCATATATTTGTCCTTATGCTGCAGATCAGATTCAATCCCAATATCATATAGCTGCCATAGGAACAATGAAAATCTTTTTCGTTTAACAAATTATCGAAACCGGACTTTTCCATTTAAAATAAAAAATCATTCATATCGAACTACTGTAACATATAGCTGCCATAGATCTTCGGCATGCCTAAGACAGCCGATCTTTCGGGTTTTCCGGTTTACTTGTTGGTTTTATCAGAGACGTTCGAGTTGAACTTTCTAGTGCTCGTATGCCTCTCATCGGCATTTTTTTATCTGCCCTGCCCACAAAACGGATGATGCTGCAGACGACTGAAGCTGTGTTGATAATACGCACATATGAATTCGTGGAAACAATGGGCGACCGACCACAAAGAAAGAAAAATAAATAAATAAGGTGACGCACTCGCCATCGAGGCCTGTCCAGATTATCTCTCTCTACACTCGAAAAAAATGAGCGCACATAGTGAGAGAGAGAGCTAAGAGCTTTTGAATGCAATTTTGAAATGCAATTTTGAAAAAATGTGGTTTTTGTTTGTTGGTTTTTTTGTCTCATTCATCATTCTTTTTTCTCGAAAACTTACGTAATTCTTTTATAAGTCAGCAACTTTGTTTAAATCATTGTTTATCACAATACGTGGAAAGACATTTCATCATACAGATTCTTGTTTTCTCAAGACGACATGTTCGGTCGTGTCTGTGTTCGGTTCTCAATGAAACTCGGACACGTAAGTTCCTCACGTACACTGAATGAAAAAAATACACATAAAAAAAAACTATATTTTAATTATTACTATTCTTAAACCGGAAATAGAAGACATAAAAATAATTGTTAGATTAAAACAGAGAGCGAAACTATAAAACTGAATCAAAAATAATACTTATTGTATTTGAAAGGTACAATTTGTTTTGCTCAGTGCAGAGCTGCAGCTTTAACTTTATTTGATGACCGAACAAATGCTCTAACCTCCTGTGCGCTGACTGCGACGTTGACTCCGACTGCGACTGCGACGTCGATTGTCGCGGTGACATATGGAAAAGAGACGGTGCAAACGGTATGACTCAAATTGTTGGTATGCTAGGGCGAAGCGGCGCATGCGCTGTCGATTTGCCTTCTTAGAATTCGGTGCCTTCAGTTCTTCAACTGTTTGATCGTTTTCGTTTTCGCCTTCGTTCATTTTCCGTTCGTTCGGCTGCCCCAATGCATTTCTGTTCAATAAAGTTCGTTAACATGGCTTGTCGGCTCGGCAACAGCAATAGTAATAGCAGCGGCAGCAGCAACGGTAGCGGTAACAGCAGCAGCTAGTCATCACAGCAGTCGACGTCGACTTTGACGTCAGCGTCTGCCGCGGCAGCGCTTGCTATCAGCAGTTTCTGTTAATATTACTGTTGTTGTTATTTTTATTACTATTGCTTTTCGCTGTTTAATTTGCTGGCAGTTCGACAACGTTTTTTCCGTTTCAGTAATGAAAGAAACTTTGAAAGCGTCGTGTCGCGGATTTCAGTGTCGTCCAAAAAGAACAAAAGCCCAACTGCATTCTATACCCTTATAGATATCAGATATCTGCAGTTATTGTTAAAGTGTATTTTTGTCTGTTTTTCTTTTTGTTGTTGTGCGTGTGCGTGTGTGCCAGTTAGTTATAGGAAAACCAAACATAATAAAGAAAAATGGTGCATCTCTGTCAGCGTCGACGCAACCGGGAACAGGTGGGTGTCATTAGCGATTAGGTCACACATAAAGTTCCCCTTATCTCCCCACACCCGCTTACCTCGTCAGCCATAGAAAGCCAATGGCCGAAGAAGCGAAGCGAATTTTTGTTCCGATGACAACGTGTATCGCATGTCAAATTTCTAATTAGTCAACTGGTGGAAATCGCATGAATAAATCCGAATCGAAGTGGTAGATACTAGGAAAAAATGAATATGAAACCAAATGTGACAGAAGTGGAAGTGGAAGTAGGCGACAATTATGGGTTATGGATCGAGAGATTAACGAGCTAAAAATTCAATTCGTAGAAACATAAGCTTTGCAACGGAAGCGCTGAAACAAAATCCCCAATTAAAATCAAATGTCAGCTCATCGGAACTCGTGTTGCTAGGTATTCCCTTTTCACATCATATCTGCAACACTCTCGACCCTCGACATTCGACTCTCGACACAATTCGCAGAAATCGTTTGTCTGACTGTGTGGGTGTTCCCGAGTGCAATGAAAATTCGAATAAGACAAGAATTCAGTTAATTTGCAGATTTCGAATAATTTAGAACAAATGTATTTAATTTCCAGAGTGTTGTTTTTTATGTATTGTGTACATTGAAGAATTCCAACATTTCCGATTTTGTTACTTGTATTGTTAAATAGCTTATAATATAAATTCATTCATAAATTCAATTCATAATTCATAAAAGATTATATTCATGATTCAAGAACAAAACGAATTAAAAGTGAACAGAGCGTATAAAATCGTAAACCGCATCTATATTCTTAGATTTGGGCTTTATTTGTAGATTAATAAACTTTTTTTCTTTTTTTTTAATGTAGCAATTTAATTTAATATTGATCAACCTATTGAAAGGTTATAAAATATTGTTTTGACGAATCAAAATTTGTATTGTTTTCTTACATTTCGTTTTCATTTTGAAGAAAATATTATTGAATACATTTTGGGCGAATAATCTTAATTAAACATCTTCCAGTCTGAATTGGAAGGCTCTTGAAGCAAAATGGGATATTTGGTTTTTCGAATGGGACAAAATGAGTCTAATGAAACGAGTGGAATGAATGGAATGGAATGGAATGCTACGGATTCGTTCAAAAATGGTTTAATGCTTTTAAGCTTTAGTTCCTTATATTATAAATAATATATAATATATTATTTATTGTCTTGTTAGTTCAATTTGTTAGTTACTCTTTCGGTCCTTTAATTTCGAGTTTTTTTTTTATTTCATTTTATATTTATTATATTTGATAAATTGATGGAAACTCGATTTTGTTTGCACAAAACAAACTCAGTTTGAATCCAGCTGTACAATATGTTTGTACTTGTATGTATATAATATATGTACTTCCCAGTACTGCGCGAGCTTATCGCTCTTGTCTCGTCAGCGGATGGAAGGGAAGGGGAGGGGAAACCCCCGCGTTTGATAAGTAACGAGCTATAGAATTGAATGTGAATTCCGATTAAGTAAATCGAAAAAAAACTTTTCAACACAAATCAGAGTGAAGACATTCTGTCGAAATCATCAGTTTTCACTGGCAAACATAATATTCTCGATTTATCTTTTTATATTGGTGTTTTCGGTTGAATTCATAGAAACTATTGATTAGTTTAGTTATATCATTTGATCTAATTGTAAAAACAGTTTATGATTCTTACCAACGAAACATTATCTCGTAGGCAGCAATGTTGCCACAAGAAAAAGAAAGAAAAGACATTCAACATCCACTAGAGATATGTCGCATGTAATTATAAGGCTGTTTAAACAAATCCTGAATCGGAACTCCATTGAAATTTATATTCGAAAGCGGAATCAGAATCAGAAACATCGTAGTCGATCCCGTTTCTTAGCTGTATTTGTATGAGCATGTGTCTGTGCCCATGCTGGTATCTCCAGCTCATAGAGTCTCTGAGATCCAGACAGACTGACATGACT
Source organism: Drosophila nr. perissopoda 5 BK-2023a (assembly GCA_035044105.1). Classification (NCBI taxonomy): domain Eukaryota; kingdom Metazoa; phylum Arthropoda; class Insecta; order Diptera; family Drosophilidae; genus Drosophila; species Drosophila nr. perissopoda 5 BK-2023a. The sequence continues at coordinate 5,069,520 of JAWNMK010000620.1, read as the reverse complement.
AAATCGACTCGGTTAGAGATCGTGATCTTTAATATATGGTCTATATGTATATGGGCATGCAGATGCTTCATTCTGCCTATTTTGTTTTTTTATGGTTAAAGGTATAACAAGGAATAATGGCTAGATACCATTGGAGACCTCCTTTTCAAACTTTTTTATTATATATATTTTATTTGCATACTCCAATGTAAAGTGGGTTAAAGGCGCTTTGTGATTCGTTGAGTGACGATTGGCCGTCTAACCGGGATCAGTTCCATTGACCTGTTTGCCCAGATTTGATAGGCACAAGGTTAATGCAACTGCCTATCGCCGATTGTCTATTGTAATCTATCAATCTAGTATGGGCAATAAACGAGTCACTCGTCTGCCAATTATTTCCATTTTTAATTGCACTTAATGACGTCATTTCACAGCAAGCTGTCTATATATTAATAATGCGGTTCATTGTGTATATAATCACCCATTATAAATACATATATATATGCGGACATAGATATCAATTGGACGGGCACATTAATCACGCCTCAAATGTTGAATTATATTTTAGTTGGCGTCATCCCTGACAATAAATCGAACTTGATGGATAACTTGATGTTTCCATTGGCAGTTTGTATGACTTGAGAGATGAGACATCCAAACAAGTAAACAAAAATGACGAAGGAAGTGAGAGCTCAAGACTTCTAAGATGCGAGATTATCGCACTTAATCGACAATTAAAAGTCGATTAAAGTATATATCTTTGACATAATATTGATAATAGTTTTTATCATGTTTTTGCATGTGTGTGAGATATTTTTGCATATTTTGCAATCTTTATGTCTCATTTGGGCTATTTTACTTTTTTGTTGTTTCTTTTCATATACTTCATATGCTATTTATTTCATTTCTTCCATGATATTATATGATTTCCTTTGTTGTTGTACATTTCATTGTGCAATCTTTAATATACTTAGAAAACAATCGCTCTGAATAATAGTAAATCGCCATATTTTTGGGGCCGAGGTTAACTCATCCTATTATGCAGGAAATTATATATTGTATGATTTCCAAATACTTGGATTATTATTTGCTTGAAACCAGGCTTCATATATATATTTTTTTTAATTTACAAACAAATATATCTAATTTCCAGTGTGTGATAACAGATCCTTTTCTAATTTAAAATATTGTTTCCCGCGTATTTTCAAATTATTTCAAATTATTCCTTGTATTCAGAACGAGTTTTTGTACTGAATGTATGTCCCAATGATTAATAATAAAAACTGATACACCCATAACTCGATATATGACCGCTTATCCTATGTCGAACAAGGAATAAACATCCTCCTTGCAAACGATCCTGACTTCGAGCCATTAGCCATTATAAATCATTGAAGAAATAGACAAGAAGGCAAGACAAACAACGTGGAAATTTGGAACAGATCCCGTTGAATTTGTATTAGAATAATTGATTCCATATACGACTTTTCGCTTTGCGAACGTATGTATGGGTGGTGTGTATGGGTATGGGTATGGGTGGTGTGTATGGGTATGGGTGTGCTAATTACTACATACGTATGCAAAGACAAATGTGATTGTTGAAGAATGAAAAATATTTATATTGTCATTATCTTTGGTTCTTTGCAGGCTGTCAAACAATTCATTGATCTCTGCAACAATTTGGGTGCAACAGCAGCCGCCGCCTCCCCGAATGCCAACACATTCAATTTCAGCAACGCCACACAGCAACAGCAACAGCAAACAGCTGTTGCAGCAACAACAATAACAGTCGCCCCCGAAACACACGCAGCAGCAGCAACATCATCAGCATCAGCAACAACTACGGCATCCGCATCCGCAACCGCATCCGCATCATTGCCCATTAGGCGCCATATCTCGCATACGACAGCTGTCAAGTTTCTGTACGCCCGTAAGTTCGATATACCCCGTGCCGTATCCTTGTACGAGCAGCATGAGCAGATACGCCAGAGGGAATACCTCTACAATATTGATGCGGATGTGGAGCCATTGTGCTCCGAGCTGCAAACAGGCAAATTCACATTATTGGTATGTACCGTTAGTCTACTCTTAAACCAGATCTGAAATACTCAAAGCAAGTCTCTTACCAAAGTCTGCACATATGCTTTAAAGCTTTTACGCTCTTTGACGCATATACACAAGAGCTTTCAATACGTAAAAAGCTCCTTTGACGTTTACTGTGGGGAAGCAGGCAAGCAAAAGTAAAACGATTCACTTAAAAGACACATCTTCGTCCTCTGAAATTGACATAGTGGATGACATGGCAAACCTCACTGTGCCTCACATTATTTATTTCAATTTTACAATTCATAATTTCCGTTGCGCATACCACTGTGCGCATTAAAAGCTTTCAATCAGTCTTTCAAGCCAAATCGAAATTTCTTTCAAATTCCGAGTACAAAACGTACGTTCCATTCCAACGAAATACTCTGTTACCAGTGTAATTTCAGTTAATATCACGTTGCAAATGGAACCTTCTTGAATTTGAGCATCGGATATATCATATACTTTGGTCCGTATTTGAAATTTATAATGAAATTGAGGTCTCCAAGGGTATGTTATCTTCCCATTATATCTTTGACAGCCTGCTAACCATGTTGTGTGAATACTTTTTTGGTAAGGGCCTGCTCTAGGGAGTATTTGTTTGTATTTTATAATGAAAACAACTCAACTGAATTATGTCGTTTATTTGTTTATATTGCCATTTCCATTTCAGCCGGCTCGCACGTCCTCGGGAGCTGCGATTGCGCTCTTCACGGCCAATCGGCATAGTCCGTTGAGTGCCTCGCATACGACAACATTACAGGGTATCGTCTATCAGCTGGACTGTGCGCTCCAGGACGCTGAGACGCAGCGTGCCGGACTTGTCTTCATCTACGATATGAGTGGCTCCAAATATTCCAATTTTGATTATGATCTATCGCAAAAGATTCTCACGTTGCTCAAGGTGAGTTTTTGAATTGGAATTTAAATTTTTGCACTCGTTGCATACTTTTGGGCTACACTTAAAAATGACATTCGTGCATACAACATATTAGCGGAAATCTGCCCAAACTTGGCAGTGGTAGTGAGGCCCCTCCCATGGTCCAGAAATTCACAAAGCGTGCTCCAACAAATTGGACTACCCGTCTTATATGTGCATGGGTGTCTGTATATAATTGCTACTTGTCGCAAATGGATCTATTGTGCACTTAATTCAACATTGGAGAATTTTGTGTCTTCAAGCTACAAATTTGGTTTAATTTCGTCAGTTTTGCATTACCCTTGCAGGGGAATGCCCCTACTATGGCACCGCCAAAACTACATATGTATTTATTCATGATTCATGAAGATTTCTCCAGTAGCTAACAAGCTATTTATATTTGGGGACAAACTTTGTTTTTTATGGAACTAAAAAAAAAACATCCGTCATCAATTAGACTTATACTTGAATACTGGAATACCTTATCGCATATTAATTGCATAGTAAAAATAATTGATAATTGATATCTGATTGATATCATACACACATACAGCGTGTGTGTGTGTGTGTGTGTGTGCAAGCGTATTAAATCGTTGCCAATCAAAAGATAACTGCGCTTTTGCTGTTCATAGGTATCGCTCATGTTTGCTGCTTGTCGAGCGTGTCCATTTTTCGAAACGAATTTGAAAAGCGATGAGGAGTAGGCGGGGCTAATCCGAAATCCACTGAACATTTGCATCGATGCCAGATTTATGTTAATTGCTGCCAGTTAATTCCTCCTTTCTCTCTTTCTCTTTGTCTCTCTCTCTCTCTTTGTCTCTCTCTCTCTCTCTCTCTCTCTCTCTCTTTATTTCGTTCGGTTTGTGCTGAGCAGTTGATTAGGGCGAACCCATATGCTAAACAAAAGAGCGACTCGGAAATCCTTTTGAGCAGCAAATTTACCGGAAGTAGCCGAGCTTAATAATCAACGTAATCACAATGCCAACTAGCGAACCTTACATCCACACTAATGTATGCACATACGTATGTATTTAGGACGCCCACACAAACGCACACACACACACACGCCCACACACGCCTACACACCTAGGCAGTGATGCGACGGTGCCTTTATACGCCTACATTAAATGCTGTGACCAGCCAGTAGTAAGACGACATTTTTTTTGGCTGCTTGTATGTACATATATATATATATATATAGTATATATAGTAGATATGTATAGTATAGTTCATGGCATACATCATATCATCAATCATATATATATAATATATAAATATATACAAATATTAAAATAAAAATACATCAAATTATGGAAGAATTTATACAAACATTGGATATACATGCGTTTTGACAACAACTGCTTCAAAATCAAAACGCAAAAAAAATTGCGTGGGCAAAATAAGCAGCCGACATAGGCGGTCGCAGTGGCAGCAAAGCAGCTGAGCTGAGAGAGTCCACCCAAATAGAGAGCAGCTCTTGCGCTCTGGTGCGCAGTTGAAGAGTGTGAGATGGAGAAAAAGACAGACAGAAAGAGAGAGAGAGAGAGAGAGAGTGAAACCAACTTGGAATTAAGCAATGCAAAGCGCTGCGAGTGAAATGTTTATAGCTCGATTATTTCAAAGATCAATGGAAAGTTAGAACACGAGAACGCAGAATATTCATACGTATATATATTTATATGTTTAAACAGTACGAAACAATTTCAAAATACGAATGTGTATATGGTTCATTTCATTCGCAATTCACGGGTAATATTTGTTGTCATACTTAACCTGTTCAAACTTGTTATGGCAATTATCGAATTTTCTATAATAAATGTAATATTTAAATTAAATGATGAAAAATAAACTGAAATTCGTATGAACACAGCCATACATTCATATATAATCGGATGTCACCGAGGCGTATGCGCAACATTTGGTATCTTACATTACGCATACGCAGTGTGCGACTGAGTGCTGAGTGATTGTGTGCCAAGTCAAAACTCATGTACAATTAAATGTAAATATTTATGCACAAGTTACACAGATTACATGCATGCATGTTGGAAAGCGATCGTAACGTTTATTGCGTGGCATATTCGAACAGCTGGCTATACCCAGTGCACATAGTAAGCAGACACATACACACACACACATGCACACACGCACACACATGCGCATACAACAGTCATAGTCATACTGACACATTTTCACTCTCGTTTTTGTATTTTTTTTTTTTCGGTGTTTGTAGTGTGCCTCTCATCACTCTCAGCTGGCAGCTGCTTACTTGCTCGCACTCGCACTCGCGCTCGTCGCTTCGTCTTCTCTGGCACTGCGCTCGTGGCAAACGCGCGCGCCGACGCTTGGGGCTATCTTTCGCTTGATTAACTAATTCAGTTGACGAGTTCTAGTCGAACGTAATAGATTGATTCTCAAGCAGCACAAAAGCCAAAGAAAGCCAAATCATAATAAAATAAAAAGAACGTGCCTCTTGCGTTGTGCGTTGTACGTTGTGCATTGAGTCGTGCCGGCTCGTTAACCGTTTCCGTTACGCCCTGATATTCGCCCTCCCCCATTTGTCGCTTTTACAATTGGAAGCAATCGTGCGTAGTTCGGAAGCTAAAGTTGTTGTTATTGTGTTTTATTTTATTTCTCTCGTTAAACTTTAATATCTTCTATCCGAGAGACTACAAGGAACAATAACAAGTTTTATATGTAGGTAGAGCAGGCACCACTCTCAACACAATAATCAAAACTGTATAGGATTGTATATTTTTTATTTTTAGTGCTCACCCACGCACACACACAGACACACACACACATACACACACTCGCTCACACACATGCACATGCGCGCATATTGAGAGCAAAGTGTTCATTCATTGCTCAGTTGGCTTAAAAAAAAAAACGTATACATTGCGTTGATATTTCGTGTTATTTTTACAACGTGCGCTTTGCTTATTTATTGTTGCTGTTGTTTCTGTCTGACATTGACGCAAATATATGTATATGTATATGTGTGCACATGTGTGTATGTAAGTGTGTGTTAGCTGTTTGTGAACTTAAAATGCAAATTCAAAGTCAACGAAACAAAGTTATGCGCTATTATTTACCTCATTTTGCAGTACAATTTTTTACAAACACATCCATACGTGATGTATGCACGTATTTCACACAGTTTAATTGAGTTTCGAAAACATATTGATGTTGTCGTTGTTGTTGTCGTTGTTGTTGTCGTTGTTGTTGTTGTCGTTTCCGCATTGAAACAGTCCAGCAGTCAAGACAACAATCATGTGGGCGTTAGGGTTTGTGCCAAGGCTAAGTAACTGTTTATACTTTGCATAAATCAGTGACACAATTATATGGGTGCATAGACATACACGTATGTCAACGTTGTGGCAATACTGGTCACATTATGATCATGCATATCGGTGTAGTGTGAATTTTGGTAACCCTTGGCTATCACAATCACATCGTCAGCAGCCCTGGCGACAACCGCCCACACCAACCCACAACGGACAGCTGTAAAAATGCAACCATGCAAGCGAGCAATGCAGAAACTGAAATCAACCCTTAGGTGGCAGCAGCACACGCAACGCTCTGCCTGAAGCAACCCCAGCAGTCAGTTATCGGATTATTTTTGGGAAAGGGTGGTGAGCGAAACAGCGAAAAGGCAAGGCAAAGCAAAGCAGGCCAGTGGGTTGCTTTGCTCTCACTTTGTGCGCGCGCTCTCTATTCCTTTTATTACTCTCTCTCGCTTTCTCTCTCTCTTTCTCTCTCTGTCTCTGTCGCTCTTGTCACTTTCGTTGGTGCTGTTGTTGATGGCGAAGGTGGTGGTGGTGGTGGGAGAGCGCGCCTGCGTCAAGAACGCAGCGTTGGAGGTTTTTGGCGTCGTGTATTCGCCGTTTTACCGTTTAGCGCTGCTGCTGGCGACTACGAAGGCGGCAGCAGCAACGACAACAACGGCGGCAGAGGCCGACAAATAGACGTAGTTCAGCTCTCCACAACGACGCGCAGCAAACAAAGTTAACCGCTGAATGTTACTTATAAACGAATGATAATATAAATATATATCAAATGAAACAAGCACAATTCATTCCCAATAATCGAAGAGAACTAATCTATATGGAATAAACAAGAAAAACAATTGGTGTCTACATTTTTTTTTATGAATATTTTATGTGACACAGCGAAAAGTGAGAACCGTTTACTTAGCCAGCCAAAGAAAATTGTAAGCAAAACGTATAAAATACATTTGTGTGCGTATGTGTTTCGCGTCTGTGTCTCTCTCTCTGTGTGTGTGTGTATGTATCTACATATATGTGTGTGGGTCTGTATATGTGTATAGGTGTATGTGCTTAAGCCAAATGCTGTCACACGGCTGCTGCAAGTGCCACAATGTGTTGCTTACACATACACATATATAAAAACATGCACACATACATACATGCATGCATGCAAATGTCTCATACAAAACAAATCCAATAAGTACCGCAACTTTTGATCGCCAGAGGGTCTAGCGAGAAAAGTGTCTACAAGTGCAAAAAAGACGCAGCTGCCCAACGTCCGCTGTTCGCTGTTCGCAGTCCGTGTTGCTGCAGCAATTGTAACAGCAACTGTAACTGTAAAGCACCGTCTGTCTATAGTCTGTTGTTTTGTTTTGTTTCTCCCATTATTTGCGTGTGTGTGTGTTTTTTTTTTTTGGTTTTTTTTTTGCATTTCTCTCACAATTTGCAATTTTTGGATGCATCATTTGTGCAATTGTGTAACCGACAACAAACAACATTGAAAAGCTTATTATATAAACAAATAAAAAAAACAAAAAAAACCAACGAACAAAAACAACCAACAAAAATCGCAAAAACTAACAAATTGCCAATTAAAATTGTTCCAATAAACAAAAAAAAAAAAAAATTGTGCTCTCATCGTGCTACCAGCTGCTCCCCTCCGCCCCTACCCTAGTGCTATTTAGTGCATTTAGCATTTGACTGTGCGAAAATTGTGCAAAAGCCAATAACAATTGCCAAACAATAAAGCGTATCTACAAATAATTAAAGCGACCGTCGCCATCTCAGGTGCTAGAACATTTAAGCCTTATTAAAAGTACTCAGATATATATACGTATATATATATATAAATTGAGTTTGTATTTTCACATTGTTGATTGCACCTTAAAACAGTAGGCGAAAATTTCATACCCTGCAGTCCATGACTTGGTTATATCCGCTCCCCAATTGATTCTGATCAAGAATACATAAAATCAGATTTTCAACATTTAACACAACAGCTTCGAGAAACGTTCTACTATAATCGATATAAGTTGTATTTATGCTGGTCCATAAGTATTTTAAATGACTAATTATTACCTACGAAATTTAGTATCAACGTCACTAAAAATGAAAAAAAATTAATAATAATAATATCAGCGATCAGGATGATACAATTTGAATTCTTGCCTAAATTATGTGAGAATTCTGATTTGAGCCTTGCCTTATTTGTACTACGATAAATGCAAAATATCCCTAATGGGTGACAACAATTAAATAGCCTTACCTAACCCAACCTTTTCAAAAGCTACTCAGAACAGGTTCCCGAAAATGTATTCAAAGTAAAGATTCAAGCTGAATTTGGCGTCATATCTTGGAAAGTCGACTTTAAAACTTTAAAAATTCCATTTAAATAAAAATAATAATAATAATAAATAATAAGTATAAACGATATGTAAGGCATGCACAAGTACCAAGTACGAGTACGAGTACCAGAACCAGCACAAATACCACAAGTACCGGTACAAGTACTCGGTATCGAAGCTATCATCTAACCTGACAGGTGATGTGAGAGGTTTTTATTTTTATTGAATTATTATTTTTTGTTAATGGCATTGGATGGGAACAAAAGCAGCTGCCAGTTGCAAAAGAATGACAAAATCAAAATCAAACAGCCGATATCAGCGACAGCAACAACAACAACAACAGCAATAGCAACAACAACAAATAATACAACGATGACTAGGAGAATGAGCTGAGGCCAAAAGAGTCAACGAAATCACAGCTGTTTGGACATTGGCGCGTTTATTTGAACGACGCTTTTGATTTATGTGCACACATTGATTTCTGCCTTTCGTTTCGCTTGCCAACTCATTCTACACACATCTACGTATCTGTGTAGGTATTAGTGAGTATACTGGCATGGCAACTATAGAGAAAATAAACCCAAAACAATTAATAATGATCTGGTCGACTAGTGGGGCAGGCAACGTACCACTTTAAAAGCAGTCTGTTGACACTGTTGTTGTTGTTGTTGTTGATATAGTGCAGCAATTTTATTTATTATATAAAGAGTCTTTCGACTGGAAGCTAATAATTTATTTACCCACTGAACTGTTCATATTTTTTAACTTGAAATATTTGACGAACCACTCATACACAAATATCCTGAATTTATTAATCCAAAAATACTCCTGGCGAAAAATTGCAGCCAGCATTAAGTAAATAAAGATTTCTGTTGAACGAATGATTAAATATAAATATAATAACTGGCAAACAAAATATTTACACAGCTAGCGTTCTCTATTTGTTTTGCTATTTACTTATTACTTGGCACTTGGCGTCTATTTGTCGATATCCGGCGCAATGATTAAACAGAACCAAATATTCCGTTTTTTGTTTTTTATTTTTGAACAGCGCTTGCTCCGCTCCCCCTCCTCTCTATTTAATCATAATATCTGTCATATCTATCTATCCATCTAGCCATCTGTGTGGCTCTCTGGCTCTCTGGCTGTCTGGCTGTCTGTCTGTCTGCCCATCGGACTGTTTGGTGCGTCCAAATAGCGCCTTTTGAGGCCAAACGCCGCTAAGAACCACAACAACAACAACAACAACAAGTTCGTTTCATGCCCAAAACCGGGGACAAGCTTAAAACGCATTACCAATTTTGGCCATGGCTAATTTCACACACACACACACACTTCCATACACATATATGTAGCCTTTTTTATAAACATACACAGTCAATGTTCAATGTTGTTGTTGTTGTTGTTGTTCATAATTTTTATTTATTTTTATATGAATTTTTTTTTATTTTTTGTATGGCACGTCATTTGGCCAGCTCATTGTTTGGCTAGTATGTCGGCCTTTTATTTTTGGGCATACAGACATACCTACATACGTATATTGACAATATGCAAAAGCAAACAGCGCGCCAACTAAGCAAACACATTCAAAAATACATCACAAAACAAGACAAAAGAATACAACAATATTTGACGCACCGACGAGTACATACACTTCTTTCCACCTTAATTTCCCACCTTAATTGACATTTGAATAATTTGTCTTATCTAGTTATCGGGCATCGATTGTTCAAGTGACAAGCTTTATGATATATATAGTGGTCTGCCTCCGACTGATCAAGAATATATATAGATGCCCATGTGGCGTATGATTCATTTTGAATTTGTAGCCTAGCCACAGACAAGTCAAGTCCAGTTTTGCAATCAGTCTAGAGCCCCTCCTCCTCTCCTTGTCATCCTCATCTGCTGCCATGTACTTACGGGGCACAACGGGATGTCTGTTGTCGCAGTGTGCTACGTTGCAGAAGTAAGTGTGTGGAAAGAAAGTTGCAAGAACTTCAAATATATATTTATATGATTGCTTCTTCTTTCTAGTTTCGATACGTTTTGCACACGCAAACCATTGCTGATATTATTGATACTATATCTATATATATATCTATATCTTACCGCAATCAAACAGATTTTTAATCAGCTGGTGAATCATATTTGAGAGAGCAACTGCTCATTGAGTTTGTCGGCCAGCTGATACTGCTGCTGCTGCTCTGAGCATCCCCCACGTCCCACCTGCCCACCCTTGCTGCTGCTGCTGCATTTTAATCACTTTCTTCTTGTGGCAACAAACAATTATTAGAAACGCAAGTCGCATGCCGAGGCACGTATCAAGTGGAGCCGCGTGGAGTGCGTTTTGGAGTGCATAACATGCCCACTTGGCGCACAACCACTTCAATTCTTCACTGCTCCACCTACACCTGCTCCGCCAAACCCTTCTCCAGGGGCTATTTGGAGGCGGAACATGTGGGCGGCGGCAAGGGGCGACTTGATGAGTTGACTTTCTTTTAGGCTGAATTGCAACTGGCTGACAACACTCTAACAATAACGTCGTGTACATGTGGGCTGTGAGATGTGTTCGTGTGTGTGTGTGTTTGTGTGTGTGTGTGTGTGTGTCTGTGTGTTTGTATCTGTGCATGTGCGCTTATTATTTTCGGCTTAATTTGCTGCCGGTTGTTGCGTGGCTTTCCTCAATGATTATGTCGATTGTGGTTGCTATTTTGTGCGTATTAGGGGCAGGTGCGTCATAACGCTGCTTATTAAGAGGCGAATATTTTTGTTGCCTCTTGTATCTCTCTCTCTGCCCACACAAAATATTCCAATTTGTGCAACTCAAGCCAATAACCAAATTTAATTGCTATTCATCGATTTCGGTTCGATATTCGCCTATGACCCCAAAAAACGAGCAGAAAAGTCGAACAAATCGACTGGAAGATATCAAAACTCGAGCATGTTTGAGAAGCCTCTTTTTTCTACATGGTCAATATTAGGTCATATATATATATATATATTCGAACTTGTCTAGAAAGATGTATCTTTCAAATTGTGGTTTTTAGTGTAATCGATTTATATCGATGTGCGCGTAACGAGGACAGTCATCGAACAAGAGCACATCTGCTTAGGCTGTACGAGCGCTTACATTCCAAATTTGAAGTCTCTAGCGCTTATAGACAGATCATCTGGAATATATTTATATAGGATCAGAGCTGCCTGTTATTTGTGGGTTCAGGATATACATATATATAATAATAGTGGTCTGTATGTACAATGTACATACATATATGCAAATGAGTAACTATTGCGAGTACTTTTGCTATTGGTACACGCAACCGTAACTGTGAGAGTAACGGTGAAAGTGAGAGTGAAAGTAGCAAGGACGAAAAAGCTGAAAGCACAACTGCAAATAATCAACCAGGAAATTGTCCTTAACCCGTTTCTAAATATGATTGTGAAATTAGTTGAAATGTTTGCAAGTGTGCGTATTATATGAGTGGCATTATGCAAATTGGCTGCGAGGGGGGGGGGGGGGTGATGTGCACTTGATTGCCGTGTGGGTCAAATAGCTGCAACAGTTGTGCCGCACTTCCCCAGGAGAAGCTAACTTTAATAGGTGGGAAATTGGAAATATGTTGCCTACTTTGTTGCGACGGAAAGCCTTGGAGTCAACTGTACCGCAAACAACAACAACAACAACAGCAACAACAACAACAACAAGCAGCATTTAAAAGTGAGCGGAACACTTGTCGAAGGATTGCAATTTTGTTGCTTTTGCTGTTGCTGATGATGATGCAATCCGTTGAAAAGAACATACGCTCAAGAGTCATAAAGCCGCTTCGGGGCAAAGTGGCAGGCTGTAAATTGGCCCATTTAAATGGTCAAATGTCGCAAGTGGCTCTATTCGTAAACACCGGGAAACTTTGTGGAACTGTGGAAAATTCTACTTAACATTTAAATCTAAAAAATATGTCTCGATTTCTTAATCATTTTATAGATAGAGTCAGTTCGTGGAAACGCTTTGAACGGATTTAATTAAAAGTGAACAGGCACACACACACACACAACACACACACACACACACAGTTGGGGTAGAAAACAAGTGTGGGTGTGCAAAACTGTTAAGCCTTAAATCCGGTCAACTTGAATACCAATTTTTGTTCGTTGTTGTTGTTGTTGCTGTTGTTGTTGTTGTTGTTGTTCTTTGTGGGTATCTTTGTTGTTGTTGCTGTAAGCGTTGCTTTTAATTAAGGCAAATGGTAAAATGCTCTTGTTGTTGCTGTTGTTGTTGTTGTTGTTGTTGTTAGTGCTGCGGCTGCTCTGCTGCTGACCTTAATCTGCGTGTCTACCTATATGTGTGTCTCTGAGTGTCTGTCTGTGTGTGTGTGCCTGTGTGTGACCACAAGCAAGCACATATATACATATATACATATATATACATATATTATATATAAAGGAAGACAAGAAGAGACACTGAAAGAGAGGCAGAGAGAGAGAGAGCGAGACAGAGAGAGATAGAGCGAGACAGACAGAGATAGAGAGAGGCAGAGAGAGAGAGAGAGAACTAACAATAAACTGGGAATAAATAGCGTTGACACGGATATAGCTATATGGATATGCAGGCGCAAGGCACAAACCTTCCGCTGGCCACGCATACGCCCCCCCCCTTCAAATTGGGTGGTTTTGGGGCGTACGTTCGTTTCGCCGGCGTCGGCCATTTTGTGCAATTCAAAAATATGGCCACAGCAGTGTAAAGTGATGAACACTCTGCAACTGGGTGAAGGTTGTGTTGCAGCAGTGGCAGACATCCACTCAGTGCCACAGCAGAGCACATCGAATCAGCAGTCGCAGCAAATTCATTTCATTTCATTTCAATTTATTTGCAATTGCATTTGTTGTTGTTGTTGTTGTTGTTGCTTATACAAAACACACACACACACACACAGAGAGTCACGCACACGCATACACTGCGAGAAATGCTGCTGTCAATCAGTATTTACGCCAACGCGTGCGTTTATCACGCTTTAATGTAATTGATTGATTCCATTTCATTTGGGATTTGTCGCTTGAGATGTCCCGCAGATACCCTGTAAATCGAACTACCGAATACTGGTCTATGCCCGCGTCGGACAAAGTGAGTCCACTGGGAGGCTAGGAAATCGATAAAATCGATATGCCGCATATATCCCACAATTTTCAGGCTACAGTCACCAAATTTGGTTGGTAGGTTGTTGGCGATGCCCTTCACGCACACCTTCGCCGCCCGAGGTCTTGGAAGGTGTATTACTAGGATCGTCTTCCAACTCCCGCACTCCTAGAAAACTCTTCCAACAACAGGATTATTTGCCTATAATATATATGTATATCTATATAAATATATACATATATATACATACATATATATATGAATGTGTTTTTGAAACATGACGAGTCATTTGTCGTAACTAATTTGTCGAAATAAGCTGACACTTTGACAATTTTTAGGCAAGCCGACAAATTGCTGACTTGTTTATTTTAAACCAGAGAAAAGATAATAAATGAGTTTTCTCTTTGGTCCAGTTAACATAATATTCAGCTTAAACAATATCGCTCGAGTAACCGAATAACTCGTGTTAGTGAACCCAATGATATGAATCAGTTGGCCATAGTTACAGTTATGACTTGTGTCTCTTAAGTAGAATGTCTGGTATACATATGTATGTGTGTATGTGTGTATGTATGTATGTGTGTATGTATGTATGTATGTATGTATGTTTAAAGACTGGAACTTTTAACAATGAAATATGTGAAACAATTAAACTGTACGAAACAGTGTTGACAGACTTACAAATGAATATATCTTATTTTGCTCATGATTTTCACATTGTCACACACCTATTTAACTGTCCAGGTGTCTATATGCATAATCATTGTGGGGCAAAGATATCTCCCTGATTGTAATAATGTAAAAATAGTTCGCTTATTTGCCTGTGCTATCTATGTATTTATCAAATCACATTTCACATTACTGGAATTGGTAGTGGATTGCCCCCTTAGCGTGTGTGTGTGTGTGTGAGAAAACCTCATTATAACCAAACACACACGCACACACAGAGACACACACGTGTGTGTATAGGCTAATTAAGATTCAATAATCGTACAACAACATCAAATTTCTAATGTATATTTTGTATTTTGTATATTTTGTGTATGTAGGGCGGGTATCCGGCACGGCTGAAGAAAGTGCTGATCGTGACGGCGCCGCTGTGGTTCAAGGCGCCATTCAAAATATTGCGTCTGTTTGTGCGCGAGAAGCTGCGCGAGCGTGTGTTCACCGTATCGGTGCCGCAGCTGAGCCTGCACGTGCCGCGCAAGGCGCTGCCGGTGCATCTGGGCGGCACGCTTAAAATCGAACACGCCACATGGTTGCTAAATTGCCGCAAATCGATGACGAATCGTGAAGACGAACTGCTTGCCAATATTGTGGTGGGTGTCGCTTGCGCACCACTCGCACCAGCACCAGCACCAACAGAAGCAACATCTGCAACAGCGACGCCGCTAAGCAACGGCACCAGCAGCAGCAGCAGCAGCGGTGCTGCGAACGCCGCGACATCAACAATAATCAGCGCCGTGCATCAGTTGGCCGAGAGCAACACAACGGTTGTGACAGTTAGTGGCGAGCAGAGAGCAACTGCAACAGCAACTGGCAACAGCGGCGACACGGAATCGGAGTCCAACGAGAACATCACAATAAACGGACTAAGTCCAACGCATCGAACGGACGTTGGCATCGCAGGCGGCGCGCTGCTCAAGCTAAATACCAGCGGCATACAGAGTAACGGTACTGGTGGTTGTGGAGCAGCTGCTGGGATTGCCATTGCACCAGCGGCGACAACAGCAACGGCGTCAGCGGCAGCAACAGTTGCTGGCAGCGCTGTCAACGGCAGCGCCGCTGGTGTCGCTAGCAACGGTAGCGCTGGAGGCGGCGTTGGTGCCGGTGAATTCTGTTCGGAAAATCCGCCCAGCAGTGCCTCATCTGGCTTCAGTGATGACGACAGTCTGGCCGGCCAGGAGGGAGACCCAAAAACGATTGATCTAATCGTTCAAATGGTGCGAGAACGCGGCCGTCAGGGCCTAATCAAAGAGTATGCGGACATACGAAATCGGGCGCCCGAGGGCACCTTCCTCCATGCGCGGTAAGTTTAACGTGCTCTGGGGCACATCAGCCAATCATCAACGAAAAGATTACTAACTCTTCGATCCGATGTGATCCGATTTCATTTTGCAGTATGCGCAACAATCTGACCAAAAATCGTTATACAGACGTGCTCTGCTATGATCACAGTCGTGTGGTGCTGGCACGCGAGGAGGAGGATGACGAGCTGTCTGATTACATAAATGCGAATTTCGTCGATGGCTATAAACAGAAGAATGCATATATTTCAACTCAAGGTGAGGTCGCCGCAACGCCGCATATATCGATTCTCTTACTATGGCTTCCCAGAGAGAGAGGGAGAAGAGAGAAGAGAGAGAGAGAGACAGCAATAATACGCATATCAATTGGCATCGTTACGTTTTGGTTTTTTGCATTTCATTTCTTTTTTTATTTGATTTGATTTGATTTGATTTTTGATTGGTTTTGGTTTCGGTATTGCAGGTCCATTACCAAAGACATCCCAGGACTTTTGGCGCATGATCTGGGAACAACATTGCCTAGTTATAGTTATGACAACGCGCGTCATGGAGCGCGGACGTGTTAAGTGCGGCCAATACTGGGACCCCATTGACTTTAGTTCCTTAGAGTTTGGAAATTACAGTGTGCGAACAGTTAGAATCGAGTGCAAAGTGGATTACACCGTTGCATCCTTAGAATTGAGAAACCTAAAGGTTAGTTAGTAACAGCCTCAATTCGCTGTAGATCTGTTTGCTCTGCCGCCAGTTGTTGAACGTGTTTATTCTTTTGCATTTGCATTTGCAGACTGATGAAATTCGCAATGTGTCACATTGGCAGTTTACCAGCTGGCCGGACTACGGTGTGCCCAGCTCCGCGATGGCCATGCTTAACTTTCTGAAGAGGGTGCGAGACAGGCAGACAGAGATGGTATACGCACTCGGCGACACCTGGGCGGGTCATGCGCGCGGTCCGCCAATTGTGGTGCACTGCAGCGCTGGCATTGGACGCACCGGTAAATATTTTAACTAACCATTAACACCACCGAACACGAGTACAAACTAGAATCACAAACCACAAAGCTTCGAACAAAATCTGCTGCCGAAATCCATATGTATTGATTGAACTCTTAAACTATCCACAATTATGCCTATCCTCCCCAGGACCTTAACTAGGTGCACCTTGTCAGCTGCAAATTATTATATATATTATTTATTATTATATATTATATATATATTATTCTTATATCACTATATTTGCTTAGGAGCATTATAATGTACAGTTTTCTTACAGTCTTCGTGATCAGAGTCCCTTTCCACCATATTATCATTTGATGATTTCATAATCCATCTTTATAGTTATTACTTTGGGCAGTGCTCAATAGCTTAAATCCAACCTGGAGAGAGCATTGATTAATTGCACTAATATATATATATATATATATTATATTTGAAGAATCATGTTTGCCAACATCTTATATGCACATAGATTTGTCTTCATATTCAGATCTCTTGAGCAAGAAAATTGTTCCTTAGTCAATATGACAAAGATATATGGAGACGGAAATCTGTGGTCTTTGAGTTTTTTTTACCATATTAGCATACTTAAGCAGTGCTATCCGATTACTAATCGTCACATTTGTTTTTGTTTATTAGGCACCTTCATCACGCTGGATATATGCATATCGCGTCTAGAGGATGTCGGCACGGCGGACATACGTGGCACGGTAGAGAAGATACGCTCGCAGCGCGCCTACTCCATACAAATGCCGGATCAATATGTGTTCTGCCATCTGGCGCTGATCGAGTTCGCGTATTCGCGCGGCATGCTCCAAACGGTTGATTTGGCGGGCTTTGATGAACGGGAACAGGACTCCGAGTAGGCGGTAGCAGCAGCAGCAGCCACCCACAAGGAATACAAATTGTATACAGATTACTTATATTATGGTCATTTTTTTTACAACTATTATTATTATTTTGATATATATATATAAACATGCATATATAATATATATATATATATATATGATTGAATTGAAATTGTAATTTTGTATTAGATGAATGTTTCATTCGTTCGTTCAATCAGACGCGACGCATAGGCAAGCAATTTATGTTTATTATCATATTATTAATAATTCTAATACTTTTGTTTAATGAAGAAGAAAAAGAAAACAACAACAACAACAACAACAACAACAACAACAACAACATGCCAACATTTATATATATCAAATATGTATGTGAAAGAGAAAGAGCAAGCGAGAGAGCGAATGATACAAGTTTAGCAATGTTTCGATGTAAGCGGCTGGTAATTGTAAAGTTGACTATTTTTTGTATGTTTCTTATTATTACTATTATTATTATTATTATTATTATCTTATTATCTTATTATTATTATTTGATGTAAAATTGAAAAAGTGCAGCTGCAACTGCTTAAAGTTGCAAGTTGCTTAACCATTTCTAATGATTAATGAAGTATGTAGTCAGTTTGTATGTGTGTGTGTGTGTGTGTGTGTGTGTGCGTGCGTGTGTGCAAAATAGATGATATACACACATACACACACACACCGACATACACACACCTACCTACATAGTATGTATATGTATATGTATTTATAACAAATTTTTTTGTAATGTACGTGATTAATATTTAAAATTGATTATTTTATATAGAATAATTTCAAGATTACAATGATGCTTATTTTTTGAATACCCAAACAAGCAAAGCACCCCAAACCCAAACCAAACCCAATCCAACCCAGCCTTCGCCACTCCCACTATCCCACTATCCCAGCCAGCTTCCTTGCAAACGTCGTCTTCATTATTAACATGAATTGTAACTGTAATTGTAATGTACATTTATTTAAATTAAATTAAAATTGAAAACAAAAACAAAAACGTAAACAAAATACAAAACTAGGAAAAAAAAAAGATCAGCATTATGCGGAATAGCAAAACAAACAAAAACAAAATGAGAAAAAAAAAAATCAAATAAAATAACTTGCTAAAAAAAATAAAAAAAAACAAAATAAAAAGAAAAAAAATATTTTTAATTAACAGTCATACAAAAGTTAACTACGTAAGAAATGCAACTTGCAACTAACAATTATGTTCAGATGACGCTTAGAGAGAAACACGCGGTAAAGTACAACGAAACGAAACGCAAGGCTAGGCCGGAACCGAACCGAACCGTACCGAATTGAGTGGAACAGAGAAGAGTCCCAATCAGAAACAGTCCCAACCCAAAATGAGAATACAAGTTGATACCGTCCGGTGCAACTACGGCAACGGAGATGAGTCTAAAGTCAATAAATAATTAAATTAAATTAAATTAAATAATAATTATGAATTAGACAGCAGCAGCAGGTCACAATGATTCATAGCACATAGCAAATAAAAAGAATTTTTTGTGCAATTCTTTTAATTTTTACTGTCGTGTTTTGTATACTTTACATCTATTTATATATATATATATATATATAATAATACAATTTATGCAAATTGCTGCAAATTTCCTACAATCAACTACAAATCAGACAAAAAAAAAAAAGTTACAGCATACATACATACATATATGCATGCATACATACACATCCACAGAGAGTAATGTGTGCAAATCAAAGTAAATCAATGTCAATAAGCATACAATTTGAAGCACTGTTCGTTCGTTCAACTGTTGTTGCACACACACTATTCCTACTGACAAATAGCCACAAGCAGAGCAGAGTTCAAAGTGCACAGTATACAGTATACATAGTTTGTCCCTCGAGCAGCATTCGCCAGTCCTCCTCCCTCCTGCAAGAAGTTACCCCACCAGGCCCCATCTAGAAGTCGAATCGCTTTTTAAGGAACAACGTTAAACGTAAGATGAAAAAAAAAAAACATAAAAATAATACAAATAATACAAATACGTAATGATAAACAACAAAATTGAAATAAAACCGTCGTACTAGCTGTTGAATGTAATCGCCTATGATTTTTTTTTACCATATTTTTTTTTGGTAGTAATATATTTAGGATTGACGACATTTCATTTCGAGCATTTTTCAATGTAAATGAAAACGAATTCTACATGTAGTAGAATTTACCAAGTAAATAATGATATGATATACATGCATAAACACATATTAATGAGAGTCGCAGATATATATATATAAATATATATATATATACAGATTACATGCCTTCCTCTCATGATTTTCATATACCAGGCGAAAAACTAAAACTTCTACTAAAATCAAAATATTTTGTATTACCTTTTTAAATACTTAAAGATTATTATGGCAAAGTAACATAAAAAAAAATGAATATTTAGTTGTTGTGTGTGTAGCAGGTAATGCAAATAAGGCAGTAAATATATATATATATATATATATATATATATATTAACTGGCAGCTTTCTTAACAATTAAGCATCAAATATATTGAAATCAACATTAACATGCAACATTTGTTTGTCAGCGCAAACTTTTTGCATATGTGTGTGAAAGTATAAAAGTTGAAAAGTATTATAAATATATAAGTATGTATGATAATGTATATGCATACATTTATTGCATGTTTACATCAAAGCTCTGGCACTCTCACGTATATGCATCACATACATGGACACATACAAATGCGTATAACAGTATTTCTGGTGCGAATTTAGTAAGAGGAACAACAACAACATACTTCATTGGCCACACACATATACATACACACACATGCATACATCAATTTGAATATCATTAGAAGAAAAGCTGTGATCAACATAATGCAAAAATGAAAATGTAACCTAAAACATTATCCTGCTTACATACTAGTCATACCAAATTCCAAACAAGCTGCAAGAATTAAAAAAAACAAAACTCAAAGAAAATCAAATTCTACCTATAATGAATGACAGTAAATATATAGCTTATAAACATCGCTTACAAACAAAAAAAAAAAACATTTTCAATTTTTGAAAGCCTTTTCGTAATGTGGTCGAGAGCACATCTAATCCAGATACAAAGTATTACTCTATTCAAAATAAAAAAATGATGCTCTATTTTTGTAATGCTTCAAATATAATGAATTAAAATCAAAGTATCCGTATTATAACATTAAATGCACACACACACACACACATATGTATTCAGAGATGTATATAATCATCAATGTTAATATTTTTTTGTGTTTATTTAAAATTATCATTATATATGTGTATGTATGTATAGACTTGAAAAGATACATACAAATATATGACAATGATATACACACATATATATGTATATATTATCTGTAAACTATGTGTATGATAAAATGATTTAGCAAAATTTCTTCAAGTGTAATGTATAATTAGCTAGAATTACTACACACACAAACAGACACACACACACACACACAGAGACACACATACGCTTGCAATCAGGCAACAGGCATTTGTCTTGCACTGCCCCATGGCCAGGCTCTCTAAGAGGCAGCTTGGCACATTAGCAGACAAATGTTGCAAATGTGATTTTGCATTCAGTCATTGGCTTTCTGAAAGCTTTCGCTGCACTCGCAGGGATCGCACACACACAAATTTAACTTATAACAGAGAACAGAGAGACCGTTATCCAGCCCACCCACAACTCTGCGCATCTAAAAATTAACCTAATCTGAGAAACAATAATTCAAATTAACTCACACGCTACTCTCTCTCTCTCTCTCACTCTCTCTCTCTCTGTCTCTATACTCCTCTACATAAATATATACATATACATATACATAAATGCATACATACATTCATAAAACCTACCTAAAAAGTAGCACTTCCAATGCCCAGCTCAAATCTTTGTAAATACATAATAAGTCCAAGTCCAATTAAAAGAAAAAAATGAAAACTAATTAAAATGCGGAAATCGAAGCCGATCGGTCACGTAACAAATAAATATTTAAGTACATAAATGTATCTTATCATTTCCATTATATTCTAAAGAATATTGACAAGCAAAAGCTGAAAATGAAAATAAATCGGTATATATGTAAAGCAAATTACATTTGCTGAAACAAAAAACAAAACAAAAGAAAAAAGAAAACAAAAATCAAAATGCAAAAAAAAGATACCAAACACAAATAAAAGTAAATGAAATTGTGAACAAAATATATATATATATAGAAAAAAAAAACAATTTTTCATCTTGGTCATATTTTTGGAATTTTCAACATTTTTACAATCAGAAAATCAAAAATCTTACAGCTTACAGCTTTAGGACCAGCTCTTGCCATCTATTAGGTAAAGTTACAGCAGTTATTACCTTATATCTTGAAAGGGAACAGGATGATATAGGGGTTCTTTTATCAACTTAAAGCTCTAGTTAGTTCGACTTCAACCTTTTGGATATATATTCCGATTTGGCATACAAGGCATATTGGCTGGTCTAAGAACAACTGGATGGCCAAGTTACAGCCGATTTTCAGGGCTTACAAAGATTTTCTGTATCAAATTCGACTTAAAAGTTTTTGCATGTTCTAAAATTCCTTGAATAAATCGATTTAAAGCCCAGTTCAACTTTCTAGCATTCATCACAAAGTGGCCTAAATCAATCCCAATGGCTTGAAAGTACTATAAAGTACTAGGTGTGAACTATTTCTAATATTTCCCGATCAACTATTAAAGATATTAATTCAAACACGTTGTTTAGCTTTCCAAGTAAAAGGCTCATGTTTATTAATTCATTAATTAATTATAGTTAATTTATTTAATAAATACACGCACATTAATAATACAATAAAACATTCTCATGCATCAAAAAAGCGTTTAGCCATATAAGTATCCCGATCTCCAATCAATATCTTCAGTTTATCTTTCATTTTTTCTTTATAATTGTTTTAAACTAATGCGAAAATAAATCACCATTTTGTAGTTGTTCTTTTATTCTCAATCATTTTCAATACTAATCTTAAAAATGTGTCTCAATTTTGTATTTAATTGTTAGCTAATAAATTTCGTTATTTTGGTTTTTGATTAATATTAATTTGTATGCGCTAGAAAATCGTATAATTCCAAAGCAAATCAGTGGACTGACAATGGCTGTAGAATCAATCGATTGTATATAGATCATAGATCTATGCATGTATGTGTGGGTATGTTTGCATATATGCATCGACCTTTGTAAATTTAGATTTAGTACAAGTTTGTGTTTTTTGTTTGTTTTTAGTTGCGAATAGTATAACTAACATACGTATCTTTAATATTTATCGATCCCAAAATGGAATGCACAGCTAATAACGCAGACATCTCAAGAGATTTCTTTAAGGCTAAGATATTACAAGCTATTTAAGTATTGGCGTAGAATGTTTCATAGGTTCGTTTCTCTTCTTCTTCTTTTTCTTTTTTTTTTTGTTCATAGTTTTTGGTTGTATGGAATGAGCTGAGAGCAAATAGTTTGTTTTTGTCTTTTCAAATCTTCTCTTTGAATTTGAAGACGTGCTACAATATGGTTGTAAGTTTAAGTTGCCAAATTGCTTTGGGCAGCTTTTAGATCTTAAGCACTAGGGACTGCAGTTTTCTCATTGATTCAGTGGCGTCTGTGTATGCGTGGGTGTGTGTGTGTGTGTGTGTATGTGTGTGTATATGTGCGAATATGTGTGTGTGTATTTCTTACGGCTAATGACTGCAATGTGCGGCGCACTGTGGCGCTGTCAAAAGGTTTGTTTTTGAGGTAACGGTAACGGTAACGGTAACAGTAATGGTAACGCTAACTATAACGGCAAAATCAAAGCGGCAATATTCAGACCATCAAATTGCAAGCAACCAAATTCGTCACCAAATAATATAATTATTCGTATTTAGTATTTGCTGTGCGGTAAACAAAAAAAAAAAAAAAAACAGTCTGTTATCGATTCGAGCTAATCGATAATCGATAATCAATATGTGTGTTTGTCTGTCTGTATATTTACATGCCAGTTCGAAGCCACTAATACATACAAATTGAAAAAAGCACAAATAATTATTAAGTGAATAAATAACGCATGTCAGCATCGACAACAGATTACAAGAACAACAACAACAACAACAACAACAAACACCATCAAATATCACGCATCAGCAGCAACAGCCAAGTGCACATCCACGTATCCACGTATCCACATGCACATGCACATCTCGCATCCAATCGGATTCTATGGCATCGTGGTATGGTTATTCTGCTGATTGAATTCACTCAATGCCAAAGGTGTTGGTCTCCTCGACGGCAAGTAGGAGCTTCTCATAAAGCAGCTCCGGCGTGGGATACGGCGGCAGATCCAACCGGTTGAAGCAGGTGTGCGCCCGGGGTAGCGAGTTTGGCTTGCCCCATTTCTCGATGCAGAAGCGTCTGGGGCCGGTGGAGCCGCGCAGCGCGGAGAAACCCTCGTAGGGTATGCTGGACGTGCCCGTGACGAACTGAAGCAGGCGCAGTCGCTGCTCATTGCTGAAGCGTTCGATAACCTGCCAGAACCAAATGATCACCTGATGGTTGTCATGGTAGCCGGAACGGTATTCGGTATTCAGGCGCCAATCGTTGGTGTCTATCTCGGCGGTGCCGGCAATGACCAGCTCCAGTTCACGGGCATCGAAGACGGAGACTAGCCGTGAGTCAACCACCTCGTAGAAGCCGCGCACCAGCGACTCCGTTTGCTCCTGGACGCCACGCTCTAAACGCCATTTGATCATGCGCTCCAGATACTCCTTCTTGTTCTTCTCGTGGACAATGACATTCCTGCCGCCCGGCTTCAGTTCGCGCTCAACAACGCGACCGAGCAGCTCCTCGGTGACGCAGAAGGTGAGTCCCAGATCGATGCCGGTGCCAATATCGTTGTCGCGAATCCATTGAAGCGACTGATGGAACTCATTGTCCAGCGACTCGAGATCACTGAGTGCAACTGGCAGACGCAACAGCGCCTTGTAGAAGGGTCGCGTAAAGAACGCATCCAGCAGATACTGATGGACGAGGGCGAGGCCCAAAACGCGCCCACTGAAGCGAAACCAGTCGTGGCAGTTATCCACAAATGCCGACAACGGCGACACCTGCACCGTATACGTATCGTTTGCGGAGTACTCGAACAATCCGTAGTAGGGATTGAACAGTTCGCGCGACAGCAGAAAAAAGAACTCCCGCGACGGGCCGCCATAGTCCAAGCCCTCCTCAGTATCCCAGAGTACGGCGAGACGGCCACGCTGTAAGTCCTTCTTATTGGCCGACATAATGCGACGGAATGCGTCCTCCAGTAGATGACTCCGCCGGATGTGCAATCTGTTAAAAAAATACAACCAATTAATCTCTTCAAACCCATTTTGGGACGTCAATTCTAACTTGAGCTTGTGTGGCCCCTGACCGTAGCCCTTTGACTCTAGCTTGCGATAGAAGCTACGCAGTTTGGCCTCAAAGTCGCGACGGAATGGAGGCGGTGCACGTTGCGTCATCCGGGAACTTAGCACTGGCGAACCCTGCGGACTCCGCTCCTCAATGGGCACATAGCTCATGATCTCCTGCTCGAACAGGCTGAAAGCGAAAGAGAGAAAGAGAGAGAGAGAGAGAGAGTTGATGATTAGCTCTGGCATTGATAATCTCTGAAATGTATCTGCAGCTGCAACTTGCAACGTGCATCATACATAATTAATTGTGCATATCATTCACTCACTCAATGCTCTATGCTCACAATTGATCATATATCTGTTTTTTTACTCAGCTGACTAAGCTGACAATTTACTAATGGGACATGTTACCAAGCTACGAGCAACAAACAGCAGCAACAGATGTTGGTCAAGTGGTCGAAGTCGACACAACATAGCCCCGATTGTACTGCAATAAGTATTATTAGTTTTGCAATCGATTATTATCGATTTTTCTGTAGTTTGCCAAATGTGATTGCTTTTCTTTTGTTTTGATTAATACCACTGTCAATAATACTATAATGCTAGATACCCCCAAATATATACCTGCAAACAACCAAACTTAGCACATAAGCACAGTGGGTTGCCGATAACAATCGATTCTATTCCAAACCAGCTTTAGGGAAATATAAATATAATAAACACATATAGACAATAATATAATACTATCTATAAGCTAAGCACATATATAGTGGGTTATCGATAACAATCGAGTATATGGCCGCCCTGTTTTGGGAAATACTAATTTATTAAATTATGAAGTTCTGGTAAATTATTTAATAGACGAAACCTTTGAGCAGACGATGACAAATAAAGTTCATGTCACTCTCAATTACCACAATGATGATCTCAAAATGAAATTAATTAATGCAAATTGATTGGACAACAAGCACCAAGAAGAAGAAGGCGACTCATTTATCGATGACTTTCTTGCGGCTCTGAAAATCCACATACCTTTCGGTTGTGTAGTGCAACCAAATAAATAGCATCAAGCTCAAAACTTGACCATGATTTTCCATTTGAAAAACAGCAGCTGTAATATGTAGATATATAAACGCCTGCCGGAAGAATTCGAATAGACCACAGACCTTGAAGCGAGAACTCGTTGGAGACTTTTCCCAATGGGTTCGATGCCGCTAGATCGGCTAGAAATCATAAGCTCCAATAATATCGGTTCAATATTCAGTAGTATTCTAATTGCCGATTTGTGTTGCGTTTTTTTTATTTCTCTCTCTCTTTTTTTCGCGCTTACTTTTTGACCTTCAACTTGAATTTGAAAATTGGTCAATTAATATACAAATATTATTATGGCGATCGGTGACTGTCTGTGGTCGACAGAGTTAGGGGTGGGGGGGAGGGGGAGAATGGGAGGGGAAGGGCGGTGCCGTGCCATGTCCATGCACTAGTGACAACAGTTTGAGTGCAATTAACGCCTCTTTTGCTCGGCACGGAAATGACTAATTTCCAAAATAAATATATATATATATATATATATATATATATTGTGGAACCGAGCCGATAAAAATTTGGTAAATTTTTGGTTGTTTTTGCTGCAAAACAAAAACAACTTGTGCTGATTCGAAATGGTAACTGATCGGCAATATAATTTGGGCCGTGTCAAATTACTTTCAAATTGACTGAAATTAACAAATTATTAGCGAAAAAAAAACACAGGAAATTGCAATTAACGTAAATTAAAAGCGGCGCAAAACGCGAGCGCGACTTTAAACGCGCGCATTTGGCAACCACATGCGGGTCTGGCTTGTCGCCCACACTGGTGCGAGTGGTGGTGCTGGTAGTGGTGCGTGGTTGCTGCTGGTAGTCGTGGCTGCTGCTTGATGATTGGTGGTGTCATCTTTACTCTTCCAAGTGCAATGCGAACACGAACTGATGCGCTAGATGAGGGATCACCAAATGTTTTCGGGTGTGGTCAATTTCAATTAAATAAGCTTTGAGTTCTTGCCCCATTTGTAGTATATATATATATATATATATATATATATATCACATTCATATATTTATTTACATCTGTTTTTAACTGGAAGTTTGCACAAAATTCGATTTCAAGGTTTCTTAATCTCATAAATATACCAGATGCTAGTTTGTGACAATTGGAAATAATAAGATAATACTAATAAGAGAAACACATCGAATAATGCTAAAGAACAAAATCGGTAGACTTTTAATTAAATTGAACCAATAGATAAGCCATGAGCTTGATTGCTCCATGCAGTAGTTAACTAACAACTTTGATGAACGACCTACAGAACAAGTACATCAAGTAACACTGATCATAATTCACAGATATTGAGTTAAGCGCAGATATATACATATACATATATATATACTAGCATAAGGATCAATTCTTGAAATCGAATGAAGACAAATAACATTAATGTCAATCTTTTCTGATTGAAATCCCAATCCAGCTCCAATTTCTGTAAATATCTTTGTACGAACAGGAACACTGCAAGTTATCCACATACATGTATGTTCGCAAGCTGATTTAATCTAAACAATATATATATATATATATATATATATAATATATACATAAATACAAGTGTGTGTGCGGCGTGTGGGTGGCTATCTGTGTACTTGTACTACAAATATGCTAGGTATGTTACTACACAGAGAAAAAAACCAAAAAGAAATATTAAAAAAAATAATTTGTACAAATCTAATCAGAGAAGTTGAAAAAATCTTCAATATTCTTTTTACACTAATTTCAAATTTGAATTCAACTTTTATAATTTGTATTTGTATTGTTTTTCTCTGTGCACAGTTTGTAAATGAAAATGTGAGAAGATTCTTACTTGGGCAACATGGTGTTATAGGTATAGCTGAACTTGGAAAAGAGACCCATTTGATTGGGCTATGGCTGGTTGAAAGGCCCAAATGGATTCTCAATTAGTGCACTATAAATTAAAACTGAACAAACAAAAAATATAAAAGAAAAACTTGTAAATGTAGCGTAAATTTGATTCTCGACGATTCGAAATGAAAAGCCTTTCAACGAAAGCGAAGCGACTGATTTGCGGCTACTGGGCTGCACATAGCAGTTGCAGTTACCCCAAACAAAGTGAAATAGACAGACACAGAGAGAGAGAGAGAGAGAGAGAGAGAGAGATGGAGAAAGAGGGAGGGCATATTGAGAGCGAGGCCCGATAGCGTTGATAAGCGGGCACGATAAAACCATTGTGGAGTATTACCAATTTAATGACAACCCACTGTCGCAAGTACGCACTGCACACCTAAAGGTGTCGAGGGGTGGGGTGTGCATGGGGGGGGGGGGGGTTGGGTTGGTTAGGTTGGTGGGGTAATCCGGTAACTTATGGCGGCCAGTGGCAGTGTTTCAAAAACTGATCGATTGTAACCAATTCACAATCTGGCAACCCCAATTTGGACACAACACCGCGATAAGGGCTCAACAAATTTTGTATTGTTTCCGCTTGCGCTAAGCTCTTTATGGATTGCACTTCTTGTTGTGTAATACGAGTAAAAAATACGTTGCTTGAGCACAAGATGTTTTTGTTGACAACTAGCAATCCTTGAACCTATCGTCTGGCAGCAGCAATTAGTGCGAGTAATTGGATCGGAGATCACAAAAAAAACAAAAACCCAACTTGTTGTCGCAAGATTTGAGAACTGAACGCTATATTTTCTCACAGCATTAGATTTACAAAGATGATTACGATAAAAGGTTTGCGATTTGCTTGCGTGGCATTCCTTTAACCGGATACCCTGAGATACTTCTTCTCTGGGTGGCTATAGTGACATCCACATACATCTGGGATAAAAAACTGTGCATTTATGAATGGCTCAGTGAGTGAAGTTGCAAATAAAAATCGCTTTGTTGGCGCAATTTGGACCATGATTCATTATTGTATAGTACGAGCGATGTGGAATGCAGGAGCGCAACATAACTGAGGATCTTTAGATACACAAAGAGAGAACCAGAGAGAGAGAGAAAGAGAAAGACAGAGAGAGATAGACAGATATAGATGAAAGACTGAAGCCGCTTCCGCTGTTGATGTGAAGATAGCTTGCAAATTCTTTGACAACACTTCAAAACACTTTTGAAATGCCTTAAGATGCTTACTGGACTAAGTCAAACTCTTTAGTTCGAAACTGCATGAGATCTCTGACGAAAAATTAGGGTTTTTCAATCATAAGCAAAGTTACCGGAATATGATTATTATCATATGTTTTTTTGTCAATCTAAGAATCACATACTTTTACATTTTTGATGATTGACCAAAACAATATTTTCCGGGTTGTCAAATTTATTTATTTATTATATGACAATTGCAGATTTTCTTGTTCCTGCTTTTCCTGGGTTCACGCTTACAGCTAATCTAAGCTAATTATTATAATATTATGGTGGAAGCTACCCCAACAGATCAATTGTTCTTATTATTATTAAGTTTATAAAATCGGCTGCCCTAGAAGCCTATATCTATATGTTTAATGTAAGTGCTACGCATTCTCAAATGCGTTGAGGATTCCTACTAATGGTTACAGTATCCACATGTTCCTAATACTGATCGATCTCGTCACCATTGGTATTATTTGATTGACTCTTTTCTGGCTATAGTTTCCTAGTTTTTTGATATCATACTATCTTAAGAAGCTTGATTTCTTGAATGAGATTCAATTGGATTGGGCAGGAGGAGAAAGTTAGTTCGAGCTTAGCTATAATCAACTGAAACTAGCCATCAGTTGGCAATATGTAAAACATATATTCATATATTCAAACAACTGTAGGAAATGCCTTATGCATTCGTAGTCTTTCCACTTGTATTTTACAAATGCAAGTAATTCCCGCAATTTTAGTGATGATCGAAGCGCTCTTCAGTAATATTATTGTATGTATTCATATGTATTCATTCTTTTTTTTTTGCTGACACTGAAACACTGAAGCCGATAATGGCTTGGATAAATATTAGATGGGTTGGTTACACTTACACGGCCCACACGATGTAAGCAGCCTTCGATAGGAAGCCCATTTTGTAGCGCGGCCAAAGTCTTGGGCATGGAATAGTTGAACATGCCGTTGGATGCTTGAAATTCCTTCAAAACTGTTCACACTACTAATTATTATAAGGACAGACACCAAAAAAACAATCAAGTAAAACACAAGCAAAAAATGCGAAACAAGCGCTCAGTTTTAACATAAGTTGTTCACTTTTTTTTTTAAATTAAATTTTATAATTTATGTTGTACATTGTTGTCGACCTGTACACGCTTACAGTTCAAATGCTTCTGTTTTTTATTTGTTTTTTTTTTTTTTTTTGATCAATTTAAAGAGGCGCGCGAAATCGAAACTGAGTCGAAGTCAGTGTCAGAGTCGGAGTTGGAGTCGGAGTCGGAGTCGTACAGTTGGGTATATTTATGTGGTAAGGCAACAGTGTTAAATGCGAGTTTCCGCTGTATTTCTAATGTCGAAGAGCAAACGCAGAATGGACGCGTTTGTCTAGCGCCCAACCGATAAATATGAAATTGGAAATGGAATTAAGCGAGCACACGAAGTATACAACAACATCAACAACAACAAGAAGAAGAACAACAACAACAACAACATCAACAACAACATCAACACCAACAACTCCAAACAGCAAAGAAAATTGGTTAATTGTAATTTTATTTTTTGTGTTCTTTTTATTTCAGTTTGACGAAGTGCAACCGAAGCGCCAACGAACGAAGTGCCGAGCTTTAAATTCTATGTGCGGCGACAGCGACGCCGACTGCGGCTGCGACTGCGACTGCGCCACTGCGTTTATGCCAATACTTTAAGAATTAAATGAACGGCTTTTTAGCCGCTGGGCAGAGCTCGGCGGCTGACTCACAACTCATTTGATGGTGGTGCACTTGGATTGCGAGTGATTGGCGAGTGCGAGGTGTGAGCGGGAAAGCAGAGCAGAGCAGCGCAGCACATGTTATGAGCTGCCGTTAATTGACCGATCACCGGCTGTTCAATGCGCTCGGTGGAGTTCTAAGTGCTGCGAGGGCGCAGCAGAAGCTCAAAGGGCGCAGCACATTTGCAGCGATGACAACTGTGGCGTTGGTCATGGTTATGAGCTGTCGCTGATCAGCCGATCGCCGGCTGTTCAATGCGCTTGCTGGAGTTCTAAGT
The DNA here is from genome assembly GCA_035044105.1 of Drosophila nr. perissopoda 5 BK-2023a. Taxonomy (NCBI): domain Eukaryota; kingdom Metazoa; phylum Arthropoda; class Insecta; order Diptera; family Drosophilidae; genus Drosophila; species Drosophila nr. perissopoda 5 BK-2023a. The sequence continues at coordinate 5,038,274 of JAWNMK010000620.1, read as the reverse complement.
GCTGCGAGGGCGCAGCAGAAGCTCAAAGGGCGCGCCATGCGCTTAACAGGCCAAACAAAAAATAGTAGCTGTACTAGCAGCACTTGGTTGCGACGGCCACTGTCAAGCATAGCACGCATCCAAAACCTAAACCCAAACCCAAACCTAAATCCAACCCATGCCCAGAACCAATGAACTGTAAACCAAGCGAGACGAGACAGCAGCAACTATTGAGGCCCTGATTCGCCTTCAATGGGTCAAATCACAAACACAAATAACCCCTCGAAATCTCAAATGGTTGTCAACGCTTCAGTTGTGAAAAAAAACAAACAGAAAGAACAAGCATTTGAGGCACTACGAAAATTTAAATACCCTAGCCTAATGGAGTCGAGCTGCTCTAATCTAAATTCCAAAATGCATTTAAATAGCTGAACGATTGCTCCTTAGAGGCCCAATGCTTATAATTAGTGTTGCAATGTTGTTATTAGCATCATATAATTACTTATTAATGGATTTTATGGGAATATCGAGTTAGTAACGAAGATGACGTAGCTGTCACAACCCCGCCCTCCAATTAACCCAACCCAACCTAACTGAGGCAAAGTCCGAGATGCAGCTGTAGCTGGAGAGCTCTAGCCAATAAATTATAAATTTGTTATTGGTTTATTGTTTTATAATTATTATTATATAATAAATTATTGGTTTATTGGCAACGCTCATTTGTCGCTGACCCCAGCTTCCAATAAAAAAGCTAAAATTGAGCTAAACTGTCTCCATTTCGAGGGATTAGCCAAGTAAACAATTGGTGTTGTTTTTTATTGTTATTGTTGTTGTTGTAAAAGCAGCACGTTTTTAAAATAAATAAAAAGTATCAGATAATAAAATAAAACGGCCGCAAAATATGATAAGATATTCGAACAGAGTGATTAATGCGATAGATCAAGCTTACGCCGGAAACAAAGGATTGAAAAAACCAACAGATTGTTCCTATAGGAGTTATCCATACCAGCAATACCAGTAACTTCGGTTTAGACATCTTGAAAAACACAGGTTTTCATACAGAAGAAGAATACATCTTGCAAACGATTATTTCTGGAGCATAGAGAACTATAGACATGACTATAGCGACTATATGTATATGGTTTGAAGTTATCAAAATTGGTTAAGGGAGTACTTAATTCGTATATTCTTACAATTGAGAAAGACTAACGTTAAAGGTATCTCTTAGTCGAGCTCTTTCGACCTGTATATTCTAATTTTCTTGCTATATGTATATATATACACATTCCCATCGATTATTGCTTTGCTTTGGTCGAAACTGAACCAATTTTGTTGGTTTAACTGAAATAAAACTTGTCAAGAGAGCGCAGAGTTTGCTGCAGAGTACAGGGAAGAAGAGCGATGACATATGTACATATGTGTGATATATGGCAGCTTATCATACATGTTCTTACTTGCTGCATTGATTAGTAGATTTGTAGATTGGTTGGCCATTTGGACTGCCCACTCCCACGGTAATGCCAACTTGGATTTGATCGCCTAGTTTTTGGGATGCAATGAAGCATGATAATTTATCTAATTGAACGCAATTAAATCGCTAAAAATCAAATCGGTGGGCAGCTGCTTTCAGGCGGACCGCCTGTCATGAGACGGAGCTCGATTAGATCACGTCGACTAATCTATGGCTTAATCTTATAACAACAACAACAACAACAACAACAACTTGTTTAGATATTAAGGTCATAAAATGCATGTGAATATTTCCTCAATATTTGTGGTTGAGTCAACAACATTTTGAAGAAATATTGGCAATTAAACAATAAGTGTGTATAGAACGATTGGAATGAAGGTGGGGGCTGGTGCTGGTGCTGGTTGTGGTGCAGCAGGAGGTTCGGGCAATTTGTTGTTTTCAAAATACATATTTTGTTGACCTTGCTGTTGGTTGCTATTCGAAGTGTTTTGGAAAATTAGTTGGCAACCTTCGCAGCGATTTTCAAATGCAATTAACACACATGACTCCGTTGACGAGCTGAACCACTGAAGCAGGACGACCAACTGGCAATTGCTACCACCATCCAACTCCATTGAGACATCCATCGACCAACAAAGTCGCTGCCGATGACGCAGCAATGCAATTCGTGCCAAAGCCTTTGCCAAGTGCAACCGATGGCTATGACGCCGACTCTGCCAGTGTTCCACTATACATTCATGAATATGTACATCAATGTAGTATGTATGCATGTGTGTATGTACTTACATATCAATGTTTTATAATATTACCATTTGAATTTGCGTGTAGGTCAGAAACCAACCAATAAATTATACTAAATGTTAAGCACATCTCTGCTGCATCATCTTGATTGGAAGCTGCAGCTTCATTGGTTTACTTGGTCTACTTGGACAACTCATCTACTGCCTTGATGGGATTGTAACATCGTTGAATAGTTTGTCATTTACAACTCATTCAGAATTCAAACTCACTATAAGATATTGCTCTTCAATTGCTGCTTACAATTAATTCCCGATTCAATGGGAATCGAGTTCTCATTCATTTTTTTCGTAAAGACTCGTGAAAAATTGATTACCAACCAGATGGTATAAATGTACAAATTACACCTTCAGACAAGCTTAGCTTCTCATATACCCAAAGCTCTCATTGATGGAATATGTTGTGACAATCACTTACCTAAGCAAAATGGTCAGTTGCAGATCATGGCCAAGACGCTCCAAAGCGGGCACGCCCTCAACTCGTAGTATGTTAATTTTTTCTCGTAACGAACGGGACACAGTATGTTGGCCCTGACGTTCTCGTAGAATCTCCAGAATATTGGGTTGCCGTAAAAATGCAATGACCTGAAATATACAAAACATGGTGTATGGAGTATAATCGACGAAAGAACGACTTAGGCACGCTGAAGACTGTATGCACTTGTAGACCGGAGTCAACTGGATAATATCAACATTTTTCTAGAAATTTAAAAAGATGACCGATTCTTCCTATGACAGCCATTTCATATAGTAATCCAATCCGATCGGCTGACTATAGTATCTGCAGCCAAATGACGGACATTTGCAAGGTTTCATGAAGAAAGCTTCAAACTGAGGATCAAGTCTGTATGGGACTTTGAACATGATCTACAATCTTTATATATACAAATTGTATGGGTCTAACGGAATGTTTAACGTACTTAATTTTGAGTCATGAACACACAGGGAATAAGTTCCCAGCTATTAACTGAGATTGATTCGAGTTGGTGGAATTTTTGCTGTTCTCACCTTTTCGTTGTAGGCAATGGGGACATCCTCATAGCCAGACTGGGCATGGGCTCCGCTGGTGCTGGGGCCGCCGGCAGCACCACCGCTCAAACTCAAGGCGCAGGCGATGGCTGCCGTCGTAGTGCAATTATGTGCCGCGGCTGCTGCTGCTGCTGCTGTTTGGTTGGCACTGCCACGACAGGGACGTGGCGGGGGCAGGGGCGGCACGCCCGAAACCGAAGCCGTCGCATTGCTGCTGGAACTGGAGCTGGAGTTAATGTGGCCACTGGTGGCCGACAGGCAGTTGCCATCAACTAGATCCGGTTGCTGCTGTGGCAAATACTGATTCTGATGATGATGATGATGATGATGATGATGATGCTGCTGCTGCTGCTGCTGTTGCCGATGCCGGACGACCCGTGGACACTCGACGGGCAGGCGGGGATCCATGAAGGAAGTCTTCCGATGTTGATGATCGATGAAAAACTGTTTGCCGGACTGATCGATTTTCGTCTCCCAACTGGAGGGCAACTCACGGCTGAGTTGGGCAAATGTGTTGACCAGCGCCACCAGATCTTTGTTATACTGATAGCGCTGAAAGCACTGAGGATCGCGACGTATGCGCATCACCATGTGCTTCAGTGCCGCATTGCGATTGTAAATGGCTAGCGCCGCCTCATTTGTGTGCAGCAGCGAATAAAAGTCTGGACGGCAGAGCAGCAGCACTGCCGGATGTATGGCCAGATTGAGAGAGGCGGATGACGACAATGGCGCCGGCGGCGGCGGTGGCGGCATAGTTGCACCACCAATACCCCCAACACCAGCACCACCATCAGCAGGAGTAACTGTGGATGACTGTGAAGCTGTTGTGGTCTGGGCAGCGCCACGTGGCAGATTATATAGCTGATTGTGGGCGTGGCCCATGGACGGCTCGACGGTGTGCATGGACAGACGATTCTCATTGGTGATGGTGCGCCGTATGGACTGATAGCGTCTATCCAGCTGCTGACGATGATGCTGCTCCCGTCCGCTGGGCACAGTACTGGGACCACCCGGACGCTGCCACGATGTGGTGCGTGTTGTATGATCAATATAAAATATACGACCATGACTATCCATGCGCGCCTCCCATGCCGGTGGCAATGGTGGCTCTCCCACGCCTGCTCCATTCGCACCATTGCCGCTATCCACAATGCCAGCGCCGACGGCAGCTGCGGCGGCTGCTGCTGCTGCTGCCGCAGTGCGTTCGGGTATGGAGGGCAGACGAGTGCTGCTAATGTGCAGCATTTCATTGTTGTCAGCCAGAACAGCAGCAGCGACGACGACTCCAGGAGCTGGCGAACCGGGCGGCGTCTGCAATTGACTAGAGTTGCACTCCGGTACGGAGTTGGCAGTGACGGCCTGCAGACGCGCATGTCGCCGTGCATGATGAGTTGGCGTTGGTGGACAGATGAGTCCAGTAGTAGGTGCACTACATCCTCCTCCTGCTCCTGCTCCTGCACCTGTTCCGCCGCCACCACCACCCACACGTTTCAATAGCCTCTGTTGTGGACGCTGAGCATGAAATGTGGGCGTCCCAGGTGGCGGTGGTGCCAATGGCAGTGGCAGCATTGAGTCCAAGCCACCAACGCCACGTCCACGCGTTGGCGAATGCTGCTCTGGACTCAGACTGAGATCCAGCGGCGATGCACTGCGCGTGGAACAACCCGAAGGTGGACTACGTTGGCGCTTCGGGGATAGCAGCAGTCGCGGAGAATTGTTGCAACTATTGCTGCTTACCAGATGATGCGGTTCATCCGTGGTGCCCTTGCCATTGGAGAGGGCGCGTGTCAGGGGACGATGCTGTCTCAGATAGGGGAAATGGTGTGCGACCAGGCCATTGTTGGAGTTGCCACTTCCACTAGCCATGCTGCAGTTGTTGTTGTTGTTGTTACTGCTGCTGTTGCTGTTACTGTTACTGTACTGCTCCTGCAGCGGAAATGTGGGAAACTCATAGGTTAAATGGGCGGGCACCTTTTGTGTGCTGATCGTATTGATGTAACTATCGGGTCCAATCTTCTTCTGTATTAGCGGCTTAAAGCGCATCGGCGGCTGACTGACCTCCGTCAGTCCAGTTCCAGATGCGGGCCCGAGTCCGGGTCCTGGTCCTGGTCCTGGTCCAGGCAGACGCAATGGCGAGCTGTTGCTGTTGGTGCAGGCGCCGCTGTAACTGGGCGCTTCGTCCTCATGGAGTTGCTCATCTGTATCGAGTATGTCGAACTTAAAGACGTCACCATGCAGCTTGATTTCGCGTCCAATGGCACGTGGCGGCCACGAGCGCTCCAAAGGACGATGCTGTGCCGGCGGCTGTCGCAGATTATTATTATGTTTTTGACGACCCAGTGCTCCCGATCCCGAACTGGATGCTGAGTTAATATAAGCACTTGCTTGCAGAGCTGCTGCAGCGCCCAGTAGACTCTCAACGGCGGCGGCTTCCTCATCCACATCATCGTCATCAGCCTGCTCGTGATCGTGATGAGGCGTCTCCTCTTCCTCCTCCAGCTGCTCGTCCTCTTGTTGCTCCTGCAGCTCGGCAACGGTGAGCGTGTCGACCATTTCAGCGGGCACCGTCTCAAAGCATTCACGTGCCACCCACAAATTAAAGCTATCGCCATTGGACGCAATTGATTTGGTTTTCCTCTTGGAGCTGGCGCTTTGCGGTGACAGTGTCCACGACTTGCGACGCGCACCGCCGCCAACGCTGCAGCTGCCATCGCTGCCAATACTGCCGTTGCACGAACTGCTCGGCGATAGCGTTGCACCCGCTCCAGCTGCCACAGGCGTCTCGCATGATTTGGTCGTTAGCAATGTCTGGTGTTTAGGTGCTGATCCAGCTGCTGTTGTTGCTATTGTTGTTGTTGTAATTTCGCTAATTTCGTTGTTTGTCTCATGTTGCAAGTCTCTTGGAGCTGTTTTTTTTTTTTTGTGTGCAACTAATTAGATCATATCCATAATGACATTTATAATTTTTAATCACTTACTTTGGTTACGTTTTCTGCGCATCACGATCGCATCCGATGCTGCATCCAGCTGCTGCTGCTGCTGCGGTTCAGTGCCATTCTCAGCATCCACAATCACATCCGCATCTGCATCGCAAATATTCACTCTGACGTCACCGACCAAAGTTAACGCACTTTGAAATGCAGTTTCCAGCTCATCGCTTTCATTGCCATTGCGCGCCTCGTAGTAAGCATCCTTGGTATCATCATCATCATCATCAGCATCGTCCTCATCATCGCCATCATCATCATCGTCGTCATCATTATCCTCTTCTGCGTGATTGCTTTGCACTGCTGCGAGTTGAGTATCGTGCTCAGCATCCGCTGAACTCTGGCCCAGGCAGCTAGTTGTGACGCCCGTTACAGCAACGTTCGCTGGAGCCTCCATGCTACAGCTCCAGATGCTGATGCTGTGGCTGATGCTGGTCCTGCTCCTGCTTACCCCACCCCAACTGCGGCTTCTGCTCTACTTTTTTATAGATTTCTAGTTTGGCATAATATTGGCTGTTTGCTGCTGCGTCGTTGTGTTCTTGCTATCGATAAGTTTTTGAATGTGTTTTTGGTGTGTACTCGAACAGCTGTTTGCTGGACCTTCATCTTAACCACCACTGTACACGCTACACAACAACATTGCCCTCATTTGCAGCACCACTGTAAAAGCAAAAAGAAAAAGGCGACAACAAAACGTAAACAAAAGTATGACCAGCATTTTGTAATTGGCATGGTCACCCTTTTTTCAGTATTTTTCTCTGATTGCGACCAACTCGCAAATAACTTGAATCATTTCAATTTGACAAATACCACACTTGTTATTTATGGCCGATTATCTAGCGTACATACATATATAAAAAATCGATTTATTTTATGTTCACACTTTGAAAAGTCCATACCATACAGCTGCAACAGAAGCCTATGCTTTTTAGGATGTCAGCAGAAGGAGTTGAGGGCCATCACATCATAAGCCAGAGAGATGCCCAAGTTCTTTCAGATTAACTTGCCTTACTAACCAAGGGATGAAATGTTATCTGAATATTCGAGCGAAATTTCACTGTTCATATGAGTAGCAAGAGAGAATGGAGGACTCTAAATTAAGTCCTCCCTGTGAAACCGCATACCATAAATTGGTACAACGGATCACTCATGGATCAGGGCAACCTGAAACGTAGCTATCGGAATACGGATATATCCAACCTATCCGATAGTCAACCATCAATAAGGGGGACTAATATAACATCAAAAGTAGTCCATGAGATACGATCCAAGCTTGAGCAACTCTGGACACACAATAGGCTTGCCCTAAGATGGGGCCCCTAACAGGGCCAGATCCGTTTTGTGGCATAAGCAGACACACAATACGACTGCAACTTTGGAACGAAGAGAGACAGAGGCGACAACGGTGCTGGGCAGAGACAGCAGGACTCCGACAAGTTGTTATAATCCTAAACGATTTAAGCAAGTAATAACCGTGGGGAAGAACAGACTTCGGATGACCACCGGTCTACTGCCAGGACATTGTAGACTAAGAAGTCACATAGCTAAGGTATGTAGTTATAGCAGGGAACTATGCTAGTCTTATGAAAGCGAGGAAGAATTCTCAATGAACATCCTAGCAGAGTGTGTCGCCCTAACTGGAAGAAGATGCAGCTTCCTAGGGATGCATGCCAGCAGTTTCAAAGTCATCGAATCCCTCAACCCAGCAAAGATTCTCGTATTCGTGCGGAGCAGGAACTATAGGCTCAGAAGGGGGCACAATAGATCTAGTAAGTCGCAGTGCAGGTATTCCAATAAATATAACAATGGTTACGCTTAAACATATCTATGAAATTACACAATGTGAGATTAGTTTAATGTGAGTAAAGTTACACCAAATATAAAATAAATTAAAATAATAAATATACGTGTATTTTTGGGTTATGTAGTGTTTTTACCGTTAACGCCTGCGCTTTTGCCGGCTGTACGCTGCTCATTTTATCAGTTTGGCCATCTTTTTTTTTTTTAGTTTGTGTTCGTCGGCGCCAACGACTCTGGCCATGCTGTGGTCTCCGTTGGGAAACATGTTACATGTTGCTTTCATACTTATATTCAGTGACGCATAATTAATTGTGGCGCCCTGAAAGATATAAACTGAAAATGCGTCCTAATATTTGTTAAGATAAGTTAGTTATATATTTTTATTGGCAAATTGTTGTAATCTTAAAATAAACAATGAATGAATAGAATATGTATTTAATTTGTAATTATTTCAGTAATTAAATCAAAATGAGATACACAGCAATTTTTAAATAAATTTATTTACGCTTTTTTTTTAATTAGTAATATAAATTTAAAGTTTTTCTTTTTCATTGCTTTGCGAAAATGCATTGTTCAAGTAATATATTTAAATGTACAATTTTTTAGCGTGTGGTTAACTTTTTTGAAGCACTGTTCCCTTCGCTGCTGCTCGGCAGCGACTGCAAGCCAATTACGGTAAAACAAAATTGTCATATAATTTCAATGGTCTGAATTTCGTTGGACCGAAAAGAGCTGATGATTTTTTAGAAAAATATTATTTATTGTTTTGTGTATTACGTTTGGTTGTGATTGAGAAATGTTTGTGCACCCCAAGAGCTATGAAATGGATGCTACTTTCTCTGTGCCCGAATCGGACTTGGATATCAACAGCATGGGCATCGAATTGCCATTGAATAATAATAAAAATAAAAATAAATGTAAAAATGCTCACCAGCCGGGCGTCAGTAAAACCATATGCAAGTGTTTTGCTAGCACATATCAGGACTATTGCCAGCACACATCCATACATGGTGTACAGTATCTCGGGGAGGAGAGGCGACCGATTAAGGAGCGCATCTTCTGGCTATGCGTTTTCGTGGTGTCCATTTACTGTTCGGCGAAGCTGATCTACAGCGCCTACACCAAGTGGAATGAGACGCCAGTGATTGTCAGCTTTGCGGAGAGATCGACGCCCGTATGGAATATACCCTTCCCAGCTGTGACCATCTGCTCGGAAACGAAGCGTGTGCTGAAGACGCAAGGCAACCACAACAATTCATATGCGAATCTCTACCGTCAATTTACAGCCGATATGCGGTCTGGTCGCATTTTCCGGCCACACAATATCACTGCGTGGGAAATGGAGGAGTTTCGTACGTTGCTGCACATCTGCAATAAGCAGATCATCGAGCAGGATATGCCGCTGATACCGGGCGAAGATGTGGATTACACGGATGTGCTCGAACGGATGTTGCCACCATTTGAGCGATACTTCTTCTACTGCCGCTGGCTGAGTCGCTTCAATGAGTGCCACAAATACTTTAAGCAGACCCTGACAGAGGAGGGCATCTGTTATACGTTCAATGGACTGCAAGCGACGGAGATTTATCGCGAGGATACATATCAATATCATTACAGCAGCAATATGGCTGTAAAGCAGAATGTCACCGCGGGGAAATGGAGCTTGGAGACCGGCTATGATGGCAACAGCGATGTCGAAACTTATCCGGCACGTGTCTTAAGTGCGGGCGCTCGTTCGGGCATATTCATGGCACTGCAGAGTTTCAAACAGGAGGTGGACTATGCGTGCAGGGGGCCCGTACAGGGATTCAAGGTGTCGCTGCATGCGCCGGACGATGTGCCGCAGGTGTCCAAGCAATTTGTACGCATACCGATGGGCAGGGAGGTGCTGATTGCCGTCAAACCAAATATGATAACTACATCGTCTGGCATTGCCGAATATCATCCGCTGCGGCGGCAATGCTTCCTCAGCCACGAGCGCCAGCTGCGCTTCTTTAAGATCTACTCGGAGTCCAATTGCCAGCTGGAATGCCAGGCCAATTTTACGCTGAGCCAATGCGGCTGCGTCAAGTTTTCGATGCCGCGGAGCTTGGACACGCCAGTCTGTGGCGAGGATAAAATACATTGCTATGATCGGGCCGAGACGCAGCTGCTCGTTCGCGAGTTCCATCGCGTGCGCAGCCTGAATGTGGTCGGCGAGTCGCCGAGCGGTCTGGAGACCGCATGCAATTGTATGCCCGCGTGCACATCGCTCATTTACAACACGGAAATCTCGCAGGCCAACTTCGATTTGGATGAGATGCTGGTCGCCGAGGGAGATACGGAATTTATGCGCGAATATCCCGGTTCGCAGATGTCCCGCCTCTCGATATACTTCAAGCAAAGTCAGTTCATCACCTCGAAACGATCTGAGCTGTATGGCGTAACCGAGTTCTTGGCCAATTGTGGCGGCATCTTTGGCCTTTTCATGGGCTTCTCCATACTAAGCATGGTGGAGCTGCTCTATCACTTTACATTACGCTTCGGTGTCAATCTGAAACATTTGTTTAAAGTGAATTTCTAGCCGAGAATCCCATCCACGTAACTTTTGCATCTGTTCATCCGCTATTTGCATATTGCGCATGCAATCAGGTCAAAAGTACCCTTTTTATTTATCATTTCCAATTTATATTTTAAGATTTCAACTCATTTGATATGAACATATTTGTAATTTTGTTAATCATCTCATAAGCTTTTCCAATTGATTTTATGTTGTAACCAAAAAAAAAAGCAGTCGTTAAAGAGTTAATTGTCATTCATGTCCGCATTTGCCATTAACAAGGCGTCGCCTTCATTTTTAGAGTTATAGCTTAAGAGCAAGTAAATTGTGAAATGTGCTTATCTTACGATGTGTGTATGTTATTTGTTAAGTTTTTATATTATAGATATTTGCGAAACGAACAATATTCGGCATTTTGTATATGGCAAAAGCTCTTTGAAAATATTTGCCAATGCGTGAATTCGCCTTGGACCAATTCTGTACTCAGTCTTGTGGCTGCTGCGCACATTTTTACGCGCCAATCGCAATTATCGATACTTATCGTAGCGTTATCGCATAACCTGACTTGAAAGGTGTCATTCCAGCTGAATGTCGTAAGCGCGAGTAATAATAAACTCTCGATTGGGATTAACTTTGGCATACACATTTGCATATTAAGATACAGCGGTTTATTAAGATCAGATGTTAAAAAAAAATGTATTTAATTTTCCAGACTTATAATGCTCACCATGAATTTGAGACATAAAGAGCGTAATTTATCAAAATAAATCGATTTTATTTCGTTTAATCAGTAATAAGCATGTTTCACTTGAGAACAATTTTTGTTTTATACACAATTTCGAAAAATTGGTATTAAGCGATTTTTTTTTTTAAATGGGTTACAGCACCGCATTAGGTAGGTTGTAAATATGTACGTATGTTTGCCTCGATTTTTGTTACAATTTTTGTATGGTTTTTTTTTTTTTTTTTTTTAAAGCGTTCTGTGTACAGATTAAGTAGCTCAACATTCGCATGGATAACCGATTAAATTTATATAGATATATGTATATGTTTATGCGTATGAATATTGATAAATATGTATTTACATTTTTGCATACTGCTAATAGAACTCGTGATCGAAACTCAACTGAATTGCAATTTGCGTCTTTAGTAACTAAACCGATGCTCCAAAAAACACAAATAAAAATAATAATGATAAAATTATATTAGAATTAAAACAATAATCTACAAAGCACGAGCCCAGAATAACAGAACTGAACAAAATTAAGCGAATTTTACAAACCTATATAAATTGTATATATATATATATATATATATATATAATAAGTATTCGTCATCGTATAATACGAATTCAAACACAATACAATACAGAAGATCGTTAGAACAATTTCACTTATCTGTATGTATAGCAAATTGATAACTGTCTGCTTTGCTTTTGTCATATAATGCAAAATGCAAAACACAAAAATCGCTGGAAGATTCAACGGTGCTGAGACCCAATTGGATTTATGTTTGCGTATGCACATTGTATGTAGTACGTATATATATATATAAATATATATGAATATATATTTAGGATATTAGTTGGTAATACGAGGCGTACAATAGTTTACTTAAAATCATCCGTCTCGAGTATCTCAAAGTCGCTTTCATCGGATGAATCCAACGCGGTCACCTGGCGTCGCTGAGATTTGGCCAGCGCTACACTATCTGTGCTATCTGTTGCAGCGGACAGCTCGTTGGCGCCCCACTTGACCAAGTTGGACATGAGGCTGGGAAGCAGGGACTGCGCCGCTTGTGCCTTAACAGCGATAGCCAATAGAGAGCTGGCGCTGCCGGTGGGTGCATCGCTGATCATCGCTGTACCCGTTAGCTGAGGCAGCGACGGAGCGCCAGCATCGACGCTGGTATGATCGGGAAACTGCAGACCCTTGGATAGGCTCTCCTCTGACGACGATGAGGTGGTGGACAATGATGAGTCTCGTTTAAAGTGTCCCCTGCGAAAATCCATCGTTTTGTCTGCCTTTGACAAATTGGTATTGTTGGTGGAATCGTTCGGCATTGTCTGTTCAGATTTGACGTAGCCTGCAGCACTTCGTTCCTCTGCTGTCTGCTTGGACTGAGACATCAAGGGCACCAACTCATCATCCTCGTCCGTTGAGTGCTCATCGATTTCGGGTATGGAATCGGGTATTAATAGCTCAGAAGGTATATCATCGCTGCGATCGTCATCATCATCATTATCGCCAACCCCATCGGCATCGGTGGGTGAACTGATTGTAGCCACATCACTGGCGCGCTCCAGCACAAACAGATTCGATTCGTTCACGTCGAGCATGAACTCATCATCCAGTTCCGCATCGGCATTTTTATAGTTGATCTTCTCTGCCCACTGAAAATCTGCAAGTGAAGTGAAAACAATATTTAATGTGTGTATATAATACATATAAAAATATGAAATATATTTACCTTTGCGTTCAATTTGCAGCAGCTTGAAATTGTATTTGGTGGAGAAGAGTGCTGAGAGTACCAATATGGTCAGCACCAGTGTTGAGCCCGATAACAGATGTCCCAAAATGGCAAGGGTGGCCAGGCAGCCGCTGCTAACCAGACAGAACATGCTGGGTGAGTTGTGACGCCAATTCTCGGCACGATGGAACCACGACTCGAATTTGTTGCGCAGCTGCGGTGTAAGGACCACACGATAACTACACCGTGTCCAATAGAGCCAGTAGCTGAATAAGCCCAGGAAGAGCACACCCAACGGACGAACACTGCAAAGATAGACAGCCAGGCAGGCAAACCAGGAAGCAATTAGCCAATTAGCACACACTGAGAGCAACAAACTCGTCGAGGGATCTTGAAGATGAACTGAAGATGTTGACGGGTCAAGCACAAATGCGACTTGCTAACTTGGCTAACCAGCTAACCAATTACCAATCGCATATAGCGTTACTCTCTATATAAGTTTCTTAAGACGGCTAAAAACCAAAAAAAAAAAAAAAAAACACGTTCTAACAGGAAGCAGCTGGTCCAGTATCATCACAATTTTATATAACTTGGTTTTGGTTATGGTTTCGGTTTTGGTTTTCGTTTCGTTTGTTTATTGTGCGAACTCAGCTGATCTGTGTTTGTTTCTGTTTTCTTCTACTTTGTGTGTGTGTGTGTGTGTGTGTGTGTGTGTGTGTGTGTGTGATTCCCTGTTTGCTAGCATCTGACTGAACCTGACTAATCTACAGGTTATGCAAAGAGCTCTTTCGCACCTCTCTCTCCCTTGCTCTCTATCTATACGTCTCTCACTCTCTCTCTCTCTCTCTCTGTCTATCTTGTGCACAGCTAGCTGTACGGAAATGTTCAACGCTAATAAGCAAAAGTGACTTAAATTGTTGTTATTTCAAATTGTTGACCTTTCAAACGCGCTGATTAACTTTCGTTCCTGTATATTTGGATTTGCTTATTTTTCGAATAGTCGTTCATTCATCGTTTGGTCTTTGAATAAATATCAATTTAATACTAAACTAAAGGTGTGACAATATAATTAATAAAAATTATAAAATATTATGGTTATAGTTACTTACTGACTATGTAAGTGCATAGCAAAAAACAAATGTATTTTTAGCAAACGCTGGCAAACAATTTGGCTACGTAATGAGTATATCTGATCTATATCTGTGAAACTTTCAGTTGGTCACACATTAATTTCGCCAAATCAAACAGATTATATACATTGAATATTGTAAGTTAGTAAACACGTATTCATTCTATATATATAAAAAGTTATAGGCAGCAAATTTGTCGCTTTTATTAGATTAGATTTTTTAAAGTGGGGCAAATAGCGAAAGTTGTCATTCCTCAATGTGCGTTGTATCTGAGTTGGCAATAACAAAAACAGCATACGCAAAACTGACTAATCACCTTCTAGTCTTTGTTATTTGTATGCCCATTGATTACCAAGCGAAACCAAATTTGGTACGCACATCACGTGTTATGATAGGGTTATCAGCTATGCACTGTACAGGGTGCTACCTCCTTGCTGTATCTCGCTCACTCTCTAGCGAATTGGAGAATTCGAATTATCACAATGCTTACACTTGACCGCCAGGTTACACATTTGGTTTACCGCAAAAGCCAAAACAATATTGTCAGAGGAAATATTAACTGACAACATCCAATAATAATACAAGTCTAAATAGAATCAGCCCCCAAGTGTTTGTTGTCACAATAAAAAGTTTCATTAATGTAAAGAAAGTTGCTGATATATGTACATTCATTTATATATATATATATATGTACATACATTTATATATATATATATGTACATACATTTATATATATATATATGTACATACATTTATATATATATACATATGTATATATTGAATAATGGTATTTGATTTTGCTTTTGTTGTTGATGTTATTGTTATTGGCAGTTGTTGGCGTCGTTGCCTGACAAACAACCTTTAGCTGCATAACAGTTGTTGTTGTTGTTTATTTTCACTGATAATCAGTCGACTGATAAACAAACTAATGCAGCATAAGTGCATTTTGAGAAGACTCGTTCTACTCTCAAGATATAATCTAATCTAAGCACATATGCGTCCCTATATAGAATCCGACTTAATGCGAACCATTTTTGCTATATTCTCCATTGGTTAATTGCGCCACACAGCGAAATTGTGATTGCACACACACACACACGCATACATGTGCAATGCAAGCCAGGGCAGCAGCTGAGCTGTTTGGGGGTATGCATGGAAATGACATATATATATATATATATACAAATAAATATATATATATATATATATATATATATACGTGTGTGTGTACTATTTATGCATGTAAAAAGTCAGCACAAAGAACAACGCAACTGACCACCAACGAAATACATACATACGTCTTTACATACAGACATGTATATACATAGGTAGAAGCGGGGGGCCCAAAGGCAACGCTGAGCAGCCAGCCGAAACCAAGGTGTAAGCACGTATACACTTACACATATGCATGTCACATATATACGTATTCAGATGTATATATACTTATTCCTAAAATAAAACATTGCAACTTTGAACAAGAGAAAGTTATTTTGTTGGGACGAATTTTGAATACCCTTGCACGCATATATATATATACATATATATATATATATATATATATATTTATATAGACTACTGGTCCTGATCAAGATGTGTGAACATATATATTTAATGTCACATTTCAACAGGTAATATGTCAAAATGATAAATGATAATATCCACTGCTAGGGTATTTAATTTGGCCACGCGACGAATCGTCCACGCTCTCCCTCTCTCTTCTAAACACTTTCTTTGTCTCATTCTCTTTGCGCTGCCGTTCCTGTGTCGCCGGCTATAGAATTTATTTTTGTTCCTTTAAAATGGGAATGCGTTTGGTTTTGGCTTGTGACCCAAATTTGGAAGGCGTGAGTACACACCTTAAGTATTAAAATTATTGACAACTTCATGCAACAGGAATATGGAAAGTGTGTATGTATGAGTTTGTGTGTGTGAGTGCTTTTACTTACCAGGACATTAGAAGCACAATGAATAGAGCGATGGCAGCCCCTTGCAGCGTTAGCCGCGAAGGTCGTGGAATTTGAAACATATTTTCTTTGTTGATAAATTGGTCTTACTCTTTCGGTTTTCGGCTTGTTAATAAATGTGCTTTGAACAGAATGTGGCCCGTTAATTGGGTTACTTTGCTTTGTTTTGGTTTTGGTTTGGGTTTGCGTTTGGGTTAGGGTTTGTGCTTATGTTGGGTTAGTGTTCGACAATCGGTTCCAATTGATCGAACAGCTGTGCGCGCATGGGCACCGTTACATCAATCTTTGCACTTGCACTTTTCCTCACTGAATGCGAATGCGAATGGTCACAGCCAGAATCTCAATTCACTCTTGAGGGGCACTGAGCCAACTTGTTTTTCCGGCCGATGCTGATTGTTGCTGCTGCGTAGAAATGAAATATTGCTGAAAACAACAGAATATGGCAATTTACCAAAAATAAATGCAAACGAATAATCCAAATAAGAAAAACAATATAGTGCCTGTTCGTATTATTATTATTAAAATGGGACAAAAACAGAAATGTCCATAATGATAGGGCACTTTCGAATCTCTCTGCTCTCAATGTGGACAACAACGACCAAACCATACTCTCACTCTCTCACTCTATAACAGCAAAAGGTTATTCAAATATATACTTTGTAATCACATCTACAGAAATTGCATTTGTTGATTTATCGATAGATCAGATTTGTATACTAAAATACTTATGGGTAAAGCGTTTTCAATTCTGCGTATACGCCCGCCTTTCCATTTGAAACAGTGTGCAAACATAACAAAAATAACGGAAATTAAATTGCGTTGCGATTGCCACCCAATATTTGAATGGGATATGTAAGATAATTGTGACATATTGCCTCCTTAAAGAACTGCAGTTACTCAGCTCAGCGAAGGAAGCGTTGGCGTTTGGCATTGGCCGCGCCTGAGACGCCGGCTGCGTGCTACAGCGAGAGGGATTGAGGGATTGCGCAAACGATCGGGCGCGTGAGCAGCAAGCAACAACAATGTGGTGCGAGGAGTGAGTGAAGTTGTGATAATAACAAAAACAAAGCCAAATAACAGAAAAGCGTAAAAAGAACGCGAAAACAAAAACAGCAAAGTTGTTTGGCCTTCGATGTCTTTTCAATTGCGTCGCAGAATATACATACATACATATGTACTTACGTATTTAATGTGTGCGTGTGTATAAATATATATATATATATTTAAATATATATTCATACATATATATTCATATATATATATATATATATATATATATATATACATACATATTATATATATGCGTAAGCATATATGTGTGTGTGGTGTTGTCATTCTTTTTGTACTCTATTCTGCTCTAGTATGTACAAAGTAATTAAATACAAAGACATTTTTTTATGTACATACATACATATATGTACGCAAAGCAAATAAAAGTCAATCGACTTAAGACTTGCATTTTAGACATTTCGCAAGTGCCCACCGCAAAAAAAAAATAATTCTGGTTGAAACAAACGCCTCCCTTGGAAGCAAACTAAAACGCAGTTACAATTACAGCTCAATACTCCGCACCCCCCTCACCATCCTCAAGCTAAAACGGCAGCTGCTACGGATAACAACACCCACACATACACACACACATCCGACGACTCAGATACAGAAACATTTACAAGGCTACTACATACATATGTACATATTTTCGCGCACATGTGATTTTTTGGAATTGAACAAATCTTGCATTCTCAACTCAATTTGTTTCTGTATTTGTTCAAATATGTCGGCAGATCTTGAAAGACTTATTTTTGTAATTCGCACACACTCGCACACACATAAAAAAAACGCTCCTGGAATAGCGTGCAACAGCACACAAAACAACAACAAATGTTGAGAGTCGCGTCGTTGCCCGAGAAGAGTGAAGGGGCTGGGACGGGTAGAGTTGAGGTTTGACTGTGGGGGGTACGTACGTCCTTATGCTACACGATCTTATGCTGTTTTCGGCACCAGAACGAAACAATTCGATATACAATTTGGTCAAATATTGATGCTTGCGCGTCACTTTTGTCCCTGTCTGCTTGCTCCGATTTTAGCCGCCCAATAAACAAAAACAAAAAAATTTATAATAACAACGAACTAGGTCCGAAACGCGCAACGCGATATCAAATGCTATGTTACGCCTATGTTAACCTGCTGCTCAACACTCGTTATATCGGCATTTCGATAACCGCTTGACATCGACGGTATCATCGATTTCGTGTAACAGCGCATGTTATCCAACCTGTACAGCAAAGCGCGCTGCGCGCAAGAGCTGCCCACTTGCTCGAAAGCAAATTGAATTCAAAAACATCAGCAAGCTGGCAGTCTCATGCAAAGTAGTCGAACAGAAAAGCATTTTATTTTTTATTAATTAATTATTCTTGCTGCTTTTCTTTTTAGTTTGTATTTATGTTCGTGTGGCAGCCAACCGACAGACGTTCAGAGTGCACAGTTGTCCTTGAAATTGTCATGGCAACTGACAAACAAACGTAGTTAGCTTTCAATTATAGCTTTTGGCAACACGCACACTGGGCGAAATCAAAAACAGAAACAAAACATAAATGAAAAAAGAGCATCGCTTGGCATTGTTTCACACAACATTCCTTCCAAAATTCACTGTGCATTTAACAACAATTTCTTTTATATGGATATGGATAATGTAAGGTGAGTTTACCACCATTAAGTAAATAAATTGTATAATTCATCTTTGCTGTTTTGCTCTCTGTTTTATTTTCGATGGTTTATCACAGATTTGCAATGGATGTGCTGCGTGCCGCCGCAGAACAGAATGAGGACAGATTAAGATTGGATAGCAACACACCGAATGTCGCCAATCCCTACCAGCTGGCAGTGCCGCCCGAATACGTGTCGCAGTTCCGGATCGATGGTCAACCCATATTACCGCCACTCGTGAGTATATATACATGTATATATGTGGGGAGTGCCATTACTGAAGCATGCAAATTACCATTTACAGATGACGGCGGAAAAGCGACGCCAAATGCAGCAGCTACGACAGCAAGCTAAGGCGCTAGAGGCCAAGTACAGGCAGCCGCATGCCATCAGATCAACATCACCGCTAGACGAGGAACAAGCAGACAGCAGCAGCAACACCAGCAAAAGCAGCAACAACAGCAGTAGCACGAATAGCACAGTGAACAGCATGCATCAACTGCCACAACTGCAGCAAACGGAAACGTTTATCTATGATAGCACACGCCAGCAGCAGCAGCAACAGCAGCTGCTGCAGAAGGATGTGTATCAAGAGGAGGAGCTTAGCAGCTCATCAGGATCAAATCGACCCCAGACTCTCAATATTGAGTCGAAGAAGCATACGGCATTAGCTGGTCTTTCGATAACTGCAATACCAACGATATGCGTAAATCCGCCAACACCGATGCAGTCATCGACGAAGCCATCATGCGTGTCAACACCAACTATGGCCACAAGTTCAACGACATCGCTGAGCGCAATGCGACAACGCAAATTGAACAACATAAGCGGTCGCATTAGGCTGTTTGAGTGCTCTGGCCTGGGCAAACGGATGGAGCCACTGCAGCCGGAGTCGACCCATTTGCTTTGGCAGAACGAGACGCTGATTGGACAAGCGGACAAGCGAATGATGCGCTCCAGCACCAGTCCAGCACTGAGCGCTTCCCCAATGGATTCGAAGCAATTGCATCGATCGCGTTCCTTCACGCTGGAGCAGCCTTCACAGGCGCTGATCGAGCACATGCAGCGCGAGGGGAAAAGGCCGCCAACACCACCCCCAGTGCCACCACCAGTCCCACCATTGCCAGCTCAATTATCGACACGTTGCCGCTTCGCAATGCCAGCAACGAGCAACGGCAACGACAACGGATCGGGATGTTCATCATCGATGGGTTTGGCGCATTTGCGTCGCGACACCGTCGAGTCGCGGGCCAAACAGGTGCAACGCAACACTCCCAGATCCCCGGCAACATCTACAGAGGGAAGAAGACGGCGTGGTGGCAGTAGCAACAGCACAACGGCTCGACTGCAGCATCAGCAACAGCAACTGGAGGATCTGTTGCAGCGTGCGCTGCACGAGACAACCGATTGTTTGGCGGGACAGGAGCAGGTCGAACGCAACAGGCTGGCGCTGGCCAAGCGCCAAATGTTTAAAGATATCAAGACGGCTCATCGGGATCGCTTCCAACAACTTGTGCAGTATCAGCACGAGGAGCAGCGTCGCATGCAGGAGGAGTTCGATCGCCAGCAAAAGTTTCTCATCGAACAGATATGCACCGAGATCAATGTGTCCGCCTATGCGCATGAGCCGCTCACCGCTGCGGCCAGTGCCATTTCCGAGTACACCAGCACCGATGATTTGCCAACGCCAACGGCAACATCTCACTCCTCGACGCCACAAAGTTCGGAGTCCATTAGCCAGGGGCACTCCATGCATATGGCACGAAAGCGTCTCTTCGACATAGACAATAATTCTGATGGTCAGGGCATAGAGTTGATGTCGCTGTCGCTGCCTCTGCAGAGTGCGTCCAGTGGATCCAAGTCCAACTCACTGCGTAGCAACAACAGCAAAATCAAAAAGCCCATACAGCGCAGCCAATCGAAGAAGGTCAGCAGTCCACCGCTGTTGTCCAAGTCGCCGACTCCAGTGCAAAGAGCCAGGAAAAATAACAGCAAGAACGGCAACAACAACAGCACCAACAACAAGACAACAACATTGACACCACAGACGATGGCGACCAGCAAAAACAATACACGCAGCAGCCCGCAACAACAGCAAGCGTTGCAATTGGCCAAGACTCGACGCAGTGCATCCCCGAACCGTCTAACTGTAAGTAGCCAGTGTGCTCCCAGCTACTGTCTGGGGCAATGTGTTAACCAAAAAAAAAACAAAAAACAAACAAATCTCTTCCTTTTCTTCAAATCTGTCTGTGCGAATTGCGAATTGTATGCGAATCTGCTGTTCTGCTCCAACAGCAGCGCTTTGTGGCCAAGAAGTGATAGTGATTAATGCAATAAATCCAAAAGTGCCTTAAGCCAAATATATTGGCAATCTCTGGGAACAAATAGCAACTAGCAACTAGCAACCACTAACTAACTAATCATTTGACAAACATTCCCATTTCCAAAATGTTGGAGGGAGATCATCGAACTAACTAGAACTAATTTACTAATAGCGAAACCACTAATGGCTCTAATTATTAATGATCTGATCTGATATCATTTGATCCCATTTGATTGATCATCGCCAGCAGTCAGAGATGCAGCGACGCCATGAAGCTGCCACGCTGCTAAATGCTGCCACACGTGGCTTCCTCGTGCGTCGACTCTTTCGTACGGAGCAAGTGCAGCGGATTGTACAAACCATACGCGATACGCTCATCTTTGTGCTCAATCTACATCTGGAGACGTATGGCAGCAGTCTTGAGCAGGAGGAGCCGGCCAATATACGACTGAAGGCACGCTTGTTACAACAGGTGCGTACTATATATGATATGACCACGAACTCATCTATGATTTATTGTTATCCTCCACATTTAGTTGTGCTCAGCCAGCCGTACTCTGCACCTGATCTTCTTCCAAACGAGCATCAAGGAGCGCATGGAGATAATTGCGCGGGATCGCAAGCGTATCAAGATAAAGCTTATGGCCACACATATCAAGCAACGCCCATAGTTCAATAATCCTCGCAAGCCAGCCACTTCGAAATTTATTCCAAGTTCTCGCATCAACTGGAATCACGTCTGCTACTCGGTAGATGCTTTAATTCGAGTATAGAATAAAGACTTGACACACACAAATTCCGATTTTCAGGTTTTCGCTACCTAATTATTTCATTTTCCACACTAAATACTTCAATTTGAAAATTGATTAATGAATCATATTGAAATATAAATATATATACTATATAGATTAATATACTCGTAAGCAATGCAGATGCATATTTTATTCAGTTTTTCTTGTGTGATATCGTTGATAACCGCTTTAAACTCTGTTCAACAGTTTTCTGATACTATATGAACCTAATAATAAAAACGTATTGAAATTATACGAAAACATACGTTGTAAGACGCCCTCAAGTAAAAGTGTGAAATTTATTTGAAACTTTTTGTTTTTAAATGAATTTGTCAAACAATATTTTCGGAAATACGAATTGAATTAAATTTTTGAAAGTTGCATTTTGAATAAATGTAAATAAAAAATGCAACAAATTTTCACCTTTGAAAAGAAAATTTCAATAATTATCGAAAACAGTTCAAATAACATTTAGCGTAATACTTTTTATTTGTAGTTGCCCGAAGTCGCCTTGTGAGTATTTGGCAGTTGGAAGTCGCTTGTAACTTGTCTGAATCATACATATATACATATTGGATATATATAATATTAAATTGGCATCAGATTAGAAAGCGAAAGCAATTAAAAAAAAGAAGATAGAAAGATCTCGAGGCAGAGAGAGAGGGAGAGAGAGAAAGAGACAACATAACCGAAGGAGATAGACACACAAAGCCTTAAGTTTGAAACATTTACACATGTATATATTATCATAATTATGTATATTGGTATAATTGCATATGTATAATATTATCTGTACCGTTAGCCTAGCCATGCAAACAACAAGATGCCAGGTTAAGCTTTAAAACACACACACACACACGGATACGGACACACGAGTTGGAGCACATTCGCACATTAAATAATAGGTATTTTTTATATATATATATACCCAGTCGAAAATTGTCAAGCTTGTCTTCATTACAATTACAATTTGAGCAATTCGATGTAAGATATGCAATTCAAGAATTAATTCAAATTCGAAGAGTTGACAGTGTTGATGGAAATTCTCTCCGAATTCACTGTTCTGCTGTTTGTTAGCATCCTTGCAGAGGAATTAGGCTCTTATCTGTCGAATTTTAGACTATTTGCACTGAGAATGAGTCGCATTTTCATTTTTACATCATTTTCATGCCTCTGCAGGAGGTATTGTTATTTTGAAGCAGAATGAACATGTATTGTTATTTATGTATTACTCATCGACCGCAGTGCGAATGAAGGGCTTTAAATCGATTCGTTTCCAACTAGGTATATACGTACAGTATGGTATAATATATATTAAATATAAAATTAACTAATTAATTTATAAAAAAGCATACAAATTCTACGTCTGAGTCATTAGCCATCAGCGCCTTATCGCCGTTTGTATCCTGACCTTGTTGATCTTGCTAGTCGCACGTTGGTGTTTTTTGTTGTTGTTTCTGTTAGCGGTGTTTGTGTTCCTGTTTTACGTTCCAGTGTCTCCGTTATCCTGGTTTAGGTGAAACTGCAACACGAATTGGTCCTTTTCGCTGTCTTATAAAATGCCTTGCTCTGATTGGATAGCTGCTCCGATTTAGTGACCATGTCCTCCAGCTTCTCGCCACGTTCCAGCACGGACGCAATTGTGTCCTTCAGAATGATTTTCGTTTCATCCAAATCGTTTTGCATTTTCGTTAGGGGATCGGCCTCTTTGGGATCCTGGTATTTGGCCAGAAATGCTGGCAAGGAATCAAAGCTTATGGTCGCTTCGGTACCGTTGGCCCACTGCTCGGCGGCCACCTTGGCTGTGAAGTCATCTAGTATTTTTGTAATTAACGTGTGTGCCACACGATGTGGATACTCGTGATCAGCGATAAGAACGCCAGATAAATTATCGGCTCTCACATACACATGGCACATGTAGGCATCCTGTTTGACTGACTGCCTCAGCGCCGGCTGTGTGCGTTCCACAATTGTCTTCGAAGCGAAACTGTGAGGGCGAGCCAAACAAACATATGTGTGTGTATTAAAGTGGGGCACAAGTTGTAAATGCGGGCCGCTCGGTCGGTCAGTCGGTGGGTGCAATGGGCAAATGGGCGAATTGCGCATACTCACGTCATGAACTCATTGACTGTGCCACGTTGAAAAAACGAGAAGGACTGCAAGTCGGATGCTGTCTTCAGTAGGCGTGCTTCGCTGGCGCCCTTATAAAAAACGCTCAATGTGAATAGCCGGACCATTTTTTAAGATTTCTTCAATACGGGTTGCAAAACTTTCGAATTTGCTGTTTTGATATTGATGAGATTGGCAGATTGGCGTTGCAGTGCTGCTGATGTCGTTTTTGTTTGCAAGGTTGGCTTTAGTTGAGTCGCACACTTGTCACCATTACCATATCACACATATGTCTATTAATTATGGAAAATCTTGAATTGTTTAATGCGCTGTTTGTTTTGTGTATGGGACTCAGCTAGAGTTGAGCAATATCGGAGCGTACCTGGATCTAATTTACTGTGACTGACAAATATGTCGTGTCACGCCGTGACTGAATATCGAGAGTAACAGGTCATACTCCGATATAAATCACAACAGATATCGATAGCTCGTTCAACTGTGTGGAGTGTTGTATTTCGCTTTAATAAAAATCCGTTAAAAGTACAATTCTATTTAAATTACAAAAAAAGGTCACCAAACAATAAACAAGTTCAATTTTATTTCGCAATTCAAAATTGATTCTCTTTATAATTACACAATAAAACTTTATTCACACAGATAAGTTTTACTATGAATGTATTGTTTCTTCAATAAGTTGATTTCTGTAACAATTTTGACTTGTCCTAACTGTGTTATTTAATAAAATATTAATTTTATCTAATATTATATTTTATGAAAAGTTTGCATCTGCGGCAATCCTGTTGGTATTGGAATTGCACGTGCAAGTGCACGGCTGGATATTTATTTTTAAAAGCCATGCGTGAGGTTACATCGGCGAACGGAGTAAACTTTGTGGTTGACGAGGTTTTTTACAAATTCGGGATACCAGAAAGCATTCACTCGGATAATAGTCGTCAGTTTGTGTCCCACACCTTTCAGAATATAATTGAGTCCTTCTGGATTACGCATATGCAAACGGCGATAGCAAAATAGAAAATTAGTTGAGTTGGTTAAAAAAGGAATAATAAGGCCAATGATCGACTTATATAGAGGTCGACCGAATGTCACGGTTTCGGCCAAGTGGCAACACTTAAATGAAAATTAAAACCACAGACACAACGGCTAAATATACAAAGACTAAACGGCAGCAGCCGCAACAACGTAAAGGTGCCCACGGAGCAGCTTGGCACCCACCGCCACCACGAACCACAAGCCACCAAAAATTACTGGAAATAACTCTATGAGGTCGAGAGGACTGGAGGACCAACCCTGGACAATATATATATAAAAGTGATTCCGTTCCATCCGAAAATTTTGACAGCGTGGAAACTTCAATTCATCCGCAGTGCGCCGGCCCAGCGCCCAAATCCCCTCCATTGATCGGCTTTATATCAGCGATGTAAAACTGATTTTGGCCAATGTTGGCGCCAATTTTTTTTTTTGTAATTATAATTTCGTTAATTTATTATTAAATATTTATTAGTTGAATATTTATTAGTTCAATAGGTATTAGTCAAAAATTTATTTTTTTTGTAATTAAATTTTTGTGTTGTTAATTTGTTGTTTATTATTTGTAAGTTAATATTTATTATGTTACCTTAAATTCTAATTTTATTTGTATTTATGATTAAAACAAAAAATATATATATCAGGCGTAGATTAATGTTTTGTCTTGCCTCGAGACTTAAATGAAATTTACTACAATATTTATATGTCTAAGCAAAATGAATCACGGAATGTTAGCCTTAAGATACAGTAATTAAAGCTTGTTAAAATGAGAACTTAAGTTTTTGAATGGAGGGGAGGGGGAGGGGGAGGGGGCCCAAAAGGCGGTTAGGATAAATTGTGATCTAGGATATATGGAAGGGTGGAACCTGCAAGAAAAGAAGAAAAGATTTCGCCGCACAGGAAGGGCGGGAGGGCTACGGCGGTAACAGCGAAGCCGCCGTTGGACGTCGGAAGTAACGTTTTTTTGAATATTTATGATTGCCAATGTCCGTTAAATCAGCTGTTTGTTACTGATGTGTAGATTTGTGTAGTGCAGTGTTATTGAACTGTCGGCGGGCATGGGTAGTCCTGCCCGACACCTCCTGGCAATGGAGGTCGACACAAACGTGGAATTGGAGGGGCAGGCGTTGCTGATGATTCTGATACTATTGCCGCTGACATCGACCCAAGACACTAGAAGAAATAGAAAATGTTGAATACTACATTAAACTTGCTTAGAAGCGAGATTTTGGGAAATTCGATACCTAAGCTTAGAAAATGGGAATAATGCCATATTGGAAAATACATTTTGATAATAGATTATGTTATTATGTCCTTGTATGGACAAGGATCAGAAATACTCATAGTTATTCAATTCACCTGCGGCTTGGCTGTTATTATTACCTCCCAGTTGTCAATCGGAATTGGTATTGGCTTCGTTACTGTTGCTGTTGAAGATGATGGATATATAGTACTATAGTCTGGCCATATCAAAGAAGAATTTACCGTGCATTGCATACATTTGAGCTGCAACCTGATCCTGATTTGTTGTTGTTCTGGTTGCTGTGGCGAACCAAATAGCAGCAATAATTGCAATGTTTGCCCTTGTAAAAGCAATTGGTATGGTACTGTGGACGTGGATTGGACCACCAATACTGCTGCTGGAGTTGGCCCGATGGTAGTTGCTGTGCATTCTGATAACTGTAACGCATGTGTTGCTGCTGGTACTGCAAGCGACTGTTGTTGCTTGGATTGCTTGCATTATAATTATGATGGCTTTTATCAAAGTAACGAGAATTGTCCTTGCTGCGCACGTTATAATTATCGTTGCTGGTTGCAGCTCCAACTGCTGGTGTTACCATTTGTTGGCTGGTGTGGCCATATAGGCTATGTTGCTGATGAGCCAATACAGCCCGACTGCGCTGACCCCAGCTCAATGCTCTTTGCTGCTGATTTTTCTGCTGCCAGTTGTCCCACTGGATGCTGCGCTTCCAAATGCATTTGATGCTGTCCACAATGCTGTTGGGATTCGGATCAATTATGTTGCTGTTGCATTGCTGGAGCAACCACAAATCATCCTTCATCATCGGTTGTAATTGCTTCTGCTGCTGCTGCTTTTGCATTTGGTTTTTGCACTTGGCCTCATATCCAATGGGCTTCAGGGAGCCTTGGGGCACAATATCGGCGAACTGATGTGGATTGTGTTTCGTCTCGGTGCTATTGAGGTATATCATATAAAAGGGATTGGACCAGAATTTCATGCATGGTATATTGCCGGCAGTGCTGGCCCTGCCCGTGCTCAGTGGTCCAAAGCCGGTGTTCTGAAGCATGGATAGCATCAGGCTGGCCAGTTCCTTGTATGGTGTAGTCATGGCTAAGAGCCACAGTAGTTCGTGAACTGACACATCTGGGCTCCAAGACATTGTTGGCCTTTTTGGCAATTGCGTAAATTTCAAATGGTTGCTGGAAACGGTTGCTGAGTTTTGCGGTCTGCTCATTGATGTCTTCAGGCGATGACCTCGACGCTCACCAAAAAGTTGACTAAAAGGCTCAGGGCTCATGAAGCTGTCTAGGGTCAGTGGCTCAAGCCGAGGTTTATAACGCTTCAGATCCCGATCAAAATGCTGACAGAAACTGCTCGAGCCAAATGTAAACTGAAAGCGACGCTGATCAACGGAAAGCATAAATACATATATTTATATTTAAAATATTTAATTTGTGTATATTGTTAACTAACAACTCTCAAGCAAACAATTATTATCGGTTTAATAAGAATTTACTATTTCTTAGAATGTTTTGAATCTTCTGATTTTTTGAGACTTAGAATGGCAGGAAACACCTGAGCGCAGCTCTTTCCAGCTTATGCCGAAAACTTCATCACACAAGGAAAGGCGAAAATCGGGAGTGTTGGACTTAATTGATCAACTGTTACGAATAGTTTCAGTTGGCTTAACGAATCAAAGATCAATTGCATAACATTCGAGCCATTTGATTTACTTGATGTTTGCTTTCTGTGTAGAGTGTTTGTCTTTTGTCAGTTCAAAGCGTGCTAATGCGCTGCACATTTGTTTATAAATCTGTTTTTCTATGTGTTGTGTGGCGGCATTTGACACCGATGCCAGACAACCGGCGTCGATTACTCACGGCATGTCGTCCCGTCGCTGTTGTTGCTTCTGGAGCTGACGATGTTGCTTGGACGCGTAGACAATCTTGGCGATGCTCTGTCTGGTCAATGGCACCTGCTTTGGTATGGAGCAATTTAAATAGGAATTAGAAGTGGAAGTTACATTCTTATTGGGGGACGTTGTCTCTAAATCGTCGGACGCGATTTCACTGCACACGTTCAAATTGTCGATGCCGTTGAGGCCTTCAGTGCTGATCGGGGAACAGATCTTTCCAAATCACTTGAAAAGTCATACCCTTCTTGTACGCTGTCGCTTGGTCAGATATTTAATTTTCGTGTCGCTTCGGCACAATTCGCGCAGTCGGCGATCGTATTTTTAAATGTTTCAATGGCCGCTGACGATGCAGTGTGGTCGAATGCACTCGAAGATGAATGACTGAAATACGGATATATTTACCAAAAAATACCATTTGGTATTTAATATTCTTCAATGTATAACAGCGAAAATTAAGACATATTGCTTTGAATATATACAAACGTATGTAGTTGCCAAGCTAATCCAAAATGGTTAATGTTAAAAAGCCTTGAGCCTTATTTCGGTTTGGAAATCTTAGTAACATTTTTGAAATCCAGTCAAATAAGTGTTGCAGACCCACACAAAAAACATATCGATATTTTTTTGTTCACTTTGCTCTGCCGAAAGACTCAGCAGAGAAACAGCTGTCTTCTTCTCATTTCGGACCGCCAAGCTGTCAAATATTTTAAAGAACTGCTCGTTTTTCGCTGCGCATTAAAATAAGCGATTGTCGAAAATGTCTGATGATCCAGACTACGTGTTTGCAAGGAAGCTTCAAAAGGAAATCAATGCCGATGTAATCAATTTTGATTCGGACTCGCCCGATGTATGTAACTGAATAAAACAACCAACGCACTTACAACACAGGAAAATAAAACATTAAATTTCCTCTTTGCCAACTTTGGATAGGCAAAAACTAATCAAAAGTCGGTCAAAGATGACGACTATCAAATGGCGATGCAGCTGCAATCCGAATTTGATGCCGAGAACACCTCAAATGCAGATGAAAGTAGTGCTCCCTTTTCCAAAGCCACTCGGGCATCGGACATCAGCATTTTGGTAAGCGGTGCACATGTAATTATTTACATATATATTAACATGTTGTATATATATAAACCATTGATCTTACATTTGTATTATCTAGGAACCTGTTGGACACGATGACAATTACCTGGATCAGACACAGAATCTCGTCCATCCAGGATGGGAGCTGGTCGATCCCACACCAGACATATTCGGCATGTTCGTGCGTTTCGATGAGAAGTTCTTTAATCGCCGCCTCAGCGCCGTCGCTGTCCAATGGAGTAAACGTATGTATTCCTGCGCTGGTATCTGCTATCAGCGTAGCAATCGTCTGGGCAAGGAGATTATTATACGCCTCAGTGAGCCGCTACTAAAGCTGCGTCCACGCAAGGATCTTGTGGAGACCCTGCTAGTAAGAGCATAAATCTGTGGTAATATATATATGTATGTATATTTGTAAATTATGTCGCCTGCAGCACGAGATGATACATGCATATTGCTTTGTGATAAACATATTTGAAGCCAATGGCGGACATGGACCGAACTTTAAGCGCATTATGGAAACAATAAACAAAGTGGCGGGCACTAATATAACAGTTTATCACACATTCCACGATGAGGTTAACGCATATAAGACGCACATTTGGCGTTGCAATGGCATTTGCCAATATCATAATCCCTTTCAGGGCTGGGTGAAGCGCACATCGAATCGC
Organism: Drosophila nr. perissopoda 5 BK-2023a; assembly: GCA_035044105.1. Classification (NCBI taxonomy): domain Eukaryota; kingdom Metazoa; phylum Arthropoda; class Insecta; order Diptera; family Drosophilidae; genus Drosophila; species Drosophila nr. perissopoda 5 BK-2023a. The sequence continues at coordinate 5,008,218 of JAWNMK010000620.1, read as the reverse complement.
GCTCCCGGTCCAAGTGACCAGTGGTGGACAAAACATCAGCGCCAGTGTGGCGGCACCTTTGAGAAGAAGAGCGGGCCACCGAAACCAGCTGCCAAATCAAGCAAACCAGTTGCAAAACCAGCGTCGAAGATATCAAGCACTATCACATCAATCTCAAGCGATGACATTCGCAAGTATTTTGGCAAAAAGAAGCCATCTGTTAATTTACTGCCGCAAGCGCAGCCGCATCTTGGACTACCAGGCGCATTTCCGCCCACCTCATATCCGGGTCTGTCTAACGAACCATTTGCTGGCATTCAGACCAATAACGCAAAGAAGCGTGGCAACATAGTTAGCTTCGAGGATCTGACCAACGATGGCAGCCCAATCGACGAGGACAAGGCGAAGGCCAAGTCCATAGGCAGTCATATGCAGGGTCAGGGCTATAGTCTAACAACGAGCATCCCCGGTCAGCTCCAGCCGCCAGACAATGTAAACCGCAACCATTTGCGCGAGATTTGGTGCAAGCGTTTTGATAACGGAAATAAACAAAATGAACCAAAACAAGAAACGCAAAACAAACCGAATCCGAGCAAACGTCGACGGGACTCTTCAGAGACCGAGGGCTGGGAGAAATACGATGAAGATATTTTCATGCACTCTCTAAAAGCTCCAATTGTAACCATATCAGATAGCGAAGATGAGGCTGCGCCTGAAAATAAATTTGTGCTCACAAAACCACAAAAACGTGCAGCAATAAGTAGCCATGATCGCACCATTAACATCAAGCGCGAGGTTATGGAGGAAGAGGAGCTGTACAATGACGACGACATTGTCATGATCGATGATGAGTACGATGATAACGTGGATGAGGTGACCGCAGCCATTGAGCTCTGCGATCTGTCGATTACTGATGATCTGTTTGGAGAGGATACACTGCTGCAGGAATTCCAGCTCGAGAACGATCTGGTTGCCTCCAGCTCGCGCTTTCAGTTCAGTGCTGCCAACGATATTACCAGCTGTCCCATCTGCTTTGAAAAGATGAAGCGCTGTGAATTTGCCAATCACCTGGAGGGCTGCAGCATCACCATTAAAGTGCCAGCGCCATCGTACAAGGGCCTTTCAAAATTGCCCAGGGACAGCAACACCATCAACAAGCCAAAATCATCGCAAAAACCAAAACGCAAATGCTCAAGTCGTGAGATTTTGAGAAGCGCTGGCTACACAGAAAGCGATATTGCTACACTTGATCTCAGTACGTCCAGCGAATCAGACAGTATGACACCACAACAGTGGCGCCAACGTTCCCTCAAGAAGCAGACCAATCAGTGTCCCAAGTGCGGCCAGGAAATACTTGGCCATCAAATGGAGGCACACCGTATGATCTGCAAGCGCAAAAAACGCTGACTTTCTGAATTCGTACTTATACTTATAATACAAATAATATGTCACAGTTATTAATAATAATATTCGATATTCTTAGAAATAGTTTGCTTTATTTTATTTCAGCTGTTTTTTATTTTATTTTTATTTTGTTTTTATTTTGTTTTTCGGTACATCTTGCATTTATGTTATGTTTCTATTAAACTAATTTTTCTTTTATATATTTTTTTGGTGTTTTTTTTGTTAAACCAATATTGATCTCTTGGAACTGAAAGTACTTCAAACCGATGTCATATATAGTTGAAAGATTATGCGTATGAATCCTATAAGATTCGGCCAAAATATCGTATATTACGTTTGTGCGAATAGCGTGCGGCCAGCGCTGGCCAATGGACGACAAACAAATCAGCCAGAGGTAAGAGTAGGCGGCCACTCAACGAGAGCGTTTTGACGCGACAATAACTCTCCACAAAGACTATCCGGCTGTGGGCGGGCAGGCGGCCAAGCAATCGCCACATGTATGCTGCATAGCAGTAGGGCACACAGGTGCCAGGCCCGTTGCACAGCACCAGTTGTGGCTGGTCGCGCCAAACGAGCCAGCAACTCCACAGAAGTGACCACAGCGTTGTGAATATGCTGCTCACCCAGCTCTGGCCGACGCTGCGACTACGCGGCACTCGGATGAAATCGCTGTCTTTCGTCACAGAAGGCATTGCGGCACGCAGCATACGCTCTGAGTTATTATCGGTATTGGCCAAAATGTAACATACCGGCTGGTATTTCATTTGGTATGTGTTCTGGTCACGCAGCAATGCTTGGTTCATTTTGCACATTTCGGCGGTGTGGCCGCCCGATCCGAGTATCACATAGGTGGGGTAGCCCGTCTCAGTTGTTGGAGACTTTCTCGTACACATGATTGTTTCGATTAGTTGAGGAGACCACATGCAAATTTCTAACTACCTTTTGTTTACCTTTTCAAAATAATCTCTGGCCACACTAAGCAAACATATGATTTGTTTAGTTTAGTTACTCTCAGTAACAGTTTCGACCAAATTCATGTCATTAACAAAAACACAAAAGCGACACAGGGAAAGGAGGCTAAGCGAAATATCGTTCAAATAATTTGTCTAACGATTAAGAGATGTGATTTATACTTCATGTTCCACCGATGGATGCCAAACTGCGCAGTTTTCGATGAGCTGTTTTCTGTTATTGTAATCCTTTGAAGTCAGCTGCTTAGTGATGTGCATATTTGTGTCGTGCTGTGCGATTGCTTAAACCGTGGGCATGAGTAGACCCACTCCTCAACATTTGTTACTTTTAAATGTCTGGTCACACTATATTAATAACCAATTTAAAACCCTCCAAATAAGTGGTACATTTGTTGCAAGTTTCGTTATTTCCATTTAAATGAGTACATCATTTGTCGTCTAGGGTAAAAGGTAAATGTTTTGTTTGGTGGAATTTAAAGTAAAGAGTAAAATAACAAAAAAGCTATGATGAACCAAAGCATTTTGAGTAAATCATCTTACAGGTTGCAACTTATGTTGCTATTTGCATTAAAAAAAAAACTAAGAAAAAGTAACTTCACGCTCCTTATATATTCTTCATCCTTTTCGAAATAATCAAGCCTCTAAATTTGTTTCACAAATTTCCTTTGTATTTTAAGAAACGAAGCGATTGCTATCTAAATATGTCCAAGGATGCAAGCAACGCGTTTGTTCAGCAGAATGTGAAAAAGCTAGTGAAATGTTTAGCTTACGACGACGTAAGTAAAATAACTGCATAAGTGTTTGTATATATTAACAATGCTGATTTCTGGTCTCTGATTTGTGCAGTCGACAACGTCTCAGAGACGAATCTTGGAGCAATATGCAATGCACAAGATACAAAATCATCGCTTCATGGATGTCAATAGCCACCAAGTGCGTCGATGCATTGATGATATGTTCGAGAGATTTCGCTGCGAGGGTATGCTGAATCAGGCTGGCGCGCTGCGTTATCTGACCACGCTCATCATGGACCATGACTTGTGGAAGTCGCACTACGTGACGGACGTCCAATATTCGATTATCGATTTCCTAATGAGCGTGACCTATGCGCCCATTCAGACGGTTCGACGCAATCGAAAACTGATGGATCTACAGCTTCTGGTCCTAAAAAATAATCTGAAAATGGCGGCGGCTAACGAGAAACTCGGGAGTCAGTCCCTGTCTAATCCTGGAGAAGAAGGCGTCGATTGGGTGGCACTACTAAGAGAGGATTTCGCCAACGATTGCACACTAAGCTCGGATAGCAACCGCAGCTTGAGCGTAAGTTTTTTTTTTTTTAGCAATTAACAATTGGACAACAATTGAATCTAAACCCGTTTCTTATGGTTTGCCTACTTCAAAGGACCGGTCCGATGGCGATGAAAGTGTCGGTAAAGAGGATACAATGCCCGAGATCGATGAGGAGGAATCGAGGACGAGCCTTCAGCGAGATAACTTTGAGGGGCTGTTTTTCAGGGATCGTCCTTGCTGCAGCGATACCACGCAGCCCGTCCAATGCCAAACCATGTCAATCCTGCAGCCTCCAAGGGCGCTACCAGTATACACCAGATTCATCGGCGATGCCAAGAGTCTGTCAACAAAGCTGCATTCGCATTCTCATTGGTGGCGTGAAGACATAAAATGCTATACATATACACCGGATTACGATCCATTTGCGAACTTTGCTATTGCTTATGCGCAGTATATGGGATGCTTGCTGCCTAAGACCATCGAAGAGCACACCCTGATTCGTGAGATCATCTTTATGTTTTTCATGCCGGCAAGTTGCTGCTTCTTCTTTGTGCACCCAGAATCGATGAAGATCGATGTTCGCAGTGATGTAACCATCTGCAGCGTTACCAGCGTATGTATATCATACAATCAAAAATGTATAGCAATTATGATTCCCAATTGTATTGTATTGTTAATTAGGGCACTCTGAAGACAGTGCTGGAGGATGAGGTACTGCCAGCCATGCAGGCCATGCAGCAACTGCGACAGATTATCAAAGAGCATACTCTGCTCAACTACCATGCGCCCACCACTGGCACACTTGAATGCTTTGCAGTGGGGCTGCGCGATCTCATACAGCCCATCGAGCAGCGTCTCATTGCCTTCGAACGGCAACTACTTGACTATGGCGCCGGCATTACGGAGTCGTCTCTAACACTGATTGACTTTGTGCGGCACATGGATGTGCAATTCAGGCAGCTGCAGGTTATCCAATCGCTTGCTGTCAACGCAATTGTTTCGGCCCCGCCGCATCTGCGTAGCGCCTATCTGCTCTCTCATCTGTTTAAGCACACAAAAATACACGTACCGAACCAGAGGATGGCAATGGCACTTCTTCTGATCGCGCTGCATCGCTATTGCACCATCGTTGACAACTGGTTACGCAAAGGCGATCTGAAAGACTGTCGCCACGAGTATATAATGGAATGCACTCAGACAGACAGTGCGGATGGTGTGCAAAGCGTACGTGATCGTTGCCGAATGGAGGACGCGAAGGATGAGCATCTAGTTATGCTTAAGGAACTGCGCGACTGCAAATTCTATCACTTGCTCATGGAACATGCACTCGAGTCCGGTGAGACGCAGAATCTGTTGACCAGCCACAATTTGCTGGGTGATTTATTTGTGACCAGCAAACAGGTGGGATCGTTGCACTCGGATCTTATCAAAGAGTTCTTCGATGAGCTGAAGAGCTTTGGGAGCGTCGCCTATCCAGTTGGTCGCCGGCGTACTAACGGTCTGGAGGAGTTGCAGCTGAGTTTCAGTGAGCTGGGCGATCCGCAGCTAATTGGCCTTTTTACGCAGCACCTGAAGCGACAACAACGTGAGCAAGTGCAAATGCAGCAGAGTACGCCGCCGCTTCAGGTGCTCGATATATTGGAAGCGCTGGAGCTGTGCACGCCACTTCAGCTGCCCCAGATGCTGTTACGTGCGCTGGCCAAGGTGTTGCACAAACGTATCGAACTTGCCAATGTCTTTGTGATGCGGTGGTTTCGGGAGGATTTGCTGCTGGGTGAACATGTACGCTTTCTGCGCCATCTGCTTATGCTAGAGGCCGACCATCTGATATATCCGTTCTATACATGGCTCTACCGCAAGATTGAGTCTGGCAAGCAGTGGGCGTGCACATCGGATCTCACCAAGAAACTGTACACTGTCCTGTATATACACTATCCGGGCATGGCAAGCGATATATATGTGAATATCATTTCGCGCATGCGCTCACAGTCAGTTAAAGTGTTCGAAGGTCTGGAAGCCATCGAGGTGAAGTACACCATGCCGCAGGCGCTGTCGACCATTGTTACAGAGGAAAATATGAAGCGATACAATGATATTTGGAGGCTACTGCTCAAGATCAAGTGGGCGGCATGGAAGCTGGAGAATATGCGTTTCATACGGCGTAACTTAAAAAATCTGTACGCACCGCTCGATCTGCTGGACCTGACGGTGCACCGGCTGGAACTGCTTCGCTTCTGGATGATCAATCTGATCAGCAGCCTGCATACGCATCTCTGCAGCCACGACATACATGCCATGGGTATGCACTTTGAACTGGAACTGAAGAAGACGCGCAACATCCGCGAGCTGACCAAGCTGCACAAAGACTATCTGTTCCAGCTATCCAGGCACTGTCTGCTCACCGAAGAATTTGAGCAATTTCGCTCGGCTCTGGAGCAGATATTCCATTTGGTATTTGTGCTGGACATGGAGTGGCATAGCTGCAGTAGCTATCGAAATGATTTGCATGCGCTTGGGAGAGATCTGAGCTTTTGCCTTGACTCCAGTGACTCCAGCAATGTCAGCCGCATTAGTTTGGATATCTCTGATGATAATAAGAGCTTCGAGTATCTGGCGCATAGCCAGGTGGGCGAGATTGAAAGCACCTATAAACGTTGTCATCAATTGCTGTCCTCAACACTCACGACGCTTGTCTATAAGGACGATCACAAGATTAGTAAGTAAAAATCATAAATATATATATATATATGTATTCTGTTACACCATCTCTATAGTCAATCTGTCTGTTTTACACATTTTGATCTCTTTCTACTTGCAGTCAGTAACCTGGAAATGGCTCTGAGCTCGAGCGTGCCCTGCTAGATCTATGTTGTTAACTAGTAAACTGGCTAAAGTAATGCATTTTGTTAGCTGAGTTGATGAGTTTTAATAAATTGTTAACATTATTACATATTTAATTGTTTAATTGCAATGTGTGTGTGTGTGTGTGTGTTTTTTTATATAATAATTTTATATATATTCAGTTTGACCACATTTGAAATTGCAAGCAGCTAAGGGGATGATTTAGATGCCTTGTTGTCCTGGCAACCACGACCGGCAAAGGCAGCAAAACAGCAAATCGAAAAACAGAAAAACGAAAAAAAGGCAGGTGCGGCAGTCGTTAAGCTTGTCAGTGAACTAATTGGTTATGACAATGGATAATGATGTTAGGAGCAGCAGCAACTACTTCAACAATGGCCAGACATGTACGTAGATACACAAATAAATATATATTTTAAATATATGCATATAATTCTAGTGCTGCCGCATCGTTCCAATTTGTTGCTGCAAATGCTGCTACAGACCAATGCCTACCTCTCGATCATCTGGAGTTTCAGCTATTTGCTGCACATGATCATCTGGGTGAGTTAGATCAGCCGAATGATTTACATACATATACATCTGTCTCAGTTTGGCCGATCTTTTGCAGTCGTTTCGATTGTGGAACTACACTGGCCTGGCCATGCTGCTGGCCTATGTGCTGGCAGTTGGCACTGAATCGCTGCGCCTCTATGCCAGCTACTCAATTAATCTGGGCACTGGTGCGACGACCATGTGGTTGATGTTGACGCTAACGCCTTGCGTTCTGCTGCCCGCGCTGGTCTATCTGCGTCTGGCTGCAGCCGTGGGTGACTGCTGGCTGCAGTTTATCTCGAATGTGCAGCTTGTACTGATTGCATTGGAGGCGCTCGTGGCGCTCATACATTATGCACTGTGCACCTCCAGCATTAAGGAGAAGGAGTCGCGGCAACTTCTGATGCTGAAGGCCAAACAACTGTAACTTCAATGTGCACGTTAACGTTTATGTGGATTTTGACTTAAACAACATCATATTCTAAGTATCAGCATATGGTATAGTCCTATTAAAATAAGCTAAACTAGTAAGCTAAAGGAATTTCGATCATCATCACTTGAATCACACTTTGCGCGCATCGTCCAAACTGTGCGCCTTAAGCAGTGCATCGATGCGATCGAGCTGCGCCCGCATTGTGGGCAAAAATTTGGTCAGCACCTCGATATTCTCTTGCTGGGCGGCCCCCTGGCCCAGCAGCTGGCTGCGTGTGGGCACCCAACTATAGATGATCTGGAGAACATAAAAAAATGTAAAAAACAGCAATGCATTTTGGACACTTTCTATCGTTGCTCTCTTACCTTGATGGTGCTTTGGACAATGAAGCCGTGATATGGCTTCAGGGTGCGATCGTAGGCATCCTGTAGATGATGCTTCAGTGCCTCCGTGTTTTGTGCATCGTTGTAGATGTTCTCGAAGAATGTGCAAATTAATTGCAGGCCGCGCTTTAGCCAGAGCAGCGCATTTGCCGCAAAATCATCCACATTCACATTCGTCACGATCATATCTTCCAGATATTGATATTTCAGTATATCCGTGCCATAGACTTTGGTTAGTTTCTGTGCCGAAGATGTGATAAATACATATATGACATACATGTTTGAATGCATTTGGATAAAACTTACATTTATATTGCCATTCATATCGCTGATTACGGGTGTGAAGAGCTTACCAAAGGTTTCTGTTTAAAAGAATGCGAGCATTAAGATAATATAATTTATATACAATTTATTCATAGCGATCGATCAACTACTGATCAAACTGGCTCACCAATTACGGTTACAATTTCCTTCGCCGCATTTAAAAAAGTCTGCGTTTCGATTTTATCCGTTGCATCTGGGAAGCCCTTCAGGACCTTGAATTGTATGCGCGCATCCACCATATTTAATTGGGTTCCTGTACGATCTTCCAGCTGCTGCTCCAGTTGAGCTCTGAAATGTGAATGCCACACAAGCCCCACAAATAGTAATTAGCACAGGTTTCTCGTGTCTCTTGCGTTTGGCACTAGTTCAATATGAATTTATATATTTTTTTTTGTTCTATATGTTTATCTTATCAGGCAGACCTCTGACAAAAATAAATTTTTTTCAAGTTTGCTTGTTTGTTGCTTCTATCACAGCAAATTCACTATCGAACTGTTGGCTTAACAAAAAACACAAAAAAACAAAAAACAAAAAAAGCCAAACAGAACACAAAGTCTCAGAAATGCGAGTTATTGGTCGACGCTGCACAGTGTTTAAAGAAACGAACTCACGTGTTCCAATTCCAACTCGACTTCAATCTCAAATCAATTTGTTTGTAATATATATATTATTTTGACATACCTCTAGGAGTACGGTAAGTATTTCAATGTTGATTGGCTGAGTTTTCTGCGGTTTTCTGAAAGATGCCACAAGGTAAAATATAGATATCTCATTAGTTAATTGAAATGAAATGCAAAAATCATTACGAATCTATGAATCATGTTTAATAAGTTGATTTTCGAATATTATTCATTTGTAGCGTTTACACCAGTGTGCAGCAATGCTGACAACACAAAAGCTTAACCCATTTGACATAGACAACGATCGATGCGCACTTCTCAGCTCTTCCTCTCTCGTGTGTCTCTCTCAGCTGGTTTGCCAGCTCAGCTCAGAGCTCAACTAACATAAACTCAGTCTCAGTCTCCGACTCAGTCTCCGACTCAGTTTCCGTCTCAGTCTCAATGAAACTGAGAGGCTACTATCAAAGCTAGTTATCTCGTCTAACTATACGCGTGCGATCATCGAACTTTGATAGCAAATCGAGAGCCGGTTCCATCAGTCGATGTTGGTAACCTCCGGACACTGCGCGCATGAATCATCTAGTTGTGAGTTTCAAATACATATGTATCTACATATGCCGCAACATGACTCATGATTTTCAATGTATGATTTGCTATCTTTTCCCCAGTCCGTTGAGGCAGGACAGCACCTGTTAATGGGCTGCAAACCTTCACATTTCCCACATGCCCATTTGATTGTATTGATATCTGTTTAGTAACTGAAATTTCAGTGCTATTCACTTATTGAATCAAGACAGAGCTATAGACTGAAACTGTTTATAAAATAGATAATTTTCATTTGAGTAAACGTTTTCTTCAAATGAGAAAAATTTGCAAATGTTTATAATTAAAAAAATTTATATAGCAGTAGAAATTGCACACTTAACTTTACTAGATTAAATTATTTTAATAGAGATTTTTTAAATTAGTTTTAAAGATACGCTTTATCTTTAATAGATAGCCAAGTTTCGTAATGATATTTATTCTATATTATATATATTTATTTATTAATATATATATATATACAATTATTATTATTATTTTTTTTTTTTGCGTGGCTTTGCCTAGAAATGGAAATGTTTCACTTTGAAAGTGAATTCAACAAATGGTTGAAAAACAATAATTTTGGTTGAAAAAGATTTTAGACAGTTGCGAATCTCGCAGAGTTATTTTTGTGGATGATGGTAAAAGTTGTATCTAATTACTTGAATGATGTGATATTGTGATAATTGTGCATATACATATTCATGTAGCATATAGCGTCAACATTTATTATGCTCATTATCCGTTATCATATTAACGACTATTATAAATATCAATCAACATTTGTGTGATTTCGAATACCCAAATATTCGTGAATCATTGAATTTACACCCACTCTGAATACATTCAGATAACAGAAAATGATAAAGAGCAAATGGAGATTTTAAAGTACTATAATTCCAATTTGGAGGATCGGTGGACAATTCGATTTAAAGCTGGTATGCCAATTAAGTTGATCAAGATTTGAAGCATCTTTTATGATTTATGGAATTATGCGACTCAAAGCTCACCGGGAAGATAGCTAGTTGGATGCGTTGTCACAGGCCAAGCGTTTGATGTCGCCGTCAATGGTCAGTACAAAGGCGTAGTGGGTGCGCTGGGTGGCCAAAAGATGCCAGAGCGCAGCGGGCAAGCGGAACCGATGCGTCTGCTGCTGCTCCTCGAACACCTCGTAGTGGGCAACGAGGCTATTTAGATTGCAACGCAGCTCGATGAGACGAAGCGGCATACTTGACACAATTTCACCGCTCGCTGTCAGCAATTCAATGTGTGGCTGCTGCGTCTGAGCCTGGGGCTCCAAGTCGGGTCGCAGCCAGCGATGCTGGGCGAGAATGACGGCACAATTATTTGTAAAGTAGAAGCTATCGTTGCGTCGCTGCTCGTGATAGGTATCCAGATACCCGCTGCCCGCCGGCTGCTTTAGCTTCAGCTGTGTGAAACGCGGACGCACTAGAGATGTAGATGCAACTGCGCCGGCCGCAGTCGCAGCCGCCACAATACGCTGAGGCAGGTGCTCCGTTGGCTGATCAACGGTTAGCACACGATTTAGAAAATCAAATCCATGGCCCATCACACCATCGATGGTGTGGCCGAGGTCGAAGCAGTGGCCCAGCTCGTGACAGACAGCGCCCAAGGTGCTGGCATAGACGCCGCCGTAGGTGCGTCGATAGTTGCTCTCGTCCGGCAGTCGTGTCACATCCACTCGCCTCGTGCTCCGTATGCACTCGCCAATCTCCGCAAAACGTCGTGGCCATGCATAAAAATGGCCGCTGCCAAACAAAGCCAATCCACCACCACCCAAAGCAGCGTGTGCCTCCAGATGCCGACGGATATTCGCGTAACTGTAATCACCGCTGGCCGCCACTCCAGCGCCGTCGTAGCTCGTACAGCCAATGAATGCGACAAACTTTAGATGCTGCTGCTGGCCCCAGTGGGGACAGGCGAGTATTTCGCTGGCGAATCGCTGCCAGAGCTCGTCCTCGCCGCAGCGACGTGCCGTCGCCCCACTCAACTGGCTGCGGAAGATGCGACAGGTGCCGTTTAAGCTGAACGTGCGATTTGCATAGCCGGCCGAGTGCAGCTTATGCGCATAGATGCACTGCACCAGGCGCAGATTCAAGTCAATTAAAGTGCAACGTTCGCGCAGCAACTGCTCTGATTCCGCCGGCTTCTCGTCGTGTTCGCTGGGCCGACACAATAGATACAATGGTTGCACACGATATGCGCTGAGGCGTCGCTGGTAGCTAAATTGCAGCGAACGCTTGCTGCTGCAACAGTTTAATTGCAGTTCACACAGCTCCTCCTCCTGCACCTCCTGCGACTCCTTCTCCGTCTCGGATTCCAAATCAAACAGTAGCTTAAACTCTCCAACAGCAGACAGCTGTGTGAGTTGCTCTTGTTTTGTTCGGCGCAATGCAAGTGTCGCCTTCAGCTGATTGCCACTGGAGCAGCTGGGCAGCAGTCGGCCCTTTATCAGCAGGAGGCTGTGGCGCACTTTGTCCGACTCCCTCAGGGATTCGACTTCAATCTGATGGGTGCGCTTGCAGCCGTTGACGCTGCTGGTCATTGCTCCCCGACCACAACGCAAATCGGATTACAAATCAGCTGGCAGCTGCATACGTCACAGCTGTATCAATTAGAGATGAGCGCGTGCCCAGACATAGCGTGACACGGTATGCACGAAGCGCAGCAAGAAAAAGAGAAGGAAAACAGCAGCAAACAAATAATCCATAGCTTAAAGAATTGCGCATTAGAGTTTAATAAAAATAACATTAAATAGCAGCAAATCTGCCACAAGGGAAAGCTATTGTAAGCATTAAGTGAGTTGTTATATCAACAATCATTCTACAAATGATACAGTTAAAAAGTTCAATGCACGTAAATAGTTAAACCAATGTTAAATGCTAAAACAATTGTCTCTGGCATTCAAGTTGGCAAGCAGAGCATAATGTATTGATGATGCTCCAAGTATGTGTGTGTGTTTATGATAAATGGTAACACGATATCATACTATTATTATTATTATCTATAATCATCAATCTGTATATATAAATAAGTATACCTAATTGGCAAAATGAACTCATAATTTGTTGCATCCTTAATTGAATCAAACCATTCCAATCAGTTTAGTCTGACTATATAAATATATATAAAGTTATGACCGGTTTAAACAATCACAAGCAAACGAATATTGCTAATTAGCATATTTACGCATTCTCCATTTATCTCTAAATACAAACATAATTCAAAGCACCGAAATCCTAAAAATAAGCATAGATAATTTCAGTGACGGTTCGCTTATTAGATATTTATTAATTTTATATAACTGAGCACAATTTTAAAGTATTTTCCATTATTTAGAAGACGAACGGGGGTTCATGACCCACCGCGAAAATCGGTTCGCACAAGAACCGGTTTGTTTCTATTTAAGTTTGAACTTAAGCCTATGCGGACGAGGACGTTGCACGCGCGTTGCAGCTGCCGGGGTAGAGATTCCAAGAGAGAGTTTCAGTTACAGTTAATTATATAGTCTACTAGTTACTAGCTAAGTTTGCCATTGTGCGTGGAGCGATATTTTGAAATGAGTTCCATGTACTCCTCGTGCTTGACCAGACTGGCCAACAGGCCCCCTGTATTCACTGACGAATCGTGGGGTCCATATTGGATTTGGTCGCCATCAAGCGTTGTCATGGCGCCACCGAGGGCGCGCAGTATGGCCTCGCCGGCACAAATGTCCCACTTCTTGATGATGGAGGTATGCAGATAGGCAGTCGCATTATTGGCCACCACTTGTAGCACCTTATAGCCAGCGCCGGCGGCAGTCAGCAAACTGACATTCCCGCCAAAAACATTGCGCGCCACATTTTTGACAGCGGCGGCATGGGACCGCGAAACGGTTATGATGGGCTGGTTGGAATTGACGAGCGGCATTTGGTGCAGCTCTTGCAGGTATTCGGACCTGCTTTGGCCCACCCACGCCCATGCGGTTTGACCGCTAAAGGGACTGTGTATAACGCCAATCACTGGACGACCTGAGACTGCCACACACACCATTGTCGTCACATACTCGTACAGTTCCTCTGGGATACGAAGATTACGATTAGATTAGATTGAACTATACGGTTGGCTTTTTCGTGAGAGCTTTTTACCTGTGAACTCCTTGGTGGCATCCAACGGATCCACCCAGACGGTCACATCTTGAGCAGTGACCGACATGTCGGGCACCTTGGCCGTCTCGTGCAACACAGTTGGATCTAGGTCAAAGCTGTACGCATCCTTGCAATGCTCATTATCTTCCTCGGAGAAGATGCGTACACGTGGAAAAATGCGTCGCAGCCCCTGCTTCATCACACAATGCGATCGCCCGTCTGCATCCGTAAATGGATCGTTGACACCCTCAGCCGTTTTACCCTTACTGCGCTCCTTCAATTGACGCGAGCGCATCACGTCGACCACCTCCAGTCCGCCACGCTGTGCCGCCTGTATGGCGGCAATGAGCATCTTGCGTAGATTCACATTATTGTCGCTGCGCAGCATTCCATATATGGCCGGCCGCTCATCCTTCTGGAAGTTGAGAAAGTACACGAGCGCAATGGTCAGCAGAATGGCAGTAATGGTTGCTGGCACCCGGTTGATGTGTATCGTGCGCCCGTTCATATTATCTGCTAGTTTATTGCTCATTAGAAGCCAAGACGTCTTAATTTCTTCACAGGTCAGCTCAGCACAAGTCGCCCGTAATTCTTTCTTCATATACGAAGTGCGTCGGTCGACGTGCCACTGGCCGCGGGCAATGCCAGATCAGCACAGTTTCTGTCGATGCAGCTGCTAATGCCAATGCCCTGCTGCTACCCTCTGCTACCAGAACACAACACAGAAATAACAGAGTAAATACAACAACAATGCAGCAACAATAAAGCAATATACGAAACGTCTGTGTCAATAACAAATACAGCTCGCGAACGTAATCTTATTTTGGGAGAGCGTCTGCGGCGTTGGTAAGCCAGAGAGCCGCGCCGAGTCCACGTTGCTTTATTTCACACACATGTTTCTTGTTCAAAACAAAACAATTGAGCAAAAAAAAAAATCGAGTTACCACGATAGACGTGGTGGCTGGTCGATTAAACTATCGCTGAATTTACTAAAGAAAATTAAATGAATGTATATATAAATATATAATATATACAACATTTTATGTCCTTTCAACGTATAAATGCACTTTTTAAAATACGTATTTTGCTATAATTACATATATTAAAAGTTTATGTCATTAATTATCGGCTGCTTTGAAAAAATAATATATTTCAACCTCAACTAACTCAAAATAATTTTTTTTTAAACTTTATTTTTCGTCTAGGTTGCTCACATCTAATTATACATATTGTATGCATGCAACGAAATCCGTCAATTTACAATCGGAGTTTTACAAACAATCAACTATCGAACAACTTGCACCTCTGCCGCGCGCTTTTAAAAGCAGGGTGGCAGCCTAGCGTTCTAACTGTTTCTAACACGCAGCGAGTACAAATTTGGAGGGAAACATCATGTTAAAGCGTAATTTGCAAAGAATTCATCTGAGTCTGGCTGATTTGGAGGAGTACCATGCGTTGCGTAGGCGCAACAAGCTAAAAGCAACCATCGATGCGAGCAGATCATCGTCATCATCGGCCACCGCCACGGCCACCGAAACGGCTCCGTCCACAGATAGCAACTCGACATCGGAGACGCCAGTGACGCAGAGGCATCTGCAGGATCTGCCGGCCGCTTCTGGCTGGGCCACAGCTGTTGTGACCAACAGCAATACCAATTCTGGTTCCACCGAAGACGACACCAGTGTGGCTGCTGTGGTCGATGACAACGACACCATCGCTGAACTTAGTGACGACGGCTGGGTGGATATTGATGAGGAGGATGGCGCCAGAGGTGGAGAGCCGTAGTTTATAACTACCAATAGAGGCAACTTTCACACATCATTTAATTTATTTCTTCATATGTCATGTAATCATTCCAAAATCTTGAAGAAACTAAACTCATGTCAAAGCTCATACAGAAAATGGAGGCGCATGTTTTTTGTTTGTTTTATTATCAGGCAACGGCCAGGATCCTGTTACAGCATTCACCTGACAGCTTTAGGGCTTTTGGTCGAACTGCGCGAGCTTTTATTGCGCATTACTGCTCGCAGAAAAGCTCAGAAGCTCCGCTGATTGCGCTGGTTTTATATGGAAAAAGCTTTCTCACATTCGGCCAAAGGAGCAAACTCTAGTCTACATAGTATCCGACTAGCTTATACCCAGCACCTACTTAAAATGCACAGTCCTAGCTACGAACATACAAGCAAAATTAATTGCATAAGCGCTGGCTTTGTATTTTGTTCCCTGAACCCCATTTTCAAGAAAAACATTCAATTTAATACGTACCAGTTTTGTTGCTTCCAGTTTAATGGTAGAATCTGAGATCGCCAATCGTTCTGCTCAAATGTGTTCATTACATTCATTTGCAAAAATTTAATATACCCTTTTGATGGCGTTCTAAATGGGATACAGGGTATCAGAAATGGCAGTCGTTGAATCCTCAGGTGTCTGTTGCGCAAATGCCACGGTCACTGCGGCACTGTCAGTCGCCGTGTGCGCCTGTCTGTCCGCATAGACATCCGAATCCGTATTTTGGCAGACAAACGACGCAATCGAGTCTCGGCGCAGTGATTTGAATTTGCCGGTCGGCAGTCGCACCGGATCCGACCGGCTTACATTTTCTGTTTATTTTTTTGTTTCAAGTGTGTGCGTAAGGAAATTCGTTTAACCATACTAAATGTTTGTCGTTATACAAATTAGTGCACGCCGTCATATAAATTACGTGAGCAAATTGGATTGTGCGCTGTGCCTTTTAAATTTGCCTTTACCATAACTTCGTCAGCGTCAACGCTGGCGTCCGTGACCTGCAGTCGAAAAGATCGACCCACGTGCAAGTGTTTAGTCACGTGGTAGCATGCCCCCCACACTATCCCCATCCCATATCCTTTGTCAACAAGCTATATAAATGTGAGTTAAGAGAAGAAAGTGTGAGAGTGTAACTGGCAAGCGAATGGCGGGCGGCGTTGCATCGATGTAACCACCTGTCATACATACACACCAACAACAACAACAACAGCAACAATAACACACAGACACACATACAAATAGTGACTGGCACGAGACGCGACACGTGCGGCATAATACGAAAGCGAAAACGAAAACAAACAAAGCCAAAGTACACTTTCTTTTGGGGAAATTATGTACAAATGCAAATAAAGTTTACTTCTATAAATACTGAGTAAATCTTAGACTGCTCCTTCAGAAGAAATATGCACAAGTTCACACTATAATCGAAATAAAAGTAGACTAAAAAAACCATCGCTTATCGATGAAAATTATTGATGAAATTTCTTTATACAGTATAAAACATATAAATGTATTTGCGCACAACTTAATTTTTTATAGAAACAAAAAATTGTTTTGAAAAATACACATTAGTTGAGACAACGGTTTTTTAAACATATAAATTTAGAATATTTCTATGATTCAGCAAACTTAACCTTTTGTACAATTTTTTTTTTTTGCCGGACAGTGTATGAAGTGCATTTTCGAGTCAATAAATTTTATATGCAAAATACCATGTCTGTGGTCAAGGTTCTTAAGTCAAAGCAAAGCTTCTGCCTGTGTGTATGTGTGTGTCTATATGTGTATGTGTGTAGTTGGCCATTGGAGCTTTTATAAGTTTTGCATAATTAGCACTTGTGTAGGCTTATGAACATTTCGGCGGAGTTAATATTTTTTTTTTCCGTATAGCAAGCAACATTTGTGCAACAAAAATCAAAGTTCTACGAATTTATATAATCATCAACAAATTTTAAGTTGTAAAAGAAGGGACGATAAAAACGTATAATTCTGATATATTCATATTTAACAGTAAATGCTTATGTAAAATAAAATCTTAAAGGAAGCAATTCAGGATACTGTTCTTTTTGAGACCGAATCTTAGTTATTTAAACAAAAATCGGATGAGAAAAATTTGATGTTTTTTAATTTATTATAAGTTTTGGCATTTTGCATTTAAAAAACAAATATTTATGAAAAAAAATCTTTTTATTTATAGCTCTAGAGTGAAATTAAAGCTCAATTAAACATGTTGGTTCGCACGACCCTAATGTACAAACATATATATGCGTGTGTGTGTGTGTGTGTGTATGTAATTATATATGCAATGTAATGCTTTACGTTACAGCTGCTGCTGCCGTTGATGTCGCTTTAGGATAGTCCTCAACAGGTGAGAGAAAGCTCCCATTGCGCTCAAATTGCACACACACACACACCCACACACACACACACGCAGGTACTTGCATTATTAATGCAGCACAATGGGCAAGTGCATGTTAAATAGAAAGGGGCAACACTGCAAACGACCCGAGTGACCTGTGTGCCAGCATCAACCTCTGTCTCTCTCCCCACGCCACACTGCATTCCCCGTTATCTCATCATCATGTCTCATTTCTCTGTCAGGCTAACAAGCTCTTCAATTTGTTGCCTGCTTTTAGGCTTGGCATTTAGTTTGTTTTGTTGTTGCCTGTGCTATTGTATTGTAGTGTATGCAAAACAAAATGGCTGAACTGTTGATTGAAGAATACCAAACACAACGCACACACTAACACACATACGCACATTAAAACACAAATTGATGGATATCTTTGCATTGCATGTTTTGTCAGCTAATTTGCATGAATCTATGTTGTGCCACTTTCGTCACTTGGCGTTGTGTGTGTGTGTGGGCATGTACGGGGTAGGGGAGGGGAGAGTTATTTTCATGTTCGATGCACACAGGGCAACGCCTATATATTCCAATGAATGACAGTGAACGGCAATGACAACTGATTGACAAATCAACAACAACAACATTAATAAACAAAGGAAATAAAAACCAAAGCAAAAGCGCAGTAATCAAATCAATAATAAAATTAAATTCTATTTAAACGTTGTGCGAAATATGTATGCACATGAAATTAACACTGAAGAAAATTGTTATGCCACGTATTCTTTTGATTGTAACGAAACGATATACAATATGTATATTCTT
This sequence comes from Drosophila nr. perissopoda 5 BK-2023a, assembly GCA_035044105.1. NCBI lineage: Eukaryota > Metazoa > Arthropoda > Insecta > Diptera > Drosophilidae > Drosophila > Drosophila nr. perissopoda 5 BK-2023a. The sequence continues at coordinate 4,989,737 of JAWNMK010000620.1, read as the reverse complement.
GATTGGGAAATGAACTGAATTTTTATGGTCTTAAATTTACATTGGTTCATATTGAAAACAATAGGTCGGATTAGTTATCTATAATGATGCAAACTATTTCTATGCAGTATAATTGAAAAACATGTTCAAAAGTATTGTTCAATTTAAACAAAAAAATATATACATATATATTTAAATGTACGTATGTATATGTTTAAGGTGTTATTATTTTATTATTAATGCTGAGTGAAAGAAATGATACAATTTGCATGCTTGTAACTAGAACGGTCGTTATTTTTGCTGTTGCTGTTTTACCTTGACACTAAACTGGGGAGCGGAGCGGTGCGATACCCTCTGAGATGGGGTGACTGTGCTACAGTCACAGTGTCATTGCACAGAGATGGGGCAAGGTTATCCCGCCAGGTTGAATGCATATATGCATGTGCTGTCGCGTATGTGTGCTTATCACAGTTCTCTTGAGGCTATTGCCCATCAATTGCATCTCGAATGGAATTTCACGCTCAGTTCTTGAATTTATTTGGTGTACTTTGAAATGTGTATGGACATATTGACAATATATACAAATGTACATATATGGGCTAATTACTAACAGCTAATATTGGGTTGGATTTGGTGTCAATGTCGCTATCGCCATCTCTGTGGCGCACAATGAATTTTGTCTATGTATTTCCAGTTTGTCTTTTGTGAGGTGGGGTGGGTACGGAGGGAGTAGGATAGATAGGAATGGGAAGCAGCAGCAATGGTCGCTATCTGTAGTTGTCACGAGTGGGGAGCAAAGCTTAAAATAGCAATGCCCGTTTTAAAAATAACTTAACTATTCAATAATCTAGGCGAGTCCCGCTGAGCGCGAAATATTGTGAGTCAGGAGCGCAGTCTATATGGATTCTCACATGAAAGCACTTGAAGATGGCCTCCGGCAGTAGAATGAACATCATTAGCAATGTGATGATCAGCCACTGACAGTCGCTACAGGTCAGCGTTTGGATCGTGATCTGTGCACCTTCTTTGTCGGTCTGGGTTCCAATGTTGTGGTTTAACATTTTGGTATTCAGAACTTCCATCTCCAGCTTATTGAAGGACATAACTGGCGGCAACTCGTCTCCCAGTTGTAGCCGACTCTCTTCGCATATAGATTTGAGCCCATTAGCTCGATGTAGGATGTGGTGTTGTCAGAACTGGCGTCGAAAACTTCTTTCAAGAAAACCGCTTCCATTCTGATTGCGTGGCTGCATAAAAATACTAATGAATAAAAAAAAAGGAATATAAATTTCAACAACGAGCACTACAGTCGATAAATTGTGATATGCCCTACACTCGCACAACTATCAAAAGGGCGACCCGATTTCTCAAACTCCGCACCTGTGCGCCGGAGGGTACACATAATTGAATTTCGTTCCACTCTAATTGCAGTTGCGGCTTGCTATCGCAATCGAAGCAGTTATCGCTGTAAAGTCTGCTTATCAAGCACTTTAACTGCAACCGCAAACTGCAAATATTTAGTTCGAAGAGGCGTGGCAAGCCCCATACCATATTAGCGTTGTGTAAATGTTTGAAAAGGTGGCAATATTTGATTTAAAATTAACAAATAGATATTGTAAAATATTAAATAATATACGTAAAATATAAAATGTACAATTCCTATATAGAAGATATATAATGACAAATGTTTCACATAGACGTGGCATCGGGGATAGGGTATTCGGGCATTGCTGCTGTAAGGAATACATTACACTGCTGTTTTTCTGTTGTTGCGTATTTAATTCGATGCGAACAACAAATTCAATTCGCTTATCAATAACACTCAAATGTACATACATATGTATACAGGGTAGTCAGGGTGCTTATCAGCTCGCATTAAGACGATCGTAAATCGTGTGTCGGGGGATCTATACGAGGAGAGCCGCGCTAGCTTGGGTGGCGCATTGAGCATTGAGGAACGATCACGTGTTGCCCACCGCCCCCCACATTGCCCAGCTGCGATCCAGCCCTCTTCTGACTTAGCAGTGAGAAGTGGGCCTCAGTTGCAGTTGATGGACTCGAAGTAATGTGGATTTCGGCGTTGGGACATTCAATGGGCGCTACCCATGATTTAATTCCCCCATACTTCCCTCCTGTACTCAAAACAACCGCATCCTTGTTCGTTATTCAATCAGGACAGAAAGTAGATGGACTCGCGTTAGTGGTTAGTGGCAATCGAGGCACAAGTCAATTTCCCTCACACTTTGCACCTTCCATTTTGTTTACTCAGATAATTAGACGGCGAGGCGAGTGCGAACATTTTTACAGTCATTCAAAATTAACGGTTTGCACTGCACAGTGGAATGACGTACGCAATGCGAAATAATAAATGAAGTTTAAATCTATTGTGAACACTCATTTTTTGTTTTAAGCTGAACTATTATTTCAGTTAACGGTTTGGTTTGGGGTAGGAGAAAGCTAGCATTCTAGGCTCGGTTGTAGACTTTGTTTAATATACATTATGCTAATATAATATTTAGTTGAGAGGCAATTACAATTTGCCTTGTGTATGCTCAAAATGGTTCCACTGTAGCGCACGCTTCTCCAGCAAATACATTTTTAAAATTCCTATTAGACAGTAAACATAAATTGAAGTAAAAGGCTCGTTATCTGTGCCACACCGGCGCCCAATATACTCTAAACTAGTGCCATAAAGATAATGCCTTAAGTCTATCATAGTAGCTGCAAATGTTTCACCTTGATTCAATTCAAGAATATTTGAAAGAAAGTGAAAAATCTTTTAATCATAATGATTGTATAGTGTCAAATTAAAGTTAAAGTAAAGTAAACGTTCAACTTATCATAATGTCAGTACACTGTAGAGGCTTTTCACTGTGCATGGAATCAAATATTTATTTCATTATTTTATAAGTATTGTTTTGCTTTTGAGCGAACAATCAGCAACAATAATCAGAACAGGATTTATTTCGCTCCAGAGCAATATACTGTTCTGATTCCTCTAAAAAGAAATGTATGTACACATAAAGATTTCTTTAATTTTGTGTGTATGTATGTACGGATGTATGTAAGTATGTATGTATGTATGTATGTATGTATGTATGTACGTATGTAGGTATGTATGCATGTATGTATGTTGTATTTCTCATTTTATTGTAAACTGCTCTATATTCTATTTGCAATGCTCTCTGACTAATTTTGTTGAGATTTTTAGGTAGCTAATAGCTACATATGTATATATGTATGTATGTATGTAATTATATATTAGCTTTTGTCATGTTGCCAACTGCTGCATAAAGTTGTAGAGCTTACTCAGCAAAGTGCAAAAGGGAGAGAGCACAAGTAAGCATGGATGTGTGAGTGTATGTGTATAAATGTGCATATATGTATGTATGTCTGGATAGTTAGTTAAACGTGCTTATTGTATATATTTTAGATTATTCAATAAAATATATGCTAATTTTCATGTATAACACTACATTCCCTACCCCACAAGGCACTGTGCAGCAGCTGTACCCCATCACCCCATCACCCCATCGCCCCTTCACCCAGCCTTCCTTAGTCGCTTTCCCATCCGAGAAAAGAGCCATGTTATGAGGCGCCAAGTTGACGATTAAAAATCTATCTCTGATAAGAGTTCATACATTGAATCAGATTGTGTCCAATGTGGGCTCTCTTTCTCTCCCTCTCTCTCGCTCGTTCTCTTGGAAGTGACACAACTGATAAGAAAGAAACTGAGCGCTCGCCTCGGGAGCGACTGAGCAAGTGAGTGTGAGATAGCAACAGAGCGAGAGCGAGAGAGAGGGAGAGAGAGAGAGAGAGAGAGAGAGAGAGAGAGAGGGAGAGAGGAAGTGATAGAGTTGCCAGTCATTTGTAGATTCGGTTTGGTTGCGACCAGAGCGCGGCATCGTCATAATTTGTTCTTCTTTTGGTTTTATTTGGTCGCGCACCGACAACGGCAACGGCTGTTCCCCACTCCAGAGCCAGTTGCAACCAGAAGCCATCCGAACTAACATTCGATTCCCGGGACACTCCGACAGACATACTCAACACATACTCAAAGTCTACGTTTTTCGCAATTGTTGTTTTTTGTTTTTTTTTTTGTATTTTTTTATGTTTTATAATTTTGGGCAGTTTTGTTGATTTTCGATTTTGAGAAACGAACTGTTTACAAGTTGAAGCGGTTTCATTTTGAAATCGGCAGCTCAGCGCGGCGCATCGAGTGCAAAGTGAAGTGCCCCAAGGGGATGCAGTCAAAGGACACTTTCAATTTGTAAAAAATAAAACAAAAATATAAACAAAATATAAAGTGCAAAATAAAATAAACAATAAAAATAAACCCAAAGAAAATAAGAAACAACCAATAATTTAAGAGCAATCAGCAAAAGGAAGACAAGGTAAGATATGTACCTACATACATACATACATATATGCGACATATATTCGTACAAATGATACTGGCCAAATGCAAAGCATGCATTGGCCATGTTAATATATATTTTGGATCTACCGAAACGTGCGACTATTTATAAAATTCTTTCGATTTCAAACACACAAAAAATAACTAAAAATATACAAAATATATTGTATGCGAGCGGGAAGACTGTGCGAGTGTGTGTGTAGATTTGTGTGTGGGTGTATGTGCGAGATGCTCGTGCACTGAGGCAGTTAATCCCATTTACTCTAAAAAAAAAACGCTCCACAAGTGGCTGCCACACCAGCGAGTGCACTGTCAACAAGAAACACATGCGATATTACCGATGGGCAACATTAGAGGCAGCGTCCCACAGAAAGCGTAAATCCCTCAAAATGCTCAAAGTGCTCTGTGGCAATGAACTCGCCAATCAGCCAATCAGCCAACCAGTCAACAACAAAGCACAGATAGAGCTACTACGAGACCATACCTAGCTACATATACCTTTGTATATACTAGCTCTTTTTATCTGAATTATTTCATGCTATGTATCTTATCTTGAAACAATTGTATTCAATATAACAGATGATTTAAATATTATCTACTAATGTACATAAAAGATTAAATTTTACTGAACTTGATACAATGTTTATTCATTATTTTGCATTCGTCTTTTGCGTAATAAAAGTATTTTGTATCTCGATGTCAATAGTTTTGTAAGTCAGTTACTTAAATTCGTGTGTGTGTGACTTAAAAAGTAATATATCAATTTTGCTTAAATTGCAATAGTTATAATCCTCAGACACGATTTCCACCCAAAAAATACATGTAGATATTCTGGTAGAATAAATAATTATAATCGATGTCAAAATAAACAAGCGAACCAAGGGATCCTTTGTGGTGCAGCTGCATTGATGTCACTAGGTCGACTGCCATGCCCAAAGGATGCCTTGCCAGTAAATGGTAGGATAGGGGCGTGGCGGGGGAGGTGGGTAGGTGGGTAGGTGGGTAAGTGGGGGTGTGCTGAGGGGCGACTCGGTTAACGTTATGTGGCGTGAATCAAAGCCAAGGGAGAAGCAATTAAATTGTCTGAATGCACAATTCGACTGCATTATTGTGGCAGACGTGTAAATGCATAAAATGCTATCTGTAGTGAACAAAGTATGAAGCTGATAAAGACGACAACACAGAGAGAGAGAAAGAGAAGCACCGAGATCAAGACAAAGAAGGAAACAAAATGCAACTGCGACAGTTTTTTCCAGAAGGCCTACAGCCTCATAAATGTCATTTATTCATCTCATCATTTCACATAAGCACACACTCACACTCACACACACATTCGCATTCACATTTCCATTCATGTGTCCAAGATGAAAATGCGTCTGCTTAACAGCAGTATTCACCAAGGTGAGAGATCTGTTCCCGATTTGCGTCGTTCTATTGATCTATTAAAAAGTGAATTCAACTCTGAACTGAACTGATCTGAAGCAAATATGCAGTCTCTGCAAAGGCATCGTTCTCTCACAATCTCTCTTCTCTCTCTCTCTCTCTCTCTCTCTCTCTCTCTCTCTCTCTGTTTGACTTTTTTGCACTCACGACATTGGCATTTTGTTTATTTATTTATTTGAGTTCAACGACTTTAAGCAGAATAGCAGCAATAACAACTAACACGCAAAAGCTGCCAAAAACATCCCTCCTCCACCGCTACCCAGATCACCAATCCACACCATCCCTATTGCCAATTTGCAAGTCAATTTGACATTTAATTCACCCGAATTCTGGGCCAGGGCTGGGGATAGGTCAGTATGCCGCTAACACAACACAAACCACAAACCACAAACAATTAGCCACCAACCGCGAATCACGGCATGACGCATTCATGCGATGCCTGTGCGAGCAAAAAGTGACGCCCCACTCGATAAACCCGAGCGTACTTCTGCTGTTATCGGTCGCTGACCGATACACGACTCGACTTTAGACCTAATTCGCCTAACAATAGAATTGAGTGCAATCCCAAGACTGTATTGAACCCATGCCAGAGCTGGCAAGCATACGAGCAAATATATGTATGTATATAAATATATATATAAATGTATTGATATATATATATATATATATATATATCTATAGTCACATAGTGCTTGAAGGATACTAACTTTAATGAGCTATATTATGAATAATTAATTTATCAACTCTGAAATGTTTCAAATATCATTTAGGGTATGACTTTTATAGTTCTGCCCTGTCCAAAAATCCAGTTTTAATTAATATCTTAGTTAGATACTTCCAACTTCAATTATTTTCTAGCGTCGAATCCGAATTGCTTCAGTTAAATAAATATTTATTTGAAGTTTGCCGCGCTTGTTAACTAAGTCAATTAATAAAATGTCGGCACTTAAGTTGTGACTACTTGAAACAAAAAATATATCTTTGAAGAAATGTGATTTGTGTTGTTTTTAGATTTTTTTTGGTTGCCTCTTTATTAACTATAATGAGTGGGTGGCAAGCAAGCAAACAAGACTCTCAGTTAGTTTACCGTTTCACGCTGCGTATGCGCAATATCCGATTCATCTAACTGTTATTGTTATTGTTATTGTTTTTGTTGTCGTTGTTATAATCACTTTTTTTTGTAAGTAATTTAACGTCACGCGATTAGGACCATCATCTAGTTATCTACGTCCGACTGAAGGTCATGGTCAAGACTTCTGATTTTTGTTCAAAATATATAAACTACATACATACATATATGTATGTATATATGTATGTATATGTATATATGGAATTTTCTGTGGTTTCAACGCATTTGATAAGATGACTGTAGTGATGGATTTTTTTTTGTTTTTTTTGTTTTTTTGAGTTGTGGTTCAGATACCTCACGACATTTTAATTGCCTTTGATTGCACAAAGCTCAGCGCCGCCGTACAATGATTTTTGGCGGTGATTGTGAGACGTAACCCGTGACTGCGACTGCGACTGCAATTGTGACCAGTGAGACTTTGGCGCATGCGTTTTTTTTTTTTTTTTTTTTAATTTTTATCCACTAGTTGTTCTTCTTTATGGAGACGCCCCTTAGCTGCCACAATCAATATTCTAATGAAGTTGCTTTGTTTCGTCCGAGTGTGACACATATTTTTGTTGTTGCTATCGTCATATGACACATGTACATACATAATACATTCAACTATGAATATACATATGTGTACAATGTATATAAATATTCGTATATTTACTGATAGTCGGGGCAGGAAACTAGAGTATTATTGTGCTCATTTTTTCCATTCAGTGGGTTGCACATACATTTGTGTGCATTTTGTAACACATTAATCGAATTTCAGGTATTGTCTGCTTAGTGCCATGACTTACTGAGTCTGTCTATAACTATTTGCAAAAACCAAACTAATTCTGACTGTATTTAACAGATCTTCGTGCAAACATTTTTCACTCGACGATTTTGAACCTCAAATTAAGAATCTGTTTTAAATATGAGAACAATTATCATATCTTAAGGCCGGTGCGAATCTTGGTTTAAGATATTCTTTTTTCTTTTTTCCTTTAATCTTACATTTGTGTATAATTTTCAAAATGTATTGTTTTCAATCATTTAAAAGAAAATTATTCTGATAAAGTTCTTCTTTTAACGAACTCAATGTAACTTGATTGAAGTTAGCTCTGCTCATTTTTGACACATTTTTTTACATCTGATATAGATAAATGATATCTGAAGGCATTTCACAATGTCGACACATCATTTTGTTACGAAAGTGAAATGAAATTTATTTGAATAAAATGATTTTATTCGCATTTTAATCATTGATATCAATACTATTTGACTAGATAATGATGTGGGATCATAATGAGTATGTGTTGCTGGAAGGGTATTTGTTCGTCGTCATTAACATAAATCATCTTTGTTATGCTGTGTTGTGGCATTCCTTTTGCATATAACATACATACACACAAAGATACAGATATATTTGTACAAATTGTGCTCGCTGTGCATTATTGTGGCATCATTGTTGTTATCGTATCGCATTGTTGCAACTCTTGTGCATTGTTCTTACATGTTATATATGTATGTATGTATGTATGTGTGTATGGATGTAAGCATGTAAATATGCTTAAGTATGCAATCGTCTCTGTATAAGGCGATTAACAAACTGACGTCAGCGATTGTCCAGAAAAACACAAAAATAAAATAATTAACACATTTTTACAGGCGTTTCAAATTTGTCAGCCACAATGATTTTTTAATGAGCAACAAGCGCGTGATTCAAAAATCTTATCAACTTTAATATATTGAAAGAAAACAAAAAAAGCCGCTCAGATTTTACAAGCCAGACTACAAATAAATATTCGGAAGAATTGAAAGCTAAAATATACATATGTAGATTGCAAAAATGCTAAATTGCCTCAAACTGTCTCAGTTTTCACTTACTAATTGACATGAGTGTGTTTCTTTATGATTATCACGAATCTCGCGTACGCATAAACCTTTCGATTTTTACGATGACCTATCATTATTATAAGTATAAATTGTTTATTGCCTGGCAGCAAAACAACCGCTGGGGGTCTGGGACCTGATAACCAAGGCCACTCAATAAGTGATTTTTACATAAAAACTGTTCTCATTTTGCCATTTGTCAGATTGATCGGATCATGTCACGGCAATAGCCTCCCGAGCGCCCCTTCTCGCTTCTGTTCGGAGATAAAGTTTAATTTTTAGTTATACCCTTGCAGAGGGTATTATGATTAATGCATCTCTGACGGCCATAGAAAGATCTATATCTGTCGATAGATAAGATCTTCAAAAAAAATACATTCCCGACACAGTACACAGCCAAAGCACAATCGGTCGTATTTTTCAAAAATCAAGTTTTTCAAATATTGATGCAAGCAAGTGCTGTGAAAGGGTATTTCGAATTTGAACTTACCCATATTGCATTATAATTATTTTATTTTTTGCGCGATTATGGGGCAGTTCAGTAGGTGGAGCTTCCATCTGATAACCGATTCGATTCAGTTTTCCCCACATCAACGAGCTGCAGCGCTGCATTTCCATTTGTCAGATTGCATAGTCGTGTATATACATATATTGACTTTAATATGATGTTTATTACGGTTAAACTAAAATTACTAAATCGCTAAAAGTCCATGAGATTGCGTCGAAGCGTTTTTGATTATCGATGCTAAGCCAATTTCAAATGTTTCTGATAACAATTTTCAATTTGTTTTAGAATTTAACAAAAAGAAATCGAATCGAGAATTGAATACAACATAAATGAGCAAACTCTAGCAGAGGGAGCTCGAGTAGAAGATACACTAAAATTTATTAAATCTACACATATTCCGGATATAATGTCAAATTTCTCTATAAGAGCTCGAACTGAAATCAGCAGCTTGGCACAAGCACGTGCCTCAAAAATACGAAGAAAATAAACTTGAAAAAACTAAAACTAAATTAAATAAAATCTCGCAAATCTGATGTTTCTTGTTATCTGGTTTCAAATATATCTTTAAAAATGTGTATAGATTACATATAGCTTATATGGTAATATAGTGATTCAAACTAAGCTTATTTGATTTGAAAAGCAAACTCTTAATGACAATTTTGAATTTGTTTGTAAATCTGATTTCAGTAAAGCCACTTGGACCCGGCACAACATGCCGGAGCAGCTGCAGCAGACATAGGGTACTCCTGCAACTGAAACACACACACACACACACGCACAGCGAGAGGCAAGAGAGACACAGACAGATACAGAAAGAGAGACAGAGAGAGAGAAGGCTATAGGAGCAGCTACGAGTACCGCCACAGGTCAGAGGCAGGAGTAGGAGCTGGAGTAGGATTAGAAGGAGCAGGAGGCATCGCACATTCCTCAAAATGGTACATGGACCACCAGCACGTAGAAAATCTCAACAGCTGCAGCAGCAACAGCAGCAGCAGCAACAGCAACAGCAGCAGCAGCAACAGCAACAGCTTTGTGACATGGAAATGGAACTGGATGAGATGCCGGCGCCGCCCGATGGCGGCTGGGGCTGGGTTGTTGTTTTTGGCTCCTTCATGATTCACATAGTCAGTAAGTGCTCATCCTGAATTCAATGAACTACTAACAATTCAATATTAAATATTAATCCAGCTAGAGCCAATCAAAACTCAGAAGACTTTCAAATATAATCGCTCAAATATTGTAGTATAATCAATTAGTTCAAAAGTATTCTAGTTGTAAAAGAATTTTGATAAGAACTAAGAGTGCATAGGATTCGAATGTTGTCAAGTACATGTGCATAGTATTTGTTTTAATCTAATAGAAATAGAGTTGATTGTAACTCGTTTTGAGTACTCTTAATATAATGTGATAAGGCCTTGAAGCGAGTTGTTCCTATCATTGACATATCTTAGCATATATCAATAGATAGAGTCGTTATCAAACACTTCCAATTGAAGGAAACAAATAGTAATGCCTCAAATACACGGACGTCTAATCTGTAATCCAATAAATGGGGTTGCTATCAAAGAATTTTAGCATTGATAAGTCTTGATAATAGTCTCAGATTATGTGATTAATCATCGATGCCCGCCTTTGACGATTGCTTACGATTTCGTCGTGAAATCATTGACTGGCAACCACTGCACTATGGATGGTGGATTTTGATTTTTTGGCTTTTACTACTTCCAGTGGAGCTTGTATTTTGGGCCAACTGATTGGCATGACCCAGTCACATGGTAACCGCATAAAGCTGAACTCATAAATAAATAAAAACAAGCTACAAAAACCTTGGCAAGCATACAATATGGCGAGGGACATCGGCGATGGATCATAAAAGCTCGCACTAATCGTACAAATCAAATTTACTCAGTTACTCAGACGTGATTAGCACTAAGCCATAAATGTTTGTGAACAGTAGATTTATTATGCATTTAGTTATGCATGGGCATTGAGAATGGCGTCTGTGATAGAGGGACAGATTGACAGATAGACAGATGAAGGGTTCATAGTATAGCTACATACATGTATGTAATGGCAAATAAATGCATATTTATTAATTGGGTAATTGGTTGACTAATCTAATCGAGTGGGTAGCTGCCATTTCAAAAGAAACTCCACATTTGGCCATCGCACATATGTAGTTTCTTATCGTGTCTAGTTCTGGGCCATAAACATGTCATCGGTAGCATTGCTGATAAACAGCGTCAGCAACAAAAGCAAATCCACATTTTGACCACGATGGAAATATATCATTAAGTGGCCACTTAACTGATTTATGAGAAGCTGTTACAATATTGTTCAAAGCAACTGTAAAAAGACTGAAAATGCATGTTGCCTACTTTTTGGGGTAGCAACCAAATTTGGAGTGTTGCAAGTACCAAGAGCACAATTGAATTACATATTTGACAATATGCAGGTAACAATTAGTCGATTTTATTTATTATTCATTTCGAAATTTAAATATGTAAAATGATTAAAACAATAAATAAGATATTAAGGTAGTCAACGAACATGAGGCATTGACAGGAGCAGAATGGGAAAACTCTCTGATAGGCGATTACTGAATCGAGATCAACTTTAACAGAATACAGAATAGGACATGGACAAAATATATATAGTATATAAAATATATATAAATAAAAAAAACTTTATCTAACTCAATATACAATCGTTTTGCAAACCTTACACTTAGCCGATGGCATGACATACTCCTTTGGCCTGTTCCAAAATGAGTTTGTCAGGTACTTCAATGAGGGCAATGGCTACACAGCCCTGATCGCATCTATAATGACGGGCGTTACCTATTCGTCGGGTGAGTTTCGTATTCATCGCAGTTGATCTCCTCGCAATTGTTGTACGGTGCAATTGTGTATTACAGGTCCCATCAGCTCATCCTTTGTCAATCGCTATGGCTGTCGGGCCGTGACCATTGCTGGTTCCATTCTGGCAGCGGTCTGCATTGCTCTGAGCATGTTCGCCCAGAATGTGGCCACGCTGATTGTGACCATTGGCTTGGGCACCGGCCTTGGATTTGGCCTCATCTATCTGCCGGCCATTGTGAGCGTAACACAGTATTTTGAGGCACGTCGATCTTTGGCCACTGGTATCGCTGTTTGTGGCTCAGGCTTTGGCACCGTTGTGTTTGCGCCGGTGACGGTGGGGCTCATTGGTAGTTTTGGCTGGCGAGGTGCGATGCTCATTATGGGCGGCATCGTGCTCAATTGTGTCATATTCGGTGCAATGTTCCGTCCACTGGAGGCGCCGCGCCCCAAGGCCCACAAGCCGTCCAAAAAGTCGGCGATTATTGATCAAAATGTCACGCCTGCCGAACTGGAGCCGCTCAAAGCAGTGATGGCACTCAAGCCAGCAGCCGATCAATATCTGCAGCTGCCACAGCGCACAGATGCGCCACCTACCGCCACCGGAATCGGCGGAGGCGGAGGCAATGGACTTTGTCGCTCCAACAGCGTTGGCCACAATCTCAGACCCGGCTTGGTAAGTGCGACCACTAATCCTGGCCAGCTTCCCGCTATTGCCTGCTAATCGCAGATCTTCGCAGAACAATAACTCGAATGGACTGCTTAATGACGAGGCCCGCAATGCGCCAACAGTGGTGAAGAGCACCAGCAACAATGACCTCGCCCGCCAATTTGCCAGCCAGCCGCAACTAATGCCCCTCTGGGAGGTGCATCGGGAGCGTAGCGCTAGCGGCACCATGTACCGCCCGGATGCACTTTACCAGGTAAGCGCTAACCCACACTCTACTTTACCTTTATTATTGAATTTCTATACTCTGTCATCGAAGGTAAAAAGAGTATATTTTGTGAAGGAAACATTATTGATAGAAAACAAAGATTACACGTCGATATACATCTACGGATACATCGATACCCCCTAGACTCATAAATGTATCACATGTATACAATTTCAGGGCTCTCTGCACAATATACCGGAGTACGCCAGCTCCCGCAATGAACTCTCCCGCTCTCGGTCTGGCTCTAACATCATCAAGCGCTATGGTTCCCTAAGACAGAGTCATCCATTGGCCCAGAGTCAGGTAAGCTTTGCTATTTGCAAACATTTGTTGTTGTTTTTTTTTTATTCGCATGCGAAATATTTTATTGGGATAATCCTTGAGATTGGATACTTAAGGTTAACAAAAAAAACCATTCCTTCGGTCAGCCGAAGTTGAAATATCATTGGAACCAGAGTTCTTAAAAAGCAGTAACATTTTTTCCTGCATACAGATTGAAGTTAAGGTGATTTAACAAACAAAATATATATTCTCGAACTACAGACTGATTTCAAAAAATTAAAAGATATTTAATATTTGTAAATATTTAAATAGTAGTAGATCTAGAATCTGCAAAGTTTTTTATTTGTATCTTCTGCTTCTCTGAAATTCCAAGGATACACAAAATTCGATATCGAATATTTTCTCGGCGACTATACCAGAAAGTGATACCACAGCCAGCTCAGCATCTTGTAGAGCAGGTACATGAGTATGGCTTTGTAGGCGACTGTCTTGCTGCAGTCAGAAATATATGGCAATCAGTATCTATTGGATGACATTCGCATCTGGACTACTTACATGCGCATTATGAGCTGGGCACGGGGAAGCGTGCTCGGGTGCTCATTGAGCAGGTCATGGCGTATGCTCAATATCATACTGCTGCAGGCGGAGGTCAGGCGCTCGGGATTGTAATCCGTATTGTATTCATCGGATAGATCAAACTCGGTGCTGCACATAAAGTTGATATACAAAATAAGTGTGTAAATTAAAAAAAAAAACAACAAAAAAAACAAAGTAAATATACCCCTTGGTTGCCTGCAGCATGTGCTGAATGTTTGTGGTGCCGGGACTATCGTAGTTGTTGAGCATGAAGGGTTTCATCACTTCGAGCGTGTGGTAGAGCTTACGCATAATTGGCATTAGCACCGGTGGGCGTCGGAAGATTACCATCAGCAGATCTACCAGCAGTGCGGGCACTAACTGCTTGGTGAAGACCAGAAATTTGTAGACAAAACGATTATCCGTATAGTGGCAGCCCGGCACCATTAGATTCTTGAGAAAGGCACCAGTGTACCACAGATTGTAGTCATCCATGTGATTAGCCAATTCCTTAAAGGTATACGGTATGTGTGTGCAAGATGAGGTCTGATACACCAATAGATCCTTGGGTGTGCTGAACGATACAAACGATTACAAAATGGATCAAAGTTCAGATACTACTTGGGGCATTGGGTATTGTCGTACTTACCCCTGCTGGTAGGCATCGTAACCGCATTTGGTATAGTAGATCATGCCCTTAATGCCCAAATCCTGAGGCGTTATGTCCAGATGCACCTTATTTCCTAGATATACGGTCTTGAGCAGTCCGGCGCCAACAAGCGAAAATAAACCCATGGCGCCCATTAGAGAGGGGGCATAGCCAGGCAACGGATCACGTACCGCAAATAAAACTACTCAAGCAAACAGAATAAATGAAATCAGTAGAAAAATGTGGAGCTTAACTTGGGAGTACATACCTATCGAAGGCCGATAAACGATAACAGGCAGGCGTGTACGATAATCGTTAACCAAGGATTCGGCCAGATTTTTTGTAAAGGTGTACGTATTAGGAAATCCTACAATCAGTCTAAAAAATTCGGATTAGTGTTCTTCAATACCGATAACAGTCGATTGCCGATTACAAAAGCGCTCACTTTGCTCTGCGAACGGAGTTTTGGGCATGTGGTCGATTCCATTGCTACTTACTTGCGAGTGAGCGCATCCAGTTCGCCATCGTCCTTGATCTCCTGCAATAGGCGCAGGCAAAGGCGCCAATCCATGGGCGACGAATAGTACTGGAAATAGATGGCAGGGTGGAAAGCTCAGCTCAGCGAGTCAATGAACTAAATTGGATAAGATGACAACCTTCGGCTCCACACGCTGCAAATACGGATTGCTGAAGAAGGTGGAGACGTGTACAAAGACCCGTAGATGACGCAGTTGCTCGGCAAATTTGAGTGCCTCCAAAGTGCCGCCCACATTGAGCTGAAGGGCGACGCGCAAAGGTTCATCAAAGCGTACCGTTGCCGCACAGTGGAAAACCAGCGAGACCCGGGTGAGCAGCTTTAGGTAGTTGGCATCGATGCCCAGTGCCTTCAGTGAGACATCGCCGGGTATGGCAACCAGTTTGTCCAGCTCGTTTGGCTTCTGGACGCGCAGCACTTGAAAGATCTTGGCCAGTCGCAGCTTGGCTAGCCGCTGCTCGACATTCACCTGCCGGCGCGGCCGAAGCAGGACATAGATGCGTCGCACATTACAGGATCGGAGCAGCTTCTCGATCAGTGCCTTGCCAACAACACCAGAGCCACCTGTCACAAAGATCTCGGCGCCCTCAAAGAACTCGGCCAGCGGTTGCGTCATTGCCATGCGACTCTCTATCACTATATATAGATATGTGCATATACAATAATATGCAAATAGGCAGTCGCAAGAGCAACCAGCTAGTTGTTGTCAGCGTTACGAACACAGACGCACTAACCGCAAGTAGTTCCCCATTTTGGCACAGCTACCTGTTTCTCTGTCTCTTTTCGCGACCTGCTGCAGTTCGTTCCATTATTCATTAGATCGGCAGGAATTAAACTTACATGAGCTGCTTACTTATGTATAGCTCATTACAATGTGCGTGCATGCTAATTGGAATGCGTAGCCCTCAAACTCATTCCTCTTTCCCCCTCGAATGGGCAGTTGACAGCCAAGGCAGTCGGTTCGGCCCTTGTTCCAATTACTATTAGTAAAAATCCAGAAGTACGTGTCACTGTTAAACAAATAAAATATTATACTTTGAACCTGGAACTGAAATCCATCATAAGTTTAGATCGTTTACACTATGAAATTCCACATGTTAAATTGGTACAGTTATGGAAACTATGGGAAAAGCCCATTCTATTGGCTGAGAGTATTTGGGAAGACAAGAAGTATGATTGTCCAGATCATCATAGAATGTTTTCCCGTGAAATCGGCTCAGCTTACTGAGAAGTACGGAGCAAGAGATGTTGGATACTTTCGCGCTCTCTCTCTCTCTGTCTCTCTCTCTCTCTCTCTTTCCGTTGACATAGTTCTATGCTAGGCTTCACTTTACATACGCCCACTTTGGGCTGTATCTTGCTCGGAGAGCAATTGAGTTCAGACTCGATCGCTGGTTTTTGATGTAAGTCGAAAGAAAAGTACCTGTGAGGGTCTCGTGACGACGTGAAGCTTTTGCTAAAGATTGGAGTAGAATTCGAATTACTTTGAAATTCAAACTGATTTGTGTTAACTTTTTCAGGAGGTGACCAAATGCTGCGGCTGCATCAGTTGCTCCAAGGAGACGCGCGACACGTTCGCCGAAATGATGAACTTCTCCCTGCTGAAGGATGTCCTCTTTGTGATCTTCGCCCTGTCGAATTTCTGCACAAGCATCGGTTTCAATATGCCCTATCTGTATATAGTCCCCCTGGCGAAAACTCTCAATATAAGCGAAACGGATGCCAGCTATCTGATCTCAACGATCGGCGTTGCCAATACCATTGGACGCATCATTCTCGGCTATATAGCGGACAAGCCTTGGGTGAATCGCTTGCTCGTCTACAGCCTCTGCCTCACTGTTAGCGGCATCGGTGAGTGGCGACAGCCAAATCCAAAATTCAAAATTCAATCTAATCCTTTGAGCGTTTTTATTTTTGTCATTACAGCCACGGTAATGGTGCCGCTGTGCAGCGATTACAACTTACTGGCCATTTACTGCTCTGTGTATGGGTTCACCATTGGCGCCTATGTTGGTCTGACCTCGGTCATATTGGTGGATCTGTTGGGCCTGGACAAACTGACCAATGCATTTGGTCTGCTCTTACTCTTCCAGGGCGTTGCCACGTTAATTGGCCCGCCCATAGGCGGTAAGATTTGTGGCAATCGGTATCTCTTTCTACTTAACCACAATTTTGGAATATCCATATTAATTCCAGGTGGTCTGTACGACATAACGAAATCGTATGCGCCGGCCTTCATCTTGGCGGGAGTGATGATTGCCGTCAGTGGACTGGTCATGTTCATCATTCCCCCGCTGCAGCGTTATCGGGCCAACAAGGCTAACCAGAAATCCAATTGTGAACAGATGGCGCTCAGTTAGCTCTGTTCTCAGGGGGGCGCTAGGGCGGGACAATATTTGAACATGTAAATTGTAATTTTTTGTACTCTTTTTTTTCGTATAGCTTGTAAGGAAAATGTGTAATGAAATATTTTTGGGGAAAAAAGAAGCAAATGCAACTTCATTCAGTACGCAGCGATAGATACATACATATATACATACATACATACATACATACATAGTGTGTATGTACTAAGTAGGCCTACATAAAAACATGCATACACATGTATTCATAGCTATAGCCATCAATTATTTATAAAGATCTTATCCAATAGGAAAATTGGGGGGATAACAACAATAACACAAACATCAATTTCAATTTCTGTTGTTCAGTTTTGCTTTCAAATAATGTGTTCTTTGGAGTAATTATTAATTGCGTTTATACTCGGCCTGCGTGCATAAACAGACATACACATATAGACACACACACACACACACACACACACACATATATATATATATATGCGTATATTTTGTTTAGTTTTAATAAATTGACAATTATATTTACAATTATGATATTTGAAGTACCATTAAAGAAAAGAAGCGACAATTTTTGATATACAATTTTATTGGCATTTTTCCATTGGTCATTAAATGCTGAAATAAACTGTATAAATACAGTTGTAAATATATACACTCCGCGAAATTCGATTAACGGCACTCGTACTTATGGTGCTAAAAACTGTACCAAGCCTAGCGGGGCCTTGTTAAAGCATTTTATACACTGGGTCCCTTTTTAGTGTTGGACGAGAAGGATAGATAGGGCGGAACGTATGGAAAGAGGCTGGGCATCAGTACTGATTCCGGATGACTTAAATCCTCATCTGATGACTGTGTCAGTAGCATGGACGTGGAGCCCTTCGGCGATGATAATAAACGATCGCCCGAATGCGTCATCTTATACGCATGCGCCCGGTAGCCATCTTCAGCGTCGGAGCTAATGCTCACCGTCTCGCTCTCATCAAAATTTGAAATGTTATCTAAATCGTCATCGTGGGCAGTACCTTCTTGGCAGTTGTTGTTGTTGTTTGTCCGCCTCGGATCCTCTTCGGCGTCAGCGGCATGCGAGGCAGAGCAGGAGATTCGGCGGCATTTCGCAGTTTCTTCGATACACAATTATTGATTTTAACAACGGATTGGGCATTTTTGCTTGGGTCATTGAGAGTACCACCATGCTGGACGTAGCGACGATGGGTTTGTGTACTTGAATCGAATTGATAATCATCATCATCATTCCAATCGCTATCATTATAGCCGAAAGGCAATGCATTATTTTCTTTCAATAAGTAACTATCATATTCTACATTTTGATCATTATTATCATTAGATATGCCTCGACGACCATTATTGGCATTATTGGACGATCGCTCTTGCTCGTAGTGGTGATCAGTTGAATGAAACTACTTCTTTTTTTTATATATATGCTAAATGTACTTGTGTAAAATTTGTAAGCGATGTTGCCTAAGTTCCGTTTGTTAAATTTGTAAGCTTATAATTAAAAAAAATTAATTTTGATGTAAATTTCAATTGTAGATAGAGCAAACAAAACAAACAATACACAAAACCTGCAACCTCAACACGTGTGGTTCACTATTGAACTGACCTCACATTAGGAACAAAAAAAATGAATAAAAAATGTCATGGTAAAGTTACAAATTTAATTGATTGTTTTTTTGAAGTGTGTGTGAAACAACTTACTTTTGTAAAACAAAATCAAATTAAACAAAAGTTTATTTTTATTTTATAGGGAAAAAATCAAGTGTCTTTAATCGAATTTCGCGGAGTGTATGTGCATCTCATTTGCACAATTTCATGCCAAATGAACTACACATTGAATACGTATCATTTAAGTACAGTTGCAATTGTGTTGTGTGTCTCTGTCTCTGTCTCTGCCTCTGACGACATCGAAAAAAACCGCATGGCGTCTGGCCGAGCTTTGACAAAGCTTATCTCTAAGAGCGCAATGCGGCAGAGAGCAACAGTTATTGTAATGCTCTTTACGCTCCTCTCCCAATCGTATCGAATTTTTGACATACCTTTGCAGAACGGAGTGTGAAGTAAAATCCATGAAAATCAACACTCCTAAGTAATTAGCTTGATCGACTTGAGTGTTGACGCTGTCCAATAACATATACATACATATGTATTACACAATTTCCGACAAAACAATAATATCCCATGCAAGGGCATAATCAAAATATTGAAAATCATACCGCAAGTTGTTCATTGGATTTGTATTATTTCAAAACTAATTTCACAAACTTTTCGATACCAATATGAACTGTTTTAAGCTCAAATCGAATCAGATCTCCACGGTTTATTTCAATTGGACGTTGAAGTGCTAACGAGCAGCACATTCAAGCGGCCCAGCGATCCCAAGCATGGGCTGGTTAACGCACGCATCCAGGCAAACTGCGATCCACTTCCCATCCAACCGAGTGGGTGGTTCCGAAGATTGCGAATTACTAAATAGATGATTCAACACAACAAAAATAAGACGCACAAGTGAAGTATTTTAGTAATATAGGGATGACTATCCCTATTTGACCAGCTCGTGATGAAATCCAGGACACCAAAGGCTCGATTACTAGAGGAAGAAATATGCTTGTCAATCATAAGCTTGGGATCTAAAAGGATACCCAAATCATCAATGCGATTCAATGTATTACCATTAAGAAAATAGTTACTTAAGAATAGCCATTCGTCTATAAAAAGACATAAGTTTGCAATTAGCACAATTAAGATGTAATAAATTCAAAAGTATCTTGGTCAGCTTGAAGAATTTGTCCAGTAAAAGAGTCAGTAGACGACAGGTACAGTTTTACATCATCGGCATACATCAGTACTCTAGAGTGACTTATAAACGACTGAAGGTCATTCATAAATAATGAAAATAACAAGGGGCCAAGGTGACTTCCTTGCGGTACTCTGGAATTAACTCGAACAGACTTAGATACAGAACGTCTAAAATGAACTCTCTGTGTTCTGATTGCTTCATTTGGTTCAGTGTAAAGCTGCTAGTCATAGTCCTATTACTTTATTCATATTGCTCTGTTCAGATTTTTTGTTTTTGGAAACACTTTTAAAATGTTGTTAGACTTCAGATTCGGGCTTGTTACCTATGAAATCCATATTGTAATTATTCGACAAATTTAAATGAAGTACTTACACAACCATAAATATTTGAGTGCTCGTTTTGAGAATTCTATTTTAATCGAAATGACAAATGACAAAATTTCTGAATCGAAAACATTTCGACTTTCACACAAGCGAGTATCCCATTTGAGTTGGCTTCTGCCATTCGATTTTTTGGTTGAGCTCATGACAGCTGCCACAAATTTGTCTTAAACATTGACAAAGCAGGGAAGTAGTGTGCTGATGTTGATTTTGGGAGAGCAGAGAGGAGGGGATATGGGCAGAGAGTCTCCAGTGGAACATACTGTTGGCGATGATGTTTTTTGGTTAAGAGCTCGATTTTTATTGTATTCCTTAAGTGATTACAAAATAGAGGCAAAAAAAAAAAACACTTTTCACTAGATACCACAACTCAATTGCCAACAGCTGACCCAATTAGCACATCTTAACACACACATACACACGCACAAGCAGATACATACACAGTCAGACACACACATAGTTGGATGAGGGGTCGGTCAGCTGTCGGCTCTCACTGCATTCGGTCACTTGATCTCCTCGTTGATGAGCTTCTTCAGCGTACACTCGCCGGCGCCAAGCTTATGCAATATAGCGAGAATCTCCTCGCGATATCGATCCTTGTGGGCCAGCTCCTCGGGCGTATACTCATCTGCGCCCAAACGCGTCATCCGCCAGATGACGTTGAGCTTGGCCTCGATGAGCACATAGTTGGAAGGCGGACAGAACCGTGGACACAGATCATTGATGAAATGTATCATGTCGCGAACGCTGCACGTGTTAATCCGATTGTTGATCGTGTTGAGGGCAAAGTCCTGATAGCGAGCCATCTTTGAGTGTGGGAAAACATTCTCGCAGCTGAGACAGCGCCAGTCCGGCTGCAGTGTCTTCGTCTGCACGGGTATCACCAGCCCCTTGCAGCCCTGCTCCCGACAGAACAGCGCCGCCAAATAGGTGCCATTCTCCTGTAAACGAGACGAGTCCAATGCATATCAGAGTTTCAAAATTAGTTTTTCAAAATTGTTAACGATTTTTTTTGTTTATTGTGAAAGCAAAAAATGTAAATTCTACTTTAACTTCTAGTCCCAGCACCAAGATCGGATAGTTTTAAATGTCATTCATTGGAAATGGTTTTCATGATCATTTTCATTCTTTTCGGTTTATTAAACCAATTTTCCACAAAATATGCGTGTTTTAAGTAGCTATTTCAGTCATAAAGTAGATTAAGAATTCCATTTGGATTTATTTAAGCTGGCAACGCCTGGCACATAAAGTGGCTTGCAACTTTGATAGGTTAGGCCTATATATTTTGAATAATGGAATTTGAATTTTTTAATCGAAACTCAGCTAACTTAAGACTAAAAAGTATTGAGTAGTCGCACAAGTCCACCTGTTCTGACCACTCATTTTCATTTTGCTGCCTGTATTCGTATTCGCTTTGTATTCGGCGGCGTCATTTGCATAACCCGCGTAGAGACTCGGATGGATGCACTATAGTACGGGTATCGTCGGGTGGGGGCGGTGGCGATGGCGGTGGCGGTGGCGTGAACGGACATGTCATTCATGTCCGAAAATGCCCAACACAATCCAACCCAACATCCATCCCCAATTCCCAATCCCCATCCCCCCCCAGCAGCAGCAGCAGCAGCTGTCTTAGCTGTCTGTGCCGCTTGTTTGTCAGTGTTGTGGTTCTGGGTCTGGGTCTGGTCATGTTGCACTAATGAGCTCACGCTCATGTTCCCGCTCACGGCCTCAAACTACTTACAGGTTAGTTGTGTACACTATATACCTCATTTGAGGAATAAGTGTGTGAGCGGGTAATGGGGGGTAGTGCGGGGTCTGCGGGCCAGTTCTGCATCAACAGAGCAAGTTCATGCAAAAGTCATACAACTAATCTAATTAAGCGCATTTTTGTCATGTCGCTGCCAAATACCATTATTCATCTAATCCAAAAAAAATATGTATCTAGATATGAGGTAAAGAGCGCGATATAATTTTGATGAGCATATTTGCTGAACATACATAATACTCACACACACACACACACACAGACACATACATATACATATGTATTCAAACACTCACACGCCGCTGCAGACTCATTCGGTTCTATTCAAAGACATTTCTTGAGAGACACAGGCACATTTCACATTTCAGAAATTCCAATAATTGTGTTATGTCTGTCTAGAGATGACCATTCCCAGGGCCTCAATCTCAACAAACCTACGCTTCGATCCCACAATGTCGATGTGAGCCAATTTTTCCAGTCAACGTGCGAACCGGAAATGAATCTTTACAATTTAAATATTGTACTTATTGATTTCTTACATATATCGTGCATATATATACATATATATATATGAAAACATAAACTCAATTTCTTATTTGAGACACAAGAATTTGAGCCCTAATTAAATATCGATCATTTTTACTCAAGAATGTGTCAAGATTCAATCATGAGTCCAAATTTAAAGATCGCATTGTAAAAATAGTTGGATCGTAATTGGGATGGAATAAAGGTCCCCGATTCAGGATGTTTAAAATTAAGTTTTTAATTATAGAAATGGAGGACTCTGAATTGATTATATGATAGGGTCTATTGTGATCATTACAGAGTACTCGAAACGGTTCATGCAAGGAATAATTGGTAGTACATCGATGAAGAGAAAATGGGAAAATGTAACAAGAGGGTCTAAGGAGCGAAGATTAATAAGAAGCAGTCTATCGGTGAATGGAGGCAGTACACACCAGTCAAAGCGACGAAGAGCGAAAAGTAAGAAACTCATCTGCACAGAATCCAATCCACTTTGGTGAATCGGACTTTGAGGTAGGACAGAAGTGACACAAGATCCGTATTCCACAATTGGACCTACAAGAGAAGTGAAAAGTATCTTGGTGGTATAACCAAGACGAAAGCTCAATAACACCAATAACTTGAAAGGCTTTGTTGACAGTGCATTTATTATGACAATCGATATTTAACTTACAACTCAAGAAGTAAACCTAAATCATTTACTCCATTGAGTCCATCAAATGGCATCCCATCGAGCATGTAACGAACATCTTAAGAAGAGCTACGATAAAATGACATAAACTTTGAACTTAGAGCAGTTCAAATGAAGCTAATTCATTTCCCAATATATCCAATATATCTATATATACATATATATATATATCTCTATCAGATAGAAGTATTCTAAATATAAAGTTAAGTCTTTTGACACTTCAAGAATAACTTTTTTCTTTGTTTAAATAGAGTTTCCTTTTACTCTCTATTAATGGGATTTATAGACTGGATATTGTTAAGATCTAATGAATGAAATCCAATAATTTTTGAAGTTTTCAGCTTGCATTTTGGAAACTTAAAAAGGTGATTTGTTCATCTGATTTCCAAAGCTATTTATTGAAAAATATCATAAATTATGAGAGCCGCAGCTTATTACATAATACATATAGGAAAACATCAGATTGAAAGTTCACGATTCTTATCCAAAGGAATATGTCCGTAACTGAATATCTGCTCATAAGTATTCATATTCTGAATCTTTATTCGATAGCTGCTAACTGAAACCGATCAAATCTATGCTCGCCTTAAATCTCCGAATAATTTAAGATTTGAAATGAAACATGCATTTTTTCCAGGATATATCTCCGTAACTAGCAAATGCAAATCGATTGGGTTAAGGGATCTCGGTGGACGAATAGCTGAGAGCGGCTGAGAGTAGATATATGTACATATATTGACCACGTTGAGAAGAGTTGGAATCTACTCACAGAGTTGTCGTTGCATCTGTCGCAGTTACACACAAAGTACTTGGTCATCTTGAGGAAAATGCCGCGCGTGAGATTGCTCCACAGGATTTTGGTATAGGTGGTGGTTATCTCGCCACCCTTGGGTATCGCCCGTGCCGCCCGCACCACCGCCAGACGCCCGTTCTCAAAGTAGTGGCTGGCATTGGGCGTGCACTCGTGATTCATGATCGCCGTCAGCGGGAACAGGCCACGCAGCAGCGTCTCGTGGGTGCCGACGCGACAGGGTGCCTCGAAGGCGTTCGTATTGAGGACGCCGACTACGCGGAACAACTGATCCATGAACGGTTTGTCTGTGGTGGGGAATTTGCGGAAACATTGCGCCGCTTTGATGATCTCCTGCCGATATCCACGCTCCGCATTCGCCTGCATGGCATCCACCAGAGCACGCTGCTCCTTGCTCAAATAAAAGACGCGCACCGCCGTCAAAATGCGCAGCGAGAGCGGATTCACCACATCCATTTTATCAGCATCCGCTGGCGCACCGTTCACATCCGGCTGCACCTGCTCGTCGAGTTCCTTGGGATGCCAGCGCTGAAAGTGAGCGCACTCATTGCGATGCGACTCCGAATCGGCGCACTCAGCGCACACGGGCAGCGTACACAGATGCGGACAGAGGAACCGCTTGGCGGACAATAGCTGGTGGCAGCAGACGCACGTATTCAGCTGGGAACCCTTCCGTGCAGTCGGACCCATAACCAAGGCGTGCTCGCGAAATATCTGCTCGCCGGCGGCAATGTCACGCGTCGCAAACACACCACGTCCGGCAACTGGCGATGGCGCCAGTATCCAGTTGGGCTGCTCCTCGCGCAGCTCACCCAAATGCACATCGATGAGCCGGGCCAGCTGCTCGGGCGTTGTATGCCGACTGGGCGCCATATGGGCCACCATTGTTGCCGTCGTATTCGTGCGTGCCGTCATTCTAGACACACACACACACACACACACGCACGCACACTCTCGCTATCTCGCTCTGGGCAGGATCGGCAAGACGACGACGACAAACGTAACGAAAACGAGACGAAACGCAAAACGCGATGCGACGGTTTTTTTTTGTTGTGTTGGGTTTGGTGTGTGTGTTTGGCGTGTGATGAAGGCGACGCTGGCGACTCACAACTGCCAACTCGCAAACTGGCAAACTGGCGACTAGGCGACAAAGACCAGACCAGGCGAGCGCTGGGCAGCGACGTCGACGCCGGCGGCGACGGCGGCTGCGACTGCGACGCCCTCAGAGAGCATTAAACGCAACTAGTAAAAAAAACCAAAAACACACACACACACACACACACACACACAAATTAGAGGCAACAGCAGCAACGACAAGAAATATGATTTTCCACGGCGCGACGAACACACACACACACGCACACACGCACACACACGCACACATGCACACATATATACATGCATATATAAGAAAATCCGCTTACGCTTTTGCTTTTGACTATTATTCAATTTTCTGTTGCATTCAATTGGATTCAATACAACAACAACAACAACGCATGACAACCACATGACGTGTTGACGAACATGCTACATACACACACACACACACACACCAACCAACACGTCCCCCCCCCCTCCATCTTCCCCTTTATAATCCACCACCTAGCCTCCATGCACCCTCTCTACCTTTAACAACTGTCTTTTGCTTTTCCCCTCATTCCGATTTGTCATTTCAATTTGTATTTTGTGTGACGCCCCTCTCCACATCGCAAAAACCCTTGCTCCTCTTTCCTTTCCTTAACGCTGCGGTTATGAGCCGCCTATAAATACAAAACGCCGACGTGTACGACTACAATGGCACACAGCTGTCAGGTCTGGCCAAGAATCAGGCGGCACGTGGTGATATCGTCGTCGTAGTCGCTTTTGCGGCTTCCGCTGAAAGGCGGTACCCCACAACCGCTGTTGCAGTCGCAGCAATTACCCCACCCCACCCAACCACCACCCAACTTGCCCTATCGCAGTGCTTTGTGAGCGTGGCATGCGTTAGGGATTTCACTTACCTTGCTTACTTCCTCTTTAGCTTGCTACTTCTTCATTTCTCTGGCGCTGCGTGTTGACGCCACATAAATTAGGACATCCCCAAGCTGATTGCGTGCCGCGTCCCTGACAATGGCCAACAGCCAAATGGCATCATCAGGGCGAACAACATCACATGACACGTGACCAGGTTTGCTGCAGGTGACTGCCACACGTTGTCACCAAAAAAAAACAAAACAACAACAACAAATCAGACACATACACACAATGCGTATACACACACAACCTAAACAAAATTTAAGAAAAATGTTCGCCCTAAATCAGTTGATATTTTCACGTATTTCACGTTTTTTGACTTAGTCCTTGAACCAGCAAAAAAAAAAAACCCCATCCTCAACCCTCGCCCTCGCCCCAGTTTCAACTGCCCCCCCTTTATCAATACTAGGTTCGGCGATTGGGAACAGTCTAAGAACTGTTCCCCACTTCAAATGCGCAAACATATTAAAAAGCAATGCCAACAAAACATTAAACAACAAAAACAACAAAAAATTTGAAAACAAAATAAAAAACTTTTTGTTTTTCAGTTTTCATTCTGCACAGAATATTTCTGCACACAATGTATATTTAAAATACCAAGAAAAATATGAAACGTTAAAAGCAACAAGTAAGAATGCTAGACTAGCAGATACCCTGTAGCCAGTTAATACTCCGACGTATCAAAATAAATGGATACATATTCAATCTGAATATAAAATGTTTTTTGCATTTTTGCTTTACTTTTTGGAACGAAAATTAAAAAAAAATTTAAATTATTAAAAGTTGAATTGAATTTTGTAAATGAAGTCACAAAACTTATGGTTTTTTTTTTTGCAAAACTTGTAAGCACAGAGAATTTATCGGAATGTAAAATTGAATTGTCATACGAAAACGTAGATCTTAATTTCGGAAACTCTACTGATAAAAAATATGACTTAAAAGTTGTAAAGATACAATCATTAGTTAGAAGATTGAAGAGAAACCTATAAAAATACAATTTTTAAATGGAAATACTTAAACTATATTTAGATGATATCGGATACCTATGCCTTTGAGCTCATACTTACATTATTGTTTTTTGAATATACCCCTTTTTACACACTTTAAATGCTATGCCAAAAACCAAATAGAAAAAAATCGGGAAGCACGTCAGTTGAGTTTTGATATATACATATGTCTAACTGGCTGTCTGTCTGTGTGTCTGTCTGTCTGTATGTCTGTCTGTCTGTTTGTCTGTCTGCCTGACTGTATGTCTGTCTGTCCGTCTGTCTGTCTGTATGTCTGTATGTATGTCTGTACGTCTGTCTGTCTGCCTGTCTGTACGTCTGTCCGTCTGTATGTCTGTATGTATGTGCATATGAGTTCTCGCATGTGTCGCGTTTTCTGACCAAAAGCCAAAGATTTACAACAGCGCCCCCTGGCGTTCCGAATGTGCGTGCATGAGCACACCAAACTGAGTGTGTGTGTGTGCGTGTGTGTGTGTGAGTGTGTGTGTGTCACTCTCTGCTTGTGTGCGTGTGTATTTGTACTTGGACTAGTTTGGGCCTCCATTAGCTCTTAACCTGGCAATTTGCCCAGACCCATGGGAATATGCATTATGACATGCCATGTGACAAAAGAGGTGGACAGTGGGGCAGGGGGCGGGGGCGGAACGGTGGTGGTGGAATTGGGGGCGGATGCCGGGGATCGGGGTGTACTGATTTTTAGGGCTTTGATGGTTTGTTGCGCGACATATTCGTTCATTCAAAATATTTAGCAAGAGCAGCAAAGAGAAAGTGGCCAAGAGCAAGAGCAAGAGCAGAAAAATGTCGATGCTGATGCTGATGTTGATGTGGATGTTGGCACATGCAACAAGTTGTCATTTTCCTGAATGAAAGAGAATGGGAACATTGTTTTACGAGTACTAGAGTCTCTCGTGGCTCTCGTTGCCAAGACGTGCCCGTAGGCAGTTTCATATGTTTGCGATTGTTTCGCATTCATTCACTTGCCAGTGGCTGTGGCTGTGGCAGTGGCTGTGGCTGTGGCAGTGGCAGTGGCTGTGGCTGTCTTTCTAATGATTTGCTTATCTTCTGAGTTTTTGTGTGTTTCTAAAATAACATTTAAAAAACAGAAGGGGCACGTAGCTTATCCGTTTTTCAACAACTATTCATTCAGCATTATCTAAGTTAATAATCATGAGTTGCTGATTGTCAGCTGCCAGTAGAAATATAATTTTAATTTAGACGCTGCAGTCAGCAATTGGCTTAAATGGGTCATAAATCGATGGATACCAGAGGTGAATGAACCTGGAAATCTAGTGAGTATCGAGTATATAGTATGTATATAAAAAAGGAAACGATTCATTGATCTCGAAATGCATAATTACGCGCATCGGATGTATCTGTTGCCCCACATACAGTTGCAGCTATAGATACAAATACAGATTCTGATACAGATACAGATACAGATACAGATACAGATACAGATACAGATTCTGATACAGATACAGATACAGATTCTGATACAGATATAGATACAGATATAGATCTGTTGCTATTTTGGTGTGTGAGAAGCACTTTGATTGCAGCGCACTGAAATGCGCTGATTCATGAGAGGAGGCGGAGGTGGAGGCGGAGAAAGAGTATGAATCTATCTACACATGGCGTGGAGCTCCAGAATATAGGTTGATAGGGTTAGCTAACTCACCGTTGGATCCTGACAGCGCGAACATTGGCACATGAAGTGCTTCGTCATGCCGAGAAACATTTTGCGTGCCAGCGTCGACCAGAGGAGCTTCGTATAGGACATGGTAATTTCGGCGCCCATTGGTATCCGCTCTGTTGCCGTCACCACAATCGTTTCCCCATCCTCAAAGTGATGCCCCGCATTCGGTGTACACTGATGATTAAGCAGGCCGGCAAGCGGGAAGAGAGCACGTGCCACCACCTCTTGGCCATCGATGTGGAATCGGCTTTCGAAGGCGTTCGTATTGAAGGCGCAGATGGTGCGATAGAAGTACTCCAAAATTTTCGGGTCATGTGGGAAGTGCTCAAAGCACTCGGCGGCACGCTCCACCTCACGAATGTAATATCGATCTGCATTCGCCTGCATTGCGTAGAGAAGCTTCCGCTGCGGCTCGCTGAGGAAGAAGCAGCGCACCACGCTGAGGATGCGCAGTGCCCGCGGCTCAATGCTGCTCTTTGTTGCCTCCTTTGGCTGCCACTTGCGGAACAGCTGGCATTCGAGCGCGTGCTGCTTCGAGGAAGCACAATTGCCGCAGACGGGCAGGCCACAGCCGGCGGGACAGAGGGCAGAGGCATCGCTGTCGCCGGGCGGCTGGCGATAGCATTGGGTGCAAGTGCGCAGATTGCGTCCACGATGCGCCGTTGGGCCCACGAGGAGTGTGTGCTCGCGAAAGATTCGCTCCCCCTTAGCAATGTCCCGCACAGCGAAGATGCCACGCCCCGAAATGGGAGAGTCGGCAACACGATACGATGGCGACTCCGCACGCAATGAACCCAAATGCCCATCGATCAGCGTGGCCAGCTCCTGCGTGGAGGCGCTTATCGCCATCTGTGGCACTTTCTTCGTCAGCTGCTGCGACATTTCCGCACTTACTCAGTTTGCTTTTGTTTCTTTGTTTCTCTTATTGTGTGGGCTTTCACAATCGAATCGCAATAAATGTCGAGCCAAACCAAACCAAAGCGAACCGAACCGAACCGAACCGAATCGAACCAAATCGAATCGAATCGAAACAACCTTTCTCACTCTCTCGATAATCGAATCGCAACTGACGCGTTCCCAATTCTGCCGATGTGTCTGATCTTGGCGATGTTGATGTCGATGCGGTTGATACAACGGCTCGCTCTGATTATATCACAGCATCTGAGTATCTCAATTTTTAGTTATCTCACTACAGTGATACCTCGACAATTGGAATGCTTCCGCTCCAGCGCTGTATAATTTGTTAAACAGCTCTTGCCTCTTGCCAACAGTACACACACCATATAAAGGATAATGCATTGAAAATAATAATTTTAATTTCTGAACAATTCAGATATCAGAAATTAATTTTCTATATCAAACTGAGAAAACCAATTTTGACTCACTGTAATCATTCGAAGAAATATATAAATCCAACTAGGGATTTTAGGGATTGAACCCGTCTCCTTCGATACATAAATTGAATATTCCCAGCAAGCGCATACAAATTGTGAGCGATTGACTACTGTACTTCAATATCCGCTGCGCTCTGCACGATGTTCAACCCGAGGCATGGAGGCAGCAGGCAGCAAGCAGCAAGCAGCAGGCAGCAGGCAGGTATCTATTATTAGTTTGCCTCACTCGAAGTGAGCGAGCAGCTAGCTGAACTGGCCTCTCCAATTTCCACATTTTCCAGTTGCCTTTGACTGCAGGCGGGTGGTAGACCTGGTGAAGGGAGGGGGGTGGGCGATAAGCAAATTGGATGCCGCACAGTCGCCCGCCTAAAAGCAGGCAACACATTTACTGCAATATTCTTGTGCTGCAATATCCGATTACGTTGCGTACACGCTAGGGTGGCAACTGTGCCACCTGCAAATTACGTATACGCCGTGTCAAGTGTGCTTCACTGTGCTATGTAATTATATTTTCCCTTTAAGCTGTGTTTCTGGAAAATATTAAAGAAATATATGTATATATACGTGAATATATTGGGCAGCTGCCAATTGCTGCGCAAACAGCTGATTGCACTTGATTCCATTGCACTGGCAGCAAGAACTGATGGAAAAACCTACTGATAACTCCACACCGACTCAATTCCAGCTACATTCAACTTGATTTCCTAATCTGTTTAGGGGTTTTTTTTTTTCATTAATCTTGACCGGTGAAAATCGTCGTATAAGGATCTGAAAGGATTTCTCAGGGGGTGTTTTCAAGCCATAACCTTAAGCATCTCCAAAGGACACAAACCAATGAGCTCACTGGAAATATGATTAATAAGTGACATGCAAGAATTTCCGTTATTCGAGAACAACACTAGTTTATAAAACTCGAAAATTTAAAAAAAAATACACAAGTGTCCTTTGGACTATAGATAGTCCTTGGCCTACTGATTTGAATAAAAATAAAGAAGGACAAAAGTCACACAGGCAACCTTAAAGAGAAAATTGCTAATAGCTCGGCCGCAATCTCCAGGTCATGGCGATTTCTATGTCAAACAATTGATTTTCACCGGACCTACCAACTGGCCGAAGGACATCCGCAATGTTTTTTTGTAGTTTCCGAGGTGACCAGAATTTTCTGTTATCGATCGCCTTGCAAGCACAATTTTTACAAGTGTCTGGTTTATTGATGACGCCCATAATCCTTCAATGCAGTCGCTTCCCAATTTGCCAATTAGTTGCCAATATGCCCCTAAATTTATGCCACATCTTTTATTTCGCTTAGGGGCAATTTACTCAATGCACCAACCCAATTTATGTCACTGGTGCTACAAATGTATCCTAGACACCAACCCTCGTGTCTTTTGGCTTGTATTTTTCTGCTTGCTCCACGGTCGCATGAGCGCAATGTTCAATGCCGATAATTAATTACATATGCATAAGAATATAGGAAATAAAGTGCCAACATTGAATTGTAACACTCGATATATATTTTATTTAAGTTATTTTTCTTGAACATGACACATAACGCGTTGATCATTTTAGGCTTAGTTTGTTAAGGGCTACTACTTCTAGTTATAACTATGCAAGTACAATGTGAATTAGGCACTCGATATACACATACATGTGGTCATAGTGTATATAGTGTATATATATTTATAGACATATATATATACTTGTATATTCGCACATTTTCAAGTTAGTCAAAGATCAATTAACAATTTTGAGGGATTTTTGGGGGCTCTGTAAATGCGGCTACAAGAACCAACTGACGATTAATTGTGGTGGGTTTTTTTTTTTTGTGGATGTTGCTCAACATATTCAATTGGATTGCTATATTTACATTGCACCTGAATGTGTGTGCGTGTGTGTGTATATATGTATGTACATTTATTTATTGCACGTCTTAAACATTAAATTTATAAATACAGAAATGAAGAAAAAGAGGAGAGTAAACAAAACAAAACAAAACAAAACAGAAACAGAAACATATATTTTTTGAGTGGTAGTCGAAAGGGTTTCGCAGTTGGGTATTTCCTTGAAGCAGAGCACATAATAAATAAATGTAGTTGGAGGAATTAGATGGGGGATTGCGGGCATTAATATTAAGATAGCATCAAATGTATTAAGATTAGTATAGTTTATGTTACACAATGCACGAACGTTGGATAACTCTATCAAAAGCCTAATTTCCTAGTACTGATACCAGGGCTGGCGACGGACCCATTGCAGTCGATTGCTGGTGTGATCGGATCGTATCTTGATGCTGGCACCTTCGGCAGCGCGAACCGTTTCCTTCACCTACAGACAGACAGAGAGAGAGAGAGAGAAAGGTTAAAGGGGGAGAAAGAGAGAGGTGATTAGCTTGAGTATGTGTTTTTGTTTTAAGGTCGACTCACGCTCTGCATTAGATTCTGGGCATTGCCAACAAGCATTTCGGTTGCCTCGCGATCTTCATCGGATCCCTGGGCTCCCAGCATGGTCGCCTTCACCGTGGACAGTATCTTGAGCTGGGTGCCAATTGTTGGAATGCGCTCGCACACCTGCAACAGGTTGGTGCGAATGCGACGATCCGTGCACTGGCGTGCCAGCTCCTTGGCCAGTCGCGTCACATCCTCCGATGCCTCGGCGATCTTCTTGGCTGTCGAAATGAGCTCACGCTTGCTGCCGCTCGAATCGGACAGCACCAGTTCGCTGAGACGTGCCATCAGCTTGGCCATGCGCCTGGCCGCCGCAATGATCTCGTTGTCCTTAGACGACCACTGGCGCACTTCCTGGTGCAGGCCACGTGCCGCAATCTGGCAAAAAGATCAAAGATCAACAACAGTTAATCGAGCCAAAGGAACGCGAAGTGAAGCTAACTTACAAGTATGGGCTGATTGGCATGAGGCATGGCGCGGAAGACGCCCTCATCCTCATCATCCGTATCCGGGGGTGGTGGACGCACGGGTGCCAAGCCCTCGCGTGGTAGTGGTGGTCGCGGTGGAGCTCGCTCCGCTGCCGTACAAAGGAAAAAAGAAGAGAGAGAGAGAGAGAAAGAGAGAGAGAGAGAAATGAGTAAACGAATTGGATTGAGTGTATATATGAAAGTATTGAGACAAACCATTCTGATTGGATAGATGCAGGGCACTCAGTTCCGGTATGGGCGGTGGCAGCGATGTGGGCAATGGTGGCGGCTGCGGTGGTGCAATGGCATCACGCACCTCGCGCACATCGCCGAGCAGACGCTGGAATGATTTCTTCCAGGCGGCAGCAGCAGCGGGATCAGCGATATTGGTGGCCACCAATTTGGCATCGCCAACCATAGCGGGCAGCGATCGTTCCAGATTTCTGGCGGCGGCATTCAGTCGCTCGGTGAAGATGGGATCCTCGGAATTATCCGCCTCCTGTTTGGCCACGAGAAGCACACGGTTGATGAGCCGTGCTATGTTCGACGTATTGTCCACCATCTTTTGGGGCTGACGTGTGTGGATGGCATCCTCGCAGAGTTTGGCATACACCTGCATTTGCTCCTCGGACGTCTTGATAAAGTCTGCCGGATCGGTGGCCTGGTCGCAGAGTGTCCGCATTCGCAGCACCGTATCCGCATACTGTTGCTTCAAATTCTGCAGATGCTCATCGGCCGCCTTGCTCATCGGATAATTCATGCGTATACGTCCGGCATTGATCAATTGAGGCGTCAGCGAATCCACCTGTGCCGCCGATGACAACAGAATTTCGGCAATCTTCTTATTGCCACATGCCCCACCAGCCGCCACCATGCGCGACGTTTTCGAGGCTCGATCGCTGAACGCCTGCAGATTGTTGGACTTCTGATTGAAGTTCTGCTCGCGTCCGGGCGTTCCCTCCGGCATCATAACTGCCTCAGTGAACTGCTTGAGCGGCGTGCTCACATCCATAAAGTCCTGCACGATGCGATTGACCAGCGCATTCTGTATGGCCGCCTTTAGCTCGTAGAGCTTCTGGGTGAGCTGCTTGGCAGCCTGCTTGGCAGCAGGTCCAGTGCCAGCTGCCTGTCGCTTCAGTCGCTCCACTTCGTCGCACAGCTGCATTATCTCCGCCTTCTGATGGCCCGGACAGCCCTCGGCCACCTTGCGTCCCTCCTCCACAATCAGGTTGATTGCACGCTCTCCGAGGCCGCCATCGTTGATCTCCGGATGCTGCAGCCATTTGACCGCCTGCTCCAATCGACCCTGAATCGTGTGCGCGGTCTGCTGCACACCGGCCTTATCCACGCCGAGCACAGCCTGCCGCACCAGACCCTGCAGCTCACCGAGACGGCCGCGAATGGCATCGGCCAGGCCCACCGCCTGGGGTGAGTTGCCCTTGCCATCGTGACGCAGCTCGCACAGATTGTTGGCCATGACGCTGATCTCGTCGGCCAGCTTGCGTATGGGATACGAGTCCTGGGGCAGGCAACGCTCGGAGATCTCGTTGGCATTGTCGATCACCTGACGCAGCGCCTTTTCGCCGACGCCGCCGCGCAGAGCATAAGGATTCGATAGCCACTCGTTGGCCAGTTCCATTTTGTTGCTAATCGCATTGCTGAGCTTCTTGAGCACGGTCAGATTGTCCAGTTCGCTGGTGTCCTCATCGTAGGTGGTCAGCTGGAGTACGCGTATAATCTCCTGCAGTTCATCGCTCATGCGAGCGGCGAGATAATTGCGATTCTCGGCCGCCTCGTCGGCACCCTTGCCCTGCTGCTCGACAATGTGTATGTAGACCTTCATGCTGCATATGAGTATGGGCGCCAGGGTTTTGACCTGTTCGAGGCAGCGCACCAGAATCTCACTGTGCACTTGGTGGGTGAGCTCCTTTTCGCGGGCGCCCACCTCACGCGACACCTTGCTGAGGCAGGGTGAAAGATCCTTGAGGAACTGCACCAGCTCCTCCATGGTGCCGATGACCTCGGCAACGGCCAGATAGTCGAGCACCCGCTTGCATTCCTGTATGATCTTGCGCACCTCGCTCTCGTCGAAGCAGAGCAGCAGCGAGGAGGTGCCCTGCAGTATGCCGCGGCTTCCCTCAATCAGCTTCTTGCGCGCCGGCCCCGAATAGGGATCCGTGCGCAACATATCCGAAGCCTCTTCGAGCAACTGCGAGGCAGTCTCCACGCGATGCAATGCCGACGGCATATCCTGCCTCAGTATCTTATCATCGGAGCTGTTGATCGTCTCGCGGCCCACCTTCACCAGATTCGCCACCGCAGCCGACACCACCTGGACCGGCCGGCTAAGATCCGGCATCGCGTTGCCATCCTCAGCCTCCTCGTGTAAGATAACCAAGCGAGATACCTAAGCCAACAGACCAATTATATATATCAGATCAATTAGTTCAAGTTCAAGTTTCAGCTAAGTTCAATTCACAACTGGACAATTGGACAATTGGACAATTGGACAATGGGACAACTAGAGATTAGTTAAATCTACTTTGATGATCGAATGGGATAACTGGTCAAGGGATGAAAACTAGATCAACTGATTGCAATTGATCAAGTTTTCAAATAGTTTATTGATGCTCATACAAATTAAAAAACAAATTTCGAATGATATTTGAATTAAATAAAGTAAATATATTCCTAATCAGGAACAATAGGTGGACCTCAGAGACCTTCAATCTGGTATAAAAGTTTTCGTATACCCCTCGCATAAAAAGTTCATTTAATTTGATCGATAATCGATAATCGATATCCATGTTTAAGAGTGGAAAACTTTTTGAAAGGAAATTTGACAATAAAGTAGGTCAATCTATCTAGCAGCTGGATTCATGCTACCTGATACCAGATAGTATCTATTTTCTATTCTTATTCGCATTTCTATATAAATCAAAGAAAGTAAACTGAAAATTAAACTTAGATTATAAAAAATATGTTTTTTTTGTCACTTTCAGCTCTCTTTCTCTCTCTCTTTCTCTCTCTCTGTCTCTCTGTCTCTCTGTCTATTATTACTCTCACTCTCTCTCTCTATTATCACTCTCACTCTCTCTCTTTTATCTCTCTTTTATATCTCTCTCCGTCTCTTTTATTTACCTCTCTCTCTTTAATCTCTCTCACTTTCTCTCTGTCTCTCTCTCTCTATTATCTCTCTCTCTTTCTTTTATCTATATCTCCCTCTCTTTTTATCTCTCTTTCTCTCTTTTATCTCTCTATATCTCATTTATCACTCTCTCCTTCTCTTTTATCTCTCTCTCTCTCTTTTAGCACTCTCCCTCTCTCTCTTTTATCTCTCTCTTCCCACTTAATCACTTTCAATCTCTCTCCCCGACTTTATCACTCTCTCTCTCCCTCCCCCACCTTACCTCTCTCTCTCTCTCTCTCTCTCTCCCTCTCACTCTCTCTGTCTCGCTGATTAATTTAAACTAAAAGTGTGGCAAGCAATTGTCATTACGTCATGACCAAACACACGCTCCAACACTCTCGGCCTCTGTTCGTGTACAACGTCGATATACACGCATGACCATAACGAGATTGACGGACAGACAGACAGACAGACACTCAGATCGCATCTCGCATTGCGAATTGGCCGCCAAATGAAGCGTGGGTCTTGCAATTTGGTCCAAGAATTCGACTCGAACTTGGACTTGACATCAGCACCCGATTCCGTTAGCGGGTAATCTCGAGAAACCGAGACTCGACATCGGGCCACATTCAACTTGCCATTGCGGTTTCGTGTTACTACGCGACTATTTATGCATCTAGTTTCTACCCCTATAATCAAGGCTCATTGATAAGAGATTTGTTTATGGAAAGCTGACATATATATATATATAATCGACGACTTATGGCTTGGCGGCAAATCGGTTTATGCATTGAATATGTTCAAAAATATATATGTACATATATACCTATGTATATAGCGAACACTACAAACACTATTTATGAAACCAACAAAAAGGAACTTGATTTGTGCCCATTCCCATTTCCATTCCCATTCGGATTCCAATTCCAATTCGCATTAGCATTGTTCTAGTTTAAATATGCAGCACAATTGCCCAATTAATCTCAGCGCTTTTCGAGTCATTTTCTTGATGAATTAATTATGTAATTAATTTGATAAGCCCCCACAGTAGTGGCCCTGCCCCTGCCCCTGCCCCTGCCCCTGGCTCTGGCCCAGCGGCAACGTGGGTGCGTTTGTTCCATCATCATCAGCGGTGGTTTCGCTTGGGACACATTTGCTGACCAATTTGGCAGCGCATCTAAATTTAAACCAAACCAGTTCATTATAGTCGTAGTGTAGTATTATCTATAAATGTCTGTGTGTGTGTGTGTGTGTGTGTGTGAGTGTGTGTATCAATGTGTTGATTGATGTGCTGAATGATCATTTTTAATTCGTTTTGTTTGCTTTCTGCCAGCCATTCATCCACGGCAAGATCTGCTTCAAAACCCTGCCAGGTACCCCCACAACCACACTGCCCCCCTCCCCCACCGTTCCTCTTCGTCATCAGCCCCACTATTATTTCCCCAAAATGAACGATGACTCAGACAACACAGTTGGGTTTGCTTTTTGGCACACATTTCCCTATATCTATATAGTCTTCAGTCAGCCGCATCAGCACCTAAATACACCTACACCTTGTGTTTCATGCCACACACACACACACACATCCACCCCCACCCCCTCCTCCATTGTCTCTTAGTGTTCGTTACGATCTATCAGCTCAAAACGGCTTCCACATGTTCGCCCCAAAAGAGCAGTTTTCTTCTCGCTTCTCAATGATTTCATTTTCCTTAGCATTTTTTTTTTTTTTTGTTTTTTTTCATTTTGCTCGTTGTTTTTTTTTATTTTTTATGTTTGTATTTTGTGCAGCTATTTTTGGCATTTCACAAATCTCTTTCTCTCTCTCTCTCTACATACATATGTATATATATATATATATATATATAGGTATATATATATATACTTCTCTATCGACGCTTTGGCTTCGTGTGTTTTGTTGCTAACAAATTTCCATTTGTTGTTTGTTTTATAAAATGATCAAATTTGTTCGCTTGTCCTCAGGCTCAGGTCGATGCAATATCAGCCTTCTTCGTCTTCTTCTTCTTCTTTTTCGTCTGTTGATATTATTTGTATTATTATGATTTTTATTATGATTATCTGGCACCTTTTTTATTTTTAGCTAGCCACAATTTGTTAAGTAAGCATACAAAACATCAAGAAAAAAGACGCTTCTTTAAGTTTGTTGATGTTTTTGACTTGTCGGTGTTCACATATAGAGATTTGGGTGTTATGAATTCTATATATTATTCAGTCTAAATTGATACACATATCATATATATGTATGTGTATATATACATGTTTACATAATGTTTCACAGCTGTGCTGATTATGTTTATTGTCAGGTGTATTTTCAAACGATTTCGCATTTTTCAATTAATTTGCCAACTTAACTACCTTTATAGCACTTGTATATATCAACATAACTTATCTGTATAGTATAAGCATGACAGCGTTTCTACTCTTATCAAATTACTTTCGATTTCTATAGATATATATGTATTTCTTAGGGTTTATTTACCTTTTTGGGCGCCAATTTGCACACTTGTTATAGCTATGCGTGTTTATAAAAATATATATACATATATATATACTGTACATGTTTGAAACTCTTTTTAGTTGCTTAAGTCAATTTTTTGGATTGGTAGGTTTTCCATACGCTTACCTGCTGAGCGACAGGATCTAAAATGCTCTCGATGGTTTTTGTGTGGAAAACGGGCATTTTGTGACTGCTTAAGCTCCCCTCGAATGCCGTGTGTGCGTGTGTGTGTGTGTGTGTGTGCGTGTGTGTGTGTGATTAGGTGTAGGAATGGGTATCTATCAAATATCCTTTTCTTCAAAGCCAATTCAATGAGTGCTGAAATAAAGATTTAAATATTTATTGATATTCAAAATTCTTGCTTAATTGAGTTTTTAATAAAAAAAATAAATAAAAAATGAAGCTAGTATTTTCTTATATAAGAGCAGCGAATGTGCATATAAATATATATATATATATATACATTATATATACATCATATATACATGTATAACCATGTGTGTATTGTGAGTGCTATCTTGACATGTTGAAGATTCAGGTCGCAGATAATGCGAGGCTGCCACCTGTTGAAACATGGTCACAAGAACGAATACACACACACAGGTGCACATACAAATGTGTGTGTGTGTGGATGTATGTTATCTCCCACATATCCAAGCTGAGCAGCAACGAGAAATTCTAATGAAGCTGTACAATTTCGGACTATTTTCAATTCTCATAAATTGGAAAGATGTATTCTGTATATACATACATATATATATACATATATATATATATACAGAAATATATATATTTATTTAGGTTTGTACAGCAGTCGCTCACAGATCAGATCTTTTCGCAAGCATAATTTTCCAATATGAAAAATTAGTTCTGATTCAATTTAAATTTCTATTCGATTTTTTTGATTTTGTCGTAAACAACCACTGTAAACATTTTTGTGAGATTTTGTGTGTTTGGTCTGCTTCTAATTCTTATTCTCTTTTTGTTCTTGTTCTTGTTCTCATTCTTCTTCGTCTTCGGTGCTGAGAGTGTTCGTTCGTTCCTTTCGTGCGGCTGTTTCATTAATGATGACGCACACTGTGAGCTCATTGCGAGACATTTTCTGACTCTGGCCAAAGGTGGCTTTGCTGGGGAGGGGGAGGGGGAGGGGGAGGGGTGTAGGGTGGCTGGGCGCAACCAGACACAACAACACTGATGACGCACTGTTTACAAACGAGAGGGGTATTTTTGAGATAATATTATTGGTAGATCGATATCCGCACCCTTCTCTACTAATACTGCTAATTGGCAATTGGCAATTGGCAATTGGCAATTTCCAATTGGCATTTGCAGTGAAAGTGAAAGCCTGGAGAAGCCAAAAGACATTGAAAAAACGACTTCCGCATTAACAAAAAAAAAACACACGCACAGGTGGGTGGGTATGTGTGAATGCGTGTGCGTGTGTGTGGGTGTGTTGTCTGTGTTGTCTACATCAAAGCAAATTGGCGCCAAGGCGTTTCGAGCACCTTGCTAAAATAGAAAAAATAAAAGCAATACAAAAAAAAAAGTGTTCACAAGCTGCTCTGATCACATGCACTTGAAGAAAAAGTGTGCGTAAGTCAAAAGGAAAATATAGTAAATCTAAACTAATACAAGATAATGAAAAAAGCCAAGACAATTTAATATTGCATTGTTTCGCTTAGTGTATGCGTAATTAATATACAAATATATATCTATCTGTATAGTGGCTATCTGCCACTTATGGCTTTTAGCTTAATTTTCGATTGATTTTTGAGGCAAAAAATGGATCAATATTAAAAAAAAAGCCACAAAACTAAACTAAAAATTCATAAGAGCAAAAATATTTGAGTTGAATGCTTGTGTGTGTGTGTGTGTGTGCGTGTGTGGGACGGGTGATTATTGACTGAGTGTTGCCATTTATGGTTAACAAATTGTTGCACAAATATGCCAATAAATAAACACGCACACACACACACACACAAACATAAACGATATCGGAGCAGATGCCTTAAAAACTATTTAAAACGCGGCTCATCTTTAAGCAGTCAATCCATAAACATATTCTTATCGAAATATGCGCTTGTATGTTTGCATGTGTGTGTATGCGTGTGTATCTGTATCTGTGCACTGTCGACAGCGAAGCTCCAGCAATGCAACAATAACAGCAGCAGCAGCTAAGTGCAAATTTCTGGGAAAATTGTAGTTGTGGTTTTCTATTGTCTGTGTACACATTGCGTTTTGATTGATTTTAATGTGCCGAACAATGAAGTCATAAATTGAAAACAGCAGCAGTAGCGGCAGCAGTTGCTGCCACATTCCCCATGGGGCAGCTAGCTTACTGTTCCCACTGTGGTCAATTTACAGCTACTGAAATTGAGGCAGCGATCGCAGCATCCACAAAGCGCGCCAGCGCACAATGATGCGCGCGCGCGTGCTGCGCTAAGGCAAGCCAAACACATGCACAAGTGCCAGTATGTGTGCATGTGTGTGTGTGTATATGTGTGCACATAACAAGATGTTCATTTGTACGCATATTAATTTATTTAGGGCAGCCAACATTTGTAGTTGATGTAAGCACAGACACACACACAATAATAATATATATATATATATATATATATATATATATATATTTATATATATTCATGTATGTAAGCATGTTTAGATGAGTGTTTTTTATATGTATTGTTTTTATTTCACGCATATTTAGCTTTTATTATGTTTATACTTTGGCATTCCAACGTGGGTAGCAACAAACACCTAACACACACACCCATACGTTTGAATAACATTGTCAACAATTTGCACACAGACAAAAAAAAAAAAAAACAGAAGTAAAACTCAAAAGCACAAAATAAAACTGCCGAAGCCTGATGACAAATGCAACTCAGTTGCTGATTTTGTGCGTTTTTTGACAATTGAACGATTCATAACATACACA
The DNA here is from genome assembly GCA_035044105.1 of Drosophila nr. perissopoda 5 BK-2023a. Taxonomy (NCBI): domain Eukaryota; kingdom Metazoa; phylum Arthropoda; class Insecta; order Diptera; family Drosophilidae; genus Drosophila; species Drosophila nr. perissopoda 5 BK-2023a. The sequence continues at coordinate 4,947,609 of JAWNMK010000620.1, read as the reverse complement.
CATAACTGTAAATGTATATATATTTTGTATATAGATATATACAATGCGTATATATGTAAGAATATGAAGTACTTGTTATTTACTTTAAACTTTTGCCTTATTCACTGTGGCTGTCGCCTCTTGCAGCGGCTTTCACTTGCTTGCCCGACTGTTCTTTAAATACTAAAAAATGATTGGGGGCCACAATCTACCTTGCGCCGATGGCGACGACGACGACGCTTTTGTTGTGCGCTACGTGCCTATCTTCTTCTACTTCTGCTCTCCATATCGCCATCACTTCTCTTTTGGCGCTCAGTTTCAACATTCTCTCGCGGTGCTTATGTGAGTGTGAGTGAGTAAGGTACATTCTCCCCACACGTTATTGGTATGGTTGTTGTTATAACATTTATTGGTTTGCTTTTGCCTCGGTTTTCATTAAAAATGCCTCGCTTTATCACATGTATAAATGTGTACGTTAGTTCAGGCAGATCAACATATTTTGCTTCATTTTTTTTTCGTGCAATTAATGCTGTGAAAAGGCAAAAAATGTGCAAATAAATCCCACAAACTTTCCGCAGAAACATGATCACTTTCTTTTTATAAAACAAAACGAAAAAAAATTCGAATTATAACATAGGCAAACTGCTACTCATAACAGCTGTAAATTACGATGTTATCCTTAGACATTTCTGCTATTAACATACTTGGTATTTTTACAATATTTTTGTGTGTTGCGGGCTGCCAACTTGTTGCAAAAATTTCTGCCAAATCTAAATTGCCCAACACTGGCATAAATACATACATATACATATATATACGTAACTCATACAAATTAATTGAAGGAAAAATTGGAAAACTAAATGATATGTGCAAAGCAAATTTAATTTAACATATTGCTTTCGTGCTTTAATCGGAATGCTTTGTGAGTGCAAATATGTAAAACGACGCAACGCGTGTGCAGTGCAAGGCGAAACATAGCAAAGCAAACAATACCAGCAGGCAGGCAGTAGCAGCAAAAGCAGCGCAGCAGTAGCAGCGCAGCAGCAGAGTCAGAGGCCGATCTGACGTGAAAGAAAAACGACGCATGCAGAACAGAAAATGCCTCAGCCGTGTTGATTAATTAGCAAAAAGAGTTCCATTGCAAAAGTAAGCCGCAATAATGTAAGGAAATCACAACTTTCCACACTTTTATCATATTTTCTACATGCATTTTGCGCTAACAGGCGACACAAGTAAGTGTGTGCGTGTGTGTGAGTGCCTTTTGTGCGGGTGTGAAAGAGCACGCAGCATAGCTGTCTGTCTATGTAACTGCCGTCGTCGGTGCACGTCTATATATATACATATATATATGCATAAGTATACGTATATATGTGTGTGTGTATTTGTCTGTGCAATGTGCAAGCAAAACAATTACAATTTTATAGAACGAAGACTGCTCAAGTGTGGTAAACGTTGTAGATTATGTAAAAAAAAAGAAGAGAATTCGCTGTTTCAAATTGCAAGCAACATCGCTGTCAAAAAAAAAAAACAACAAGCACAACAACAACAGCAGCAACAACAAAAACATTGGCTGTTAACAGCGACGTCGCAGTCGATGACGACGTCGACGCGTCGTGCGATTTGCTTTTTGTATGTGTTTGTCCGCACCCAAAAAAAAGAAAATAAAATATAAAAAAAATAGATCCAAGCAAATAATCAAAAATTTTAATCAAGTATTTCATCGGAAAATTGAGACACATGCACCAAAGAACAAAAAGCCATCAAATTAAAATAAGGAACGGCAAACAAAGCTGCATTAAACGCTGCTTTTAAGCTTTAAACGGAAAAGCGAAGAGTGAAGAGACAAAAAGACGGGTCGAATGCAAAACAACCGACACCGCACACACACACATGCATACGCTTATTTATACATATACGCATGTGTGTATGACCGAGACATGGCTGACTGTCTATGTGTGTGTTTATGTGTATATGAAAAAATAGGCGTGTTACCGATTCGCTATTAAACAAAAAAAAAAAGTTCAAACAAATCAAACACATAGTTTAAACAATTAGCACGATTCTGAAAGCCTTAACGAATCGTTTCATTCAAACAAATCGCATGATTTTTGCCGAAACAGTGACAAGAAAATAATACTAAGTGCTGCAACCCTTCTTTTTTTTTGTTGGTCTGCATGCGGCGCTGTGCAGTGAATTAATACCGCTGATACTTACATATCCATGTCCATTATGAATTAGCCAGCATCCATATAAATATATCTGTGTGTGTGTATATGACAGATATGCACGTGTGTTGCTCTCTCTCTCTCTGGGTCTGTTCACCTTGCATCTAATCTAGAACATATGTGTAATTTGAATTAGGAAGAATGTCGGATTATGTTATATTATTATGTTAGGTGCGAAAACTCTCTCTTCGGCATTTCAATTAAAAAATGCGTAGCTGAAATCTGAGTGCCAAAAATATAGAAATATAAATAACATACTTTTGATAAGCGGCTTCTTGTCGCATAACAAACTGAATGAGATATGAGTGTGCGGATATGCGTGTAAGTGTGTGTGTGTGTGTGTTGAGTGCTTGCGTCTGTATATATGAAGCAGGCGCTAAATGAACGAAGAACGAGTGTGTGAATCACTTGATCGATTTGAATGCGGCAAAAGAACTTGGAGACTCCTTTTATCACGCACAGACACACACATACACACATAGCTTATATACTAATATAGTTTTGTGCTCTCCCACACACATGCATATGTATATGTAACTTTCAATTAATTTCGTTTGCAGAAGAGTGCGCAGCAAGCAGAAGGAAGCGGAGATTACAATTAAAAACATCAACAACAACAAATCCAAAGCAAGAAAAGCAAACAAAAGAAAAAAGAGACGAGTTGTCAGCTCTACTCAGAGAGAGAGAGAGAGAGTTGTTGGTGTGTGTGTTTGTGGGCATAACATGAATAACAGAGATGCCTTCGGCACGTCCTGGTAGTCTCAAAGATCCGGAAATAGCCGATCTATTTAACAAGCATGATCCGGAGAAGATCTTTGAGGATTTGCGTGAAATTGGCCATGGGTCGTTCGGTGCCGTCTACTATGCCCGCTGCAATCTCAACAAGGAGATTGTCGCAATCAAGAAGATGTCCTACACGGGCAAGCAGAGCCAAGACAAATGGCAGGACATACTCAAGGAGATACGGTAATTATATTTGTCCTATATTATTATTTTTATTATTATTATTGATATTAATATTGTTATTGTTATTCAATTATTCACTTGCAGCTTTCTATGTCAATTGAATAACCCAAACACAATTGAATACAAGGGCTGCTATCTGCGAGAGTCGACGGCGTGGCTGGTGATGGAGTATTGCGTGGGGTCCGCCTCGGACATCATTGAGGTGCACAAGAAGCCGCTGCACGAGGACGAGATCGCTGCTATCTGTTTGGGCGTACTGAGTGGATTGAGTTATTTGCACTCGCTCGGTCGCATCCATCGGGACATTAAGGCCGGCAATATACTGCTCACCGATATGGGCGTGGTGAAATTGGCCGATTTTGGCAGTGCAGCGATCAAGTGTCCGGCGAATAGCTTTGTGGGCACACCGTATTGGATGGCGCCCGAGGTCATCTTGGCCATGGACGAGGGCCAGTACGATGGCAAAGTGGATGTCTGGTCTCTGGGCATCACCTGCATTGAGCTCGCCGAGCGTAAGCCCCCATACTTCAATATGAATGCCATGTCCGCACTTTATCACATTGCCCAGAACGAGTCGCCCACGTTGCCGGTAATTATCGAACGATCGATAATTATCGATTGACCCTTTTATATATTGAGATATTCATTATATAATAATTTGTTGTTCGGCTTTGCTTTGGCAGAAAAATGACTGGTCGGACACGTTTTGCAATTTCGTGGAGCTCTGCCTGAAAAAGATGCCCGCGGAGCGACCCTCATCGGCCAAACTGCTGCAGCACTCGTATGTGACGCGTCCGCGCTCCGAGACGGTGCTGCTGGAACTGATCGCGCGCACAAAGTCGGCGGTGCGCGAACTGGACAACCTCAACTATCGCAAAATGAAGAAGATACTTATGGTGGACACATGCGAAACGGAAAGCGCCATCGGCGATACCGATGACCAGCAGGACGATCATGCCGGCGGCGATAGCAGCAAGAGCAATAGTATTACTTCCGAACACTCCATACACTCCGTGGGTGTATCGGCGGCCAGTAGTCAGGTGAATTTACAGATTGGAGATGACTTATTCAGATCAACACTTCTGATTCGTTTCTGATTCGCAGAGCTCCTCGTCGAATTCGATACCTGCGACCGCGGCGCAGAATCACCACCATATCGGGGCGCATTATCATCAGCAGGTGGCCGCTGTTGCAGCCGCCATGCACCATCAGCTGGAGCTGCAGAAGCAGCATCTCAACTGGTCAACTGTACCCCAGCAGCAACAGCAACAACAACAACTGCAGCAACAACAACAGCAGCAGAACTCATCATCTGGTGCTGGATGTGGCGCTGTATCGCGCAACTCGTCGCGTCATCGCAATCTGCCGCCGTTGCCAAACATAATGCACTCCATGAATAACAATGTGACGCCCACGAATTCGGCTTCGGTGGTGCCGGCGCCAGCGCCTCCGCTATCGGTGATGCCGCACCTGGGTGTCGCTCTGGGCGCAGGAGGCGGAGGCGGTGCTGCTGGTGGTGTTGGAGGTGGTGGTGGTGGTGGCAGCACCGGTGGCTCACCGGCTGGCGGTGACCATCGCATGCCCGGAATTCAGCCACGTTATTTGGCGACACCGGCCGCACAGCAGGCTGTTTATGCGGCCACCTCGGCATCCTCGCAGCAGGCCATCTCCAATGCGGTCAACGACCATGGGCCCAACAATTTCGCCACCATCCGAACGACAAGCATTGTCACTAAGCAGCAGAAGGAGCATATGCAGGTGTGTACAATGCACATATACATACATACATATACAGATATATATATATATACATACGCGACACCAACAACAAAAACTCATTATGATGAGCGCGCGCGTGTGTGTGTGTGTGTAGTTGTGGTAGTTATAGTTGTACTAGTTGAAATGGATAGGGTTGCTACGTGTCATTCACATTAAACGATCGGCTGAATTATCGAAGCCTTATCGATAAATGATGGCTTTTTATAACTCTCACCTCACTTCTCAGTCATTTCACTCATATCGTTGTGTGCTTTACTGTATGTGTATGTGTGTTTGTGTGGTGGATTATTTCACCATGTTTGCGTCCTGTCAGCAATACTCCCCATTGTGTCATAGTTCCCCCCCTCTCCCCTCCACACAGTCACAGCTGTCATTTCCTGCCTGTCGCTCTCTCGTTCTCCAAATCGATCGTTTTCGTTCTAACTTTTGCTCTCTCTTCTCTCTTTCTCCCTCTCTGTGTACAACATTTGTTTGTTGCTATTGTTGTTTATTGTTTGTATTTCTACTCTCCAACAAATAACAAATAGGCGCGCTATAACTTCTGTTCCCAACTGTGCGGCGGCTGTTGCACTTGCTTCTGCTGCGGCAGAGGCAGCGAGCCGGATGCGGATGACTTCTTCGCTGGCCACGATGACGGCTTCTTCCACAAGGCTAAAAATAGTAGCAGTCCAAAGCAATGCCAAACTTTAAATCATTGTCCCTGTGTGATCTCTTAAAATAACTAAATACGAAAACAAAAAAACAAAAACAAAAAAATAGTACATTACATAAATATATGTGTGTGTATTTATTAATGTATGTGCGTGTCCTGTGCGTTTGGGTCGAGTCCATGACAATAAATATATATATATATATATATATCAATAAATATATAAGATAATTAATGCAACAAACGAAAGACTTATTTGCAAATTGAGTGCATCCACAACAAACAGTAAAAAAGCACACACAGTCACACACACACAGTCACACACAATTATCATTAGAGCAGCGATCTCACACTTTCTCACTCACACTCGCACCACTTTGCTCAAATTGTTTTCTATGCTGCTATTCCTTCTTCCTTATTTGCTTGCTACACTTCACTCCACTCTTAACTTTACTTCACTCCCACACTCCACACCTGTCCTGCTCTTGTCCTCCCCACATCTCTCTCTCTCTTGCACTGTTTCTATCTCTCTCTCCCCCTGTCTCTCTTTGCTTGCTTGACATTTGACATCTGACAGCAGCGGCGAGTGCAGAACAGAAGCCGACATTTAATCTTTATCTTTTGCTTTATAACGTTGCCTGTTTTTTTCTTCCTTGTTTTCATTGTTAAAGTTTTAGTATTAGGTTTGAATGTTTTATTTGTTTTTATTTCATTGTATTCATTTGCCTAGCAGTGCCGGCTGTTTTCAATAAGTATGATTTTTCCTTGCTTAAATTTTGCTCATTTTGAGGTTAAGAACGAATGGGAGCTTAATAGAATTGTTGTAAGTTATAATAATTGATGTTGTTGTTGTTGCTCTTATTGCTGTTTCTGCCGTAGCACCTCATACACACAGACACGTAGCTAAAATGCGCTTTTGTTTTCCATGTACAATATTTGTGTGTTTTGCCTGCTAATTTGTGGAAATGCAGGAGGAGATGCACGAACAAATGTCCGGCTACAAGCGGATGCGGCGGGAGCACCAGGCGACGCTGTTGAAGCTCGAGGAGAAGTGCAAAGTGGAAATGGAGACGCACAAGTCGGCGCTGGACAAGGAGTATGATAATCTGCTGCATAACTTTACCAGAGAACTGGAGCGCCTCGAGGTAAGCCTGTAGATTGAAAACAACAAGATCAACACTAATACTCATTTTTCATATTGCAGACCAAGCATCAGCAGGATGTGGAGCGGCGCTCGAAGCAGACAACAACGGCCGAGAAGAAACTACAGAAAGAGATTACGCTGAAGCAGGAGGGCGATCGTAAGGTGTTCGATTTGAATCGCAAAAAGGAATACAAAGCGAACAAGGAGCGCTGGAAACGCGAACTCTCAATGGATGAGTCAACGCCAAAGCGACAGCGTGATTTAACCTTGCAATCGCAAAAGGATAATCTGAAACAGCACGAGGCACAGGAGGAGCAACGCATGCTGCAGGCTCAGAAGCAATACATTGAGCTAGAGATGCGTAAATTCAAGCGAAGACGCATGACGCATCAGCACGATCTGGAGGATCATCTGTTGCGTGATGTGAGTTGCACCCAAAAATTATCCAAATTAAATGTAATTAATTGAATTAAAACACTCGATTTGCCGCCAATACAGGAGCTGAGCAAGAAGCAACAGCAGCTGGAACAGGCCCACGCCATGCTGTTGAAACACCACGAAAAGACACAGGAGCTGGAGTATCGCCAGCAGAAGAGCGTGCATCAATTGCGCGAGGAACAGGTGAGTGGCGGCGCCATCAACTGCCATATCATGTGTCTTCCCTCAGTTTATTAATCTCTCTCTGCCACAGATAAACAAGCAGCACGACACGGAGTTCCACAATCAAGAAGACTACATGGATCGCATCAAAAAGGACCTGCAGCGCAAGCATGCCCTCGAGCTAAGACAACAGCCCAAGAGCCTGAAGGTAAGCGACGAACGCTCGGCTTTAATTTAGAACCCATCATCCACTGGGAATAATGAATTATAATTGTAATTGAAATTCCGAATATCGGCATTTTCAGCAAAAGGAGCTGCTGATACGCAAACAGTTTCGCGAGACATGCAAAACGCAAACGAAACAATATAAACGCTACAAGGCGCAAGTGTTGCAAACGACGCCCAAAGAGCAACAGAAGGAGGTCATCAAGCAGCTCAAGGAGGAGAAGCATCGGAAGCTCACGCTGCTGGGTGAACAGGTGAGTGTGAATCTACATAGATATTGATGTAGATATATGTATACTATTTATATCATTATCCATATCGATTTTGAATTTGATTTGCAGTATGAGCAAAGCATTGCCGACATGTTCCAAAGTCAAAGTTATAAACTGGACGAGAGTCAAGTGATCGAGTGCCAACGTACCAATGAGCAATTGGAATACGAACTGGATATGCTCAAAGCCTATCAGAACAAGAACAAGAAGCAGGCGCAGGAGCAGCGTGATCGGGAGCGTCGCGAGCTCGAGAGTCGCGTCAGTGTACGGCGCAATTTATTGGAGAATAAGGTTAATATTCTATCACAATTATTATTATTATGTTGGTAGTATCTAACAACAATATATCGTACATCTTCACATTTAGATGGATGCCGAACTGCAGCAATTTAATCTGGAACGTGCCGAACGTTTACGCATGAAACACGAGAAACATGCTAAAGAATTGGAAGCTTTTGATAATGAATCGATAGCCTTAGGTTTCAGGTATGAATCACTCACACAAACACCTATTTTAATTATATATATATATATATACTTGCATATATTACAGCACTTTATCACTAACGGAGGTATCACGCGAAACCTACCCAGATGAGGAGGGCAGTTTGTCTGGATCCATGATTAGTTTAGCGCATAGCAATAGTTCAACAAGTTTTCCGGCTGGTTCCCTATAGCATAGGCAACAACAACAATTACACCAACACCAAGAGCAACTGCAACCATATAGTAATATGAACTATTATAATTTTAATGGAAATTTTAAAACAAACATTACAACACCAACAACAGCAGCGGCAAACAGATCCCGACACAAGCAACTTTAACAACAATTACAATTAATAATGAAATACAAAGACACTCGCTGTTTTTGTAGCAGCATTCATAACTTAATGAACAATCAAATGAATTAACGAATGGCAAAACTTAAAACAAAAAAAAAACCACACGCATAAACATTTTTTAATCTTTTCAAACAATAACAAGAAGAAGAAGAAGCTGCAATCATTTTATATTAAAACGTACTCAATTCAAGCAAACAACACCGACTAATAAATTAACTGAACGCGATTGACTACAAAAACAAACAAGATGAAAAGAAACATAAACATAATAAATCATAAATAATACAACTATATAATGCAAGCAAAAAAACAAAAAAAAGGCAGCATAAATACATAATTTGAATGTAAGCATAAAACAATATCACTCTAATAACAAAAACAACAATAACAACCAACAACCGACAACAACAACAAACAGACGACCGCAAGCAACATCAAAATTATCGATGTATATCGACAACTATACATATACATGTGTATATGTATGCAAATGTTTAAGTTTTATTTTGAAATTTTGATATTATTACATAATAATTTAATTGATTCCTTTGTTATCGAAAGCGAATTGCAAAATTGTGTAAATGTGTAAATGCTCGCAATTCGATCAAGAAACGACAAACAAACAAAGAAAGAAAGAAAAAAACCGTCGAGAAGAGACAACATCAGTATAAAAAGGGACCTCTTCATAAAGATGTGGACAACTCCAGAGCCCCTGAGGAGATGCAGTCTTCATACACGAGTTCGTGTATCAGAGATACAGAGAAAAAGATCGAAGCTAACCATTGAGTATGACTTCCCACTGCTAAATCAGTCAATAAAGTAAGCAAAAGAGAGAGAGAGAGAAAGGGAGAGAAAGAGAGAGAGCGAGAGCGAGAAGCAAGCAACTCTCTCCTGCCATGCCCAGGAGAAACAAGCAGCTAGCAGATTTCAACACACTATTGATTGAGCGATTGCTTGGAGCCATTTTTGCATGTTGTTGAATTCGAAATTTAATTTTCTTTTTCGTTATGTTTTCCTTCGGACTTGCTATATAAAACAAATATAAAAACACACAATATAAATAATAAAATAGTAAACAAAAAGCAAAAAAAAAAAAAAAAAAAACCACAACAACAACAACTAAAAGTAAGCCTATTATAGACTTAATTAATGCAAATTGCAAAATGCTTAGTCAAAAACAATAAAAATTGTATAGAAAATTAAATGCATATGAATGTTTAATTAATTACAATTTATGTTTATCTGAGAAGTTCTTTTTTTTTGTTGTAAACATACAAATAAATATACACCCAAACACACACACACACACACACACACACCGGTGATCACCGATCACAAGCCCCAATCTTAACATATAACATTTAACATTTGTAGAAATGCAATTTTTATTAAACAAAATGATAACAAAAACAAAAAAAAAAGGAAAAGCTGAAGAAAAACAACAAATACAAAACAAAAAAAAAAACATTTTTCCGTTAGCAATTAATTAATAAAGACAAGAGCGAATGGGATAAGTGCATAGATATGGAAAACAGAAAACAAAAAAAAACTCGTAATATAATATGATATATGATATGCGATATGAGTATATGATAATGATCATGAATGTGTATTAGTATTATTCTAGTGCATAACTAGTTACTTTTGCATGGGGATCTATTAAGGAAATAACAACATAAAACCGAAATTAACAAATGCAAAGAAATAACTTTATAAACATATTTAGGCAGAGAAGGCATTAGAGAGAGAGAGAAGGGGAGAGCGAGAGAGAGAGATAGATAACAATAGAGAAGCGCTTTGGGAAGTGGGAAACAGAGAACACAGAACATACATATGTAATATTTTTTATGTTTATAAAATTGTTTTTTTTTTTTATTATTATTATTATTAAATTGTATTTTTGAAGAGGAAAACGAATAACAATTAAATTGATACACGTCAATAAAATAAAACATAAAAAAAAAAAAAAAAAACAATATATACATTTATAAGCATTTTTATTACACTACTCCAGATGTGAAGAGAACTGAACAACAATAAAATAATGAAAACGAAAATTGAAACTTTCAGAAATTAGCGAAACTTTCTCATGCTTGTAAACATAGTATTAAATTGGACATACTATTTGAAATACGTATATGTATATAGCAAATAATATTTTTCACTTTTTACTAAAATGTTTTCACATACACTTCATTTTCAAGCTTTAATTACGTTTAAAATGTAAAAAAAGTCGTTCCACCCTCAGCAGGTTGGCCTTAAATTGAGACTACAGTTGGTTTATTGAACTCAATAATGCTGTATTAGGTTATTTATACACACCGATGTACTATATAATTGATCCAAAACTATAGACTATATATGCTGTGCGATGTGGCAACAATGGGCGCAGCATTCCGCAACCACTTGAAATTAATTGTGTTTATAGCAATCCATTTTTGGTGTTTGTGGCATGTTGCATCGACTGTTGCCCCCTTGCAGTTTTATCTGGGTATACAAGATTTGAACTATACTTAGTAAGTATGTTATACATATATAGGTCAAAGATTGTGCCATGGATATAAAGTTTTGATTTGTTCTTTTGTAGTTTTATAGTGCAATCTGTGTATTTAGCTAGATTTATATGTACACAGGTACAAAGTATATATATATATATATAATGATATATATATATATATATATATGCCTAAACACATAAGGAATTTTAAAAGCTTTTGCACTTACAAACTGTACATATATATAAGAAATATATGTGGGTATACATAAATATAATTATATGCCGGCATATATAAATGTGTAGATATATATATATACTTAGGGGTTTACGAAACACACACACGTGTGTGTGTTTGCTTCTTGTGTGTGTGTGTGTGTGTTTAAATGGTACACTCTGAATTCGCATTGTTTTATATAGGTATTTGTTAATATAATTATTCATTTGCTTATTCTGGTTGCTGATACGATCTAAAGCCAGCGCTGCGCTTCTGCTCCATGCGGAACAGTAGGGGTCAGGGCCTCTGGAGAGAGGCGGCGTTGCGTCCGCGCGTCAAGCCGCACGCCTTGCATAAATAGTGTGCCTCCCAGCGGCTTAGGCGATGGCTTCACAAGCTCATCAGGCTGTCGAGGAATGTGTGTTTGTTGATCACTTTCGTCGTCGCAATTAAGAACTCCACATTGTTGTCCTCCTGTGCGGCGAGGAAGCGCAACGCTGCGATCTCGGCGAACGTGCATCCGCCAACAAACATGACGAGTACAACGCGTCGTGCGTGCATCAGTGATGCCTCGCTGGGCGTAGCACCGACCACCGGCCGCCCACCGATCCCAATCAACTGCACCTGAAAGTCCTCGAATGTTGGGCCGGGTAAATTGTTGATTTGGCTCTTGAGCGTCTGCCAGCCGAGTGGCTTCAACGAGTGTTCGACGAGCCGTGCGGTCAAGGGTGCATAAAAGCTGTGCACATAGCTAATGTCCCGTGGATTCACCTCAACGATGTCATCGACCGTCAGATGTAGGGTCTGTGGAAGGAAGGCAATCATTAATTACTTATTGTATAATTTGCACTCGTTGCTCGCTTTTAGGGTACTCTTTACTCGCTACTCGCTAGTTTGCACTCGTTTGTCGTTGGGTTCATTATTCAGTTCTTACCTTTCGGAGCACGGCGTAAGCACGCGACTCGGTCTGTGTGCGCAGAAGTCCAGCCTTCTCTAGGTTGCTGATCCTTAGGAGCACCTCTACTCCGTAGACCTGGGCCAGTTCACGCTTGTAATAGTTGAGGACACGCTCCTTCAGGCCAGAGCCGGCCGCACACTGCAAACAAATCAGACGCAGCACGTTCCGCAGCTCGGCCCGGCATGCAATCTGATCCTCAATGTAGGCGCTCGCCCTGTCAATGTCGGCACAGATCATGAACTCCTGCTCGGCGGCCAGATCATCGTTGAACGAGTGAACGTTCAGGTGTTCATCAATTAGACTGGCAATAGCCGTGTGCTCGGACGTTGCCTTCTTCTGCTCCATTAGCTGCGGCAGGCGGTCCACAAAGCTCTTAATCTCTTGCACCGACTGTTCCTGCCGATTCACATTCATCTGCAATTGGATGTCCTTCACTTTGAGCGCCAACAGCATTCGCACCTCGTTGAAGTTCTTGTTGCGCAGCTCGGCATACAGCTGTTCGCCGGAATGCAGCATGATCTTCTTGCGATCTGTGTCGCCTAGCAGGCTCCGTTCCGGATCAACGCCACCACCGCCACCTGCTGCATCTCTGGTGCTGTCGCCACCGCTGGCAAAATACGATGGAAAATGCTCTGCTGGGAGGGACAATTGATTTTGGCGAATGCCAAAGAACTCATCGATCAGGCCCTCGTAGGTGAGCTGAGTAGCCAGCGGTGTCAGAAGATCGATGCCTCGATCCAGCAGGATGAGCTGATCGATGGCGCCCTTGTCGCCATTGTACAGCGCCTTCTCATCGATGGCCAAATGTTTGGCATGATCCCAAACAAGTTGGGCCTGCACACCTTTGCCATAGATCTTGGGTATGCGACCGTAGAGTCGTTGCAGCTGCACTAGCCCAATGGCCGCTTGGTAAAGCGATGTGGTATCGCCATCGACGCATACATCGCGATATCCACTCGCTGTCTCCATGCTGACTAGGTCGGAGTCTAGCGGCAGAAAGTTCCACGCAAGCTCTTCGATGCGCCCAAATGCACCTATCACCTCCTTGTTCTCCAGCTTCTTGATGCACATGCACGAGCGTCGCGGCACGAAGACGATGTGAAACAGGCGATCCGCCTGTGTGTTTGCCTTCACATGGTTTGCCAGGTGGTCCATCAGCGATGGCTGTGGCCGAATTAAATAGATTATGTTCTGCGACTCCTTGGGAAAGTGCTGTTCCGGTTTCAGGGATAGCAACTTAATGCCCCGCTCTGCGAATATTTTCGGTTTCGCTATTAATCCCAACGGACCGATCATGCTGTCGTCCAGCACAATCAGCTTGGTGCCCTTGATGGACTCCAGCAGTTGCACCAGATCTCGACAGGACTGCTCCTGCAGCAGCTGCAAATTGACTCGATGACTACGCAAATAAGAAAACATGACTAATCCTTGCCCGGCTCTCTTGCTAATTGTCTTTGTGTTTCGTTTGTAGTCGAGCGATCGTGCAGCCGCTGATGGCGTTCTCGGATCTTCGAACTCCCTTCGCCTTCTAATGCCTAGTTAGCTGTAGGTGGTATCTGCAACGCCCACAAGCCGCACTGCACTTTGACAAAACAGCTGTTCTGAAACTGCGCAGTGAACAGTGCTTACACACCTTAACTGAAGCAAATTTTTTAAACATGCAATTAATTTTACGAAAAATAAAAACAAAATATCAAATCGCTAATGCTAAGTAGAAGATCATCTACTGAATTTGCCATTTCTATTTGATTCCATTGTGATAACATGTCTCGATGAATATGTTCGAATTGAAACTATATAAAAAGTGCTTACACACTTGCCAAAAGCAATCGATAACACATCTCAATTTATTTAAAATGACACATTAGTTAATTTTTAGGTGTCAAGAGCTTAAGTTGATGGGATAAGCAACCTGGTATTTATTTATTAACTTTTTAAATTTTTAATTATTATATTCTTCGGAAACAAAAACAAGTATGATGGATATTCGTTTTGAAGAAATGCTCATATTGAACAAATTTTAATTAGATATTTTCAAATTCTCTACTGGTTATATATTGTTTTAGATGATATACCTATCTCGATCCCTCAATATAAAACTAAACTAAACTACACATTAAATTAGTACAACTTAGTAGTAGTTTATAATAGTTTACTTTTTAATGTTTCGTAATATTTTAGCATAGACATAATTTTCAAACTAGCTCTTAAAATTTGATAAATTGTGTAAGCAACTCCATTTATCGATAGATGCCCGATAGTTTTGACAGTCACAGGTACGCATATTTGTTGATCATCTCTACGAAATATACAACGACAATATACTAGCAATATTTAAGCGTGTAATAGAATTTGGGTCTGTTGTTTGCGCGTCGGGCAATTAGCCGGAGCAGAGAGTGAGGAAATCGAAAAGTTTTCCATTTGTCACACTAATGGCATCCAAGGGTAATCATAATTTCCGACACAACCGGGCGATGCAACAACCACAACGCTCAAATGTACGTGCCGCAATCGCACCGTACCGAAAGCCGTTCCGGCCCCAGGCACAGGCGCAGGCACCGAATCAAATCATGTACTCATCCAGCCAGATGCCCAGCGATCCGCTTTACATAGACTTCAATAACCCGACGCCAGCACCACCGACCAAATCCGCGACACCAACCGGCAACTCTGGCTCTGCACCGGGCCAGGCAGATGGGGGCAAAAAGAAGCCTCTAAAAGGTAAGCAGGCCAAAGGCAACAAAAACCACCAGCAGCACCAGCAGCAGCATCCGCAAAACATGCAGTATGCGCCACAGATGCAGATGCAAATGCATGGCAACAATGACTGGGTACCGCGGTTCCATCCGCCAAATGGCAAACGCTTTGATGAACAGATGCCGCTGCCGAACCGAGGCCGAATGGGCGGTGGTGCTGGAGGAGGTCCATCGATGCGCGGTGGCGGTCGTCACATGATGGGTCCCATGGGTCCAGGACCCTGCCCAATGGGTCCACGTGGTGTGCTGGGTCCAAATGGTGGCGGCCCAATGCCGCCATATCCACCAATGCGTTTCCTAGCACCAATGCCGCCCATGCGCTGCCCAATGCCACCAATGGGTGGCCCACCGCCTCCGCCATTTATGGTTCGCAACGGACGTGGCGGTCCCAACCATCCGCCACTGCCACCGCCGCCGCTGATGGGACCGCACAGGATGGGACCACGAATGCCGTTACGGAGCATGCCACCAGGCTGCCCCGTCCCAGGACCCTATAGCATGGGCCACATGAACGGGAATATGAACGGCGGCAAAATCAAGAAGCCAAATCCCAAATTGATCAAGCAGGCGGTCAAAGGCAAGAGCTCGATCAAAACGCTCAAAAATTTGGTGAACCAGTATCCCATTGACAAGCCCTGGGTAAATGATGAAATTCGCGCCGTTCACGACACCAAGCTGGACATTGAGAATCGCCTAAAGGGCAACAAGGACGACGACCTTTTTGCCCAGTACAGAGTGCAGCGGGACAAATTCGTTTCTATGTATGAGGCGGCGCGTGAGACGTATCTGAAACAGGAGGCCGCCACGGTGATGGCTAAGGTAACGTTCAATATTTTATCCAGAAAATATAAATATATTTTTTTTCTTTCACTATACCGGCGGACACGAAACAAAGTTCAATTTCATTACAAATCTCGAATTTCTTCATGATAGCCAAACACCGAACACACACAGACAAAACATTACATCCACACACACACACACACACGCGAACATCAGCCACAACAGATTTTTTTTTTAGTTTTGAGTTTCAAACTCCTATAATTGAGTTAACAAAGTGCTTTATTAGTTAGTTTATAGGTCTATAGCAGTTATGCTATATATATTTTTTTGTTGTTTTTTTTTTTTGTTGGTTTGCTACTATATCGTTGGCATACATCAATACATTATTCTTTTGCAGGATGCCAAAGACAAAGACAATGAGAAAAATGCAAATTCAAATCCGAACGCTGCCGCTAAGGTCGGAAACACAAATGATGCAACTATTCCACAAGTCCAAGCAAAAACCAAAATCAAACCGAATTAAGTGCAAATAATGCAGAGCAACAACTACAGCCGCCACAGGCGATTAAATAAGAAACACAAAAAAAAGCGGCTAACAATTAAAAGAGAAACTCTTTTTTTTTGTAATTTCAATTTAGATTAATTTAATTTTGTGCGCCTAGAATATTTATGAATTCAACTCCCCTCCAAACGAAACATAGAAACAATGAAACAAGCAAGCTTAAACACAAAAATAACACTAGGAAATATGAAATTTAGGAATTATTATACAATTTTTGGTTGTGTCAACAATCAACAAATCAAATAATAATAATAATAATAATAATAACACATAGAAACAAGCAACATGACTTCTCTATGAGCAAATACAGCCAAAAAACAAAAACAAAACAAAAAAACCACCAAACTTTTGTGTCGAATCGTTGATTTTTGCGACTGAGAACTGAGCTTAATTCAATAACTGTAACGCAAGTCGAAAACAAATGAAATATTTAAATAGCTGTACATTGCATTAAGTTGTGCTTGAATGTCACTATACAAAAAGAAGAAGAAACAAATCTTGAAAAGAATATTGGACTTGATTGTTTTTGTTTTCTTCTCCATTTAAATGTATGTATGTATTATTACTGTTAATTCGAACGTAATGTAATGTAAAATGTAACGTAAAGAAAACAAACAGAAAACAAACGAAAACTTGCAATTTTGTGCGCCAGTTTGTAAACTAGTTAATATTTGCACTTATCTTTGAAGACTTTCCTTATTGCTTTTGTTTATTTTTGTTTTAAAATTGAATTTAGCGAAAAACCAACATCAACATCAACATCCACATCAACCAACAGCAACAACAAAAAGAAAAGGGAAAACAACAAGGAAAAACTTCAAAAGAAATTATAACTAAAGTTTAGCAACTCAATGTTTCTTGTCTTGATTACGAATTACACTTTGAAAAAAGAAAAACAACTAATTATTATGATACACATAGTATTTGCTTAATTGTATTTTTAAATTAATTCTTAAAAATTACAAAATTAAGATTTGAGTTAAACAACCTCAAAGAGATTTAGTTAATTAATGTATCATCCATTGTGTGCATCGACGATTTGTTTTTGTGTTTTTTCTCCGTTAGGTAAAAAAAAAAAAAAAAAAAATATAATAATATTCGCAATCGCATCCCACAAGCACATCCCACGCAGCATAGCTTTATACTGTCCAAGTTTCTTAAGGCCATCCTATCACTAACTAACTAACTAACTAACTAACTAACTATCTAACTACACATCTACAACTATATACTATAAATACTTATTGCTTCTAGATCAAATCAGTTTTGCAATTCTTGTGTACATACTTACATATACTTACATACTACTATATATCTACATACGAACAAATATGTATACTTATGTCTCCTGAGATTATGTAAATGCTATGAAAGCCACAACCAACAAACAAATACATAACTATATATACACATACATGCATACATTCTCTACACTTTTTCTCAATAGATATCCAAGATGGGCGCGAAACTCACGATATATATATATATATATATATATATATTTAAGAGTTTCGACATTTTCATTGTTGTTGTGATTCCCAATTCCGTGAAATACCTTAGGATTATTGCGATTATTGCATGTAGTTACTATTAGCATTAATTTGAACAAGCCGTGAAGAAAAGACTTCAAGATAATATTGATATCGCAGCCCTGGTCCAAGCATTTGAGCCCACAACCCTAATGACAGACATTTTAGTGACAACTTTTACAAGAAATTAGCTCCTAAGTGTGTGTAAGAAATCGAAATGATAAGAATAACCCATTGCAATACCATACCGTATCTGTCTATGGGCATTAGTATTATGTCTAGGATATATAAGCCCGTCAAATTTGCATTCTAGATACCTATACTGTACTCCTGTTTAATATCAAAAGTCGAGTGTATTCGTTTCTTTACAAAACAAAAAAAAAAAATAGAAAATAAAAAAATGTCTGAGTCGGATCAGATCAGGTCACTTTACCATGTCACCGGTTGGTGAATCTGTGAATTTTATTTCAGATATATTGTATGGAAAAACGTGTGTTGAATAAAATCACCATAAATTTGATCGATATCATATTGTAAAATATAGCCACAATTGGAAATTCAGGAGTTGTATACAGTGGCTCACATAGAATCAGTTAGTCTCTCCCCGAGCATTCGATAGCTTGCCCAAAGATAGCTTAGCTTTAGTCGATGCAAAATAAGAGATTCTACTATTATGAAACTATTGCCACCCCATAAATCCATCCTACTGTCAAGGACATATTTCTAACAAGTCAACAATTATTGTTGTTGGTAATTATTGTTGTTGTTTTTGTTGTTGTTGTTTATTGTGCATTATCTATTCGAATTGTCATTCAGGTTTCATGTCGAGACCATTTCTAATTATCTCTCGACAATTGATTCAAAAACAAAGTTGATGCTGACACGTGTTGGCCAAGATGGCCAGGCCCAAGCAATTGTTGTGACAATCCTTCAAAATATCTATCCATGTGAACGATTCGATGACATTTGATAATTGATTGACTTTTATTCATTTTCTTGCAACATACAAATAAATAAGATAATCTGACCTTTCGTTTAGAAAGTGCAATGGTTGATCGATTGATTACTTAACAGCATTACCGATCCACCCGAAACTCCCATATCATTACCCCCCTTCCCCAAGATATCCAACCAACCAAAATGCCCACCCATCTGCAAAGGTCGACTCTCCAACAAAAATAAAGAAAATAAATAAAAACCGAACTTGAATGCAATTATTTTGGGTTGTCCTGTTTTATTATTATTATCCTGATATATATATATATA
The DNA here is from genome assembly GCA_035044105.1 of Drosophila nr. perissopoda 5 BK-2023a. Taxonomy (NCBI): domain Eukaryota; kingdom Metazoa; phylum Arthropoda; class Insecta; order Diptera; family Drosophilidae; genus Drosophila; species Drosophila nr. perissopoda 5 BK-2023a. The sequence continues at coordinate 4,928,360 of JAWNMK010000620.1, read as the reverse complement.
TATGCACAATGAAAGGCCGTCTCGAAAGCCAACAACGTTTAAATCAGTTTGACACAATGCAATACGGTAGAGAAATAATCTGATTCGGATACGGAGACAGAAACCAATCAATATGGAACTGAGCATTGGAGTCATGGGCATTGCAACCCATATCAAGTTCATCACTGTGTTGCGGTCAGTGCGATTCGTCACCTGCTACTCCAGCTGGACAGGTTTATCCAGCTCTGAGCGACTTATTCGAATCCGACGACGTTTCTAGGCACTACTACCGAAGGGGCGACTCTGTCAATTTGGCACTTTCATTGACGACTATATCAACATGCTCCACCTACTTGGCCTCACACTGCTGCTCTCAATTCAATTCATTTAAAGGGTATGCTTAAATATATCATTTGTAGCAGTTTCCATTTGTACCCCTATCAAACTATCTTACTTTTAAAGTATGTATTTGTAGTCCTTTGTGAACTTAGTACACTAGTAACTCCCTTTTCTAATTTCCATTTTACTTCGTTTGTCCTCTACTTGTTTTATTTTAAGACCCTAGTGCTTTCAAGTATAAATAGTTCCAAATACCCTTGTCAAAACCACATTTGATCCTCTATGTATATATAGATATATAAAGTATTTATTTTTTTACCATCTGCTCTACGGATATATATCTATCTATTTCAACTAGTGAAACCTGAAGATCCTTTCAAATCAAGTGCTTTATATACACTTTAGTTCCACATTTTCTTTGCTCCTTTGGAAAGTCTCCTTAGAACTAATAATGATTATGTGGTACCTAGTTATTCGGTGTAGATTGGACACTTGGAATGTCATTTCAAATTAAATTAGTCGAAAACCATGTCATAAATCGAATAATTTTCAAATTGTAAGACAGAAAATAAAAATTCTATTTAAATTTGATATTTTAATTTGAAAGAGAGGGGAGGAAGGGGAAGTAGGTGGATGGGAACAGTGCCCTTGGTTATGCATCAGCTGCAGCTAAAGTAGAAGGAGGTGATGCTGTCGCATCAGCTGGATCTGATGCAGCAGGCAACGCATGTCCGTCCACATAGTTGTCCTTTTGCTTCTTCCACATTTTGGCGGCGGCGAGCAGTTTGAGATTGGGTCGCGCCATCTCATCCTCGGGGAATATATAGTCGAAGATCTCCTCCCAGCCTTCATCGACGCCATCCTCAGAGATGATCTTCTGTCGCCGCTTAATGCGTCGCGGCATCTTGTCCAGTACCTTTTGAAGTGAGTCCGTATCGTTGAAATCGCGCTCGAAGTCACGCCACGCCTCCAGGAGGAGCACACGCGACTCCTTGTCATTTAGCTGGCGCAGCATGTCGTTGGCACGCTCGTAGATGCGGCGAGCGAGGCGCGCATTCAAATCGGCATCGGCATCCACCCCATCGCCATGGCTGTTGCCCATCTCGAACTTGGCAAACGACATCCAGACCTTCACATGCTGCGTGCGCTCCAGCAGGCGCTCGTAGAGCTGGCGGGCCAGCTCCGATTCGCCAAGGGCGACCTCGAAGTCAATATACGCCTTCCACAGCAGCTCTGGCATGTCCAGGCGCGGCTGCTGCACGGCCAGCTCGAAAATGGCACGGGCACGCTCCGAATCGCCGAGCAGATTCTCCAATTCAGCAAACTTCATCCATGTGACACAATTCTCAGGCCCAAACTGCAGGAACTTCTCGTAGAGCAGGCGACAGCGATCGAATTCACGCATCTGTATCTCCAGATCGATGTAGCCCCGAAAGAGTTTATCCCGCGGACATATGCCAATGGCCATGCCGAGCGTCTTCCGCGCCACCTGCAGCTCCTTGCAGCGCAACTCGAACTGGGCGTACAGCAACCAGATTTTGCTGAATGTGAACTGCTTGTGGGGTATCAGCTCGAGACAGGTCTTGTAAACTTGCCTGGTGCGCTCCGTGTCCCCTGCTTCGAGCTCCTCGTAGAGGGCATAGTTGATCCACATGTAGATGTATCGTCGCCAATAGTTCTTCTCGTTCGCCGGCGGCACATTGGCAATGGCGCGCTCATAGGTCTCCCGAATGAGATCCTTGTCGCCCTCGGCTTCGATGAGGCGTAGATAGTCGAACCATGCATCATAGTTGGTCGGATTGGCGGCCACCTCCTGCTCGTATTGATGCTTGCGCTTCGACACAATCACATCCTCAATGCCCGCCCGATCGCCATACTTCTTCTCGTGTATCGTATATGCCTTGAAGAGCTCGGGGGTGCGCTCCTTGGGCAAATGATCCAGCGCATATTTGTAGATGATGCGTGCACGATCGTGCTCTTTTTGGCCCTCCTCGAACCGTGCGAACGCAATGAATAGACGCTCCTCAATGTAGTCATCGCCAAAGAACTCCACCGCTCGCTCAAAGACACGACGCGAGCCGTGTATGAATCCGTGCGTCTCCTCGAAACGGGCAAACTTAATCCAATTCTTCACATCGGGATGGACGTACACGAAACGCTCGTAGACTTCGCGCGCGCGATCGATCTCCTTGTAGCGCAGCTCAAAGTTGACATACGTCTGCCAGGCCTGCTCCTCCGGTTGCCATTCCATCCAGCGTTCAAAGACCTGCCGAGCTCCAGCGACATTCTCCAGCATCTCCTCCATATAGGTGTACTTGTACCAGAACTGATTGACACGCGGCATTATGGTGACGGCCCGATCCCACAGATTGCGGGCGTGATTCACCTGTTTGTTCTTCATCTCCATTTCGGCATATTTCAGCCAGATGGTAACGTTGCGATGCTCGTTGTCCAACGCCCGCTCCCATATGGAGCGCGCACGCTGTATCTCCTGCTGCTGTTCCTCCCATTGAGCGTACTTGATCCAGTGGCTGACCACCATGCGATTCTTGCGTAAATTATCCTCAAATGTTTTGCGCTTTCTTTGCTGATAGTCGGCTAATTCGGCGGGGTCTGAGATTTTCTGCTTCGGCGGCGGTGGCAGTATCTCCAAGTCACGCTCCTTGGCCTCGCGCAGCAGCTGCTCCGCGGTGATTTGCACCTCGGCCGGCGCTTTGTTTTTCACCTAAAACCAAACGTTTATGTTGCAATAATGCCGGAATTACTTGGCTCACTTGTTCTACATACCTTTGCCACCTTGGGCATTTTCTGTGGACGATCCATGTTCTGTTTTGAGTCCAACTGTTTTACTGTTTTTAAAATTCAGATTAACAGCAAAATTGAATTAAATCTGTCTTTTGCACACTACGCGTTGAAGCCGATTCCAGCATAAACACACCATTGGCGATGTGTTAATTGCCAATGCTGCTTCTTTCCATCAGCTTGCCATTCACACTTCGCCCGTATTGTTATCGAGTACATTTCGATAACAAACGGCTATGCGGCGATAACGCGTTATCAACGTATTTCAAGAAAAAGTAAGCAATTCATGTTGTATATTTATAAGTGCTCAATACATTTGTGCTAATATAATATAATAATATGACATTACATTTACAAGAGATGGAATTACTAGGTAAATATCTCCAAATAACAGAACTAATAAAATAAGCACCCCTTTAACAAATTCAGTTTAATAACCCTTTAAGGGACAATCCCAGACTTTAATTATTAGATACAAATAAACATATGCATAATATAGTCAATATAAAAGCTACACAATTAGGAACAAATTACACAGTACAAAAAAAAAAAAATAATAATAAATGTTTCAGGTGATCCCTGCTCAGACCACTTAATTAAATAGTTTCCACGATTTTCCGCTACGCTTCTCGGGCTTCTCAACGAGCCATTGATTGGGATTCATTAAGTATTCTCTGAAAAATGTAAGCATTATTCAGTGATACACTTTAGATAATGAGTTTCTCATATGCCTACCGCTTCTCGAGCAGCACCTTTTGTGTCTGCTCCCGCAGAGTGGCCAGCGGCCCGGCGAAGCCGCCATACTCCTCGGGCAGCATCACACACGGCACAAACGTGTACAGTGTGTCAATGCTGGTTGTGTGAAAGCGTATCTAAAATGACAATTTAACTGTAATTATATTCGACGATAAGAGCACGCGGTGGTGTAAAGAAACGCACTAGCTTGAAGACTTCATCGCTAATAAACGGTTTCACCACGCTCACAATGCGATCGATATACGTGGGACAGTTGACCATATGAATAGCCTTAAGCCGCACTGGGAACGCCAATTGCAGGAACTTGATGTAGGCTCGCAGCGTGCTAATCGTCAGACGCGATATGTGACGCATCGTAGTGCCCTTCATGTCGAATATCTGCACCTCACCCTCCGACAGGACCTCGGGACGAGCCGGATCATCGACCGTTATAAAGCGACAGTCTGTGACCATGAAAAATGCTCTCGTATCCTCCGTGTGATGCATCTGAAAGTAATAACGGAACGGAATTTAAGAAGAGAAGTATTTGCTTAAAAAGAGATTAGTATTTGCATTTCTGACTGATTTTTACATCTGAAAAATGCTTGACACATTTCGAGACTTGATGAAAGTTCTCTCTGCATGGGCATAAATTATTAGAATTGAACATTTTTAATTGGTAAGATTACCTTCGACGGTTCAAAGTCTCTGAAGCAATAGAGGGAGACCTTATAATTTTCTGGTGTCAGACCGGGCAACGGTAGAATATCCCTGAAATCGAAAGTTTAGCCAAGTTATAAAGTCTGCGATGGGATGCGAATTAGCTTACGCATAGTCAAAGGTGCGACGACTATCATCGTCGACTGGATCGCGCTTGATAAACAGATGTGGATGCTTGTTACGCAGCGCGTAGTTCACCTCGATGAGCTTCTTGGTGTCCTCGACATTACCGTACATGCACTGATAGAAGCGTCGCAGCAGCAAAGGCTCTGAAAAATGAAAAAAATTAAGATTTATACATGCACATCATTTCTATATAATCCAGCGGTTGCCTTATGACGTAACAGGCGCCCACAAGCTGACTACCAAAATGGGCGAAATGCTTCTCTGCCTGCTAACGACCTCATTAAATATTATTGAATAGCCATATTAGGTCAGTGGCAAGAGCAGTCGAAACGAGTGTTGTGTTTACATTAGCTGGCTGGCAAGATTTCAAAAAGCCCCCATACTGCGCTTGCAGTATGCAGCCAGCCCCTCAACCCCCTTCAGTTGCGTCCTTTTTGTCATTACATCAGCCGTTGTCGGGGGCATCCCACTTGATATTTACCAATTTCCTGTGGCAAATTCTCATTGTCGCGAAACCACACACAAAGCTCGGCCAAATTACGATCACGTCTCAGCTGATTCTCACTTTCACTATCGCTGCTCATGCTTGAGTTATCGTATCGTTATCGAAGCGAAAAATACTCGTATGCGAATTCGTTCTCCCGAAATCGATTTTCAAATATGTGCGCCGCAGCAAATATTGTGCGTACCGTTGCGGTTGAAGCCTGCGGCCAAACTGACTGGGCGAGTGTCGCCTTTAATATTGGGTAACATTATTGTTCGTGTACATATTTAAATGTGAATACTGATTGATATGGCGAGTACGTACATAAGCGCGTATCCAAGCTCTAATATTTACGGATTCTCGACTCTCGAGCCGGCAATTAAACACGTACATATATTTAATTGCTTTCCGCTGCCATTTGGCGTATTGTTGCCGCTTAATAGTGCCTAAATTTGTATCTTCCCCATCAGTTACAGCTTCTGCGCATCCACTAATCACCTGTTCGTGCATAGAATTCTCATACAGCCCCCGAAATTTTGGTCAACTCAAACTGAAAACGAAAATGAAACCGTTTGCTACAATTATTATCAATTGATAACTGATCAAAAAGCAATATCATTCGGTAGGGTTACTAATGAGTTATACAATGAATAGCCAACATTAGGCCATGTCTCCGCTCTGATATATTAAGTGTTATATGCACATTTGCCATCAATATGTACCTACATTTAATGGGCCATTAGAACTTTACACTCCGCGAGCAGAATCTCTTTAACATACTTAGCATGACGAGCGAGTGCAGCATTTCTTGAACGGCGTCAGTTCGGTGCATCAGCCTCATGACAATGATGGCATTCATAACGATGCTCAAATATCATTGAGTACAGAAAAGATTTCATATGGAATACTAAGGTGACTTTATGCAGAATCTTCACACAGCTTTGGGGCCACCGACAGGCTCTGTAGCTGGCGGCTAAGAGACTGAATTGTTGGCTAATTACTTGCACTTGCCAAAATCAACTTATAAAGATTAACACATTGATGTCATTTTGCATTTTAAAGAAGTGAAAATGTATTTGTAAATATTTTTTAAATGAATTTCAATGCTTATGCGACAATACATTTTAAAATAAATTTAGTTTCAGCCAACACAAATTTCTTGTTCTTATTCCTTAAGACCATTTTTGTCAGTGTTGGTTGTATATTTTCTTAAAATTGGGCAATCTTAAAAGTAAGTTTTGAATTAACTTAAGCTTCATTGGAAAACGGTGATGCTCCTCAAAAATAATAAATAAACATGAATTGCAAAAATTCTAATGACTGTAATAAATAGAATTTTGAAAATTTTTAGAAAATGTCAATCAAGTCAAGAGAAACCATATATTACCAATTTATACATATGTTTGCATATGTATTCGAATGCCAAAAACATATATTATTTTATAAGCGAAAATATTATGTATTTCTGAAAACACTTAAACTAAACACTACAAATAGTGCTGGCTTACACCATTAAAATTTGACTATAATATGTAAAAAATATATCTTTGTATTGCAAACACTTAACACTAATAATAATCACATTTGCGGTAATAACTCCGTAATAACTGTAATAGTCCAGTAAAGCGAAGTATATATAGTCATTAGAACCAGGACCAGCGACTTTTACTCTCCGATGTTACCTTCCAGTATTTATCATCGCTGAGATAGGCTCTAGAATATGCATGTATGAAGTGGATTGTATTATAGTAAATATTTGACAGTCCAGTTGACTTACGTCTTTTCCTTAAGGATGCGCAACCAACGTTGCTTAATTTCAGCAACTGTGCCAGCCTTGCCGCCGTACTCCAAGGGCAGCATATCCCTGGGGACCAGCTCATAGAGACTGTCCATGCCTTCGGTGTGATATTTGATCTACAGGAATGAATGGAAATTTAAAAGAGCTTAGTATGGAGGGATGAGCAAACGCTATTATAATTCCAGTCACCATTTGAAAGACCTCCTCTCTGATAAATGGCTTCATCATGGCCATCATTCTGTCCAGGAACGATGGACAATTTATAATATGTATGGCACGCAGACGGGATGGATATGCCTCTTGCACAAACTTCATGTAGACGCGCAGCACAAAGATGGAGATATAGGCCAGATGCCTCATCGTATAGCCACCGATATCAACGATCTGAACATCGCCAACAGCAATATCATCATCAAAAATGTGGGCGGAATGAATTTCAGCACCAGCAGACTGCTCATCTGGCGATCTTTCAATATCGGGTTCGGTGAAACGTGCATCGGCCATCATAAAGAAGATTTTACTTTCCTCCACAGAGTTGCGCTAGGGATTCAAGCGTTGAAAGAGTTTAAACAGTAATATACTTATATACAGCCTACCGTTCTGGGATCAAAGTCTGCCATGCGAAATAGTAGGAGCTTATGCCGTTCGGGTGTAACGCCCGGCAGAATGAGTAGATCCCTGCAAGGAAAACAGAAGGTGTTTAATTAGGGATAATGATGACGCTGTATATTGAATGATAGTTTTTGCCATACGATACGCGTAGACCCTTGGCGGTCATTTCATGGTCCATATTGCGATCGATGAATATATTTGGATTCTTATTGCGCAGGCTATAGTTCAACTGGATGAGGGCTTTGGTCTTATTCACGTCATATTCCATGCACTTGAGGAATCGTAGCAATGAAATTGGCTCTGCAATTGGTGATTAGAAATTCAAGTTGTGCGACTATCAATACATATAATAAATAGGTAAAAATGCACGAGTCGAGAGAGCTCGACTAGGAGATACCCTGAACCCAAAAATGTATCTATCAATTTTAATAAATTTGTTACAGATTATCCATATTTTTTGCGTGTATGCATTTTTGACTAGAAAACTATATCATTATTTACTCGTTTTACAAATTGAGTTCTGACTGTTAAAACAATAATTAAAATCAGAAACCCCCTTTCATACCCCACCACCAATTACCCGTTGCGAAAGGCTGGGTGCGCTCTTGAATACGTTTGTGAATATAAAGCAGATGCTGCTATTCGCATGAGGAATTTCATAATTATTTATAAGCTTTTAAGATCAACAATACTCGCTACATACATCTATACAAATATACGTACAATGATTTATCTTTGCAATTGCTAATGGTAGGAATTATTTGTATTGATAACATTATCAGTTGCGATTGGCGTATTGGGTTACAGCGCAGTTAGCTTATTTGGATGCATTTTATTTATATTATATTTGTTTATATATGTATGTTTAGTACATACATTTTATTCGGGTATATATGTATGAATTCAATTGATACGCATATATATTGAACAAGTTCGTAACCTATCCTATCGCTTACAAAATATAGCCCGATAATATAAGACTTACCTATTTTTTCGGGTAAATTTGGTTCGTTTTCGAACCAATTATGCAGTTCGCTTAACTTGGCCTCCACTTCTTGGGCATTTGCTGATGTCATTGTTGTTGTTGTCATCATCTTGATATTAGTGTTCTTTGTTATGGTCTCTCAGCTGATATTGCCGCGAAATAACCGAATGCAAGCCACGTAGATTTCACCAAGCAGCTGAGCGGCGACTGCGTCAAAAATCGCGCCGTTCAATTGATAAAGCCCCCAAGAGCTTGTATACACCATGCAAACACACACTAATGCAAACACTCACATCGCTATGTATGCGTGTATTCTATGTTTAATTGAAATAGTTGTACCTGCTCGCTTACAGCTTTGATTATGACGTGGTGATGGAAGTGGTGTGGTGGGGGGGGGGGGGGTGGGGGGAGGGTGCTTAATACGCTCTACTTTGAATCATTTAAGACAAGTGCCTAAACGAACAAGCAGTCAGTCCCACTTTCTCTCTCTCTCTCTCTTGATGTAAGTGACTGGTTTGAGCTTTGGCGAAAGCTTCGACGTCATAAGCTAAATAAGCTAAACTCTCTCATTGACAACAAATGCACACATCGACAGCCATAAATAGAAGCTTTTTTTCGAGTTTTTGTTTGCATAGAGAGCGTATATAATATACAAAAAGTAGTATTCAAAATTAAACAAAAACAAATACAGCATGAGTCTTATACAGTCTTATAGAATCATTATACTTTCATCCCGAAGGTCTTCTGCAATGTCCTTCATGCAGTTGGTCCGTCTGTATGAACGCAACTTATTCGACACCCTTAGAGATAGAGATTTGAAACTTGGAACATATACAGATCTGTTTCGGACCACGCCCACACCCGCCGCCCCCAGGAACTTCGGCACTAGAAATCTGAAATGCGCATATCTTAGACAATTTGTAAGCTAGTCACCAAATTTTGAAAGTATGTTACTGGTAACTCCCCTAAGAGATCGATAAAAAATTAGATTGCCAAGCATACTACGCTAACCCAAACCGATGAGCCTCTTACTGTAAATCGATTAATCCATATATCTCATATAATTTGAAAGCTAAACTCACCAAATTTGAAAGGTATATTTTTTGCAGATATCTCCCGTAATTTTAGAGATACAGTAACCTTACTCGGGCAGAAAGGTTACTAGGAAACTCTTCCAACAACTTTTATTGGTCACTCTCGCCCCCAAAATTCACAAATCACAATTTCAAAGGCAAACTTGGACGGTATTTCTTGGCTTTACCACCGTTTTCTTGGCTACCTGATATTAGATGGTATCTAAGTATTTCGCAGTTACGCCCGACTGCAACGTTTTCTCCTGTTTTTATATGAAGCTAGGAACTACTTCCAGGGTTCTTACTACTATTGCATTTGCGGAGCTTTTACTCCTGATCCAGCAAAGAGGAGAACTGCTTAATGAGTGGAGTAAGTCGGGCATATTGTTAACCATGTGGTTTATTTATTTATTGATTTTGTACACATATAAATAAGTTGTCATATTCATAGTCATCAATTGTTTCCATATATATATATATAATATATGTCAATGTTTTTGTATGTGTGTGTGTAGCATGTGTTTAAGATTTCGCTATATTTCAGAAGATATATATGACTATTTAATTCATTTGGTTTTATTTAAGTTGCTCAAAGGTAATGTTATGGTATGTTTGTGGAATAATTCGGTTAGGTTTAATTACGGTGTTTTTTTCTTCACATTTATTTCAACATTGATTTAAATCTTCTGAAATTTATCTCTTGTATATGCATATGTATATATATAAAAAAAAAAAAAAAACAATTTATATACTCCCATAATGTGCTCCATTTTGGCCTACTCGAAATACTTCCACAGCTTTTGCTGTTCCAATAATTGTCCATGTAAAGTCTCAATTAGAAAATGTGGATTTTAAAAATTTGTCTTTCATTTCTGCATAAAATGTTAACATTGTTCCTAGACTTTAGGATTTCACCTTGGCTAACCTAGCGATTATGTACTTATTATATAACTGCCAAATATATATATATATATTTATTTTTGTTGCCCAATTTAATTTTAAAAATTTACATTTATTATGAAGGGGGAAGTGGAGAGAGAGAGAGAGAGAGAGAGAGAGAGAGAGAGAGAGAGAGAAAGGAAAACATTTCATTTTCTACAATCAACAAATACCCACTTACAACATATACATGTATATATATATAAAACGATATAACATAACAAGATAAACTATCCGAATACATTCTAGAAGCTAACAAGTTGCATTTCTCAAATTCATACTTCAGTCGTGTTCACAATTTCGATTTCCCAAAATTACAATTCCTTAAGATTCACATCTGCTATTGAATTTTAAGCGAAATTTAAATTTCGAACAGGATCTATTAGGTGTGTTTTTGTGGATCTAGGATCTTGAGATATATATACATATATATATATATATATATATATATGCAGGTGTACGATTAGAGAGTTTGCCCTTTACATTTACATACAGTGAGGAATACTTTTCTATGGCACAGAGTTATCGCTTAATCATAATCATACATTTATAATCCCTAAAGCCCTAGGGCTAATAAGGTTAATAAGTCTTAAGGTTAATACTTTGCCGTTATTTACATTCATTACATTCAACTAAAGCTTGAGGGACTTTCTTCGATCTGTTCAAATTTCATACAGCTGTTAATTCAAAGACTTGGAACAACTTTGCTGGCGCTGGCTTATGTTTTGACTACATTACATACAATTATAGATAAATCTGTTAATATATATACACATATATATATTTATATATATGTATACATATTTGGACTTGGGGCTGACATACATATATTCCTTGGACTTGGGGCATGCCCCAGCAAAATGTGGGTTTGGGTGGAAATCTTTGACATAAATACTGCATTCGCTTCTTCCCTTTTTCATCTCCTTGTCGTTTGTTTCTTTGTCTCTGTTTGAATACTGAATGAGTTGCACGGGACGGTGTCCGCAATAGTGGCTATTCCTTGGGATCAGTCGAACACTTGAAAGCTGAGCCTGTGGCGCTATCCGCATTCACATGGTGTGCGTGCGTGCCACAGTGCCCCGACTCCGGGACTAGCTGAAATAGCTGCGTCATAAGCTGATGAGCGTCGCCTTGCGCTGCGCCTCTAGTCGCATCTCCAGCATCGCATACGGTGGCACACAGATCACCAGCAACACAACAAGCGCGATTATCTTCAACGACTCACAGAGGAAGCCGTGCGCCGCAAATGTTATGGCCAGGCCAAGGAAACGCATTCCCTGCAGTGGAGCCGTCACCTCCGTCACATGCTCGTGCTGCACGTGATTCATGGTGACCAGCGAAAGCAGCAGCGTCTCCCACATCCCATTGCAGGCTCCCCACGAGGCGGCTATTACGTAGAACAGAGCACTATCATCGCTCGATGGCTTCCAGCTAGAAAGCGCCAGCAGCAAACACGAATGGAAAAAGAAACCAGCCACTGCAAAGCCAAAACCAAAAAACGAATAAATAGCAAGTACGAAAGCTATAGTCGAGTGAGCTCGACTATGGGATACCCTCAGCTCATCTGTTAAGTGCCCTTTAAAGTTGCGGCTCTCATTGCTATCGGAAACTGATTTTTATCGATATTCGCGAAACGGGGGACTTAACGATAAAATAAACTTGATATGCGCGTGATATACAGGAACATACATTCTAAATTTGAAATCTCTAGCTCATTTAGTCTCTGAGATCCGATTGTTCAAAAAGATGGACGGATGGACAAACGGACGCACAGACAGACAGACAGACGCACATAGGTATATCGATATAAGGGGTACTCACGGATGACGACAATGCGCTTAGTGTGCCGCAACAGCATGCTGAGCGTGCAGGAGACGATGAGCTGCATGAGGCCCATGCCGATGAGAGCGCCGGGCACCAGGCTGATGCCCAAGGAGCAGGAGAAGAAGGCGCGCAGAAAATCACCGAGCATGTATCCCTGTTCGGTGCCCACAAAATATGAGAGCGGTCCGGCGAAGAGAAGCGTATCGGTGACATCCTTGGCGGCACGCTCATGCCTCACATGCCCGCCGACCAGCACCTGCACCTGGCGACCCGGGACCAGCGATAGCAGCAGCGCCATCACTGACAGCAGCACATAGACCCAGAGCAGCGATTGGCCGCCGGCTCGGGCGCCGCTCTCAATGAAATCGGCGTATATGGATCGAGAACCGTTGTCCATCTGATACTGTGACTCCAGCAACGGGCACATATCGGCGCCGCAGATGCGTTCGCCATGCTCGTTCCGATTGTAAAAGTTCTCCGGCTGTGGCCACTGGTTTTCGGCCGTTCCATTTGCGGCCAGACAGCTCGAATCGTTCACGTTGCAGTGGAGCAGCAGGGAGGCAAGCAGGGCGCCCAATATCAGGCCCATATCGTGGGCGGCACGAAACCAGCGGGCCAAGCGACGCACCATCTGATCTCGATTGCAGAACATCTTGTGCTCCTCATGCAACGCATCCGACGCTGTCAGCGTCTGCGTCTGTGCCGTGCACTCTTGCTGCGAGCAGCTCAACCGGCCGCCATAGTGGACAATGAGAGCTGCCTTGCAGCTGGTGGCGGCGCTGACGGTGAGGCCCAACAGCAGGTATGCCGGCAGCAGCGTATAGATGCTGGCATACAGATGCGAGAGCAGAAACAATGACACCGCTGCACAGTTGAGCGCTAGGAGCGGCGTATAGCCAAAGCGCCGGATGAGTCGGATGCTGGGCAGACTTGTGCCGGCTGCGAGCAGGAATAGGGCGCTCAGCAGCAGCGAACCAATGCTTGGACCGAGCGGCAGCCACTGCTCGCGATGATGCCACACCGAATTGGAGCCCTGGAGCGCCATTACCGGCAGTAGGATGGCGCTCATCAGGCCATGACCAATGCTGAGGCAGGTGAACTGCCGCCACACTCTCTGGCGCACATGGGCGGGCACCTTGTGGCGGCAATTGCGATTATTCAGCGTTATCAGACGCCTGATCGATGTTGCCCCAATCGAACTGTTTATTGATTCCCGACGTCGCGATGCCGCCAAGGCCGCCTGCACCTGGTACGAGGAGACCGGATTGATTCGATGCGAACGCGTCGAGATCGGTGACGGTGAGTATGCGGCCAAGTGCTGTGCAACAAAGTAAACACAAATAAATATAAACATGTAAATTTAGGAAACACACGATTTCATCGAGGGAATGGGAATTCTTAAGAATGGTAATGACACCAATACCTTAGTCAACATGTCCTGACATGTTTGGGAACGCAACAAAATATGAGGAGCCTTATACAGCGTTTCGAGCAAGCAAGAATGGGGGCAGATTGCTGTTGCAGCATTTAATGCCAATATAGCCCATCCCCAAACCCACCTCCGAAAACATCCGGCAATCCTTGCACTCACCTCCATCATCTGCTCGTCCCACAGATTCTGTGCGCCGCCCGAGCTGCGTGTTCGAGTCCGCTGCACGCGATGCCTTGTGGTAAGCGAATGCCGATGCTGATGATGCTGGTGATGCTGTTGATGCTGCTGATGATGATGCTGATGTTGGTGCTGCTGATGCGTATGGTATGGATGCGGATACTTCTTGGTGGCCAGTCCCAGCATTGCAAAGCTGCTCATCATTTTTGTTGCTGCCACGGACGACGATGATGTTGCGGTTGCTGTTGTCGTTGTCGCTGTTGCTGCCACAGCAGCGATTGCTTGAGACTTTGCACTGTTGCCACTGGCCAGATCTCCGTTGCCACTGCCATGTCCGTTAGCTGCCACCGTGCTGCTCGCCGTCGCCGTTGCTGTCAGGCTCAATGAGCCACCTCCAATGCCCAGGCCGGCCATAATATAAGCATTGTAGGACGATTGCTGCAAAACAACAACGATCAATTATTTAAACGCGTGACCAACTACAAGATACCCTGCCTCTTGCTATAGAAAACTGATTCATGAATCAGCTAGTGATGTAGATTAAGAATATATCTGCTTAAGGTGATGATGAGATGTTTCCCTTAATGCGTTACACATTTCATGACCTTCCCGATTGGGTCAATTGGATCTCCAAAACTGAAACTGAAACTCACCTTTCGCTGCTGAGCGAAAATTGACAAACGCTCCCGCTCCCGACCGGTGTCCCTGGCACGCTGCTCCAAGAGCAGCTCGTACTCCCTGCGCTTCTCGCGTTTGCGTTCCGCTTCCTCCAGCTCGTGCAAGTTCGGCAGACTGCCCATTTTAAATAGTCCTTTGGCTTGTGGCACAAGTTAATATAATTATTTTGTAGTAAATGCTGATGCGGTTGTGTTGGTTTTCAGCACAAACTGTTTGTAACTGCAACGACCTGACCTGTTCTTATTGCTGTTGTTGATCTTGAGATTGTTGTTTGTTGATGTCAGTGCGTGCCGGAAACGGAAACCGAAGTGTGGACATGACTCAAAATGTTGTTGTGTTGACGATGGGCGAATTTAACAGCTAACGCACTCGAATTTCTGTTGTCATCTGCATCTGCATCTGCATCGCTTGCGCTCGCGTCGTGCTCAACGCCAACGTTCTTCTGGCCATTACAACCGCCGTCGTCGTCGACGTTCTCTGGCTGCTGATATGCATGTCAAGCCCTGTGCAGGGAGGATGTGTCTCACTATGTGTCTCTCTCTGTGTGCGTGTGCGTGAGCGTGTGTGTGTGTGTGTGTGCTTGTGTGTGTGTGTGAGTTGACATTATTGGGCGCACGGCATATGCGGGTTCATTGTCCGCTGCCGGCTGCGAGCAGCAGCAGCAGCAGCAGCGCAGTCAAGCCAAAGAAAATGTACAAGTCGTTGACAATGTGGTTGTTGTTGTTGTTGTTGTTAAAAGGATATGCACCAGTTGCTGACTTCGATTTTTCGATATGTTGCGCTCTTTCTAGCCTGTTAAGTTGGTGTGGTGCTGTCTACGTGGATGGGGGGAGGAAGGAGACATGATAAGTTGTTGTGCAGTAAATGGCTGGTAAACACATACAGTGAGAGACAGCTTATTTGGCTCAGTGTCAAAGAAAATAGGCTACTTTTTTTACATAATCCTACCTAGCAGGTGGGGAAACCCCAGCGTATTGGGGTCATATATTAATTTAGATGGTTAATACCTGTACCTACCATCGGTCTTTAGAATTTTTGAAAAATATTACATTTACTTGACACTGAGCCAAATAAGGTGTCTCTCACTGTATATGCAGTCCATAAACAACGAATACACAAACACAAACGCAATGTTGCAAGGATGCAAGTGGGTCTGCATGTGTTCTATGCATATACGTGTATATTTACATACATGAGCACACACATATGTATGTATATGGGCCAATGCCAAATGTTGTCGCACAAAAAGTCTTCAGCAATCAAGTTTTATATCATTTGTTTGCCAAATGAAACCCTGACTGAGTGTGGCGAATAACATTCACTAATTAAAACCATATTAGGATTGTTGTACGAATTAGTCTTAAGTCATCAAATACCAAGTTTAATCCAAATTTTGCATTTTTTTTTTCTGGGCTTAAGCGAGAAATAAACAGAAGAAATTCGGATTTAATTTTGGAGTTGGTGATTTTGATGTCCGAAATAAATCATTTCAAACATTTGATCAAGATCCCATTCAGCAGAGGTGCTCCAAAATGAGATCTGAATGTTGTGGTCTGAGAAAAACCTAACGCATATTTCATATGTGTTTGTGTTCCTATATATGTACATATGCAGTATTATATTTATTTTTATTATATACATATATATAAAAAAGAAAAGCTAAATGCTTGAAATGTTTACTGTGAGCCAAGGTCATGTCCATATCAGAGCAGCACATGCTGCAACTTAGCAAAAGTCGGACCAAAAAAGTGTGGAGCGTTGAGGAGCTAGAAGAGGCGCTTCGCTACCTCACTTCGCATGTGGTGGAAATTCACAAGCTGCTGCACAAGCGTCACATTACCAGGGATCTGTAATTTAGATATTTGCACACACGGATCAGCATGGTGGAGCTGCTGCCACAACGCCGAGGAGCAGTCTTTCAGCAAATACAACACTAATGGCTTAAGCCCAGGTGCTCTGCTTTGGAAAAATACACACGGAGAGCAGATCCGTTAGCGTCTTTGAATGTTCGTTTGGCTTGTTGCATGATCCGCACGCGTGCAACAATTGGAAGCCGAAAACGTTCAAGTGTCTGCTGCACAGTGAATCGAGTCCGCCGACTCTGTATACCCTAACCGAATGCGATATACCGCAGCAGGCACTGGCGCTGCTAGCACCCACTGATACACTGGGATGGAACAGCTGTGAAATTATCACTTTGCCAGCTTTGAGAGCTCTCGTTAAAGTGTGAATCTACATTTAATTGGAGCATATTTAGTATATACAACTAGGCTCAAGCTGCAAGCTATAATACCTGACAATTTCGACTTGATTTCGACTTGATTTCGATTTGATTTAAGGAACAGAAAATTCAAGAGCACTATTAATCTGTACTTACATACATACACATATGTATGTAGAGAGCTGCTGTCAACTGATTTAAGAAGTTAAAACCTTCGGACAGGGGTGGGTGGGCGTTAGCTATATAGATGGCTGACTTCGTAACTAAAGCAGCAGCTGAAGCGTAGTAAAAGGATTAAAACAGTAAACAACAAACATTCAAAAATGCCAGAAAATGAATATTTAAAAGGCAAGCCCCGTTGTAAGCACTCACGCACACACACACACATACACATGCACACATACACATACTCATACAAATACACATACTCATACAAATACACATACTCATACTCGTACAAATACACATACACAGACATGTACATATACATATAAATATACATATACAGATACATATGCGGATACATATACAGGTACATATACATATGCAGATTCAAATACAGATACAGATACATATACATATATATATATACCTACGTATATATATACAAGCACATATAAACAAGCACATATAAATACATATACATGTACATATATGCATACATATATGCATACATATACATATACGCATACATATATATATATACATATACATATACATGCACATATAAGTATATATAGTTGCACCAGTTGATCAATTTGATTTGCCTGCTCACCTTGTTTATTTACTCAATAATAATAATAAGAAACAATTTTGCCACAAACACTGCGCTCAGCCAAAAAGCGACCAAGTTGAGGACCGTTCCCTTTTTTACTGCTGCTGCTGCTGCTGTTGCTGTTACTTGTCTCGTTGGATCTATCGTCCTTGTACTCCTCTCCCACTTTCTCCCTGTCTCTCTGGCACGCGTTGCTTTCGCAACACTCAAGTCTCAGCCGCCACACGCAAACTCCTCCAATAGCACACTAAACCAAAAAACCAAAATCCATTGCTGCTGCTCCTTCAACTGCTGCTGCTGCTGCCGCTGCTTCAACGGCTGCTGCTGCTGCTGCTGTTGTTGTTGTTGTTGTGGTGAGTATGGTCCTTGCCAACAGCTGACATGCGCACTGATTGATGCTGCTGCCTGTGTTGGCCAATGCGATGCGTTCCTCTCACGCCTACCACGAACAAGAACAAGAACAAGAAGAATAAAGTTGAATTTCAATTGCTGGCAAAATGAAATCGTCAATGAATCTAGCGAATAATATTCACTATTTAGACCATATTAGGATTGAGCACAGTCGATTGTTATACGAATAAGTTTCAAGTCCAACTTATAGCCAAAAACGATTTGGAAGTTGATTCTTGAAAGCGAAAGTGTTTCTTTAATGTTGGCACAATTATTGCCACTTCGGATACCGAGAGATTTACAAAAGTCGCAAAATACCAATTTTCTGGGGCAGAAATTAGGATTCAATTTTTTGGTTGGTGCCGTAATCATTTGATGTCCGAAATGAATCAATATCAAAGATTTGATCATTCAGAGAAACTTGCTCTAGTAATGAGATGCTACGGAATGAGATTTGATTGATGCCCTGATTAACCCGGATTTATCACAAAGCGACAATCAAATTAAAGCCGCCTATGTATGAAAATCTTTGCTATTGTTGTATTTATTTAAAACTAACTGCAAATTGGCTAACAAGAGAGCGTTTACTGGCGCTTAAGTGCGCCTGCACATATTATATCTTTATACAATACTATGTAAATATATAACTAACAGAGTATTTAAAATAAATGTATATACATATATATACATATATATATATATATATTTATATAGATTGAACACGAGATATAACTGAACTTTACGATTGATCTCGATTGAAATGCATGAAAATTGTCATTGCATGCACAAAAGCGCCAGTTGGTGTGGTAACTGTATGTATATATATATATATATATATATACTGTTTATTGCTGAATCAGATTCAGTTAAACACTGGCCCGATGTGCACACATAACAGATATAATATACAGTGTTCGCTCAAAATCGAAAACGCTTGGTGATTTTGATTCCGAGTTATGGAAAGATCTAGAAATGAACGATTGTTGTCTCAAATAATTTTCAATTGATTTAAATTGCCAGAAAAGTCGAAAATAAAAATGTTTACATAATTTCGAATTATCGAGCGAACATCGTATAAGATATATATCAAATTGAAACTGAAGACTTACACATGTGGTTGTAGATGGGAGTACAGAATAAATAAATGATTTGCTTTGAGCTTAGCCTTAATAATTAGACAAGGATTTCTTTTGAGTGGTCCACAATTGTAGACTACATAACGAGCACTACTTGTACATATAAAAATACTTATATATATATATATATATATATGTGTATATATATATATGTTTGTATATTGCATATGTATGTATGACTTCGATTCTGACCGAGAACGAAACAGCCTCCATGAGAGCGTTGCGTTGCGTTGCGCTTACGGCACATTTGACCAACAAGTGGATTGAGTGGATTTGGATTTAGTTGCTGGCCTGCTCCTGTTGGCCAAAATTGAGGTGCATGTTGCACCAGCGCCTGTGTTTGTCACCCAACTCAAACTCGACGCGTCGCACCGCGACGAGAAACGGATGCGTCTCACAATCGAATTTGAGCAACTCGCTCGCTTGTGCACCGCTGGCTGGCGGCAGATAACGACCCGAACCGCTGGCCAGACCAGTTAGCAGGCGCACACACTGCTCCACGATGAACTTGAGCGAGGCGCGCCGATGCAGCTCGAAGCAGTCACGTCCACCATACAACGCCCGCTGTTCCACACACAGACGCATATCGCTGGCGGCCACGTTGCAGCAGTAGAGGAAGGAGCGCAAACGTTGCTCACTAACCCCGCTGCGATTCAGATTGGGCAACAGGAGTTGCAGCAGCGATTCTCCCGGATCATTCAATGTTTCATCGGTCGCGTCACAGTTGAACTCGTACTGGGCGAGCAGATCCCGTAAACTGGCCCACTGTGGCTGCGACTCGTCGGCGCCATAAAAGCACAGCTCGTAGGCTCGATTGAGTAGCACCTGGCGATAATGATAGCTGCTATAGTCGCTAATATGCTTGCGCATAAACTTCTCCGTGCGCATCATCTCCGATTGGAGGAGGCAGGGCGCATTCTGCAGCACCCACTGGCGATGGGACCAAGCGTGATAGTTGCTGGCGCAACGATCGGCAGCACGCTCGCATATGCTGATCTCGTGCGGCCAGTCAATGGCATCGGCGCCTGGTATGAAACACACATATATATTATATATCGGTATTGGTATTGATATGATATTGATGTGACCTACTCTGAAAGGAGTAGAGCCAACGACGATAGGCGAATGCCTCGTTTGATTTTGGCTTAATGGACAGCACTAGGGCGGAGAATTGCAACTCCCTGTTGATGCTGAGGCGATTCTTCTGCACCAGCTGACGGCGTATGTGCCAGAACGTCGTCACATCCGGATTGATCAGCAGAGCCACGTTCAGGTATTTGGCCAGGGAGTCGCTCTGCTGCTGCTGCTGTAGGGTGCGCAGTTGCTGTTGCGTCGTCTGGCGGCGATGCGAGATGAGCGTGCGATGGGCATGATCATAGACATGTTGAGCACACCACGACTCCAGGCCCAGATTGTGTTCCACATGGACCACCGGCGACTTATTGCAATTAGTCTCCTTTGGTATAATCTCAAATGAAGTTCTGCAAAGTTGGATCGATTTCATTGAATGGCAACTATTAAGTAGGGCGGAGCATCGAATAAAACTCACAGGTCAGCATCCTTGAGAAAGACAGCGTTTATGTCGCGTATGATCTTCTCGCAGAGCACTTTCTTCTCATTGTTGGCGTCCATTTCGTTCATTTCGCCTTCCATTTTCTCAGATGCTCCGTTTCGATCCGTTCTTCTCCAGCTGCTGACAACTATTGATCGTTTGCGTTCGATTCAATTGTGTTAGGCGCATTTATTGTCATCAATTAATCAAAAATTTGCTATCAATTTTTAACACATTTTGTGTGCGTTTTATTATTTGAATTTGTTCTTTAATTTTTTTGCTCCTTGCTTTTTCCATCAAGCCAATCGCGGGCCCATCTTCGGTTAATTGAGAGATTCACCAGTCACCAAAGCATATGCTGGGGGAGGGGTATGTGCAGGTGGAGGGTGGGTGGTGTGGGGGAGACTGCCGGCGAAGGCGGATGTGGAAGCGTCACTGTGACATTTGCGCTGGCTGGCAGTGACTAAAATATGTATATATGCATGCGCATATATACGAAACGAAACAAGATATGACGCGAAACGAGACGCGAAACGAAGCGACTGTGACTGTGGCAGCGTTGATAAATAAATTTCAATTAGAATTAAATTAATATGGTGCTTGTTGTAGTTGTTTTTTGCTAACGAGCAGCCAGCGTTGGGGCATGCGCCACTTTTGGTCAATCACGCATTGCCGCTGCACTGTGTGTTATTCTTCAATTCACATAAGGCGCTAACGAAACACGTTAAACAAATTAGTTTGTAAATAAATGTGCCTTTTTGTTTTTGTTGTGGGTATCGATACTTAGCAGCTAGCATCGAGTGCCCAGTGAAAAAGCAAGCACAGCTGTCAAGTTAACATCAAGTAATTTTTAACATATTCATGTTAAACTGCATACTTAAGGCAAATAATTTCCTAAAAAAATACCACGAGACCGTAGTTGGTGTTTTTAAATTAAGGAAGCACTCCCACACTCTCTTGTGATTTGTTTACAAAATATTGTACAAAGTTTGTTGCGGAATTAAATTTGTGTATTGAAATTCAGAAAAGTATTTAATATCCACAACTATGGATGCTCTCAATTTAGAAACGGTTCAATAATCTGAGTGCTTACTCAGAAATCGATCGCACAGCCGCCACAATCTATCGATATACAACAATCAGCAGTCGGCATACCACCCGCCACACTCGCGCACACACACACACAAACGCATTGACATCGACGACTACATCGTCATTGCGTTGAATTTTCGTAGAATTCCGTATTTATTATTTTTTGTTGCTGAATTGGCGCATGCTGTCCTCGCGACAGCAACATAAATCGCCAAATTAGCGAACCTGCGAACAACCAAGAGGAACAAACAATAAACAGGTGAGTAATGCGCAACAACAAACCACAAACAAAAAGACAGAACTTTTCGCCTTCGTGTTCGTCATACATTTTTTGTTTTTGTCAATGCTGCCTTAGCCTGTATTAGTCATACACAAATTTGGAATTGAATTTTCCTTTTGTGAGTGAATAATTGTTCTTTGCTTTTCCAGTTGTTTTCTGGTTTTGTAGATTTATTTTTTTTGCTTGTGTTTTGCGCTGCCATATTCGCTGTTTGCGTTTTATAAAAGTCAATACGTGACGTCATTCGCAACTTATTTTTTCCATCTCGAAGGCAGCAGCCGCAAACAGACGGTAATCTCAATACAACAGCAACAACAAGAGCTAAAACAACACATCCATGGCTGCCGGTACCACCCTGCAGAAGGCCATCGATCTGGTGACAAAGGCCACCGAGGAGGATCGCAACAAGAACTATGCCGAGGCGCTGCGTCTCTACGAACACGGCGTCGAGTATTTTCTGCACACCATAAAATGTGAGTACAGTGATCGCTTGATTATTGCCACAGAGTCCGGCTAGGCGTCAAATAGATGCGCATTAAAGATGCACGTTCGATTCGACCAATATGTAATTATAATATATAGAGTAACGCCCCCCACTCAAAAAGTTTTTCAAAAACACCTTTTCAGATGAGGCGCAGGGCGCGAAGGCCAAGGACTCGATTCGAGCCAAGTGCCTACAGTATTTGGATCGGGCTGAGAAGCTGAAGGAGTATCTGAAGAAGGGCAAGAAGAAACCGATTAAGGAGGGTGGCGAGAACAGCTCCAAAGATGACAAGGATAAAAAGAGCGACAGCGATGACGAAGACGACGATGATCCAGAGAAGAAGAAGCTGCAAAGCAAACTCGAGGGAGCCATTGTGATTGAGAAGCCGCAGGTGCAATGGTCCGATGTCGCTGGCCTCGATGCCGCCAAGGAGGCACTTAAGGAGGCTGTCATCCTGCCGATCAAGTTTCCGCAACTGTTCACCGGCAAACGCATACCGTGGAAGGGCATTTTGCTGTTTGGGCCACCCGGCACGGGCAAATCGTATTTGGCCAAAGCTGTCGCGACTGAGGCAAATCGTTCCACATTCTTTTCAGTATCCAGTTCCGATCTAATGTCCAAATGGCTGGGCGAGTCCGAGAAGCTGGTGAAGAATCTCTTCGAGCTGGCGCGCCAGCACAAGCCATCGATTATATTCATTGATGAGATCGATTCGATGTGCTCGGCCCGTTCGGACAATGAGAACGACAGCGTGCGTCGCATCAAGACCGAGTTTCTTGTCCAGATGCAGGGCGTTGGCAATGATACCGATGGCATTCTCGTGCTGGGCGCCACCAATATACCCTGGGTACTCGACTCGGCCATTCGTCGTCGTTTCGAGAAGCGCATCTACATTCCGTTGCCGGAAGCACACGCTCGCCTCGTCATGTTCAAGATACATTTGGGCAACACCACGCACGTGCTGACAGAGCAGGATCTCAAGGAGCTGGCCGGCAAGACCGACGGGTAAGACTTAACCTATCCGACTATCTGCTATAAGTATATATAGCATATAACTAATTGTTATCGCAATCTCTGTCTGCAGCTACTCTGGCGCTGATATATCAATTGTGGTGCGTGATGCGCTGATGGAACCGGTGCGCAAAGTGCAAACAGCCACCCACTTTAAGCGCGTTACTGGCCCAAGTCCATTAGACAAGGAGCAGACTGTCGATGATCTGCTGGTGCCCTGCTCGCCGGGTGATCCGGGCGCCACCGAAATGAACTGGATGGATGTGCCCAGCGATAAGCTGTTCGAACCGCCCGTGACCATGGTGCGTATTTGCCGTATTTGAAAGGAATCACAATCGGCTATCTTTAAGTGTGATCATGTCATCGATTCTATCTCTCCCTGTCTCTGTCTATCCCTCTGTTGCAGCGAGACATGTTGAAATCATTGTCACGCACGAAACCGACCGTCAATGAGGAAGATTTAACAAAGCTGCGCAAATTCACAGAGGACTTTGGCCAGGAGGGCTAAGTCCGGCCAGGATGCCGGCATCAGATGCTAAAGACACCGCCGCCGTCATCAGCTAATTCTAATTGTTGCCTATTGCATAAATCGATGAAAACTAAAAACAAAACAAAACAAAACCAAACAACACACCACTGGCTTGTTACACACACACCACACACACATTTATGCACACATACAATTAATTTTCTTGCGTCTTGCTGATTTTTTTTTTTTTTGTTGGTAACACGCGAAATATGTTTGCGTTGCTGATGATTGATAATTATATACATATATATGATTAAAATTGTAATTTCAAGTCTTGTCATATGTTACACCACTTACACACACACACCAATGGCCGCCCGTCTGCATCCCCCTCCCCCTGCTGCTACTGATGCAGCTGCTGGCAGCAAGACGAAGAGAACAAATTGTCAATGTATTTTTATACTCGTAATGTTAAGAAAAAAAAGAAAAAACAAACTACAAAAAAGAAAACCCGAAATGATTGTAATCTATATGTATGTGTGTCATGCAGATCGATTGAGTGTGTGTGTGTGAGTGTGAATGTTTGTAAATTGCAGATTATTCGCCGATGCCTTCACTCCGCCAGATAACCAGCCAGTCAGCCAGTCAGCTGGACAATTGGTCAATTGGCCAGTTAAGCAGCAGGCAAGCAGCCTATTTTAAATGTAACCGATCAAAAATTTATATTTATATAAATATATATATATATATATATATATGTATAAAATAAACGATTATGAATTTATTGAGCTCTTTGTACGAAGCTGAAAGAAATCGAAGTAAAATGCCTTGTAAAATGTGAGCATACAAATTCAAAATTTCATTCGAAATGCATTTGCAATTATTTTCGAAAAATATATATGTCTGTCGCTGGGCACTGCTTTCACGTTTCTTTTTTTTTTTTTCCGATTTTGCATAGTTTTTAAAATTGTTAAATAAACTATTACGAATCTATAAAAATACTCATTTTGCAATTGGGAGCGCACGAGAATGAAGTGCAAACGAGTATTTCATTCTGCAATCATCAAACATTTTTATCGGTCTTGTAATAAACTTTTTAATGGTGTGATAGGAAATTTACCTTTTATATAGAAGCTGTCGTAATATTCTCAAAAATCTAGTTTATAGCAGTGATTTTTTTTTTTCATTTTCGGATGGATCGAGTTTAATGTTTTGAAGCCAATCAACTTTTATATGGCAAAAAGTTTTTCAAATGCAAATCAAGTTTTGAAATAAAGAGGAATAGTAATGTAGGTCCGGTAACTACAAAAATCGGTGTACTGGTCAGAACTTTGATAAATTTGTGAACAGTAGTTAAATATTATAATGCGCAGCAATGGCTAATATCAAAACAAATAAAAACAGCTAAATTATAAATAAAAAAATTAAATTGCCTAAGAGCTAATTAAAAAAAAATTGCTAAACTTAAATGTGGCATTGGAAAACGTTTCGATGTTTTGCATTCTATGGTCAAGTGAGGGATAGCCATATTTATGTCAATAGACGTATTTCCTATGCAGATAGACAAGTCGCCGCTAACGAGGTAGAAACCAATACGCTTTTATTTGAGCTTGTTCACATTTGTAAGCGGCCAGGCAGCCAAGTGGGTCAAATTAGAACTTTCAGTGGGTAATAGAGCAGCGCGTGGTTTTCAGATGGTTTCTGTGGAGCGCACTGCAATCATGGACAAAAACAGCTAGTCCGGCTAGTGGGCCCTACATTCATACACCCCCCCCCCCCCTCACCCTCCTCATAACGAACGTGGCTGTGGCAATTTGATTTTGTGATTTTTACTTTTTTTTTGTTATTGTTTGTTTCTCTGGTTTCGGCTTTTTGCAATCGGACGTGCTGCGAATGGTGACGAGTGCGCCAATCGAGAGTAGAGTGTAGAGTGTAGAGTATGCAGTCGGTCGGCTCCGGTCTGCACGACCACTTTTGCCGAAGCACTATAGCTGCTTCGAATTTTGTGAGTTTCGCGGGATTCGTGTTTCGTTTGCTGTTTCAGTTGATCTTCAGCCGCGACGCATTGAGGTTCGTGACGGCAATTTCTGTGTTTTTTTTCTTTCGATTACGTTTCGGAGCGGCTAATTTGCAGCGTTGTCGTCTTTCGGGCTGCATTTTAAGATCATTTTGTTTTTTGTGTGGCGGTTTTTTTTTCTTTTGACAAGTTTTGATAAACTATTAAACAATCAAATGCGAAAAGAAAGAAGTGTGTAATTGCAGTTTGTGCTTTGATTTATTTTGTGTGTGAGTGTTTTTTTATACCCATTTTGCCGTGCTTTGCTTTGCGCTTGCATTTTAATGGTTACTTTAAGCTTAGCCTTTGCCTTTGACTCAACTGCGACTTTGGACTGCCCTTTTTTGTAATTTTGTCTTTCAATTATGTGTGTGTGTGTGTGTGTGTGTGTGCTTGTATGTGGGTAGTTGTTTATTTTCCGTTTTTTTTTTTGTTAAATGTTTTTTGTTGTGAAGAGCAACTTTCACGCGCCTCAAGTGAAACTGTAAACTGGGACTGGGCACCAAGGCAGAAGCAGCTGTTGTTGTTATTATCGTTGTTGTTGTTGTTGTTGATGGCATCTTTTGCTTATCACAAACCGCCACAAAACTGAATACATTCACAAATATTTGTCGCACACACTCATACACACTATGTGCACGTATGTATTTGAAGCCTTAGTGGTTTTTTTTTTTTATTGTTTTTGTTATTAATTTGCATCAATTTTCTGCACTGGCTGCAAGCAAGCTCGCAAGTTTGTCGCTTGAGTCTTTTGGTATTTGCTTGCCGCTTGCATTTGTTGTTCTTGTTGTTGTGATTATGCATTTTGTTGTTGTTGTTGTTGTTGTTGAAACCCGTTTGTGGAGAGCATTACTTGTCATGCCCCCCTCCTTCCCAATGCAGCATGCATTCAAGAAAAGCGATTAATAAAGTTGAAATAAATAATAAGAAAAAAATCAAAAAAAAATAAAAATAAATAATATCATACTGACATTGACACGAATTGCAGAGAGACCAAGAGAGACAAAAGGCAGCCAATTTATATAGCAGCAACGCACAACAAATTCATGGTGTAAAGTCTAAATCAACAATAGTGCAAGCCAAAATAAAAACTACTAACATTATTCGATCAATGAATACCCTGCAAACAGATCAACGAATTCTTTACGAATGTGAACAGAGAGAGATAGAGAGAGAGAGAGAGAGAGAGAGAGAGAGTTAAGTATTCGAGAAGCTCCATACTCGATTTTCTAATTCTAGGATAGACACGAGCATAATTGTTGATAGGTTCTCAAATACCCATTTAATGATATTGTTGTCTGATAGGGTATTTTGGGAACTGCTACCACGAAAATTGTTTTCAATTAAAGTGCATAAATTCCTTCAATGTCATACAACAAAAAACTAAAAAAAAAAAGCAAAAAACAAAAACAAAAACAATTTTAAATTTAGTTAAACACTTTATTGCTATCATTGTTGCTGTTGTAGTTGGCGTCGCTTTTGAATAACACGAGTTAACATAATTTGCGTGCTTTCAACTGCCAATGATTGAGTCTATATGTTGTTGCTGTTGTTGCTGTGCTTGTTGACAGAGGCAAGGTCGCCCGTCAATTGGGCGCCACAAGTGGGGGGGACAAAAATCACAGCTCTTTACTTCCAAATTGCCCATTTTCACTTGCAAATTGGCTAGCAAATCGTTGAGTTATAACTTTAACCACTGGAACCATACAAATTTGCAAATGGAATTGGAATTTACGTCTTTTCATTTGTATTTTATTCTGTTTTAAAAGTACGCCATTAAATCGATATTGGATTTATGGCTGCAGCTTATGTTCAAATCTTGGATACGTACAATTATATTTGAAAACATTGAATTTCATTCGCTCGAAATTCAAAATCTTTTACTGCATTCCTTTATCAAAATCGCACTAAAGTACACGAATTCATTCGGGAGGTATGGACTCAGCCAGGCCAACTCATCATGTTTGCCCTAAGATAAGTTCCGGGTCATAGGAATGTGGGGGGAAATGAAACGGAACCTCAGTACGACAGCAACTGAGGAGCGAAGAAAGACAAACGCGGCTATTGGGCTGGGTGGACGCACCGGGTCTCAGGAAAGCCAAATGTCTTCCAGGCAGCTGTAATCAACATTTAATAATATCCATGGGAATGAACAGACTGAGAAATCCCGCCTCTTGACGGGACACTGTAGGCAGGTTAGGTAGAGTCAATAACGGAATCTGTCGATCTGTCGATAACTAGGATGAATCGCAGATTATGTTGCTAGGCCAGAAGAAGATGCAATATCCAAGGAAAACCTGTCTTAAGCTCGGAAGTCATAGAAATCCTTAATCTTAAAAATTTCTGAATTTGTACCAGAAGCAGGGTTGATGTAAGAGCTAACGAGATCTAACTAGTTCGCTGTTCATAAAGCCCCACAATAAGAAAAAAAGTTCATCACTAAATTGAGTTTCAGAAGCCATATCTTTTTGACATCTAGTGAAATACTGAAAACTGAACTTCTTAAGTAATTAATTTTAGCCTTGTTAACAACTTCCGGAGTACTAGATGGAAAATAAATAATGAGCACAAGCCATGTGCAAATTGCTTTAAGCACTTTGCAACACTTTACTTACGCTGCATCCGGTTACACATCTTTAATTTGTTGGTTATGTTTCAGCTTTCTACAGCACAGCCGACTTCTTGCCAGATGTAGCTTAACAAATACAATTATATATGATTATGATTATGATAATGGCCTGGAAACCCGAGATCCAGATCGAGAGTGCACTTGACAATTGGGGTCGCTGGCTCATTATCAGCCGTACATTATCTTTGTTGGCTTGGGCAACCCGAGATATTGCGGTCAAATAATAAACCCAAAGACAAAGACAATTAATTGCCCCCCGGGCAAGAATTTGTGTAATTGTAATTGGAGTTATCTCTTTGGGCATTTCACTACCTTTTAAGGCCACGGGGCCAAAGACTGAAAGAACTAGAATGAGCAAAATTGTGTGCTTTACTTGCCGAATCTCAGATACCCTCGACAACGGCATTGTCCAACGATTTTCCCCATGTCCGTTTTAGTATATATATTTGCGATTGTTCAAAAAGGTTTACAAGATCCAGTAGCTCTGTACACTACTCTATAGCAATAATAATAATAATATTATTATTTATATGATATAATATAGTAATCCGATTTGCTTGATTCGTTTTCGACCCTGAAGCAACCTTTAACAATTTAGCTTGTCTGGTAAGTTTTAGTTAGGAAAAATAGTTTTCTTTCGTAGAAATATAAACTATTTTAAAAAATCAATAAACTTTTTGGATTTTAGGACGATTTTTATGTTATGGAAACTTTTTTTCTGCTCTGTGACATATATATTTTACAGACTTTCAATCAATTTTTTTGTAAATACAAACAGTATCAGACCTTGACAGTTAGCCAAAGCTGAAAATAAAAAACAAACTCTTAACCCATCTTTCATATTGTATATTTAGTATCGATACTATATCCGTTCTAATGACAACCGATCTTCAGTACTCTATTTACCACAACGTGAGGTGTTATAATAAGTCAGTTGATTTCTATATACTAAATATTGTCGGTCAGGGCCATCGAAGCAGGTGTATTCAGTATTTGGCAAAACAAACCCAGGTGCGAATTAATATACCCCGAAATACCCTAGATAAACCCGTGCGCTTGTCTCAAGCCATTCGAGTGTCACGCATCCCACGCTTTCATGATGGATGCCCACTTGACCTCTTCTCGGTTCTTTAATTTCTTTCCCCATTTCGGGCTTCACTTTTGGCAGCAAGTGAAGAGAGGAAGGCAGGGGGTGTTGCCTGGAATACATGTACATAGCCATAAAGTGTGTCATATATGGCAAACACTGTATATAATTGTTAACGCTCTTGTTGCCTGTTGTCGTCTCATTGCATTTTACCGTTGGTTGGGCTTAACACTCACACAGACGCACACAGCCATCGTCTTGTTGACTTACGGTGCACTGTCTTTTTGGCTCGGGCTTCTGCTTTGGTTCTGCTTCTTCTTGGTTGCATGCAATGCATGAACAATGAGTTTGCCACTGTGGAAATTCTTGTGAAAAAACCAACAAACAATAACAAAGGCGACAACGTGTAACAATTATTAGAAGCAACTAATTTTGTGCAGCTCAACGTCAAAAACAGCAGCAACAGAGCACCAACAACAACAACAACAACAACAACAACAACAATAACAACAGCAGCAGCAGCACTAAACTATAAAATAACGGCGGAAACTTCATGCACTGCTGGCTTTTAAATCATAGTTTCTGTTGTTGCTGTTGTTGTTGTTGTTGTTACTGTCCAGCGCCTCCCTTTTTGCTACTTTTAGTTGTTGTTATAGTTGTTGTGGAGTCCGTCGTAACAAACAGGAAACTATTTATGCGACTTGCTACGGCTACTGCAGCAGCTGTCATGCGAAAATTGGCTAAGGAAATTCAAACATTTTTCGTATTTTTAGTTTGATTTATTTTTTTTGGCTGCGCGCCAGCGACTGCAAGTTCGTTGCCTAAGTCTTTTGTATTGTATTGCAAGCAAGCTAATAAAGTCGACGGCGATTGCTGGCATTAAAATGGCACAACAGATACACTGATACACATACACACACACACACACACACAGACATTCGCTCGGTGTCAAATCGATCAAAAGCTATTGGCCAAAAGTTGGCACAATGCTAAAGCATTGTTGGCCCACACGCCTCTCACGTTTAGTTCCTATTTCGCTATAGCCTCTATACGACCCATAAAGATTGACCAAGAATTTGGTATCACAATATTTACACCGTTAAGCGTCTGTTCATCATCATTTGAAAGATGCGGCATGTGGTTCCCCTTTTGGAACTCTGACTAATGAAAGCCTTTTCACAAGTGGATTTTATTGCTTATTTGAAATGCGGAATCTTCAGATTTCGATTCCATATCTCTTTCAAAGTAACTGATTTTTCCAATTAGATTATTTTCTAATTGTATAAATTTCATAAAACGATTTGCGAGATGATTGTACGACTCAAATTAACGTTAGGTAGGTACACAAACGAATATAGTAATACATTAGCTCTATGTACAGGGTATCGTTCCGCTTAGCATGCTCAACATACTCAATTCTTATTAGCTTAATAGTCGCATTGCGCTTTTCCCTCTTTGGCATGGTTCGATTTGGTCTGCAATTTCGATTTCGATTTCTCGTATACTCTCGGTGGCTTTCCCAAATGGATGAGCTGTCAGTTCTCAGGAATGGGCGATCAGGTCGCTTCGTTGTTTCTATTTAATGAGCAGAATTAGCAGCAACTGCGAAAACAAGAAGTGGCAAGTGGTAAGTGGCAAGTAGCAGAAGCAGCACCATCATCAGCAACAGCAACAGCATCATCAGCGGCTGTTGAAAGCGGCCCAGCTATTAAATTGGGTTAATCTATTTGAAAGTGACTGATGGACTGACGAACTGACTGACTGACTGATTGACTGACAGAACGGACAACTTGAGTGGAAGTCGTGCGAAAGCCGCTTAGAAGCATTATTGCCAGATACTTACGCTTTCCATTACAGTCTACAATTCACCTTCATCTCTCTATCCCTCACTCTCTCTCTCTCTCTCTCTCTCTCTCTCGTATCTCTGTCTCTATCTATATTTATTGGTGTGCTCTTTACGCTTCGTTTGTTCCGCATTTCAACATCGTGTTGCGGGTGGCCGCAACTTTTGCCATTGATTGATGGATCCGCTCGAACAATGCGATTGTCTTTTGCCGCTTTGTCATTTTCTGTGAATGAACTGAAGATGCCTACAGTGCCTGCCCCAAAAGCAACAACAACAGGTGCTCTCAATTGAGTAATAACTGTTATTAAGAGCAGACATTTAGATTAATTGCTATTGGTTAAGTTACAAGCAATAATTAAACTGTGACTTGAGATTGTTGCGGCCTCAAATTTGGATCATTAAAAATACTAAGAATACTAATTGAACAGCACTCTCCCAAAAGCACTATGTTGACGCAACTTGAACATTTTATATGTTGACTTTCTTGGTATTTGAAATACTCATACATACATACATATATTAGAATGTGATTTATTTTGTTTTGCATATATTTGCATACAAAATGATTGACTATCTTTTGATGGAGTGATGTGTTAAAAAAAGCGAAACTTGAGAGTGAAAAAGAGATAAAAAAGAAAACAAATGGCAAAATATTGATGAAACTAAAGTAAGTCTAGTTCGAGACAGACATTTTGTAATGCTCCTGGTGTTCAAATTGTTGGCAGTGACAACATTGCGAGAGCTTGCTTAATGTTTAACTTGATGCTAATTGAAGAGTCTCAGCTTCAACGAAAGTGAAGGTGCGATATGTGGTCAATAGATCAATCAATAAATCGAGTAACAGCTTCCAGTGCTGCTCTGAATATTTCGTTTCGGCTTCGGTTTATCATTTTAATCGCTTAGCAGGTTTGGTTTTTTTTTTTTGTATGACTCGGAAAGTTTTCACTTTCATTAGATGGCACCTCGGTCTTCAGATCCCGCTAGTCTCCCGCACAATTGACTCATGGAATTTCATCTTTGGAAATTTGCCAAAAGAAAAAACTCGACAACAAACTGGATGGCAAGAGCTGTTTTTTTTCGGTTGCATCGTGTTGTTTTTTTTTTTATTTTTGTTTTTTTTTATGCCTTTTGACTGCCGTCTGTTGTTGACCCAAATGTCCACATTCAACTTCCAATGTTCAACGTTTAACGTTTAACGGCCTTAAAGCTGCACTGAGCAACAAACTTTGAGTTTTTTGTCCTTTGTTATATATACATTTATATATATATATCGAATTCCGTCGGAATTCGTCATCAGGGAGAGATTTCAGCGTTAGATTGAATTTGCCTGTCGAAATATTAAAATTGTGGTGTTGCCACCTTGGCATACATGGCTCATCTGGCAGCGCCACGCATTTGATTTTGAATATTGCAAAATGACGTTAGTTGCGCTGCTAATTTGCCGTTTGGATGTCGCCAACTTATTGACAGTGCGTTGCCACATTTTGCAGCACACAGTTTGCGTATTTACTTGACCGCAAAACTCAAAAGTTGTTAACTAAGCCAGGTTACGGTTCTCAATCTCAATCCATAGAGTCACGATGTTAGATCTATAATGTCATTTCCGAGTATCTCTTTCATCTATATATATATTTCTGATTCAATTTTGTATATTCAGCAATTATTTATAATTTTATAAATAGTCAAACTTACTTGACTTTGACTTCTTTTTCTTGAAATTAATGTTTTTAAATATTAGCTATTATCTTTTTGTGCAGTGTAATGTGTGTGTGTGTGCGCGCTTGTTAGCAATGTTTGTCTATCAACTATAGTTGTTCTTGTTGTTGTTGTTGTTGTTTGTTTAGATGGGGAATCAGAGACAGAGACAAAGATAGCGACAGCGACATCGACAAAGGTCAATGGCCCAGCGGCAGTTGTTGCTGCTTAGCGCACATCCTGTCAGCGAACCGGCTTATTATACAATATGCAGACGGTCGAAGCGATTACAATTACAATTAAAATTACAGCAACAACAACAACAACAACAATAATAACAGCAACACCAATTGCAACACTTGAGGTCTCCTTTTATTTGGTACCGTTTAGCTAACATGCAATTGAATATTGTTGTTGTTTCGTGTAATTGCAGGCCCCACAAAGTAAAGCTCATAAACAATCAATCAGCAGCAATCAACATCAATCACAACTCAAGCAACTGTCGCAAATTGGAGCTGTAACTACTGCTGCTGCTGCTGTTGCTGCTACTGCTGCTGCTTTTGTTGGTCTAGTGAAAGCTTCGACAAGAGCAACTGTTGCTGCTGATGCTGACGTGCGTCTGCCGCATAATTCAATCAAGCAGGCTAAGTCAACGGCAAACACCAACGCTCCAGACGCGGTTCACTGAGAGCAGCAATACCAACAACAACAACAACAACAGCAATAACAGCAATAACAATAACAATAACAACTTCATCTGCAAGCTGGGCTCAGTCAGTCAGTCAGTGAGTCAGAGACGCAGACGCCGGCACAGACGCCATTGGCCGTGGCCAGGAACCAGTCACCAAACAACAACTATTGCCAACTGGCAATCAGCTACGACCGCAGCAACTGTTGCTGCTGCTGCTGCTGCTGCTTTGGCTGCGACTGCGACTGCGACTGCTTCTGGCAGGTTCACAAATAAGTGAAAGTGAATTTGTTTATGGTATATTACTATTACCAAAGCGAGAGAGACATAACACCGAACAAAAAAGCACCACAACAACAACAACAAAAACTCACAAGAAGAAGAAGCAGCGAAAAATCATACGTTAAACAGCAACAACTACAGCTTGAGCAATGCAATTGCATTAAAGAGAGAGAGAGAACGAGAGAGGCAGAGAGAACGAGAGAGGCAGAGAGAGAGAGAGAGTGAGGGAGATCATCTTAAGCATCAATGCAATTGGCAACTGCATACATTATTGGATAATCTCTTACAACCACAATTGCAACAACAACATCAGCGGTGACAACAGCAGCAACAACAACATGCAACACATTTGCCTCGCGCTGCTGCTGCTGCTCGGCACTCGAACTAGCGGTAAGTGTAGACGATCCATTAACTAACTGAGCTACATACACACACACACCACACTCACACCACACTCACACCACACTCACACACACCACACACATACACACACACACCCACACACATACACACACACAATTCTACTAATTGAATTATTGTGTGTTAAATTGTGAAGCTTACTTGAACTGAGGATGGTTTGCGTAGACAGCACTTAACATGTCCCAACACACTCCCACTCAAATCAAATTACACAGCCACCCCAATCCCCAACTCCTCCCTCTCCCTAACTCAAGGCTAGCGGGTGAGCTGGCTGATTGCGAGCGTCTTTCAATTTGTTAGGCCCTCGCTCGAGTTTCACTTGACAATTGTTGCCATTGAGTTGACGATGAGCGATGAACACTTCACAGATTGCACAATCGCCATAAAAACTACATCAACACCCGCCCACACACACACACATTTATATGTTTATATGTATATATAGCGTATACACATTTAATCGAAAACAGTCAACTAAGTCGAAGAAGCGATTGCAGTGCCAAAAAATGACAAAACCTTAAACGGAATAATGAAAACAACGAAAGACACAACTCACACAGACAACATAACAAACAACAATAACAAACACATTGCAAGCAACTATTGAAACTACTTTTGAAGTTATCCCACATCCATTGAGCTTGGCCGATAGGGTCCTATACTGCCTGCAATTTGGAAAGACATTTTGATTTCATTCGCTCCATAATTTTGTTTGTTTGTTTATTTATTTATTATTTAATTATTATTTATTTAATGAGCAAAAATTTCCAATTGGATTTAAAAGTAACGACTTAAATGATTTGAAATGAAATAAAATTAAATTAAAAATCCAAATTGAAAGACAAGTAATAACAATAATATAGGAATTAGATCTCAATCTATGTATGTCTATAGCTATCCATATATTCGTATAGTGTTCATATCATGCCATTTCTTGAGAGTCATTTTAGTTGTTGGAAAGTTAGGAACCCCTCCATAATTGCCTTTGGCGTTCAGTCGTAAGTCAGCAATTACATAAATAAATAAATGTATGCGTCACATTGGCAGACATAAGGCCCAAATTGCTTCCCATTGTCTTCCAGAAACTTGGATGCATTTGGTTGCATAAGCGTATTAAGTCACGTTACGACGTGCTGCTCAATGGGGGGCACTTGTTACTCTACTGTGAGTGGGAGTGGCAGTGGGAGTGGGAGCGGGATAGAGAATATCGCTGAAGACCTGTAGAAGCTAGCTGCATATTTCTGCGTACGCTGGGACAGACGCAGTTCTATTCAAGCACTTCCTGATTCCCCATAGGCAGATGATAATCGTATCTATATTTATTGGCACTTGACGACTTGTGTGGCGGAGCGTGGACAGCTTGATGTGAATGTATAATTCTCTCTCTCTCTCTCGCTCTCTCTCTTTCTCTGTCCCTTTCTCCCTCTTAGTTATTAGGCGCTTTGGAAACGCACTCACGCCTCGGTAATTTATATACATTTATACATATATATATATATATATACATATGTACATATGGTTTATGGTCGGCTTATGTCACCAACACGATCCAAATTATGGCGCAGTGCCTACAAATAATAAACATTTTAAACGACTGCCATTCAAGAAATTCGAAGTTTTTTATTGATAATATTTGAATTGCTTTTTTTTTATCGCTTCTCAGAGATTTCGAGGCAGAGCTTTTATTGATATTCTAACTTAAAATAAAAAGCACACAAAAAAATCGTTTCAATTTTGAACATGTTTTGGATGGAAATGTCTACGACCTTTTATTCTTGAGTACAGTCGGTCTTGGTTAATTATCTAGATTGATTTATTAACATTTATTTAGTTTTTGTTTTTCTGAGTGTAGTTATCCATTTTACTGGAACGATCAGTATATAATGTGAGTGTGTGCCACCTATTTGGAAGGTGCTGCTTTCATCTTTACAGGAATTTATATACACTCACACACATATACAAACATATATATATAAATGATTATTCAAATATATTTTGAATAGCTTGTTATTTTTGGGGCACGTGCATGGATTGCAAAGTGCCGCATTTTATGGCCATAAATCGAATCAAATCCAATTCAATTAAGTCCAAATTCAAATCGTTTCGCTTACTCATCCGATTGCAGCGTTTGGCGGGAAGGAAGAGCGATCGAGCAGTGCGGAAGGCTATGCGAATTTCACGCAATTGTCGGAGGCGGTGCATGCTTCGATCCTGGCGCACGAGCACCAACAGCGGCAGCAGCAGCAGCAGCGTCTGCGACGCTCTAAAAGGGCAGTGAAGCGCATCTGCTACGGTGAGCTGGGCTGCTTTGAGGACTCTGGGCCGTTTGCTTACCTGGAGATGCTGCCATCGTCGCCCGAGGAGATCAATACAAAGTTTTACTTCTACTCTACGCGCCAGCGCTCCGACCGCCCGCTCATGGAGCTCTCCTTTCTTAACATGACTGCCGCGTTTGCCAAGGCAAAGGCCAAACGACAGTCGGAGACGCCATCAACTACAGCAGACGCATTACCAGCCACTAGCGCCCCAGCGGCCGTTTTAAATGCGACCACAGAAAAGCCCAATGGCAATGGCAGCTCAAAGAAACCGCCGCCGCCTTCTATCGATGATCTCGAGGGATTCGATGAGCTCTCAGTGCGTGTCATTGTGCACGGCTTTGGCTCCGCCTGTCCGCACGTCTGGATCTACGAGATGAAAACAGCGTTAATGGCAGTGGTGAGTAGCCAGATAGAGTGCCGGTAAATCGAAAATATCGACAATTGAAAATCGTTCCCAAATTTGGTTATCGATATCGATATTAATTTGGCGAAAAAAACTTAAATTAAGACTAAAATAACCGCAATAATTCTACAAAAAAAAACCTTCTTTTATTTTTTTGTTTGTTTTAGGAGGATTGCATTGTGATCTGCGTGGACTGGGAGACCGGTGCCACATTCCCGAATTATGTGCGTGCAGCGGCCAATACACGACTGGTTGGCAAACAGTTGGCCATGCTGCTGCGCCATCTGCAGCAGCACAAGGGGCTCAATCTGATGCGTACCCATCTCATTGGGTTCAGTTTGGGGGCGCATGTCTCTGGCTTTGCGGGCGCCGAGCTGCCCGGCCTGTCGCGCATAACGGGCCTTGATCCGGCGGGACCTCTGTTTGAGGCACAGCATCCGAAGGTGCGACTGGACAGCAGCGATGCAGAGTTCGTTGATGTCATCCATTCGAATGGCGAGAATCTCATCTTGGGTGGCTTGGGCTCCTGGCAGCCCATGGGCCATGTTGACTACTATCCGAATGGAGGACGTGTGCAGACCGGCTGCTCAAATCTGTTTGTGGGCGCAGTCACCGATTTTATTTGGTGTAAGATCTATAAATCTATATATGTATATAATCAAGTCTTTTTCTATAACTATCCTGGTATCCAATCTGCAGCTGCCCAGGCTGCGGAGGACGAGGAGGGACGCTCGCTGTGCAATCATCGGCGCGCATACAAGTTTTTCATCGATTCGGTGGCGCCACGCTGCATGTTTCCCGCGTTCCCTTGCGCTAGCTACGATGACTTCCTAAAGGGCAAGTGCTTTCCCTGTGCCCAGGATGACGAGGACCTGGCCGAGGGCGTGCCCCGTTGCGGCAACATGGGTTACTATGCGGACCGATCGACTGGTCGCGGCCAGCTCTACCTGCTCACCCGCGAGGAGGAGCCCTTCTGTGCCCACCAGTTCCAATTGCAGATATTCAACTCCTTCAACGATCTGCCGCTGCGCACCATTGGCCGCATAGAAGCCATACTCGAAGGCGACGGCGGTCTCAACGAGACCTTCGAAATATCCGAGTGAGTTAAGCCAACTTTCTGCACAGCACTGAAAGTTAGTTTTAAGGGCAAAATGCTAAAGGCTAAACTGAGTCGAGTGTACCCGATTAGGAGGCTATATGGAGGGGAACGTTAAAGAATAGATTTTCCATATGGCTATGAAGATCCGACAACTTTATTTGTATCCAATTGTATCCGATAACTTAGGCCACAAATTTAAAGTATACTTTTTGGTCTTTCAGAAAGGACGATGCTGAGTTCTTCGCTGGCGACATTGTGTCGAAGATTATCGTGCCGCATCCGGCGCTGGGTTTTCCCACGACGTTGAGCCTACACTACAAGTCGTACAGTGGGTGGCTGTCGAAGGGCCTGCCCCACTGGGACATTGACAAGGTGGTGCTCACAGATAGCTTTGGGCGCAGCCACTCGCTGTGCCGCCCCAGCACCAAGCTGAGCAGCGGCAGTCCCGTCCGCATGCACCTGCAGGCGGGCAACTGTGAGCTGGACAATCAGGATGATTATGGGGCCTACACCACGCAAGCGCCGGCTTCACTGCCGCCTAGCACAGATACCCCGTTGGCGGACTCGAGCGTGCAGGAGTCGGGCCTGAGCACCAACGTTGATGGCATCGAGAGCGTCAAGCAGCGCAAAAACATCTTCAATTTGGGCACCAGCTTCAAGCTCTCACAGAATCAAACTTATCCGCTCACCCAAACAGACGAGCTGCCGTGGCAGCCCATACTCGTCGGCAACTCCCTCGACAAGGACAACAACGAAGCGGAGGCGGCCGAGTCCAGTCGCAGCCTCTCCGACGCACTCAGTGCACCCACCGATGAGATATTTGAGCCGGTGCTCAAGGACCGCCGCCTGGCTCTAAACCGTGGACGCAATCTACACGAGTATGCCACCACCACGGAGGAGATTGTTGAGCCGGTACTGAAGGCGACCACGCCGAGAGCTAAGCACGGCAAGGACCTTCAGCTACCTGAGCCGGATAACAGCAATTCCACGACAACGAGCTCAACTGATGCTCCAGTTGTAGCTCCAGTTCCCGCTGCTGTTGCCGGTGCTACAAATCCACCCAAAATGATGGCACAGCTGGCTGGCGGTGCAGAGGAGCCGCAAACGGTGCAATTGCTGCCATTTCGACTGGGTGAGCTGCTGCAGCGGGCCGAGCGCTATGCACGGGAAACGCTGCTGCCATTAATTTCGGTGCAGGCGCCGCGCTTCTTTGGCTTCAATGTGACCCCCCACGAGCGGGGTGAGTCCCGCAAGCCCCGCTACATACCGCGCTACGAGGAGGCGGCTTTCCTCAATGGCAGCAGTCAGCAGCGTCGCAGCTCTCAGGACGTGCTAGACACGCAGGACACAACGGACCAGGCCGCACGTCGCAATCTCTTTCGGCTACTGCGCTCGAATGCGGCCCGTGGTCGTTCCGCCTCTCAGCGTACGTTGTCCAGCGGCGAGTCGCAGCAGCAGCAGGGCGACGTCAACTACTACACAAATGTGCTGCTGACGGAATCGCGCTCGATGCGTCCCGAGGCGCCCGAATATCGTCCGGTCTTTATTGATCTGCCCACGTTTCGTCCGCCCACCTCCTCCACATCCTCCACATCCTCCTCCTCCTCCGCGTCCAAAGCGAAAGGCAACAGGGCGACAAAGTCCTTGAGACGCGCACGCATGCAGCCCAATCCCCGAGCAGTGGGACTGTGGGTTGGACGCGAGGGGATGTAAGGGGAGGGTAGCCAGCTACATATAAGTAAACACTTTGTGATATCGACTATCTGAGAGACGCCGCACAGTGGAACTGATCAGCGTTTTCGAACGTCGAGCGTCGCCTGCCTGCAACCAAAAAAAATAAACAATCAAGTGTCCTTGTCGGTAGGCTGGACTCGTCGTACCAAAAACAAAAAAAACAACAACAACAAAAAAACCAATTTATAAAGTTCTCCTTGCACTGTAAATAACCGTTAAATGGAAATCGAAGTTCATGCAACAGCCTTGTGCTGTTGACTCGAGTCTTATTCACCTTTAGTTTAGCTGCTAAGCTTATAGCGTGAGCATTAAAATAAATTATTAATAAATAAATCATAAACACAATCTTAAGATTTATATATACATATATACAATACATTAATATCTTACGGATCCTGGCGATTCCTGTGTCAAACACTTTATTTTGAGCAGTGCTACCCATTGGCCAAAGGTATCGCCCAGTCGTCCATGTGGTTACAATGTAGGAAAATGATGATTTTCTGATATCAACGTGGATCCGTTCGCCCTGCAGCGAAATTCTTACAAGAGTTTGGGTTCTTCGATGCCCCATATTTAATAAATGCAGTTTTATACAGTTCGTCCTTACAATTGTAACACACCATAGCTTTCAAAAATCGGTAAGAATATTGCCGAGCTAAAGTATTTTTCAAACATTGTACCATCCCTTGGATCTCAACCTAAAAGTATGCCTTAACACTTATTTCTGACTTGACTTTCTTTTTCAGCCTAAAAGAATGTTGCAGGATTATTGAATTCTACTGGTGACCTCACTTTGATACCTTCGCTTTCTTTTTATCGACACCCTTACAGATGGGGCCTTGAAACCTGGAACATAGACTGGTCTGTGCCCGCAAGAGGCAATCGACAAGATCGATAATCGCTTGTAGGTTATTGCCGATGTCCTACAAATATCGGCATATGCCATGCCGATAAAACCGTATATCTCCCACAATATTAAAGACAAAGTCACCAAAGGTGGACGGTAAGCCACAGCCACCAAGTTTTGATAGTACTGGTAACTCCCCTAAGAGATCGATAAAAAAATTTGTTTGGTCACGCCCAATCCGCCTTCCCAAACCCATTCAGTTCCTAGTGTAAGTCGATGAAACCCTATATCTCACACAATTTGAAAGATAAAGTTACCAAATTTGAACCCACTCCCACCCACCAAAAACAATAAAAGCATATATCGCCCGGACTTAAAGAGCTACAGTTAGCAAATTTGGAAGGTAGCTTAACAAGATCGTCCTACAACATTTTGATCAGCCACGCCCATTCCCAAAAGCCAATATCTCCCGTAATTTACGATCTACAGACACAAAACTTGAAAGGAAGGCTGATTACTGGGACACTCCTCCAAATTTTTTCTTTCAGCAATGCCCACTCCTGCCCTCAAATTCCACAAAAGCCTATATCTACCGGTGTTTTACGGGTAAACTTGGAGTATAGTTTACTAGGAAACTCCTTAAAAGATTGTTATTTCGTGGCTAAACCCAACCCGTGGCACCTGCTGTCAGATGGTATGACTTATTGGTATCAGAGTATTTCGTAGTCGGGCACGATCGAATGCTTATGCATAACTGAAGATTGGCCAAGTCCCCAAAGTAACCGCAATCGAAAAAAGTTTTAATTTATTAATTTTCCATTTATTAAAGTATGTTTTTCCACCTGTTTTATATTATCTGCAAAGAAAAAATTCTTAAAAAATAGTTGTAATATACATATATATATAAAAAAAATAGGTATAAAATGCATCAAGCTGTGAAATAGCGTTCTCCTTCTTCTCCTAAAGAAGATCCATCATCATTCTTGATTCATATTTTTGAAGCCACTCCTATGAGGTGGCCAGTCGATGAACTGATGCAGATGGGCACATTTGTATTATCAACAATGCTTAACAATACGTATCAGAGGGATCAGTAGATTAGGACTTACGTATAGACGCAAAATGAAAGTCATTCTTTGCAATTTGAGTTGTATTTTTGTAAGTTGTTCTTTTTAGCATAATTTATTTTTATATACTTTCATTTAATTTGCTTTTATGTTCATAAAGTAACGTGTGTCTGCCACTGTCTGTGTCGGTGTATGTGTGTGTGTGTGTGTGTGTGTGTGTGTGTGTGTGTGTGTGTGTGTGTTTGTGTGTGTGTTTGTGTTGTCTGTATATGTGAGTGAGTGTTGTACTAAGATTTTATCTGCTTTTATTTCATTTCTATTCTGCTTAATTTTGGATCCGATTCGCTTACAATTTAAAATGGCTTTTGTAAAAATTTATTGAGATTTGTTGAAAGTCAAACGGTAAATTTTGTGCTTGCTCATGTGGCATTTAGAGTTTTTTTTTTTTTTTTTTGTTGTATTCTATGTTGTGTTTGTTGTTGTTGCTTATTGTTTTTTTTTTTTTTGTTTGTTGTGTTTGTGTCTTTTTGTTTTATCTGTTGTTTTTATATTTAATATATAATATTTTTTTTGCTTCGCTTTTCTGTTTTGGTTTAACTATTTATAAAACATTTCACTTTTAGAATCTTAACAACTTTTTGGTTTTTTATTTCTGCTTTTTTTTTTTCTTTTTATATGTTAATTGCTGCGGCGTATTTACTTTTATATATGTATGTAATATATACATATATATGTATATATATATATTTTTTTTTTATGCTTTATTTAATAATTAGTTTTTCTCTTCCTTTGTTTAGCTTTTATTGTTGTACGCATAATTTACATGGATTTTCTTTAATCCCATTACGATATTATCGCAGCTTTCCCTTTGCGCTTTTTATAGATTTTATGACATGTTTTTTATTTGTATTTTTATTTTTGTTTCTTTTTGTGTTTTTGGTTTTATTTTATAACTAGTCAAAAAATTGTTTGTTGTTGCTGACGCTTGAAACAAAATTAAATTGCGCGTGTCCTAATACTTTTCTGTAGGTGTGTGTGTGTGTGTGTGTGTGTGTGTATGCTTGTGTGTGTATTTAGATCATAATATAACTATTCGTAATTGAAATTGTTTTCAATTGTTTTCTATATGCCCCTGCAGAAATTTGAAATTTGAAATTTGACTAGAATATTATTGATCAGAAGTTCAGAAATTTGTGTTGAGTAAAAGTATTAAAAAAAAACAAAAAATGGAAAAATTTGATTATATTTCTGTTTTGAAGATTTTTCTAAGAATTGAATTACAATAAATCGGATTATAATGATTGTTTCCCAGAGGTACAACGGATATCGAATATATCGAATATATCTGCAAGAGAATTTGATATTCGGCATGCCGAAAAAAAGCTTTCTGCTTTCTGCTTTCACTTTCGAATATTGAGCTAAATATTGGTTTGGTTTTTGCTATTACTTTTGTGTGGAGACTGAAAAATGATGAGAATTAATTAAATGAATAAAATGCTTATCAAAATTAACTGTGTTAACTGGCTTGGACTTATATAACATATGGATGCCTTCACATACACACATACGTAGGTATGTGTATGTGTATATAGTTATGTATATACACTAATATATATATATATTGTATATATGTATCTAGTAAGTAGTTTTTATCCTTGCTTATAATTCGAATGCATTTCGAACGCTACGCATATGTATTTGTATTGACCTTGTTATCTTTATATGTATGTGTATACATATTACATATACACAAGTATATATATATATATATATATATACATATATATATATATATGTATATGTATACATATGTATATACATAAATAAATACATGTATGTATATATATATTTATGTGTTGTTGTTTTTTCTTTTGCATTTATTCCAGTCTTCTTTATTAATGAATTTCTAAACCAAATTTGAAAATAGGCAACGCAAATTGACAACTTTATTGGTAAGATTATAAGATAATTATCTCATTATAAGTTAGTATTTGTTGTTGTTGTTGTTGGTGTTATTTGTTAGCATTATGTATTTTGCTGGTAGTTCGGTTTCGGAAATTGTTACTTGATAGCAAAGCTCAGCTTGAAGGTTGCAGTATTAGTATTAGATTTTATAGTGATTATTAGTATTTTGTTTAGTATTTGCTGTTTAGTATTATTAGTAGTATTATAATAAGGATTGCCTATATTAAAATGCCTATTAAACTAG
Organism: Drosophila nr. perissopoda 5 BK-2023a; assembly: GCA_035044105.1. Taxonomy (NCBI): domain Eukaryota; kingdom Metazoa; phylum Arthropoda; class Insecta; order Diptera; family Drosophilidae; genus Drosophila; species Drosophila nr. perissopoda 5 BK-2023a. The sequence goes on along the minus strand of JAWNMK010000620.1, from coordinate 4,883,867 downwards.
ATATATATATAATTATGCTGCTGGCTGAACTTTTACTTTGGGCCATAGACTAAACGCTTTCTCAGTTATTGAGAGAGCAGAGTTTTTGTTTTAATTTTTGGGTTTTTGTTTGTGTTGTTGTGTGTTTATTATGTTTTAAACTTAATTATTTTGGCAAGTTAAGTTTTGTTTTTAATTTGTTTTTAATTTGTTTTTTTTTTTTTTTTTTTTTTTTTTTTTTTGCTTTTATATGTATGTTTTATATCACTTTTTTATGTCTGGCCTGGCCAAGTTAGCCCAGATTTTGTCTCGCCCTCTCGCTCTGTGCTCTTACCGTGGTACTCTCTCACTCGCACTCACACTTGCACACTGCTGCCTTCTCTTTCTATTTAATCCTTTGTTACTACTAAGTAAGCATTGTCTAGCATTAGAATAATTTATTTGGTAAAAAAAAACAAAAAAAAAACAACTATTCTTGCATGACTTGAAGACGATATGTTTTTATTATTGTTTGCAATTTGTTTTGTTGTTGTTGTTGTTGTTGTTATGTACCATACGATATTTATTTATAATTAATAATATATTATAGTATCATAAAGAATTTATATGCATATTATATGTGTATCATTGCTCTTTTTTTTTTTTAGTTTAATTCATTTACTAATTAATTGGCTGAACTGCACTTGAACAACTCATTTCAATTGATCTCAGGAACCGAACCAAAACTCACAAAACTAATCATAAGGAAAACTTTAATATATACATATATATAAATACGATTAATATGCATATATATGTATATATATATAAAATATATAATATAAAAAAATACACGTATGGGCGCCCAAAACGGTTACTTCAACTTTTGTTTGTATATATATATGTATGTAACTAAATTTTGCATATACATATATTATTTTAAGGCCAAATTAAGTATACGTTAAAATGTTCTCCATACCTCTGGCTCATTCATCTCATTATTCGCTCGGCTCTTTAATTTTGAATTAAAAAGTGTTTAAATATGAGTCTGCTGCTCTTGCAATTGGTCTCCCCCTCACTCCCCCTCACTCACTCTCTCTCTCTCTCTCTCTCTCACTCTCTTGCCTGTGTATCTCTTTTCCTCTGCCTCACATCAGAGATCACCTCTGTGTTTGTTTTAATCATTTACTGTGTGCGTGTGGACGGTATTCAAAGCTGTAAATTGATTTGTTTTATTTAACTCTCTTGTCTTTTATCTTTTTCTTTACATATTTACAGGTTTTTTTCTTTTGTTTTTTTGTATTTTTTTTTTGTATTTTTGTTTTTTTGTTTTTGCTTTCCTTTGTATAAATGTTATTTTATTTTTGTATTTTAAATTACAACAAGCAGCAAATCAATAAAAACTTTGTTATTCAGTCGCATTATTTATAGAAACATATGCGTATGCTTCAGATTAGTTAATTTGTTCTATTCGTTATTCGTGTGAGATGCGTTTAGATGATCCAAAAGTAATTGCCGCTTTCTTTGAGATTATCTTGCAAGCGAAGCGCATTTTATTCTTGGAAGTTTTTTTGTTTTTTTTTTTATTTTTAACCGAAATGCACAGCAATTTGAAAAGTTTCTTTTGGAATAGAATTGAAATCGTATCAAATTCTATAGTTTTTGGAAGCATACCAAGTATGTATGTGTATAAGTTCATGAATATCTCAAGAAATTTGAATTTGAAATAAGTATTATATCTCTCTTTGTGTGTGTACTAACTAGAATCAGAAAAGGTGTCACAAATTGTTCGTTTCCTTTCGTATGTATATATATATATATCTATATATATATACAGATATATTCCATAAGTTGAGCTTGACAAAAGTTGAAGTCGCTAGATTGAACGTTCAAATAAAATATAAGTAGACGTTTTTTGGAAAGTAAGGTTGAACTCATAAAATTAGATTCTCGCTTGCTAAGCCGAGTTGCAGATAACTCCCTATTGGGTTCTGAAATATGTGAGACATAAAATACATATACAGAGACTACAAACTATAAGTTCTTGTGACCTAAATCTTGGTTAGCTTATGCTATAAGCATGTGTGCTTTTTTTTTTTTTTTTTAATTTTTAGAGACTTGGTTTTGGGTTGGGTCTGCTGGAAGATCAACGGCCCTGTTCTTTATCGTTTGTGGTTCGCGTATTTGCCGTGTTTAGTATTTTTGTATTACTCTTTTATGATTTTGATAATTATTTTTCTTTGTTGTCGTGTAGCAGTTTGCTAATTTTAATTATTGTTTTTGTATCGTTAGCAGCTTTTTGTTGTAAATGTTTATTTTTATTTGTTGTTTTTTTTTTGCTTTGGTTTTTGGGTTTGTCTATGTCTATATGTTAAGCTTCAGCTCCGACTTACTTATTTACAAAATAGCATTTAAGTTCTGTTTGTATAATTATTTATATGTATATGTTTTTGTGTACACATGTACATTTATATATGCATGTATGTATATACATATATTTACATATATATATACACATATATATATAGATATATACATATATGTATAATCCTTTGTTTTTACTCATTATTTTTAACTTAACGGCAGTTTTGATGCTTTAGCATTTTCATGTTTCTCTATGTGTATGTGTGACTGTGTGTGCATATGTGTGTGTGTGTGTGTGTGTAATGGTAGCGAATGAGTTTTGACTGCGCCCTCAACCTCCATATGGATAGACATTGACTGCCAATCGGGGACTACTGAATTTTTAGATACTTATGCGTAATCAATTTTACTCTGTAAGCACAAAGGGATCTCCCTCTTTCTCTCTCTCTCTCTCTCTTTCTCTTTCTCATTGAGAACATTTGAGAACGTTATTTTCACTAATCTTAAATTTGTTTACGAATCGATTGTATTTATCTATTTTCCATCTTATTGTTGGACTCTAGCCTTTTTAAATTATTTAAATTATATATATTATCTGTAGAACAGAAAATTTCTCGGAAGATGTTTAATTTAGTCAAAGAAAAGATAAAAAATAATGATTTTCATTAGACTTCCAGGTCCCCACATACATACGTACATATAAAAGGATTGGGATGAGGGCGTGGTCAGCTGCACTCGCTGTTTATATATGTATGTTCTCTTTTGCATTGCCTTAGTTTTCATTAGCTTTTTTTTTTTTATTTTTTTTTTTGGTTTTTTTTTTTGTTGACATTGACTAACATTTGACTAATATTTAATAATAGAGCATAATTCAAAGTTTAAAATAAAATTAGCAGATATTGTATGTATTGTTGCTTTTTTGTCTGTTTGTTTGTTTGTTTTTGTTTTTGGTTTTTCTTGTTTGTAGCTAGGTTCTAAAGAAAGGAAGAAACTCCAATTAGATTAGACTACTAAGATAATTTTCATTTTTTAGTTTTTTGTTTTTGTTTTTTTTTTTCATTCATTTTGTTTGTTTGACTATAACGATTGTTAGTTGTTAATTGCTAAATTTGAACATAGGTATTAAGTTGACTTTCTTTGTATCTGTTTCTTTCTGTGTTGTGTCTATGTGTGTGTGTGTGTGTGTGTGTGTGTGTGTGTGTGTGGGTGTGTGTGTGTTTTGCGGTCTTCACTGAGCAGCTGTGTGAATTGTGGCTGCCGAATTTGAGTATTATAAAAAACTATCGCTAATTCGACATTTTGCTACTTTATCAAGCCACTGCTGCAAATGGCGCTGTGTGTTCTTGTCTGTGTGTCTGTGTGTGTGTGTGTGAGTGCGTGTGTAGTCTGTTTTACATTTGCTGTTTAATTTACAACTACGCTGCTTACTATTATTATTATTATTATTATTATTATTATTATTATTATTTGTATTATTATTATTACTTTAATATTTATTTATTAATAAAATTCTAGATTAGACTGCTTTTGATGACGTTTCTGGCATCCAACGTAACATTTCACTGCGCAAGTTTCGTTCGTGTTCCATTTGTTTGACTGTGCATGCAAAACGTAGTGAAAGAAAATCAAGTTAAGTGTTTTCGCAAATATGTTTTGAGAAATGACACTAGCTGAGAATGGCGCTTTAGCATCAGATTGAGAGATTAAAAGTTACAGACAAGTTAGTTTAGTCTGTGTTTCAAAACCTGTAATACGTTAGTTGGCCGAACTTGAGGCTCTTTTTGAGTGCTGTTATCGTTGCTCTTATGAAAGATGAATAAATGCAATATGCAATATCCAGTTATGATTTTCAGCTAGTGTCATTTGAATAAGATTTGTACTCACTTCGTAGTCAAACGTCGGTCTCAATACTGACGGCCATTGCGTTGTTATGCCTCAACTGTAAGCTATTTGTGCTCCTCAGGCCGTTCTGGCCCAGTTGCTGCTGCTGTCCCTGCTGGAGTCCCTGCTGCTGTTGCTGCTGCTGTAGTTGGAGCTGCAGTTGTTGCTTCTCAAACGATTGCTGCGTTCTCAGAAATGGCACCATGTGGCGGCCAGTATGATCAGTCAGACCTGGCGTGGTTGCATCAATGCCATCATCCAAATCCATAATGTCCGATGACGATTCGGAGAGTGAGGATTTTTTCAAATGTTGACCTAGTTTTGGGTGTTGACGTTTGTATTTGTGTGTGTGTGTACGTGTGTGTGTGTGTGTGCGTTCGGGGGTAACGAACGTTGGGTCGTAATTTTTTTTTTTTTTTTATTGGGATGATATAGAAAAGGAATCGATTAGCATTGCTTTGGTATTGTATGGCTCAAATGGGCGTGTAGTCATTTTGGCAAACGATTTAATATGGTAGTTATATATATGTACCTAGTGCACCAGGTAAATATGAACAACTTGTAACGTGGTTGAAATTTTGGCTCTGCATCTCCTCCTGATCCGTTTCGCGGTGATAGAAGTAATTGAAATTACTGACGATAACCGGTACCGGCAGTGCGATTGTCAGCACACCAGCGATCACGCACAAAGAGCCGACAATTTTGCCCCAGAAGCCGACGGGCCTATTTATCATATTGCATTTTTCATGTTTGCATATTCATTTGCATTTGTTTTGATTTTTTTTTTTCATTTTTCATTTTTCATTTTTCGTGTGGCAATATTCAAGTATTCGATTTGTGGTATTTATTTTCATATTTGATTTTGGTAATTTTTGTATATTTTGTATATTTAAAGCATGTATTTAAATATGCAAATTTGTTTTCGATTCGATTTGATTTATATAAATATATATTTTCGCATGTGTTAGTCATATATATTTATTTGAAATTTTATTATTTGTAATTATTATTGATATTTTTATTTTATTTTTTTTTTGTTTTTGTCGATTTGGTATGAAGAAGAACGTAGAAGAAGAACGCAGTGTGTAAATAAGGTAGTATATTTATATATTTATATATATAAGAAAAAAAAAAAAAGAAACAGAAATAAGTTAAAGGTTGTAAGTTTTTAAGTATTTAAGATTTTTCGATTTGATATATTATTATCATATCATTAGAACTTCACTGAAGTTTAACACAAAAACTTGTTAGAAATAATATTATATGATCAAAATAAATTAGTACACTGAAACACAGAAAAAGCCAAAACAAAATGTGTAATTTTTTCCAACTCGAAGTATTATATAAGTAATAAGTATAAGTATAAGATTGTGTGTGTATGTATGTATGTATGTATGCGTGTGTGTGTAAGTGAGAGTGTGTGTGGATTATTGATTATTGTATATATTGTTGGTATGTACACATCGAAAGCAAATTGCAGTTGCTTAAAAAATTGCGCTTAGATTGTACCGCTTGAACGATGGAACTCAAAAAGTTGTCTAGAGAGTTGGCCAACAAAAAACCGAAAGCGTATTGCCAAAATGGAATTAAACAAAATGTGCCGGCGTTTGGCGTCGTCGCTGTTAAACTTGACATATAACAAATAATAGAGAAAAACCAAAGAATATCGAACCGAACCGAAACGGTACCAAACTGGATCCGATCAGATTAGATCAGATCAGTTTCGGTTAGGAGTGTTTGCGATCAATCAGTACTACATCAGGCGCAAGTACTGATCAATCGCACACAAGTCCAGTGTGTCTTCGGCAGAGATTGCGACGTACGTTGAAGAAAAGAGAGTTAGTATTTGGCATGAGAGAGACAGAGAGAAAGAGTTAGTTAGAGTGTGTGTATGATGTGGAATTGGTATTGGCGTGTGATTGATTGGTTGACTGACTGACTGATTGACTGATTGATTCCTGGATTGTTGAATAATTTGTGTTTGTTTGTGTGCTTTCAAAAAAAAAATGTAAGGTGCTCGAGTTGTGCCAAATAATGAGCAGGCAGCTGGCACAAAGTTAGCAGCTGTTAACATCCGTCAACAGTGATGCACTGTTGCCTTTAACAGCGCTTTACGCTCTGTTCGCCGTTCGTGTCAATTAAGAATAAATAAATTTGTTAACTTGTGAGGGAATTTGCGGGTTAGGTGTGTTAGGTATGTTTCTTTGTTTTATTTTATTCGGTGATTGTAAATGTAGCAGTTGCTTTTGTTAAGTAAGTATATATAACTATGTATATATAAATATATATAAGTTAAGAATATTTAAGCGATTTCAAGTAGTTAGTTAGGCAAGTAGTTGGATAATGCTCATTCGAGTAGAGTAGAGTATTTGGTAAAAGTAAGCGCAAAAAACCATATCATAAATCAAAGCGTTAGATTTCAGTGTGAGGAGTTAGGCAACAGAAACCTTAAGTGTAGCTCTCTGTGTGTGTGTCTTTTTCTGTGTGTGTGTCTGAGTGTGTGTAGCTGATAGTTAGTATTAGATGCAAATGTGCTTAGCGTGCTCCAAGTGTTGTTTATTTTTTATTTTCTTTTGTTTTTTTTTTTTTTTATTTATTTTTTGGTTGGAGCTGTTAAAGTTGTTGTCTTTGCTTTTGCTTTTGCGAGCGGTTTTTTATAGTTACATATCAGTTTTTCATTTTAACTTCTTTGCTTTCATTTGTTTTGCTATTTTGTAGCTGCATTTTGCATTGATTTGCTCGTTTTTTGTTTGGTAATTGTGATTTGTCGATTGCTCGACCATAATTATTTAATTATAGCAACTTAACGCACATGCACCGGATTCGGGAAGCACAGGGAAACGGGACTTAGGAGCAGAAGCAGGAGCCGTCGAAAGCCTTAGTCTTAGCCAGAATAGCCAGAACAGGCGCTTTTCTTTCAGTTTTCATTCAGTTTGCATTTTTTGTTTAACAATATTTGTTTCAAGCTGTTGTTGTTGCTGCTGTGGTTGTAGCTGCTGTTGCTGTTTGCATTGCGCTTAATGCTGTTAGCTCTTGCTGTTACTGTTACTGTTACTGTTATTGATGCATCTACTGTTACTTTAACTGTTACTGTTGCTGTAGCTGTAGCAGGATTTTGATGTCGGCGAGTGCAGGCAGCGCTAAAGCGTTTCTTACAGTTAAACGTTAAGAAAACCACAAAAATTCAAGAAATACAAATAAAAAGGAGATTAAAACAAAAAATGTATGAATCGAACGGAAACTAAAAGGCATTAAGATAATATATGTATATTTATAAAAGTAGCTTTATATAAATTTATATATATATATATATTTATATATGTATATATATATATATGTATATATATTATATGGTTCGGTATATTATGTAAAAATCTGTAGCTGGCCGAGGTAGCGTTTAATAAAAGCGCAGCGCACAAACAATATCATATATCAGACATACTTATATACTTATCTATGTATGTATATGCATATGTGTTTATACAAATGTACATACATATGCACATATTTCATACATATATCGTAAATATCAAATCAAAGTTTGGTGCGCGTTTCCACAGTGCATTACGTATGATAACAACCAAAGCCAATAAAGGATACGATCAACGATTACGATATACGATATACGATAACGACGAAAACGGGCAAAAGAGACCAGCTGGCAAAGACAGTTCGGTACTCGTACAACCTGTCTGGGCACACTTTTTTATTTTCTTTATACAAAGACCATCTGGGCAGACTCACCGTTTGTGGAGGGGAATGGCATCTTAGCTCAATATTCAGTAATTGCAGCATGCGTCGCATCGACGGCCGTTATTTTTTTTTTTAAATGAATTTCATAATTAAGCTTTTTCACGTATGTATGCATGTGCTTAAATTTTCATAGATTTTTGTTATTCAACACTAGATGGGTACTACTTTGGATAATGCGACTGGACTGCTCTAAAACTATGATAGATACTAGATACTAGTGGGTGGCATGTATATATGGAGTTGTACAATGGACGCTTATGAAGTGGTTGGGGCAATCAAACTGTCATGATTGATTGATTGATGATTTGATTGTAAATGCTACAATATTAAACATAGTCTTCTTATATACAACTTAAAGATGCATATACTTGTTGGAAAACGAATCTTAAAAACTTAAAGCTACGGCCTTAAGCTGAGACTACTGAATTTACACTTTTGGGGAGCGCTCAGTATAATTTGAAATAGGATCGGAAGCTCTGCTTTGCTTTAAAGCTTTAACTACGCAGTAGGGAGCTTTCAGTCGCCAATTTGGATCAATCGTTTCAGCCCATGCGTTAAAATGGAAAATACCAAAGAATAATATATCAAAGTTAAGCTATGAAACTACTAACAAAAACTACTCGTAATTACTTAACTAAGTAGATGGCAAAATTAAACTGCATAGACTTAGCGCTTAACTAAAGAACAAAAATTGAAATGATCATTGCTTGGGCTTTGGCTTTCAGTTTACTTTTTATCACTTTTTATATATATATATGTATTTGTATTTTTATCCTAACTGGTTTGTTCGTGGTTGTTTCTTTGTTTAATTTTTAATTTTTATTTTTATTGAATAACGATTATAAAACATTTCATTTTAATCTTAACAACATTCTTTTTCTTTGTTTTTCTTTTTTTTGTGTTTTAAGTTTTTTATGCCTGCGTGTTTTTAATTGTAGTCACAATATCTTATTATGTGTAATACTAAAATTTAGTTTTTCAGTAATTTTTTTTTGTTTTTTTTTGTTTTGCTTTATGCGTTTGCTGTATTTGTATCTGGTATATATTATCATTATTATGGTTTTTTTTTTTTAATTTTTCTTGCATTAAAGCATTTGAATTTCGGTCTTTTTATGCTGAGGATGTGTGGAAATTCCTTACAAAAAAGGTTTTATTTCGTTTATTTTTTTTATTTTTTATTGGTTTTTGTTACTGTTGTTAATGCATTGTTCGTGTTTTTTTATTTTTTTATTATTATTATAATTTAAGTGCTGTTGGCTGTAATTGATGCTGATATTTTTTGTTATTTTTCCTGTCTGGTTGCACGGCTAACTAAATTAAACTAATTTTATGTTTACTAATACTTGTTACAAAATTGATATATGAATATATATGTACATTGGTGTATATATATTCATATACAAGTAACGTAAGGCAAAATAAATTTACAAAGTAAAATATTTTGGCAAATTCTTTTTGAGGCTTCAAATAAACAAACGTAAGCGACAAAAAAATGGCCAAAAATTTGATTACACATTTATTTAATTTATTAATTAATTAATTTTTTTTCTTTTTTTTTTTTTTTTAGTATTATTTTATATATCTTTAAATCTCTATTTGCAGTCTTTGTCCTTAATAGAAATTTGTTAAGTTTCATATTTTTTTTTTGTTTTTTTTTTCTTTGTTTGGTTTTTGTTTGATAGCATTTTGTCTTTCTTGAAGCATCGAGAAGAGTGTGAGATGTGCTTTAGTTGTTAGTTTGTTACTGTTTAGGTTTTTGATTTAGTATTTCAATTATTTAGTTAAGATGCATGTAAGTAGGTATATTTGTAAGTAATTTGTATTTGTATTTTGTTGTACATAATTTTTTTATGTTCAATTGGATGATTTATTTTTAATATGTTAATAAGTAATTAAATTTAATGGAAAACTTCAAAAGATTGTTTTGGGTTTAAGTCGAAGGATAAAAAAGTGTGTCGCCATTCACGGTATTTGTTGTTTTTAATGTGTGGTTCTTTTTTTTATCAGCATTTTTCTTTAAGATAATTATGCGGTAAGTATAGTACTTATGTATCGTATTTAATTTATAAACGCTTGTAGTATTTTTTTTTGCAATTTTTTTTTTGTTATTAGTTGTCAACAACGATATGTTTGCTTCTTAATTCTGAACGCCCTAGCTTCTTTGGTATTTCATGCCTTTTGGATATTTAAGAAGTAGTCACGTGCTTTCAATAGCTCTTTAAATGCAGGCATTTGAGTCGCTTTGCGGCAGTCGCAAATACTCGTAAGCATGAACAATGTTCTCTCTGTTAAATAGTACTAAACAAAATACTAATACGAAAAACCAATGATATACTCTTAGCTCTAATTGCAACTAGTTGGCTGAGTAAGTGTTCCGAATGTGTGTGTCTGTGTGTCTGTGTGTGTGTGTGTTGGGATCTACAGTGCTGTACTCTGGCCTATATATGGTTTTACTAGAGTCTTCTAATTGAAGTCCACAACAGGAAATTCGCTTGGTCAATGTTGGCGAATTAATCAAACCAAGGACATACATATGTACTTCATTGAATGTTTAACTTCATAATAAGTTACAGACCGATAGCTCCTCCTATATGGAATGAGCCTCAGAATGTTGACTCTAGTAAGTGCATATGTAAGTATTACTAACTATTTTCAAAACTTAATTATTTGCAGCACATTAAATAGTTAGTTAGTAGTTAACTGCTGTATATATGTAAGTGGCTAGCATGATATTATACAGACCGAAGCTTGAGCTCGGAAAGTACTTGCAGTTGTATTTACATACGTGTGTAAGTTTCTGAGAATGTGTATGTGTTGGTGTTGGTGTTGGTGTTGGTGAGCTTAAGTTTGAGCGCAGTTTTTAGATAAGAGTAAACTAAGGAATTAGTTAAACTACAACAAATTGTACATGAATTAAACTGACAGTGTCTAAGAGTACGAAGAAAGGTTCTCTGCACACATACAAAAACCAATTACAATTACAATTACAATTACATATGTACAGGTCGGATTGCAACTGTTATACAGTTAAATAAAATACAAAATGATTCAATTTTTATTTCATTTTTTTCGCATTATCCATTGCGTTCTTTTTATTCGAATGATCAGCTTTTTTGGGGTTTTGTATACGTTTTTCTCTTGTTTGGTTTTTATCAGTATATATATATATATCTATTTTTTGTTGTCTTTCTTAAATTACCTATTGGTTTATACAATGTGAAATGACTAATATATTTTGCTGGGGCTTGAGTTTTACCATTCATTAGATCTATGTATGTATATATATACAATTTTGAATTGTTTAGAATTTATGATGCGCTTGTTTAAATTTAATTAAATTACATTTTGTGTTTCCCCTTTTTTTTTTTTTTTTTTGGTTTTAATTTTAATTGTATTTTTTAAACATATAATAACATTTTTTTTGCTGAACACATGTATTCCAAAATTTTTATTTCATGTTTACGTTTTATTGTTGTTCTTCTATTTGCTTTAGCTAGTTTTGTTTTAATTGTAGTGGCTCTCCGTCCTCTGTTTGTGTTTGAAAACAAAATTCTAGTAATTTCGAAAATTATAATTTAATGGCTGATCTCTCTTAACGTGCTCTCTCTCTCTCTCTCTCTAACTCTTTTATATTTAGTATACCTAGGTATTCGTGCTAGCTCCTAAGTTTTAAATATATATATATTCAAATTGCCTATATTAATGCTAAAAAAAAAACAACCTTATTTTACACACAATGTTTGTTTTTTTTTTTCCTTTCGTTTTCTAATGCTAAAATCCCTCACGATAAATCATAAAACTTAAGCTTAAGTAAGCGAATTCTTTTCTCTATAAATAATATATTTTCTTTTTGGTTTTTCTTTTGTGTTAAAATGTCTGGAGGTTGTTCTTTGCTTTGTTGCTTTTTAGTTCTATTTTATAAATACAGGATGTTTTGGTATGACTACATACATTACAATATATAATATGTAATTTACATTTAATGACATTTCAATTTGCATTTTGGTTATTTTCGTTTTATTGTTTTAATTATTTAGTTATATATATATGTATATATATATATATATATATATATATATTTTTGTTGTATGTTTATTTGATGCGTACAAAAATCCGATGAACTATTTTTCCAGAATTGCTATTTAAGAGGGTTGCAAGTGTGTTTTTTTTTAGTGTATTTACAACAGAGTTCTAGACACGCTACAGTGCAGCCAGTATAGTTGATATGGGGTTTTTAGTTTGGGCGGCGCTACATTTCGAAATTCAACACATCTTACTTGATATGAGTGCGTCTATCTCTGGGTGTGTGTCTATTTGAGATTAACATTCAAGGCTGACTAACTCCGTCTGCAGCTGTTGCGTAAGGCGAGCGTGCACTGTAGTTTGCTTTGTGTATATATTTTTTTTTTTTCATTTTTCATTGTTCAATTTTTCCATCTTGCTTTGCTTGCCGTTGCGAGAGCGCCTTTGAAATGCTAGTCAGATATTGTAGAGTGGGCAGCTGTGACTCTGTGAGAAGCGCAGAGAAGGATTCCTTAAGGCACTTGCACTTGCACTTGCACTGCTCCCCAGCCGCGAAACCAGCCAGTCAGTTTCTTTTGCTTTCTTAATCCTGCTTCTCTTCTCCTCTCTTCTCTTCTCTTCTCTTTTCTTGAAATTATTTTCATTTTGTTGCGCGCCCCTCGAAATGTTCTGCATTGTTGCAAAAAATTTGATTCGATGCCTGTGTTGACATTGCTGTGCAGCTGAGACTGTTGTGCGAGTGTGTGTCTGTGTGTGTGTGTGTTTGTTTGTTAACGGGGGTGGAGGGTTGGGGATGGGGATGGGACTTTGACTGCTCATTTGCCTGAATTTTGTGATTTTCGGTACTCGTTTCACGTTGTGTCTGTGTGTGTGGACGGTTTGCAAAGCATTAATATTAATGCTTGAATGCTTCTTCATCTTACCCTTGTCGCTTCATTTTACATATAATTAATTTCAATATTTTGACTATGTCCTTGCTGACAGTCCTGCTTCAATTTCTAAGCACATTTGTGTAACACACTCAAGAGTTAAGGTTGTTCTGAAACTTGGGAAGACATCTGCTGTGTTGGACCACACATATCTCGATTGAAATGGATTTCTTTATATTAATCGGATTTGAAGTTTTTTGGTACAGTTATGCAAAAGTCGAAGCTAGGCCGGATTTCATAAACAATGTTAGCATGTCAGCAAGGGCTTTGAATATGCGGCATGCCGCATACTATTATTATATATTCTGTATAAATAATCTTTTATTTCATAATATATTTCTTTTTACATGTATAAATATGGCGCATATATTGTTATAAATAATATATGCTATATCGCTTGTATAAATATGTGCCGCTGCTTTATATACAGTTATATACATAGATATATTTATCTACATATATATATATATAAATCTATGTATATATACTTATAATTTATAAGTAAATACAGTCCATGCAAATGCAAATTTGCATAGTTTCAGTCGACTTGTTTCTGTAGATTTAATATTTTTGGAATTTTCTTTGGTTTGGTAGACGGCATCCGAAATTTAATTGTGCTTCTGGGTGGGGGAAGAGTGGAGGTAAGCTGGTTAGGTGCGTGCAACAATGTCAACACATACACACGCGACGAAGCACGCACACAGATGCCAAAGAAAAAAGTGCATTATCTATTCAGAAACTCAATCCCGTCGGGCTGTACGGCAAGCAAATTTCAGTTTAATATTGTTTTGCAGATTTTATATTGTGATTTATCGAACTCACATTTGAAATGATCTGTCCATACAAAATGTATATGGTGATGTGTCTGTGTCTGTGTCTGTGTCGGTGTCTGTGAGTATATGTACATGTTTCTCATTGTACTCAATACATACGTACATACATGTTTGTACGTATTTATTATGCTTTATTTTAAAATCATAAGAGCGTTTGCCTTCTTCCTTATCTCCAGTATCTAGTATTTTCATATTCTCCTCTTTTTTCTATATTTGTATTATTTCAGTGACTTTTTATATGTATAATATTAGTTTCATTTAATTGCAGTCGTTTTTTATATATTTATATATATATTTTTTTGTTTTTTGTTTTTTTTTTTGATTTCTTTAGTTAATTTCGTGATCAATTGTTGGTGATAATGAATATTTGTACTTTTTATTTCGATTTTATTCGGGGGGAGTTTTAAGCAGAATGTTTTCGCAGGTTCGCTTTATACATCTGTACATTCTTACATACATGTATTACATATATGTATGTAGTAAGTACTATGCTTGATTTAATTCCCATTGTGGGTGGGCGGGTTAGTTAAGCTTGGTTTGTTAGGTAGTTGGGATAGTTAAGTACATGAATTTCTTTTTAGATTTAGTGTAGTGAGTTAGTATTACTAGAGAAACTACTGTCGTCGCCGACTACAAGTTGGGAACACTCATACAACTAAACCAAAGATCAATGCTGGTGTCGTTTCAGCTGAATAAAGTCATTTATAAGACGCGACTTTTTGGTACAGTGGGGTACAGACAATTCCTATACGAACTCTTTTGTATGTGTATTTGTGTATTTGAAGTTAACATCGTTTTGGTATTTAGATTATTTATAATGCTGTCACAGTTAAAAGCATTTCTTATCTGCTTATAAGTATATGAATTGAAATTTTTGATTACATATAATATTACGGCAGTTTTCACTATGGATTTACGTTAACGCTTTTGTCAATGTTGGTGAGTGTTGTAAAATGTTCAATTCTAATAGTGGCTATCCTCAATCAGGAGTCATTTTATACAATCTTTACCCCTAATAGTTTATGTACTTTAAGCATAAGTACGGAAATGAACATTGGGATTATCCATTTTCATTTGCTTTCAGTATCAATTTAGTCGGTTAACCTGTCCTATTGTAGGCTAAGTGGAGTTAGGATATATCTGATACTATTGTAAGGCTCTATTGTTATTGTACTCGGCATAAAAAAATATTGAGTAAGGCAATCACCAAGTGAATTGCTTGAACTGATCTCATACTGGACGTTGATATACTAACGAACAGTACATTCAAGTGGCCCAACGATACCAAGCACGGACTTGTTAGCGAATTTCTAAAGTTTCGGGCTTCATTTCCTATGCGGCTTTAATGTGAGTGTGAGTGTGTGTGTGTGTGTGTGTACGTGTGTGTGTGTGTGATGCCTAATTGTATGTACCCTTATTTGATTTTCTCGTTTGCATTACGGTTCTCTCAATTTCATTTGTGTGATTCAATTAAATTTAATATGGATTAAATGTTTGTTTTAATTTATTTATATAGATTTTTGTTTTTTTTTGTTTTTCTTTTCGATGTTTTTATGTGTTTTAAATTTAAGTTATTGTTTACTTTACGCATTAAATTATTAATATTATTTATTTATACATATATATATATATATATATATATACATATACATATACATATACATATACATATATATATATATATATAATATTAAATACATACATATTTATATTAATTTCTGTTTGTTTTTGTATCCTTTTCTTTTGTAATTTTGTATTGTTAAATTTAAGATTTTAATTTAATTTAATTAAATTTAATTAAATTTAGCAATCGCTTTAATTTGTTTTGTTATTTGTTCTACTTAAATTAAACTTAAACAGCATTTGTAGTCGTTTCTGGCATCCAACGTAACACTTCACAAGGCCAATCTTACACCACCTAACATCATATTAACTAGCCCCATATTATATATATATGATACATACAGATTCATGTGTTGCCAAGTGATCCATTCATTTACCAAAGATACATAAGTAATATACGTAGTATAGATTATATAGATACATATTTATATATATTAATAATACATATATATATTTTAATATAGATGTGGAATGAGACATACATATATATACATATATAGGACATATCGCGTATATGTGGGATAGAGCAAGAGAGCGCGCGCACGTGGATAGAAAAAAAAGAGAAAATAGTTTAATGCTTATAAAAAAGTCAGCTTCAATTATTTACGATTTGAAAGATTAGCATAACAATATTGAGTTTGATAATACGATCCACTGATCAGCTGATCCAGCTGAAAGTGCCATTTTACATTGTATGCAATTACAACGAAGAGAGGTGAATATATATACATACATATATAGAAATATATGTCAGGTTTTCGACTGATTTCATTTGAGCCACACTTTCAACTCACTTAATAGCTTGTTGAACGTATTGTTCGCTCTTTTTTTTTTATAAAAATAATATGTTTTATTAGCTTTTACGATTAGAACATTTCTATTCTTTTTCTATTTCTGCTGAGCGCCTACTAGTATTGCAAAATGTCACTTTCAGCTGGTGTCATTGTTATAGTATAAGGATAAGCTGCAGGTTTTTGTGCTTGTGCAATAGATAGGAATCGAGTTTTGTGCTCAAGACAAAGAGAAAGACTGGGAGATATACATATATATATATATATATAGAGAGAGAGAGAGAGAGTGAGAGAGAGAGATAGTGACAGAGTGAATTGAAGAAGGCAAGAAATGAAGATGAAGATAGAGATAGAGATAGTGATAGAGGAGATAGAGCTTAGCTATCTGCTCAGTTTGGAAATGTTGCGCTTTTAGTAAGCATACGAAATGTTTGACGAATTCATTTTGGTTTGGTTTGGTTTGGTTTTGGGGATTAAAGTGGGCTAGTGTGCGAGTCAGACTGATGGTGAAGAAGGGGGGGTGGGGCTGTTAAGAGGAGGTGAAAGATAGCGAACACTTACCCAGTAGTCAAACGTCGGTCTCGATGCTAACAGCGAGCGCATTGTTGTGCCTCATTGTGAGACTGCTGCCAGCGCTGCCAGTTGCCACATTGACGCTTATTGTTGACTGTAGCTGCTTGAAGCCATTCTGCTGATGCTGCTGCTGTTGTAACTGCAGCTGCTGTAACTGTAATTGCTGCTGCTGATGCGGTGATGTCGCTTGCAGCTGCATCGGCGTGGCTCCCAAAAATGGAGCAGCTGCTACACTGCGTCCAGGATGTGTTTCAGTTAATCCCGGCGTCGATTCAACACCATCGTCCAAATCCATCATATCCGATGAGGACTCAGACAACGATGATTTCTTCAAGTGTTGACCTACTTGTAGTTTTATGCATTTGTTTAGTGTTGTTGTTCAACGTTGTTGATCGTTGTTGTGGTTGTTGTTGTTGTCGCAGTGTTTTTAGTTTTTTTTTTTTTTTTTTTGGGTATTAAACAAAGTAATTGTGTGTTTGTGTGTGTGTGTGTGTGTGTGTGTGTGTATGGTTCGAGTGTTACAGTGATTGTTGACGGGTGACGGAAGGGCGTGGAGGATAGTTGGGGATTCATTGGATTGCGTTCGGTTTCGTTGGATTACACATTGAATTGAATTTTGGATATGGATTGGTTTCGGATTGTGGAATATTTGATTACAAATAATTGTTTCAAGTTCAAGTTCGATAGCGATAATTATCGAATTTGCCATACGATTTGACGGAATAAAGAGAGAAACAAAAAGAAGAGAGAGAGAAGAGAGAAAGAGGAGATCACACATACAGTTGTAATGTATTAATTACAAAAATGCTTTTTGTTGTAGTTCTTGTTACACACAAAACACACAGTACGTGTAATGTATACGTTTTTGTAGGTCCATGTAGTACACACAGTGTTGCCACATGCGCGAGGCAGCAACATTCACACACACTCACATCTGGCAACACGGCGTGGCGCTGATGCGTACAATATGCGGTACGGCTGGTACTGCAACGCCGCCGCATCAAGCTTTCATAATGCCTACGATTCGTTTCTTTCTTCGTAAATGTTTCTATTTTTATTCAACATGGATTCTATTTGCACTAGATATGCAGGCGACTGTGTGTGTGTGTGTGTGTGTGTGTGTGTGTGCGTAATGTACGTATGTGAGTATGTGAAGTAGTGAGAGGTAATTGGTTTATGTGTTTGTGTGAGTGTGTGAGCGTGTGTGTTAATGTATGAGTGTGCTTGTGGTTTTACTTTGAGACCGTCCAGTCGAATGTGATTATGATACGAGTAGAGTGGAAGATATCGAGGCACAGTGCACATTTCAACTTACCTAATGTACCTGGCAAATATGGACAACTAGTAACATGATTAAAGTTTTGGCTCTGCATCTCCTCCTGATCCGTTTCGCGGTGATAGAAGTAATTGAAATTACTGACGATAACCGGTACTGGCAGTGCGATTGTCAGCACACCAGCAATAGCACACAATGATCCCACAATTTTGCCCCAAACGCCGACGGGTCTGTTTTTTTTTTTTGGTTTTTGTTTTTGTTTTTTTGTTTAATCGTTTATCGATATCAATTTATTAATTTCAGTTTCAATTCGTTTCATTTATGAATTTGTTGCATATCGTGTGTCAAACGAATTTCAATGCAGTACATTTATCCAATTTGTGTTTGTTCATTTCCATGTTTTTTCCGTATATGTTTTGTTGGCGTTTTCCGATATTCATATTTATTGGGTATTGAATTTTTTGTTATGGATTTTTGATGCGATTGTTTTTTTTTTTTTTTTTTAACAGTTGTTTATTTTTATTTTTTACGTTTGATATTTTTTTTTTTGATTTTGTTGTTGTGATTAAATTGATTTGAGGTATAGATATATATATATATATATTTATATATATTTATATATAGATTTTATATATTGGATTTTTGTTTGTTTGTTTTGGATGAAGCGAGCGATGTTAACGAACGAACGATAAATAAAATGAAAATACAAATATATAAGAAATGTAAAGTAAAACTCTCGTTTTGATTTCAATTTTAGTTTTTAGGTTACATTTTGTTTTTTTTTTTTTTTTTTTGTATATCAGTGATTGGCATTATAGAATATGTACGTATACAAATACGAGTATATTTGATTATAGGCAATAGCAGTAGAAACAGTAAAACGAAATAATAGTTTAGCAAAGAGTACTCGAAATTAGGCACAACACTTAGAACAAGTAGCTTTAGGAGTGGTTTTTATTTTATTTTTATTTTTTTTTTTTGCTTTCGCTTTGGGTTCTCTTTTTTGTTATTTTATAAGTAAATATGTAAGTATGTGGATATATAAATATTTTTTGCTTAGATGGCATAGTTGAGTATTGAGTATATGCGTGTGTGCGTGTGTGTGTGTGTGTGTGAGCGTGTGTATATATATACATATGCATTGCATTTTGTGCGCGAGAAAGTAACACAGGTGTACAGCAAGTTGAAGCGAGTGCGGGTGAGACATCAAGAAAAGTTGTGTGTATGTGTGTGTGTGTGTGTGTGTGTGTGCATGTGTGAGTTACGAAACTTTTTGTGACAGAGCTACTCAACGTTAGCCGCGACAATGGGGCGGGGCAAGGCAGAGGTGGAAATGGTTGGGGTCAGGGCGGGAGCATGAAGCAGGCAGCGGGTGATGTGGCATTATAGAAGCTGCTGCTCATTATTGGATGCGTTGGCTGAGGCAGCGCTTTTGGACTTGACTGTTTGGATTTTACTTAGGTACGGTCACGGCTAAATAACTTTGTATGTGTGTGTGCGTGTGGGTGTGTGTGTGTCTGCTGTTTTGTTTGGCTGGATAAGTGGTTTATTTGTTTTGGGGCATGCAGCATGCGTTCAAAATAAGAGCAGAGTTAAGTAAATTGAGCAAAAGGTGTTATCGGTATCGGTATCGCTATCGCTATCGATATTAGCTAAAGCCATTAGCCCAAGCTGCATCTGTTGCAAGGGTCGTGGCATACTGCACTAAATATACGCAAGTTAAGATAGTATAAGAACTTCTGACTTCAGTGTTCCGCGTTTGTGTTCGTGTGTAGTGTGAGAGTGTGAGAGTGTTGATTTGATGGAGTTGTCGATGAGCGAACGCTGTACACTGGTGTACAGTGCCAAAAAGATGAGAGTTGTGATTCTAGAGTTCTGTGTGTATGGGTTTTATTTGTATCTTTGTTGGGTTTTTTGAACTAAACAACGACACAACGTTACATTGATAATGATAGAAAAACTGGTTCATTTGATAGAGTTTTTCCAAACATTTTGTTCAATTGCGTTTTCACTTTAGGCAAAGGCAATTTGCGCAACCAAAAGTCGGGCAACTGCAAATGTTGCTTTTGCTTAAGGTTATCGGTTAATATAACCAGAACATAACGGTACGCAACGCAACGCAACGCAATGGAACGGTACGGTACGGAACGGAACGGAACGGAACGGTAACAGAACACAGTGGCAACACAAGATATAATTAGACGGTTAGGTAGATAGGCAGGTAATTAAGTGTGTATAAGTAGATCTCACAAAATAGCTATAAAACTTAATAGAAATATGGTAAATCTCTTTAGTTTGTGGCCAAAATGAGGAGCGAAACGAAACGAAATGAAATCGAAATGAAATCGAAATCGAAATTAACTAAAACGAAACAAACCAAACAAAACGAAAGAAAAAGAAAAAGCGCAGCGATTCAAACTTTGTGGTAAATGAAAAATCGAAAATCTATGCGGATTAGGCAAACAAATGTTGTAAGTATTTTTCTCTTTTCATCATTTCTGGGTGAGTATTACGAACTTTGGTTAGTAATTGATAAGAAAGAACTGAAAAACGCTTGGCGAAATACTGTACAAATAATGGACAACAGTTGAGCGCAACTAGCACGCACAATGTGTAAACAAGAATATAAAACTGAGAATCAATAACATAATCATAAACAGGAACATAAACAGAATTGTAATCAGAAAAGTTAGAATTGTAATTGTATAGATTTGCATACGTCATGTCACCATATCCAACGGTGGTCATGGTAACGACCGCCCACCAAAATGCATCGGGTATGGACTTGAAGAAGGAATTTTCGCTTCCAGCTTCCGCAAAATAAACAGCCGATGAGAAGAGTACGACGCCTAAAAAAATTGATGGGAGAAATTGCTTTGCATTGGTTCCGACTCGATAATATATCATAAACATAAGTGTTTTTTTTTTTTTTTTTTTTTTTTTAAATTATTAAATATATATTGTTTTTTTTTTTATGTTTAAACTTTTTTAAATAAAAAAAATAATTTGTAAATAAAAACAGTATTGTATTGGGCTTTGGTTGCCGATATGGCTGGGCGTCCGGCAAGTCCTTGTCTGTGGGATAGTCTCGGGCTGGATACGTGTGAACGGTCCGGCAGGTAATACTCTCTATGTGTGTATGTGTGTGTCAGAGTGTGTGTATGGCTGTGTGTGTGTGTGTGTGTGGCAGTGTATTCTGTAGAACGTGCTATACAATGTGTGAGGTGAGCTGGTTTTCTTATGAGCCGGGACATTGCGGACAAAACGGAATATGGTGTGCAACTTGAATCGGAACCGGATACTTTGTAGCGA
Source organism: Drosophila nr. perissopoda 5 BK-2023a (assembly GCA_035044105.1). Taxonomy (NCBI): domain Eukaryota; kingdom Metazoa; phylum Arthropoda; class Insecta; order Diptera; family Drosophilidae; genus Drosophila; species Drosophila nr. perissopoda 5 BK-2023a. Next base: position 4,862,551 of record JAWNMK010000620.1, on the reverse strand, counting down.
TTTCATTTGAAGTGAGGTGTACAAACCCGCCCACTTAGCTGCACAGCATTGTGTAGCACGCTTTCCAGATTGGCTAAACCTGTTTAACAACGCTGTTTATTGGGAAGATTTGAGTTTTGGGTTCTATTTAAAATGACGTGACAATGAGAAACTGAGCCGCGGCATTCCCAAGCAGAAAAACGAGTGGGCTGGCCTATCCAATAGTGGGCGTGGCAATTGGTTGAATCGGTTTCTGGTGCGCTTAGCTCTGGCCAAAAAATATGGTGATATCTCATTGATCAACGACGACGACGACGACGACAACGAAGAAAACGACGACGGCGACAATGGACAAATGTTTCAAATTAAATTATTGATGGATATATATTTTTTTTAAAATTAATTAGTTATATTGCTTGTGCGTGATATTCGACTAATGGGATGGTTTATTATTCTGCTTGGGGTACTGGAAACTCAAGAACAGAAATAGACAGAACGAAATTAATAACGTGAGAACCGAAATGCAGGACATGCTAAACACAAGATCAAAACCAAAAAAAAAAAATAAAATCAAAAAGAAAAAGAAAACGAAAAAAACGTGGTCGAAAATAAAATAAAAAGTGTTCTTGACTTTGGCATAAAATGAAAATCAAACAAAAGTTATGGTAACAAGGAAAAGAGTTCAAATGAAAATGAGAATCGCGCATTTTGTTAAACCGTTAACGAAATCGTTAGGTATAGCAGGTGAGCGACAAAGAGAGCGTTAAACAGAGACAGAGATAGAGAGAGAGAGTGAGAGAGAGAGAGAGAGAGAGAAAGAAAGAAAGACGCAAAAAGAGGGCGAGAGAGTGTAACTGGGAAGGGTTACAGCGGGCGATTACGATCACAACACTGAACGACGACAAAGGACGACGATGCAAAGACAACGATGATCTGAATGTCACATGAAATTGGGCTCTATACAAGGCACAGATAGTACGACTAGATACAGATATAAACACACAGAGTATAGATACAGATATATGGAGATAGAATTAGCTTAGCTCGTTTGTTTACAAAATATATATATAAAATAGTTGTAGTAGTAGTAGTAGTAGTAGTAGTAGTTGTAGTAATAGTAGTAATATTAGGTATTCAAGACACATAAAATAGGTATTTATATACATATTTTGACATAACTGTACATAAGAGAATTACGGGAAATACGCCTAAGATCTCAAAAACTTTGGAAATTTAAAATATCAGTTATAACTGACAAGTTTGCTCGAGGGATACAAAGAGAAAGTTTTGGAATCGGGTATGATATACAAGTATGACATTGCAATTGAATTGCGACAGAGTCGTTGTGTTCTTAAGGAACTCATTTATACAACGATTTATTAGTTAAAAATCAAACTAAATATGCTCGGAGAAGGAGGGTGTGTGAGTGTATGTGTGTGTGAGAGAGAGAGAGAGAGAGAACAAAGTATCATTTTGCTGGACAGAGAATCTAACATACACAAAGAATAAAGTGGGACACTGAACAAATGCACTCGTAAATGAAAAAATAGTAAGTGAAAGACAGAGACAGAGAGAGAGAGAGAGAGAGAGAGAGGAGAGAGAAAGAGATATAAAATAATTTGTAGCGCTATGTTACATGGAGCAGTTAATAACTCAATTAGTTGGGTAGACACACAAATTGAGCAGCGGAGTTGCAGTTAATTTGTTTGATTTTTTTTTTTGTATTTTTTTTGGTTTGTTTTTTTTTTTTGGTTGTTGTTATCATTGGATTGATGCAGATGTAATGTAAGTTGTACCTCATATCACCATATCCCACCGTAGTCATGGTCACCACAGCCCACCAGAATCCGTCGGGTATGGACTTGAAAAACGAACTCTCGCTGCCAGCCTCCGCAAAATAAACCGCCGATGAGAATAGTACAACGCCTGGGCGCAATTTTAAACAGAGATCAGCGATAGATTAGTTTCAGTTTCAGTTTCACTTATGATTATGTATACATATATTTATTTATTGGATGATTTGAACAGATATTGAGAAATAGAGGGAGTATTTCAATTAGTTGTTTTCTGCTTGGGTCTGAGCGCTGATCATCGTATGTTTCATCTGCATTGCAACCATTTATAAAGCCTTAAACATTAATTGCAATTTGTGAATATGAATGGGAACCCCAAATGTTTTTCAGTGTAGTGTATAGTATTAAGAATCTCATTTTCGGGTGCTCTTTAGTTGATTTGACTTTGACTCTCGACCAATGATCGACTTGGGATTCGTTTTGTTTCCCAAAACGAAAAAAAAAAAAAAAAAACTACAAGATATACATACATATGTATATGTATATGAAAGAGTTCGCTTACTTTCATTTTATACGTTACATAAGATTATCAAAAACATCGGATTATTCATAATTTTTTGCATAATTTATTTAGTTTTTTGTGATATTTTTATTCTATTCTGTGCAAAAACTATAAAGAAATGTGTTACAAAAAGATATTTCAAGTGATTAAACGTTTCAAAACTGTGTGTAAATCACATTATAGAGCAAGTATGTTTGTCTGTGTGAGTGTCAGTTGTACCTTGTTCTATATATAAAAATATATATATTCATGTATGTCTAATGGGATAAAGTGTATATCATTGTTTTGTGTGTTAGTGTGTTTGTTTGTGTGTGTGTGTGTGTGTGTCACATAAATATATCGCAAAATATTACAAATCGAAATTAAGGGAAATGCTCACAACGAAAATCGTCGGTTAATACCGAAGTTCTAGTGCACAAATGTCGATCCTTCTTTCCGGGTCTTTATCATAGAGCTCTAAAGCGTCTAGCTCAACATTTGTGCAGTACTACTAATCAGCGCAATAGATAAACGACATGTTATCGATTTATCGAATAATCAACTAAAAGTAACCTTTTCAGGTTATGTTAGTAATACATCTAGATTGCAACTAACTATATAGAATATCACATTATATAGTTTGGTAGCTCGAGTTGTTCACAGATTTTGTAATTTTTATCTTTTTTTTTTTGATAATTGTTATAGAGATAAACAGAAACTAGCTAATTAAGTACTTTGTACAATATGATATACATACATTATTTGTAAATTTTAGTTAATATGATATATGTATATATATATATATACTACTACGGCAAGGCAAATAATATAAGAAATGTAAATCAAAAGAGAGACAAAAACATGAAGACACCTAGTTCCTGTTGAAATCGGCCGCATCGATGCTGATGCACATACATACATGGTTGCCCCATTAGTGATTTTATAGCTTTCACCCATCTATATAGTACATACAAACAAGCACCATGTGAGTTTTGTAAAGTTATGATAAGCTAATTTGGCGTGTGGTCTTTTTTAAATATATATATATATATGTATATATATAGATGCATTTATACATATGGTAAGTACATAAATAATGCTCTATATAGCAGGCGCTAGTATTTTGGCTAAGTATCCTGCACTTTTTGTAAGCTTTAAAACTTAATACAACAATAAATATAACGAAAACACAAACAAACATAATTCAACGCAATGCAAAGGAACTGAACAGCCTCATATACATTTACTTTAAATAAACTGTTTTTTTTAATATACATTGTATGTAGGATATATAAAGAAGTATACTATATATATCATATACACATATATAATGGTTAGAGTTAATAATTCAACGGATACAACAAACAAACAATAAACTAAAAGCCAAAGAAACGACATCAATAACAGCGTAGATGAAGTTACGTTTACAAATACGATTACGATAACAGTTAAGATTACGATTACGATTACGATTACGATTACGGTTACGGTTACGGTTACGTTTACGTAATGCGAAATAACTTGATTATGTTAAGACGTGAACAACAATTCAAAATATGTATAGGTAAGTATATATTAAAGATATGTTTTTTTGTAGTTACTTCTCATTTTCTAAAAAAATTCGCATTTTATATAATTCGATTATGTTTCTAGTATGTTTCTAGTATTTTCTAGTTTGTTTTCCTCTGCTTGGACAATTCAACGCTAAGAAGTGTGCCAATTTTAAGGCATTTTGTGCGCAGTTTGTGCAGAATACAGATTTATAGAACAGAATAGGTAATATCCATAGAAATGATAGATTGTGAGAAAAGAAAAATGATTGAAAATAGTATGTAGAGTATAGGATGTAAATGCTTGTAACATTAGATGGATAGTGAACTGCAACAAAATACGTTCGGGCCTTAAAATTGCCAACGACTAAAGCGGGGGGCGTTTATAAAAACCATGAAAATTGTGTTTTTACTTTGTCAAAGTATATCAGGAGTAATAGACTAAAATTCGAGTACATTGACATTGATTGTTTGTTCTCTAGCCAAAAGACGATCAAAAAGATATAGTCATACATATATCTAATGCATATATATATTAATTGTACTGTTACGGTTACTGTTACATATGTATATACTGGTACCGAATAGCTATGTAAATCTGTTCCGGGCCCATATAAAAAAAATATAAACTGTGGCAGGTATATATTTAAGTATTACTTATGCTAATTAGTAGACGACAATAATTTATGGTAAATACGTAGTGAATAAATACTCGTACACGTACACATATACATGTGTATAAGTTGTATACGCATCGATATTGAGCTCTAGAGGCACCTAAATGTATGCTGCGTCGGGTTTTAGCTAGATAAGCTACTCGTATTATGTAACTAAGTGGTAAGTTTTAGTTTAGTTTAGTTTAGATTGGTTTAGTTTAGGTATATTTATATATATAGTATATATAGAGTAGTAAATTGTATAAACATGTTTAATTCTTCAGTTAGTATTTTCATGTATACGTAATATATACCGTTATTGTTAGGCAGTAATTAGCATTAACTATATTGTATAGTATATTACTTTAATGTAAGGTTTACTTTAGTTTAGCTTGTACTTGTACTTTGATCATGATGCATTATAGTAGCCATATAGTAGCACAGATTCGCAAGTAATTTACTTTAACTGTGCTTGGCTCTTGTCCGATATCAACTCACAAACTGACATACAGAAAAGATCATTCGACCGAAAGATGATCTTTATAATATGGTTTTAAGCTCTGGGGCTTGGTCGGGTTTTGGGTTTGGGTAATTGAAATGACAAATCATAATTGTTAAAAAGCATATAAATTTACTTAGTATTAGTTCGCTCGACATCGATATAGAGTACGTTGCATTTGGCGATTAATTTTTTTTTTTTTTTTTTTTTTTTTGTATTTTTTTTTGTGTACGAGGACTGTTGTAAACAAATGGTGAGTATTTTAAAATGTGCTGGCTGTTATGTACTTAATTTATATAATGTATACCTAAAGTTTGCTGTAGTTGTTTGTTATTGTTAACTGTTGTTGTTGTTGTTTTTTTTGTTTTTTTTTTTAATTGGGAGGAGGAGTTTTTCCTAACGTTGTGATATTCCAAAACAGTAAATATGTTGTTAACAGGTCTGTCTGAGTTGTGTGTGCTTTGTTTAGTAAGAGTTTTGTTAGGGCAACAAGTTAAGTTATAAGGTCGCTGGTCGTAAAGGTCATTGTTAATATCATAATAGATTGGTATATTGGTTTGGTACATAAGTAAGCAGTTTTGTAGGTAGGTGTAAAATATAATATATAGTGTGTGTGTGTGCTTTGTTTTTGTTGTGTTTGTTGTTTGCTTGTTTTCTGTTGTTGCAATTGGTTTGTTTTGGCTGTTTTGTTGTTAACTTACCTATAAATAAGAAAAATATAAGTAAACCTAATTCCCGCATTGAGGCTTTCAGAGTTCGTCCTAATATTTGTAAACCCTTCGAATGCCTAGATAACTTAAATATTCGAAATACTCGAACTAATCGTATCACTCGTAATATTGCCAAGGACATAGCCTGATTCGATGACTTGTCCTAAAAATTTATAATTATTTATAGATTTGTATATTGATTTGTATGCAACAGATGTAAGTAAGTAGTATTTCATATAGGTAAGTATATATAAGTAGAGTATGTATATATATAAATATATATATATAGATATATATATATATATATATATGGTTGTATTGTATGTATGCATGTGTGAGAGTGTGTGCGACTTGGTTACTTTAAATTCGTGTTATGTAGTTTAGTTTAGTTTAGTTTAGTAAGTTAGTAATATACAACAATTATTCGTACTGTTACGTTTGTACAAGAGCACTAGGATAGGCATTTAAATGTACATAAATATCAAGTATTTTACGTAGGCAAAAGCATTGCTATCAAATCATAAGCTGGTTATATAATATGTACGTATTTATTTATATGTTCAATGTCTGTCTCATTTGAGTTAACACATCCATATTTGTAATGTAAGTAGAATGGAAAATCAAAATCATAAAATTCAATACAGGCAGTTTTATCATCAATTTATTGTTACTTATGAACAAAACCAAACAACGCGACAATTCGCTTATTGCTTTTTTCCGTGTATTTTTTTTTTTTAGTTTTTGTTCAATAATTTGTAGGCAAACAAAAACAATACTAATACAATTATTTTGTTAAAATACAATGTACATGTTTCTTGCTTTTGTAACAGTGTATTTATGTGTAGTTGTGCGTATCTGTGTGTGTGGTTGTGTGTGGTTGTGTGGGTGTGTGTGTGTGTGTGTGTGTTTGTGATTTAGCATTGCAGTTTTGGCCAAACAAAATCTCATACCTGTGGACTGACTGGCGCTTTTGGAAGATTTAACGTATCCTCCTCTTCGGCAACGACAGTCGCTAGTGTTATAAAGTACGGAATGATGGCGATTATGTCGATAACATTCATGACATCCCTGCAGAAATTTAATTTGTTCGGACATGCGAGGAACCTGCGCGGGCGCGACAAAAAATAAAACAATGTGATGTCACAAAGAGAGAAAGAGAGAGAGAGAGAGAGAGAGATAGCGAGAGAAAGAAAGAGAGTGAGAGAGAGAGTGAGAGAAAGAGATGGAGATAGAGTAAAGTTTAGAGACAGACATGAGACAAGTAAAAGAAATAGAATGATAGGGGGAGAGAGAGAGAGAGAGAGAGAAAGATAATGGTTGAGACACAGAAAGTTTTACAGCGAAACGGAGAAAAAAAGAGCAAAAAAGAAAAACGTACAAATATTGCATATATATGTATATCAACATGTTCTATCAATCATAAGATCATTATAAACTAAGCGATAACAAGTGTTATAAATAATATAGCCAAACTACTCAACTAATATATGTAGATACCCTGTGAAGAGTAACTGCCACATCATTTATTCTCTTGCACTCTTTTATTGCAAGAACAATTAAGGCCTGACTGAATATAATTACAAGAGCTACATGGAACATCAAGATGGTGACATATCTAAGGTTTTTAATTCTAATTTTAGGTAAATTTCATTTATTTACTACTCTCTGGCAAAAAACATTGAAGACAATCGTAATTTAAGAAGTGATCTTAATTAATTTTTAGAATATATTTTATAAGAATAATGTTAGTGTTAAAAAAAGTTATATATATATATATATATGTATATATATATGTATATTCATTTAACTGCACAAAATATAATTTTCCTCTCTTTCCTCTCATTTGAACCTCTGTATTTTATTGGAAATCTGTTAATAACCTAAAGCTAATCGTGCAAGAATCTGAACTTATTTAATACCCTACTTTAGACTTATAAGCTATGTTTGTTTATGTACATGATGTAAAGATTGTGATAGAATTCATACCTGACAGTTAGTTCAAATGTAAACCAAATAATACATAACGTTTCTATAAGGAAGAAAGGATCTGTGATGTCAGGCACCTCGTCTTCCTCGATTTTTGTCCATTTGTTGTTGTATTGAACACCTGCAATTAATTATGTAAAATTGTACGAACACATATCAACGATTTATTAAGCGTGAGTATTGGCAATGATTATAAGTGGTTTTTTGTTTCTTAAGAGTATTACGCACCTTGTAATGCTTAAATTCGGGTAATGTTTCTAGACAAAATATAACAATTGATAGCAATATAACAAATACACTAATTATGGCTACAACTCTGGCGGCTTGCGAGCTCTCTGGGTACTCAAAGAGAAGCCAGACTTTTCTTTGTTTCTCATTATCCGGTAATGGTCTTTCTTCCTCTTTAATAAAGCCTTCATCCTCTCTGCGCATAAAAAAGTAGAAAATCAAGTATATTTTCAGGTTATGTAAGCACCTCAATATTATGTGTATGTGATTGAGTAGATGTGTGGGTGTGTGTGTGTGTGGGTGTGTATTGAAGCTTAAAGTTGCTTAAAAAGTGGATTTATTTTATTTATTTATATCATTTTTTGTGTTTTTTTTTGTGTTTTTTTGTGTTTCTTTTTTTTTTTTTTTGTAGCCCTAAGCAGCGATTTGGTTTGGCAGCCAATTGCAGAGCTTGACAATCACTAATCTCTAATCATTATATACTTTTCGTAATCGCTTATTGAAATCGATATTCTGAAACTGAAAATGATGACATAAGGGTATTAAATACAGTTAGTTGTGTTGAGGTGTTATCAAGAGTTGTAGGAAGTGTTTTTGACTGCGAATTATTCATTTCTTCTTCTCTGGCCTCTTCTTCATTTTATTGGGTCGGCTTCTTTGGGTCACTCTCGCTCATTCTGGACTCTCACGGTTCCGGCCACCCTTTGTACCGTATGAACAAAATTTTAAGCTGGTGGTCAAGTGATTAACAAGTGAATTCGACAACGTCTTCCAGTTTGCTATTCGCCATTCTCTCGTTCGTTCCGTTATTGTTCTTGTCTGCTGTCTGTTTGTGCGTGTATGTATGTGTGTGTGTGTTTGTGTGTGTGTGTGTGTGTGTGTGTGTGTGCGTGTTTGTGTGTGTCTTTTGTGTGATATTTCCTTTTGTTATACCTTGAATGCAATTCCCATGAAAACCACATAACATGCGTGACGTGACGCTCAATAAACTCCAACAGTTGTCAATTGACTGAATAACCACAAAGTCAATAACAACATATGTAAATAGTAAACAACAATACGAGCATGTATGTGTGTGTATGTGAATGTGTGTGTGTGTGTATGTGCATTGTTCATAGTTTCATGGAACACTCCAAGAATTATCACATTTTGTGGCTGTTACTTGTGTCAGGATTTCAGACAGTTCAAAAACTGCCAGTGGAAGTATCGATTGAATAATATGTTCTCAGCATTTGGGTAAGCGTATAAGCTCTTTAAAAGTAATCCTTCTTTTGATTGAGGTATATGTAATTAAATTCAAAAGTTTCAGCTTTTGCACATATCGAAATCCTTCTTAAGATGTGCAATAAATTTGTATATTCGATTACTGTAGCAGATAAATAAGATAGTTTACTTTGCTTACTTCAACTCAGCTGCAAACTAATTACAATTACTGAATAGGTAAGCAAAGCTGCTAATTACTATTTATAGCTCTATGTGTGTGTGTGTGTGTGGGTGTGTGTGTGTGTCTTAGTCAGGTTTCTAGGTGCCGTGTTGCATGCCTTGTGAGTGGGGGGTTTTAGGAACTTAGTTCAACAATTTGCTGCCGCCAATAGGCAAAACCAATTCGCTCTTTGCTGCACTCAAATATAAGTTTGTTTGTTTTTGTAGTTTTTTGTAGTTTTTGTGATTTTGTTTCATTTGAAATATATATATATATTTTTTTTGTTTTTGAATTTTTGTTATTTGGGTGGGGGGGAGGGGCAACCGGCTTACCTGAATTTATTAATTGCTTGATCACCTAATTCATAAAATTTTATTTCTTCACTAAATACGTCTAAAGGGACATTGACCGGTCTCCGTAGTCGGCCACCTGTGAAGAAAAACGTAAGCGGATTGTTGTCGATATTGCATGTGTAATGTGTGTGCGAGTGTGTGCGTGTGTGTGTATGTGTGTGTGTATGTGTGTGTGTGTGTGTGTGTGTGTGTATGTGTTTGTTTTATATACACAGAGTTATGTGATTTGTGTTGGTGTTGGTGTTGGTTTGGACGGTTTGGCGGTAGAGAAGAGAAGTGGGAAAGTTGAAAATATTAGCAAATAATTCGTTTCATTGATTTGATAAATTTGAAAATTGAAATGTACGTAAATGACACTTAATTTGTACCCAATGGGAGTTTAGTTTCATTTTTGCTGTATTGGTTTACTTACCACTCTGATAATAGTATAAAATCGCATCGAAGCTCGGACGACTACGGTCAAAAAAATATTCATTTCTAAGCGGGTCAAAGTACCGTAATCTCCGAGCTGGATCCCCAAGCAGTGTGTCCGGGAATTGATTTAGCGTACGTAGTTGTGTTTCAAACCTTAACCCGCTTACCTATTGAATATATGATATATATTTGTTTATGTAAATGAGTGTGTCTGTCTGTGTGTGTGTGTGTGTGTGTGTGTGTGTGTGTGCATGTGTGCGTGTGTGTGTATGTATGCTCATATTAATACTCACATTTATAACGACTCTCTCGCAGAAATCATGATCGTGAGGAATGGGTTCAAAGTGTTGTGGTCCGCCACCAAAGCCATGACCAGCCCCCCCTTCTTCGTCTTGACTGCTCAATTTGGGCAAAGACCTGAAAATGATTCAATTGAAATTGTTCTACGATTAAATATATGAGGTATAAAATTAAAACCAAGAACAAGAAGAAAAAAACGTATATTGGTCAGCAGAAAGTTTCTAAAAACGCTTCAGTATTTCAAGCAATATTCGAAATATTTTATAGAACAGAGTTGCTTGCAAAATCTCAGGCATTAATTAATTAATTACAAATAAGAATTAAACGCCCCAAAAACAATTGCAATTATTGAGTCCCACACAAAGCTAATCGAATCGATGGTCAATACGATAAATGCGTAAGTAATCTCCGCATTTATATACTCGGTTTCTGTATTGATTTGCCTTGGTTGAATTCACAAAACACTATAACGAATAACTAAGCCAAATTTGAAATAACGATTGGCTGCATTTTGCTGCATACGTTTGGCCAACTAAAGGGGGGAGAGAGTCTCTTCAAATAAGATGGCATAAATTCGAATTTGTATGATATCCATTAGATATGCAATGCAATATGCACGACATGCATAATGCAGCAATCAAATCAAATGTTGAGCTGTAATTGATATTTGATATTTTGTATTAGTGTTTAGTATTTTGCCTTAGGTATTTTCTGTGGCCACAGCCAAATTGCCGTTTGTTGCATACATTCAAAACCATTAAGTGCGCATTCAATTCAACGAGCGGCAAGTCGCCGTTCGTTTTTTTTTCACCCAAAAACCCAAAACCCTGCCACACAGCACAGGAAGGCAATAAATGTTTACACATGTAATTGGAATTGTATTACAATCGTACATATAAACACACACACACACACATCTATATATCTATGTATACATATACATATGTATGTGTATGTGTGTATTCTGCTTATATAAATATGTAAAGGCATTGCATATGAAGAGGCGCCACCGCTGGCAATGTGCCTAAAAGCGTATCGCTGATGTTGCCATCAGTATGCAGCTGTTTTTTGTTTTTCTCTTTTTGATGTTGTTGCACATATATTTTGTATACCCTAACCTACCCTATAAAAGAGCAGATCTGTTACCCAGATAGTTGAGCGAATGTACGCAACAGGCGGATCCAAGACATCGGCGACTGTCAGACAGCTTGTCCATTTGACACATTTGAACGCAGTGATAACTTTTTTAGGTTTTTATTTGTATCTTCCGATATAACAAGTTTATTTATGCTTTCATATAGCTGCCCTGAAAGTTGAGGAACAATTGCATAATCAATACAAATGTTTTTCGAAAAAAAATTGTTTGTTACAGATGGAAATTTTTACATCTGTCCTTTGCACTTGAAAAGGCAATTCTTTTTTGACATTTTCCATAAATGATTTCGATTTGGTTCTTCAACGAATTTGTTGTATCGATGAAGTCCAGGGTATCAAAATGTTGAGCACTACCTTGCTTGGTATCTTTTAGTTTTTATTTTTTGGCAATCAAGTCGTGGCATGGCAGTTTGCCTAGTTTTTAGCGGCCTGGCATTCAATTAAGCGTGTAAGTGCACCGCAGGCGGTCTCCGAAAGCTCGAATAAACCAGCAATTGCAGCAATCTGGTAAAGCGGCATTCCATTCCTAACCCTTAATATTTTGGCTATATAATTGCATATTTGATGTATCGCACAAATACAGTTACGGCACACTTGAAGTGCACTTGCAACACGAATGTGGCAGCGCTCGGAGATGATGGGGGAAGTGGGTTGGGTGTGAGGCAACGAAATGCGTTTGTGCATAATTGAAATGCCAAGTGAGACAAATTGTTTAGTCAAAAGCAAAGGATGTGTCTTAAGTCGAGTGACTGACTGACTCACTGACTAACTGACTCACTGACTAACTGACTAACTGACTCACTGACTCACTGCCTAACTGACTAACTGACTCACTGACTAACAGACTAACTGACTAACTGACTAACTGACTCACTGACTAACTGACTCACTGACTAACTGACTAACTGACTCACTGACTCACTGACTAACTGACTAACTGACTCACTGACTAACTGACTCACTGACTAACTGACTCACTGACTAACTGACTAACTGACTCACTGACTAACTGACTAACTGACTAACAGACTAACTGACTAACTGACTAACTGACTCACTGACTAACTGACTAACTGCCTAACTGCCTAACTGACTAACTGACTCACTGACTAACTGACTAACTGACTCACTGACTAACTGACTCACTGACTCACTGACTTACTGACTAACTGACTAACTGACTAACTGACTAACTGACTAACTGACTAACTGACTAACTGACTAACTGACTAACAGACTCACTGACTCACTGACGCACTGACTAACTGACTAACTGCCTAACTGACTAACTGACTCACTGACTAACTGACTCACTGACTCACTGACTCACTGACGCACTGACTCACTGACTAACTGACTAACTGACTCACTGACTCACTGACTCACTAACTGACCGATACTTGAGGTGCATACAATTCGTGCGTTGCATGCTTCTTTTTACGGTGCGCATGACGTCAGCCTGTGCCTGTGCATGACATGCATGACATGCATGTTGCACATATGCTTCGCTTCGAGCTGTTAGCAGCATCTGTGGATAGTTATCCATACCCAGTTTGCAGGCCAGTTTCGCATTAGCATCGAAATGTCAACAAACAATTGAAATTTTATGCAAAATGTGCTTGTGTGAGTGTGTGGGAAAGTGTTTTTTTATTGGCACACACACACACACGCACACCTATTTGTTAGGCGGCCAGTTTTCTTGTTTATCCATGTGGATATACATATGTATATATATATATATATATGTATGTATGGATGTGTCTAAATGCCGCATATTCAAGCAATCGTTGAATGCAGCTGTAGCTGTTGCGCTCTCGCTCGCACATCCACTTTCTGTCTGGGTGTGTGTGTGTGTCTGTGTGTGTGTGTGTCTGCTTTTGTGTATGTATATAGGTCAGCGGCACGACTGTGACGTCATTGCAAACATAGTACGTCGCATTTTGCGACCTATTTACAAGCCGGGCTAAGACCAGCAAACGCAAACACTTTTCGCACTCACTTTTTGCACTCATCTTCGTATTTGCATTTGTTGTTGTACTTCCGGTTGTGGCAGGTATTGCATAAGCTGATTCTGCTGCTTCTGCTGATGAAGTTCAATGCAATGTTTCAGGTCGCCTGCTGAACAAAATCACAGCTCATAAATCGTATAGCAAACATCTTGGCAATACCTTCACTGTCTCTCTCTATACCCCAACCACTCTCTAGGCTTCACCTCTCACTCTGTGTGTGTGTGTGTGTGTGTGTGTGAGTGCGTGTGTGTGTGCTCTTGTCTCTGAATGCAGGCCGGTCAAGGCAACGCTAGAGATCTGCTCTCTCACTCGTCTGCCCCCTCTGCTTGTTCGACACGTTCATATTGCAGTGGAGTCTATTTATAGCGCACGTCTTTTAAAAATGGTACGCAGGGTATGCAGGGTATGCAGGGTATGTGCCTGATGATGATGCACATTTCTCATGCTGCGGCACGTTCTGTTTCATTTTCTGCTGCTGCTGCTGCTGCTATGGGGCCAATTAATGGCGAAAAATTAAATGCAAATGCAGCATCAAAAGCAGCTGGAGAGAGTTGTGAACTAAATAAGTACGTGACATCAATTTGGCCAACTTGGCCCCAAGAGCCTTGAACTGGCGCAGCTACTTAATCAACGGAGTGTGTGTGTGTGTGCTAGTGTGTGTGCGAGTGTGAGTGCCAGTTTTGCGTGTGTGTGTGCTATTGCCGATAATCAAAAGTGCTGACAATAAAAACAGCATTGAATGGCAATGAAGTAGAAGTAGAAGAAGAAGACCAGTTGTGGGGCAACAGCTATTAAAAATTCCATTGCATACGCCAAGGAGCAAGCAATAAGACTGAAAAACAAGTTCGATGATTTCAAGATAATCAAGATACAACTGACAGATATATGCGTATGAATAAAACTGCTTGAAGAGAATATTACTAACTGATATTGCATACAAGCTGAAAGAGCATTTGCTGTTGAGCTACTTTTAAAAACACTGATTAAAAATACAGTTTTCAAATGAATTTAAATAAGGAAATCTTACGACTTGGGCATAAAGCTTTCGTTTTCCTTTCATAGCAGACTTAATCTAGAGCAAAAATCAAGAGTTAGACTAACTTGAAAGTCTATACAGAGATTTACTTCGACATTTGGTAGTCAACACTCCAATTGTTTAATCAAGAGCGGTTTCATTTTTCAGTCTTTCAGTCTTAAAGCTTTTTATATAACTCTTTTCATATATCAGTAAATCAAATCAAATCAGAAAACGGAAAACGGAAACCACCTAAAAATCTATGTGGATAGGTATAATTAACACGGGTAGAAAGATTTTATCTTCATGTTTTTTTAGTATTGTTAAGTTGCATTCAGTTTTGGTCATTAAATATTGAACTTAATTTATTTGAGTAGCAGCAGAAACATGCACCAAGTAGGAAGCAGGAAGTGCCAACCGCTGACGTCACGGATGGCATTCAAACAACTGCAGATAGCCGCGAAAACAAAATAATAACCTTTGCCGTACACTGAGAGACTCTAGGCTCTAAGGCATTAGATGTTATGTTCAGTTATTAAATGCTGTTAGGCTTGAGATATTCGAATACAATTTATAGATTTGCAGTTATCAAATCAAAGGCAATCAGTTTTAGAAATATCTGAGAAATATATAAATATGCTTTAGTGAAAATTTTATGCGACTCTTTCGTTCAGTGTATCCATGCGAATATTTCAATGTTTGTGTCGGTTGCCATTGCAAAAAGAAAAGAAAAAACAACAAAAAAACACATTTAAGTTGGAGTTTGAGTTCAAGGTGCCATTTGCTGTGGCACGCAGATGGTAGACAAACAGACATGCACACTCCCACACAAACAGAAGGCGATGGGAGAGGGAGGCGTCACGTGGCAGGTGCTGAAGACAGCGTTGCAATCAATCGTGGAGCCAGGCAGGAATCATGGCAAAAACAGACGGCAAATTATGCAAATCGGCTTTAAAGCGTGTAGCCGCATGGAGCAGCATTTGCTCTTAGTTTATTCCTATACTTCTTTTCTCCACTCACCCACCCTCAACCTCAGCCCCCCTCTTTCTCATTTCATACATTGTTGCTGTTGCTGGCTTTGTTGGCTGACCTTGGCCAGCGCAACTTTGCGTGCACAATTTGCGCTGCTGTTATTTTTGGCAGCAATTCTCAAATTGTGCGGTGGCCAACATGCAAGCGACGCTTGTTGCTATTGTGCCACCAACCGCCACCTGCAACGTGCGGTCGGACAGATGGGGTTGGTGGTTGATGGCTGTCTAAGGATTGTGGATGGAGGATTGGAGTGCGCTGCAAGTCCCTGAGCACGTCAGGCATTTTAAATGTGTTCCACTATGCCGCCTTATTGAGACTTTAGTCCAGTTCGTTTATTATCCAAAAAGCAAATTGAAACGAAGGAAAACTCAGGAAAACAAGCAAACAGGGAGTGCTCGACATTTGGATACCCAGTTCTTATATTCTTCAAGAAGAAAGACTTAAGATGAACCTTAAATTTAAATTATTTCGAAGCTATGTTTCTCAGTAAATATGACGTTTCTGATCCCATAATGTATATATATATTCTTGATCGGCATTACTAACAGAGTCGATATAGCAACGACTGGGCCTTTAGTCTAGCTATTGTCTAGCTGACTGACCGACTCATTAACTGATCCATCTGTCCCATATGTATATGAGCGGATCTCAGCTATCAAAATCTATATTTTTGACACTTGGAATGTATCCGTATTTTTGCTTGCATCATTAGGTACGTAGGTGCCGTTGGATCTGACCACTATATCGTGAAGTTGGATTGTTTTAGCTGATGTGAAAACTATTTATAATTGTTATAGAGATATTATGTATATGTGTCATTTCCTATGGGTGATAAACAAACATAAAGAACATCCCATCTACATGTTTAAGATTCATTACAAATGATACAAATTTAAATCGATTAGATTTCAATACACCCTCATTTAGACAGTGCAGGTGCAGGGTATACTGACACTTAAGCGCGCCATTTGCAAATGTTACAAACGTAGTTGAGAGCCAACAACTTTGCCCAGTCGTATCCCCGAGTGAAGCGTGTCCAAGTGTGCAATATCTACGGCCAGCTGAAGATGTCCTTTTTTGCTTTTGTGTTTTTACTTTTTGCAATTTTTTTTTGCATTTTTTTCGGTAACTTCACGGATTCCCTTAAGTGATGTAACTACTGGCAGTCACAACTACAATTCGCTATTGCTTTTCTTTATTTTGTTGGTGTTCTTTTTGTTGTTGCTGCCACCATTCAGTGGCAGATGCTTAAGTGCAGAACGTGATTGCAGTGCGCCGGAATGAAAATGACTAATTGGATTGGTAGTTCAATATTACCGGGCTCCTTCGACCCGATAAGCAATCGCACTTAACGGTCAAATGATTACCGAAACGTTAAACAAACCAATTTAAAATATAGTTAATTATTAAAGAATGACGATATTCATGTTGAGTTTTATTTATTAAGTTGCAGTTATAATTCAGAAGGTGCTTATTAGCTTTTGGCATAATGCTATGGGATCTTGGATTTTTATTTATTTATTTGGTTATTTCTTGGACTTTCAACTTGTTAGCAAAAGGAACTGACTCCTCTCTTGCAAGCATTCAACGAGCTGAATGACTTAAGTCTTTTGCCGTGTCAGCTAGTGGCAACAATGTGGCATATTTAATAGAGTTGATAAACACAATGTGGCGAATTTGCTTTGATGGCATTTGCAGCTTACAAAGCAATGTCAATTGGCAATGGCCGCATAGACGTTGAGCAAGTCGCCCGAATAAACGACGAAATGCCAAGTTCTCATTATGGCCGGACATGCGGTGTTAATTTTTATGCCTTACACTAGAAGAAGCAGTGTAGTTGGTGTAGATAAATGCGTAATATAGTCGGTGGGCATATAATAAAAGTAACAAGCTGAATCTAAACAACAAAAGGCGACCAAAGTTAAGCGAGTGAAAGCAAAACACAATGCATAACAACAACAGGAACAACAACAAAAACAGCAACAGCAGTAGCAGCAGACAGCTTAAACGAGTGTGTGTGTGTGTGTGTGTGTATGCGTAGAGTGTGTGGCATTGTTAGGGGCCGCCTTTGTTGCTCATGTTGCTGACGTTGACGTCGCTTGTCGCTTGTCGCCTGTAGCTGCCAGCAAGGATCAAAAGTCAAGAACAATGACAGCAGAGCTGCGAAACAAAACAAAAGAAACCAACAGCGGCGACGGCAAGAAAAGGTTGAAAAGTCAAGTTGCAAGTTGAAATATGCGGCAATTGTTCGACTTGGCTGCCACAACAGACAGAGTGGGTGGTGCCTGGGAAGAGGGTGCTGGGAAGTGGTGTAGATTAAGTGAAAGTCTAAGCATTTTAGCTATAGCCTCAATCAGCGTGCGTCTCTTACGGGGTTCAATAGCTTATTTACACTTCAAGCTAAGTGCTGCTTGGCACACACACACACACACATATGCATACATACACACTTGCGCACAAGCCACACACACACACACATGTACATCTCATTATCAATGTCAAACGGATGTCAATTCTCATTGAGTTGACTATAGGGCATATTGTCAAAGGATATTGTTATGTTTCAATGCAGACCCCAAAAATGTTTATGATGATGACTGTTCTTGTTGTTATTGTTGCTGTTGTTCCTGCTGGCTGTTAACAACTGCCGTTGTTGTTGTTGTTGTTGTTGTGGCTGCTGCTGTGATTGCTGTCAATGTCATTGATGGTACAATGCGCATACGCCACGTGGGCAGGCAGCAAATTGGCCATGTATACTTTTGTATATGTACAGTGTACACAAGCTATCGGAACGTTGCGATTCTACACGTAGTATAAATTTTGTTTTTCTTGTACAGGACTTATGAATAATGGATTGCAGTTCACAATTTATATATCCGAATGTGGTTAGAACCAGCAGATTGTCAAAAATGCTTTAGTGTTTGCTTAACGTATTGCAAATACGCTTCCAATTTGTAAGAATTTTCATCTTTAAGGGAAAAATGTATCAGATTATAAATAGTTTTCTTTACCAAAATGTTCTTGACACACATTTAAGTCTGGGATTGATTAGTGAAGCGTTGCAAGAAACGTTCTTAACACCTCATTTCTTCAAATAAGATTCATTCTGTTTCTCTTACTGGTCTGAGTGGATAAAAAATGCAAATTGCGGCTTACTCATCGTAATGTTGGCCAATTGAACAGCCAGCTTGGGATATGCATTTGCCATTGTCAGAAGCGCTGTGAAGTTGACATGTGCAACTTGTACTGGTCCAACTCTTAACCACCCCTCTCCCAAGCGCCCTCGCTCAATCACACTCATACACATACACACAAACAAACACACACTGAGAGATGTATAAAATACAATGCAGAGGGCACAAAATGCCAGCTGCGGCGCCTGTCGCTATGCAATGCAATTTTGCGCAACAGCCCTTTCTAAGCCCCCCGCACTCAACCAAAGGAAACCCGAATCAAAAAAATAATATATATGTTTATATATATATGTATATGTAGACTATATACATGTGTATATGTATATAAGTGCATTTACACAAATATACTGAATTTTCCAGAATGTTCTGCCACCTCCTAGCAGTGAATTTGCACATCAAGCATATGTTTTTGGTCTATATTTAGGTCACACTTAAACAATTTCAACTGAAAACCCAGTTGGAATTTATAATTTTTTAGAGATGCAAAGCTTTTAATTTTGGTTATTTACATATTACATATGCCAAATAGTGCATTATCGTGATATATATGGTATCGATTATAGAAAATGAAAACAAACCCAGCCTATTTCATTTGTAGTAGTTCAATCAACTATTTTACATCCGTATAAACATATATAAGAGATATTTAAATTTAAATTTTGAATTAGTTGATAACTTATCGATAATTAGAACATCGAATAGAACAAAAACACTGAAAATAAAAATCAATTATATTCGTTAATAAGGTAAAATATTCCAATCCAAATGGAATCCTCTAATTCGAATATTTGGTTTTCATTCAATCATCATCGATCGTTATCATAGCTTTAGTTAGCTCATTTTCATGATATTTATCTATTATCTATGGTATTTGCCGCAGTGCATTCAAATAAATAAAAAAAGAATTGCTTTGAATTGAAATTGAGTTCGCCTAAAGTTTGTTTTGGCTTTGTGCCTCAATTCGATTTGAAAAATGCCCTTTGGTTATGGCAAAAGATTGGGTTTTAAAAGATTCGCTCGAGGTGTAAGAGTTAAGTGGATGCTTAGTGTGATTGTATTTGTTACCTATCACGCAGAAGAGGGGGCGAGGCGTTGGATAGATTTTCACCGCTCAAGGGTTGCTCCTGTCGCGGCCGCAGAACTGGCGTTAGGCCCCATCTCTCGATGAAATCGATGCGGGAAATGGTTGATGACGAGCAAGTTGTTTGAATTTGTAAATGCGCCAACGTTCAGCGCTTGGTGCGCTTGTTAACTAGTTCAGCTTGCTGCCAGCCTACCGCTGCCACTCCTCGTTCCTCGTGCCGCTCCACGCCTCCGCGCCTGGCGCCACCCGCTTGCCCCCCTTGTGGCACACGTTGCTGCTATTTGCTGTTGTTCTTGTTGCTCCACAGCTTTGGTTGGCCAACAAAGCGTTGCATACTTTTGGGCGTTGCCATTAAAGCGCCCGCATTTGTTGCTGTTTTCGTTGTGATTGTTGTTTTTGTTGCTGTTACTGTTTTTGTTGTTGTTGTTGTTGTTGCTGTTGTCAGTTTAAATATAGTTGTTGCTGTTTGCATTTGCCTGCCAATTGTTGCGTAAATAAATATTTATTATCGTAATTTGTTCTTATTCTGTTGCCAGGCTTAAAGTTGTTTGTTGTTGCAGGAGACTTTTTGATTTGTTGTTGCACTGTTGTTGCTTTTCTTTTTCTTATTCTTTTTTGTTGCTGTTGCTGTGGCTTTTGCTATTGCTGCTGTTAGAGCTGCTTTTGATTGACGGTTGGCATTGCTTTTGCTGCTGTTCTTGTGGCTGGTCACATGTTGTTGTTGTTGCTGCTGCGGCTATCGTTGCTGCTGTGCTGCTATCTGCTGCCACTTGCTTGCATTATAAATTGTATAATTCACTCAGATTTGCTGTTGCCGCGCTGCTACGGCTGCTTCCATTGATTTTTTAATTAGTCGATTTCGATTATTATGCATAAATCTAGCACTACACACACAAACACATAAACACGCACACACACAAATACACGCACGCAGTCCCAATAAAATGGCCAATTTGACGCGAGAGCCAGTTGTGTCGTGTCCTTTCATATTGTGGCAACCGGAAACAGCAAGTGAAAATGTTAATTTCCGCTTTTAGGCGCAGTTCACACACACACACACACACACACTCACACGTGCACTTTATATGTATGTATTTATGTTGTTTTGAAGCTTTTTTTTTGTATATGTTAAAATAGGCACAACGAATTCGTTGTTATTATTATTGTTGTTGTTGTTGTTGTTCCCAGTGCGAATTCGAGCTAGACGCTGAGCGTGGGTGTGAGCGAGAAGGCCTACATGTCCTTTGCCTATTGATTTTCAGCAGCAACTCCGTACGGTGTCGCTTTTGCCGCACACTCATACACCTACCTACATACACGTACACACACACACACACATACAAACACACACACACTCACATTCGCCTCAGATCTCATTCGGCGTCACTCTCTCTGCTGCTGCTAGCTGACTCTCCTGATTAGTTGTTTAATTATTGCAGTTGATTTGAAGAAGTACTATTTTTTTTCTTTTTTTTTTTTAATATATTTTGAGTGGTTTGTGGCCACATGGCGTATGGGCAGGGGCAGGGGGTGTAGGGGTTGCAGAGGGTTGTGCTGCAGTATTCTTTTGGCGCGCTTTACTCATTGTTGTTGTCGCTCTTGGCGTTGCTCCATTTCATGCACTAAACTGAACAGCCTTGAACCTTTTGGGGCCAGCATAGAGCAAAAGACACTTACAGAGAGAAAAAGAGTGAGAGAGCGAGAGCGTGAACAAACGAACGTGTGGGAAGGAGAGCGCAAAATCTGCCGCACAGGTAAAGACTCTCCAACATTCACAAGCACACACACACACACACATACACACACACATATATATATACGCACGCACACGGACAACATTGCCTGCTATAAATATCCGCAAAAATGTTATTTTCACGTAGATTTATGCCTTTTTTAGGTGCTTTGAAGTTGTTATTTTTAATTATGAGTTGTGACGTATTTTCCCATATATATATGTGTGTATACAAACATATATTAGATAGTCCATTCAAGTCGACTTTGTACCAATCTCAGAAATGTGTACAGAAATGTCCATAAATATGTATGCAAATATATATATTTAAGTCTGTGTATTTAAGTCCCCGCTCAGTGTTTGAGTTGCATTTGTTCAGATAGACATATACCTGAATAATTATTACTTTTGCCCTTCAATATCACAATTGCAAATACAATAAAATGATGTAGGAATACAATAAAAAAAACCTAAAGCTGACAAGTGCGAGGGAAACGTGAGCTAAATGAAACGAAACGCAGCGCAACGAAGTGAAATTGGAACACACGCACCACAGCAACAACAACAACAACAACAAGAAAACAACAAAACAGCAGCAGCAGTGACAAACAAAAAAAAAGCCAAGTGAGCCACAGCGCAAAACAGCAGAAGTACAAGAAGAAGAAGAAGAAGAAGAAGAAGCAGAAGAAAAATCAAACGCGTTTTTTCCACCGAACCAAAAATAAAGGAAAGGAAAAAAAGAAAAATAGAAATGAAAGGCAGGAGCAAACACACGAGCAGAACACACGACGAAACGAGACACGAGCCTGTTAGCAGGCGAACAAGAAGAAGAAGAAACAGCCGCAGCAGCAGCAGCAGCAGCTAACGGTGAAACGCTGAGGCGAAAACACTGGCAATGGCAACAAGCGACAAACAAACGTGAAGCGAAAAGCGAAAATGTGTGTGGCGAGAAAATTGAAGCGTGTCAGCTCTCAACTGCCGTTGTAAAAGACACAAAACAAACACATACATATTCATATGCATAAGCATAGATATATATATATATATATGTGTATATATATGTGTGTGTGTGTATGTATGCATGAGTGTGCGTCTGTGCGTCTGTGTGTGTGTAAATGTGTAGGTGAAGCAGTCCTAGCAGCGCCAATCAACTAACTCTCTTCTCAGCATGCCAAAGCTCCAGAACCAAGAAAGTGCGAGAGAGCGCACCTGAGAGAGAGAGAGAGAGAGCGAGGCAGAGAGAGTGAGCGCGCGTGAGAGCATTGCGCTTAACAGCAGCCACAACAAAGCGAAATGGTGGAATGCTACCAGCGGACGGGTGAGGAGGAGGGGTTGACGCTGGCATTGTGGGAGTGCCAGGTGGCTGGCCGTGCACAATGGGAAACTTGTTGGCGGATTTATGCAGCACACGAACACGCACCCAGAAACAGACACAGCAGCAGCGGCAGCAGCAGCAGCGGCAGCAGCAGCAGCGGCAGCAGCAGCAGCAGCGGCAGCAGCAGCAGCGGCAGCAGCAGCAGCGGCAGCAGCAGTAGTAGCGAAGCACTGCGAAAGGACGACGACAAACGCACATGGCCTAAAAGTCGCGCCCTGCGATTGTGTGCGTGTGTGCGTGTGTGTGTGTGTGTGTGTGTGTGTGTGTATGTGTATTTGTACTTGCGTGTATTCATGCGTGTGTGCGTGTGTGCGTTTATCATTTTACACTGGCTGTGGCATTGGCTTTTGCAGCGTCGTTTATTGTCGTCTCTGGCTGTTCGCACGCTGCTTCGCTGCTGTATGTACAGCTAAATAAGAAAGTGCGGCACCTTTAAGCAACAACAACAACAACAACAATAGCAGTTGCTGTTAACGGTATTCTTTAAGCTTCAAGTGCTTAGCAGCTGCCTGTTTTTTTGTTTTTTGCTTTCTTTTGTTCAGTTGCTCTTCGGACTTCTTTGCTTTTCTTGCTTGCTGCTGTTTAAGCCATTGCTACTGCTGCTGCTGCTGCTGCTACATCTGAATCCCTTTGCACTCAGCACCACCCCCTCAACACGCCCCAATTCCCATGGGATGTCCATTCTGCACTGTGTTTAAATTTCTGCATTTAGAATTTCGCTTCCTTCTTTTTGGCTGCGCAGCGAACACTTTTGTCTACTTCACCTTGTCGACCCACCCCTCACCAACCGCACGAGATACGAGTATAATACCAGCACCACCTCCCAAAAGAGTCACCCAACAACAAGAACAACAACAACAACAACAACTGAAACAGCAACAACAAGAAAAAGAACCACCTTCCAGCGCCTCTCTGTAGCTTTTTGTCCTGTCACGCGTTTTTATGGCCTTTGCCAGAGTTGGTCTCAGTTCGTCCTTTAGAACAGTGTTAGATTGCATATACATACATATATGTATGTATGAACATCTATGAATATGTATACATTACATATACAAATATCTAAATATAGGTGTATGTACAGGCCACAGTGTAGGAAGCGTCATTTAAAATGGTATTTTCCGTTCGTAAAACACTGAATTGAAATTTGCATATTTCTCAAATTAAATTAGAAAGTAATAGAAGAAAGTTATCAAATTTATATGAACAGGGTAAACGATGAGACAACAGTTCCCAACTAGCATCTATCAAAAGTTATTACAATAACAACAAGATTACAATTTGCCAACTTTCTCTGGTAAAAACTGTGAACTTAACTTTGTGGATACAGCTTAAATTGAAAAGAATAAAAAAGAGGTAGAGCATGAATCTGAAGCAATTGTCTAAATAGAATTTCGATTGCAACTCCTGGGTCAGTAAAAAATTAATAATAAGAATTACAAAAGTTAAATAAAATATACGTAAAATTATATAGAAAGTTCATTAGCCATATTCAAATCATATATATTTTGAGATCCTTCCATAGAAGAAAAACGTTAGAATTTTGTCCATTGTGTTAAGTAAAATAAAGCGAAGTGAAATATTTAAAGAATAATAAATTTAGTTATATTAAGTATGCGTATTTTCTTTCAGTCACATTGAAAATATTAAATTAAATGAAATAAACTAAAGTATTTAAAAACAACCAAACTTAAAACGTTAAACAAATCATTCAAAGTAAAATAAAATCCAAATGAAACAGAAACAGAAACAGAAAATAAACATGTATAAATACATACAAATCGACTAGATATATTGCAGCATCTGTTGCCATATCCTCGGTAGCTGTTCTATATTGATGGTAACAAGGTCGACTTAATTAAGAAATTGCAGCTGGCCGAACTGAGTGTCGATGGGGAATTGAGTGCTGCTTCTCGGCTGTCAATTGTTGTTGCAAATTGATGGATTAACTAAGTGCATTCAGAAGCTCTAAATCAATTTTGATTAGCGTCGAGTTTGCAGCAAAGTGTGTGTGTGTGTGTAGAAGTCAGTTTGCTAGTGCGTGAGTATTAGTGCAGCGCAACAGTTATTAAGTTTGCACATCGATGTGCCACGTGAGTGCAGCAACTGTTGCAAAATGTCATCCATCAATATGTGTCTTCCCTATGTGTGTGTGCGCGTGTGTGGCGCTTAAAGGTCAGCTTCCATGTGTATGTGAGCACCTTCCACCTAGTTCAGCTCTGTTTGAATGTCATATTTAATTAGCAGCCAAATCCGCGTTGCTTTCAGTAATACTAGTCACATAAAGCATGTGAGCTCTTAAAAGTCAAAGACAGTAATATAAGGAGAAATGAACTTCATCAAATATACATTGATAGAGGACGCTTCGATTTCACTGTCAGTTCTAATGTAAGGAATAACATATTTAACATACTAAACATATTTTTGTAGCGCACATTTTTTGTAAGGTTTGTTCAAAAGTAACAAATAACAACAGTTTCAAAACTAGTTGTAATTTAGTTAATTCTACATTCGTGAATATAAGAAATTAACGGATAATGAATTTAATAAACTATAGATTTTTTTTAAGCCCACACTTTTGAGCAAAAATTCCAAAAATCTGTTTTCCAAACCAAAGAGAAAATTTTGAAAAAAAAACACTCTGAAGCAATTTGCTGGAAAGTTTAGATTTTGTGTAGATGTATAAAATGAGTGATGAAGAAAAATAACAATTTCAATGGCAATGTCTGCAGGTTATGATGTGTAATCTTAGACTCAGTCAAAATCATATAGATGGACACCTAAAACAGTATTCACCAGATAAAGATTTCTTAAGGTGTGTATACTACACAGCAAGAAGTATTCACTGGCAGGCATATTGTGGATACCAGGGAACACGTTATCACATCAAAATTTGAATGAAAGCCAGACAAGCCATGACAAATCATATCATTTCATAAGCTGCGCTTCTCTCCAAGCTTCACTTTTCTCATTTCGTGTCAACTTTGCTCATGGAGAGTTGACACTGGTGACATTAAGTACATTGTTACAGCCTAGCCACGAGGCTCTAAGAAGGAGGATATGCAAGCGCAGTTGATGGCTCTTCTCGTTGCGCTCCTTGCGCATCCTGCTCCACGGTGAACTCGGCGAAATCCATCGAAATTTATGGGCAACCTGAGTAAGGAATAAACATGCTCCACATCATCTTCTTCTGCTACTTGATATGCTGATAAACCTTCGTGTTAAATGGGGAACAATGTAAAAGTTTATCTACGACAGCTTTGCGTTGTTATCCTTGAGTCCTGTCACTTGATTTTAATCAGATTTCCAATTATTAGATTGACGCGCATTTTTAGGCGGTTTTCGATTTCAGCGATTTTTACCAATTTTTTTATTTTCAGCTTTTCCGTTTTTCCTTTCTTCTATTTTTTTTTGTTCTCATACAATTGTTGTGTGTTACACGCCACAGCGAAACAGGGGATAGAGCGAGAGAGATAGAGAGAGAGAGAGAGAACGCGTGAGGGAGAGTGAGAGGGCAGTCGGAATGAGAACGCAGGCAAGAAGAGAGTGACACACATACACACACACACACACACACACACACAGATAACGGCTGCAGCAGCCAGAAAATTGCCTTTGGAACGTCCTTAAGAAGGATATGCTCGAAAAGCGTTGCTTATGGAGCGCCTTTAGCGTCGTTGATGCTGTTGTTGTTGATGTTTTTCTGCTTGTTCTAGTCATAAGCAGCAGCAGCAGCGGCTGCTTATTGCTGTTGCTGTTGTTGCAGGTGTGGTGCTTGAAGAAACAACAACAACAACAACAACAGCAACTGTAGCAGATGGAGAAGAAGAAGTTGAAGACGTTGCCTGTGGCTCAGCTGTTTGGCCATTGGTTGAATCTCATTATGAGTGTGGATGGGTGTGTGTGTGTGTGTGTGTGCGTGTGTTTGCTTCACAATATGTTATATGTATATGTAAATGTCTGTATGTATGTACTATGCTGTGTTGCAGCTCCTACCCCCTGGCCCCTGAGGCAACCCCCGACCACTTGTTTGTATTGTTGTTTATAAATAAATTCGCATTTCGTTTTGCTTTGATTATTGAAATGCTTGGCGTGCCACAATTCATTGAGACGCTCAGACATACAACAAAAACACCAACAACAACAATTGATTTTTTTTTTGTTTTTGATTTTTGTCTTTTTGTTGTGTTAATGATATATTTAAATTTTATGTCAAGGTTGAGCTATTTTGCTTAATCTTAACTTGAACTAATGCACTTTGCTGCGCGTTCTTATTATTGAGCATTTCGCAATTATTTGAGCAATTTTCTGCGGTTTTGCATTGCTTTCGCTTGTCGCACTTGTTTCACACAACAACAACAACCAATAAAAAAATGTTTGACAAAAAATTACTTGTTTCAAATTCGATAGCACTTTTGCACAGTTCCCGATATGTGTGTTAGGGCGAAGGTGTGTGTTTATATTTAATCTCCTTACAATTAAATATATATATATATATATATTTATCTGCATATACTTTTCTGCTAGTATTATTTCATTTATATCTTTGTGTTAGCTGCTGTTGTAGCTGCTTTTGTTGCCCGCGGCAGTTTGGCTTTGTGTTTGCTTTGCTTTCGCTCTTTTTGTTGTTCGCACGCAACGAAATGGCAGCCGTTACGAAACGGAACTGAAACACGACGCACTTTTTTTTCCAACTTCTGCTACTGCTTTTTCTATCTTTCCTTGCTCCTCTTAGTCTGCTACTACTGCTACTGCTGCTGCTGCTGCTGCTGCTTGTGTCTTCTTCTTCTGCTGCTGCTGCTGCTACGTTTTTGCGGTTTTTTTTTTTTAGCTCGACGCTCGACGCTTGACGGACGCAACGCACTCCGTCGTTTATCCGTGCGCGTCTCCGGTTTGGTTCGTTTTCAGTTTCAGTTTCAGTTTCAGTTTTGGTTTCGTTTTGAGTTTTCGGTTTTCGGTTCTCGGTTTTAGTTTCGGTTTCGGTTTCGGCTGCTGCTCATTTCTTGTGCACGTCGTCTCGTCATCTGCTATCGGCTGCTGGCGGCGTGCTACTAAATGTCCCACGAACATAGCTTTGGCATTGCCCGTTCCGTGTTGCAGTCGTTGCGCTGTTTCTGTTCTTGCTCTTGCTTTTGCTCTTGCTCTTCTTCTTGTGCTAGCACCTGCTCTTCTCTTCTGCTCTGTTCTGCTCTGCTTTGCTCTGCTGTCTTCTGTTCTGTTGATGCTGCACGGGCGCTGAGAGCCACAGCTGAGACTCACAGCAGAGTTCCGCTGGAAGTCAAGCGGTCAGCTGGCGCAGCCTTTTCCAGCGCCGAGCTTTAATTATTGGTCATTAGGCATTGGGCATTGGGCAGCGGCTTAACGTTTTCTCAATGAAAAAAGCTTTTGGCAGTCGCAAAAAATACCGAATTCCAAAACGGGAGAGCGTTGCCAATGCCGACGCAGTCGCCGACGCCGCCGCACGTGTTGTGTGCCATTGCCAACTGTTCCCCTTTTGTCAGGCAGTCAACTTTCTCTCGCCACCTATTACTAATCTATGGTAAGGAATCTCTGTTATTATCTGCCTCTCCCTCTCTCTCTTCACACTCACATTCAGACTTATATACACATTTATGTGGCTCTGTCGCTTGTATTGATGGAATGGAATGCATTGGCAATGAAATGTTGTCAAATGGCTGGCGCTGTGGCGCCGGAGCTTTCACTGGAAGCCGGAAGCTGTGCGCAGTTTCCAGTCAAAGCTACTGTTTCTGGCGACGACACACAGAGGGCGCCACATGCAGCAACCGGATGTTCTCGCTGGCACAAAGATGGCTGCCACTGCCAGATGCTGGCGGGCGTCCTTTTCAAATTTTAAATACGCCTTAAAGTTTCAGCTGCAAGTAACGGTAATTCGGTTGTCCGGTTGTCCAGTTACTGGAGTTGATCCTATCGATCGTGTCACCAGCCTGGCTGGTTATAAACTGACAAATTTGAAATTGACAATAGCCATAAGTCAAATCCTCGCACAGTATCCTCCCCAAGCCACCTAGGTGTTATATGCTGACGATGATATGAGCTCAAAATTTTATTTTGCAGCTGCATCTTGGATTAAATAAATGGCAGCTAACGACTGTATGCACTCTACTAGGCAACTTATCTGTCTTCTCTGTGTAGTTGTAAGTGAATCGATATACCTTAGAGCTGCTGTCTATGAAACTGTCGAAAGTGCATTGATGCATTTGGATTGGAACACTTATCCCTATTCATTAGGTATAAATTTGTAGATTAATTACGATAATTAAGATTTCATTACTTCCAATTGAAATGTTAATGCGATTGGAATGATGCCTTGAAACGTGCCATGAGTATAATAATGCTTCAAATAATCAAGTGATATGGCAAAGGGTATGGCAAAAGAAATTACAGGTGAACCCACAAAACTGTGCTATGAAAGTTTAGACAACAAAATTTACGAAATTATTCGTGTTGTAACCTACAAAGTATTTATTCTGGAAAAAACCATCCGGAATTGAGTTTATAGTCGTCTTACTTTGCATTTGAATTTAGCTTAAAAAGGATTCATGATTTTGCAACAATACTTATACTTGGCGTACTAATCAAATGCAAATGCTAGCAGAAAATATTCATATTGAGAGCAATTTCAATGAGAAGCTGACACAATTGATTGGGCGATGCGCAAGTTTTGCTGCCAACTTGAGTGGTATTGCGGCAATCCTCAATTAGTACGATTTTGGTGGCTATTTAAGTTTAATCAATTTCACTTTGTACACTTTGTGTACTTCAAATCAGAGCATAAGTTGAAGTTGTTCCCCTAGTCCAACTTTATTAAATAGTCAGTGTCATGTTCGGCACTTGCCTTTAAAATCAATTCCAAAAAGTGACAACTGCGACATAGCAAGCAAGAGGAGAGAGAGAAAGAGAGAGAGAGAGAAAGAGAGAGAGAGAGAGAGAGATGAGGCCCGTTCGCTAAGCTGCAAATTTACGGCACAATGCTATTGAGCGGAGCGCGAAGAAGCGCTGCATATGCAACGAGTAAATGGAGCAGAAACTAACCTGTTAAAAAGAGGCAGAGGGGTGAGGGGGGGGGGGGGTTCTGTCAAGCGGTGTGCAGTTAGCTGCTGCTGCTGCTGTTGCTGCTGCTGTTGCAGCTGTTGTTCAGGGCGGAGGGCAATTAGCAGTGAAAGCATTTAAAGTGTCTCGACACTCGTGCAAGTTTAATTGCGCCAAAGTCAAGTCAATGAATGAGTAAAAATAAATTAAAAGCAGCCGCTGAAAATATGGCCCGCAGCTTTGGCCGACATTCAGGCTGCTGGAACATGAAAACGTCACAAAACTAGCCCCCCTCCCACACACACAACCCTCCTCTTCCGGCCTTCTAGCCCCAGAGTCCATAAAAAATAGCAGACAGCCAGGACAGTTGCCGTTGCATAAAGTATGCAGCCCCAAAGGCAGTCAAAGCAAAGAGTTCGTAATAAAAAATTCAAAAAACAGGAAAACACGAAATGACAGTTATTTTTAGCGTGACGAAATTTAAATACTCTTGCTGTCATATGAGAGACATATAGACTTATAGTTCTCTAAATTAGCTACATTATTTGATGGTCAACTGATCCTACGCAAATTTGAAAGGTACAGATATAGTGAACTGATCAGGAGAGATGCATCTGTGGCAAGTTGCATGTTTCAAGTTTTCCATGCAAATGGTGATGCCCACTCGAAGCATATAAGAATACAATATATATATATATAAATATATATCTGTATATATCTGTGTATACAAACGTTCATGGTGCATATAGAGTAGAGTGAAAGCAGCGAGCCAGAAAAAAAGCGAGTCAGAAGCCAAAAAAATAAAAATAATATTTTGCGTTGCGCCGCAAAACAACGTGCAAAATTTATGACAATTCCTTGGAGCGTGTTGCAGTGGCAGAATTGGCGTCACGGCGACCAGCAGAATCGGCAGTGGCAGTGACGGAGGCAATGGCATCCGAGCAGGCTTCCCGATTATGAATATGTTTACGGGCGCCCGAGTTGGGAACTGCAGCTCCTGCAATATGTGTGTGTGTTGTGTGTGTGGCGCTGGCATCTTTGCTACTTAAATTGCTTGCAACTTTCGCATGCCACTCTCACCATACCCACTTGCCCTCTTCCACTCTCACTCTAACTATGAAATTGGCCTTCGATTTTTGGCACATATATGTATATAGATACATATACATATATATAAGCTGCCTATAGTTCCTGCCTCGTTTTAGCATGCAAGCGCACTTGCCACTCGCAACTTGCCACATTCAAAATGCAAGCGGCAAACTGGCAGCTCGCAACTTGCATACTTTTTGAAGAAGTTGCCAAGTGTGGTGACTACTTAATATGATTGATGTTTGCATTTGAAATAGACAATGGAATAGTTTATAAGATGGGTGGAGAGGGTTCCAGCAAGATGAACAGGAAACAGAGATATGGAACGATATGGATATGCAGGCCTTGTGCTACTTGTCTTTCGTGCACTGAAAGAAAAACACCTATCACTTATGTTGTTCTCTCCAACCAATTGAAATTAAATCGAAGGACGCAACTTGAAACGAGCATGTTAAGATTGTAATTTTTGCCACATAATAATAATAAAGCTAACCGCAACACAACAAAGACTTCAAAAACAAAAGTTGAAGCCAGGTAAAAAAATATGCGTAACACCAGGTATCAGGTAACATCTGCAATGTTGTTGGCAACACTTTCTGGTTGCTGTTGTGTTTGCTGCAACTGCTGCTGCTGCACCGTTGTCAATTTGCAAAATGGTTACAATTGTTGTCGATTTCAATGCTGTTGGTAACTGTTGGCAACTGTTGGCAATGTTGCTGCTGTGATTGCAACTAACTACTTGGTTGCCTATACACAAGATGTGGTTCGTTACAATTTGTGGTTGCTTTGTCATTGCTGCCACTTTGTTGTCAGTGCAGCATCAGCATCAGCATTAGTATTTACTAACACGCCTACTCCTGCGCCCATAATCGCCAAAAGCGATACTTCTGAATGCGTAAGCCGATAAGACATATCATATCTTCCACAATTTTAAAGATATATATTTTTCAGACTATACCCACACCCGCCCCCAGGAACTTCATCCCTGGGACACTGAAATGCGCATATCTTCCACAATTTGTAAACTAGAGTCACAAAATCCTGAGAGTATGGTATGGAGTACAGTAGCACGTTTGAGAGATCGACACAGAATTGGATAATGGTGCAATTGAAAAAAAAACACATTTCTCTAGCAATATGAATGCTAGAACATAGATCTGGTTTTAACATATTACCATAGAACATAACATTAAATATAACATTTGTTGCAATTAACGTCCAACTGTCCAGAGGTCGCTGGTGTGAATGCGCTTTAAGCGTCTGCGGGTTATGTTTGACCCTAGTGTGCAAGCCAATGTGTTGACGTGGTTATGCAACCGGTCATTAATTAACGACTTGTGTGATGATTTATTTGCTTCATGACTGGCGGTACACCGAAGTCACATAGGGTGGAGCACCAGAAATGTCTCTTGGCACCTTGTCCTGCAAGACTTGAATTTGGTTTATTTTTTTACGATTTTGCAGCTTTGCCCAAAAATGGAATCCCGTATGTCCATGTGGGCACGATGATGCTCCTGTACACCAGCAGCTTGTTGCTCAAGCTGAGTTTGCTGGATGGCTTAAGCAACCAGTTGAGTTTCGCCCTTTTGGATCTACACGCTGCTGCCGTGATCTTTATGTGTTTGCGCCAGGTAAGTTTCCCGTCCAGATACATACCCAGGTACCGAACATGGTGCTCCTGAGGTATGACCGTGTTGTTGAGTCGAACGGTTGGACAGTTACCATTGTTGAGCGCCAACGTGCAGTGCTGAGACTTGTTCTCATTGATGCAGATGCTCCACCGGTTGGCACTGGTACTAAAACCATCCAAGAACCTTCGGTGGAGCTAGCAAGTAAAACAGTGTCATCTGCGTATGTGGCAAGCAGCGTGTTTCACTGATTACTAGGAACCTTCTCTATCATATTTTTTTCAGCCACGGCCACTCGCGCTCACCAAAATTTCTTAAAGCCCATATCTTCGGTAATTTAAGAGCTACAGTTCCCAAACTTGAAAAGTAGAGTACTAACAGACTCCTCCAATCCCTCCCCCAAAAAAATCAGAAAAGTTTGTATCTACCGCAATTTTAAAGGCAAACTTGGAGGATAGATTACTCGGAACTTCTATCAAAGATCGGTATTTCATGGCTACACCTAACCTGTTCTGTGGCACCTGTTATCAGCTGGCATTACTTATTGGTATCGGATTACTTCTCTCTTGAATATTTTATCTAGCCTTCCACAGATATTATTATAATTTTATAGAGAACATATCCGAGTCAACTAAGTATATATATTCCTGATCAGCATTAGTAATGGAACTTGAAATGTATCCAGTATATACATAAATCTATATATATATATATAGCTCCTGTATTATGCTCCCCACATCTTAGCTATACATTCGTTAAATTAGGCAATCAAAATGATTGGATTTTCTGTTTCTGGCAGTGTGCAATTACTAAAAGAACTCAGCTGTGAATACGCTCGAGATGCTCCGTCTGAAGGATGATGTTGCACGAAACGCACAAGGAGCACAAGAGGAGAAATAAGAGGAAGAGAAGCAGCCGTAGTAGTTGCAGCAGCTACTTCACCAACTTCACGCGTGCCACAATCGCTTTCGATTTAAATTTGAGACTGCTTGCGGCCTGTGAGCGACCAGGCACATAACCCCAATTTGGTTGCAGCTCATCTGCAATCCGATGCCCCTGCCACCTGCCCTATCACCCTAACCACTCTACCCACCCCAGCACCTGTGGGGCAGCTACATCAGCATGTCTGCTACATCTGTGTGTCAGCTGTTGGTAATTTGCAGCCGAAGGCGCCCAACCATGTCGTCAGTTTGTCTGCGATTGTGGATTGGGAATTGGGTCTGTTAGGTAGATGGGGTATTTTTTTTTGGTGTGGGGGGGGGGGGGTGTATGTGTTTGTTTGTGGGCCTGCCACGCATTGACAGCTGCTGTTGCCGCTGCAGTTGCAGTTAGCAACGTCAGTTGATGCGTCCTTCTGGCTGACACACAGCCAAATATGGTTCTTGTTGTTGTTATTGTTCGGTGTGGCTTTCCAGCTGCTTGTGAATTATTCACTGTTTCTGTTTTACTGCGCCGCTAATTGAATTTATTACTGATTAATCTTTTAAGTGCCATTAAAAGATAAATAAATCAATTCAAATTCAGTCGAGTGCCATGTACATATATACTGAAATTTGATTCCCAAATATTATCGAGCGTTTCTCCATGCACATACATACCTTTCGAATCATTTCAATTATGCGAATTCCCAACTCATTGCACTCACGTCATTATTAAATTGCCTCAAACTCAATCAGCAACTCATTCAAATCCCACTTAAAGCCCACTCCAATCTTGTTCGTCCATTCGAAACTGCATTTGAATCATTCGTAATCATTGAATCATGGCTAATTTCATTACTCCATCATTCGTTCGTCCTGCATTAAGTTTTCCTCATCAAAGACTGAATAACAACATATTTATTCGAATTAAATGTAACATTAAAAGACTCAATTAATCAATCAGTTTGTCCTTTTTTCAATTAATTTCTTCTTAAATCAATCAGTCATTAAAATCGTCTCAATCATCATCATTATTGAAATTAAAGCAGCGAATTGAGTAAACTAATTATTTTAATTGAGCTAAAATTCTGGCAAGGAATTTACACTTTAACTAAACTAGAAAATTTGAAATGTTTATATACTTGTCTAAAGATAAAAAAAAACAAATTAAATCTTTTGCTGAATCAAAGAAAACTCAAATTTGTAAAGGCCTAATTATGTTATGTTAGTTTGCCACTTTTCTCGTTTAACAAAATCTTAATAAAAAGATTCGTCGCTGCTTCCCTAACGGCAAAAGCTGCTTCTTTGACACACTTGTGTGTGTTTGCTGGCATTCAAATGACTAAATAAGTGCATGAGTGTGATGGCTCTATATACCTATGTATATATACATATATATATCTATATGCTCTACCAGCATGACCCGAGACTGCTTGGTGCCTGGCAATTTGCAACGCCTCGTTGTCGCGCCATTATGACCAGTTGGGGCGGCCGCGCCCATAGACAACACAACATCAGCAAACCAGCACCACCCACCCACCAGCTGACTCAACATCCCCCCTCCCTCCTACAGTAGCAGTGGCAGTGGCAGCATCAATGCAGCAACTCCAGCACTGACACTAATGCAGCAAAATTGAAGTAGATGCGAATGGAAATGTCCTTGAGGCGACGACGTTGCTCCTGCTGCTGATGCTGATGCAGTTGCTATAGACACATACACACACACATACACACACACATACTCACACACACACGCACACACACACGCGCTTGCACTTGTTCTCACATATGCCGCTGCATAAGCGTTTCCCAAAGGCAAAATCCTTTTACTGTCTTTCTCTTTCAGTCTCGTGCGCTTAGTGGTTGGCCTGCATATGTGTGTGTGTGTGTGTTTGCGTGTGTGTTTGTTTTATGTGTGTGTATTTCACTACAAACAAGTATGTGTACATGTGTGTGTGTTTGCCTTTTATGACTATGGGAGTTTTGTGTTGCAGTTTTTGGCAAATGCCGCAAAAGCAGCAGCACGTGACGCCAAACACACACACAACTTCACACTCACACTCACACACACTTGCGCAGCTGCTGATGAAAGCAGAAGAAGAAGATGCTGCAGCAGCAACAACAAAAAGGGACAAAAAAATAATGTGTAAATTGCAGCTGCGATTTGGGCATGTTTAATGTAATTACCAAAGGCTTTCAATGCACACGAGCATTAAAGTCAGCGTCATTCGACACACACATTTTCATACACATACACACACACACACACACACGCATACACACAGAAATGATTTTAGTTTTGGTTGGCTGAATGCCAAAAATATCATTCTATAAAATACGAGCTTGAGCACAAAGCCAAAGTCCAATAAGAAACTTCGAAATGTGCGCACAGTTCTTGTTGCTGTTGCTGTTGCAGTTGTTGTTGTTGTTGTTGTTGTAGCAGTGTGTTCTGGGGCAGGCTTTTGAAAAATACATTGCTCACTACATTGCCAGGGCTCACTGCTCGGCGCCAAAGTGGCAGCAGTGCTGTCAGCGTCGCTGTTGCAGCCGCCACTCACGAGGCATGTAACAGAAAATAAAAATGAAAAAAAAAAAAAAACAGAAGAAAACACACAAAAACGGAGAATAAAAGAAAAATAAATGAATAAAAACATTTCGGTTGCAGTTGCTTGTTATTACTGCTGTTGTTGTCGCTATTGATGCGGTTCTGCTGGCCTCTGTTTCACACAGAGATGCCCCGAAATAAATGCTTATAAATGCATATCCAATTGAACGACATAAATGTACTTTTTGTTTTTAACAATGTCTGTAACGATAAATGTAAGTGTGTCGTGTATCTGCATCACTATCACATGCATCTACACATGTATCCAGATATATGGATATACATATCTTGGTAACTGTGTATCTTTGTATCTGCGTATCCTTGTAACTGCGTATCTGCATTTGTATCTGTAATCTGCATGGATGCTCGACTGCTGCTTCAAGTGAGAGCGAAACGTTTAATTCAAGTTGCAGGTGGCAAATACACACTTATATTCAGAGCACTGATAAAGATTTAATTGTATCCCAAATAAATCAATTTAAATTGTGGAAATTTATAGGATCAAGAAAATAATTACTTAGATTCAAATGTCATCACTTTAAACATAAAATAAAAATAAGTTTTTCTTTTTGCTTATTTTCTTCTCATATTAAATTGAACCGTTCTAGATCACAACATTTTTAATGAGTAACTGAATTGTAGAAAATATCAATGCTTAATTTAGGAGTTGCAGGGTTAAATGTATATTTTGTGGCAAGCATACCCGTAGCCATCGAGTGAGTTGCGCTGTTGCTGCTGCTCCCTGAGCTGCAATTTGCGCTCGGCGATCTTCTTTTGCTCCTCCTTCTGCTCGAGCTGTTCCTTTTGGTGTTGCTGCTGCTGCTGCTGCTTCTTGCGATGCTGCCGATCCTCGCCCAGGCCGTATAGGCCCGCAACGGCAGCCATGTCTGCTGCAACTATCTAGCTGCAAGTGCAATTGCAACTGTTGCACTTAGTGGCAGCAGTGGCGCAGCCAACAACTTAACACTGCTGGCACCTTATGTGGCATTGAAATGTCTCGCTTTCTGATCTGCTGCTATTGATGATGATTGTTGTTGTTGTTGTTGCTGCCGTTGATGTTGTTGTCGCTGTTGCTATTGTGGCAATTGTTGTTGTAACTGTTGTTGTCGTTGTCGCTGTTGCCATTTTTATGCTTTAAGGCATTCACATTTTAATTTCGCGGCACACTTTCAACTGCAACACATTTGACGCACGTACTTTATTTACATGCAGCTGCTACTGCTGCTGCCGTTGCTGCTGCTGCTGCTGCTGCTGCAACATTGGGGCAGCATTACACATATCATCTTCGCTTCTCGCCGTGCAAACATGAACATTTTCATTTTGAAATGTTTACATTGAAATCGCATTTCCAATTATAAAGTGCAAACTGAAGTGTTTTTTGCCAAGGACAATTTAAAGACTCAAATTCTCAAACAATTTTCCATTTTCATATAATGTTCAAATGTTTACGATATTTGCTATCCTAAGAGCAATTTTTTTCATTTTGTAATTCTGAAGTACTAATCGACATAAGCCAAATGTACAATAGTATAGTTATTAAAACAGAGTCTTATACATATTTGCCAAATCATCCAATGTTCGTGGCCATTGACAATTTTTCAAAATATTCCAAATCCATTTAAAACAAAAATGAAGGCCAAACAATGACGAAGCCATGAAAGTTGGAAGTCTTTGTGGGACATTCGCTAACTTATCATAACTTGCCAAACTGGTTCGCATTTGTCTTGCTTTCAGGTCAAACCGCGACCGTAATGATTAAATAGTTCTGTGGTTGCAGCAGCTCTGCGCTGTGGAAA
Source organism: Drosophila nr. perissopoda 5 BK-2023a (assembly GCA_035044105.1). Classification (NCBI taxonomy): domain Eukaryota; kingdom Metazoa; phylum Arthropoda; class Insecta; order Diptera; family Drosophilidae; genus Drosophila; species Drosophila nr. perissopoda 5 BK-2023a. The sequence continues at coordinate 4,824,438 of JAWNMK010000620.1, read as the reverse complement.
GTGGCGCCAATCAGGCGACTTTCGCTTTGATTTTGACTTTTACTTTGACTTTTGCTTTGGTGATTTACGCCTTTGTTTTCGTTTCGGCTGCAACCGCCACAAAAAACTGCATACGTTGCGACAACCTTGAGAGCTGCCCCAGTGGCTGCCCCGCTGCATACCTTAGGGCGACGCTGCATAAGTTTTCATTTGGCCATGTTTTATGAACAGAAATCAATTAGCAGTCGCCATTGGCCCCAGCCCCAGTCTACTATTAGCTGGCGTCCTTGCCCATCAAAATTGGCTCACATTTATGGCCTAATTATGAAAGACGTTTGCCATTACGTAAAGCAGCGTTACGTAAAAAGTTGCGTAAATCGAACAAAAGCCGTTAACATTAATGTTAACCTCAACGATAATGCCCCTGTCAATGGCCCGGCAATAAATGCAACGGCAGTTGCAATAATTTCAAGCATCTCCCCCTCATTTCCATGCTAATCAAAATACGCACAAATAAACCCAAGCTAATAAAATCGCATCGCGTTGCATTCCATTGTGAAACACACAAGCCAATCGCAGGCGCGCACACACACACACTTACACACACACACACTAGGAGTATAATTAACAATCTCGCAACTTATGTATGCAGAGAGAGGGAGAGAGCGCGAAAGGAATTGAGTGAGACGCACTGAGATGTATACAGTGCAGCCTCGCATAACGAACGCCCCGATTAACAAGCAAGGCGCACAACGGGTAAAATTATTTTAAAGATAGGTAGTCGAGAGAGCTCGACTATGAGTTACCCTGTACACAAGTTTTTAGCTATCATAAATCGTACACTTCTTAATTATTCAAACCAATGCAATGAAAAATATGCTTGTTATTTGGTAAATATGAATATACGATTTCATTTGCATTTCTCAACCGATATTGATGATCGGATCGAGTTATATACAAACCCAATTGGAATGACATATCTTTAAAATTGTCTTTTGTTGTTATCGGTAATCGATTTTGATCGATATTGGGGAAATTAAGAAAGAAGGTTGGATGAAATTGAACACATCTTCCTTAGAGTAAAGAACTATAGAACAATCAAATATCGAATAAATATCGATGATATGAACATAAATCGAGTATTTCCGGAAACCAACAGATATGGAGATGTTCAGCTTACTGCAAATTGTGATTAAAGTGATTTCAGGGCAAAGAGTGAAACGATCATTTGTTAAGAACCACAGCAAACATGAAGGCTGAAAATAGCATTAGCTATTCAACTGAATCGAGAACTTCAATTTAAGATATGGAAGACTTGATTGACATGGCAAATTTATTTATTTATAGTGACGGACAAATTACCTAAGATACTGCATCTCGTGCAAGTATTCTCTAATTGCTTTCACAAGCGGTGCGACTCATGTTTCTCATGTTTGATCACATCGCCCACCCTCCACCCGCCATTTGTTCCCGCACGGAAAGAAATTGAAAGGGGAACACATCCAGGCAGCGCTTAATGGAGCACAGAATGCTCGGTGTTCTAGGCAGGGATGGAGTAAGAGCAAATTGAACTGTTCTAGTGTTTAGGATAGTAGTGGTGGTTAAGTGGAGGTTCCGTTTTTAAAGCTAGGTGTGTGTGTGTGTGTATGTGTGTGTGTATGTGTGTGTGTGTGTGTGTGTGTGGCGAATGGATTTGGTTAGTTGCCACTTGTCGCTGGCTTTGCTGCCACTTTGAAAATTGCTTCCGTGTCGAAATTGAGTTAACAATGCTCGGCTGGCTGCTCGTTAGGGTAGGGTGGTTGGATGGGTGGATGGGTGGGTGGGTTTTGTATTTTGGGCTTGCAGGTGGAATTGCTCGCATTGGCCATGTCACGAGCTGGTCTATTGATTTGTGCGCCCTTTGCTAGGCATTAGGTGCATGGCTTTAAATGCAATGCCAACCACTTGCATCACTTGCAACGACATAAGCGCATTAGCTTGCAACCGATTCCCAGCTATTTCAAGTGCAAGTCCAAGCAGCAGCAGAGGTGAGAATGAGGCTTAAGCAGGGGTATACCTATGTGGATCTGCCGTAGGCCTTGCTATGCCTCCATACAAGGTCAGGGTCAGTGGGCGAGTAAAAGAGAAATGGTGAGAAAACCACAGAGAGAGAGGGAGAGAGAGAGAGAGAGATAGAGTGAGAGAGAGAAACAGTTGAAGACTGAGGGGCACAGCAAGAGGTGCATGGCTTAAGGCATTAGAGGCGGTCATTTGATTAAGGTGTGTGTGCTTCAGTTGTGGTTGGTGTGTTTGTTTTGGTCAGTGTGCGTAGGTGTGGGTGGTGCGTTTAATGGTGGCACATATTTGTAGCCACAAACGATTATGTCGATGGCCAACACTCTGCCCAATTTAATCGATATTTAATCGATATCTGCAAATAAAGCTATTCGAAAATAATAATAGCTACACCAAATTACAACAATTGAGTTAAGATTGTTCGAAATTGAGTGTTTAATATCGATAGTTGGATAATGTGCTAAATTCAATTCATTAACATTAAAAGCACTCCATCGATGACTGTCTTATAGTTGATCAAAGGAACACATCCAATAAAGGCTTGTTTCAACTATCGTGTGGGCCTTGTTATCGCTAACAGTAATGCCACCATGAGTGCATCATTCAGGGCTCATCAGCATTATCATTATCATTATCATTATTAATAATATGCTGCGGTTATCGCTGCTGCTTGCGGCCTGCATCTCAACTTGTCTCGCTCGTTATTAAATTAGATTCAACTAAATTAATTGCGAGTGTGCGTTGGCTTGTGTATGTCTGTGTGAGTGTGTGTTGCCATCTATGCATGTGTGTGGGTGTATGTGAGTGTGTGGCTGTGAGTGTTGAAGCATAAAATGCGCGTCGAAGCGCATCCAGGCAAGCAGTGAGTATTCAACAACTGAAACCCCCCCCGGCCCCCTCCGTTCCACATCCAACCCACCTACTCCCTCCACCAGTCCACATCCAACCACATCCACGGGTTGCCAAAGCATTTAATTGAGCTTTGCGCTAATTTGAAAGCAACGACGCGATTTTCATTGGCCAGAAGAGCGGGCGAGAGGCTAGGAGTGCGGGTGAGGGTGGTGCATGGAATTGCTGTTTGCCATAAGAGTTTTATAAGTGGGCGGGTCGCAGCCCACGTAATGCGTATTTAATGCGCTTTTAGCAGAGTGTCCTATGTTTTTTTTTTTTTTTTTTTTTTTACTTGGCCAACAGGTAACAGGCAATCAGAGCACACGACTGCCGTGGCCAGTGTTGGGCAACTAATGCTTATGCGCCCATAAATCTGTCAGCTGCCAATGGCGAAAAATAACAGGTCACCAAAATGAATAAATTTCAAATGTGAGTTTGCGATTTGAAAACAATGTTTGAAATACCGTTGACAAAACACTCACTTTGAATAATGGCCCAAAGGCCAATTCCACAAAATGAGTTATTTGCTAATTTAAGCAAGATTGGACTCATTTTGTGGCACATTCGAATAACGGCTTGTGCACGGCTTCTACCCACAATTTGGGTTATTGCTGGTTACCCAGCACATGCACTTTATGGATATTAATTGAAAATTGTGCAGCAGTATCCAAAATGAGATTAAACCATCAGCCAACAATAATAAATTAGGTTTAGGTCCATGTCGAACATAGTTGAGGATGAAAACTGAAACAGATTTAAAATCGGATTATTGCTTTGTGGTTGTTTAACCAGTCGTATAATAGAAATTGATTTTTCACGAGATTTTCAGCTACTTTTAGAAAAATATTTATATTTGCTGCTAGGAGCACACTTTCGCGAAGACTTCACGCAGATAATCATTATTTGAAATCATTTTTTTTACTGGTCTGTAGACTACAGAAAAAAGCATAAAAGCCAATGCAGCTTCGCCTTTGAATAGAAAACACATTTCGCATTACCAATTTGCAGTTGACGCGTTTTTAATGAAGCCATTAACATTTAAGAGCATGGTCTTTTCTAATAACATGAAAAAAGAAAAAGTAAATAAAAATAAAAAAATATCTTGGCAAAATTGTTGAGCTGCCGAAATCCTTTTGGAATTTGCCAAAAGCATAGCGGTACTTTCCCAAGAGTACCCCCACCCCAAACTTTGATTCCTTCTCCATTCTCCCCCCAGCTGTCTACAAACTCTGCGATTATTTGTGTAATTTATGCTCAGTCAGAGTCTAATGCAAATGCCTGTGCCAGCCTCACTGGCTCTATCTCTCTCTCTCTCTCCCTCTCTCTCTCTCTCTCTCTCTCTCTCTCTCTCTCTCTCTGTGTGTGTGTCTCACTCTTTCTGTCCATCTCTTTTTAGTCTGTTGCTAGCTCTGGCAGGGTGCTGCCTCTAGGCGTTTCTAATATGCAACGAATTTTCCGCATTTTCCGCGAAACGCTTTGAAACAGCAAACAAAACATATGCATAATTTATAAGCATTATAAAAGGACTCTTTCTCTCTGCTGGTAAGCAGTGACCCAATGTAAAGCGAGAAGAGCCCAATCTGCCGCTTAAATATAGACCACTGACGCGCAAGCTGCACCCCGTTGCAGCGCTTTCGAATCCCTGAGGTGTCATAAAGATTTCCGAGAGTTTCGCCTCTGTTATGCACAAATTTATTGTTCTATTGCACAGAGGGTCGCCATTATTTATAAAACAGCCTGGATCTGTTCTAGGGAACGAGAAACCGATAGAGATGCAAATGGGACAGAGAGAGAGAGATAGGGAGGAGTAAGGTGCTGGGTCAGCTATCTGCTAGGGGGCGTATCCAGCAATCCATCGACCTGATTGATTGAGGCATTGAGCAATTGATTGAGATGCACTAAAGTGCAAGTCGAGACTTCTTTACAAAGAGCTTTACGCTGAAATGTATGCTTTGATTTTTTTGTGTGCGAGTTGGGTGTGGAGGGGTGGTGGTGGGGTTCAGTTTGCTTTGCTATCTCGCTATTTTTCTGCCTCTCTGTAAGTTTTTCGTATATACAAATACAACAAATTTATCGATTAGTAAATGACGGAGGAATGCCAACGGAGTACGACAGCAAATTGGAAACGACAGACAATCGCCAACAAATATGACAGCTGGGCAATGCGTGTGTCTATTTATTTGTGTGTGTGTGTGTGTGTGTGAGTGTGAGTGTGTGCCTGCGTGTGAATGAGTATGAATGAGTGTGTGTACATGTAGAGGTAAACTCCAGGACACCACGCAAGCTTCAACTCACGAGTAGCCACTCCCTCCCTCTCACATGCCACCCGAATCGTGTAAACAAAGCAAAACGAAAAATGGAGAAAAAAAATTAATTGGAACATTTTTGCGGCGACATTTATGACATTCAATTTATGGCTAGGTGTGCATGGGTGACTCGTGCACCTCCCGAGCTAAACCCGTACTGACATATGTGTATTCAACTGCGAATTGCAACACTGCCACGCCGAACTCCCGCATTCACCCACAGTCTGGCCGACAGAACAGATTATTTATGGTTTAAATTATTTCAAACTCAAGTCGTTGACAGGCAACATAAAATGGTTATATTTTTGTTTGATATTGCTGCTGCGTTCCAGTGTTGCATGCCACAGCTGTGTGCACAAGCAGCTTATATATCTAAACTATAGACAACTCTTGGATTAGGTGCCACCCATCCAGCCAGCCAGCAGCATCCGCTAAAGACTTATCTTATTTTAAGGCTACTGCTAAAACAAGGGCACCTGCTTGGGGAAATCAGGCGGGGGAAGCATTGTTATGCAACCGCTAAACGCTTGAGCAAGTCGAAGGATCAATAAATGCAGCTCTAAGAAACTGCATATACATGTACGTAGTATATATAATATAGACAGCTACCTGAAAGATGTATGCATAATCCAAGATTTATTGCTTCTTATCGCTGAGTCTCTTCATTTTCAGTTTTTATACTGAATACTATGCTTTATTATGCATTGCCCAGTCATTGTTATTCATAAAATCTTCAAATATTTTAAATATATTATTTTTGATTAACATAAATCCCGATAATTTATATAAATCATCAGTTTTAATGGCAAAGAGTAAAGAGTAAAGGCCCAATGGCATTTATTTTGCATAATATGTAAATTGTGAAAGTTAATGGTGATTTCCATTTAAGATCTTAGCATGTGGCACATTCGGTAAATGTGAACGAATGCACAAGTGAGGCACATGGCCCAAACGACGTATACGCAATTAAGGCACAAATATTCAAATATATAGATGAAAGCAGAGCTGAGACATAGTAGATGGGGGAGAAGTAAGTGCTCGACAGTATTCAGGGAATGCAGGCTGGCAATTAAAAGAGTTTTGAACAAATTGCAATTAAAAGAAAAGATACGGGAAAACCTAGAGAAAGAGAGAGACAGAGAGTGTGTGTGAGAGAGAGAGAGAGGATGAGTATAACGAATGAAAGAACCTACATTCATGAAATTCAATATGTGAATTCGCATATTTATTGCAAAAACACTTTTGGAAATGGGGCAATATCACACATAAATAACACAAGCCCAACCACAAAATACTAAATGCAATTACAAAGAGAGAGATAGAGAGAGACAGTTAATAAAGAAAAAGACAGACAGAGAGAGAGAGAGAGTGAGAGGTATGCTAATGTTTGTTATCAATAGCAATGCATATTTAAAGAGCCTTTTGTTGGCAGTTTGAGAGCGAATTTTGGAAAGGCACAGAAATTGTGCAAGCCAATGGAACAATATGATTCGAGCCACTGAATAAATGATTATCGGGAAATTAACTCACGACTATCACATAATAATTGACAAATCAATGGACAAGTCACACACACGTAGTAATGTCAGACCAGTCGAATTAACAACCCACCTGATTACCAATATGCGAGGGTGCAATGTAGAGTTCTTGGAGCTATATATGACAATCTATCGATATTCATGTGTCAAAAATGTTTATTTATAAAAAACATTATCACTGCCTTACTGAATATTAAATAAAATATAAAAATACTGAATTAAATTGGAGCAGCACAACTTAAAGTGAATCTGAGAACATCCGAAGTAAAGGTAACAACATTCTGCAATAGCCGTCGCTTTGTTAACATGCACATTATTTAGTTGGGTTTTTCAAGAGATTGTTAAATTGGAGTTTGGAGCTTCCCAAGCTGCCAGCTTTCATGTGCTCTGTGGTTTGGGTTTGGTCATGCGGTTGGGTTTTGGAATAATTTTTATACTTTTGCTCTCAGTGCTGTGAAGCATTTGACCAACTTCCGTTTGCCTTCATTTTCTGCAATGTCCCAAAATGAGGAAATTGCAAAATCCAGGACACACACAACACAGAGCGAAAGAGAGTGGGGAAAAAAACGAGTGGGAAAGAGAGAAATAAGGAATGGGAGACTCATATGTCCGAAGCAAATTTAGGCAACAGCCAACTTCTTGTCAGCCTGTCTCTGAGATGCCCTAGAAAATGCAGGCAGAACTTATAAATAAACTTCGAGGATGTTCGATTGAAAGATTGAGAGCTGCTTGGCAGTAAAACCCCATTTCAACAAAAAGAACAACAAAAATTGAAGCAAATAATGTTGTTGTTGTGATGAAAATTGGAACAAGTTGAAGAGCGAAAGCCGTGGATATCTAACAAATATAACTTTACATATATAGTCCTAACTCACATATATATATTATGTATTTATTATTGCGTTTACATTTTGAGAACTCCAATCTTATTTCGATAAATAATAATAATGGGTTTGAATGTCCAGCGTTAAGTTGCGTAATTCAAAAGAGGTTATGTTTTATGATTCAAAAAGGCCTTGATAATCTATGGATTGCCTTACAAATCGATTCCAAAGTGTTTCCAAAAATAAACTGTTTAATCAGGCTTGAATTTTAATTTCCATTTACTAATGCTCAGAACTAATATTCTCTCCACTTCAGCAAAATAAAAGCGTATGTTTTTTGTTTGTGTTGGGCACTGAAAATTTTTACACAATTTTATACTTTGATACCGAAGGTATCATAGTATGTTGGTTTTGTGCAATGTCAGTCAAAGTGTAAAAATTGGAGTGATACGTCCACCAGGTGGCTGGGAAATCGATAAAATCGATATTCGCAAATCGATAAAGCCACATATCTCCCACAATTTTAAACTAGAGGCCCCAAATTTGGTTGAAAGGTTGTTGGCGATGTCCTTAAAAGATTGGGATGTGGCACGCCCACGTCCGCCGCCCCAGATCCCCCCAATCCTACAAATTTTACATGGCTATATCTTCCGCAGTTTTGGTATGTAAATTACTGATAGCCTTTAAGAATCGATAACAAATTTGTATGGCCACGCCCACACTTGCGCCTATAATCCGGAAAGCCTAAGTCGATAAAGCCGCACATCTGCCCAAATTTTAAGTACAGTCACCAAACCTAAAAGATAACTTGGTGGTAATCTTCTCCAAGGATTGGCGTGAACATTTTTGGACCACGCCCGCAATTAAAGAGTTACATGTACCACAGTTAAAAGGTGCATTACTAAGATCGTACCCCAACATTTTTTTGTCCACGCCCACTCCCGCCTCCAAAATTCCCAAAATCCTATGTCTCCCCCAGTTTAATAGCTACAGTTACCAAGCTTGTAAGGAAGAATATTTGGAACCTTTTCCATAATTTTGTTCAGCCCCACCGAACATTTTCAAAATCCCATATCTCCCATAATTGAAGAGCTACAGTAACCAAACTTCGAAGGATGGTAACTAGCTTATATCTACCGCAATTTGAAAGGCAAACTTGGACATTATTTCTCGGCTGTTGTCAGCTGGCATTACGCATGGTATCAAAGTATTTCGCAGTCGGGTACGCCCGACTGCAACGTTTTCTCTGCTTATTATTCTTTTTTTTTGTAAAATAATTGTCTTGACTTTATATTGGCGCTCTGCTCGGCAGTCAGCTTGTGTTGGTGTTGGTGTGTGATTGGGTGGGTCAAAGAGATTGAAATTAATAAAAGTGCAAAGGTTGCAAAGTTTTTGTGTTCACTTTGTTGTAGTAGTTGTTGTTGTTGTTGCTGGTGATGTTGCGGTGAGTTTCGCACGCAACTTTTGGTTATTACTTTTGTTGTTGTTCTTGTTGTTGCTATCGTCTTTTTGCGGCTTGCCACGTGGTCGTTTTGCTGGGTGGGCACAGATAATTGACTGACTCACACACAGAAACACACACACATGCATACCCACAGCTAGCCGCTGGCGCCGCTGTAGTTTGTCACCTTGTTGCTGTTGCTGCTGCTGCAGTGTGAGCTGTTGTTGTTGCCAAGTTTTACAATTAATTTACGACAATTTAAATTTAAGTGTATATTTTATAACGCTAACAACGGCCAGCAACAACACCAACAGGCAACTGCAATTACAGCCACGGCCCCAAAAAGTATGCAGTAATTTTTTCACTTTGGCCCCTCACGGCTTGCATTGCTACGGCAAATTGCACACAATTGTGTGACTCTACGATAAAGAGTGTAAGTGTGTGTGTGTGTAAGTGTGTGTGTGTGTGTGTTTGAGTATGTGTTTGAGTGTTGGGCTGTGTGTGTTTAGTTTTGTGCTTCTAATTTCACATGGCAGTTGCGTTGTTGCTTTTGCTACTATTATTTCGTGTTGTTTTATTTTTGGCTTGCTTAATGCCATTAAAACTTTTTGTCTAACAGACCGAGAATCGGCAACAACAGCAACCACGACGAGTCGCAGTGCTGCACAATGAACCACGGACAGAGGGGAATGGTGTGAGTGTGTGTGTGTGTGTGTCTGCTATGTTGCAATGGGATGAGCAATGGGACATCGGGAGTTTGGGCAAAAAAAGACTGGTAACAGCGTTGCTTGTTATTAACATTTATAGTTTCGTGTTGAGCCGACTTCAGTGTTGTATGTGTGTGAGTATATGTGTGTGTATGTGTGTGTGTATGCGTGTGTGTGTGTGCTTGTGTTTGTGTGTGTTCAAGAATTTGTAACTGTCTGTTTGCTGCTGAAATTAGAGCTGGAACTGTGACTGCCACACGTGACATTCAAAGTTGGATTTGCGTTTTGTTGCATGTTGCAAAAGTTGCGCCAGAAGTGTATTGTTGGCAACTATTGCGGCGGCATGCGGAATGCGGCAGCTAGCTGCTAACAGTTGCGACCATCCGACAACTATTAAGTGGCCAACATTTAATTAAGCTAAGTGCATGCCAGAAATCAATGAGCCCAGCAAAGTTGTAGTGACCTGCTCCGTCCTGTATTTAACTAACAAGCTAACCAACTAACCGAGCCAGCCCATTTGTGCGAACCCTTAACTGAACTCGATTCGTGTAAACACGCTGTAGCATGGTCGACGGCCAAGCTGCAGCATGAGGCATGCGGTTGCAAACATCGCCTACCATCAACTAGTTGTGCACTGGCTTTAAGGATCATTTTCTAATGGTTTATTCGCATTTTAAAGTGTTGCTATCAAAATTCATGGCAGCTCCATTTCACATAATCCTCATCGCTATTTACAGTTTCAAGGGATTGAGCTAACAAACTTGGTATAAGGCTGCTTGTAGTGGCTATAATCTTGGCCAATTTAACATAAAATTTAGTAGCTGCTTTTACAATAAAAAGAATTTTTACTCCAAGATCGACCTTAAAAAAAATAAATATTCTGAATCAGTGCTAAAGTTAGCCTAAGTCAGACGACTGATAATTGTAACCATTGGCGTACTTGCTACAGGGTATCCGCTAATCGAGCACTCTCTCAGCTTTAACAAGCTATGTGAATCTGCACTTTAAAGCGCGTCTGGCTGAAGTTCTGTTCGACTGGTTGTTGTTACACCTGCCTCACAGACAGCACCGCAGGCGGCACAGCGTATTTTTTTATGGCCAACAAACACACACACACACACAAACACACTCTCAGAGACACAAACATACATACATATACACAGAGAACAGTCGCTCGTTGGCATTGGCGTATTTTATGTTAATTTTTATTGCTCGCTGCTTGCTGATTTTTATTATTCTTGTTATTGTTGTTGTTGGCATTTGAATTAATTTTATTTATTTCTGATTTTTTCTTTTTTTTTTGTGTGTTTTTTTTTTTTTGGTTGTTTATTTACTTTTGCTTAATTAGACGCCGCGCTTGTTGATGTTAAATTTATATATATGTATATATAACAGCAAAAATTCCAAACTTACACACATTCGCACACACACACACACACACACACAATTATAGACAATCCGCCTAAATACACGCAAAGCTTTCATTGTTTTTTTTTCTTTTTGTTTTTGTTTTTTTTTTTTTGTGTTTGCCCAGCTAAATCCAGCGCACAACGAAACGAATTTCTCTGTTCGTTTCTTCTTCTTTTTGTTTTGGGTTGTTGGAATTAAAGTTGGGTTTTCAAATCAATCGCCACCCGCCTCGAACCGTCCGCACGCAACGCAAATTCAAATTGGCGGCTGCTTTGTGAATGTTCTCGGCGCATAATGCTTTTCGGAATTCGAAATTCGGAATTTGGCAGCGAATTTGCGAGTGATTCAAACTTAATTTGTTTGCCTCTTCTGTTTATATTTTATATATATTTTTTTTTTGGTTGTGTTTTATTTTTTCTTTTTGAATTTTGGCAAAAATAATTTGTAAATTTGAAAATGAACTAGGAAAGCAATCACGCTAAAATGCATAAATGTTTTTTTTTCAGTGGCTTATTGATTAAACGGGACATGTATATTATTGGAGATTTTTATTTAATGAATATTTAACTGTGTGTGTGTCCTCGATAATCAATGTCTTAAAGCTTAACAATTTTTGAACAAATATATGTGAACCATAAACATTTGGGCCATGCGATAAATGCAATCTGTTAAATATTATTATATTTAATGAATATCAAGCTGTGTCGATAAATTCAATTATCAATGTTTTCATACCTAACCATTATTGAACCACTTTCTGAAACACTTTTGGATCAATCAATAAATGCAATTTGTTAAATAATGAATAATTTGAGACTTGACGCTTAAGTTGATTATTTATAAACTTAAAATTAAATATTAATTAATAAATTGAAAATCTGGCCAGCCTTGGTATGGTTTATAAACTGGTTCAAGGATTATATATCGTGCTGTGCTTGAAATCGAATCCATTAAATATCTACTATATAAAATAATATAAAAATAATTTCGATAAAGCTAACCGCTTAAGGCAAAATGGTTTGGCAACGATGCCTAAATGGGATAGGAGTATGTACATAAGTATACATATATACAAATATATATACATACATAGATTTATGTATAGATATATGCACTTGACTGGCTGCTTCTCCCCCATTTTTCCCTGCTGCATAATTAAAAACGATGGATCGACGTCAATTGATTGGCCTGCGGCTAATGCAACTGCTGCGCCGACACTTGTCTGCTAGATGCTAGATGCTATTAACGATGTATGTGTGTGGGTGGAGAGTGGGGGATGGTGGGTGTGTTTGGGGGGGGGTGGGTGGTGGGTTGGCTGGCGGGCTGATTTGCATAGCTGTATGCTCCACTGCGCTGCAATATTGAAACGCCAACGACAAGTGGCATCGCAGCTCAGAAAATCGAATTTATATTTGAGTATCGCCAAAAAATAAATGTGTCCCAACCAGCCCATCCTTAGATAATATGTACATACGTTTATTTGGTATTTTATGTATGTATTTAAACTTGTTGCGATTCTTTTTTGCTCGATTTGAGAACGAGATCTTGCTTAGCAATTCTTACGCTTTTCCTGTAGCGTTTTCATTTTATTTTCTCCATTTTTTTTCGAGTGTTTTGTGGCATTTCATTTGAAGTCAGTCGCTTAGCTAACGAGGATAGTATGGGAGGGGGTGGAGTGGGGATGGGGATGGGGGTGGTAAGTCCCCACGCTGTGCGAGAATAATGCGAACAAGTGGATGAAAATGTTTGACACGGATAAAAGCAAAGTGCAGTCAGAGTCAGAGCCATCGCTATGTGTGTGCATGTGATTGTGTGTGTGTGTGTGTTTGCTTGCTTGTTGGTGTGTGTGTTGATCTGTTGTGTATGCCATGCTGTTGTGGCCTGTCTTGTCGCTACTTCCGTTTCCGCAGCATCAGCAACTGCTTGTCGTTTGACGCAAAATTTGAAAATAATTTACAATGACGCCATCGTTGCATGTGGCACAGCTTCTCTATTTCTCTCTCTCTCTCTCTCTCCCTCTCCCTCTCCCTCTCCCCCCCCCACTCTTTCTCTCTCTCTCCCAGTCTTCCAGTTTTCTTTATCTGGCTGCATAAATGGTATGTTTATATAACAATGCACACCACAACCCAGTCGAAAGCCAGCCAGTAACCACGAGGCCTACGGTGCGTATGCTTGGCCTTCAAATTGGCTTCAAGCCTCCCCGATCAATAAGTTCTTGTGTTTCCTTCTTCATTTCACATTTGTTTTGTATATATATATATATATATATATATATATATTTGGTTTTTTTATTTATTTAAGTTTTCTTTTTTTCTGCTATTTCTATTGCTTGTTGAGTCGTAAAAAGAATTACGCAAAGGCCAAGTGTAAAAAAAATAGGACGCAAATAAAACGAGCAAAATGCAAAATAAAAAACAAAAAATAAACCAAATAGAGAGCAGAGAAAAGCACAGCCAAGGTGTGTGTGTGTGTGTGTGTGTGTGTTGTGCTTGTTTCAAATTAAAATCACGCAGCGCACGTGAAGCACACACACATAGATACACACGCACACACGCACACACGCACATACACACACACACAAACATCTCTGTGGGTCACGGCATATTAAAAACCAAAACTCGCCGCAGTGCGTAACTTTTTGGCCAGTCCTTAAGCTGCTGCCTCAACACATCACACACACTAACCAATTCCCCCCCTCTGCTGCAACTCCGGCCCTTCTGCTACATGTTATGCTGCCAAAAATATATGTGCCACAAAAAAAAAGGTTGCGGCAAGCAAATAATTTGTAGCGCCCAGTCAGCAGTTGAAATGGAGAAACTGTGCAGACGAGTGCTAAGTTAATGGGCAAGCAGAGAACATCATGGGGATAGAGATGAAGATACAGATAGAGATAGAGATAGAAATTGAGCGAAAACGGCATAGAGGGAGAGGCAAGAAGGGTGGACAGCACTGTAATACCACTATTTGTGTAAAGACATGACTTTAAAGCCAGTCAAATTCTATTACGCTAGATAAATGTCAGCATGGGGCTTAACAGCAACGCAGCCTGTGCATAGATAAAGAAAGTCGACGCGCAGATACCCTTTAAGCAATTATTGAGCAATGCTAAATACATGCAGTATTAACTACATTTATGCCATTTAAATGATCGGAGTTTTCACTTCAAATAGTTTTACTCATTATTGTGTAGAGTTGCCACCTCTTGAAAATAACGAGGGCACCAAAATCAATATAATAAAATACTAAAAAGTTATAAGTGCCACGAATTCAAACAAAAAATCAACAAATTTCTGGGATTCTTAACCTGTTCTGTAAGAGAGATACAATTACGGTTCCGACGAATCGCTAGGCAACAACAATGGAAACTAACCTACAAAGACTGTACAACAATATTTAGGGGCATGGCAGAAAACATGCTAATAGAGAACAAAATGGAAACGCATTTCGCAAGCAGATGCGGAAAAACAATAAACACAACTGAAATGAAAATATGATTCGTTCAAGAGACAGAAATAACTGGGAAAACGTTATATAATTCGATATAAAAAATACAAATACATGGAATTGATGGTGTTCTTTCTTTTGAAAACCATGAAAGTACCCTGCAGCGAAAGAGCAACTAACACTGTAGAGTTTCCGAAATAAGCATATGCTTTAGATAGCAAAGGACGACGATGGAATGCATAGATAGGGCACACACTATTCAGTTTGTGGGTATGTATTGAGGACAAGCCAAACCCCATTCTTAAGTGATAATTCAGTGGAACAAAAAGAATTAAAATGCATTTAAGGACGATAGCAAACCAAACAAAATGCGCGAGAGCTGAATGTATTAATTTACATTTCAAATATCTGCACACAATATAAAACACCGAAAAAAATGTGTGAAAAACAGAAAATCAATTTCGAATTTAAAGCAGTTGAAACAAAAATAGGAAAGAGCAAAGCCACACACACACACACACAAACACACACACACACACACACAAAAGTAGAGAGAAGTAAATTCAAATTGTTAATGGAGTTGCCGTAGCACAACGATTTCGAGTGGCTTCTGCGCCTATTTTTATGAGGCATTCACTAGCAGCACCACGCACCACACGATTGCTGAGCCATCTACTCGGCAAACCACCTTCAACCCCTCATCAAATAAAAAAAAAAAAAAACAAGCTAAGCAAGTAGGAATGCTGGAGTCGAATGAGCTCGACTATGATATACCCTGCGCTCAGCTGTCAATTTATTCTTGTTTTATTGCCAAATTTCCCATTAAAAAGTTATTCAAAGCCCGAGCTGATATCATATGTACATATGTATGTGTAAGTATTTGCAGTGTGTATGTGTGTATATACACATAGTTATACAAAAGCACACCATACACACACACACACCCGCGTCAATTGTCATGCCATGCTTGCGCCTGCTGAGAGTAATGAGATCAATTTGGCTATAACTTATGTGCTTCTTATCCGATCTTGATGAAACAAACTGATCAATAATATGTCAATAATATACATTGACAATAATTCAATGAGAAACCTCTGCGCTTAAATAGTGGCTTTTATTGCTATTGGAATTCAAAATGCAATGATATTCGCGCAACGGAGACGGAGTTATTGATGTAATGAATTAAACTTGATCTGCTTTGATTGTCATTGTCTCTGAGATCCTCGTTTGCTGTTGATCCTGATCTTGAATAAATATACGACACATTATATGGTCGGAGATGCTTTCTTCTGCCTATTACATAGAACCTTTACCCCCAACCCGATTTTAATGGGTTTAGGGTGGAAAAATGTAACTGGCGAAAATGTGCGTGCGAATTGTTCGCAGTTCTTCAACTGAGCAAATTGCTGTTGTTGTGGGGTATGTTGTTATTGTTGTTGTTGTTGTTGTTGCTGTTGTTGTTGTCGTCCGTTGGTTGCATGTTGAAAGTTCAATCAAAGTTAAAAAGCGTTACTTAAGCCAAGGCTAAGCAAGCGGCGCCGTCACGCCAACTTACTCTTAGCTTCAACTATGAAAATCAAATATGAAAATTGCTTAGCTTAATTTAATATCAAAGCGCCACCTGGCGTTAAGAGGAGTTTCGCTTGAAAATCTGATATTTATACAAATCCATTATGAATTGTATTCTCGTCAAATCGAATGTTCAATGAATTGAAAGAACTGAGAATTTTTTTAGATATACTGAATTTTAGTTTACATAATTTATTTTTTTTATTTTTTATTTTTGTGATTTTTATTTATTTTTTGTTTTGTGTAGCATTATTAGCCAAACAAGTGTGGGTTTGGACGTTGTGTTTGTGGTTTTAGGTTTGTCGATTTGTTGATTAAAAGCGAACAAATTCTTTAATATTTGTAGTTTTTTTTTTTTTTTTGCGCCACCTGACGAAAAAAGTCGTTGCGACTTCAATTTCGAATTGCGTTCGCTTTCAAAGATTATTAATTTAAATATATATATATTTATATATATTTGTATATATATATATATATATATATATATATTTTTTTTCTTTTTTTGTTTAGTGGTTTTTGGTCTCCCTTGTGCCTTATTCGATTTGGGTCAAAAGCAGCGGCGTCAACGCGTCGTATGCGCAATATTTGTATTTTATTATTCACATAATTTGAGTGTGTTCTTTTTGGGCTGGTTTTTGATGTCGCAAATGCCAACTGGGTTTTACTCAACTCCTACTCTTCAACTTGTTCTATTATTTTTAATTCTCATATGGAAAATAATTGTATATACAATGTTTTCCTGAATACGCCCTATATGTGCCAATTTGTACGCATATTTTGTTTCTTGTTTGAATTCTTATTTTTGTAAGCCGCTGCCAAAATTCGTTTTGGGGCGTGAAATGGAGTTAAGGCCGCGAGGCTTATGTAACCAAACAAAAGGAAATCGAGTGGCAGCCGACTGGCGACTTTAACGTCGATGCCCGATTTCAAATACGATTCATGGCTGGAATGGAAATGAGCTTGGCTAAAATATTCATTAGCTGCGCCTTCAGCCAGCAGCGAAGTGCGCCCTGGGGCAAAGTTTCCAAGCTGCCGCTGCTAAGTTGCAAGTGGCATTTGGAATTGAGGAGGTGTCAGATAGCAGTCTAGGTAAATTATGCTGCAAGTTGCAAGCTGCGCTCTACACGTTGCACGTTGCATTAATTAAGGTAAACAAACAAACGACTGCGAGAGCGAGTGGCTTGGTGTTGAGTTGGGTTTTTGGTTGGTTGTCGTCATTCTAACTGTAATTGTTATTGTAACTGAGACTAGATGCAGTCTCAAGTCTTTTATTTGCTTGCGGCATACAGCAGCAGCAGCGGCAGCAGTTGAGTTGCAGTTGCACAAATTTCGGAGTTGCAGGCTGGCAAAGTTTAATGGCTGCTTTTATTGCTCTTCATTTTTTGTTTTATTTGCTTTCATCTTCGTCATCTTTTCGGGCGACGCTTTAAACACCTTTTCAAGCTGAGGTTAACGTTTACACGCACAGTCACAAACAACAAAAACAACAAAAAAACAACGATGAAAAAAAAAAGTGAATACGGGAAAAATAAACAAGAGCACAGACAACAACACGGGCGCGCGCGGGAAATAGAATGTGGCACGCATCTGCCGGGCCCCGAGGCAGCTAAGACGCAGGGACAGCGCAAAAGCCGCTTACTGATTGACTGACTGAGTGTATGATTGATTGACAAACTGATAGACTATCCGAACGACTGACTGACTGACTGACTGACTGATTGACGACGTAAACGACGACAGCCGCCACGCGCTACGTGGAACGCGGTACGTTGTGACGACGTGACTGCGACTGCGACGACTGAGCGCTGCAAATGGAGCCAGTAGCACGGAGTGCCCAGCCAAGCGTCGCTTGCCCCAAAGCCGAGCCGAGACGAAGCCGCCCCGAAACCGACCGAGTGCCAACCAAACCAAACCAAAACGAGCCCAAAGCACGTGCGATTGCTGCAGTCGCTCGGCTCAAATGCTGTCTCCGCTGCTGATGTTGTCGCTGCTTCTGCTTCTGCTGCTGCTGCTGCTGCTGCTGCGGCTGCACTCTGCGTGTTGTGTGCCCGGCAGGTACTGGCGCTGCCAACACAGCAGCAGCAGGAGCAGCAGCAGCAGCAACAGCAACAGCAACAAAAACAACAAAAACTGCCAGAAGCAAAGGCAAATAGTTTTAGTGCCACTTGGCACGAACATGTAAAAGAACACCAAAAAAAAAAAAAAAACAAACGAAAGGAATTAAACAACAGTAAGCAAAAATAGCAACTTTGGACTGGGCACAGGACTCCGACTCGGGCTCGGACTCCGATTCCAATTCAAACTCGGACATGGCTTAAGCAAATGCTGAAAAAAAAACGACAAGGCAAAAACAAAATAAAACAAAAAAATACTATTTAAACGAAGCGCTGACTGAACATGCCTGAGCACTAGCAAAGCGGGGCAGGCAAATGAGAGCATTGAAGGGCGGTGGTGTGAAGGGAGGTGTGGCAGGCAAGGAGTTGGAGAGCTTGAGGCTAAAAGCCATGGGAACATGGCTCATTCGACTGACCAAAAGAACGCGGTCGCGACTGAAACGAGCTAATGGAGTTTGGGGAAGGACTAACAGGCAAACAGGCGACACAGCGACCGGTCAGCGCGCGATGTGAAGCTTGTGGCACGAATAACAAAAACTACACACACACACGTACTCAGAGAATAACACACGTACAGGTATAGGCCAAAAGCCGAAAGTAGGTGAAAAGTGTAAATGGAAAAGAAACAGACGATAAAGCGAAAATCGAATTGAAAAAGGCATTGGCCACATGTGTGTGTGTGTGTGTATGTGTGTGTGTGTGAGTGTGTTATAAACGTACACACACACACACACACGAACACCTGCACCCATGAGTATTATTTATGTTGTGCTTTAAAAAGCCTCTCGCCAATGTGGCCTTTTTATTATTATTATTTGTTTGCTTGAGTTGGCCTTTAGACAAGGCATATGATTAATCTAATGCAAGCACAACGGACTTGCCCCTCTCGCTCTCGCTTTCGCCTTCGCTCTCTTTCTCTCTCTCTCTCTCTCTCTCTGTCTCTCTTTGTCTCTCTCTGTGTCGCTCTCTCTCTGCTGCAGCACAGTGTGTCGCCTTCTCTCTCCGGGGTTCTCTGGACGCTTTGTGTCACGTGTGCACTTGAACGCGCCAACTGAAAGCCATTGGCGCCGCAAGACCGCACACAATAACACCAATAACAATACCAAAAAAAGCAAAAACAACAACAATATCAAGAACAGCAAACAGTCAACAGCAAAGAGCAACAAAAGGACTTTTATGTATGCAATATAAAATATACAATTTACAAAACGGAGCATGCAAATGCAGCGCGCCTCCGTGGCGAATGTTTAATGCAATTATTAATAAGTAAACACACATGCCCTCTCTTTCTCTCTCTATACATATGCATATATGAATATATATGCACATGTGTGTGTTTGCTGAAGAGCTTTCGCAGCAAGTCTACTTTTTTCAGTTAAAGCCACAGGCTTGTCGAAACTAAAAGCTTATACAAAGCTTTAAGCTGCCATAGGACACAAACCTGAGCTTTCGAGCTTCATTTGCAGCTACCACAAAAGCATCACGCGAAAGCTTTTAGCAAAAAGCTTGCAGTTAGGCTCTGTGACTAAAAAGCACTCCACCTTTATGCAAACTACACTCAAACATTGATATGCATACATATGCACAAAAGTTCAAACTGCTCCAGCGGCTTGCACACAGTTTTAGAGCTAAAATTATCATAGTCGAATTATTCGAAGCCTTGACAAATGACAAATGAGAAGCATATTATACACTGGGCAACACCGGCAACTATTTCTACTATTATATATACAGATTATGCTATTTGACGAGCTTTAAACTTTTTGTACGCCGGTTTCGGGTGCATCAATATCGGTAATAGATCTCCGATATGATCCAACACGTATGTAGTAGTCAAACTATATAGAGCATTATGCAAATGCCACAATGCAACATACACGGTTGCATACACGCTTGCATCTCCCGATCAATGCAACCAAAGATCGATAACAATGATAACTAGCATAAGCTAAACATGATCGTGCAATACTCCCATTATTTTTGTGAATATCAATCTGAAAGAGGTTGGCGAGAGGAGTACAGAAAAATCCGACCACATCATATTATTGATCGAATTATATATTCAACAGTTGATTGCAGAGTATACCGAAGACTTAAAACTTCCGTACTCATATTGAAACATGTCCGGCTTTTCATGAGATTTTCTATGCTACTCAAAAACAATAATTAGTTAAACATGAGAGTACTTATACTTATGCTCGGATTTGTTTAATTGAAATTTTCTGCAGCCTACTTATGGGCGCAATCATCAAGATTATCCAATCTGATGTGGTAGCCTTAAATAGTGGCTTAGATGTATTACAAGTAATAAATAAGTGAATATTTGACTTAACTGCTCCTGACTAACAAGTTGATTTAGGCTTGTGACTTACCTGAAGATTGTATTCGAAGCGTGGCATCAAGTTTGCGTGTGCAATGGAATAGAGAAGGAAGAGTCAAGAGATTAGTTGAATATTTTCAGAAAATGACATTAAATACAATTGCAGCGGTTGCAATTGCAACTGAGCGCTAAGCAAAGGCAACGAGAAGCAATGTGCAATGTGCTTAAAAGGCCCAAAAGCAAAGAAGCTGGAACGGAAATCGAGAATTCCAAATTGCGTATTGAGAGCTGCATTTCAGTTAGGCATAGTCATATATATACATATACATATATTTATTTATAGTTACATATAGACCTTAACAATTATTCACATACATACACATACACACACAGAATACACACATTTAGTAACGAGTAGTGGGAGCAGATTTGAGATTGGCTTTTTGTTGCTCTTCTTGGTATTTTCAGTTTTCATTTGGTAATTGTTTTATTTTTCGCAACTTACCCGCCAGCAACAAGTATCATCTGCATGTTGCTCAGTTGTGGTTTTTATTGTTGTTGTTCTTGTTGAGGGTGTTGCAGCGGTGTGTGTGTGCGTCGTAGTATATCTTGATTGGCACTCACACACGCTTAGGAAGGACTGGCGCCTGGTCTGCTCCTGCTCCTGCTGGCTGCTGCAACTGCAACGCCAACTGCTGCAACAACTGCAACATGTCGGCATGCACTCAAATTCCGCCTTCTTTCTAGCCGTTTTCGTTATTTTGATCTTGATTATTGTTATTATTATTATTATTATTATTATTAATATTATTATTATTTTATGATTACTTATTGTCGTGTTGTGTTTGGTCGTGTTAGCTTTGTATCACTAGATGCGTGAAACCGCACAACTCCATTTGGCGAACAGCATTTCCTCTTAGTTTACTTTACCACTGCAATATACACAAGGACAAGCACACACACACATACACACACACACACACACACAATCATTCAACGTGAATTGGCAAGCAAAGACAGCCAACAACAACAACAATAACAAATACAGCAATAACAACATCAAGTGAAATCTTTCATTTCATCTCGTTTGCAACCGGTCGACGACTCGAGTCAGTTATTTTCCAAATTATACCCTCATGGAGCAGATAATAACTGGCTGAAACCAATCAAAGTAAATCAAAATCTCAATCGAATGTTGGCATTCACCAGTGAGGGTACTCAGAGAAAACCTTAAAAGATTTGCATTGATTTCAAATTGGTAGCTAGAATACTACAAATATTTAAGAATATATTATGTATGATTTGATTTTTGTAGATAGAAAGAACTAAACTTCGATCTGGTCTGTTTAGTGACATATATGGGCAAAAAGGCAGAATGTCAATCCATAATCGGGTTGAAAACTATTGGCTTGAAATTAATTTTAAAATTTCTTCAGTAAATGTGAAATACGGTTTCAAGTCTGTTAAGATGAAAGTTGATTTTTTGCCAAAAAGTGTAAACTGCATATTAAAATTATCACAATTAGAATCAGAAAGTCAGTATAATACGATATAGAGACCGACTAGACTAGACACTATGTGGAAAACGCGTATTTCCCAGCAGATAAATGTGTATTGCCAAAATAAACTAAGGTCACAAGGAAGCAGAGTTGAGTTAAGGCAATTTGCCTTGTTCTTTCAACATAACTTTTTGGCTGCTCACTTAATGGCCAATAACAATGGTTTTAAAGTTCAGCAAATACTAAATTGCTTTGGACTTTTATTGACTTTGCACTTTTGTTTGATATCGAAAAACTTTGTGAAGTTTCCGCCCACTCAAAATCAAATCAAATGAGTTGGCAAAGTTCAAAAAGTGCACTTCCTGCCTGCACCAACCAACTAAAGGGGCTACTTAGCCAACAAACAAAAAACAAAATACTAATTATTCGGAACGTATTGGTTCAACTGATAGCCAAGTGCATTCCATGGACGGATGGACGGATGGACGGATTCATACATAGGACACACAACTTTTCGCATATTTGTTTGTTTGTTTAGATTGTGATTTAGGTGCATGAAGCCAAATAGTTTTCGGCAAATTTTTGCTAAAAACTATTTCAATTTTCAAGTCGACATTCACACACACACGCACACACACACACACACTTTACACAGTGCTTGCACTTATTTAACACCCATATTTACATTTTTATTTTTGTTTTTGCTTTTTTTGGCTTTAGATTTTGGTTTTGTGACAGTCACAGTAACACAGTGGCAGTGACAGTGACAGTGACAGTGACAGTGACAGTGACAGTGACAGGGACAGTTAAAGTGAAAGTTGTAGCTACAGTTGCTAACAAACTAAAAGTTATTTGCAGATAACTAAAGTTGGCTGCATACTTTTAGCAAGTAGTGTTTTTGCTCGTTCTCTTTGTTGTTGTTGTGTTTAGTGGTTTTTCGTTATGTGCAGTTGTTGCTCTTACTGTTGTTATTGTTGTTACTCATGTTGTGGTTTGTTTCGAGCCACACGTTTCTGTTGTTGTTGTTGTTGTTGCTATCGCAATTTTTGTTGCTTTTTGTGCACTTGCTTACAAATGCCTTTTTTTTCTGCGCTGTCCCCAAATTTCGTAGTATATTAAATGCATTTGCTCTGGTATTTATTTATTTATTATTTTTTACTCTTTTATTTATATTTTTTTTTGCGTTTTACGCAATGTGTTTGTTGCCCATTTTCTTATTTGTATTGAATTGGGTTTGGCCTAAAATTAATTGAGATTTGTTTTGTCTCTGTTTTGACCGATTCGCTTCGTTTCGTTTCGTTTCGTTTCATTTCAATGCGTTGCGCTGCGTTGTGTGTTTCATTTCAATTCGTTTCAATGCGTCGCTCTCTCGCAAGGTCGGCGGCATGCTACATACATATGTATATGCATCTCGCTCGCACACGCGCACAGCTGTTTTGGCACGTCTGCGAGCAGCTGTTCGCTGACAGCCGGCGGGGCAGAGACTAGTGTCCACTAAGGAATGGTGGTGGGGGGGGGGGGTGTAGGCAGAGGACGGGTTGAAGGCGTGTTTTGACCCAGCTTCTGCCTTGAGTTAAACGGACGGCGGCGGCGTTAACTGCAATTGAGTTGCGCTCAACTTGGCGCCACACGGCCAACTGACAGCGATGCCGACGGTTTTCATTTTGTTGTTACGGTTATATTTGCTGTTATTGCTTTTGCTTTTGCTTTTGCTGTTGCCGTTGCTGTTGCTGTGTTTAAATTAATTAATTAAGCACAATTTGGCTTGGGGTCGCACATTTAATTACAAAAGTAAATGTTAAGGATACGCCACCAGGAGCCAATAATACCCCAGAGTTTACACACAATCACAAGCAAACACACACATAAGCACACACACATATGCATATATATATATATATAAATATATAGACAGATATATGAGGACACATATGTACATAAATACAGACTAGAGACTAAAGACTAGAGACAAAAACATGGCGGCTTTTCCAATCTACATTATTTGCAATTCAAATATTTTCTATCCTATCCTAAGTTTTACTCTGTTCATATATAATTAACTGTATTATTATTATTGATATTATAATTATTCACACATAAGTCTATAAGTTCTCGCTAATTCCGAGCTTTATAATACTCAAGAACTATACTCATAAGGGACCCATTGGAAAATGATCTGATATTGAAGGATTTTTAATTTCTTATTTGCGGGCTCAAATTAATTTAATTAATTAATATTGGTAATCCGAAATATAAAAAATTAGTGCTTTATTGAGTTTCATTAACCGTTCAATTGAAACTGCAATAAAACAACTCTCCTTTGTCGTGCCTGAGCCGAGCGTGATCGTGTCACGAAGGAGAATGTGACACGAGGCGAACTCTAATGCAGAGATAGTAAAACAGTTAGTTTGTTAGTTTGGCGTTAAATAAACGTAAATAAACGACGACAGTTGCGGTAAATGTGTCATTGTTATGCCTGAAAGCTGGACGGTGAAGGGGAGGGGGACGGAGAGTTTGGCTGGTTAGCGAATTCAATAGGATAAGCATGCGCCAGGCACACATACACACACACACATACATAGCGCACACAGAGAGACATGCAGGGAAAGCGAAAAGCGCGGTTTTATCCGTATTTCGTTTTTCCTTCTCAGGAAAATTTGTTTACATTTGCAAAAACCCGGCCATGAAAAAACCAAATTAAAGTAAACTTTGCGGTAAGACGCGATACACACACACACGCAGAGAGTGAGAGAGAGAGAGAGAGAGAGAGAGATAGAAGCAGACAGACGCAGACACACAAAGTCTCTCACTCTCAGTCAAAGAGAGGCTCTTCACACAGGATTTTCATTCAGTTGATGTTTGGTGCATCCTTCCTGTTGTGTTGATTGCTTTTTCTTTTCTTTCCTTTTTGTCTGTTTGTTATTTTTAGTTTGGTTTGATTGATCGAATTGTCAAAAAAAAAACACACACACTAAATTCGCATTAAACATCCGCATTCGCGGCATACATTGCGTAAATGCCGCGCGCGCTCCTCGGATGCCCACACGCAATGGAGAAAGCAAGAACAAGAACAAGAGCAATCGGATGAAGAAGAACAAGAGGAAGTGGAAGTGAATATGGAAGAAGCAGAAGCGCAAGCAAAGCACAACAATACTCAAACTCGTACATACAACAAATTCTATTTGCGGGCAGCATGCGGTGCTCGTTCCATGTGCCAAAACGTTTCCAATTGCTGCCACTGACGGCCAGAGGACAAGCGAAACACTTTGGCAATGGCACTGGCACTGGCACTGGCGCCGGCTTTGGCAATGTAACACTGACACACTAACATAGAATCCACTAATATGCTCAGAGAGAGAGAGCGAGAGAGAGCTAGTTAGAGAGAGGGGCGAGGGAGGGAAAGAGACATGCATAAAGATAGAGGTGGAGATGGAGAGAGAAAGTGGGAGTGTGGGTCAGGAGTAGTAGTCACAATGTATGTGTGTTTGTGTATGTGCGAGAACTGTGATTGGGAGAGTTGCCAAAAACCATTTCGGTTTGAGGTTGTTCGTTGTAAATCGGCAGCTTGATTTGCATTTCAGTCATTGGTATTGTTTGTTGTGTTTTGAGGTTTGAAATGCAATTAAGTGCAAAGTGCGCCAATTGAACATGCATATGTGCAAGTGTATGTGTACAAGCACATACGCACAAACATTCAGGCACGCACATATATGTGCCACATACATAGACACTCACACACTCACACACACACACACGCACTTGCGCGCAAGTCGAAACAGAGGCGACAAAACATTTCTAGCACAACAGCACACTTATTTGGCTCGTTGTTTAATTATTACACAGAGAACAACACAAGAAAAAAAAAGGAAAACAATTTAAATAAAAACTATCAAATGCGACGACCAAAACAAAAGACAGCGACAAACGATAAACGGTAAACGGTTAGCGGTAAACGGTAAGTGTCGAACGGATAGCGCAACAACAAATCCAATGTTTGGCATGTTTCACATTGTGCCAAATCGTTTCCAGCGGCAGTCAGCTTCTGCGAGTGAGAGATGCCAACTGAGGGCGGATAGAGAGAGCGAGACAGAGAGAGAGAGAGAGAGAGAGAGAGCGCGCACGTGCTGAGCACGCACATAGGGGAGAACGAGATGGAATGATACAGCATGCGGCAAGCGTTGCTCCTTTTGTTGTTGTTGTTATTGTCTCAGCATAACTTAACCGATTTGAGAACATCTCTCTCTCTCTCTGTGTGTATGTGTGTGTGTGCGTTAGTATCAGCGTGCGTAATGAGTCAAGCACAACAAGAAGGGACAAAGGACGAA
Organism: Drosophila nr. perissopoda 5 BK-2023a; assembly: GCA_035044105.1. Classification (NCBI taxonomy): domain Eukaryota; kingdom Metazoa; phylum Arthropoda; class Insecta; order Diptera; family Drosophilidae; genus Drosophila; species Drosophila nr. perissopoda 5 BK-2023a. Next base: position 4,798,016 of record JAWNMK010000620.1, on the reverse strand, counting down.
GGACGACTTGAACTATTGACTCTTGGAGTCTCAGTTAGACGACTCTCACTCGCCCCCACTCGCTGCATCTCTCTCTCTCTCTCTGAAGTGGACCACTTGGCGCCTTGTTGCTGCTGCTGCCGCTTCCTCTTTTGTTGCCGTTGTTGTCCTTAAGCCGTTTGTTTCTTTTTTGTTTTTTTTACCGAATCATTTATGTAATTTTCATTAAAATTCTCGCTCGTTTCATGCGCGTCCGCGTGCGCCGTTTATGCAACTGTCGACTACGATGGCACAGAACATTTTCAACAGTGCAGCGACACACACACACAAATACACACACAGACACACACACACACACACGTACACACTCACACTCAAACACCTCGATAAGTTTCGGCTGCTTTAGAAATTGAAATGGCAAGAACAATCACAGGAACAGGAACAACAACATCGAGCCAAAAACCAAAAGAAAAAAATAAAAGGAAAAAATTGATTGCTAAACGCTGAAGGACTCACAAAACAATGCAATGAAAATGCAATGAAACTGCAAATGGCGAATGAAAATAAACGTTTAACGTTTCTTTGGCGCCATCAGCTGCACACACACACACACACACACACACACACAACAAGCTCACTGCTGCGCCTCCATCCCTTTGCTACTACTGCCTTATCGTCACTTGCACTTTAGCGGCAGCAATTTATGCTTGTAATTTGGTCGTAAGACTGAACACTGCAAGCAAGCAAAAGCGAGAGAGAGAGAGAGAGAGAGAGAGAGAGTGAGAGAAGGAGGGGGAGTGGCGCAAAATTTGTTTCTCTTACTTTTACTTTTAATTTTATTGCTGTGTGTTTGTTACACAATACTCTATAAACAGACCAAAATACACACACAAACACACACGTGTGTAATTATAGACAGCTGCTCCACATTTGCAAGATATATATACATACATATATGCATGTATCTGTGTATGATGTGTATATGCTTATTTGTTCACGTGTGTGTGTGTGTGTGTGTGTGTGTGTGCATTTCAGACCGTCTTGGGGGCTTAGAAGCGCCTCAGACAAACGGACAACAAACACTGGCAGCGACAGGCAAACAAAGCACGCAAAGTGTTCGCTCGAATGACGCCTCAGCTGCCAGTACATCAGTCAGTCAGTCAGTCAGTCAGTCAATCAGTCAGTCAGTCAGCCAATCTAAACGCAATGATGTGGCTGACTTTGATGAGTATGGCTAAATGAGTGATGCGATTGTGGGCAACGGGCAGCAAAGGAGTGGAAAGGGGAAAGCAATTCAATGAAATGGAGAAATTTGTGCGAATTTGTGGTTTCCCATTGCTTTGGTTGCATTAGTGCCTGGCAATTGCTCAATTAGAAATGCTGGCAGTAAGGCAGCTCGGCCTGCCCAGAAAGCCATCGATAGTTATACATATCGTTATGGTAAATAAGTAACTTAGAGACATCAGCGCACTTCAAATATAAATAATTATCGATCGATATTGGTTTTTCCTAACATCGCTCAATATCGAGTTTCAATTGAGTTTTTACATTTTTGTGTATAAGAGGTTAATTAACCACTTTTCAAAACATTTCACTTCTTTGCCTAAAATTCGAAAACTGTCATTTTCAGCTTAGGTATTACCTTGTATTTGGCATCTTGACTAGTGACACATAATTTGAATTTGCTTTCATTATCGAACCGACGCAATGAAAGAAGCTTACATAAAGCCTGATTATAATAGGAATAAGTCGGTTGGGATTTGACAATGTGGCACAATAACGAGCGAAGATATAAAATATTTCATTAAGTCGAATGTGTGAATTACAATGTAAGCGAAGAATTTTTGTTTTGGATCACAAGATACATAGTTTTAAAATATATGAAAAATATATATAAAACTAAAGCATATATTTTGATGTATATGTAAAGATTGTGCCTTATTCACCAAGATTAAATGTGAAACTCTTTGCAAAATTCGAAATTACAAAATATATGCTAATAATATTTGGCCTAATTAATTTTTGATTTACTATTTTTGTTATAAAGATTCGCAATTGGAAAGCAGCTCGAATATTTAATTCTTAAGTGTAATCAGCTGAAGTGAACTCTGCACCAAAACGGTCAATAAAGCATGCATTTAGTTTTAGACTGGGTCAGTCGCACAAGCACACATGGACGCACACACACACACTCACACACACACACACACACAGAGAGACACAGACAGACACATGAGGAAAACAGAAATGTTGATTTGAGCACCCATTGATTTTCCCAAATTATGCGAACGAATGCTCTACAAGCATATTTTTTAGAGAAACTGAACATATGAACGTGTATGTGTATGTATGTTTGTATGTGCTTGTGTGTGTGTGTGTGTGAGGAGGAGAAGGAGATGTGACATTTTAGCTAACTAAGGAAAACGCTAAGCAATGCTTGTAGGAAAAGTGCAATTTAGATGTGGACTCCTTACATTTTGTGCAGGACATTCTCGATTGCCTTTTAGATGCGTATTATGGCCTGGCCTCCACAGCTGATCCAGCGTTGCTCCAGTGCACCAAAGCTGGCCCAAATCGCTGGAGCACAGTCACAAAATAATATTGCTGCCACTTGAACAAAAATACACAAAAAAAACAAAACAAACCGCTGGGCGAGCAAACGCAGCAGCCACAAAGCCGCTGCACGCGGCACCCATTCTCGAGCGGCACACCTAGGAAGTCAGGAGGCGACTCTGGAGTAGGCGGCAACGGTCAACGGTAAGTGATGGACAGGCTCGCGATTCTAAGCACAAGTGTTAGCTGGCTAAGCGAGAGAGAACTGACTTCAGCGACGCTTCCGCTTTTTATTTGTGCGCCGCGCCGCGCCGATTGCAACTGCAACTGCAACGGCAACGGCAACTGCCAACGCCAGCAACATCAGGGCCCAAAAATGTTTGCCTGACTGCCCAAAAAATCAAACACACACACAAAAACACACACACACACACAGAGCCAACTAAAGAAAGAAGAAAAAAATGGCAAAACTGGTTGACAGCTGAAATGCGCTCCACACACGCTCCGCAACAACAAGAAAATCATAAGGGACAGCAGCAACAACAACATCAAATGTTTGTCACCACATCAGAGGCAGCAGCAGCAGCAGCAGCAGCAGCAGCAACAACCTCATGTAAAAATGTCAAGCAACAGCAACAAGAATGCTGTAGTCGAGAGAGCTCGACTAGCAGATACCCTTCACACAAGTCTTTACCTATTGGATATTGCTATGGGTAATTCATTTAGCTATTAACTATCGATAAGTATCGATAAGTAAAGAAACCTTTTTCTGCATTAGGAGTAAGAGAACTTTCTTTCCAAGTTGACTAAATTGGGAAACTGACATTTATTCTGACGGACGGACAATGCAAGATCGATTTAGTATCAAAAATATATATATATATATTATATATTTATTTTGCAAAACTTAATGTTACCCTTTTTAGCCTATTTCAATGGGCTTTAGGGTATAACAAGTTGCACAGCCGCCGCTCAACTTTGGCCCCGGCGCTCATCAATTGACGAAAGGCGTCGGCCGCAGGCAGCAGCAACAGCAGTGTGGCAACAACAGTAGCAGCAACAACAACAGCAACTGCAACACAAAAAAGCATTATAAAACGCAGCGCTGCAGCAGCGACGACAGCTGCCCTTTTTGGCGTTTGAACTGCGACAGCAGCAGCAACAGCAACAGCAGCAATAAATGCAGCCACTTGAGTGCGCAATAGGTCTATGTGCTATTTATGTGTGTGTGTATGTATGTGTGTGTGTGTGTCGCGCACATTTAAGCGGACACTTTGTCATACAAGGCGCCTCAACAAAAATTTTATTTATACAGCCCAAGAGTTGTTGCTGTTGTTGTTTATATTGCTGCTGCTGCTACTGCTGCTGCTGCTTTTGTTGCACGCCCTTTAGTCAATGCGCTTATTGTTTGCTTGTTGGCATTTGGCTTCAATTTGTTGGCTTTTTTTAAACTTTTTTTTGTCATTTTTTCCCATCTAACTTAAGTCTTTCCAACTGGGTATACACAACAATATACACCAAATATGAATAGAATTTATTATTATTATTATAATTTATTATTATTATTATTATTTTGTAGCCATTTTGTAGTTTAATCAATTGAACTTGATGAGGAAGATAATGCTGAGTAGATATACATATATTCCCATTTATGCATATCCGATTTATTATATCTACATATGTGGAGTAGTTTCCAATGAGTGATATCATCCGTAAATCCAAATACGCTGGTGTATTTACAGGGTATCTGCTAGTCATATATGTAATTCGCGTATTAAGATTTTTTTATGACTTTTTTTGCTGACAATAAAAACAATCTCATTTAGAACTTTGGCTTAAGAACAACAACAATAGAATTACATAGAGAAAGCGTAAGAGAGATGGAGAGAAAGAGGGGCAGAGAACACCCAAAGAGGAGAGAAGGGGACGCAGAGAGTGTGTGAGAGAGAGAGAGAGTGTGTGAGCTAGCTCATCATAAATGACAACCAACTAAAAAGTTGCTGCTAATCTTGTTGCTCTTGATGTAGCTGCTGATGTTGTTGGTTTAGCAGCAGTTAACTGAATAACTTGCCAACTGGTCCGCCACACAGTTTGTGTATGTGTGAGTGTGTGTAACTGTCTATGTAAAGGACAGTCAGCAGTCGAGTGAAGAGTTCATCGCGTGATGCGAGCGAAAAGTTGATGACGGCCAATAAATGACAACAGCAGCAACAGCAACAGCAACAATAGCAACAGCAACAGCAACAGCAGCAGCAGCTACAGAGGCGGCGGTAACAGCAGCCAAATGACAAAACAGCTGAAAGTCAGCGTAAGGCAATAAAAGAAGATGAACGACAGACAGTCAGGCGGGCAGCAACTAAATCGCTGCTGACGTCGTCATGCCACACGCTGTCAGCGCCACGGGCAGCCAATGGCAACTGCCGAATACACTGCAATATTTGCAAAAATAAATAAGAAATTATCTTTGGCAATACTTTGATTTTCTTCAAATTGTTTAAAAATGGAGCTTGGGAAACAGACAGATAAATATAGAGAGAAGGAGAGAGTGAGTGTGAGAGGGAGACAAAGATAGAAAGATAGGCAAAAAGGAGGAGAGGGAAAGAGATAGAGAGAGAGAGTAAGAGTAAAAAGGAATGAGAGAGAGGGCAATCATCATTCCACGACTTAAAATTAGTTAATTCAATTAATTTGTTTTTACTTCATTCAAAGCCTAAAAGGGAGATTTGAGTTAAGCTGCTGAAAACACCTTGTTGTATATTAGAAACCTTAAATGCTATATTGTGTGACATACTATAAAGATCTCAAGAAATTAAATTGACATCGAAATTTGGTTTGGTGTAAGGCAGTCGCCAACTGGCACCTGGCAACTGGCAACTGGCAACTCGCAAGTGGCTACTGGTAACTTGCAACTGTGGGGAACCAACTTTGGCAACTTTGTCGCAGCGACCAATAATAAATAAATGCAAAATAGTCGCCGCAGCAGCAGCAGCAGTGGCAGCCATAAGACAAAGCTGGCTAAGGTGGCGGCGCACAGGTGAGTGCTGTGGCTAGACGTGGCCATGACGTCAGAGCAGCAGAACAGCAGAACAAGTTCATTGGGGGCAGGTTGCACGCTTTAGCGCTAATGGGAGCGCTGCAGTGGCGTCGTCGCAGTCCCGACCTTCGTCCGAGGCATGCAGCATGCGGACAACACTAACACACACACACACACACACAATCACATATGTGCACCATTCACATTATTCATGCAGTTGCAGCGCATGTGGCAGGCACAAACAACAACAACAACAACGGCAACGTGCAACTTTTACTTTCATTCGCTGTTTCGTGTTCAATTTTGCCGGGGCGAGTTCAAGGCCAAGTTAGTGTTGGACCAAAGGGGTTGTTTGGTTCGTTAACAGCGTCGGCTAATTGGCGGCACTTGAACTTAAATTACAACAAACACAAATACACACACACTAGCACTCACACATTCGCACATGCACATACACAACAATGGCCTGGCACAAATTTCATAGCATACTTTTGAGCGCTGCGCAAAGAAGTCTTACAGTATTCATGAATAATCGTGAATATTGGTTACATTTATGGCCGTTGCAAGCCAAAACAGCTGCTTGTTTTCTGAATGAATCAAGGCTGTCGGCCAAATTGTGGATTCTTTCTCTCTACGTATGCAGAAAGTTACAATTTTGTTTATCGTTTTTTTCATTTACTGTTTTTTTGTTTTTTTTTTTTTTTGGCAATGGTCGTGACTGGCCAATTTGCCAGAGTATTTGAACAAAATAGCTGAAATGTCGGGTTGGATAAATTACAAATCTAGGCTTATATGATGCAAGTCCACACTGAAAAAGGTGGCAGCACTCCTCCATATATCGAGTATATAACAAATTGATGTGAACGAAAAGATATGATTACAGTTTAGGGTACTAACTAAAAGTGGCATCCATTTTAATTAATAATAATTTAATTTTAATTTGAATATGATTATGATTATGATGATTATGCATAATAGCAGTCTCAAGGCGCGCTTCGAAAAATTGGGCATGTCGATAAACATTTTTTGTAGCAGCGAGTTATTGATAAAAACACTTTGCACGACGCGTTGAGAAATGCAAATCAGCTGCCAACTTTGGGGCGCTTACACTTGCATCAGCTACGCCCACATCCCCTGACCTCGTCAAAGGACTCTCGCAGTCCAGTCCCCTTGCCCCCGTTACCAAACCCAACCAACCCCTCCCACTCGACCAACTTTCTGACCTACACTCCCCATTTGCAATTAGCTACAACTACAAAGTGCAAAATAAAGTTGAGACTGGGCGACAAAATCGTGTATACCCTGTAGAAAAGCTTTGCATAATGGAGTCCATACGCTTCTTGACTGTGACGAAACAAGAGATATTTTTATGAAATGTGAAATTATTGAAAGTTAAGAGGAACTAAGAGAATTGAATATAATATAATATATAAGAACTTATTCGAGGGTATCCATTAGTCCATAACTTGCAGCTTGAGCTGCTTTGCTTGTGTTTTTTTTCTTTAGCATTGCTTTCGCTTATCGTACCACAAAGATCGCCACAAAGGCCATGTTACGAAATTATTGGACATATTACACACACACACACACACAAACACACACACTCGCACACACACACACACACATACGCTGCGCCGTTGACATGCAATGCAAATAGTCAACACGCCGCCACATGCCGTGCACACAAATCAAGGGCACTTGGCCCATGTTACCGCACCCCCCCCCCTCCGGATCCAAAACCCCCTTTCCCCAAGCACCCACTATACATTCAATACACCCTATACACACAACCCACACAGCACAGCCAATTGCCTTCCACAGTGTACAACAATTGGGCGAGGTCGCTATGGGCGGCTTGCGAGTTGCCGGGCAATTCAAATGGCGGCTACAAGTCGCGGCGCATGTTTTCCTTGTGGTTGCTGTTGTTATGGTTGCTGTTATGGTTGCTGTCGCCTTGTGTGTGGGTGTAGGGGGCGTGGCAGCGTGTGCTGGCGTTGCCAATTAACTGAAACTGCAGAGTAATGTTTTCCAGGCGCGAAACTCTGTTCGGAGTTTTGACTTTGTTTTGCATGTCTACACAAACACACACACAAACACACATACAAGCAGACACACACACACACACACACGCACACACACGTTATATTATTTAAGTTATTGTTAGGTGCCGGCTGTTTTTGTTTTTGTTGTTGTTGTTGCTGTGGCATTGACATAAATTTGGTTGGCCAAATGAAATGGCAGCAGCGGAAGCAGCTAAAAAGCGCGCAAACAACAACAATAACAACAACAGCAGCAACAACAGCAGCAACAACAACAATAACTATAATAATAACAATAACAATGGCATCAATGCAAAGGGCAAACAACACACGCGCCACACAACATACACACACAACACACACACACACACACACACAGCACACACACGCAAGGCACATTAGAGCAATTTTCTCGCCACATTTTTTCTTTAGCTTTTTATTCCATATTTTTTGTTGTTTTCTCTTTTTTACTTATTTCTGCAGTTTTGCGCTGTTGTATTACATAAATACGAATAAAAATAATCTGCATAGTGCGAGTGTTAAACAAAAAGAAAAGCGATGAAAAGTGGCGCAGAAAAATGGCCCAAGAAAAAGGCATACATTCTGGCTGGGACCAACAACTCCGACTGTTGCAAATTATTTCATTTAATGAGAAAATCGAATTCCGTCAGTGGATGAAAAATTATTGGCAAATAAATCCCTCTCAGAACGGATGAGTGAGAAAACTTTCCAAGCCGAGGCCAGATTTGAAAAGAGATTTGTTGTTGTTATTATATATATACATATATATATATATTGTCGGAAATTCCGCTTTACAAAAGATCTTAACTCTATCTATTTATAAGTTGCGCAATATAAGGAAATATAATTAATCAATGAAACGAAAATAAGACCAAAATTGCGAAAAGTATTTCTAGGAAGTTGTGAGCCTTTCACAAAAACTTATTTGCACTTCCAACGATCTACACAATTAGCTAAGGTCCATGTTATCCAAATTGAAGTAAATTTAACCCTAAGTGTACTCAGTTGATAACCGAAAATTACAATGCATTTCGGTTTATTGCTCAGGGGATTTTTTGCACCTGTGCTCTGCAGGCATTTTACTTTGACCTTGAATTTATATGGAACACATATATAGACACACACACGTTCGTACAAGCACACGTTCCGACACACACACACACACACACATTCACACACACACACACATCTATTGACTTTAATTTCAATAATACGTCTTATGCAACGAGGCGTATGCGTAATGAGGCATTTCCCATCAGCGTCAGGCAGCGCTCAGTGTGCGTGTGTCTGTGTTGTTGAGTTATGCCGGCTCCAGTTAGTCGCGCAGATGACTCCGCACATTCGTTTTTGTAGTTTTCTCTTTTTTTTTTATTGTGCCTCTTACTCCGGCAGCGAGTTTTGATGTTTGTGCGACTTTTGGCTGCGATTATGGCGACAACGACACAAAACGGCGCCGGCTGTAAAATTGTTTGCTAAAAAGGCAAAATCAGCAGAAGATGAAGAAGAGGGCGAGAACTGACTGGGCAATAGTCGGAAATGACTGCCTTATTCGGAGTCGTTGTCTCATCGCGGCAGGGCAATGACTCGGACTTGGCATTTTGAACTCGTCTCCGTTGCCAGTCACTGGCATTACGCATACGCCATGTGAAAAACAAAAAAAGGAACTTCATTTAAAGTGCTCAAAGGAGAAAATATCCCATAAAATGTCGTTTAGCCACACAGTATTCTGTATCAAACTTTTAAGTATAATAAATACTTGGTTTGTTCATCAGTTAGTTTTATGAAGATATGAAAATATGGATAAACAATTTCCTGATTTTGAAGCTGAGTTCAGTTTATTACACATGTGCAGAAAGTTGCGAGGCTTGAGTCGTCTCCGACCACTTAAGGTATATATACTCTTGATCAACATCACCAAATTAAAACTATTTTGATACGGCTTTGACATAGCTGTCTTTTGGTTGAATCGGACTACTCTGTAGTAAAACTGCCATGGAAACGATCGGTGCAAGAATGATGAGTCTTAATATGCGAAACATTTTTGTTTACCATGATATCCCGCCCAAACACATTAATTACGAGATTTATTATGCTCACGACATCTAATCAGTAAGTCATCAACATCTGCCTAACATATCATATAGCTTCCTCGGCATAGTAAATTTATAAGACAAAAAAAGAAAACCAAATTCGTCGTGCCCAGGATAGTCGATCTTTGAATTTGTAACAAAGTCGAGCATAAAGTAAATCATACCATATTTTATCATACCATATATCGACTTATGGTTTATATAATTGTTTGGTTTGTGTTCAAGGGTAGAGTATCCATAATATGCAAGAAAATTGAATAAAGCAGGCATATTAAGACACCTACATACCAAATCTTTGCGGTTCATTAGTTGCAGTTGAGAACATTTTCGATTGCTGCTGATGCAGCTTGTACGTATTTGCTTCAAATGGAGTCATCCTTAGTATACCCCATGTGAAGCAAAGTGGTGAGCAGGGTATGCAGAATATCGATAAAGCAGGCTCCAAACTCTGTGTTAAAGCTGTGCAAAGCCAAAAAATATATATGTATATTTGTGTGTGATGATGATGTTCCATTATTGTGTTGCATGATCGAGCAGAGGCGGAAGCTAAAGCTGAAATCGCAATGGATGTGGGAGTAGCGGGGGCGGGGGGAAAAAGCAAAGAAAAACCGCAAACTTCGATATGCTTTTTCAAGATCATTTATTTAAGTTGTTGCTAAAAGGAAAAGAAACAAAGAAATCGGAGCAATTTGCAAAGGAAGCGCGAAACATGAACAGAAAAGAAACTGCATTCGTCAAATAATATATATATATAATAATTATACATGTGTAAATGTATGTAAAAATCAGCTGGAGAATTGGCGGGTGGTTGCTAACTAAATTCGTGTTAAGAGTTGTGCATTTTGTGTTTGTGTTTTTTTGTTTTTGTTTTTGTTTTGGGTACTTCTCATAGCCATAGTCCTTGAAATTGAACTTGTCCTTGTCCTTATCTTTATCCTTGTCCTTCTTCTTGCTGACGGCAGGCGTGTTCTTGCGCGGCCGATTCATCATCGGATCGTCCATTTGGCGCGATGACTGTTGTCGCACCTGTGCCGGCGGTCCTGGTTTCTTCTTCTTCTTGGGCTCGGTCTGTTGCAGCAGCTGCTGCTGCTGTAGCAGCAGAAGTTGTGGTTGCTGCAGCAGCTGCAATTGTTGATGCTGTAGATGCAGCTGCTGCTGCTGCTGCTCCTTGCGCTCCAAAAACGCCGCGTTCGCCGACTCAACAGTCGCAATACGCTGCTGCTGCTCCATTTGCTCCAGCTGCTGCTGTTGCTTCTTCTTGTGGAACTGCACCAGCTGCGAGCTGCGACGCCGCAATGCAGCACCATATGGGGCGAAGCCGTCGCCTGCATTGGCCGCACCACCGACGCCAAATAGTTTGCGTATGCGACGCTTGTTGATGAAGCCACCGAAATTGACAGCGAGTCCCAAAGGGCCACCACCAGCTGCACCACCCGCAAACGTAACCGGACCCGGACTGTGCGACGTTGAGCTGCCCGGCTCACTGGCGCCGGCAACCATTTGGCTAAAGTTGCTGTCGAGATCACAGCTGGTGCTGCCGTTGAAGGTGCCACCACCGATGGTGCCAGCAGAGTCGGCACCACACGGAAATAGATATGTATTCAGCGTGCTGAGTGTCGTCGATGTCCCAGGTCGACTGATCGCGCCCAGGCTCAATCCATTGCCGCTGCTGCTGCACAGATTGCTGTCGGGCAATTGCAGTTGCAGTGTCATCGGCAGCGGCAACATGATTGCCGTTGAGCCGCTTATGTTGCCGCTGCCAGTGGTGCCAGAGCTGCTATCATAGCTATGCGGATTCACATAGATGTGATTGTTGTTGCTGCTGTTGTTGTTGTTGTTGTTGCTGTTGTAGTTGTTACCGCTGTTTGTGTCTATTGTTGCTGCTGTATTGTTGTTGCTACTGCTGCTGCTCGTGTGGGTGGCTGCAATGCCGCTGACAATGAGACCGCTGCTGTTGCTGATGTTGTTCTCATTGTTGTTGTTGCTGGGCTGGTGGCTGTGGTTTTTGCTGTTGCTGTTGTTGTTATTGCTGCTGTTGCTCAACGGCAGGCAATTATTGTTATTGCTGCTGTTGCCACTGCGCGCTGGCGCTGTGGCGGGGCGTGGCGGGACTGTTGTTGTGGGTGCAATATCAACACGACTGCTGACATTGGCGGTAGTTGCAGTTGCTGTGGCTGCTGTTGATGTAGCTGTTGCTGCTGTTGGTCGCGGCTGTTGCTGCTGTGCGCGATCATTTCCATTGCTGTTGCTGTTGTGATTGCCATTTTCATTGGTTGCACTCATTGTTGAGTTGTTGTTGGTTGAAACCAATTGATGCGCAGTATTGATATAATAACACTTTTCTCGCAGTGTATAAATGGTTCTCAAAATTCATTTAAAGCTAAATATTTTATCTAATTTTTTACTGTCTTTACAATACTTAGCTATTTTTTTTTTAAGTTGTTATTTGTGCTTTCAAGTTTATTACAAATTCAATATTGTTTGATTTGTTAAGATTTCAGTTTTAAGTTTTCAAATTGATCGATTTAAATGATTTGATTGGATTTGAAAATGTTCTCATTCATTTAGCTGGTTATTCATTTGTCAAAGCTAATTTATGTAGATGTCTTTTAATTGTTTTATATTTTAGTGATTGTTATTAGTTTGATGTTATTGAATTTATTACGATTGTTTGCTTATTACGTTTCAAAATAATCATTATATTTTGCATAATAATAATAATTTTTATAATTTTTATATTTATATTTGATTTGGTGCACGTTGAAAATTGTTTATAAAATAGTTTTTACTATTATTCAAATCTTTAAAACATTAATTATTAAGCAAGCTAAGCTTTTCAATTGTTTGTTATTTATTTATTTTTTTTTAACTTAACTGCGAAGCACATGAGTTTTCATGCATTTTTCACTGCACTTAGCACTAAAGCACATTTGAACAAAGCCAAAAAAAATGTGTATAGGGTTGGTTTGGTGGTAGACCACTTGTTTATCACAGGGTTTGTGTTTGATTTGCATTGGTAAGGCAGTAAGTACTTCAGCACACACGCACACTCTTACTCACACATACACACGCGCGCACACACACACACACATACACACAGTTATATGCTTCAAAATACATAGCAAAAAAAGTGGCAAAAAAATGTATTCAACACGGATCGCGCGGCACTGAAATCAAGTGAACTAAACTGAACTGAACTGCACTGCACTGCTGTGTTCCTCTTTTCGTGCCTGGTCAAGTGCTGTTGGCCAACACTGTTATCAGTCAGAGCCACGTGCTTAATGCGCCGCGTGCCACAATTGTATGAACTCTGTGGCGCGTTGTTGACAATGCCACAGCGCCAACAGTCGCAGCCGCAGCGGCAGTAGCAGCAGCACCAACGAAGTTAAAACACACACAGACACACACATACACACACACACACACACACACCGTGGGATTGAGCGAGCGAACGAGTGAGTGAGAGAGGCATAAACACGCACACGCACGAAGTCGTTGCGCTGTGTTAACTGGGCCGATGAGTTGGCTAACTCGAACTGGTAGTCGAGTCCTGAGACTGGGACGAGACTCGCGCTGTCTGCCAGCGTTGCGGCTTCATCAAAAAATGCCAAACAATTGGCCAGAAATCTAAGCCAAAAGCACCAGACAAACCACTTGAAGCACACACACACACACACATTCACACACACACACACACTCAAACACACTCAAACACATATTTGTATAGTTGTAGTTTGTGTCGTGTTCGGGCTAAATTTCGGGAGTCTTTCGGTTCAGTTGAGTTCACTTCATGGCTAACTTAACTAAATGCCGCGCTGCAGCAGCAATGGCAGCAGCACACACATTCACACACAAACACGCATACACACACACATACACACACACACACTCACAGTCGACTTTACTCAACTCGGCTGCTCATCGGCTGGCAACTCGTGAACTCTGACAAAACTGTAACTGTAACTAATGTATTAGTGTTGTTGTTAGTTTGTTTGTGCTGCTGCTGCTGCCGCTGTTGTTGGTGTTGCTGTTGTTGTTGACCTACCAGCCGAGGCGGCAACATTTCAATTCGGATTTGGCGATTCGTGAACACAGATCTCCTCTTCTACCCAGCGCCCTCCCTCCCACCACAGTCATTGTCCTCGGTCCTCGTCACAGCAGTTGCTCTTTTTCTCTCCTTATTTTTATTATTTTGTTTGTTTTTTTTATTCCGTAACAGTTTTTACCATGTGACGATTAATAGTATGAGTGTGTTCGTGTGTTTATGTGCTAGTGCGGCAGCTGCTACTTCCATAAGGCTGTCACTTGTTCAACTACAACTGCTGCTGCTGCTGCTGCTGCTGCTGCTGCTGCTGTGGCATGTCAGATCAACAACATCTGCAACATTGTCAACAACTCGCATGGCTACTGCTGCTGCTTCTGTTGTTGGCAATGAAAAACGCCACATGACACTTTAACCCCTTTACAAATCAGTTTGTGGCAACATTAAAAAATATCCTCTTGGCTTATTAACTATTCTCTGTTTTGTTAGCATATCGCAATCTGGCATCATGTCATATGCTTATGAAAGCCTTAGAACATAACAGCTATACACTGTAGACATATGCAATGCTTAAATCGGGTATAATAGTCTAAATGAAGCACCGAATAAGTAGGCATCCTTAGGATATATAAAGTGAAGTATCAAGTCAGGCAGTATTTATTACAAGTGCTAAACATCCACAAGCTTACATTATAGTTATACAAATCCGTTTAAAATCATGCTATTAAAGTTTTCATTCATGTTTCAATATTTGTATGTTTTATTGAGCAAGAATACATACATATATGTATTTAGCCCTTGGCGGTGCCACCACGCAATTTTCACTTAGATGGAGGTCGAATATTCGTTGCGCTTTGCATGAACAACGCGTCGCATGCGCAATCTGGCGAACTGATATGACGCATTCGCACCGTGAGTCGGCAGCACAGAGTGAGTACAAAGAGGAGGGAGACCAACAGCGAGAGTGAGACAACAACAAAGACAAAGACAGAGATAGAGGCAGAGGCAGAGGCAAGGACTGAGAAAACGTGTTTGGATCCTAACTCAGAAATGCAAAATGTTTATTTATGTTTGAGTGTGTTTTGTCTTCGTGTTTGAGTCGGCCATGCAAATTGCCAGTGTCATAGTAAAGAAATGTTCTTCATTTTGGTTCTGTTATTTTGCCTGCTGCCGTGTTGTGTGTTCATTTTGCATTTGAGGCAACCTTCATGGCTAATAAGCAGCCTGCCAGCAGTCACGGCACGTGTAATATACGCTGAGGGGCTCACACTTACTCCACTCAAAGTGCGAGAGCGAGAGCAAGTTAAACAGAGAGAGAGAGAGATAGAGAGAGAAAGAGAAAGATAGCGAGAGAGTCAGCAAAAATATTGATCAAATTTTTTTTTCGGTTTGTCGGCGTTGCCACACAACAGCAAGTGGAACAAATGAAATCGGTAGGCAGCCTAGAGCAAATGTCAACCAAACAAACAAATAAATTCTCTTGAGCCTATCCGCGCACCTGTAATGGATCAGCACCCTTAACCCCGTCCCCCACCCCACCCCACCCACCTCATACCCAACCAACATCTTATGCTCATCGCTGAGAAGCTGCCCCATCAGCATGGACTGCCATGCGAAAGTGCAGCTCTGGATGACGCTTTGCATTCAACCTGCCAACATATCCTATCCCCACTCCCACTCCCACCTCCACCAACTCCTCTTTTCTGATTACCCTTCCCCCAACCCCTACTCCCATCCCCTTTTTCTAGTACTCTTGCCATAAGGCGCACACAATGGCAAAACGATTTTCGTGCTAAAAATAACCAAATTGATGGCGTCTTTTAGTCAGCCCTGCTCACAGTTGTGTGTGTGTGTGTGTGTGTGTGTGTGAAAGAGTGTGTGCTCCATAAAATAAATAGTACAATGGAGCGGGCGGTCGGTCGGTCGGTCGGTGTGTCAGTTCGTCAGTTTGTCGGCTAGCTGGTCATGGCCACGGTGAAGGCGAGCGGATAAAGAAAGCAAATCAATTAAAAATTTGTTCGTTAAGCGCAACCAAAACAAAGACGCAGAGAAAAACTTTTGGCTTGGCTGGACAAACAGTTGGGCTCGTAATTGTGATTGTTCTTGAATTGTGGCCAATGTGAGATTCCTTGCTAGCAATCCAGCACCCCCTTTCCCCTCCGTCACCATGCACCTATTTGTAGCTGCCATTTGATGAAATTCTTTCGTGCCGCCTGACATTTCCGGCAGCGATTTCGACTTTGGTTTTCGAGTCGCCGCCAAATGATGTGTACTCTCTGCATTTAGCAACAACAACAGCTAGCACATTTACAGTTACAGCTACAGTTACAGTTATAGCTATGGTTGCGAACTTAATTCTCATTCTCAAGCATTGGGTACATTCTGTTAAGCGCCGTTCTGACTGTTCAAGTTATTGTTGCATGGTTCTTAGGCAAAAATAGTTATTAAGGCTCGATTGACAACATCGATAACTCTTCAAACTAAACACAATTATTCTTACAAATTAACCGTTAATAATGATGAAATATATCTCAAACTATTGGTAGAAAAAAGTGTAGATAAGCTATCGCTTGTGATATTGTGGGTTCATTAATAGACATCAGATAGATGGCATCGAACATCGATGCAAAAGATCGCTAAGCATTTAACTTTGAAGGTAAATTTCAAAGTAAATCCTAACTAATTGAGACAATCAAACTGGATAATTTAAGAACTAGGTAGTCACTGAAAAGTTGGCTAGGAGTGTTAGCAAAATTCGAAAACATTTGCATTGTCTTCAATGTATTTTGTTAAATTGGAAAGAAGAACCCAAATCTAAGGTCAATCTGAACAGCGCTTTATTGATGTTATGTTTTCTTAAGTAATTTATCGATAGACATAGTTACATCATTTTATAGTTATCCTGCATGACAAACTGCTTCTGCCTGTGGGATTTGACGGATTGGTCACTAATTAACAATTGCAAACATTACTCAAGTCAACTCGAAAAAAAAAACATCAAAAATGGGAATAGGAATTTAGACAACCAATAAAGTGTCTAGTTTTCAACCATCATTCGCGATGCAAATTTCTGATTTGTTAATATTTTCTTTGTGCTTAAGTGGGAAGTGGTTCTGCAATTATCATTTGCATTGCCTAACTACCTCTTCTTCTTGTGACGCATCTCGGCGGGCGAGCGCACATTCGGCGCTGCGTGCATTATTCCCGAAACCAGGTTTGCAGTTTTATTTATTCACCTCGCACCGCAATTACAACAAAAACAACAACAGTGATAATAAGAACAACAAGTATTTCGAGCACCCCGATGTGAACGGGCGCGCGGGTGAATTTAAAGTGCCGCCGAAGCACAGCAGAGCAGAACAGTCGCCCACGTTTGCTTAGGGCGATAGCTGTGAGGAACGAGGGGAGAGCCTCAAGCAATCGAAGACCGCCAATCTGTATACCCTTCTCGCAAGGGGGATTGATGGAACTATCTTTCTCATTGTGAATTCATCATTAACTTCTGATCTGGGCCATCATTTTTGTCGGGAATGGGCTCCTGTTCTCCAAGATAACTGATCTCAAATCATTAGTTAGGCTTGTTACAATCATCTTATTAACACCAAACTACTGTTTTCACCTGTATTTATCATTTTAAATGTGAGTAACTGGCTGGTGCTTAAAAGGGTATATCAAATTCGGCTTACAAAATGTTGTCGTTGTTTCTGTTTGCTTTCTAATTAAATTTTCTGGCCTGCGAGGGTTGCTTGACGAACCTTGGCTTTGGCCACGACCGGAAATGCACAGTGATAAACAGAAGCGTTGTCAGCGGAAAAGAGAGAGACAGAGACAGAGAGAGAGAGAGACAGAGACACAAAGAAAAGAGAGTGAGTGACACATAGAAGAGAGCAAGTAGTCATGAAAATATGGACAATAGCTGCACAAAGGGCGCCGTTCATAATCTCTATTGCTGTGTTCAAGCAAACTATGCAAAATGAGCTTTAAAGTCAGCCACCCCCCGCCCCTCATCTTAGGAAAGGGTGGGACGAGAGTGTGGTTTGGCTTGCACACACAACAAGAACGCGCAGTGGTTGGCGCTTTTTAAGTCGCGCTCAAGGCCAAACGCCACTTGGTCACTGTCCGCTGCTTAATAATTGCCCACAATATGTCACCACCCCACAGCACCCACACTCACTCTCACTCACACACACACACACACCCCTGACATACACCCCATTGAGGTCTGCCCCATGCATGCATATATGCAGCGTTAATTGGCTGCAAGCGGCAAATCGATGATGACAAGCGCAAAAGCATAACTGTAAGGCACACATACATATATAAACACACATACACACACACACGCTCGCACAACTAACCGCACACAACTACACAGTTCATTGGTTATCATTTTTGGTGAGTGCTTCTTAGCTGGGAAGGTCAGTTTCAAAGTGTGACAATTGACACAAAAGAATGACAAGTGAGAAAGAAATAATAATCAGGAATGCTCTAGTGGAGAATGCGCGAATTGGACATACCCTAATCGAAAATCTTTGATAAGAGAATATTCGTATTAATTAAAATTAATGTTATCGGTGATCGATTTAATCTGCATCTCGAAAAAAAATCGAAGAGAAGTTGTCGATAGGATTAAATAAATTGTAATACATGTCAACTTATATATTATATATATGTATATCTATATTTCTGGCTAAATCGACTTAATCGATAGCTGATCAAGAATATATATACTTAATGGTGGGGGGGGGGGGGGGATATGCTTCCTCCTGCTTCCCACATACACATTCTACCGAGCTTAATAGGTTCAGGGCGTAAACAGCTAGAGGGGTTGGTTTTGACTTGTTGTGTTGCCAACCGCATTACTCTGCAAGCCAGATTTATGTTTCGAAAATCATTCATTTAACAGTATGAAGCTTAAGCTGAAATTAACAATATTTGGACATCGTATTAATTTTTTATTCAGCGTTCCAAGCCTAACCTAATCGAATCTAACTAGAATCTCATCAAACCTAGCCAAGCAGCATCTCTCCTGAACTGAGCCACACTCTAGTTTGATTTATTTTTTGTTTATGCTGCTGACACGCTCATAAATAATACTTTGTTATATATATATGTATACTCTGAATCCGTAAAGTCAATAATTGGAATTAGTTAAAGCCACATATTCCATACAATTTAAAGCGAAGCACCCGGACAAAAAAGTGATCAGCTAATATTGCACTGGTGTCAGAGTATTCCGCAGTCGACTAAGCCCGACAGAAATGCTCTCACTTGTTTTTTATTGCAATTGTTTTTGCTTTCTTAAGTTTTTAGTTTTTATTGGATTTATTTTTCAATTGGTTTTGGAAGAATTCCATGGACCGCCTTTGTTTTGAACGATCGACTCACATGACGTGTGAGCCATAAGCCAAAAGAGCAATTAAATATTGCGGGGATCGAGAGATGGGAGATGCAATTGAACTCATCGCCAATTGGATAACTGGACAGCTGCTGACATTAGTTACTCTTCCTCCGGAATTTGTAAGTGAGACAAGATTAAATATGTAAAATGAGAAATGTGAAATTAAATTGAAATGGAAGCTATACGGGCAAATTGAAATCAATGATTCTGGGGGCACTGGGGCTGATCGTAAATGTGGAATTTGCCGATTCTAAGTAAATATTTAGAAAATAATAAAATTTTATAAAATTTTTAATGCACTAAATGGCGGCAGCTGAAGAACAATAAGAATATGAATACGAATAAGGAGGAGAAGGAGGAGAAGGAGAAGCAGCAGCAGCAGCAGTTGCCATAGTAGAAGAGGAAGCGGTAGCAGAAATCAGACCAAAACGTGGGACTGGGCTAAGAGGCTGAAAGAGGCGTGGCAGTTGTGCTTGAGGCTTACCTTGGCGCTTGGCTTAAGCTGCCGTGCGTCGTCGTGATGTGGGCCATGCAGGCGATCCATTAACTTACTCCAAAAACACCTCGTTCCACTTGGTTAACTCTTGATGGCAATCTATATATGTATGTACAAGATGATCCTTAGTATTTACAGGGGCTGAGTGAATAGTTATTTACTTGACTTGACTGGCGAATGTGGTACAGATATACATACATATATACAGATACAAATCTAAGCTGTTTACGACTAACAAATACATACACACACACACATACACGCATTGACTGAGCTGTACATAAATACATTTAATATGTTACGTATACGTAATATTGTTATTGCTGTTGCGGTTGTTGAGTCTGCCTCTGCTTCTGCTTCTTCTTCTTCTTTTTCTGCTGCTTTTTATTTTATTTTTTTCATCTTCTTTTTTTGGTTGAGGGAGGGCGTGCGCGGCGTTAAGTATATTTATGGAGCAGACGTAGAGACAGACGTCTCTAGATATATATTTATTTATATTCAAATTCAAATGACAAAAGAAATGAAACGAAACGAAACAATTTTCTTTCGTCTCTCTTTCTGTCTTTCGTATTTTGTTTGTGCTTTTTGTCCACAGTGCGAGGGACGCGCGCGGTGTTCGGTGGCAACTACGGCGGGTTGGAGGCGGCAACATTTGTCGTACACATTTTTCACATATTCAACAGCGACAGCAACAGCAACAACAGCAGCAACAGCAATAGCAACAGCAACAACAAACTAAATTCCACACGACAGAGAATCTGTGTGGAAGCTAAGACGACAACGTGCACACTGGCGGAGAGGGGGCAGACGAGTGGGGCGGGGCAGGCGGACTTGGATGGGGCGAGTGCCACGTCATTGGCGACACTTTTCACATCATTTGCTGTTGGGCTTTATTGCCGCCTCTGTTTGGTATTTAACAACACTGCACGCACCGTGTGGCCAGAAATCTGTTTTCATCTTCTTATTCGATTCTTTTCGTACAATTCTTCTGTGGCACAGCACACAAAATAAAACACAAAACAAAAAAGAACTACGACAAAGTGATTGAGGACGCACACTGGAAAAATCGAGTGACTCCGATTGCAGCGATTGTGGGGCAAGTGCGAAGCGTTCACCGGCGTGCGCGTTACTGAAGATCGCCTGCGGCAGCGCCGTCAGCGACGACGACTGCTGTGGCAGCGACTGCGACGGCGACGACTGAAAGTGCGGACGGGTTCGGAACTGGCCAAGAAATGAAATGGGCATGGGACGACGACTAAGGCAACAAACAGCAGCGACGACAACGATGCTATTGAGCGAATCCAGCGCATCTCGCTCTGCCTCGTGTGGGTGTGGCAGTGTGTGTGTGTGCCTGTGTGTGCGTGTGTGTATGCGTGTGTGAGTGCGTGCAAAGTGTTTTTCTCACGCAACGTGTTCTGCAGCAGCCGCAGCGCAAACGTCAGCGGCCATCGGCCCAAGAAAGCAGCCGATATCGCTTCACAGCACGTTTATGCGATGGGCGTTTAGCTGATATGTACAAGTCGCACAAGTCGCACAAGTTGCACAAGTCGCACAAGTCGCACATGTCGCACAACTCGCACAACTCAAAACTGAAGCACTTAACGAAGTATGAAAGACGAGGCGAGAACAGCTGCTGCACTGCAAGCCGGAACACAACTGTCCATATCCAACTTTGATTACACATTTAAGGAAAACGCATCCATCCACTAGCTGACATCTAAATTTCATTTCAAATTTAAGAAACCGATCGATTTTTCCAATGGAAACCATATAGTAGTCCTAGTCCTGTTTATAACCAAACTCTTAATTAGTGTGTTTTGGCGGGATATGGTGGAAAGTGGTATGGATAGATCGGTCTTATGACAGCTATATAATATTGCGACTACGTTAAATGTACTGCTTGAAGCAAAAAGTCGGGAGTATGCCAAGTCTCATCAAGATCAATTTGAAACTGAGAGGAACAAACGGATATAGCTATATCTACTCGACTAGTGGTACTGTGATCGAGAGCTCATATACCTTAAGGAGTCACAGAATGTAATAATACCCCCCGCAAATAAGTTTCACTATCTCGCCTATTGATATTTGATAAACTTATCAAAAGCAGTAAAAATAAAGGTGCTTACGTCAATTGCGCAACAACTGCCACATCTCAGTAAATCGGAGTCGCAATCATTGGGCTGTTTGGGTTAACATATCATAAAAAGTCAACACGCACAAGCGAAATCTAAGAGCACAAATAAAATCACGACGGTCAGCCTTGTCCACCTGTCTTTAATTGCAATGCACCTGCAATGGTTGAGAGGAACGGGGTGGGGTGGAGGTAGACCACGGCCTTGCACAACTTGAGGGCAAAAATCAATATTATATTTTTCAATGAAAGTGAAGTTGCCATCACAATAATTGCAGACCATAATCTATCTACAATCTATATCTTTGTGGAGCACTTTTAATTTTTCCATTTCTAATTATCTGATATTAAATCTGCGTTGATATTAATGGTAAGTTGCAGAACAATATATATGATATGGTATGTACTAAAGTAAGGTAACCGATATGTGAATCCGATTGCACAAGCTGGTTCAAACTAAACGGATCAAATGGGTAAAGTTTATTGTAACATCTGCTAGAAACAATTACTATTTCTTTTACAGTTATTCTGCAAAGATGCTGACGATGACGATGACGATGACGATGACGATGACGATAACGATAACGATAACGAGTGGGCCAATGAATACGGTGAGGGGAATCTGGAAACTCGTGAAACAAATGACGCAATATGCAATTACAGAAATATACAAAGTGCATTTTCTGCACCATTTATTTTCGATAGTATGCAGAAGAAGAAGAGAACACAAATGTTCATAATGAGGTTAATGATGACGTTAGAAAGAAAAATAAAGAAATACGTTCATAAATGTAGATGTGTGTGATGTATGTACGTACATATGCAAATATTGAAAAGTGGTTTATTCCAGCTAAATCTTTCAGCATCTAATACTTAGTTATTAATGCGTTTTATAGCGTTCACAACAACAACAACAACAACACCAATAATAATAACAACAATAAGAAGAAAACGACCTTCACTCGCTTTTCTTTCGATTCCACTCGAGAGCTGCGAGCGGATTGCGTAAAGCGTAAAGCGGCCAACGGCCCGTTGAGGCTGATGCTGAGATACTCAGACAAATATGTAGATAGTATATATAGTAGATAAATACGTATATATCTCATGGATGCCGAGCTGTTGCCTTGTTTTCGTCAATTGTCGACAATATCGCTTTTAATGTGCCTCTCTATTTGTTTCAAAAGCCTAGCCAAAATATAGCTGAGTGGTGCCTTAAGAGAGAGAGACAGAGAGATGCAAGGGAAGCAGGTGGCTGGGGCAGGTGGCTGTGTTTCGCTGTATTCGCTAAATGCCAAGAATAATTTTAATGCATTTTCATTTCCAAGCATTTGCCGATTGATTGCTGTTGGAAAAGTGATTTTAACCAAACAACATTTTTGTTTTTTATTTATTATAATTATTTTTTGAATACCCTTGCCGAGCATAATGGAACTGTGTCACAAAGAGTGTGCCACACAAAAATAAAAAAGGAACAGCAGATTCGATCCCGTTTAACATTTTTCGTATTCAAAATTATGTTTAAATCGTTCTTCTATATCGAATAGAAATTTGTATGCAAATTCAGAGGCACATTTACAGGGTATGCAATCTGTGGCTTGCAGATGATGAAGCTCTGTGTTTTTTTGCCTGTCGAACTGGAGGGGCGGAGGGGCTTTGGGGTGTGACTTTTGCGTTTCGCACATCGCGCATTTGGGAATCGAGTAAGAAGCAACGAGTTGTTGATGGCTGAGCGAGCGGGCGTCAATGGATCATTGGCAGCGCATCTTTAATACGCACTTGCAGGCGGGCAGGTAAGCAGGTAGGCAAGCGGGCAGGCAGGCAGGTAGGCAAGCGAGCAGGTGGGCAAGCGGGTAGATGGGCATATGGGTGGTTGCGTGGGTTGGTGTGAAGGCACCACTCGCAATGCCATTGTTTGTACAAATTCTTGTTGTGAGGCGCATTTAATTGAGTCGTTTGGCAGTTGGCTTGTTTATTTGTTTGTTCGACAAGTTTTGCGATTGATTGATCGATTGAATCTGCGCATTTGATGGATGCATGCAGCAGGTGCAGCGACTGGTTTTTCTTTTGTTTTTGTATATTTTGTATTGTTTTGTCATCAGCTGCAACGTCTGTGACGTCAGCATTGACACAATAACCCTCATTTTCCACTGCCTGCGCCATTGTAAACAATATGTAAAAGCAGGCAAAAGAAATGCGCCCAAGCGCATGACAATGAGGAACAAGCGATGAGACGAGCTTGTCACAACATGTTACAAATGTGTTTGTCGATGTTGCATGTTGCATGTCGCATGTTGCATTTGTGACATGTCACAGCATCAAGTCTTCCCAATGCGTCATATCAGCATGTTAGCGCAAATCGCAATGACAACATGCCCTAGGAACAATCGATAGTATGTCAACATGTTTACGTAGTGGGAACACGCGGTTGTCTATCAGAATACATACATTAGAAAATGGCTAGCAACATTTCAGAGCAACACATAGGAATAGGATTGCATAGTGACATACCTTATGTTTATGCACTTTAGACACAAAAACCCAGTAACATTTCACAGCTACATATCGAAGTACCATATGTACATATATGTATGTAGTTGAACACCTTTAATGTTCTTCCAGTTTTCAGCCTGTAGAACAAAAACGAACATCTATCCGAGAGGCGCCAACGACTGCAAACACTTGCAGAACAGAGTTGACCTGCTTACTTCTAAATTCTACTAATTATTGTGCGGATTTTGGTAAGCAATCATCTTTTTCACGAATATATCATTTTTCTACCCATCGATTTGGCTAGTGATGCTGATCCGGTTTATTCGTATATACTTTTCGTCTCGTTCAATACTTAAAACAAAACTTGACGTCAGAACTAGGATACCCTCTGCAAAGGTATATAAAGCGACTGTTTCACTTTACAGTACAATGTTTTCATATACACGTACTACTGCGATATATATCGAATCATGTAGACAATGATTTTACATTTGATTGAGCCAATTTCGTCCTAACTTAACAAGAAGCCAAAATATTTGAAATACAATAATATTCAAATTAAACAAGAAACAACATTGCAGTCGAGCGTAGCCGACTGCGAAATACTTTGATACCTGATAAGGCAAGAACTGGGAGGGTGGTCCCAAGTATAACCAATGCCTGTCTAAGTTTGCCTTTCAAATTGCTATATATGTATATAATATAAGCTAGTAATCTATCTTCTAACTTTGGTAACTGTAGCTCTTAAACTGTGTGAGATATATGGTCTTATCGATTTATTTAAACAGGTGTATCAGATTAGGGAGTCGGGGAGGGCGGGGCCATTCAATTTTTTTTTATCGATCTCTTAGGGGAGTTACCAGTATTATACTTTCAAAATGAAGACCTATACCTACCAAATTTGACTGGCTCTAACTCAAAAAATGCGAAAGATATAGCCATTTCAAATTGTTGGGGTGGGGGTCTGGAGGCGGCGAAGGTGGACGAGGCATATTCCAATCAGACAGACAGGCAGCCGGACATTGCACAAAACCAATATATAATGATACCTTCAAAGTATAAAAAGAAAAATGTACAATGAACAACATCATCAGCACATATTGTTTTAATTTTATTATCGAATTAAAACTTGATGTTCTCTCGAATTCATGTCCAAATTAGAATGGAAAATGCGCAATCAGGGACGGGTCAAAACATTCCTCTGTATTTTTGAAAGGAATGCTGCTTTGATAAAATCTTAAGTCAACTCATATTGTACAAAACTTTAAGTACCATATTTTATGATGTTTTTCAGTAATTCTAAGCATCATTGCAGCACTAAGCACAAGCTATAAATTACTTTGAAAACACACAAAAAATACTCTTTAAAATACTGTTCTTCAATTTTGAGGTGCACAGGTAAAAGCTTTTGAAACAGCTGTAATAAACTATACGGTTAATAATATAATTTGAAGGGTATTTCCAAACAGCAATTATTATAGGCTGAAACAAGTTTCACAACCCTTAGTCTAGACACGAACCGCTTGCTCATTGCTGTCTCCTTGCGCTTGTTTTCGCTCAGATTAAACGTATATTAAATAGAGGTGTATTTTTTGTTGGTTCAAGACTCACCTGTAAAGAGAAGAGAATTTAGGTAAATGCATTAGTCAAATGTGGTGGCATACAATGTGCAATGTGCAATCTGTAATGTCATGAGTTGAATTAGGGTTGAACGCAGACGTCATGGCGAAGCCCCGTGACCTCGTTTTAAACAATTAAGTTAAGCTTGGCGTATGCAAAAGTTCAAGGGATGTGGATACAGTGGGACGCCGACTCTGACGTCAGCAGCTTTCTGAATGTTTTGTGAGCTTTTAAAATTGTGCGAAAGCTGTCGATCAGCAATTGAGCTTTTGATGACGTCAATGTGCTCGGCTAAGGTCAAGCACTCCCCAATGACGTCACACGAACTCAAGGCGCCCTCTAGTGGGCAAGCTTTCACTGAAAGCTGCACTCGCTAAAGCCCCAACGGCATAATAGCTTTCACATATACTTTTCGAACTTCCAGTGCGCTTTCTTTTTTTTCATTTTTCTTTCGAGATTTCAACAAGTTTCGCTAAAGTGAACGCTGCAGGCAGGCGTCGCTGCTTACGCCGACGTTGACTTCGACTGCTCTGCTTGGTCGTCGTCGGCGTTCGTTGCTCAGTGGGCAGCGAGCACGTGTTCGTGCTGCTCTCGGCTTCTGCGGCAGTTCATGTTCCTGTGTGTGTGTGTGTGTGAGTGTGTGTGGATGCCACGCCCCCATATCCGCCGCCCATCCTTTGAGCACACTTTAAAAGCATTCACGAGCTTCTTGTGTGTAGCTCTGGCTGTGCGTATTGTTTTTAGCAATAAGAAAAATGCTTCACTGGTGGCTCAGGATGCTGCGTGCCACACACTCTTACTTATCCGTTCTAAAAGGCACCAATCGACCCCCCCCCCCCCCCCGTACCTTTCTTCCCACACCGCGCACAATTGCTGTTTTTTTATTTTATTTTATTGTCTGCTGCCGAAACTCTTCATCCGTCAAAGACTCCATCCCCCCATCCCCCACCATATACCAACCAATCAACCAGCATCTACTACTTCCCATTTCCTGTGGGTTATTGAACAGCAGTCGCAGCAAGCGCAGACCTACTCGACGCTGACGTCGACGTCTGCGTCGCCCTCATAAATATGCAAAGGAAATGCAAACGAACTAAACGCGCAAAAAATAAAAAATAGACAACAAAACAGCCAAAGCCAAAATAAAAAAGAGGAATTTACAATGCAAACGGAGCTATGTTAAAATTTCCGTCAACGCTTGTTCAATACCCAGCGAAGGAGAAGTGCGAATTTTTGAAATTCTTAACTGCCACGCCCACAGCCTACATTCAAGGCAATTTAACATGAAATTCAAAGTAAGCTGAACGCTTTTGCGGCTCTTTTCATTTAAAGCCTCTTTTGGCTCAAGAATCTATGGTTTAAGTTCCTTCTTTTCATAAGGCATTCAATAACCAAATAGACTAGAAAATGCATTCTTCGTCTTTTCTGAGTACTCAATGTAAGGTGAGGGGAGTCGAGAATAAATTGTCTCTCACTCATATACATATCTATATAAACACATATATGTACATATATATACACATATATACATAAAAGAAGAAGTTGAGGGAAGTTTTGTTAAATGCCAAATATGCTAAAATCGCATCCCATTAAGTGGTTAAACCATCTAGCGGTGAACTTAACACATTTGTTAAATAACATAGTACTAAAAAGTGAAATTAATAGTAAACTTTGTTACAAAATAAAAACGGCAACGGAAAACAAAAGTTTGCACATTGGCTTCTCTACAGTGCTTCTGACATTTTGTGTTTCATTTCTAGTTTTGCCCAGCTGCCAACTGACGAGTGTTTGCTAATGTTTTCATTGTTGTTGCTGCTTCTGTTGCTGCTTCTGTTGCTGCTGCTGCTACTGCTGCTGCTGGCACCATTAAATCCAAGTTTAAAGTGTGCCTGGCACAGTCATAAAACGGTTTGATTAATGTCCAATGCACTGCCATTGCTCATACGCAACATTGTCTCGGTGGCAAAGGCATTGGAATATGCTAAGCGTTAGTTTTGGCACAAGTTTATTATACCCTGCACACCCCGTACACCAATAGTAGCAAGAGACAAAGACAGAGACAGACATATAAGATAGAGATTAACTGAGATTAACTTTTCTTGAGCATATCCTAATGGTTACAAGAGCGAGAGGTCCAACAGCATTTAATATAACCTTCAAAGCTTCAAAATATTTAAAATTTTTCATATTTCTTTGCTTTAGAAAACCAAATTGTTTTCAATGTATGGAAATATGTAGGTTTTATGAGGAGAGCAATCAGGCATCCTGGGAAGTCCGAGCAACTACCTCTGTTGCCACACTGTTGCTATTGCTACACTGTTGCTGTTGCTAGAGTTGATGCAACTGTTGCTGCAAAGGCCGTGCCTTGTTGCTCGCCATTAGCATAATCGGCTTATTGGCAGTGCTTCGCGCACACAAAAGCCAATTCTGTTGCCAAATTGCGTCTCAGCAAATGGCAAATTGATGCTGTCTTAGCTGTTGCTGTTGGTGCTGTTGATGTTGTTGTTGTTGTTGTTGTTGTTGTTGGTATTTTACCTTTTGCTCCGAGCTGGCCTTTGAACTGCGGCTTAGCTGCCTGTCGACAGATACGCTTGAACACTTTTCCCATTCAACTTCTCAAAATTGAAGTGACGAACAAAATCCGAATGAATTGTTGTTGGTGTTGTTGTTGTCACTGTTGTTGCTGTTGTTGCCATTGTCTTAGTTAACGAGCTTGTGACGACTCATTGGCTTTGTCCGTGCCTTGACTAATGGAAATTGAATTCACAAACCGATTTAGCCCAACGAATGCAAATGAAGTGCAAGCCACTTACCTTGTGGATGGGTGGTTGGGTGCATGGATTGTCATGCATTGTTATACCAACACACGATAACTTTCTAAAGGTGCTCTGATAGCTAAGTTGAGTTTATTTTGTTTTATATAAATTGCAATGAAAACAAATGCCAACTGCTGATTATTGCCATCTTTTTTCTCTTTTCGTCCTTGCATCTTCTCCCAGATAAACTGGGATGCCCTCAAGGCTTAAGTCAAAAGCTCTCCACTTCTGGATGGCGTTTTTGTACCTATTCAAACAATTGTGAGTGAAGAAGAACTATGTAAGTCGGAATGCTCACTTAATTCTCAAGTTGCAAAGCAAAGTCCGTAGACAAACAATCGTGGGATGCTGATGAACGAACGAAAAGAGAGTCAAGTTGGTCAAGTTTGAATAGCGCGATTGTTTTTTTTTTTACCATTTTTGTTTGTTTTGTTTGTAGCTTATGGCTTATGGCTCTTAACATATTTTGAAACATATTTAGCTGCAAGCTTGGGAGCAAGGCAGCAAATCATTTCCAAATGCACACAAGTAAAGAGCCAAAGAGGCTGTTCTTATGCTAATCGAAATAAGTTGGTGTAGATGGAGCTACTAATCCTCATAAATCACCGTAAGTTATATGTTGGCAGAAATAGCAGGTCGGGCAAAGATGTAGGTCGTGATTCATTTGGTTCCCATCTAAACAGCCTACAACAAACAGCCGGCAATAATGCAATGAAGAAATAAGCATGTCTAAATCAAAAAATCAGATATATTCATTAGGCACACGGGAAGCAACGATAAGAATAGTGTAAAGAAACTGGATAAATATGGGTACTGATATGATTGGCGCATTCATTCGAATTCATGGTCGCATTCATGCCTGTTGACGAGTGTTATTGTCTATATTGAGTGCGCTAATCAAGAGAACATTTCCTCACTCATCTGCTTAAAAGTAGAGGCGGAACATGTGCGTTTCTTGTTTTCTATTATGAAAAGCACTAACATCCCCCTCTTACGACCAACCCCTGCAACCCCACAGAGCACCCCAAGCACTGCAACATCCAGGAGTAGACTAGGACGCATGCGTTTGCCCGGAAGAGCGAATAGTAAATAAAGGCTGAAACTCGCTCAAATTGCTCCGATTATTTTGCACTGTTTCAGATAAATTGAAAATAGAGAAATTTGTGAATATTTTCATAGATTTTGATTTATGATTTTCTCAAATTTTGATCTGAATCTGCACTAGATTCTCAGCTGTTTGTCAACTCTCTTCCGCTCTCTTTCTCCTTTGGGCTCTCCTTCTCCTTCTCTCTCTCTCTCTCTCTTCTCTCTCATTTGCACTTGCTGTTTCTCTTTGAAGTTTCGGATATGCTTGGCTTGCGCTCTTACAATAACAAAAGCAATCACACAAGCACACACACACACACACACACACACAGACAGAGAGAAAGGCACACATCAGCCGGCAAAAAACGCGTCGCAATCGAAAAATTGTCGTACAGAAAAGTTTAGTCGGAAATTAGACGCCAACGCGTTCGGTTTGCCTCTCTCTCTCTCTTATTTTCTCGCTCACACTCACACACAGTGTGGCCAGAAGGTGTGAAAAAGATTGTTAAGCTCATCGCGGCCCATCGCATCCGTCTTAGGTATACTGCACTGTAACCACAGTTTTGACACTGAACATAATAAGGTAAGTCTCGTGGCTTTCGCCTTTTGCACTTTGCACTTTGCACTCCATCAACAACTCCGCACAACCCCTGGCTTCCCGAACCCTAACTCGAGGTGCAGCAATCTATTGACTTTAGTTGTTTTCCTTTCACAACTTTTGTGTTTGCTGTGGGTCGCTGTTGGTGGAAGCTGGTTTGTTGGGGCACTTGCTTTGGTTTGCTTGGCGTCTGAGAAATACTGATTTTATTTTGTTAAATATTTAATAGTTCTCAATGTGTGTGTGTGTGTGTGTGTGTGTGTCTCACCGTATATACACAATTCGTATATAAATATATAGAGCGCCCACTCTAATGTTCTAAAAATAAGTTTGCCTTCTTATTTGATTTGCGTGTTGCCTTTGGATTCTGTTGGGGTAGCTGCAACCGTGCGCCATAAATCAAGAGGGAAACTGTTTTAATTGAACCGATCGAACAGGTGCCTGCCACCATGTTGCTGGCCGTTAATCAGAGTGTTCACAATTCCAAGAAGCGTCGCGAGGCGGAAACAGCAGCAGCCACTGATAGAACACCCTGCAATGAGATAACAGATTCAACCACACAGTTGGTGGCCAACATGCCCCTGGATGACACGAATAAAAGTCCAAAACGAAATGAAAAAACACTGACAACAGTCTCAACAACTGCGGGCGACAAGTGCCAGAGTTGCCATCACATGCAACAGTCAGAGTCGCCGCAATCTGCTTGCAACTGTGCCTGCAACTGCATCAACAAATTGGAGGATGCCAGCCAAGTGCGCGCCTCCCTTCTGCTAGTCTATGTCTATTTGGGCGCCCTCACTCTCATGTTGGCCACCCTGTCCATATTATTCTATACATACAAGCAGGAGGACAGCGGGCAGGAGTCGACCACGCCAGCTATGCTCGGTCAGCGTGCCTTCCGGAACCAGTTCCAGGGGGAACTGATGCGATCGGAACACATGCTACGCGCCATGGTTACACAGATCATGGAAAGGGATTATCCGTCGGAAGCAAGGTGAGTTTGGGCACACAAAATCATTAAGTTGTCAGCATTTTCAGTTCCCGTTTTCCTTCCAGTAGTGAATAAAATATCATTAATATCCCTTATCCATTCGATTTACAGCCCTGGTGAGGTACAACCGCGCAATTTGGGCGCCACCGTTGTCCGGAACGAGCGCAAGTTGAACGCGAATTTTCTGAATGCTTTGCCAAACGAGAAGCGGATTCGCAGAGACATCGCCTCATCCTCACCCGCCTCCATGCACGGCAAGTGTAGCAGCGTATGAACTAGTTCACGAACTTGCCCCGAACTTCGAGATATTTGCTTATTCTCAATTGCAGCAGATCCACTGGTAGAATTCTTCAACCCGAATCATCGCAAAGCACTGGAAGAGCAGGACACGGAGATACGCAAGCGCACGGGATTGAAAGGTGCCGCGCCGGGTGGCGATGAGTGGATCTATTTGAATACCTATTGCCGTGTGCCGGAGCAGATAATCACTGGTTTTTGCAAGGGCACACAGGAATACTGCCCGCCAGCACCGTCGGGGCCAACGGGTGCCGTCGGCCCAAAAGGACCGCCCGGTAATCCCGGCTTGCCGGGCATACCCGGCCCCAAGGGCAATCGTGGCGATGTAGGCTTGCCGGGCGCAGCCGGCGTAGATGGCATCGGCCAGCAGGGTGCAGCGGGTCCCCGCGGTCCCAAAGGTGACCCAGGCGGCGTGGGTCGGTCGGGTCTGGATGGGCGAGATGGTGTGCCCGGTGAGCCGGGCCTGGATGGTGTGCCCGGACGTGCGGGTGCCGATGGCAAAAATGGGTTACCCGGACGCGACGGCAAGGATGGCATGCACGGTAAAGATGGCAAGGATGGCATGTCTATAACAGGTCCCAAGGGTGCACAAGGACCGCCGGGCGAAAGAGGCTTGAAGGGTAAGCATTGTGTGGGCATTGAGCACAGCAGCTGGTCTATTATCAATCTCAATTGCAGGCATTGCTGGTCCACGCGGACGACCAGGCAAGCCAGGCACCAACGGCACACCGGGTGTGCCCGGCATCAATACGTGGAAAATGCAGTTCCCCAATGGCAGCGCCTCCAATGATCTGCTAATACCACCCTCCATAACAGGTTAGTTGGCCGTGATGGCCATTCAAATCGGATTGCGCTGACTACGTGCTTCTTCCTCCAGATGTGAGCTCGCCCCATGTCCGACGCAGCGTTATCGTCGAGGAGGGTAAAACGCTCAACATGAGCTGCTCGGCAACGGGCAATCCACAGCCGGAGGTGGAATGGCGACGAGATGACGGACGCACCATGAATGTAAATGGCGTCGAGCGTGAGTAGCTAGGAGTGAAAGCCAGCACGAACCAGACTTTAATCTTTTCTAATCTGGGATGCCCTTGCCCTCCCCTACCCACCCACTATATATAGTAAGCTCCATTAGTGGACAGTTTATGAAGTTCACGAACATAACACGTCATCAAATGGCCGCCTATACTTGTCACGCCAACAATGGCATAGCCCCCGTAGCCAACGCCACATTTCTCATTGAGGTTCACTGTGAGTACAGCGTCTTGGAACTTTTTCCTCCTGCAGAGGAGCGCCCTGTGATAGTTGACACAGTATTTAATTCCTTGCAGTTGCTCCAATGATATCCGTGTACAGGCAAATGATATACGCGGAGTATCAGAGTAGTGCCACCTTGGAGTGCCAGGTGGAAGCTTTCCCGGAGGCCATTCGCTACTGGGAGCGGGCCTACGATGGCAAAATACTTGAGCCAGGTGATAAATATCGCATTGAGTCCTATCCAGATGGGTATGTAAGCAAGATCGAAGACTTCTCAGGTGGTTTAAATTTCGGATTTTCCCATGCAGCTTTAAGACCTCCATGCGACTGACCATTAGCAATCTGCGCAAGGATGACTTCGGCTACTATCACTGTGTGGCACGCAATGAGCTTAATGCAACCATGGTTAACTTTGAGATAGCACGTGAGTTCGGTTGCAACCTAAAAGTGGTCAAGCTAAGCTAAACTAACTAATTAATGCTATTGCAGCTCAGGATCCGAATAGCGAAACACCCTATGTGGGCAGCAATGTCAAGATCTATGGACAGCGACCCCCTGAAAGCGAATGTCCCGTTTGTGATCAGTGTCCAGATGCCAGGTAATGTTGAGCATCTGCAATAAGTGAATCCATGCTGACTCAGTTATTGTCCTCGTAGCTTATACCAATGCAAGGATTCCATACTTAATAACTTCGAGATACAGCCCACGGGCAATCGCAGCTATCCAGGGCTGCCTAAGCGGGTTAAGAGTAAGTTCTGCCTTTTCCCGTCCTAATCGAATAAGATATCTTAAATTGGGTATCTCCATTGCCAGCCTGTTACTTGTACGCAGTGGGTAAGCCAGTATTCAACAAGGTTGTCAATGAGAAATTTGGCTCTTGGATGCGCGATGCCGCCCCCAAGGATGTGGACCGCGAGAAGACCTTTGTGACCAATGAGAATGATGCGTTTAACCTATTCGAGTTCTCCACACGCATACAATATCGCACAAACAGTGTGCCCAGGCACAAGTACGAAATATCCGAGGGCTTTCAGGTATGCGTGCCATTTACACCTCAACCACATATGGGAAAAGTAGAAGAGTTTTCTTTGTTTTATTATCAGGGCAATGCGCACGTGGTTTACAATGGTTCATTCTACTATCATCAGAAGAACTCCGATTTGGTTGTAAAGCTGGATTTGACGACCTCCAAAAAAATTAGTAAGTCCTGAACTATAATTCTCGATATACATTATTGCTAAGGCAAAGTTGCCTTGCAGGCATTCAATTGCCATATGCAGGAGTTGCTGCTGGGAATCGACTCTACGCCACGGACTACAACTTCATGGACTTCAATGTGGATGAGGTTGGTCTCTGGGTAATATATAGCACACACGACTCCAACAACACACTGGTAGCTAAGGTAAATATCACTGACATACTTTGTTATATTCACTTATTGGATATTATCGCATACTTTAGCTTGACGCTGAGACACTGAGAATGCAGTACAACTTCAACATCACACTCGATCATAAGCAGTTTGGTGAAATGTTTATCGTCTGCGGCAATTTGTACGCCATCGATTCCGGCACGGATAGAAATACCCAAATACGTTACGTTGTCGATCTGTACAAGGGCAAGCTGCTCAATGCAAATTTGCCATTCTCGAATCCCTTCAGCCACACAACCACAGTTGGCTACAATCCCCTGACTGTGGTATGTATTAACATTATTAATTATTACTCACTGTCCCATTCATTCTGATTGTTTTCCTCCAATGCAGGAACTTTACTCTTGGGACAAGGGCAATGCACTTACATATCCTATACGCTACAACGAGCATCGTTTGGCCGGCGATAGCATTTAAGTCAAATGTTTCACAAATAAATTGAAATTGTTCTTTTTTTTTATGTACCAAACACTTGCAATTTTCTTAAAGGTGCTCAAAAATGATAATAGTATTACTGATCGCATTGCTTATTTATATTGCACTATCTAATTATGTATGTAAATCTCAAAATATCGAGCTGCGTTGTGTAATTAAATGTGAAGTGCGAAACGTAAATTTGTCTCAAACAACAGACAACAGAAAAGTAGTTGAATATCACAGTTTAACTAGAGCAAACAAAAATCCCTGTGGACGCAAATGTTACACAGCCAACAATTGGTAAAATACACATTGTCTCGTCAGAATAAACACAGGATGGGCATCATACATAATTATATAAAACAAAATGGAACACTTCACATGCTAATACATTAAATAAATGTTGGGGAACGTATTTTTTTGTCCCACTGTGCTTTTTCTGAAAAAGCCTGCATCTAATAGAAATGTGCTACATATTAGTCAATTTCGGGTACATGCAACGTGTCGTACACTCTGAGTCAATTTACAACAATTCCTGCCAACGGTTTCTGCCCGCGCCAGTTCGAGCTGACCTTAATTGGCTTAGGGAAGTGGCAGCTTACCGCACACTCCCCTTGCCAACGAATCATCAGCAATTAGCTGAACTAATGTTGACATTATACCCGTCTACTTCATCAATTATGTGTGCCTTGCCTGTACCAGCTGCTGCTGCTGCTGCAGCAACAAGTTCAGCTGCAGCCCCAAAGTGCCAAAACACATCCACAGCCAGCCAGCGGTAGCTGAGCGTGTGCACTCAGAAAATAATCCATCTGGCTGAAAGTTTTTGTGGTTGCAAAATACATTTTTGCCAATTAACTGTTGATATTGTTGGCTTAAAATAATTACTCTCTCAAGTGGGCTGCCCTTGGCACCAAAAATATGGCGATTTTCTACTTCTTAGGTCGTTTTTTTTGTAGTGTGGCTGTCAAAGTTGCGCAATTGCAACTGCGACTCGAAACGACAACGGGATCAAAGAGCAGCACTGCCAACATGGCCGACCAAAGTCAGCTCATACATTGTCAACAGACAAATTCACAAAATGTTGGTCAACCTGACTAGGTGACTGATTGACTGATTGACGGCTTGTCAATGTATGCGCTTTCTGTTCAGCGTCGAGTGGATTTTGTTGTTTGACAGATGCCACCGGGCATTCAAACTAACTTGCTAGCTGGGTGCCATCTTACTCAGCGCAACCCACGCCATAACACTCCACACCGCGCAGCAACCACTGTGCAGCATGTCAACCTAGAAGCATTGATTGCTTTGTGCTTGACTTTGCATCCTGCCTGGGCACATTTCAATTCCGTTTTTCAGTTGCCTCAGGAAAGCCTCTCCATTCTCGTTGTATGTGTGTGTGTGTGTGTGTATGTGCGTGTGTGTTGCATGTTTGACAATTTGCATTTTTCGATGCCTATTGAAGTGGCCAACTCCTGCTCAAAAAGCACCCTATAGCTACGTGTTTGCCTTTGTAATTGCGTGTGCGATTTTCAAAATGTATTTTTGCGGGATTTTCTTCAGCATTTGATGTAATCAGTGTCGACAAACAGCTGACGGATTTGATTAAAAGATCATCGACTTGAACCTTCAAATAGCAAACCATTTCAACAATTCGTTGAATTTGAACAGAATCGAATTTTTTGATGATTTTTGCTTGACTCAAGTTCAAGTATTAAGAATGTATTATTTTATCCAATAGGGAGCATCTTGCACTGCAACCTAGTTAGATCTATTGTGCCCTTTTGAGCCTATAGCTCTTCCATCAACCCTGATTCTTGCACAAATTGTCAAATGTCCGGGTCCGGATTTCGATGCCTTGCACTCCTTAGACATGTTTCTCACTGGTTCTCACATCTCATGCCGCTTGAAAGTTAAGCGGCTTTCCAATCTCGATTGCTGCTGCTCTGCACTATGATAATCAACCTTCTTCTGAACAAGATATGCTATATAAGGATTCCTCTTCTTCGATTCTGATTATATCTAGTTTGGTTTAGTTTGGTGAACACTTAGTCTACACCTGTCAAGAGACCGGTATTTGTCTCCATGGATATTACTTATTATTACTTACAAAAAAGACAACTGGCTTGTCTTATAACTGGTGCTTCTGTCCACCTTGATTGCTACAGATGTTTTTCTTTGTTAAACAAAAAAGAATGATAATTTTTGTTACTCCTAACACAAATCGATTTTAAAGGATAAATTCATATTCAAGAACATTATCATGGTTTGACCTTTATACAACGAAAGCACAGCAAATACAATTTGTAATGTAATTAATGGTGTAAGTTATGTGTAGGTTGCAGCACTGGATGGTAAATTTAAACTATCTATTTTGTATTAGTAAGTGCTCGATGCTTTATATCAATTACCGTTCACTCATCAACCACTGGCTAATTAAGAGCCATCTGTCGCCCATTTGGCTCAATTAAATAAGTATTTACAGAGTCGCTCGGTCGTCTCTGTGCGCTAGCTGACCTTGAGTTGATTTATGCACTTTTAAATATAACACGAAAATTTGGCAAAATGCCAACAGAAGCAGCTGGACTTGCCACCGAATGTCCAAAAATGTCTCCAAACCACGCCTCGCTCCGCTCTGTCCACTCCCAAATTCCAATGCCCATTGCCATGCCCATCGTTCAAGTTCGGTTCACATCATTTTTCATATACATATATATGTTTTTTCTAAGCGCTTCCAGCTTGTTCCGGACAGGCACAGCTGCTGTCCGACAGCCATTTGTAAGGATAATGCGCCATTGTCAAATTGCCAAGAGTCTCGATTAGTGTGTGTGTGTGTGTGTGTGTGTGTGTGTGTGCGTGTGTATTTGTACATAGAGTGATGCGAGTGTGTTTTGGAAACAGCTGCTTAGCGCTTAAGCGTATTTGGCAGTTGCTTTCACTTGCCTTTCACTTTGGCTGACCATTTTCATGCTTCAATAGCGCTGGCAGCTGACCAATTCTCTGTCCGACACCCACACCCACACCCAGGCCTCACCCCCACCCCTCACCTTTCCCTGCTTAGGTCAGGTTATCAACAACAGTTGACTAAAACTTTGACCCAACCAGTTTGGCAGAAGTTCGCTATTTCGCTTCATTATTAGGTTGAAGTGCAGCTAAGGGGGAAGTTTACTTTAATCAAAATGCGAAATGTAATTGGAGATGTTTTTAATATGAGCATCGTAATCTGTTAGTCTGTGTGTGTGCGTGTGTGCGTGTGTGTGTGCGTGTGTGTGTGTGTAAGTGTTCACTGGACCATGAAAACCAATACAATATCATGGACTCGCTCCGCATTCCCCAGCCGCCCAATACACCATTAAAGCCATAAATCGCCATGCAAACAAATACAGCAAAAACAGAGCCGACGGAAAATCAAGCAGCAACAACTGCAAGTGCCAATAATCGTGGCCGAATATGCCAAACCATCGATGCGTTAAATTATTTGTTGTCATAATGCGACAAGTGGCCGACAATGGCCACGCCCAAATGTGGGCGGAGTCGTGGATTGAAACAATGAATGCAGGATGACAAATACACACAAACTCAAAGTCAGGCAGTCATATGTGGTAACGAGATGCAAATGATGAGTGCAGAAACAATTAATTAACGAGGCATCAGTGCGCCAATGTTATGCCGATCGAAGGAGCTCTTTGGCTATATACATGTCCAAGTTACAGGTATGTTTTAAGTAACCTAATGACAGTGAGTTAAATGGATATAATAAAGTAGTACAAATCTGATTTCATAAGGAGAAGCAGCACCTATCGACCACTAATTTGGCTCATTGTGCTGATAGCTTAAAGTGGGAATTCATCAAGTTAATCATACTCTTGATAAACATTAACAGCCAGTCCATCTAGCCATATTCGTATATCTGACTGTATGAGCTCGCGGATCTCAGGGACCATAACGCTAAGAATTAGCAATCATATTTATTACATTTTATCTATCGGTAATTTCACACTTCGCGAAAATCGACAGAGATAGATAACGATACATGTTTATACCTGGATACAATATTGAACATCTGCACAAATTTATTAAATATCGGTTGGACAACACGAAACACAATTGTTTTTGCATACTGACCAAGCATTTTCAGCATTGTTTCATGTATTGGTGTGATTAGCTAAGCCAGTTGGCTTACTTGTGAACTTGAGCGCCCAAAATGCATGGATGGATTTGGGATAGGGATAAGTCCGAGCAGGATGACGCATAGTGGTTCTCATTGGTTTTCACTTCTCATGTCGCTTAACTTTCGACTTTCCAATCTCGATTGCTGTTGCTCTGCACTCAATTTTCATTCTCTTGTGTGTGATCTCAGTTACCATTTGCATTTTTCGATTGGGTGTTTTTTTTGTTGTTGTACGCTGACTGCACTCTAAGCATCCTCTTGCTTTGGGGTGCATCTCAAGTGCTGGGCGCCATAGTCGTCATCTGCACGGTGCCGCATTGTGTTGCAGACAATGGTGCAGGTTGCTGCTGATGCTGATGCTCTTGGCTGTTGGCTGTCGTTTGCTTCGTGCCACAGACAAAAGCGGCAAGCGCACAATACCCAGCAGCAGCAGCAGCAGCAGCAGCGATTGCCACATCTGAAATTAAACACTCACACACCAAGAAAGCAAGTGGTGCTCCGCCTCACAACGCCTACATCCAAATTCAGCACTCGGCCAAGTGCAACGCCTACAATGGGAGATGCTTGTTTTATGTGGCAGTCAGCAGCTGCTGCCTTTCATTGTACTTTTAAATGCGTTAATTGAGTGCTGCCAATTTTTTCATCTTATATATCTTTTTTTATCTTGCTATTTTTTGTTCCTATGTTTTTTTTTTTTTTTGTCGTCGGTTTTCTTATTGCTGTTGTTGTGGTTTTTTTATGGCTGCGCCAATTGAAATGTTAGCCAAAATTTGTTGAGCAAGTCGTCACTTCTGCATGCCCTGTAGCCATTAAATGTGTGTGTGACGAAGTGTTTACAAGATATTTGTGAATGAATCTTAATTATTACAATTTGTGCGGAGTCTGATATAATACCTCAATACCTTACTTCCTTGCCCACTAATCTCAACTTCTTAGTGTTGTATTTTGAATAACATTCAAAGTTGGCAAAATTGCATAATGGCAAATTGAAAAATAAACATCCCTCTAAAATATAGATAGACGTAATTCATAACTATATCCAATGAGAATCATTTGACTTAAATGTTCCAAATATACCAAATATTGTGGTAGGCAAATTTGTAATTCTAGCCTTGCTGCAGGGTATCTTCCAGTAGAACTCTCCTAGCCAGAATAACTTCTTCAAATAAACACAACTAAATATTGT
Organism: Drosophila nr. perissopoda 5 BK-2023a; assembly: GCA_035044105.1. Taxonomy (NCBI): domain Eukaryota; kingdom Metazoa; phylum Arthropoda; class Insecta; order Diptera; family Drosophilidae; genus Drosophila; species Drosophila nr. perissopoda 5 BK-2023a. Next base: position 4,757,878 of record JAWNMK010000620.1, on the reverse strand, counting down.
AGCAGTCAAAACTAACTTATGTCCCCTCCTCAAATAAGTCCGCTCACTTTACTTTATTCACAATAGAATAATAAATAACTAATACTTTTTCGGCGTTTATGAGTCGAACACTCTTGCTCACAGAATTTGATGTAGAGGATAAGTTCTAGTCGAGCAGATTAAATTTTCTTGCTTGGCTTTTTGGTGACATTTTCAATCGCTTCGCACTGACACTTTGCGTTTTATGACCACCATTAAAATGCCAAATGACCAGCTCGCACACTCGCACACACACACACAGAGAACATTTCCCTGTTGCTGGGCTCCCCTGCTGCTCCAAGTGGCATCTTCCCCTGCACCGCGCTGTTGCTCGCTTTAGTGCACTTCAGCGGACGACTCTCCCTCGATGCGTGTTATGGCCATTGAGTCGCTTATGCGCTCATTAATTTCGCTTGAGTGAAGTTCAATGGAACTGTCTGACACCATCCCTTTTACGACTCTGTGCTCCACAGCCCACTGCCCACTACCCACTGCCCACTGTTGCTCCGTCCACCTTTGCAGATAAAAGGCTTACAAATTTCAACAGGCAAATGAGAAATGATTTTGCCGGCCCCAACAAATGTGGCCCAAACAACTAACCCGCCCAGTTGCAATAGGAGCAACGTTCGCGTGTTACTCCTCCGATAAGCATGGCTGGGGGAGAGGCGCAAGTGGTAAAGGGAATAGCAGTTGCCAAATAAATGACCAGCAATTAAACAACTGAAAAACTTAGCAACAGCTTAGCAACTGGAACGTATATGGAACTGTTCGAAGCGTAGAAAACAGCACAAATCATTTACTACACAGATAGCCCCACAACAGCCCCTTGCCCCCAACCTCCAGCCTTATCTTAGACATTAGCCCATTCCATTTCCTTAGCAGCCAGTAAATCATTGGCATGTCTTGGTAGTCGAAATCAGAGCCATATTTTCAAAGGTGTTGCTCCGCAAACAATGATATCGCTGAGTTGCCGAATGTGGCAAGCTTAAGACTTGGATTTCTCATAGATACAACTAACCATATTATACATATGCACCTAGTTCGTGTGTAAGGTTAAGCTTAATACGCTCTTAATAATATGTGACACTACTTTATATAACTTTGTTTTGCGTCCAAGTAGATTCAAGGTACGAATCAGACAATAGGCTTGCCCTAATGCTGAATTTCGCTTCAAGGGAGGCCAGAAGGGGGACAGAGAGGCCCCTAACTAGAACCGTATTCTGACGCAGGAAAACACACAAGACGGCTTCAACCAAGGAACGAAGAAAAAATTTGCGACAATCAAGTTGGGCTGTCTTTTAGGCGGCTATAATCAAAAAACGATTTAAGCAAGTACTGGGAATGGACTAAAAACGTCACCTGTCCAAACTAGGTAAGCTCAGCAACGAACTGTGCCGATTTTGTGATATTTAGAAAGAACAAAGCACATAATAGCAGTTTGTGTCACCTTAGCCAAAAAAAAAAGGTGTAGTATTCCAAGGAAACATGTTTTAAGCTCGGAGGACATAAAAACCCTTAATCTGACAATAGTTCTCACATTCCTGCAGGAATCAGGATTGTCAGAAGAGATGCTGGCTTAGAAGGGGCCAATTGATTAGGTCGCATGAAGCGCCTATAATAATAACATATAGTTGCAACATTAGCTTTCAGGTTCAGATAAGATGTGACTCCGATTTAGCTTAAAGTAGAACGCTGAATGAAGTGTAAACAATTTTGCTAAGATTCTCTCAAAATATGTAACTGAATACAAGTACAACTGAATAAATGAAATTTAATTTAATATTATCTGCTATCCCAATAAGTGGCAAGTATCAACCCAGCGTGAACTTAAAGTTAAGTGAGTGTTGTTGTTGTGTTCACAGCAGCAACATTGACAAGGCTGCGCCAACAGCAATTGCAGCTGGTACGAGACCAATTGCAAATTGGCTTAAAGTTAGAGAGTGTGTTTTGGCGGATTGCTTGGTAAGCTAGTAGAAAAAATGCTCACAGGCACACGTCTTGACATAGCCTCAGCTCTCCTCTCTGCCCTCTCCTCTTTCCCTTTTCCCCTTTGCTACTTTAATAGCGCAAAACACACAACTAATGATTGGGCATAAGAGCCGCGAACATTTCAATTGCAATGCAAAATAGTTGACTGGGTGTAGCTACTGTTTGTGTGTGTGTTAGTGTGTGTGTGTTGGTGTGTGTGTGTGCTTGTGTTTTCTATGTCGAAAGTATTTCGTAGCGTTGACGTTAAATATAACAACCACGTCAACTTCCTCTAATGCTGCTGCTGCTGCTGTCTGCCACATTTACTGGGCCACCCTTTGCATAAATAACGGCAAAACGCATACGCATGCACACACACGCACACATACAGTTACATGTGAGGGGCTTATAAAATATTCATATGCACACGGCATCCTTTGAAGCTATCAACACACAAGCCAAGGCAGAGGCAAAGGCAAAGGCAAACGCCCAAGCAAATGGAAAAAGTTTTCGTGCACAATTCTATAAATTCAAAGTTTACCTACAAACATGCTACATGCTACGCGGCCAGTGAGGAATGTAACAAAATTTATGCAAATTTCGAAATGTTCAACTGTTGCACACTGCACACTGCACACTGCACACCAATACCAATACCAATACCAAACAAAGAGAAACACACATACACAGAAATGGCGTTGCCTACTTTGAGGCGCACGTTTATATTGGGTGGAGTGTCACCTAGTCGTGTGCCTGATCTCAAGTCCAATGTTTTAAGTGGTTGCCACAGTCCCCCTACCATTCCCCAGGCACACCGCATCCACATAAATGTGGATGGGTGGCAGTGGAGCAAGGGGACAGCAACCCTTTTATGTCAGCCTCTTTTGACCTTCGTCGTGCTCATGCATAAAATGTGCCCATTGTTATTGTTGTTGCTTATTCTTGTTGTTGTTGCCTGTGGTCGTTTTCTCAGCTTGTGTTGTGCCACAAGATTATAACCAATATGATTAATGCATGCTAAATATTATGTAGTATTTGCAGTTGCATTGAATTTTAACTAGATTCGTTTCTCAGGAGCATTTATCCGTTTTCATTAACTTTTAATTTAATTATAGAAAATAAACTCCAGTTTGTTTTATGTTGGAGGATTTGGTATTTTTAGACTGAATCTGATGATTATTAGGATAGCTAGTTCTTAATTATTTTATAAAAATATGCATGAAGTTTACTTCTTTGTGAATTGCTGTTGCTGTAACTCTTATATTATTGCATCAAACCTCTCCCATTCTCTGTCCATCTCCCTTGAATATATGTGCATATACAGTGACCGACAGCTTATAAGGCACAGAGTCAAAGAAAATAGGCTACTTTTTTACATAATCCTACCTAGCAGGTGGGGAAACCCCAGTGTATTGGGGTCATATATTAATTTAGATGGTTAATACCTGTACCTACCATCGCTCATTGGAATTTTTGAAAAATAATTAATGATTAGTTTATGGCAGGCAATTACTTTTTTTCTTTGACTCTGTGCCTAAGAAGGTGTCGGTCACTGTATATATTATTTTCGCATTCACATCAGTGATTAAAAGCCCAATGTTAAATACTTTATATGCATTTCCTGCTCAATTTGTCAGTCATTAATTCACTTGACTCTATTCATTTCCCTTTAATTTTGCGCTTGAGCCTTAAACATTTTGCTCTCATATGCGCTGACTACGTTCCATGATTCTACTGAAATGCATCTGTAATTCAAATTCAGTCCGTCTACATGCCACACAGACTTAAACGTTTAACTAGCTTAGCTGCAAACAGACAAAAGTATTGAGTGGGGACTCTTATTATTTAAGTCAATCCACTCAAACCACTCAATCGAACTCGAGGGCTGCCTTCCACACTCACTTCCACTTTTCACTCATACATATTCATTGCCATTGCCGGAGAAACCTAACCAAGTTGTAAGCACTGAACCACTTCATGTGTATTGCCGCAGAGCACTTAAGGCAAACTCGTAACAAATTTCTAAATTCCGTTTCCACCGAATACTGAGGATGCTTTTGCTGTGCTTCCGGAAGTTATGGTACGTATTCTATATATATACATATATCTATGTGTCTATATAGAAATGTAATTTTTATTTTTATTTTCATTTATTATTTTGTTTTTTTTCGATTGGCTTTCAATTGCTTTTCATTTGGGGAATAAATGTCGAATGAGCTAAAATATCTGGAAAAATATTTGCTATCCCACCAAATGTGAAACTTGTCGACTCGTAAACTCTATGTGAAGTGGAATACAAGTCATTCGAAAACTGACACAAAAACTATTTCACTTTCATATTTAGCCCGAAAACCAAAAATCATCCTTAATAATCAGACTCTTAATATTAATGCTTCGTTTGCTTTGGATACGTGTGGCAAGATAGCAAAGGTGAAACCACTGCAATAATAGTAGCCACCTCAAAAAGCAAAACATTTACTTGAAGGGGGCTTGTGGGTGGAGGCAATGAGGTATACCATGACAATAACTGGGGGCGAGGCGTGATGGGTTCTTGTCAGTGCATGCAACATGGAAATGGAAATGGATTGGAGCAACAAGCTGCATGTAAATCCATTTATGCTTCAGCGCGCTTATAGCCAATTTTAAAAGCCCCAAGATTCCACGGGTGGTGCGGTGGTGCGATACTGCTGTGGTGCAACCATACAGGAGAATCACCTTGATTTGTGTGTGCGGCATGTGCAGGCAGCCAGGCGTAGCTACATTTCAATACACTGCAACATGTTCAAGCCTGAAGGCTTCTTAACATTAACATTCGAAAAAATCCAACTGGTGTTGGTGCAAGACGAATGGGCAATTTGATTGCGCAACTTGCGCATGTTTTACAAGTACTCCCAGTACTCATAGCACACACTCAAATAAAAACAAACACACAAAAAATGCTCTGGTTGACGACGAGATGCCCTGGACGCAGCTATTAAATATTTTAAGGTAAAAATTACATTAAATTGCGGGCTATGACTTTCAAATTGGGAATTTTAATGGTATCGAAAATCGATTTATATCGATAATTGAGAAACGGAGAGAGTTTAAAAAAAAATTAAACTGCAAATGTTATACGAGAATTTATATTCCAAATTTGGAGTCATACACACGAATATACGGACGGACTTGCTGACGAAAATGGCTAAGTCGAATGTCGATTCTGATCAAGAATACATATACTTAATGGGTTCGGAGAAGCTTCCTTCTTTTTTTCTTTCCGTTTGCAAAACTTCATTATACCCATTTTACAATTTTTGAATGTGTTTGGCGTATAAAAATGGAAAAACGTTCACAACATTTAATAAAAAAGGGTAGAAAACTACTTCTAGAAACAGACAGACAGACAGACAGACATGACAATATCAACTCGGCTGGTGTTGCCAATCAAGAACAGATATATTATCTGGGTGCGGAGACGTTTCCCCAAAAGCGTTACTTCATGACAAAATTTTGAAATCAAACAAGAGAAGAAACAAGATTCCATTCCTTGCCGCTCAAGCAGAATAAACGCGTGCCGGCACGTTCAAAAGGATTCCCTCCTAACCAGCAAGCTGGACGTTCACCAGCTATGCAAATTGTGGCTTATTGCCATTTGTTATTTATTTAATTTTCTCTTCTTATTTATTTATGTATTCACCCCATCCGCAGACTTTGTACATTTATGCAATTTCAATTACAAAAATGATTATTCAGTTTTGTACAAGGATCGTTTAATATATAGATAATTACTTAAGGTTTGCCCTTAATATTTGTAGATATCCATCAAATCTAAATCCCAATATAGAGTTCTTTCTTTAAATGTCTATCGAATCTTTTTTGAAAACATATTAATCGGTATACTTACTGATTCAAGTTCCGCTCGTTGGAGCCGCTCTGACTTTGCACATTCTCCGTATGGCGGCGCTCCTTGTGCACGATGCCCATCAGTTTCATCCATGGATTGTTCTGGGAGCCATGGCCTCCCATGCCGCCACTCTGCCACATGGTCATCTTGGCGGCTTAGGCGTTGCACTGGCAGCTTATCCAAAACGCGCGATTTGATTAGAAACCTGACGTAGAACGCGACGATAATTGCATAGGCTCAAGCTTTTGCTTCACTTTTTATATAGTGCTTGACAACTGTAGTGTTGAAGAGAGAGAGACAGAGAGAGACAGTGAAAGAGAGATAGCACACAAGAGCTTAGACACTTTTTTGTTGTTATCGTGGTTGTTGCTGCTGCTGCTGCTGCTGCCGCTGCTGCTGCTGCCGTTGCTGTTGCTAGCAGCAGCATTCAAAATTCTGCTGCATACTCTGACGAGGCTGAATAATTATATTGGCCGTAGCAATTTATAATATTGGATGGAATTCAACTCAGAGTATATTGTGGTTTAGTTGTTGTTGGAGTTGTTGTGTGTCTGTTGCTGTGCTTGTTGTTGTTGTTGTTGTTGTTGTTGCTGTGGGCGGCTGGCGTTGCGTTCTGTGCTGTTTTGTGTTTGTGGCTTGTTGCTTGTTGCTACTTCATCAATCTGCGTTCTTCGTTATGTTGCAGTTCAGTTATGTTTTCGAGTTATTTCATAAATATTTCGCCCAACTTTTGCGGCATTTATTTTTGGTCATTTGTTTTCGGCGCGATTTCTGTTTGTGGCTGCTTGTTTTTTGTTTTCTAATTTGTTGTTTTCTTTAAAGCTTCGGTTTTAGATGCGTTATTTATTGTGTGTTTCAACTTTATGAATTGGTTTTAAATTTAATATTTTTTTTTCTTTTTTTAGCTAAAGCCCTATTTAGTTAGCTCTTGACGCATAATGTCTAAAATTAAGAATCACAATGGCGTAAATTGGTTTAATTTAATTTAAATTATTTTCTTATAATTTGATGCATCAATTTCTAATTATTCATTTATATGTTCCTTTTTTTTAATGCTAATTATTGTTAAGTGTTTATTTTGTGTCAATTTTATTATTCAGCTAATAAAACTTAGTTTGCATTCAAGCTAATAAATACGAGTTGCTCATTATGTATTATTTGTAATCTATTAGTTATTATTGCCTTGCATTATTTATTTATTATTTTTCTTTTGTATATTTGCATTTGTATTTAGATTATTTGTTATTAGTTATCATATGTCTCTAGCTAAATTGCGGCTGGCCTCGATTTGCTTATTGGGCTGTTATCCTTTATTATCATTTCTGAGTATTTATACAAAAAACAAAAACGAATTTCATTCAGGTTTCACAATTATTCGAATTATTCCACTTCTGTTTGTTTTCCTTTCTTGTATTTGATTTAATCTTTGGCGATATGAGTATGATATCCGTCATAAATAACAGCTGGAAAAGAAGAATCGGAATTTCATTTAAATTTTAGTTTACAATATGAAATCTCAATATAAACATATTAACGAGGTGTATTCACAAATACATAATAATACTTATATAATACTTATATGGGGAATAATATTGTGAAGTGCATTGGAAAAATTTTATAATTTTTATAATTATTTCTGTATTACATTTCGTACCGGTACAAGACAAAAGTTTGAACGACCATTATGTCGTTCCGTTACGATGTTTGGTTAATAATCATAACCGCTAGAGTTTCTTGAAAAAGTGTTGGATTTCCTGCTACGAATTATACTCGGATAGATCCGCTTTAACAGCCTGTATTACATTGAACCGTTCAAGGCTTGTCTTACATAACAACCTCCAAATTGTTATTTATAGCCACGAAAGCTCTCATTGCCCATATCACATATTATGAATCTACCATTAATTAAGACCAATACTATCATATTCTTTAGAATTTTGAATACAAATAACTCTAGACTATTTTTTTTAATATGTGTTAAGTCCTGCATCTCACCGTTGTAGTGGTTAGTTTAGAAACTCATAAGCGCACCTGCTATTCTGTGAAACTATTGTATTTCGGAGAGAAGAATTATGAGTGGAATGCATAAATTGGATACGCCCTTTATTGGCATGCTGGAATCAAACAGTTGCCAACCGAAACTGACAGCTCCATCAGCATCAGATAGGATGGATATACATATAATGGCAGGAGCTGACAGAGAAGGGGGCAGAGGCAGACGCTTGCTTGGGACTGAGTTGCCCATGGTTGCAATGGCCAAAGGCAAAAACTGTCAAAAGCTGCGACCACAGAATGGTCGAATCGGGTGGGCAGTGTGGGGAGAGGGAGTATGTGTGTGTATATGTGCACATTGCAATAAACGTCATAATATGCACATTATGAGTGCTCCTAACGCACAAACGCGCTCAACATGCGCAGGCCAAGAGTTGAGGATGGGGTTGTGTGCTCCCCTCTGGGCAGCTAGTTGCCCACAGTCTTTGAAGGAATAATTAAAAATCTGGCCCATAGGCAACTTCCACATACACACTCACACACATAGGCATATGCATATTAAAGTAAAATTGACTGTAATTAATATTCATTGCACTTGTCCTTGTGTGGTTGTATCTCTCTTTCTCTCTCTCTCTCTCTCTCTCTCTGCCTTTTTTCCTTATGCGCTTCTAGCTGCATTTTGCCTTTGGCAAGTTGCGCGCCTAACTAGCAGGCAATTTTCCGCGCCTGCAGCAGTCTCATCAACAGCCTCAGAAGCATCTGAACAACGATGTGAGCAGCAATTTGTCACGAAGCTGGCAGCAAAAAAAAAGCACAAAGAAATAAGAATACTCTGGTCGACACAGCTCGACTAGTTGATACCCTGAACTCATGTCTTCATCTATCATAAGTCGATCGCATCTAAAATAATTTTACTATTGGACCAATGTTATGCCAAAGCTATATCTTTTTAGCTTGCGTTCCCATCGGCAGTAGATTCTTATCTCTAGTAGTGATGAGTACTAAGACTGTACCATAACATCTTTAACCTAAAATGCAACTATGTACTTGACATTGTTATCGATGACGATCGATACCAATTTTGTGATCATCAATTTGAGTTAATCGTTGTGAATGAAGTAAAGAAGAACAGACGTGCTTAAGAAAGAAAGATAATTTAGTTTGATGATGATCTACACGTGGCCTAAGGGATCTTAAGTTCCTTTAGATCTCTCACAGACGCACGGATAGAATAAGTATATATACTTTATGGGGTATATATATGTTATTTAAACCAAATCTTATGAGAAATAATATTTTCTCAGTTACTAAGCTCATCTCCTAAGCTAAAAACAAAGAATTTAGATAATAAATCTATGTGCCACTCAATTCAGTACATGGCGAGAATATCCTTTACTAAAGTATAGTCAAAAAAAAAAAACAAATATGACATACAAATTAAAATGAATTGGGCGCTGAGAGAAGCGTGTGGCAACTGCAACATTTCCGCTACAGCGCCTGCGAAATTGAGAAAATGTTCAAATGGAAATGGGAGTGAGTAACGTATGTGCTTATCAGAATACATTATTCATACACACACACACACACGCAAAGCCTGTGAATGGTCTCACTTTCACGCTCTTGTGAACATTTAATCTTGCAATTTTGCTTTGCATCATGCAATGTTTCAACAGCTGCTTTGAGAAATGATGTCAAATTTACAACTTCGATCGCAGCTCGAAAAAAAAACGTGTCACAGTTAGGACATGAGATTCTCACAAGGTATCAAACCGAAACCGGAACTGCAACTTTACCGATTGAAATTGAGAACCGGAACATGAACCTTAGCTGCACTGCAACAATCAGTTACTCGAATGATATTATTATCCCATAAAGAACCAAAATAAACAAATTGAAAATTTGTCTGATTAAAGAGATAAAATGGCAAGCACCAAGCACAATTTTTCCAGCTGCTGTAGTAGCTTTCAACACATTGAGTTTAGTTGGGTTAAGGACAGCAGCGTCAGCTCCCATAAAGGCAATGGCTAAGGCAAAGCTTCGCTTAGCTCAGTTCAGCTGAGTTGCGCTGAGCTGAAGCTGAGTTTGGTAGCAGGACGCAAGCAGCGCATCGGATTCATATTCACCAAATTTTTTGTCATATTGCAAAATGCGCTGAAGCGTGCCGCATTCAGTGAGAATGTGCCACCACATCAACATCAAATCGCCCCCAAGCATGGCAGATGTGCTTCTCTTCCTCCAACTTGTCCTCCTACTCGTGATTGTGACTGCTGTCGGGGCTTGTCCTTTGTCCTTTTGTCGCTCGTCGCTTGTCGCCTGTCGGCAGCGCTTCAGCTCAACGATCTGTCAACGTCAACGCTGCGTATGATAAATTTTTATTGTGCAGCCACTACTCAGCCAGCTTACGCTTGAGCAGCTCGCATCTTTGTGGCAGCCAGCACACAAAAGGGAAATAATATGAATTGAAATAAACGGCAGCTGGAAACCCTCTTAAGTGCGTGCCTAAATGAACGCAGCTAATTACACATGCGGCTTTATCATTTATTGGCATGCCAACCAATTTTACTTACACGACTGAGGCCGAATGGTATAAGTGCACTTATACATTTATATTTTACATATAGTCAGCTGGCGCAGCTTGGCTTATATCATATACGATATTGGTGGTTAATATATGTACCTACCATCGGTCTTTGGAATTTTTGAAAAATAATTAATAATTAGCTTATGGCAGGCAAATACATTTTTTACTTGACACTTTTCCAATTAAGCTGTGAGACACTGTATGTGTGTAACACTGTCGCAGCTTCAGCTGCAACATTGAGTGCTCGCAATAAATAACATTTTTAATGCATTTATGTATATAAATATTTATTTTTTACTTTGCAACTGTCATCTTTTTAACATGCTACAACTTTTTGCACTTTTTGCTCTTGTCACAAAAGTTATTGTAAAAGCAAGTCCGATAAAATTATGTCTCGAAATAACTGCATTGCACAAGACTCAGCAATTTGGTTGGTATTGGTTCAAGTGAGATGAGCATCCATACAACAGTTTAACAATTCAATTATGATCAATTTTGCCCTCTCTAAAGTCTACAGAATGCCAAATTGTAAAATTAGTAAAAAATGTTGTCTTTGCGGATTTTTGCTATCGTATTGCGTATCGATGCTATGAAAGTTATGTCACTTTCACAAACAGTTTATATTTTAAGAATACATAATAAAAATGTTAACAACAATATAATTAAACGATAAGCAAAGCAATAAACTGGACTTATTATCCAATCCATAAACAGAAATAAAAATAAACCGACCTGCTCCAAAGGTACATAGATGCGAGAAATTCTCTGTCTCTGCAAACTTGTATTCCTTATAACCATTTGCTTAGGCAACATTTTCAGACTACGCTGGCAATGTTCATATTATTCCTCCATATTTTCGCACTATCAAAATGGACAGTTACTTAAAAATAAATAAAATTGTCGCAGATATGACCCTGACAACTGATTAACAAAATGTTGTGCCTGCTGTTGCAATATGTAGTCGCTTTGCTCGCTGCCGTAAAAGGCAACACTTTAAGCTGTTAAGCCGAGGTTGCCTCTGCATTCTGTAATTAGCCGGAAAAATGTTAAATGTGAAATGCGAGCTGACATCACGGGGCTGCGGCACTGTTCAGACTGCTATGACCTGCTATTTAAATTGCCTGGTAATTAAACGTCGTTGTCATATTGCAACTGCTACCTGCAACCCACTCCACCCCATCTTACCTCACTCAGCCACATACCTCTCCTCAACCACAGCCTGCTCCAAAAAAGTTTATGCTATCTAAAACGGCTACCACAGGAGAACGCGAGGAGAGTAAGTCGGATGTCGTGCCAGATACTGGCAAACAAAAAATAAGTTCAAATTAGGCGTAAATTAGGAAACTGCTGAACTGGTAATACCATTAGAGCCAGATTCAGAACGTAGACAAAGTTTTTTTTTGGGCGCACAATGAAAAATGGAAGTAAATCGCGTGCATAGCATTCTGAATTGCCTATTGAAAAACACAAAGAAAAACAAAAATTCAGCCAAAATTCGCAAAGTTTATTAGTTAAAAAAGGAAGAAATATTATTGCAGAAATGGAGGTGTGCAAAATTGATCTAATATCTTTCTTAAATCGTAAACACTAAATGCTTAAGCAACTTTCACTCAGTAGAATCAAATTGAGCATTATGATTATGCCATGTATGCTGCCAAAATGAATCATCAATATATTTTAATGGAGCTTGAAGATAGTTTAAGAGTTAACTTAATGTGGGTCTGATGTTAAGCTTACATGTCCTTTTGGCCATTTCGTGAGCTCTTAAATTAAATTATTTTCTACTACCATTTTCCATTTTACGATTTACTGTCGGTACCCAAAAATAATTGAGGTTCACATTTTCGTTCGCTACTAATTTTTAGGGCCGGCTCATATTAATTAACATAAGAAAACCCATTTGTAGGCGTGGCAAGGCGAGTGACACTTTTGGCTTTGGGGTCATTGGGGACAAAAGCGAGAATAATCAGCGTTGTTAAACTTATTACTTGCAGCAGCAGTAGCAGCAGTAGCAGCAGCTCAACTCTAATCCGGTCCAGAGACACCTTCGTCATGGCGACACAACACACTTCTGCCACTCCACCTCGCAACCCTGCTTTGTGGAAAAGCCAGGGAAAATCTGAAGTGCAATAAGCTGTGGTCCCCAATGGAATATTTAATTAAGGGGCACCGTGGTTGTCGCTGTTGCAGCAGCGCAAGCTGATGCTGTTGCTGATGCTGATGCTGAATCTGAAGCTCAGGCAGCGGATGCTTTGTGGTACCCAGGAGAGCGTGGGCAAAGCAAATAACTTGGCAACAACGCAAACATGAGCAACAACAGGTAGCCATAGTTGCCGTAAGTTGGATCAATAAATGCCAAATGGTAGATTAGCTGGTGGCTGGTGGCACATTGCACAGCTAGTTGCAACTGTAAGGCAATAGGCAATTGGCATTTGGCAGCTGACGGAAACGGAAGTAAAAGCACAGCAGAGCACACTAGACGATGGTAGGAGGGCAAAGGAGTGGGCATGGCATCGAAACCGTGATTAAATACCGTTAATAAATAATATAATTTAATTACAGCCACCTAAAAAGAAGCTCTCAAAGAAGGAGAAGGCCCGTCTCGAGGCCGAACAGGCCGAACTGCTCCGCATCGAAATGGAAAAGGAAAAGTTTGTGAAATTAAAAAACAAGAAGAAAATCAAGAAAGAATGGCTAACTTAGGCATACCGAAAATTAAATACCCTTACAGAGCAGAAGCCACCTGTTCACTTCTAAATACTCTATTCAGTTTGGTCTGAAAATCTTGGTATACCAAAACACATCTGTCGACCGATCGATCCTATGGCAGCTTTCAGTTATATAGGATGTGTTCTGCCTGCAGCAGTAAAACGGATTTTGTTCATGTTTCATCGAGACAGATTCGCTTTTACTAAGCAAATGAATAACGATGTTGATGCTGCAAGATTACATGCCACAAATGGAGTCGGATACGTCTCTTTCCATCAGTTATAAGATTCACGACAAACTCATAATACCGTCTGCAAGGTCTTAAATATTCGAAAGATCGGTTTTGGTATCACGTAAAAAAAAGTAGTTCATGGGAAACTCATGTTTTAGCCCAGCTATATGACAAAGTGGCTCATTTTTGGTTGTCTTAAGTCTCAAATATAGCTAACCATCCACTCACACCTCATCTCTCTATGCAGACTAAAAAAGCTGGAAGAGGCGCGTCAGCGCAAGAAATTGGAAATGGAGCAGGCCAAGCATCGCCAACAGCAGGAGGTGGCCGAGAATCGACTGCGTCGCGCTCAGCTCAAGGATAGCATGAAGTTCTTCGATGTGGTGCACACCACCATCGAGAGCATTAAGGCGGGCGAGCGGCAGGAGTGCGACTGGGAGAAGTTCATGCGCTGCAATGGACTGCCAAATGCGGCCAGTCCCAGTGATCTGCGCAAGTACATCCATCAGTGGCACGCGGACATTGCCCAACGACAGCTCGAGGCACGCAACTGGCTGCTGTGCACCGATGAGCGTACCCTGCTCACCCAGGATGCCAATGTGCCGGATCTGACGCGCTCCTCGCTCCGGCAGCAGCAGGGCAACCTCGGCGATGTCTATGCGCAGCGGATCAAAGAGGTGCTCGGCGTAAGTACTGCAAACTAAGCTCCATCACTATTGCTTGGAATCGAAGACTTCATTTACACTAAATAAATTGACAGATTCTCAACGAACTGGATGAATCCCTATCGTACACCCGGTCGCGTTCTATTCACGTAGCCGACGATCTAGTCAAGCTAAAGACGGAGATGCGAGTCTTCCTCAAGCAGCATCTGGATGAGTTCACCCACAAGACAATGTCGCACATTGAGCGCGACATGGAGTAAGTTACTTGCACTTGGTTAGCTCAGCAGGCATTTATTATTAATTTTGATTGCAGAGTCGATAGGCCAGGCGTCTCCAAGCACATCTACAGTTCGCCTGTATTTCAAAGTTTCATTTGGACGTTCTCCAAGGATGCTCAAATGTAAAAGTGCTTGCATCACTATTGATTCAGCCGACCATTTCTCTCTGTTGGCTTCCATCTCTTCAGTTTACTCCATATAATTTGTTCGGATCTCTCCCTCTCTACGTTTAGAGCTGTCAATCCAAAGGCGCGCATCGGTGAACAATCGGCTCACAATGAGATCGATTTCCCCACCATCGAGATGAACATCTCGCTGCCACCCACTGTGCTGCTACAGAGCTCGGCACTGCGGGGTCTTTGGCTAAACTACGATCACTTCAGCGACTACTGCAGCAGCTTCCAACTGAGACATGCACGTTCCGAAAATGCCAGTAAGTGTCAATAATAATATAATATAATATAACAAGTATCGAAGTTAAATGCACTCATGAAATATTATTTAGTTTTGAGAGTGCATTATTAAAGAAGTATTAGCAGTCATTATCTTTGTCTAGTTTCTCTTCTTTTCGGGCATATCAATTTATATATTAAACATGTCTGCGTTCTACCTAAAAAGCTGCAAGTGCCAGGCTGACCCTAAGGCCGGTTTCGTCTGTTGTTGGTTGTATGATAACGTGGGACACGTCAAATGTGCTGGCAAAGGATATAAGCCCTAAAGTGGTATTGCGGGCAATGCCGAGAGACGGAGTTGGATATTCTGGGTTTTATGAGGCGGGGCTTCCACGATCTCCGTCTAACTTTTAGTAGGCTCAGTGCTGATTTTGATGCAATGGAGAGTCAATTTAATAGTCTAAAACCTATTACATTGCCTTTGAATCCTTCTGGTGCTTCTTCATCAAACGTTGCACCAAAAAACTAAAATCTTCTTTTTCTCTACCATATCAGAATGTTTCTTTTAATGTGAGATCTTGGCACTAAGCTTTCTAAACTATATGTTGACTGTCTTTCTTTTTTTTTAAATAAATTAATAAAATAAATAAATTACCTAGGCAGTAAATTAGAATAATGATTCTCAACTATAAATGTGAAACGATTTCAATCAAACAATTGAATGATAAACCAACCCTAAACAATAAAGCAATGATCAAATAACTAAGTCTGAATATTATTTAAGAATAAATATTCTGTTCTGGCCAAGCTTATGTTCGTTTATCTGCCACATTTTCAACTCTTCACTCTCGCTCAGCAATTCTGCGACAAACGAAACGCGAGTGGCGCAAACGCAAAGAGATTCTGCAATCGATGCTGGACGAGTGCGCCCGCGACATTCCACTATCGGAGCTGGAGCAGCTGACGCAGGAGCAGCACTCGGCCAGCTCGCAGCCGCCACGTGAGCGTAGCTACGATGTCGACAAGCTCTATGCCCAGTACGAAGATGAGTTGAATAAGGCGCGTCGCCGAGCCGTCGGACCGGAGGCCTACGGCATGCTCGAAACAGATGTGAATCTGCGGAAGTATCGCATCATTGGCGGCGTCTATTGTATCGACTTCCTGGAAACGCCGCAGCAGGACAAGCAGCTCAATGCCCGCTCCTTTATACGCACCAGTGGGTCTCAGCCAGTCCAAGTCCAAGTCTCGGCAACTGTCCGTCTGATCTATTATTATGCTTGATTGCAGTTTCTGCGGCCAATAGTCTGGTGCACAAGGATTATTATCAGACCTACAAGCCACCGCCGCCAGTGTTGCCGGGCGTGCGGCGACTGCCCGAAGAGATTGAGGCCGAGATGCGCATGATTGAGGCGGCACTGGACAAACTCGCTCTGGTCACTCTGCAGTAAGTTAACCACCGTTAAGCACGTAGCGACTCCAAATTAAGCACTTGCTTTCCAGGCTGCCCGATTCTGTGATTTGGTTTGAGCCACCGATTGCCTGTCGCTGGGAGACGCACATCGAGACGCTCGAATCACAGCTGGCAGATGGTGTTAAGCCCGATTTAGGTGCAGCTGCAGCTGCAACTGCAACTGTGACAGCAGCGGCTACCACAGCCACGCCCACCGAGGCGACACCACTCTCGACGAACGCACAGCCCAGTCCGCTCAAGAGTTCTCCCCGTGGTCCGCCGCAGCAGCAGCAGCAGCTGCGATCCCACAAGTCAGATCTGGCCGCCAGGCAAACGCAGACGCTGCGCGAAATTGGCGATTACGACTTGCGTGCGATTCCCGCCAATGTTGATCTGTATGGGCTGGTCAAGGATTTTGTGGTGCCGCGACTGCCGCAGGGCTTCTGCGTGCGGCTCGAGCAACAGACGCCGCAATCGAGCAGCGGACAGCCGCAGCGACAGGTGATGTTCTTGGCACGTCAAACTCATGTGCGACTCGGTCAGCGTTCAGCAGCCGAGCAGGATGTTGCAACAGCACCGGCAGCAGCAGCAACAAAACTACAAACGGAGTCCATTGGCATTGGTCCTGAGTTTCTGGATTCAGCTGGACCAGCTGAGTTATTTCCGCCACTCTGCTTTGACAAACTGCTCAAGTTTCGTTCGCAGCCCCGTCCCCCGCCCGTAACGCCCAGTGGATGCTATCTGTTCTCGCAGCTGATCGAGGACATGGATCGGTTGTGGCATATGCAGCTGCCACGTGAGCAGCAGGAGGAGCTCTTGCATCAAATTTCCGAGCAGCTGTCGGCCAGCGGCTCACAGCACGATGTTACCGAGGAGGATCTAACCGAAGACGTGCGTCCACTCAGCCAGGAGCTCGTCGAAGTTCTGCAGCCAGCTGCAGCAGCTGCCGCCTTTGCCTACTACACGGGCATCTCCTTTGTGCGGGACACAGAGCTGAAGTCCAGCGAGGCGGAGACGACACCAAAGTCCGCTGCGGGAAGTCTGGATAGCAGCGAGGACGATGACGACAACGAGGACAGCCTCCTCGCGCTGCTCGAGGGCGCCGACGCCGGCGGGGGTGGAGAGTCCTCCACTGGCGGCACTTTACAACAGGTGCTCAGCAGAAACAGCAATACTGACAACTGCGATAGTGAAGCGTATGTAAATCAGTATTAACTTCTCTTTTCTTCTCTCTTTGGGCAAGCAGGGTATCATAGAGTTCTGCAAAGGTATGCAACAGACACAACAGACAGTCCTGACAGACAGACCTGATAAGCATCAAGAACCGAGTCGATCTAGCCACCAGCCTTATAGATTCTTTAGAGACTAGATTTGATATTCAAAATGTCCTAAGCCATACGCTGATAAAGTCAATATCATCAATAGCCACAATTTTTAAGATATTGCCACCACTTTTATAATTTTGATCAATTGTAACAGTTTCATCAAGATCATTTAAGAAATAAGGCTGCAAATTGTGTCTTCATATTTGTTTCATTTTCAATATGATATTCAACTGATGATAGGTAAAAACTTGGGTCCACGATATCTGCATATCAAGATATCTAAACGAACCTACGAAAACTTGTTTCTCATTCCTTCCGCTAGTCGCAGACAAAAACTGAGCAGCACAGCAGCCATTACTCAGGGCAAGTGGAGCACTCGGGATGTGCACGACACCAAGTTCAACGAGGACAAGCTCTCTATACAATTTCGCACGGGGCGACTGGGTAAGTGACGTCCCAAATAGATATTGTGGACATACCCGGACTCAGTTTTAAACCTTCTCTACCTCAACATAGGCATTTTTGGCTTCGCCCTGAATAAGTATAGCAATATGCCATATCAAACTTGGGATCTCCGACCTGATTTGAAGAAGTAAGAATCAACCAGTCTCACATGTCATAATTTAACGTTGTTTTGCTGTGCATTGCAGTCCAGGCACAATACTCTTTAGCTTCACCGCCTCGCTAATCAGTTTGGACATGACCATTACCGAGTCCGGCTACACTGTGAACAATTTTCAGGGTGGCAGCACTCAGGTCATTACGGACATGCTCGGCAAGACCCTGTCCTTGGCCGAGCTGAAGGCGACGTTGATTCTTTCCGCCGTCGATATCTTTCCGGATGAGGATGCCTTCTGCTACACGGAGGGCTCATGCGAGAAGAACTATGTCATGGAAATGCACACGTATGCCTGCATTTCCACACTGGCCCAATCGCACAACTTTAGCTGGTCGCGATGGAATCTTTTGGCTGGCTCACGGACCGCCGTGCTGCTCGTCAGGGAGCTCATGGAGGGCAAGAAGGTGCCGTACTATTCGACACTGCTGGTAACCCCTCTCAAGACCTCAATCATTGACTGCACCGAGGTATCAGCTAGCTTCAATGCGGTTGGCATACCCGGCATGGAATACTATGCGGACCTATACCAACTCTCCCAAGCGCATGCACAGCCCGTCAATATGGAGAAACAGCGCACAATGAGTCCTGTGCTCAGAGATAATGTTGCGAGCATCCTGATTGGCATAAGGCCACTCAGTTTCTGCTGAGCAACAACTGACAAGTGCTTCTGGAATTTATAAACAGCATACAATGAAATCCACCTGTAAAGCAACTAGTTAACTAAGTCAATGATGAATCATTGATTTGAAATGCAAAACTCTGCCAAAACTGTGTACATTATACATACATACTTCCCCATTTTGGCTAAAAATGTTGATTCAGCAAGAGTATTCATTTAAATGCACTCAAACACTGTCAACAGGACTTAACAGTTGCCTTCCGAGTGACAAGGTTAAGTGTCAATTGGCACACACCAGCACACATATACACACAAACACAAAATAAATATGGCTAAATTGCAAAAACTGTTGACCAAGTGCTCATATTTTAGCCCTCTTGTTAATTTATGCAAAATAAAATAAGGGGAAAGCAGGAGAAAGCAAGGATAAAATGGGGGCACAAAGGGGTCACAACAGACCTCTGCAACTTTCACTCGCACACACATAGACACATATATAGGCAAACACACACAGACATATATGTACATACACTTCAAATGGAAGTTTTTTGATATTTTGCGATTGCCCAACTCTCTGGACACTCCAGCTCAAAATTTATACTCTGACAGCTAAGCGGCTTCCAAAAGGTCACAAAAAGCCATCTGAACAAAAGGCCAGTTAAAAACCAGAAAACAAAAATAATAAATAAATACGAGAATAAAAACAACAGCTAAAGTGCGAAAAGTGGCGCTTGAAAGGCACAAGCTAAGTATACAAGTACCAAGAGGCAATGAATTTCGCCAGGAAATGAATAGCTTCAACTGGGCGACGGAAAAAAAAAACGGAGCATTGAAACATATATTCCAATTACACTCGCACACCCACACACACTCCTAAAGTGAAAGTTGAAAGCTCATTAGAAATACACGAGCTGTGGAACTAGAAAACATGAGAGAGATTCTCGATTGCAAGCAAAAATCACGGCACATCAGCTTTACAATTTGCTGACAAATGTGTTACTTTGTGCAAAACTGAATTAATGTAAAAATCTCCATTAGAAGCAGACAAATAGCCACTTTAAGTCTGTACTGCAGTGCAACTTGTATTCTATAGTTATACTACAGAACCTAGAAATGACACATTTGGAATTGCAAACTATTATCTATCTCATAGGTCTTTCTTAACAATTCTCTCAAAACACTTATATGCACATATGTATATGCCCATCATCTTTTTAGAATATGATATGCATGAGTAAATATTTCCATCAGAATTCGAATTATAAATTATTTAATAAACTCATGAAACATATTTTCCATCATCGATAGTTCAACAGTTCCACATTTTACAACATTTTGTATTCCCAGGGCTGTGGTCTGTATGTGTCCCAAAGACTCATCCAATATTCCCACAATACACAAACGCATTGCCCCAATTCACCAAAAATGTTGCCACATTTAGTTGCCAATGCGATGGGGTTACGGGTTAGTGGTCATGCGTGTAAAAGGTAAGCCTAGTCGAGCCGAGCCGCAGGTGTCAAAAACGGAAACGGAAACGTAACTTGCACTCGGCAACGAAAAATTCAAAAACCGCAAATTAACCGCTTCTAGTTCTAATCCCTCTCCTGCTCTTCGCCCACATTTTAGCAGGCAACCAGACAAACTATGTTTTGCGGTTTTAGGCGAGCTCAAAAAACGCAAAAAAAAAAGAAGAGAAAAACAACAGCAGCAGCAAACATTGGAGGCGGCAGAGAAAGCTAAACCGCAGTTGAATAAATTTTCCAAAATTATTTGCCAAATGTGTCAGCGAAAAGCGGAATGTGCAAACATGCACAAACTTGTTGGTCAATAATAATTTAAGAATGAGCTCAATGGGAATTTGCAGTGGACTTTGCTTAACTCGACCAGAGGAACAAACACTTGCTTTTAATTATTTATTTATATAGATGAGTGCCAGAGGGAGGCAAGGGGTGGGGCACTTGCTCATTAACAAAACAAACGACAGCCCGAAACGGCAGACAAACAGGCGCCGCGGGTTGTTTGGCTGAGAGCTTGAGAGGAAGGGAGGAAGGGAGAAAGGGCCACTGATAGCCGACTTTCAGACAGCTGGGTGCCACACAGTTAACACAGTTGCTGGTGACCTTCACACACACACACACACACAGGGCATTAAATTGCGTATATGCCGCGTATGGCTGGCAGAAAAAAGGAACTAAACGATGGGACGCCGCATTAAGGGATAACTCGCTTCAAATATGTTAATTTGTCAGTCAGAGCAGTTAACATGCATATCTGTGTGTGTGTGGGTGTGCGTATATGTGCGTGTGTGTGTGACGACAGTTAATAGAGTTGTGTCGCTGTCTGTGTGTGACACAAGCAACAGAAATGCGCCCCATCTGCATATTTGACGATTCACACATTTATATCGTGCCAGATTGTTGTTTAGTGTTAAACAGCGCTATGAATCCATATATACAGTTAAATATTGGTATAATGAGTTTTTTGAGGGCTTATTTAGAATATCATTGTGTCAAATCAATGCTATCCCAAATTCGTTAAATAGGATGCTTGATCTGATTTT
Organism: Drosophila nr. perissopoda 5 BK-2023a; assembly: GCA_035044105.1. NCBI lineage: Eukaryota > Metazoa > Arthropoda > Insecta > Diptera > Drosophilidae > Drosophila > Drosophila nr. perissopoda 5 BK-2023a. The sequence continues at coordinate 4,736,584 of JAWNMK010000620.1, read as the reverse complement.
TGTCACGGATCCCTCCTTCTTTTCTGTCTCCCGTTCTGTACCCATATCCTATCCTGAAGATTCCTATCACCCAAGGTTGGAGGTGCTGTTTGATTTGCCTACTACGGTACCAAGTCAGGATAACAGGCTTTCAGGGCGAGTTCGTCAATTTCGGAAAACCGACTTTGTTAAGTTAACTCGACTCTTATCGCAGACTGACTGGTCCCGGCTTTATAAATGTGCTGACATGGATATTGCAATCGGGGTCTTTTATAATTCGTTGGCTATGAATAACAAATGTTATAAGGTTTACCCAAGCAGCTGTAGCTTACAGTTTCAGCGGGATCCTAAACGTTTTTATGATTTTGTTAAGGTTAAGCGAGGCTCAACAATCAAATTTTCTGCCTCTTTTTCTTCAAACTTGTAGTTGGAAAAAATACGCTATTCATAACCCATTTAGAATCTTATGTACATATTATAATATGCTTTTCCCGTTATTAAGTTGTGCTTCCTCCATATCATCTGTTAAAACAGTTGTCTTATCTCATCCATCTATCAATTCGCGAACTTCGAAAACGCGCGTTATGCGGCGCACCCCTCGGTCGGTTGGGTGGGAGGTGGGTTGCAGTTTTACCTGGGTTCGTGCGTTAACAAGCCCGTGCTTGGTATAGTTGGGCCACTTGAATGTGCTGCTCGTTGGTACTTCAACGTCCAAATAATCTCAAAGATAGCTTTTAACCAGTTCAAATCGGCAATTAGATAGATATAGAAATCAAATAATCAATTAAAAAATATGAAGACTATTCACATCAATGATTGAGTATTATTGGTCTGTAAGTAGTGCGTTTTATCTCGCAATAGCAAATCGTAAAAGCTATACCATTTAGTAAGGTCTTCTGCTGTGAGGCCTCTTATAAGCAAAATTTGTCAAAATCGCTTTAAGTTCTCAATGTTAATTATCCCGTAATACACGCACTCACACACTCGCACACACATTTTTGTGGGATAAAAAACGGTTCGATTAATTACACAGCACATGGACCTCAACATGGAAATGTTGTCGAGAATAAGTGAGAGTTGTGTATACTAACTTGTGAACGACCAATTTGATTTTGGTTAGCTGTCAAATGTGAAATGTGAAATGCTATCGAATCGGGTTTGCTTAAATATTCACGAGCCTAATGAAGTTGTCTGAATTGTTCGACACCGCAGGGGAAAACCCCTTAATGGACAGCCAACAGCAATTCATATTAAGCAAAGCACATCCAATCTTTTTAATCGAGCGCTCAAACTAATTGAGAATTTTAAGTGTTGGCCTTTCAGCGAATGAATGCTGCACTTAGCAATGATGAAAGCGAACAACAAAAACTTCAAAACTGTTTTGCTGCCATTTTATATGTGGTTCACAAGTTGTGACGCAAGAGTTGCCAGATCGTTTGTCAGCCTGTTTGTCGCTTAGCTAAAGTTAAAGCTAACCACTTGCATTTAAGACTTGTCTGTGTGCGTGTGTGTGTGTATGCACATGAGCATATGTATAGGTGAGTAAGCCATAAGGAACATTCTTTGGGGCATTAGCATAGTGCTATAAAAGTAACGGTACATCCACTCTTTTGCACACACACACACACACACGCTGAGAGTGGTTGTTGTTGCTGGCAGTCCAAGACTATGCATAACGCTTGAGCATCTTGTGGCATGTGGCATGTGGCATGTTGTTGTTGTTGCCATTAAATATTCGCGCATTTTCACAGCAGGCGGCCAACAACAAAAGCCATTGGCGCAGCATTACATGTGTTAAATGACAAACATAACTATGCATATACTCAAGCTATGTGTGTGTGAGGGTATATATATATGGGTATATATATATATATATATATATGTGTGTGTGAGTGCAAATTTTTACTTTAATCAAAGCAAAGGCAGCTGGCGCACTAAAAATGTTGCAAACAATAAATTTAGCTGCTGCTACTCTAAGTGTGTTGGTGTGTGTGTGTGTGTGTGAAGGAAGCTGCTGCGACTGTCGCAAGAGGTGGTTTGGGGAGGCAGATGAATTTAATGCGCGGCTTTTGTAACATTTGCTTGCCGCTGGCATTAAATTCGTTCGCATGCGGCGCACAAAAGTATGCAGCGAATACTTATTTTTTAAGTTAATAGCAACTGAATTCGAGGCTAAGCTAAAACCCCGCTGCCAGCCTCTCCCTGCACCCTACAAATAAACACAAACTCAGCCCAAGTTGCTTCAAATAACAATTCATTACGACTGGGTGCTTGTGTGTGTCGGTGTGTGTGTGTGTGTGTGTGTTTGTCTCGGCTGCAGCTTGAGAACTTCCGCCTCGAAAGCGTCACTTGAATTGCATTGTTGTTGCTGCTATTGCCGCTGGACGGCAATCGTCTGCATTCATCCCCTACCTCCCCGCCCCCTTCCACCCCTTATCTAAAGTATGCCCTTCCGCGCTTTTGAGAGGCTGACGCCATTGTTGTTGCTGCTGCGCTTTGCGCTGTGCTTCAGAAATTCGCGTCAAATTTTGAGTTTAAGTGTCAATTACAACAAGCAAAACAAGGCGAACACTTTCGACGGCTGCCACTGCTTTTACACCTGTCTGCTACATACACACTCACACATACACATACAAACACACACACACACGCACATGGGACATGTGTGCTCGGCTCGCATTGGCCGGCACCTGTCAACGTTCGTCAAGCTGTCAACTTTTGCTTTTCATTTTGTTTCCCTTCATTTCGTTGTAGTATGCCCTGTAAATTGATGGAAGGACGGGTATACGCGTATACGGGTTTATTTAGGTATATCATTACTATGTGTGTATGTCTGTTCATCAGTCCATCATTATCATTCAACATCATTAATCTATTGCACTTTTATTTTAACGATTTATCCAAATATATAGGCATCTATCAGCATTTTTATAACGGATTTGTCGATATTTATATATTCCGTTATCTGCTCAGAGGATACTGGGTATGTTCTAGACACACACACTATGTCCTTTAAGTTTTCTGCCTAAGTTATTTTAGTTTGGTTTTCGCTTGGCTTTTACTTTGGGTTGTTTCCCTAGCGTTTGCCTCGTTTTTAACCTCAATTCTTGCCTAGGATGCTGCTTGCCACCTGCCTTGAAATTTATGTCGTGTGTAGGCCGTTGTATGTGTGTGAGTGTGTGCGAGCATGTGTATGTGTGTAATAATTTGACTTGCCTTCGTTGACGTTCTTGTTGTTGTTGGCGCAGTTGCCTCTTGACGACGACGTCGACGACTTTTGACTTTCTACGCTGGCATTTTGACACAGTTGATTACAGCGTCACCTAGCGACCGCACGCAACTATGCGGGGGCTCCATGTTTGTTGTGGGTGTGTATGTGTGTGTGTGTATGTGTGTGTGTAGGGCTTTAAGGACAGGGCTGCTGGCAATATTTATGCAAATGGGGCATAGAGAGCGCAGCTCAAGCGGCTGCACAAAGTTTGTCATTCATTTTGGTGGTACACATCCAACCACACTTCCACATACAGCCAGAGACAACCACACACCCACACACAGCCACACAGCCATGACATTTGTGTGTGTGTGTGCTTATTAATTGCATTCCACAATTTATGCATTTCATTTGAAATATTTGTTCTGCGATTCTGAACTTTGCAGCGCACACATAGAATTTTAAAATTCCATCGCTCTAAAAGAATCAAAAGAACTTAAAACCAAATCCTAAAAATGTTGTTTTAATTTAAATAGCTATTCGACTGACTCCAGTTCAAATGCTTTTAAGAGAGTCATCATCAATTAAAAAGCGTCACTGATTTTTTATGCTCCCATGTATTTCGTATGCATATTTCTAAAAATATCCAGAAAAGTCAAGAGAGTTATCAGTTATGTGCGGCATAAGTCAAGCTTCTCTCATCTTATGTAAGCTGGTACACTTTATTGCAAAATATGGAAAATTCAATAATCATTTGACAAAATTAGAAAATTTATGAAAATTACTTGAAACTCGATAAAGATGAACGAGTTTTGAGAATGAACAAGCCGTGCTACAGATTTCCTTTTAACTAGGCATCTATATTTACCAGTAAAATGGCGTAGATGAATTTTGAACTAAAACGTAATTGTTGTCCTTCAATTATGTGTTCATGATACAAGCAGAAATTAAATTTAAGGTTAACACTTAACGTCAACATTTTTGATAATTTGAGTAAAACGTTTCAAAGTTAAGTAACTTTCAAGTAGTAGACTGCCAGATGAGGGAATCGCACATTAAGTGGACACGATTGCGTATACCTAATTTCAGCACTTTTGGCTTAGGCATTCAGGTATCCGGGTGCATAAGCACACACAACGCACCCACCCACACCAAATGGCCCAATGTGGGGCAATAGGGCGTGGCCTGACCTCTGAGCCAAGCGAATGGAGTCAAAGCAGACGAACGAAGCAGCAACAGCAGCAGCAGCAGCTGCGGCAGCTAACTGAAAAATATTTGGTCTAAAAGCAACTGCTTGAAAGCGAGCTACAAAAAATATTTATGCCCTCCTGTCTTATGAGCATGTGCGTGCGATTGTGTGTGTGAGTGTTTGAATGTTGTAATCTAAACATTCCTCAGGAGACAGCACTTGTGTGTGTGTGTGTGTGCGTAATTTGAGCATCTGCACGTACGTTGCTCAAGTTGCAGACACCAGCAATAAAATAGAAAAATTTCACAAGCTGATGAAAAGGAAATGACCACAAATTGCCGTCGCTGTGTGCACACCATACACACACACAGGCACAGGCACACACACCACCTACATAACACACAACAAACGATTGAACGTATTTAATAGCCAAAACACATACATAGATATGGGTGGTGTAAGCGTGGGGACTCTTACAAGAGACTTGCTTCCTAGCGGATGTGTGTATGTATGTCTGTATGTATGCCTGTATATATGTATGTATGTATGTATGTATGCCTGTATATATGTATGTATGAATGTATGTAAGTAGGTGTGCAAGTATGTACATGAAATGTTATGCCTAGATAAGTTCAGCAAACCCTAAAAACACCCATCACATATGTATACACACATACATTTATGCTCGGCGTTGTCTCCTTCTCCTACACACACACACACACACACACACACACACACACTCTGTCTCTCCTTCCCATTCATCCCCTTTACTTCTCCCCGCTTGCAATTGCGCTTTGTTTGCGTGTGTTTGCCTGTTAGAAAATAATTAAAACTTTTCGTGATTTCGTGCCAGTAGCTCCGATTTTTCTCAATTTAAAATGAATTCTGCCAGCAACAATAGCGCACAAAAAACTTGAGCATTGCGATTGCTCGACTGTGAAATGCCCTGTATCTGGGCATGTTTAAGTATTAAAAGTAGTTAAGAAAGTTTTAAATCTGCTTGAATAAAAAAGTGGGCAAAATATTGAATTGCAACTTTTGTGATTCGTGATATTCGGGATTATTTATTACCATTTTAGCATAGCGTACTTAGCCATATTTAATGTGTATATAGGGTATACTACAATCGCCTTTTGTATATCTGTGCATGTGTGTGTGTGTGTGTGTGCATGTGTGTGAGTACCTTTCACTTATCTACGCCCATGAACGGCCCACCCAACAGACCGGGCCATCCACAATGCTCACTTTTGATTAGTGATTGCTGTTGATGTTAGTGCTGTTGTTGTTGTTGTTGTTGTTGCTGTTGTTGCTGCTGTGTGCTTACAACATTCGTGCAGCTTTTGATTAGCAGCAAGTTCGTTGTTGTTTTTGCTTTTGTTTCTGTTTGAATAATCGACGCGCTTTCAAAATGCTTCCGCAACATTTTCGCCTTCAATTTGGTTCGTTCTGTTTTTATGTTTGTGCCAATTTCAATTGAATTATTGATTGTGCGTGTGGGTGTGTATTTGCTCGTCTGTGTGTGTGATGTGTGTGTGTGTGTGTGTGTGTATGCGAGTGTGTATTTGGATGTGTGACCCTTAAGCTCTCGTTAATTAAAACATTGAACACATTTTTTTTTTTTTTTTTTTTGCCAATTTTCACTCAATTTTTTGTTGCGTGTTTTTTTTAGCTAAAAAGCTACAACAATTTGACGTCTCTACCGCTGCTTCTGTCGCAGCCGCTATCGCAGTGGACGCCGCACACCACACCTTGACAAAGGTCTATAAATAAATAAACCGTATAATGCTCACACAAATGAAATGCGCTAAAAATCAAAATCAAATCTAAATCTAAATCCACGCACAGTTACGCGACTTTTTATCAACGCAATGTTTTCAAATAAATTCTTAATCAAATAAAAAATAAACGCTTTGTATTTCAAATGTCATTTCGAGTCTCCTTTTTATATACTGCCAGTCTCAATCATGTTGCCTAACTCGCTGATTGTTATTAACAACTTGTTGATCAATTATTAGCAACAAGCAGTAGTGACGTATGTTGCAGAGACATACATCCCCACGCTCTCTCTCTCTCTCTCTCTTTCTCTCTCTCTCTCTCTATCTCTCTCTCTGTGACTGTCTCTTTCTGCTTGTCTCTCTCTCTCTCTCATGTATATAGGACAACCAAATGGTTGCATATGTTTATAATCTGTTTGATGACAGCATTAGATTCTTTGATTTTCTTTAACACTTAATACGTAAATGATTTACTAGTTGCAGACTCAGTCTTTAGTCAGTCTATCTCTCTCTCTCTCTCCCTGTCTCCTTCTGACTGTATAAATATATATATCGCTCTTTCTGTTTTTTCATTCTTAGCTGATTTCCTATATTGCTTTTGCAAACTTTGAGACATGCCGCCCTTTTTCTCTCTCTCCCAACCTCTCTCTCTCTTTTATTGGATTATTTTCATCTTTCTTTTTTGCTTTCGTCAACGTGTTCACATATTATTTTTAAAATATGTATTTCGCTGGAAGCATTTAGTGTCTTCTGAATTTGTACTAAGCATGTGATAAGAGAAAGGTTTGCGTAGTACATATTATTGAAAACAATTGTCTATTTTATAAATAAGATTGAGTTTTGTCCATCTGCTGTCCACCATTCGGGTGAATAGGTTGCTAGGATATAACCTCTTCAGGCGTCAGAGGCATTCGTTTTAGCGGCTGCTGTGGAAATTCATTTGAATCCCAGCCCGTACGAGTCGAATGTCTCTCTCGCCGTTATCTGGGCTCACCAGATCGGCGTGATATATGTAGGTGGACACCCTGGTGGACACTTTTTATGGTAGCACCATCAGCTCCGTCAGCCGAGAGCAGCATGCTTACTCTCCTTACTTACTCTCCGTGCGATGTTCCACTTAAATGCTCACCGCTCAACAACTTGCAGCCAGTCCTGTTCAGCGATATGGACATTGGCAATCAGGACGAACGTTTTCAAATAAGAATTACCTTATTTTTGATTTTCGAAATTCGTATTGCTCTTATCACTTATCACAGCACTCGAAATTAGCTAACGCTATTTGTGGCGATAAGATTTACATGTTTATCCTGTTGAAGGACCATAAAGTTTCCTATAATTAAGTGGATTAACTGAATAATGCAATTATTCGAGATTATTTTTTTTTAACTTTGGGCAATGTCGGAATATTCGCTTTGCGGGTCAAATTGTCAACAATTATTTTAGCTTTTTCGCGATTTGTTAACGATTTATTGCGACAGTTTTATGACATATTTTATGGCAAGGGGACAGTTGGCGTTCGGGTGAGATGGAGGTGTGTGGGGCGTGTGTGTGTATGCAGTGTGCTGAGCTGCTGTTTATCAATTGACACGCGCCTACTATAAAAATGTATCTCTGCAAAATGTTTCAATGGTCGTTGGACGAGTTTCCGATTTAGGCCCTGAGGCCCACTTGACTGTGTCCTTCGAATTTGGGCGCGTCGACGACGAAACTCCTATAAATATCGTTGACGATTTATCAATATGTTTCTGCTCATGTGTGCGTGTGAGTGTATCTATTTCGCGTGGGCCCATAAAATGGCTAAAATAATAATAACAACAACAAGCCAAGCAGCCGCTTCTTAGCCGCTTTATCGTTTGTCGGCCCATTTTCAGTTTGTTTAATTTCGTTTGCCAATTTTTGACTTGTTCTTGTTATATATACATACCCTGTTGCCATCAAATGTCCAAAAGAGGTATCATTGTTTTTCGTCTAAAAGCCGGAAAGGCATACTTCTCCTTGAATTAATCAAATAAATTTTAGAATATTAAAATGCATGATATTTTGTCAGCGTATGAGAGTATCTCTAAGTGTTACTCTCTCAATAGTTTACTTCTTTTTACTTTTCGTAATCGCTATCATGCCAAGTCACCTATCTAACATCGCTCCGCATCGCACCTCACCGCATCCCCTCACCAGACTGCTCTTACCAATCATCTGTGAGCAACGTCAACGACGACCGGAATACCCCAAAGATTTTGTAATTATATTTAACGCCCAAATATTCCAGTCAATGCTTAAATTCATTAGAGCTGTTTTGGTGTGTATCTCGCATCAATCAATCAATCAATCAATCGTTTAGGTAATATATGCATATACATATATATAAGTATATATGTGTATGTATATAAATCCAGAGCAGACATATCTTCAGGCTTGCCTATTCCTTCCGCATGTAAATTTGAGTAATTTTTTTGCCATTCTTTCAAAATTTATGCTCCTTCAAAATGGCCGCCTCTCTTCCTGTGTTATATTCAGCTCCACTTAATGGTCTCTGATGCTTTCATTTCCATATCGTCCACACTCCTCTTTTCTGTCTATCTCTCTTTATCTCTTTCTCACAGCTTGTCTCTATCTCTTTTAGACACCTTACAAAACGGCATAAATTTATTTCCGCTTCTTTCTTCATCCCCATATCCTCAACTGTTCATCCTCTACCTCTCACTGTAGCCGACGCGTGAAAAAGCTTTAAGATATGCGATAGACTAAAAGAAAAAATATTTTCTTAGATAACATCTTAATGGGATTATCTTCTCACCTTGATTTGAACAACTAGCTGGACCCACTCCGTGGCCCGTGGTGCGGGAAAACCAACTCATTCGATTATACTGCACTTGCTGCACATCCTTCTGCCCACCGCTCATCGCCCTGTCGCTGGTCAGCGCAGATGAGTCTACCGCTGGCTACCCCTGGTTCGCTATTTTCATTTGGCTTTTACACACACTCGCACACACATACACCTTCGCGAGCGCAGCCGTTAATATGTTAAGTTGCCTCAGCTTAAAAACCAACAACCAGCAACTGAAAGTTCACAACCTGTTCACAGCTTAGAGTAATTTGCATCTGCATATGTGTGGCAGAAAGATGGGGTGGCAAAATATAGCTAAAAAAGTCATAAGTAAAAGTTGATTTCCTCTTTTCTGCGGTAAAATGTTGTCGTTGCGCGTGGATATAACGCATTGAATCGAGACGCCTCCGATTCCAAAATGAGTATAAATTCTCAGTTTGTGCAACGTTGTGGAATCAATCAACGAATTCTTACACGAAAACTATATTAAGATGTGAGCAATAGAACTCCGATCTGCAAAGGTAAATACTCCTATCTAATCTAATCCAATCTGCAATATATAATCAAAATATCTGTTGGCTCAACTCTAAAGATTTTCGTATGCATCTTAGACTCCTGTTGCCTTTTGATGTTTGTTTACTCTTTCTTTGTTTCTTTCACTCTGTCGCTCTGTGCCTCCTTCATTTTTAAATAAATTAGTTGTTTTAGCACAAAACTCGAGCGAAAATAATGCGAAAAATAAGAAAAACGGCACTCGTACATAAAAAACTCGAATGCAAACAAAAATAGAAAAGTGTAAAAATGTAGGCAGTGAAATGAATGCAGCTGGCAGTGTGACTTTGCTGGCTGTTGCACGAGCGGCAACAACAAGAAAAAGAGGAACAGCAACAACAACAATAACAACAACGACAACAGCAACACGGCCATAGAATTAAAAATAAAACTTACATAAATTTAGTAGTGACGGCGGCAGCATCGCAGCAGCGCTATTTGTCGCACTGCTCCCAAAATGCTTTTATTTTTGGAAGAAACAGTAGCAGCAGCAGCAGCAGCAGCAGCAGTAGCAACAACAACAACTGTCACAGCTGCAACAGTCCACAACTAGCAGCATCAACATTAAATTGCACTTTCAACTCTTTTCGATTGCAGCCAAATGACTTTGAACTAAATGTGGAGATTGAAGTGGAAATGAAAGCACAAATAACTTGAAATTGATATTGAAATTCTACAGCTTAAAAGTATTTCAAGTGCTTAACGCTTTAGCTGCTTAAATGCAATGTGGCATACAACGTACAACATACAAAACACAACACACAACACACAGCATACAGCAAACAACTAAAAGCACCATTGAGACAAACTCCTCGGTTTTAGTTCATATATTTGTTGCTGTAGATTCTCAAACAACTTGTTGTTGTCGTTGTCTTTGCCATTCACATGGCCGCAACAACAACAACACGTACAAGAAGAAGAAGAAGAAAAATAAGAACCGCGTCTGCTATTAGCCAAAAAGAAAGAGTCGGCACTTGTCGCAGTGGCTAAAATATGTAGGTTGGGAGTTAAGGGGCCCATCAGCTGCAGCATCTTTGTGGGTGAATATGTGTGTTTGTGTGCGTGTGTGCGTGTGTGTGTGTGTGTGTGTGTGTGTGCGTGTATCTTATCTGTAGGCTTTTGCTGCCATTGGATGCTACTCTAAAATTCCAGGCACATACACACAATAAGCAGTTGGCAGCAACCAGCCAAAGACTTCAGCGAGTCATAAAATTCTGCGAGCGGGGCTTGCTATACCCTCGAAATTGGCAAAAGGGTGTGCCCAGTTGATAATTGCAGAGAGAAAGTGAGAGAGAGAAGCAGAAGAGAGAGAGCAAAGGTTTGGTTATGTGTCTCAAAGTGTAAAAGATGTAGATTATTATCGATTACTGATTATCTACTAATCGTTTTGCATTAATATTTCTACGCAAAGCAGCTTGCCATTTAAAACTCGGAACTCAGATAGAATTGACCCTTTCGATTTGTGGGTGGATTTATTATCAAGTATTTATAAAGTTAATCTCTTTAATTTTAAATTTAATCTCAACACTCTACTTCAATATCTTTTACCAGGGTATCAGCCATAGTCGAGCAGATCACTGAATGGCCAAGCTCTCATTTATTATTGTTTCTCTTGGTTAGGATGGTTGGGGGCTTGGATAAGTGTGTGTGTGTGTTGTGTGCGGAGTGTTGGCAAGTCGAGTTGGATTCGCTTTTTTTGGATTCAAGGCGACTCCAGCTGAGGCAAATTAAACACAGGAAGTTTGCGAAATGTAAGGCGAATTCCACAAGGCACAAGGCAGCAACGCATAATAATAGAAAAGGACGCAGCAGCAAATTCACCAGTGGCAGCAACGCAGTGAGATGGAAACAGAGAGAGAGGGAGATGGAGATGGAGAGACACATTTTCCAAATGTTGTGTTACAGTTTTCGGCTTTTGCGGCACAACAAATTTGCACACAAAGCGACTTTTATAAAACATAAGCAAAGCCACTGTTCATATAAGTCTATGTGTTTGTGTGAGTGTGTGTGTGTGAGTGTGTAATGTTTATGAGCACTTTAGCTGGCCACTGTCCGGTGTTGTGCGGTCCCCGTCTGCCCATCACCAACATCATTCACGTTTACGACGCTGCCCCAAGGCTCTCTGTTGCTTTCACAATGTGCAGGAGTTGCCAACCCAGCAACCCAACAACCCAGCAACCCAGCAACCCAACAACCCAGCAACCCCACAACCACCCTCTATCTCACAATAATAAAAAAGAGAAAAATCCAAGCAGACGCTTGTTGGCCCCGGTCCAAGCCGCGTTGCCTCCGGGGCTTTCGCTTCTTTATTATTGTCAATGATTTGCTTTTGGGCTCATAAAATGCAAGCAAATTGAATTTTTTTCAATGTGGTTGTTATTCTTTGTGCCGCTGTTCTGTTGGAACACGTGACGTATGCTTAATTATGTTATACATATTGCGCATACGCCTAGATGCATATAACGCGACCTGGGATCAAAGCAGTTCCCGTATTATGTATAACTCAAAGTATACATGCATGTAAATTTGCCTGACATTTCCAAGTTTTGAATATCTCTCGCCACAAGTTTTTAGCCACATCCGCATTAGAGATTATCTTCTTCTTTGAAAGACATTCAAACTTTTCCACACCAAATTTCCAATTTCTTGGAAATCAAAACATTTTCCATTAAATTCTTAGTTTGTTCTTGCAACTAAACGAGAAAATTAAACTGAACGCTCTGAGGTCAGATTAAAGCTCAAATTAAGTAGAGTGAACAAAGTAATAAAGTATTTTAATGAAAATTTAAAGGTTATGGAAGGAACTAAAAAAAAAATGTATATAAGCAGGGTGTGAAGCTAAATCATATTTCGATTTCAATTCCGGTTCCGGTACGAAAGTGTGAAGCAGTTTAGTTGGTTCCCTTCGACTGCTTTGTGAACTAATTATATTGATTCCCGTATCTGAAGCTTAGGGAAAGGTTGACTTTCCGTTTCAGGAAGTAAATTTCAACCTCTAACTTTGCCATTTAGTTTATTGAAATTGAATCCTTTCGATATAAGAATCAATTCTTAAGCGGGTTTTCCAACATTTCTTGTAGCTAAGATTAAAGATATTTATATGCTTAGATAACTCACCTTTGTGCTTGATTTCTTGTATCGTAGTTAAGTTCGTAGTATTATGATATCATATAGATTTGACTTCGGATGATTCGGATGCGTAAGTACCAGTTACCAGCTATTGTTATACATTGTAACTTAGTTTTGTAGAACGAAAAAGGAAAGATAGCTGTTCTGTTTGCTCCGATATTCATACATGCTTATATACACACACTTATAGGATTGTTGTATATATATATATATATATATATATATATAATTATATATAAGGGATATTGCTCTCAAATTTCTTTGGCTCTCTTTGCTTCAGTTAGTTTTCACTTTGACTTTGGCTGGAAGTGTGGGCGATATTATCAACTTCATCATCATCATCATCATCATCATCATCATCATCATCATCAGCAACATTTTAATGGGCATCATTTTTATATTATCAAATTATTATTATGTATTATAATTATAAATATATTTCTGCACGTCACTTTTGTTGATTAAACAAACAAAATAAAATATGTAAAAAAAAATGAATTTCATTTTGAATATAGACGAATGCGCGCTCTATATAAAGTGCCCAAGCACACACGCACATACACATCAGTCAAATACACACACACACGCACGCACACACACACACACACACACACACACACACACACGCGTACAGGGCACAAAATAGAGACACGTTCGCGTCCGCGTTTTCTTTGAGATACGTTTGAATGGATTTTTGAGTGTATTTGTATTCGATTCGAGACGCGTTTTTCTTGTTGTTGTTGCTGTTGTTGCTGTTGTTGTTGTTGTTGCTGTCACGTTTTGGCATAATTATTCAATTATCATTTATTGGCGCATTACTATTGCTTGCTAATCACTGCCGGTGGCTGCTCATCCCTATGCCACGCCTTCTGGCTGGGTGCGGTAACGCGTGGGCAGCTCATTGCGGCCACTCGGACAATTCCAGCTCATTGAACGCGTTTGGGCCGACTGGGAATTGGCTCTGGCTGGGGCTGTTTCTTTTTGGGTGTTGTTGTTGTAATACTGCAATGGCAACGGAAAGCAAAAAGGAAACGGAAATTCATATCGGCGCTTTTAATAAATTTGCCACAAAATGTGGCATGTGGCATACATGTGTACAAATATTATGTAAAAATAACTATTGTTTATGTTTTTAGTTATGCTTTTACTTTCTTTCTGCTATTCGTCTTAGAGCCATTCAAGTTGTGGTTCTCTCTCTGCCTCACACGCATCTGTCTCCCTCTCCCTCTCTCTCTCTCTCTCTCTCTCTCACTCTCTCTCTCTCTCTCTCTTTCTCTCTCTCTCTCTCTTTCCCTTTTGAAATTATTGTAACTGCCTTTATCATATTCCACGGCAATTTCTGATCGTTTGGCATCCCTTTCAGCATTTTGCTCGCGAATTCTAGTTGATTATTCTGCTTTCGCTTTCGCTCTACTAGTGAAGTTCTCAAGTTTGACTTCTGAACTCGAACTTTGCATTTGGTTAGCAATCTTAGCTCCCCTTGCACAACTTCTCCGCTTTCTTGCTTTTCTCTGCTTCTTGCTCACCTTGCTCTGTGCCCCACTTATCCTCTTTTTCGTTTAATGTTCTGCACAAGGCTTTTAAACTTGTCATGCTTATTGATATAAGTAAGTAGAATTCACCCTGCGGATGCTTGCTGCTGTCAGCACATTCGAAGGCAAAGCAAAGCTGAAACCAACCACCCACCCACTCCACTCCACTCCACTCCAATTTCATCCCCTCTGAGTTCAGCATCCTGCCCAAAGGCAGACGAGTACGAAATTTGCACATTAAACGAGAAATTCTCTGATTTTGTTGAGTTCGAGTGAATTTTAATGATTTTGACTTTGTCATTTCTACTTGCTACTTTTCTCTTACTTCTTGTGCGTCTTTGATAAAGCAATTCATTTTGTTGCACTGAGTGTTGCCTGCCGTTGCACATTTTGGGTGGCGCCAGCTGAAAGTTAAACAACTTTTGATTGACAAAAATATGTAATAAAAAAAAAAAAATGCCAGCATTTGAATTGTAACTTTTGACTTAAGCTGTTTCTCACTCTCTGCAACAAAATGGCGAATTTGAGTGATGCTTACCACACACAAAGAACACACACACACACACACATAAGCAAGTTTCAAGGACATTTGACAATGCGCAAATACTTGCTGGCACCCAGATAATGTCTCCGAAATTAAAACCAAATTACACATTAGACAACATTCGAATAAAACTCAAAATAATACCAACAAATTCACATGTGAAAGTCATAAACGTAAAAAAAAACACACACAAAAAAAATACACACACAGACGAGAGAATGAGAATAATGCGTATGGTTTTATAGAGCTCCGATTCCCTGCAATGTTTTGAATATGAAAATGATTTTAACGAGGCGACACGTCGAGAAACTTATGTATCCACAAGTATACAAGTATATATCTGAATATCTGAACATTTTGAACGAGTCTGGGGCGGATTTTTGGATTTACGTCACAACAGTTTTATGGCTCTTTAAATACTAATTAAAAACGCAAAAATAAATGGTATATGAATAAATAGATGTTGGTTTCTTTTTCATTATTATTCAAAGGTGGCCGCCAAATTATTATGCAGGGAATGAGAATTCGGACGATTCGGTGGCACCTACCTCATGTGGCACAGCAGCGCAGCATCAACAAGCAGTCACCAGTAAACCAAAAAAAAACAATTTATTCCAGATTTCAGAAAAAAAAAAAAAACAATAAAACTTTTCACAACAATTAGAAACAAACGAGTTTGAGATTTTGAAAAACAAAAGAAAGAAGCGGTCACGACGCGAAGCGGAGTAGGGCAAAGAGACAAAGAATCTGTGTGGAAGCACCAATAAAAAAAGTACAAAAAAAGGATTTCTTTATCTTTTTTTTTTTTGTTTTTTTTTTTGAGATAGTTGCTTTTGAACCGTTAGGCGCTATGCAAATGAGCTTTCTTCCTCTTCCCCATGCGTTGCAAGCTCTGTTGCACGACGACGCTGACGAGCACAACGACGACGGAGATAACAGCGACAACGACGGAGATAGACGCTGGCGTTGGCTGCTGCCGCTACCAACGCAAACACAACGTCGACCGACTAGGAGCACGGCTCACAAATGGGCTCTGCGAGGGCAACTGCTGCGTGGTGCGTGCTGCTACTGCTACTGCTACTACTGCTGCTGCGTGCTACTGCTGCGTACTACTGCTGCTGCTGCTGCTGTTGCTGTTGCTGCTGTTTGGGCTGCTGCTGCTTGGGCTGCTGCTGCTGGTGCTAGTGCTGCTGCTGCTGCTGCAAAACGTTGCGTTCGTCGCGTTCGCGGCTCTTGACATCGCGGCGTATACCCAACGACTATTTGGCCATTGACGCAGAGGCCGTGCTGGAGACCTGCTGAGCGATGCGGCCGCGCTGCAGGTTCGTTCGGCACGACGCACGACGCCGGACGCCGGACGCTGAGCGAGCGAAACCGAAACATAAAATTGGCATACGAATCGGCATCGGAATCCGAATGCAGTCGCTGTCGCTGTCACAGTCGACGTCGACGTCGCAACATTGGCTGATGATGCTTTCACCTTGAGCTTTTTTGCTAAATGCGACTCTTTTTTTTATCTTCATCATCAGCAGCAACAGCAGAAGTAATAGCAGCAGCAGCAGCAGCAGCAGCAGCAGAATCAGCAGCAGCAGAATCAACAGCAGCAACATTCGATATCGAAAATTAAAAGCTTATGCGCCGCAGCGCCTGGCGACAACATCCGAATTTGAAGGTCAGCAGGCAGCATTTGAGCTTTTTAATTTTGCGGTAGCTAGCAAGCGCAACAATCCGTTGCATGAGCATGCCAAGTGAGTGTGTGTCTCTGTCTGTGTGTGTCGCAAAATGCCGGCAAAAGCTTCGCTTCGCATATTTCCTGCTTCATTTGGTTCCATTTGCGTTGC
Source organism: Drosophila nr. perissopoda 5 BK-2023a (assembly GCA_035044105.1). NCBI lineage: Eukaryota > Metazoa > Arthropoda > Insecta > Diptera > Drosophilidae > Drosophila > Drosophila nr. perissopoda 5 BK-2023a. The sequence goes on along the minus strand of JAWNMK010000620.1, from coordinate 4,720,008 downwards.
GTCGGTAATTAAATGGGTTAACGCGGCAATCAAAACCGACTGTAGCACATTTTCGAAATTCCAATTCCATTCCCAACAGGAAACTGAAAGCTTCCAGCAAAAGCTTGCCAAAGCTTTAGTTCAATCTGAGATTAACACTCTACTAGCCCAAAATAATGGGCGTTGGGCAGTGCAACTTTTGACATTAATTACAAATTCAATCGAAGCATATTTTTGATAACTTATTTTATTTCTATTTATTGTTCATACTTAGCTAATATTAAAAGGAATAATAGCTAAATAATAATAATAATAATAGCTAATAAATAATAAAATATTTATTTATTTATAAGAAATGAGTGTTAAAAGTTGTCTACATTTTTTGTGGCTTGGTCAATAATACTTTCTTAACTGATAATATATGCATTCGAACAGGAACCCAGTAGCATTATAGTTGTTCATTTCAACATGAGTAATGCTATACAAGAGGGAGAAGAACTTCATTTGCAGAAATTGGAACAGCTTGGGAGCTATATGTTTTTGAGGGGTTCGAAAACTCTTGTCGAATTTCATATTATTACCTTTTTTTACAAATACCGAAATATTTGAATCATTTTTCTCCAGTTCCATGAATCCTAAGCAGACACGATTTTCCCAAAAACCTGGCAGCTGTGGAGAACATTCTACGACGATTAGCAAATGGCCCTCAAATCGCTTCCGGTATTTCGTATGCTGGATTTACGCAGAGCACACGTCAAGCAAGAAAATTCGTCAATCCTGTCTGCATCATCTGGAGCCTATATCCAAGTCACTTTGATGCACTCAGTAATAGTAAGATATTGTCGGCCCATAACCAAAAATTTTACTTATATTGCAAAATGCGAACAGGATATTCAGAAAGGAAACTGTTGGAGTTGCAGATTGAGCATCGACGAAACATTTTCTAACAGACTTGCTTAAATTACTGCATGATGGGACAAATCAATGAATAAAATATACAACCACTCATTCGATTTAACAAACTTAAACTGCTTAAAACTGTAGTTAATATTATTTATTTGAGTTGACAAACAGCCGAACAGGTCGAATGCATTTTCCACAACTCATCTGGCTTTCACAAATTTTAATCAATTGGCCTTGGCTCAAAGTTATCTTCAGCTACACATACATATATTCAATTTTCTCGTCTTCTATCTGCATGTCCAAATCGACAATCTGATCTTGCAAGGCATTTTCTTATCTGCGTAGGGCAACATCGCATTTTCCAATATTTCAATGTAAATATGTATGTAGTCCAAGACGGTTAGCTTTGGCAAAAGCAAAAGCTGCTGAAGCTTTTTGGCTGCTATGACACCAGGATGTGTGCTTACCTGACCAAAAAAGGAAAAGAAAACATCAACAAAAATCAACAGTTGCCAGGCAAAGTAAATCAAAATAATATTTGTGTATATACACTTGGTAGGCACCTACACAGAGCTCGAAGTTAAACATTGAACAACCGCAGGATGATCGATAGCAAAACCTTCATGAAGCAAACCAGTCCGTATGCAGTGGAGAAGGGTAACAATGATGAGAATCCGCAGTCGGGCAGCGTGTTACCCAACATACGCCACCAAGGGTCGAGGGGAACCCGAAGCACCAAATTTGAAATGGAGCGCACTCTGAATATGAAAACGGGAGCCTCGCTCATACCCGATCTGAATCTGATCATCAATCGCATGCGCAGCAAAAAGGACGACAGCTTTGTGTATCTGGACTATATGCTGCCCAAGGAGAGCCAATACTTTACGCCTTACAGCCTGCGCGAGGTGAACTTTGAGAATCTCAACACGCTTAAGCCATATTATACGATAACACGGTACGGCGTCACCTACTGGTGTGTCTCCGAGCACTTCTTCACACCGCTCAACCAGTGGCAGCAGGAGTTTCAGCAGTTCCTCAGCATTATACAGATTCGCAGCTTCGCCATCTATCGCCTGTGGAAGGGCTTCAAGGTGTGGGAGAAGACGCTCAAGTGGCGAAAACTGAGCATGGCCCGCGACTTTTTGGAGAACAATCTGTTCATCGCCATACCCCAGTTGGCCAAGGCCATTCTGCGTATGCGCTCCGATGTTGTTGTACTGGAGCACCTCAGTTTCGTCGACATTAAGTGTATACAGAATTGGCATCCGTTCTACTTTCTGGAGATGCACATGGGCATCTACGAGCATCACCATCATCTCTTTCACGACTTTCGCTCCTTCCTTGCCAACACGCTGCGTAAGTCGGTGCTTTTACATATATTATGCATATCACTTGTTTCTTTTCATCCTCCGCCACAGATTGCGCCTGCACGGATGCTATCAGGGCGCGTGGTTTCTATCCGGACGATGAGATCAATTATTATCCCTCGATCAAAATAATGCGTGAGGCGCACAACTTCATGGATCGGGCTCGCAAGCTTTCCTTCTGCAAGACCCTTACCAAGTAAGTGCAGGCTGTCAGATTGTCAGATAGTTTTTAAAGAGCGCATCTGGTTAAAAACAAAGAAGAAAAACGTCCTTAGATATTTCTTCAAAGATTGGATACCCTTGCAGGCCGATGTCCATCAGCTGACATTGAAATTTCATTATAAGAATGAGAAAAAAGTGAGAGCGTTGCAGTCGGGCGTAACCGACTGCGAAATACTCTGATGACAATAAGTAATCTGATACCAGGTGCCACAGAACAGCCAAGAAAAACCGATCCTTAAAGGAGGTTCCTAGTAATCTTTGCTTCAAGTTTGGCTTTAAATTTGAAAAAAAAAAAATGTGTGGTAAAAAAAAATAGTAAAGACAGTTCCTAGTAATCCACCTTCCCAAGGGCGTGGCTATTAAATTTTGTATATATACAAATATATATATACATATATATATTAAGTTTTAGCACTTTGTCTGTCTATATAGCTTATGCATTTGATTCCTTCATTTATTGACAGCTTTCTCACTTATTGCGACCTGATGCTGTATCAGACGCTCTATCGCGTAACCACTAAGAGTTACGAGGATCTGTATCATGCATTCAATGCGCACCACCAGGTGGGACCAACCACAGCAGAAATCACGCGTCACAAGCGTCTGGATGCGAAGATTGAGAAGACGCGTCCTCCAAGTGCACCACAGAATCCATTTTTCCTCGCTCAGCTGCGCCTGATGCCCGATCGCATCGAGGTGGAGCCACCGAGTTATATATTTAGGATTATATTTAAGCGCATAATGGGCTTGATATTGAACACGGTGCTGACCATACGACCCTTCACCAATGATGCGCAATTCCAGCGTTATACGGAGTATGTTTTCGAATCACAAATGTGAATCAAATCGTATAATTTTTGTTATTTTTGTAGGCCATCGATAATGGGACGACAGGAGGAGTGTCTGTATGATAGTGCGCCAGAACTGAACACATTGCTGAACCAAGATGCGAAATACAACTTCCATCGGTGAGTGAAGTGGTTGTGGCATAATTTCCAGAATCGAATCTCCCTTATAATCCCCACAGGCAAAATATATTCTTACTGATGGAGTCGGCCTACGAGAAGGCAAGTATTTATACCGAACGCTTTTATTCCATACGGAAGAACTATGAGATTGATACCGCCACAAATCCACATGATATCAGTAAGGAGCGAGGTACGCATTTCAACTAAAACAGCTCTCTCTTTCTCTCACTCTCATACGCACACTCTCTCTCTCTCTCTCTGTCGAAATTGGTGCAGATCTCACAGCGCTGCGCAAGTATTGCGATCGGTATTGCAACAATTTAAGAGCCCTGGATGGTATTCTAGATAATGTGTTTTTGGGTCTGTTGAAATTGGACCAGAGTGGTTTTAAGCATGCTGTTACGCCCGTCTGCCAGCGACTGCAAAATGTGCTGGCCATCCACTTGCCTAAACTAGCCGAGGAAAAGACAACCAAACTGTACGAGAATATCCAGGATTTCTATGCCCGTATCGGCTATGAGCCGCAGGAGACACCTCAAATAGTCCATCACATTCGCTTCCTGGACCACTGTCACGAAGAGCTGGAAGAGCTATTTTTAGTTATTGATTATATACATGATCTGTTGCTGATCATCAAGGACTTTGAAATACCCATTGATGATCAACGCAAAGAGGATTACATGGACACCGAGGATTATATGAATCGGACCAAGGAAACGCTGAACGACATACTGAAGCACCGAGAGGACTTCATCAATCAGCTGGAGGATGTTATGCTAGACGACATCAACGCCCTCAAGCGCGACATACACGAAGTGGCCATCGAGGTCGTCGAAGAATGGCTGCTCATGGTAGGTAGCTAAGCGGGTTATTCCAATAGCCGATTGAGCAATGTTATGAATATATATATATATATATATATATATATATACATATATACTTAATTTCCTTTCATGTTGCTCGAGCACAGAGCAAGTCGGATCGCACAAAAGTAAACGATAAACTGAACGATCTGTTAGCCCGGATGACAGCGTGTCGTGACCGGGCAGACGAGCTGATTGGCTATCAGATGGAGTTCCGCATTGATATAGTCAAGTATGATGAGATGGACTCCGGCTTCAATGATATACGAATGCGACAGAATTTATACACAACGCTCAGCGACTGGGAGGAGGAGTTACTTAATTGGTTGTCGTCCGACTTTAACAGCCTGGTCGTCTCGGACTTGATTGAACTAAATTCGACGACTATCAAGAACTGTTTGCTGTTCCAAAAGTATCTGCCTCCCAATGATATTGTGCCGGTGCTGCAAAAGTCCGCCGAGAATTTTAAGGAGAAACTGCCAGTTATTGGATACCTTCGCAATCCCAGTTTGCGTGCAGTAAGTGTTTTTAAGTGCAGTACACTGCAATTAAAACCTTTCTACTGCTGCCCGTTTGCCGTTTTTCACAGCGCCATTGGACGGAAATTGAGAATCTGCTGTCGCAAAAATTCTTCCAGGAACCCGACATCAGGATCGATACCTATGATGAGGTGCACGCTTTCGATGATCCGCACAATGTCGAGGCCCTCATGCAAATCTCGTCGCAGGCAACGGGTGAAACGCAGCTGGAGAACATGCTCAAGAACATCGAGAATGTGTGGAAGGAAACGGAGCTCTTCATTGTGCCGCATCACGATCAAAAGGATGTCTTCGTCCTCGCCGGCACCGAGGAGCTGCAAACGGTCCTAGATGATGCCAATGTGAACATAAATACGATAGCCGCATCCAAATTTGTAGGTCCCATCAAGGGACGCGTGGATGAGTGGATAGAACTATTGGATCAATTTGGTCGAACCTTTGGTAAGTCCACTGTGAACACGACTATGTCAGATCTGTGTGTGTAACCCAATAAATGCACCAATATACAGAGGCTTGGATGGACTGCCAGGGCTCTTGGATCTACTTGGAGTCAATCTTTGCCTCGGCCGACATACAGCGCCAGCTACCCAATGAGGCCAAGATGTTCAACCAGGTGGACAAGAGCTTCAAAGACATTCTGCGCCAGGCCAAGAAGGTGGCTCTGGCCCTGCCCACCATGTCCAGCGAAGAGATATACGATATGCTTATGGAAAACAATCGCCTACTAGACGCTATTTCCCGCGGCCTCGAGGCCTACCTAGAAGTGAAGCGTGTCGTCTTTCCCAGGTGCGTAATAAGTTCGCCAGAGCTCGACACGAGCAATGCTCCCACTTGCCGAGTCCTAGTTTAATGATCTACCAAGAAGGATATATATTATATATCTACATATATATATCTATAATAATTGTATTTTCAAGTATACACCAAACAGGGATCATTCACATTCAGTCGCACAACTTGAGCACACTTTATTTTAGTGCTATTTTCCTGGTTCTACAGATTCTACTTTCTATCCAACGACGAGCTGCTCGAGATTCTCGCCCAGACGCGCATACCTCAAGCAGTGCAGCCGCATTTGCGCAAGTGCTTCGATGCCATTTATCGCCTAGAGTTTGGGCAGAAGGACTTCGGCGATGGCAAGATGGTACCGACGAATGATATCGTTGCCTTCTTATCGCCCGAGGGCGAGAAGATTCTGTTTGACAAGGGCCTGAAGGCGCGCGGTGCCGTCGAGGAGTGGCTCAGCAAGGTGGAGGAAGCGATGTTTGTGTCCGTCAGGCAATGCATGCGCTTCGGCTTTCAGTGCTACGGGGCCAAGGAGCGTGACGAATGGTTCCAGGATCATCCCAATCAGGTGGTGCTCACCATCTCCCAGGTGCAATGGGCGACCGACATTCATCGCATCTTCGAGGGGAAGGACAGGACTCCCATTAGCATCATTGAAAAAATGAAGAAATTTGAGCTGAAATGCCTCCACGATCTGGGTGAACTGGCGGCACTCACGCGCAAAAGCATCACCTCGCTGCTGCGAAAGATCCTCTGTGCGCTAATCACCATCGATGTGCACGCCAAGGACTCGGTCCGAATGCTCATCGAAAAGAGTGTCTACCATACGTAAGAAAACAACAACAACTTTTTGTGGTACTTTCTTTAGCTCAAAGAGTTTCTCTCCAGGAACGACTTCAACTGGCTGAAGATGCTGCGATTTTATTGGGACAGCGAAACGGAGTCGGTCTTCACGCGGATGGCCGCTGCTAATATACCGTATTATTATGAGTATCTGGGCGCTGGCGGTGTCCTGGTACTCACCCCGCTCACAGATCGCTGTTATTTGTGCCTCATGGGCGCCTTTCAGATGGATTTGGGTGGCGCACCCGCTGGTCCCGCAGGCACGGGCAAAACGGAGACTACCAAAGATTTGGCCAAGGCCCTGGCCAAACAGTGCGTCGTTTTCAACTGCTCCGATGGCCTCGATTTCAAGATGATGGGACGCTTCTTCTCTGGCCTGGCGCAGTGCGGCGCATGGTGCTGCTTTGACGAGTTCAATCGCATCGACATCGAGGTGCTCTCCGTGATCGCCCAGCAGCTGATCACCATACGGACCGCCAAGGCCACAAAAAGCAAGCGGTGAGTAAGACTCCAGACTCCGGACTCCATGCCCCATTTTCTATTAATTTTTGCTTATCCTGCATAGCTTCATGTTTGAGGGTCGCGAAATCAAAATAAATCGTTCGTGCTGCGTCTTTATTACCATGAATCCGGGCTATGCCGGCCGCACAGAGCTGCCCGACAATTTGAAGGCACTATTCCGACCGATCTCGATGATGGTCCCCGACTATGCGCTTATCTCCGAGGTCATCCTCTACTCGGAGGGCTTTGAGGATCCCAAGATTCTGGCTCGCAAAATGGTGCAAATGTACCAGCTCTGCAGCCAGCAGCTCAGCCAACAGAATCATTATGATTTCGGAATGCGAGCCGTCAAATCTGTCCTGGTCATGGCCGGCGCCCTCAAGCGTGCCGCTCCCAATCAGCGGGAGGATATCACATTGATTGCGGCGCTACGTGACTCGAATATACCCAAGTTTTTGCTTGACGACTCGATACTGTTCCGTGGCATACTCAGTGATCTGTTCCCAGGTGTCGAGCTGCCCGATTCACAGCATCCTCAACTGGAGGAGAGTCTGCGCATCGGTCTGCGGCTGAAGAAGCTCCAGCCAGTAGCCACCACAATACGCAAGTGCCTGCAGCTCTACGAGACGATGTGCGTCCGCTGGGGCGTCATGACGGTGGGGCCGACGGGTGGCGGCAAGTCGGTGGTACTACATGCCCTGGAATTTGCGCTCTCCCATTTATTCGAGAGCGAGGCAATCGATCCCAACTTCCGTCCCGTTGTCATACAAACGATTAATCCCAAAGCGGTTAGCATGAACGAGCTCTACGGCTACGTGGACCCCAAGACCCTGGAGTGGCAGGATGGCCTGCTTGGTCTGGCAGTGCGCACAGCCACAAATGTAGAGGGTAAGTTGCAGGCGTATCCCAATTACAGCTTTTAATATTATTTTATATTATGCATATATACAGTGGCTCACAGTTCAAGTGGATCAGTGTCAAAGAAAAAAAAGTAATTGCCTGCCATAAGTAAAAAATAAGGTACTTTTTTACATAACCCTACCTATCGGTGGAGAAACCCCAGTTTATTGGGGTCATATATTCATTTTGGTGGTTAATATATCTACCTACGATTGGTCTTTGGAATTTTTGAAAAATAATGTACAATTAGTTTATGGCAGGCAATTACATTATTTAATTGACACTGGTCGCATTGAGCTGTTAGCCACTGTAAATGCAGGCAATCGTAGGTAACGGGGCTCTGCAGAATGCAACAAAAACATATCGATTATCATGCCATCTCTTTCCCACAAATGCGCTATACATACATGCTTGCGGCTGTTGATAGAAATGAGTTCAATATGAGAATATATTTTCGACCATAAGAGGACCTTTCTTATCCGATCTTAATGATATTGATCAATAATATTGTGTATTCATTAGAAGCCTTTGCATTTCAAATTGTGGCATTTATTGCTATCGGAAATCGAAATGTATCGATATTCCAGAATCGGAGGCAGCTATCGATACAAATAAAGCAAACTTGATCCGATATACGAGAATCTATATTCCAGCTGTTAAAGTTTCTGATATCCGCGTGTTCATACAGACAGACGAACGGACAGACGGACATGGCTACATCGCCTCGGCTGTTGTTCCTGATCAAGAATATCGCCTACGTTGAAATGCAAAGCTTTGCTGCTCCTATCTCTTCCTTTCTCTATCTCTCTCTCTCTCTCTTCTTCTTCTAAATGGTAGAAATGCAACCGTGATTGCAGCCACTTTCTGTCTTTCTTGCAATATTTGTGCTCTTTGTCAAAACAAAAACAAAGCTTTTGCTCAAACAAATAGGATGTATAAGACTAGGCTATCTTGGCATGGATATTTGGAGTTTGGCACCTGAAATATAAGTTTTCTATTGTATTTACAGCCGAGATCCATCAGTGGATCATGTGCGATGGCCCCGTTGACGCCGTGTGGATCGAGAACTTGAACACTGTGCTGGACGACAATAAGATGCTGTGTCTGGCGAACTCGGAGCGCATCAAGCTGTCCGCCTGGATACACATGCTGTTCGAGGTGCAGGATCTGCTACAGGCATCGCCAGCCACAGTTTCCCGCTGCGGCATGGTATACGTCGATCCTGGAGATCTGAGCTGGTTACCACTTGTCGACACGTGGCGCGAGGTGGACATGAGCATGAAGCTGAGCGCGTCCCTGGATGAGTTCCTCTATCAGCTCTTCGTCGGCTACTTTGACAAGGCGCTGAAGATTGAACGCAAACGTTCCGCCTACACCATTCATCAGGTGCTCGGCTCCAAGGTGCGTTTGTGCTGCGCCCTGATCTCGTCCCAGCTGGAGGGCGTACACTGGCAAACGCTGGACCAAGAGCAGGCCAAGAATCTGATAACAAAAATCTTTACGTGGTGTGTCCTCTGGGCAATTGCATCCAATTTAATGGATGCCGAAAAGACGTCATTCGAGGTATTTTGGGGCAAGACGATGGCCGTGCATCCCAATATGGAGTAAGTATAAATAAATACTACTGGCGTGATTGGCCACCAAAGTAATATCCATTCCGAGCAGCTTGCCGAATGGCACCCTGTGGAACTATCGCGTTGACCTTGAGACCAAAGATTGGGGCGGCTGGAATGACATAATGCCCAAGTTTGTCTTTAACTCTGGCATATCCTACTACGATATGCAAGTGCCCACTGTGGATACCACCAAATACGGGTGAGCAATTTAAGTTAGCCAGCTGTGAATCTGAAGCTAGATAGATGAATATATCAATTCAGCTACTGATATAACTCCGTTGTTCACAGATATGTGGCAGATATGCTGTTCAAGCGGGACTTTCCAGTCATGTTCACTGGCGAGACGGGCGTGGGCAAGACTGTGCTGGCCATCAGCTGCATGAAGCGTTTGTCCGAGGGCAATGTGATACCCGTGGTGCTCAACTTCTCGGCCCAGACGGGCAGCTTGCGCACGCAGGAGATGATCGAGGGGCCGCTGGAGAAGCGCAAGAAGACACAATTGGGCGCACCGCTGGGCAAGACAGTTATCATATTCATCGATGACGTCAACATGCCCAAACTGGACACCTATGGCAGCCAGCCAGCGATTGAGCTGCTCAGGTTTGATTGATGTTTTTGTTATTTGACTTGGCTTCACATTTGACTTGGATACACTTACAGGCAGTATCTGGACTTTAAGGGCTTCTACGACCGCGAGAAGATGTTCTGGAAGGATATAGTGGATGTGGTGCTGGGCTGTGCCTGTGCACCGCCTGGCGGTGGTCGCAATTTGCTGACACCACGCTTTGTGCGCCACTTTGCACTCTTCTCGCTGCCCAAGCCCAATGAGGAGACGCTCACACAGATCTTTAATGGCATCCTTTTGAGCTTCCTGCAGACGTTCTCCTCGGCAATCCGAGCTCTATCGGAGTCGATGGTGCACGCCTGCGTCGATGTCTATATGCGTGTGGCAAAGGTGATGCTGCCCACACCTGATCGCTCCCATTACATATTCAATCTGCGGGATCTGTCCAAGTGCATACAGGGCATCCTGCAGGCGAACAACATGTACTACAATACGGAGAGTCAAATCCTGAGATTATTTTACCATGAGACGATGCGCGTCTTTCATGATCGCCTGATCAATCTGGAGGACAAGGCGATCTTCCGTGGGCTGATGGATGATGTGTGCAAGCATCATTTCAACCGCGAGGTCATCTCCCCCGCAGAGCCGGCCATACTCTTTGGCGATTTCATGGTGTTCGGCAAGCCGAAGAACGAGCGAGTCTACGATGAGATCAAGGATCATGGCAAGCTCGAAAGCGTGCTCAACGATTATATAATTGACTACAACTCGATGGGCGGCACTAAGTTCATGAAACTGATACTCTTCCAGGATGCCCTGGAGCATACGGTGCGACTGGCCCGCCTGCTGCGTAGCGATCGTGGCAATGGTCTAATAGTGGGCGTGGCCGGCATGGGCAAGCAATCGTTGACGCGCCTGGCCTCCCATGTCAACGAATACAATTGCTGGCAGATTGAGATGAGACGCAACTATGACCTGAACGCATTCCACGAAGATCTGCGTGTCCTCTACCGCATCGGCGGGGTAATATGCTTCGAGCTCCGCTTAATTGGCGATGTATTTCATAAAATCCATATTCCTTATCCACACACAGGTTGACAACCAGCCCGTTACATTTCTGCTGATCGACAGCCAGATCGTGGAGGAGGAGTTTCTCGAGGATATCAACAATATACTAAACTCGGGCGAGGTGCCCAATCTATTTGAGGGCGATGACTACGAGAAAGTCATACTGGACTGTCGAGATGCATGCTCTGCTCTCAAAAAGGATGAAGTGAGTGCCGATTGGTATCGTTAAATTAAATCTATAAATACATTTTTGATCAATATCCTTTGACGAGTGAGAACAATAAATTCACCTTGCATATCGTTCATCTTAAGTATATCTTTTGATTATTGATTAATATGATTATTTGTGCTTTCACAGAGCTGCCACCGGGATGAGATCTACAAGTTCTTCATCAATCGTGTGAGGAACAATCTGCACGTGGTCATCTCGATGAGTCCGGTGGGCGATGCCTTTCGGCGACGTTGTCGCATGTTTCCATCGCTGGTTAACTGCACCACGATTGATTGGTTTACCAGTTGGCCAACTGAAGCGCTGTATTCTGTGGCTCTGGGACTGCTCACAAAGATCGCACCCAACATGGATCAACGTGTGGCGCTGGCCAGCACCACCGTCTTTATGCACACGGTGCGTTTCAGCAGCTTGCCTACTTTCCACTCAGCATTCATCATTCATTCCATTTCGATTTAATCTCGTCCTGCAGACCGTGGAGGATGCCTCTGTGCGTTTCTACAAGGAGATGAAGCGGCATTATTATACCACGCCCAGCAGCTATCTGGAGCTGCTGAAGCTCTACCAGAATCTGCTCAAGGTCAAAACGCAGGAAATCATTAACAAGCGAAAGCGCATTGCCAGCGGGCTCAACAAGCTGCTGGAGACCAACGAAGTGGTAAGTGAATGAATAACAGAGTAGCCATCGAGGCACACTCGCCACTTTTAATTCAATATTCAAATATTTGGAACTCAGATAGCAGTCATGCAAAAGGAATTGGAGGTAATGGTGCCGCAGCTGGACGAGAAGTCTGCCATGATGAAGTCTCTCGTGGGCAATTTGACCAAGGAAACCAAACAGGCGGACGCCGTCAAGCAGGGCGTCATGGAGGATGAAGCCAATGCTAAGGAGAAGGCAGCCATTGCCCAGGCCATATCTGAGGATGCCAGCAAGGACTTGGAGACAGCAATGCCGGCACTGCGCGACTCCGAAGAGGCACTGAAGGGCTTGACCAAGGCCGACATCAACGAGCTCAAATCTTTTACCACACCTCCAGCCCTGGTGCAGTTCTGCATGGAAGCCGTCTGCATTCTACTGGGTGCCAAGTGAGTATGGAACAGACAACCCAAATATACGCCAATATATACATATACATATATATATTTATGCACAACATGGACTCTAATAATACGTTGTTCGTCCACAGGCCCACCTGGGCCTCAGCCAAGGCCATTATGGCGGACATCAACTTTATCAAGCGGCTTTTCGAGTACGACAAGGAGCACATGAAGGACGACGTCGTCAAGAAGGTCAGAAAGTACATAGATCACAAGGACTTTGTGCCCGCTGTAAGTAAACTCTAGTTTAATAAGCTCTAGAAAAAAAAACCAACCAAAACCAAAATTCGCAGAAGTTCGAGAAGGTGTCGAAAGTGGCGAAATCGGTGAGCATGTGGGTAATTGCCATGGACAGCTTCAACAAGGTCTACAAAGTGGTCGAGCCAAAGATCAAGCGCAAGGAAGCCGCCGAAGCGGAGCTCAAAGATGTGATGCGAGTGCTGCGACAGAAGCAAAAGGAGCTGGCCGCGGTCGAGGCAAAGATTCAATTGCTGCGCGATAGTCTCGAGGAGAAGCAACGCGAATTCCAACTCATCCAGGACAATGTGGACTTAACGTATGGACGCATCAATCGCGCCGGTCGCCTCACCTCCGCCCTGGCCGACGAGCAGGTGCGCTGGCGTGAGACGGTGAAATCGCTAACCGCCGATCTGGGTTGTGTGCCCGGCGATGTGCTGGTGGCAGCCGCGTGCGTCGCCTATCTGGGCGCCTTCTCCAATCAGTATCGGCGCGAGATGAGTGAGCTGTGGGTGAAGAAGTGTCGGGAGTACAGCATTGCGTCCAGCACGGAGTTCAACTTGCTAAAAGTGCTGGGTGATCCGTACGAGATGCGACAGTGGAATGTCGATGGTCTGCCCAAGGATAACATATCGATTGAGAATGGCATTTATGCGACACGCGCCTTGCGCTGGGCGCTCATGATTGATCCGCAGGAGCAGGCCAATCGCTGGATACGCAACATGGAGCAGGCCAACAATCTGCAGGTCATCAAAATGACAGACTCGAACATGATGCGCGTCCTCGAGAACAGTGTGCGCAAGGGTTATCCGGTGCTGCTCGAGGAGCTGGATGAGACCATCGATCCAGCGTTGCGTCCCATACTCCAGCGCGAGACGTACAAGTTCGAAGGACGCATCTATCTCAAGCTCGGCGACATGGTTATTGACTACGATGACAATTTTAAGCTGTACATGACGACCAAGCTGCCCAATCCGCACTATCTGCCCGAAGTGTGCATCAATGTGACGCTGGTCAACTTTCTCGTCACCAAGAGTGGTCTGGAGGATCAGCTGTTGGCGTAAGCATGAATATGCCGCAAACATCTCTACTTCTTCAACTTTTCTGTTTTTGTTTCGGCAGCGACATTGTGGCCATTGAGCTGCCGGCAATGGAGGCGCAACGCAACGATCTGGTTGTCAAGATCAATGCGGACAAGCAACAGCTGCTGGCGCTGGAAGATAAGGTGCTCAAGCTGCTCTTCAACTCCGAGGGCAATATATTGGACGATGAGGAACTAGTGGAAACACTCAACGAAGCAAAAGTAGGCTTCCAGGAAAACATCTTGGCTGATCAGCAAACTAATCTCCTACTCTCTCTTTCTCTCTCTCTCGCCGTCTGTCTTTGCCAGGAAACATCGTTGATTATTGCCGCACGTCTGATTGATGGGGAGGAAACGGAGAAGGTTATTTCCGCCTCACGGGAGCGTTATCGCATCCTCTCGTCACGTGGCGCCATTCTGTACTTTGTGGTCACTGGACTCTCTGAGATCGATCCCATGTACCAATACAGTCTGAAGTATTTCACTGAGGTGTTCTGCAATGTGCTGCGCAACGAGCATCCTGTGATGTCCGTTGAGATGCGCATCTCCACGCTGATGGTGGATGAACTGAAAGCCATTTACGACAATATATCGCGTGGCCTGTTTGAGAATCACAAGCTGATCTTTAGCTTTCTGCTGGCACTGTCTGTGGAGCGTCAGGAGGGTCGGGTTACCGAGGACGAATTCGGTTTCCTTACCCGCGGTCCCTTGGGCACCATTCGCTCCATGAATCAGCCGCCGGGCGTCAAGCTCAGTCAAGCCGAATGGGAGGCGGCCATTTACATGCAGGACACATTCAAGGAGAGTTTCGCTGGCTTCACCAGCGAGCTGCACAAGCCGTTCTTCCTACAACTGCAGGACAACAAGGAAGTGTTTGATTTTGCCAACACCAGGGAGGAGCCCTCGGAAAAGTGGAACAAACGGCTACACGCCTTCCACAAGCTCATGTTTATCGGCGTATTCCGGAAGCCACGTTTCTTGCTCAACGTAGTCAGCTATCTGCACGCCACGGTGGGCAAGTACTTCACAGAGGTGTCCACCTCCGGCACACAGCTGGGCACAGTGTGAGTATCCGATATTGTTATATTGTATGTAGTATATAGTCAGGGAAGAACCCGATTAAACTGAATTTCGTATGATTTGATTTTGGCCAGCTTTCTGGACACATCGGCCGTGACACCGCTCATCTTTGTGCTGTCCACCGGATCGGATCCGATGTCCGGCTTCCTAAAGTTCACCATAGAAATGAAGTACACGGATAAATATCATTCGATATCCTTGGGTCAGGGCCAGGGACCACTAGCTGAGAGTCTGATCGAAAGGAGTATGCGCATGGGCCACTGGGTTTTCCTGCAGAACTGTCACCTGGCCACCTCTTGGATGCGTGTGCTGGAATCTAAAGTGCGCAACCTGACATTGGGCATAACCAAGGCGAACTCGGACTTCCGCTTGTTCCTCTCCTCCATGCCGACGCAATCGTTTCCCATCAGCGTGCTGCAGAACTCCGTGAAGATAACAAATGAGCCGCCCAAGGGCATTAAGGCGAATGTCCTTGGCGCCCTGGGTGATCTTCGAAACGAGTTCTTCGAGGAGCACATCCAGAATGGCAATTGGCGTGCGATTGTCTTTGGACTGTGCATGTTCCACGCTGTGCTCCTCGAGCGTCGCAAATTTGGACCACTTGGCTGGAATATCACGTACGAGTTCAGCGAGAGCGATCGCGACTGTGGCCTGAAAACGCTGGACTTCTTCATCAATCGCGAGGTGCTTGGCGATATACCCTGGGAGGCCATACTCTATATTAATGGTGAAATCACCTGGGGCGGTCGCGTCACTGACTATTGGGATCTGCGCTGCCTGCGGACAATACTAACCATATTCTCATCGGAGCGCATCATTCAGCCAGATTATAAATATTGCCGTGGCGATACCTACTATAAGGATCCGCGGGCCAAGACACTGGCCGAATATGCCAAGTTTGTGCAAGGCTTTCCGGTACTCGAGGATCCCGAGATCTTTGGCATGAATCAAAATGCCAACATTGTGTTCCAAACGAAGGAGACCCAATTCTTTGTCAATACATTGCTGCTGGGCCAGCCGCGCTCCTCGGCCGACGATGGTCAGGCGGTGGAGAATGATCTCTGCCAGCAGATGATCGCCCGCATACAGGAGGCCCTCACCAAGGCGATAAAACGCGAACCTATCCACTCCACGCTCACTGTGGTAAGTGAGGATGAGGATCCATTGACTCATAATTATCCCACAAATCTCGAATTAATCTCATTCGCATTGCAGCTGGACAACAAGGGTCAGATGCCATCGTTGACCACAGTTTTGGTGCAGGAGATCGACCGCTTCAACATTGCGCTGTCCATTATCCATGACAGCCTGCGCAATCTGTCTAAGGCTATCAAGGGTCTGGTTGTCATGTCCGAGGATCTGGAGCTGGTCTTCCGTTCGCTCCTAGCTAGCCAGGTGCCAGCGATGTGGGCCAAGCGCAGTTTCCTTTCCACCAAGCCGCTCTCCAACTACATTGTTGACTTTCAGCGCCGCATCGATTTTATCCAGCACTGGGCAGAGAATGGTGCACCGCGCTCCTACTGGATAAGTGGCTTCTTCTTTCCCCAATCCTTCCTCACCGGCATACTGCAGACATATGCGCGACATCGTGTCCTGCCCATCGATTCGCTCAAGATCGACTTCCAGGTCATCGAACTGGAGCTGGTGCAGCAGGATTTCTTTGAGCTGCACAATGCCGGCGCCAATGTAAGTTGCCAGCAGCTGAGTAACTTCTTTTACACACCTGCAGATTATAGAATATATACATTCTTGATCAGCATCTAGCTATAGATGCTATTTAGCTATTGCAGATGCAGTCTGAAAGATCAGGCAAACATTTACTGGCATATCTAAAACAATTTCATGGTTTTCCACAAGTTTTATTCAGACACATCGGCTACAGTTGAAACTTTATGTTTATTATGATATTATTATACGATCTGTTGAACATTAACTTAAGTTGAGTGAAAAACCGAATATAGTTATTTTAAATGGTTTCCTATATGGTTTCCAAGTTGTCAATATGGCCAGTCTCTAATTGAGACTTGGTATAGACACTAATATATCTAAATATATATTATGTACGTATAGTAGATTCAGTCTGAATAATCAGGCAACCATTTAGCTTTAATATGTATTCGTGTTTTCGACAAGTTGTATTTCGACTTTATATCAGCATTATTATTGTGGGATCTGTCGAACATTATGTTATTTTTCTTTTTAAGTTTGTGCTTATAACATTTGCGGTCTTTACAGAAATGCCATGTATATATGTATACAGTTATATCAGTTATACAGTTATCAATATAAGCAGTCTCTTATTGAATTTTGACATAGATTCATTTATTTCTATATACTATATAGGTATACTAATATGTATATTATATAGAAATAATCAGACAAACATATATATTTATCCACAAGTTTTATTTAGACACGCAAATTACACTTGAGACTTAATATGACATTATTATGTGATCCGTTGAACATTAAGAATTATTGCATTAAGAATATGTTGGTTATAAAGATGTCCTATTACTATTATTGGGACATTGTCCATCTCTACAGAAATGCTATTTATTATAGTTATATAACCAATAGCTATATAACCTACTGATTTGTACTTATTTTATATTATCAAATTCGAATTTATGCATAAT
The DNA here is from genome assembly GCA_035044105.1 of Drosophila nr. perissopoda 5 BK-2023a. NCBI lineage: Eukaryota > Metazoa > Arthropoda > Insecta > Diptera > Drosophilidae > Drosophila > Drosophila nr. perissopoda 5 BK-2023a. The sequence goes on along the minus strand of JAWNMK010000620.1, from coordinate 4,702,524 downwards.
GTCTGCAAAGGGAGGGTATAGTAATTCTTTGGTTTCCAGATCCATTTGACCATTTGGGTTTCTCGTTGCAGGATACCAGCCTCTATGGTGATCTGCCGAAGTGCACCGATGCCCTGATCAATGTGCATGGCATCTTTGTGGAGGCCGCTCGCTGGGATTTGAGCCAAGGTGGCCTGTGCGATGCCCGCTTTGGTGAACTATACACACGCATGCCCGTCATACGCTTCATGCCCTGCCTGGAGGTCAGCGATACATTACGCTACGAGGCGCCCCTCTACAAGACACAGCAGCGTTCTGGCGTACTCTCCACCACGGGCCACTCGACCAACTTTGTGATTTCCATTTTGTTGCGCAGCGAGAGCGATCCAGAGCTTTGGATTATGCGCGGAACCGCGCTCGTCTGTGCCGTCATGGAGAACTTCTCCTAAGAATGGATAAGTGTTCTACACAGACATACAGACATACACACACACACACACACACACACATATATATATATATATATATATATGTGTATATAAATATATATATATATGCATTAATATGTTATTATACAAGGTGTCTTTATTTCGTACAATTTGTTTCAAATGTGTTCCATTCGCGGGTTCTCTTTGAGGCACAACCCATCAAATACAATTGATATATGTTTGCGAATCAAGGTATATATGTATATAGGAGTTAAGTACTTATTATAGAGTTTAAGAGTTGTGTCCTACGCATACGCAGTATATATGTATGTATTTATTTTGTAGAACGTCAGTGTGCGACTTACAACAGTTCTAAGTTCAGTTCAGATCAATATATATATATATATATATAGAGATAAGTGAATTAAGGCATGTATTTACATCATTTAAATATTTTACGAAATCGTTACAAAAACACAATAAACGGCAAAAAGCAAAAATATTTTACAAAATTGTTGATTTTCAAATTACGAGAAAGGCGTTTACTTAAACTTTATACTTGGTACTTAACGTTAAACGTCTGAAGTCTGATATTAAATGTAATAAAAAAAAAGTATATATATATATATATGTATGTATATGTATATATGTATTTTAACAGCATAGCGAAATCGGATTTGGGCTCATGCTGACACAAAGAAACATAAAGCACAACTCTACAAACTACTAAGTACAGCAAGTTGTAAACACAAATTGACGCCAGGACAACAAATAATTGTCTAAAGCTTAATTTAGGTTTGGTTTTATCATTTTTGTTTTGATTTCTATGCGTATATATATGTATATATAAAGGAATGTGATTTTGCTAAGGGTTGAGTGCCAATGTTTCGATTGAGTTTAGGGTTCCTTTTTTTATATTAGTTGTTGTCTCGACTTTCTAAGTAATACTGCCCCCCTCAATGGGATTGATGGGAATTTGTAAATTAGATATGTTCTGGGCTCGATTTGTGTTCGCTTTAAGGTTAATTGGTTACAAGGTGTGTTGATGGAATGCTAATTTACTGCTTAACGCAACTTAAGATCTAATTATTGCTGTGTTCTGTGGGACAAAAGTGTTTAAGACTTTTAAGTACTTAATTTACTAATTGTAAGCATTAATTAAAAGAAATCAAGAATAATTATAATAATGATGCCACACAAAAAAAAACAAAAGAAAAAGTTCATTAGGAAGCTCGTAAGGCGTGAGGAATGAGGGGACGTTGGCCACAAGAGCGTTGCGGTTGGTGTGAGGGGTGGGGATGGGGGAGGTGGAAGGGGAGGGGGAGCCTTATATTATAGCTTTTTGCTATTCCCATCAATATCAATGCTGAGATCCTGCATCGAGCCGCGTGGATGCAACAGGCTACGCTTCTCCGGATCCTTAACCTTCTTTGGCTTGGGTCGGTTAGTTTTCGTATAGCGATTGATCACCCCGTCCGTCTCATCCATCATGCGCAGGATGAGCGTCTGGTCGGACGAGTCCAGCGGCGCTATCGAGATATCTCGCACGGCACGGAATTTACCGCAATTGTTCAGATGCTCGTTCTCCAAGCGAAAGAAGTTCCAAACGAAGCGTCTGCCAATTGTAAATAGATATACGTATAATACAATATGTACATATATATAAAACTATGTTATGCATATATATGCTGGATGTTAATCCTGAGTTTGCCTTACCGAAATACCTCCAGTATGCCGGTTATGGAGGTCATAATGTCGCCGGACACATATCGCATTTCAGTCAAATAGAATGACAGCGCCCAGATGAAACGCAGCGCCAGATCCTCCAATATGGCAAAGTAGTAAAAGCCCTGTGTCAAAGGAGATAATGGCATGAAATAAGTTTTTCTGAATAGCTATGTTTAGCCATCTATATGCATATACCGTTGATGAGTAAACCACTTCCTCTCGCAGAAACGTATTCTCGCCCGCGTTCTTATCGAAGAGGCCCCAATCCATTTTGATGTCCCAGGTGTACGAATAGCAGGAGGAGACTATTGAGGAGACGATCCATAGCCAAGTGTACGGATTATCAAAGGTGCTCGCATAGTTGGCTGCAATGAAATAGAAAGAGATATCACAGAAAAAATGAGAGACAGAGAGAGAGAGAGAGAGAGAGAGAGAGAGAGAGAGAGAGAGAGAGAGAGAGAGACAGAGACAGAGAGAGTTAGACATAGAGATAGAACTCTGCGATGTTTCCAAAGTGATTTTAAAATTAATACTAACGACTGTTGAAGCTCTTGAGTGTGGCAAATATGACAACCATAAAGGTGGTAGAGTATTTGCCGGCATTGACCAGATGTGGAAAGGCCTCACGCGTGTCACGGTATCGACGCAGACATTGGGCAAAGCGAAACCAGGCGGGCAGGCAATTGACAATGGGTCGCACTATGAAATCCTTTTCCATGCAGATGGACGCATCCACAGCCTGCGACCAGTTGCCATTTGTAAAGTAGAAGCAGACAAGATACTCAAAATCCAGTATGGCGGTGGCCAGTGAATTCAGTTGATCGCCCAGCCAGAAATCGGCGAAGCCGACATGAAAGAACGGCGCAGCCAAACAGCGTCCAGTAATGCGCAGCAGCCAGAAGCGTGCATCGTGATGCAGCACATGAAATGGATTGACCAGGAACAGCACCATGATTAGCGTCAGCGTTAGCGGATTTATGAAGGCCGGTATGCTCAAACTGGCGCTGAACAGAAAGCTCAGCATGCTCAGAGTCCAGACGACTCCAAAAATGGCTGCCAGTTCCATGAGATGCTGCTCGGACAGATGATTGCGTGGATCCAGCTCAAAGATGAGCACATGATTGACGCCGGAGGAACGCCAGCCGTAGATGTTGACGCCAATCAGAAAGATGAACTCGATGAGTAGCAGCGGACCGCGATACAGACGAAACGTGACCTTTAGATTCTCGCCGGTTATATCGTGGAAGATGGCCGATAACACAACAGCAATGCCCAGCACAATGAAGCTGCCGGAGAAGAGGCCCACTTTGAACGTTGTCCACGGACTCTGTTGCTCGCCCAGCGGCGGCACACGTAATCGCTTCATTGCACGCTGTCGATCACCACCCTCCAGCTCCCCCGTTACCGTTGTCTCAGTCTCATTGATAATGTTGTCAATGTCTTTGTTGATGAAGAAATGAGAAGCCTCCACATACTCCTGACGCCACTTGGCGCCGGTGTCCACGCGCAGCAGCTGCAATTACAAATCACAAAATGTGTGTCAAGTAATTGAATTTAAGCATTAATATTTATTTGTATATCTAATTGATAATTAGACTCAAATATTTGATTATTAATTATTGATAATAAGTCAAACAACTTATCTTAATCCAAAATTGTTGTTGATTATTGGGCAATAATTTAATTATGAGTTATTTCAATTACTCAAATTAATCTTACGCTCACCTTGTCATGTTTTTTGAGTATTTTGCGAAAGCCCGTATGATTCAGATTCTGATAGTTCTGCAGCAGTATCAAACTCAAATAGAACTCGCTGAACGCCAGTTTGAGTTCGCGTGCCTTGCGATCGGGCAATGCTGCATGCCGCTTCTGCCCCTTCGACTTTTTGGCTGTACGTTCGGACTCCTCAATGCTTGACTTTAGTTCCGCATTCAAGGTGGCAAATTTGCGTGTCGCCTCCGCCAACTTTTCCGAATAGAATGTATTAATCTTTTTCAGCTCCTTGTCGCAGTAGTGAAAGAAATTCTCATCGAAATTGGCAAAGTGCCGCTTAAGCACCTCATCCTCTACGCTGTCCACGCTGGGCGCCTCCTCCACTGCCAAATATAGCATGGCCTTCATTTCCTGCATGCCAAAAATGCACATATTAGTTATATATTATATTCAATTGGTGAATGTTGATGAACTCATTCGGAAATGGACAGACATTTGTACTACATATGTTTTATGTGCATATATAATATCTATATAAGATATCACCCACTTTGCAATGTTATCTCTCATCCACATTGTATTACAAGAAGAATATATATACATATATCTCCAGGCGCGCATAAAATGGGTGTGTAGCAAGTCTCACCTCATAGTTGATGTACTGTTTGCGCCACTCCGGCGTTATGTGCGCCGACAGATGCTCGGCAAACTTCATGACGATGCTGTTGTGGTTATTGCAATCGTTGTTGTTGTTGTTATTATTATCGCTATCGCTGTCGTGTCCCTGGCTTGGTTCTTAAACAGCTTTAAGCGAACACTGCAAAAAAATCAAAAACAAATAAATAAACAATACTTAACCAAAAATAAACTTAACTGAGCTGCGGACATTAATATTTCACGCACGACTAATGCTGCTAATTTTGCCAAACCAGCCGACATGCAAATCCAATGCACATTCAGCAGCTTTAAACTGTAAAAAGGTTGTTGGGGTGTGTGATATGGGAGTGGTTTAGGGTGGGGGGATTAGCAATATCTAATCAGTTAAAAAGCTGCAAAAATACGAGTTTTATACAAATGTTGTCAGAAAACAGCTGACTGCCGATTCTGAGTATTTACCATAAACTACAAACACGATACGGTACAAAACAGTTATTTTTCATTTTTTGTTTTACTTGATGAATATTTAGTGGATCAGCTTCAATTTTAGATTCGTATTTGGAATATATATATAATGTAGTCATAAGTTTTGTTTTCATTTTTATTATTATCACCTCTTAAAAAAACGACATAAATATTCTATCCCAAATCTAGCATATGTCTGCGAGTGGTATTCCAACTTTTGCCTGCCAAAAATTAATCAGATTTCATTTTTTTTTTGCTTTATTTACTTATGTACATTTTTTGTTTGGGTCTCCCGCTTGTTTATTTTCATTAGCGTAAGTCGCTTAATACGTTAAACAAATTGGAAATTGTTTATTATTATTTTTTTTTATCACAGCGTTATGTACACAAAGACGCTCACATTTAATCAATTAATTGCACAAATATTTGCCAAAAGGCGGCAACAACTGCAATCAGAACTATGACAATAATTGCGAAAGCAGACAGACAGGTACTAAGCCAAGTTCTAGGTCTGGGTCTGGGACTTGGCCAACTTCGGTAGGACAACATTCATTTACTAACACAACACAAACACACACATACAGAGAGCCCAGGTGTTAATTGATAGTGTGGCATTACGTCAATTGCGAGCATTCATTCATTCAATTAACGTCAACATTTAATTCCAAATACAGACACTTGATCTGGCCAACCTGATGGATTGAGCCATTCAACTCATATCGCACATTCATAATTGATGGTCTCTTTGCATACTTTGCAAAAGACTTGTACTATGTGTCCGTATAGGGTATACCAGACAGCGTGGGATATTTGTGATATGTATATACACATGTATATGTATATACACATTTTATCGGGACTGTCTGTCTAAACTGAAAACTTCGCAGTCGATATGGATTTGAATTCTTTAAGATAAGTAAAATCGATAATCCCGCGGAGGCGATAAGAGTTCGCTTTACTTAAAAGTACGTTCAGCAGTAGGAAAGAAGCAGATATATGTCGACATGGGCAATGAAATATACAGGGTAATTTCTAGTTGAGCACTCGAGAGAACAGCAGTTTGATAAATTGTCTATGCCTTTTAAAAGAAAAACAGAATTGTGTTAAACACTTTTTGGCTTTGTTTAGCTTATCGCTCAGCTCTTTGGTTCTCTCTACACTGATTTCTTTGCTGGCTGATAAGGCAGACGCAGCAGCAGGTCAACACCTATGAGAAATACCAATACCGATACTAAAGCGAACACACACACAGCCAGACACACATTCAAAAACAAGTGCAAATATTTGATCAATAAAGTTGTCAAGCTAAAAGAAGCGCAAAGCGCACCTCGAAACTGACTCAGAGCTGAAATTATGCAGAAATTAAAGCAGCTGGCAGCTGGCAGCGAGCAGCAAGCAGCGCTGCATCTGAATGTCTCCTCAATGCTGATAACTCTGCTGCTGCTGCTTCTGCTGTTGTTGTTGTTGATGCTGTGCAGCTTTTCAATCAAATGCGTTTGCATCATAATTAATTATTAATTGAAGACATCACGGGATTAAGTTGAACTGCGTTGCTTTTCAATTACATAAAATTACATATATATATGAGCATATATATGTATATATATATATATACAAGTGCAGACCACCCCATCCCGCGCTTCTTTTCTGTTGACATACAAACGATGGCTACTGCTGCTGCCTGCAGCGCTGCTCCTGTGTATTATTATTATTTTTACTGCAATGATGTGTATTGATTTCTGTAGTTATTGCAGTTGTTTGATGGGATATGCACAAGTTGCGTGAGTTGAGGTCGGCATTTAGGCCAAGACCTAATCATTACTAATTGATAACATCAACTAAGGTAAGTTAAGTACACTTTATCACAGAATTGCGCGCACAGAACAACAAAGAGCAAAACGCGAACGAAACAATAAACCAGGGCTACGACGCCTCCACGAACGCTTATCGACGGGGGTAGTGTTGGTTAATGCGCAACTCTAAGTGTTGCTCACCTATCGATATTTCAATATTTCATTGAATATTGACTTGTTGCAAAACATTAATTTATTGATATAAGAATTTCGTAAATGAGTTTTCAACTAACCAATATTTGCAGTATGCTATAATTATCTAAGGCAAAGGCAATGTTAGCTAGTCTAATTTACAGGATCGCTAACGATAGCTATTAATCGTGTGCATATAAAGCAAATACATTTGCAATTTATTTGCATACAATCGAAGCATTGTGAATAACGATTCACTCGCACAGCGATAGTTTGTGCACGCAATCGCAACTATCGATAGCGCCGACAATTTTTAGTTCTTGGACTCTTGGCCGACACTCATCCGCAATTTGCTTTCCCAAAATTTAACGCGACGCGAATTAATTGCAAGGAAGTTTACAAACGAAACGCACATGAAACTGCGTAGTTTCTGCTGCTGGAAATGAGTACAAACCTAAAGAACTTAAAAATGGGCCACTTTGCTAGCGGTGGCGGTAGCGGCGGCGGCGGCGGCTTCGGTATATCAGCTGGCAAATTGATTGCGCCCCATCACAACACGAACGGCTGCATCGGCGGCAATGCCGGCGGCAGTGGCAGTGGTGGAGGTGCCTCCACAACAAATGCTGCTACCACCAGCAGCAGCAGCAGTAGCAACAACGCGAGCAGCAGCGCCAGTGGCAGCGGCAACAAATTGGCATCATCTCATGGGGCAACGGATGCGACGGAAGTGTTCGCAATGCCCAGCGGCACATTTATACCGATAATACGAAGCCGAGATGTGCCTAAGCAGCTGCCGACGCTGGCTGCTGCACTGCAGCGTGGGGCGGACGAGCATTTGGCTGCGGAGGACTTGGATGCAGTGCAGCTGGAACTTGAGCTAATGCTTTCGAATGTGGCGCTGCGCACTCGTGTCTTGAAATCCGAATATGATAGTTTGGACAAGGATGAGAAGCGTCAGGATCGCCGCAAATTGGATCGAGTGCCGCCCGGCTCACCGCCAACGAATGGCCTGCTCAACGGCCTGCTCGGCATCAACAATGCTGCCAGCAGCAGCAGCAGCGGCGCAGGCGGTGGCGGAGGCGGCGTCGGCAATCCAGCGACAGCTGCCAAGCGAAAAATGCGAGAGGAGCCGACAGGCGTCCGCAAGAAACACTCCTCAATGACGATACTCAAGCAGCAACAGCAGCATGGGGGAGGAGGCAGCCTGGCCAAGCAGCTGGCCAAGAACAGTCCGATCGCAATGCACACCGATGACAGCAGCATGGATTACGTATCGCTGCCCAATAGCAACTCACAGCAACAGCAGCAGCTGTCACAGCAGCAGCATCAGTTGCCGCAGCAGCACCAGCAGCAACAACAGTTGCCAAAGCTGGCGCTGCCCAAAAACGATATGCCCAATAAATTTTGGCTATCGATCGAGCCGTACTGTATGCCATTGACGAACGAGGATCTGCGACTGATCGACGATCTACTGGAACAATATCGGGGGCCACTGGTGCCACCGGTGCCCAGTTTGGGGCCGCACTACTCGACGGTGTGGGCGCAGGAGGATATGAAGTCGCTGCAACCGGGCGGAGCGCGCCAGAAGTCGCAGAATGTGAGCGCGATGCTGAAGAAGGCCGATAGCATGCTGGATGAGAGCATAACGGGACCGTTGACACAGCGTCTGGTCTCCGCCCTGATGGATGAATCGCTGCCCAGCGAGGCGGCCGCCGTCGGCGAGCACAGCAGCAACAGCAGCAGCAACAACGAGAATACCCATTCCCAATCCCAGTCCTCATTGACGCAAAGCAATGGTGTGGGATCGAAGGCAACTGTTGCTGCTGCTGCCGCTGCTGCTGCTGCATCGGGTAACTTTCGTTCGCTGTCGATGCTGAAGCATGGCGTTGGCATTGAGCAACGCCTGCGAAAGGAGCTGATCGAGAGCGGACTGATTGAGGCAAGTGAGCTGGCCAAGCACGAGGATGTTGACGAGGTGCTGCTGGAAATCAAACGGGTCACCGCCGAGATTAGCGCTGTGGCCCAATTTAATAGCGATGAACTGAAGCGTCTGCGCTCGGCGGCCAGCGACGAGATCAAACGCATCGAACTGAAACGCAAACTGGACACCATCGACCAGGAGATACTCGAGTGCTACAAGCGAATGCTGCAGTATCGGGCCAAGCGCAAGGGGCACACGGCCGAGGAGCGACAGGAGATCATGCGGCTGACCAGCGAGCAGCGTGCGCTCGCCGAGCAACTGGAGCGCATGCAGCTGATGGGCGCCGGCAATTGTAAGTTGTAGGACAGGAGCCTGGCCTGGAGCTGGAGCCAATTAATGGCCCTGCATCGGGCGACTCTGCTACTGCAGCAGTGGCAGCGTCACAGCGTTTGGGACGACATCAGTTCCCAACTGCAATGTGTATAAAGATGTCAGATGATGGATGGCATGCGACGATGGCATTGAAGGCGTCGATGGAAACGGGTCAAAAATCAAATCGAACGTTAACAGAATTCACTGCTTAAACTAGCTTAAACTTTTCTAATAATCGAGTTGAGCGCGTCTCAGTTCTCTTTATTATTTTAATATTTGTATTTCTAATTTATATAATTTAATTTATTTATAATATTAACTTAAGGTTTGTATGAAGATAAGAAGACTACATGAATTGGCAGAATAATGGTAAGTTCAAAAGTGAAAACTTTATTTCAAATTGTTTATTTTTTTTTGGGTATTTTTCTTTTACTTTTATTGTAAAAACACTTCTTTATTTGTATCATTTTTATTTTTAATTTTCAGATATAAGAATGCTAATATGAAATGTTGAAAATTTATAGCGTAATTTGATATTAATTTTCTCATTTATATTTTTAATTTTCAGGAAATCGTTAATTGATATTACTTTTTGTATCCTGTTAATTTATATATATATATTTTTATTTACCACATTTATACTTTTAACTAGCAGGAAAAGGAATACTGATAATGAATTTCAAAATAAAAGTCGCTATGCGAAATTACTTATTTTATTTAGTTTAATACACACACATATATTTATATATATATATTTTTATTTAAAAATTGCGACTAATGATTTTCAAAATAGAATTCAATATTTGAAATTCACTCAAAGCTGTTTTTCAATATTTTAATTTGCATGCAGATGACACGCGCCCAACTCAAGTTTGTATATTAGCATAACATTAACTAAGTAGGCACCAACACACACACACACACACACTCTCATACACAACACCTTTCATTACACATATACAAATACATATATATTATAGAATACATACACTTTTTATGTAGCTTAAGTTATTGTGCCAGGTGGGCAATAAAGTTGTCGCTGTCACCAAAAAAAAAAAAATACAAAAATTAAAAAAAAAAAACAGCAATTGTTTATTATTGCAATTGTTAGAGGAGCACACACCAACCGAGCACCACAAGCGTCTAGTGCGCTTTGAAAGTTAACCCAGCGGCTGCAGCTCATTCCAGGCACACAGCGGAAGCGGCAAGCTTCATATTTACCCTTCGATAAGGTTTAGAGGCCAGTGAATCCGGCGCCTCTGCTTTTTTTTCTATCGCCTAATTAAAATTCAACAAATAAACTCCATAAATTTAACATCTTCACACTCAGAAACACACACACACCGACTTTTAAATACGCTGCATCTGTTTCTGAGTTGCAATTTGCTGAAATTGCTTAGATAGCTGATAGCTGATGTGTCAACTTCGTCGGCAGATAGCAAATTAAGTTGCAGCGGCAACAGCAGCAGCGCAGCAAATGTATCTACTATTCGACAGCGATGCGGCCGCAACTGTTGCAAGAATCGCATCTTATAATCTTATCGCATCCCCATCTGCCATCTCTCTCTCTATCTCTCTCCGGAAAGCAACAAGCAAAGCAAACAAGTCATGCAAGGAAATTAAATCCCAGTCAATGGCCAAATTGAAATGCCCCCAATTTAAATACCCCCACTATGACTTATCAAATTGCAAATATAACGCGTTTGCTTTCTGATTAAAAACTATCTTCAATGTTTACATATTTCCATGATGAATGATGTATATTTAATATTTTATAACCTTTCAGTAGGTTGATCAATATAAAATTAAATTTCTAAATAAAAAAAAAAAATAAAAAAGAATGATGTATATATATACGGTAATGCTTAGATTATATATATATTATGGACAGACTATATGTACACTTGATTGACAATACCTATCACTATCTTCAATGTTTACATATTTCCATGATGAATGATGTATATTTAATATTTCATAACCTTTCAGTAGGTTGATCAATATTAAATTAAATTGCTAAATAACAAAAAAAAAAGAAAAAGAATGATGTATATATATACGGTAATGCTTAGATTATATATATGTCTTATGGACAGACTATATGTACACTTGATTGACAATACCTATCACTATCTTCAGCGTTTACATATTTCCATTATCTATGATGTATAATATATCTAAATATATAAATACATATATATATATATATCTTATTGAGACTTGATTCACAAATGCCTATCAGAGTCACAGGTGGAAACCGTTGTTATTACAGACAAAGGGAAAGGTATTCTTCCATCTTATGTGATAAATTACAAAAATATTTAATTAATCCTGAATGTGCAAGCTCTCCTCATCCATTTCCAATTTGAGCTAAAGGGCCGGATCATGCTGCATTTGCTGCTTCATTTGATGCATTTGCAAGGTACGCTTGTGCACGCCGGTGCGCATATGTGTGCTTAGATGAGTTGGAAGCTTAAACGACTTATCGCACAGCTCGCATCTATAAGAGCGTAAGCCGGAATGTGTCAACATATGGTTCTTAAGTACGTAGCCTGTGGTGAAGGCCTTGCCACAGGTGCCGCATGCATAGGGGCGTTCATTGGTGTGGGTCCGCTCATGCTTCACCCTCGTTGTACAGTCGGAGAAGCATCTTTCGCAATACTGACAGGCAAAGGGCCGCTCACCAGTGTGCGTGCGCATGTGTCGGTTGAGCGCCGACGTGGTGCAATAGCATTTCTCACAGATTTCGCACTGGAACTCCTTCTCGCCTCTATGGCGACTGCAATGCCGCTCGAATGCCATGCGTCCCTTGATGTTGTTGCCGCATTGATCGCAGATGTAGACACCGCCTGCTCCTCGGCGTCGCGGATCGTCTGGTTTTATCTTTGGCTTTGGCGGCAGACTGGACTTTTTCACAACGTTCTCGAGCTCGTATTCATCGTCGAGTACATTGTCCAGGGCGGCCACCTCGTCATCCGAACGATACATCTCATTGGGATCGTACACAATCAGTTGCTCCGATATGTTGTCAATTTTCACGACATTACCGTCGTCTTGCATGAGACATTCGTACTGAGTCTCCTCAACCATTGACACATTGTCATCTTCATGATCAGCCTCGATTAAATCGCTCATATCCGCGGCAGTTTCATATATCACTTTGGTGATGGTGTCACCACCATCTCCACTCTCCGGTAGCAATTTGACAAACTGATTCTCCGATTGCACTATCTGTTGGTTATACGGCACAATTTCACAGTCAGTCTCTTCGTCGGGTTCGGAGTCAACCTCGGTCTCGTGGTCCTGGTCATCCGAAACCTCCGTCTTTGCCTCAATGCCCATTATTAAGGCCTTGTACTTCCCGGGAATTCCCTCCAGCTGCTGTTTGGTTAATCCCGCGAGCAGTTCCCGTTGGGCCGCAATGCATCGATCGCGAAACTGGATTGCACTGGTCAACTCAATGTTGCAGCTTTCGCACATCAGCTCAGGCAAGCACACATAGCTTTCAAGCTGCAGGCCAGTGAGCGCTTCTATGTTGCTCAGCAGCTTTGTATTGATTTTGTCGAATATTTTGAAGGATTTCTTGCAACTGGCGTATTTGCCGCACACTCTGCAAGTGTTTTTTAGCTTCTTATTTGTAGCTTTTGCCATCGTTTCGAAGCAAAACAAATTTTTTTATGAAATAACGGTGGAAAAAAGATGCGCGAATGCCTCGCGTTGCCCTGTATTTTCAAGCTGTTTGCAAATGTATTGTTGCGTCTATTCTTGAGATTGTCCCGTTCCTTGCCAAATGCTGCCACATTCTTCAAAAAAAAATAAATATATTATACTGCTCTGACTTGTGTGCAGTTGCATTTGAATTCACATCCAGACGGTAATCGATAAAAGGAAAACATAGAGATGGGAAATGAGAAATATCGGTTTTTATTTTACCGCATTACTTTTATTTTTATTTGTTTTTCAAAAGTGCGCTCTATAATAACTTCAAAACAGCACAGCAGTAAGAAAAATCAAATGAAAGGTGTTGTTTGGGGTGGGGTGGGGGGTGTTGAGTGGACGAAGTGAATCAGAACAAGAGAGAGAGATAAAGAGAGAGAGAAAAGACAAGAATATACACATACAGAGATAGACACATTTTGCCAGTTTGTGTTGAAACAGAATTTAATGAGTCTTATAAGCCGTTATTTGCGTTACGAAATGCAATTCATAAATACATATATACGTACATAAATATGTTGTGTGTGCCACAGTTGCGTTGTTAGATGTAAAAATCTCATCCTTTGTTTTCAAGCTTACCGCTTGTGGAGCGATTGTTTGCCGATTCCGATTGGCACTTGTTCCTGCTTGTGTTGTTGCTCCTGGTGCTGCTTCTTCTCTCTATTTATCTATATACCTTCTATCTTATTGCTGTTTATTCATTCACTCATCGACGCTGATTAACAATGGTAAGCACAAAAATAACGATAGTTTAATACTAATTAATTAAAACGGTGTTTTGATTTGTGGAAAATGCATCTAAAATTCATTTGGCTATCCCTCAATTCAAATAAAAAAATAGTAAATACTATTTGAAGCATTAATGGGTTTTATTTAAGATATGAAATAACAGTTGGCATTCAGTATATAAACACGTTATTGGAAAATGTATCTCATGCATCCAGTGAATGGGACTCCTTGTTGCCTTCCTAAATACTGTCATTTTAAAATGCATTTAATTTAATACAATACAATACTTACTTTCTTGATTTCGGTTATTTTTAAACTGTAATTCGAAATGCGGGCATCGGATAGCTTACATTTTCGCAGTGACTGTCAAATATTTCCAGTGCTGGAAAATGTCGTAAAAATAAATGAACTCTGAACTGTCGCTGGTGATGCAGAAGTGATGCGCTCTTTTTTGTACGGCAAAACTTTACGGAGCAGCATCAAGATAGAGTGCAAATATTCCAAATAAATGCACAAAACTGTTGCTGTGGTCATCGATAACAGTCAAGCGATAACAGTCGGCGTTTGTCGTACGACTGCATGTGTAGGCAGAGCTGCATTTAATTTTTTGCCTTATTTGGTTGTTGTTTGTGTTTTTGCGCGACGGCGTCATTTAACCGGTAATTCATATACAAACACACGTGGTTAATTGTGAAACAATTCACAATGGGCAAAAACAAACGGAAAAACAACAAACAACAGCAGGCAGCGACGACAACGACAACAACAACGACAACGGCGACGACGCCAACGCCAAGCGCCAAAAATATGACTCCAAAGAGCAACAGCAACAACAGCGGCGCCTTGAAAATACCCAGCCTAAGCGAGAAGGATCGGCGGGCGTTGAATGTGATCGCGCAGGCGATATTGGAACTGGTGCAGACACAGGCGGCCAATCCCAACGAGGAGTGGAAGCAATATGTGGAACTGCAGCGACTGCTCGACAGCATGATGCTGCTCGAGAAGCCGCTGGATCTGGCCACTCGCAGCCCGGAGGACAGCAGTGGGATGGAAAGCGAACTGACGCGTCTCGCAAAGGTGGCCGCATTCAATGAGTGGGCCCGTGCCGGCGGCGTGCAGAGCGATTGTGTGGAGATCACCACATTTCCCGGCTATCAGCTGGGCCTGCGCGCCAAACGGGATATCGCCGCCGAGGAGCTGGTCCTGAGTGTGCCGCGCAAGTTGATCTTCTCCGAGGAACTGCTGCCCGAGTGGAAACGCGAACTGTTCCGCAATTTCCCCACCCACCTGAATGTCACCTACTCTCTGATCATCGAGAAAGCGCTCGGCGCCGCCAGCGCCTGGCATCCCTTCATCGATACGCTGCCCACCCGGTACAGCACCGTGCTCTACTTCACTGTCGACCAGATGCACCGACTCCGAGGCACATCTGCCTGCTCGGCCGCAATGCGCCATTGCCTCGTCATTGCCCGCCTCTACGCCTCCATGTACAAGTGCGCCTACATTCAGCCCGGCGACAACATTATGGCTGCCAAGGGCAGTCTCTTCACCGA
This sequence comes from Drosophila nr. perissopoda 5 BK-2023a, assembly GCA_035044105.1. Taxonomy (NCBI): domain Eukaryota; kingdom Metazoa; phylum Arthropoda; class Insecta; order Diptera; family Drosophilidae; genus Drosophila; species Drosophila nr. perissopoda 5 BK-2023a. The sequence continues at coordinate 4,687,277 of JAWNMK010000620.1, read as the reverse complement.
GTACGGCCTCTGCTACGAGCTCTATCGGTGAGTGTTTCTCTCTCTCTCTTTCTCTCTCTGTGTTTGTGTACAACTCACAATATTTTCCAAATGAATGAGAGCTTATTGGTTTTCTGTCTGCACGTCCGTCCGCTGATCTCTCAGCTGGCCGGATCTATTTATGTTCTGATTTCATTCTCATTCTTTGTTTTCTAATTCTGGATCGGCATCTGGAATTGGATTGGCATTAGCTGAGGGCCTTTCTTATTGAGGAGAATGCGCAGAATGGGGCAGAAATGTGGCAGGGAATCGATTACCGATTGAAATCAGAATCGGATTAGAATACGGAACCTATATTCTACAATATTTTTTAAAGAACACATTGGAATACAAAAATTTTAGTGGAACATTATTGTAGTCATAGATCCTATTACTTAGCTGTATGTATGTAAATATGTCTGCGTCAGACAGCCAGTTGCTGATCACGAATATGTATAACTTATGGAGTTGCAGATGCTTCCTTCTGCCATTAACATACTATTACACAACTTTATCAGCATACCGTAAAAATCAAAATATCAAAGCGGATACCTTAAAAAGGTTTGAAAAATAAAACCGGAAATTCTATTTGAATTTTTATAATTTTCGTAAAAGAATTGAAATTCGTACTGTACAGTATGCATGTAAGTACAGTATGCACCTAAACTGATGACACTGATGATCGAACTTGGGAGCCTAGTCAAAAGAAATAAGCCTGTACAACATGGAATTTAACTTTTTATTCAGAACAACTACTTTTAGGTAATACACTATAAGTGTTATTTGAGCACAACTCTGCTCAGATTTGAGTATATTCGATTTTACATTCCGCTGGCGTATCGCATGTCCAAAAATGTTGCCGCGCATTTGATGCATCTAATTTTCATCATATTTCATAATTACACATTTGTTTTACTACATTTTATTCAAAAAAAAAAGAAAAAAAACAAAACGTAACTTATTTACATGCATTTATTTCCGATTGTATATAATATATATGTATTTGTATAATTAGTATATATGTGTAGTTCAATATTTCGCATTTTGTGGGCACAGCAAAATTTTGAATGAATTTAGATATATATTTTGAAAGTGTTGTTAGATATTCTAATATACCAGTGTTGCCAGTGTTGAGCAATTTGCAGTTTTACAGTGCACTAAACAAAATTACAATTAGTGTTATGGTTGCTCGTGTTGCTATTCTTTTGAATGCCAAATCAACTAATTTTGTTTATTTGTTGACTCTCATGTCAATTGAAATATTTATTGTCCTCAAAAATGTTTTCAAATTCCAACCGATTTGCATAGTTTTTCAGAATAATTTTTATACTCTGATACCGAAGCTATCATAGTTTTGCTAGAACCACAAGGGGGCTAGGAAATCGATATAACAAATAACTGCAAATCGATAAAGCCACATATCTCCCCCAATTTTAATGTCGATTTTTGACAATGATCGGCATTCGCCACGCCCACCTCCGCAGCCCCTAAAATGCTTAAACGACTATGTCTTTCATAGTTTTTGAGTTGGAGCCGTCAAATTTGGTTGGTGTATTATTGGTAGCCTCCTTTAAGAACTCATAACAATTTTGTCTGGCCCCAAAAACGGTCAAAGCCTGTATCTCCCGTAATATAAGAGGTACAGTTACCAAACTTGGATGGTTCATTACATAGACCGTCCTCCAAAGCGCCCACTCCCGCCTCCAAAATTCCCAACAGCCGATATATCCCATCATTTAAGAGCTATAGTTACCAAACTTGGAAGAAAGGCTACTTGGAAACTTTTCCATTAACATTTATAGGCCACACGCACTCCTGCTCCAAAATCTACCGCAATTTGAGAGGCAAACTTGCTAACTGTTATGAGCTGGTATTATTTAATGGTATCAAAGTATTTCGCAGTCGGTTGTACCCGGCTGCAACGTCGTTCTCTCATGTTGTTGTTTGTTTTTGTGCAAAACAAACCCCACAAAATGAATTCAGCACATTTGTACTTGTGTGCCTCTTTCTGTGTGTGTGTGTCTGTGTGTGTGTGTGTGTGTGAGTGTGTGTGTGTGTGTGTGTGTGTCTCTGTGTGTCTCTGTGTGTGTGTGTGTGTGAGGGAGTTAGTGCATTTATTTTGGTGCGCTATCGAAACCCATTTCTAATGCTGTTTGTGCTTCTGAAACGCTGTTTTTAAAATCACTAATCTTGGCCTTTGGGTTTCCTCTGCCTAGTTTTAGGTTTTCCTCATGGGTTCTCAATTATTTTTTATGATTTTTATTTGAAAGGTTATAGTTGTAAAATATTGTGCCACCCGATAGTTTAACGACGCTCGAGCGTACTGAGCTGTAGTTCGCATTGTGAATTGCGCTTAACATATAAGTACGGTTCTATATAAATACGTTCTTAAAGGCAACATGACACTGGTCCACAAAACAACGCTGTAAGCGAGACGAGCCTTAAGCCAACAAAATTACGTTAGCTATGCACAATTTATTGGTCAAAGTTAAGTTCAAAACTTTTGATTCTTCTTCATTTCCATTCGATGTAGATTTTTGCTTAGTCTCTGCACTATACCTTTTTGATGATGAGGCATGCAACATGTAGACAATGCACTCGCTATCCACCTACTGGGAAGGCGATCAATCCCCATTCCCATTCCCAATTCTACTTCCTAATGCTTCTCGCTTTTGTTGCGTTACTCGCTCAGTTTTTGTCCGCTTCTTGCACGCCGGCAGAAGAAAGTTGAGCACATTTGTAGCCCAGTGTCATGGGCTTCAGCTAGTTTTCCTTTCTTAGTCCGCACACAAAAAAAAATGTATCCATCACTTAGACTTATTAATAAACTATAACTTATAACTTATGCAATTTACGGTGTGTATATTTGTAATACATATATATATGTATATATATTTGTATATATAAAACTTGGCCTAAACGGAGCGATCACACTACATGTCGTCTAGTGTTATCTAAAGTGTGTGTTGTTTCTAGGGTCTAGGGCTTAATTATCGAATGATTTGCGCAATGTATCGAATAGATACTCCTGCACCTCCGGTGAATTGGGATCCATGGTGTTGAGCTTCTGATGTGCGGTGCGCAGTGTGAGGGCCAGCGAATTGACACCGCCACGCCCCCCTCCTCCCGATTTGGCTGTTGCTGTTGCAGTTGATGTTGTTGCTGCCACTGCTGCTGCTGCTGTTGATGTTGCCGATGCGAGCTGCGAGCTGCACGTGGATCCCTCGCGATTGAACAACAATGAGCTCTGACGCTGCAGCTGATGATGATGATGATGATGCACTGGCGTGTTGCACGACACGGTTGCAACACTTATAGGCTTGTGGCAACTGTTGTTGTTGCTGCTGTTATTGTTGCTACTGCTGCTATTGCTGTTGCAGTTGCTGTTGCTGTTGCTGCTGCTACTGCTGCCAATGACCAGCTCCTCCATGTGCTCCCGCAGCGAATTGCGTCGCGATGCGTTCGCAGTTTGCGCCAACTGCGGCAGTTTGCTCTTCATTGCATTGTATGTCTTCAGATAGCTGGTTTTGCGCCGCCGATGCTGCTTCCAGCGGCACACCACAAATATGACCAGCAGTGTGGCCAGCGAGGTCAGCACTATGGCAGCACTCGCAACAATTGCCGATCGTATGCCCGCCGGCATACTTGCGTATAAATTGTTGCCATTGCCACTGCCACTGATGATGTTGCTGCTGCTGCTGCTGCCCAAATGCTGTTGCGACATCGATGTGGCGGCCGCAGCGGACGGACTTCGCCGGAAGCCATGGCCGGATAGTTCCAGATCCAACAGATCGTGCGCACGTGCCACTTCATTCTCTATAGTGTCGATCACATCGTTGTTGTCCTCGTTGCCGCCCATTGCTGCTGTCAGCCTTGTGGCATTGTTTCCATTGCTGCCGTATGCATTTACGCTCAGATCAATGTCCATGCTGTTGCTGTTGTTGTTGTCGCTATCGTTATCATTGTCCAGTTCCTGCGAGCTGTCAGCGTTACCGTTCAGCAGTAGGCGTGGCTGCGGCAAATAGTACGCAGTCTGCCCATCCTCCAAACTTCCGGCAACGGAGCCAGCCGAGCGTCCAGCGAGCGAGGCGAGCGCCAGCGTCTTCCACGATGGAAAGAAACCCAGGGACTTCTCGGCGCGCTGTTGTTGCTGTTGGGCTGTTAAGGTGGCTGCTAAGGATGTTTGGGCATACGCGGGTCCTGTGTGCCAGAGCGAGGGAGAGATAGAGAGAGAGACAGGAAGTTGGTAAGATAACTAATATTGTGTGGAAATGAGTATGTGCGGCGGCTATAACGAGCTGTGGCATGTATGCTAGATTACCAGTCGTTGGCTAGGCATATTTGTCTGTGTGATTTTATGCAAATGGTGGTTATCGATAAATATTGATGTATCGATTTGTGAGCCACCCATAAGAGTAATCGGAATAGATGTCATGGCATGCCATGCTCAATAGCAATTCTTGTTATCGCTATCTATCGTGCTGTTGCTTTTTTTGCCATCGATAAAGTGCAATCGATAATTGATAGGCTATTGATACGCACTTACGATTTTCCGATTCATATTTGACATATTTAAATATCTTATTGTTATGATGATCAACTAGATCAGCTTTTCGATAACTAACCGCCTGCACGCGCATCGAAATTAATCGATAGCCGATAATATGCCGCCACATCCCCAGCTGTTACTTACGTGTGTGCATTTGGCCCGTGCTAAGCTGCTGCCGCATTGTTGAACACGAACACGTACAACAACAACAACAACAGCAGCAACACAGCAACAATAGAAAACCAATAATAACAATAATAAGAATAATAATGATAATCGTAATAATAATAATATTCATCGATAACACACACGGCAACAGCTCAGCACGGGCCAAATGCGCTCGCGTCCATCCGCACACGCTCACTGCAGCTGTCGCCGGCGCTGCTCGCGCTGGCGTTGACGTTGGCGTCGCAGCCGTAATGCCGTTATACCTCGATTGGGATTGTTGTCGTCATCGTTATTGTTATCGTTATTGCTAAAGTGATCGCTATCCCTTTCGCTATTGGGCTCAATGTCAATGATCGATGTGAAATAGCTGGAGCCCTGCGAATCCGTTTTGATCTCATCCGGCTTCACGCTCTTCAAATCAATCAAATTGAAATGCGGAAAGTTCTCGAATGCGGTCACAATATCCATATTATCCTGCAGGACAACCTTCTGGCCGGGATAGAAACGCGAATGCCCGTCGCCGTTGCTCAGTATGGTGGATAGGTGCAGTTGACTGGAGCCGCGCTTGCGATGCTCGATCAGCTCCTCCAGCGTCATGTTGCGCTGCTCGAGCACCTTGAACAGGCGGTTGCCCGAACGGCGATCCTCAATGAGCTCTAAAAGATCGGTGCGATCATCCACATCATCCAGTAAAGGCGCCAATGGCGGCACTGGCGATGATTGCTGCTGTGGTCGCTGCTTCTTCGGCTTGCCACGCTTTGCTGCTGCTGCTGCTGCTGCTGTTGCTGCTGCTGCTGCTTCTGCTGCAGTTGCCGTAGTTCTTGAAGCAGGAGGTGAAGATGTCGGGATAGGAGTCGAAGTCGAAGTCGGAGTGGGAGTGGGTGCAGTCACTCGTATATGATGAGTGTTGGTTTCGACCTCATCAAAAAAATTCTCCAGCTCATCGTTGCCATCGTTGTAATTGAGTTGCTCCTCGCTGCTGTTGTTGCTGTTGCTGCTGCTGCTGTTGTGTGTTGCTGCTACTGTGCTGTTTGTCGACTCGGAGCTGACCAGCTCCAGTTCCACATCTTCAATGCTCTCCACTGAGTTTCTGTCATAGTTGCTGCCTATAAAATTGTCACTAATACGTTTAGTTTGCTCTTTGCTGTTGTTGCTGCTGCTGTTGCTGCTGTTGTTGCTGTGGTTGCTGTTGTTGCGTGTGTGATAACGCGTTGCTGCTGTTGGCGACAACTCGCTACTGTATTGCTCCTCAGACACATCTAGCTCTGGCTCTGAAGCAGCAGCAACTGTTGCTTCCACCGATGAGGATAATGTTGTTGTTGTCTCCAGCAGCAACTCTTCTTCTGCTGATTCAATTGATGCTGCAGCTTTTGTTCTTGTTGTTGTTGTTGAGGTTGTGGTTGTGCTGCTTGCTGCTGCTGCCTTGAACAATGCTGGCGGCTTAAGTGTTGATCGCATTTGCTGTCGCTTCTTGTACAGCGGCAATCGTGTTGTTGTCACCGCTGTTGCTGTTGTCGTTGTGCTGGCAACAGTTATTGGCACTGCACTGCTGCGCCTGCTGCTGCTGCTTGAGCTGCCATCACGCGACGAGCTGCCAAATAGTTTCAAGCGCTGCAAAGCAGGTAACTTATTCGGCTTGGGTCTAAATAACTCCTCACGTACATCCTCCGAAGGGAACAGTTGCTGCTGCTGCTCCTGCTGCTGCTGGTGTTGCTGCTGGTCCTCATCTTGCTGCTGCTGTTGGGCATGGGCTAAGAAGGCAGCGGGTATGCGCCGCACACTGTGCTTATTGTTTTGTCCAGCTGCCGTCGTCCTCAGCTCCAAGCTGGGCCCGGCATTGATAGCAGGCGCAACGGCTGTTGTTTGGAGCGCCAACAGCGCATTCTGTTTGCCCTTGAGCAGATCGTCCAGCGATAGATTTTTCTGCTGCAATATCTCGCTGAGACTGACTCCGCCAGAGTTCTTCAATATGTTCTTAAGATCGACGGGCGTCTTGTTGCCAACTGTTGCCATTGGCTGTTGCTGCTGTTGCTCCTGATCTTGTTTCTTGGCCTGGCCGTAGGGGCGACGATAGGACTTGCTGCCGCCAGTTGGTGATTCGGTCGGACGCTGTCGCGGTTTATTGTCGCGTTCTCGTTCTCGCTCCCGTTCCCGCTCCAGCGCTGCCATCGGCTCGCGTATGGGCAACGGTTTGCGCCTGGCCAACTGGTCATCCTCCACATGACCGCGCCAGTAGACATTACCGCCATTTGGCGACTCCTCCTCATTGATGGCACCCATTGTCGCCAGTGGCAGCTGTGGCCGACGCTTGCGTTTACCACCAACAACACCACCGCCACCACCACTGCCATTGGCATTGGCGGTGACACTGCCCAGTGGACGACGACGTGGAAATGTTGCCTCCGGCGTCGCTTGGCCATCGTCTACAATAAGCGAGACGCCAGTTTGGAGCAGCTTCTGCAAGTGCAAATGAAAAAAGAGGCCAAGTGATTATCGGATACCATTAATAATGTTGTTTTTGATTACGACATATACTATATATGTATATATATCAGCCAGATCGAAACTGCTCTAGAGAATTTCGGTCGAAGATGAGCTGTGGCTTAAATTGCGTTTTTGTTTGCCAAGTTAACCGCTATACCGCATCATACAAGCTATACAAGCGTTCAGTTGTTTATTTTGTTATCTATAACGAAATTGATGGCCGATGCCTAAGGGACTAAAATATGTTGTACTTGTTCTTGTTATTTGAATTTGATTGAGACTCGACTTTAAGGCAAACACAAACCAAACAAGTATGTATGTGTGTGTGTGTGTGTGTGTCATTATAAAGCTGCATTTGTGCATGTGATTATACTGTTAGTATGCACATACTCATTTATTTACACACAATCATAAAGCTTGGAAAATTGTTTTTTTTTTTAAATAAAAATATTTAAAAATATGAAAAGAAAAGGGCCAAGTTAGAAGTTAGAACAGATAGGGCTTTCCTTAGCCCTTTGAAGCCATTTGCACCTGATTTTATAGTGTGTACAGGTTGTAAAAAGGAGATTCGTTGAGCCGTTTAGCACATGGTCAGCGCTTGACTTTCCTTGATTAATGGACTCCATTGATTGATTGTAGTTCTGAATGATGCCAACCGAGTAATCACTGTTCGCTCTGTCTCTCCATCTCTCTCTCTCTCCCTCTTTCTTCCTCTCTCTGATTACTCTTTCAGAAAAGAAAAGAATTATAAAATAAAAAGCCAACACAGAAAAGTTTGAACAGCTGGAACATTTTAGATGGGGGAGAAAAGAAGGGAAAGAATTGAAATAGAGAAAGTAGTTTTTTTTTTCTTTCTTTGCCACTTTGCTTCTATTTCTTCTCTTCTCTTCGTATGCAGACAGACTTAATCACTTAAATAGGATCAGAACAAACATAATAATTAATAACTAGAAATAATAACTGGGAAAAAGGAGTTTGGCATAACTCAACATGCTTTGGTATCAATCAATTATTTCCTACTTCTCAAAACTTAATTACATTTCCTGGCTTACAAATTTAATCTCGTGAGCCAATCAATATTTTCTACTTCCAGTCCAGCCTACATGCCACACTTCCATACGCTTGCCACGTAATCAACTTGTGCATCTTGTTTAGCCAGCCAATTGCTGCTTGCCTGTTAAATGCAATTTAAGGGTTTCAAGCGCATGCACACACCCCCATACACACATACACACACACAGCGGGCACAATTTCGAATCTGTCTTAACTTCATAAACTGCTCTCAAATGAAAATTGCGAACTACTACGCTAGATAGCTTGAGCGAGAAAGTGCAGGCACTTTCCTGCTCACGTAATTAATTTTGAATTCATCAGCGAGGAAACTACCGCGCCGTCCTCCTGCCGCCTCCCCTCTTCCGTTATCATCGCATAGATAAAGGCCCGCATATTATGCTTTTGACGGATAAGAAGCATGGAACTGAGGATTATTCTGCCTCGGATTATTATTGTGTTCTTGTTTTTGCAGTTGGTGTTGGCAACGAACATGTGCCTGCTTAACACCCACCCCCCACCGCCCTCCAACCCTAACAACCCCATTATTCCCATCACTTCCATGATTAGTCTGAGTAATTGACTTGGTCCAATGGCCACTCTTCCCACTCTCTCTCTCTCTCTCTATCTCTGTCGCTCAGCTGTAATCAGTCTAATGCAAATGCCGATTTGTGCATTTATCAACATTTTTCTATTTTGTGTGTGTGTGTGGGTGTGTGTGTAAGGCTATGGCTTAAACCCACATAAATAAAATTGGGGCAGATTGCATAAATGTAATGCAGTAAGGCAAACATTTTCCCCGACTCGGAAATCGATTTGGTTAGGTTGCCTGATTAATTTGTTTTCTGTGTTCACTGTGGCATTGGTTGTGTTCCGTTTTATAATCTAGGCATTAGGTAATGAAATCTGCAAATTACCATTAACTAATCAAACTTTCAATTTCTGTGCGACCTGTGCGAATAATTAAGTTTAAGGCTAATGACAAAACTAAATTCTTGACAAAAAACTTTCACAAGCAAAGCAACGAAAGCTCGCTTAGACTTTTGGCCAAAACTCATTACACAATATGCCAGCTAAAAACAAGACAAAGGGCAGAGGGCGCGAGAGAGAGTGAGAGAGTGAGAGAGAAAGAGAGGGGAGTGTGCAGAGGAAAAACGAGAAACGAAAACTTTTTGCGACAACTGCAAACAAAGCCAAAATAATTTCAAATTGAAAACACAATCCGCCCATTCCCCAATCCGTTCCATTTGCCACCCCCAATCGGCATCCATCAGTAGAGTAGAACAGGAAATTACGAAATGGGATAGAACATGAAATGAAATGAAATGAAATGCTCAATTTGGGCACTTCCTTTTAGCATATAGAGATGAGATCGTATTGCCAAAAAACACTATTTTTGATTGTAGTCTTAGTTAAACCTAGTACTCCGATGGTACTCCATTTTCGACGAAGACTTTTTTACTGTAAGAAATAATTTTGGGTAGCTGGAAACACAAACGCAATAAATGACATTTTCTCAGTGCGAGGCTTTAGCTTCTCTAAACTATTCGATAACATCGATATCAAAATGATTGAAAACACGCTCATCTCAATCTTTGCGGCATTGTATGCATTTCTCTGCAGCAGCTGCCTGACTTGTTTTTTTGCTGTTGTCTGCCAGTTCAAGATGAATGACTACCTGCCTGCTCCACTTCTCCACTGATCCCCTGCTGCCCTGCTCTGGGGTGGTGTTTCAATTTGAGCCAAGTTGCAGCTGTGGAGGTTGCATGCATAATGAAGATGGACGTCAATGGCAATCGAATTGTTTCATTCAGTCAAAGTTTTAAACAAAGATACCTCCCTCTCCCTCTCCCTCCCCTTCCATCCCCTCCTCCCCTCCCTAACCCACCGCAACCTGCGCATTTAAGCGAAACCAAGCCGCAAGTTGCATTCGAGGACGAACAAAAGCCGAGCAGAACAAACAGGAAGTGGATGTGTCTTTAAAATGCAAGCCTGCGCGTGTTTTGCACTGCATTAAATCAAGCTCATCACACACGCGAGAGAGAGAGAGAGATATAGAGAGAGAGAGAGAGACTGACTCTCACGTGGCATGTGTGTGTGTGCCTGTGTTGACAGCATTGGCAACACTCTGCAACGTGGACTGTCAGCAGCAGCAGCAGCAACAACCTTCAAAAGTTTGCAACGCGCTTCGCTTGGCTGCCACATGCGGCGTTTTTATAGCCACATAACCTCTCTTTTTGCTGTCCTTTTTTTTCCTTATATTCTTTTTGTTTTGTGCACTTGTTGGCCTTGTTTTAAAAGCCAGCGGCCAGTTTATTGCCAAGCTGTTTAGCTGCAACGATTCCTTCTCTAAATGCTTTGTTTATTGTTGCTGTTGTTGCTGTTGTCCAAGTCTTGTTCAGTCGATAAATGTCAACTTAGCGATCACATTGTCATCGACTGTGCAAACATTTTGTTTCACATTTCTAGTCACAGACGGACATGGACCAATAATATAGATACTCTATGAGGTCAGAGATATCTCCTTCAAAAATGCACAAACTGCACGACAAAGTTATAATATCTTTTGCAAGGGTATGGGAAAGTGTTTGCCACCAAGTGCCATTAGAAAGATTCTCAATTTGAATACGAATGTATAACGAAAGTTATATAGTATATTAGTTGTAAGTGAGTTATTGTTTAACGCTTAATTGGCTATACCGGAACTCTGTTGTGGTACTTTTGGATGACTTATGCAGCAAACACTTTGATAAGTTTTGTGCCTTTACAAGTAATGATCCCGCCAAAAAGACTTTGGCATGGCAACTTAGCCAGCTGCAAAAGGCAGCCCGAAACACATAATGGCCTTTCCAAAGGGGCGCAAGCAAAGTTCACAGGGGAGTGGCAGAGGCATGTGGAAGGAGTGGCAGGGCAGAGTCAGAAGTCGAGCAGAGAACTTGTTGGTTGCTGGAATACCACAAAAGTTGCTTAGCTGCTTGTCGTGATTTTTGCTTTGTTGCTGCTGCTGTTGCTGCTGCTGTTGCTGCTGCTGCTGTTGTTGCTGCTGCTGCTGACTCTGATGATGATGATGATGATTATGATTTCTATTCCTACCTGCAACGCACTGCGTTTCAGCCCCGACCACGACATTCAACTCTTTCGTCTATCCGCTGCACGAGCCCTTCAGTTCTTTTTTGTTTGTTTATTTTTTGTATAACCACTTCAAACAAGTTGCTGCTTTTTATAATTAAATTGAAAAATTTATGAGCAATTAAATGGAAAACTTTTCTTTGTGGTCCAAAGCCATGCAAAAGCCAGTGAGCATCAAATCTAATAAGCATGCTGGCAACCGGAGTGTGGTCTACTAGACTAGCGCATACCCTTTTGATACACTGACTGAAAAAAAGCGACGAAATTGAAAATACTTTTAAACTTCTGGCTCTAACTAGGGCTGTCTCTGTCAACGAAATATGAAATTAACTTTTGCACATTTTTCGGGGCCATACAACTAAGTTGAAAAGACACAATCTAAAAGTGAAAGAATTGCCAGTGTAATTGCTTTATTATTATTATTTCTCTTTCTCTCTCTGTCTCTCTCTCTCTGTCTCTCTCTCCCTCTGTATTAATCTCTTTGCATATGTATTTAACTGGTCTAGTATTTTGAATACATTTCAGGTGGGCCGTATCAACGGTCACGACACGTCAGAATCTGGTGCCGCGCGAGCTGTCAACGGTTGGTGAAGTCAACCAGCAGTGCCAATTAGGTGGCTTTGCGGGAACGGAGATGAAGCGTGATGCGGAGACAGGTGCGAGAAATGTACCCATATCGGCTTTGATACCCTTTTGGGATATGACGAATCATCGTTGCGGCAAGATAACCTCATATTATGACCGTGCCGCAAAGCAGATGGAGTGCACCGCCCAGGAGGCATTCAAGGCTGGCGAGCAGTTCTTCATCTACTATGGCGATAGATCCAATGCCGATCGTCTGGTGCATCACGGGTAAGTGTTGGACAGTTCAGTGGCTGAATTCATCAATTTGGAATGCTAAATTATTGCATTTAATAAACAGATTTCTGGACATGCATAATCTGAAGGACTATGTGCAGATACGTTTGGGGCTGAGTCCGACGGATCCGTTGCTCGAGCAGCGTTCGCTGCTGCTGGCCGAGCTGAACATTGAGCGGAAGGCGGAGCTGCGCGTGCTGCCCGCACCGGAGCACATCTCCGGCGAGGTATTGGCCTTTGTGCGTGTGTTCAATATGAGCAAGGAGCAGCTCGAGCATTGGTGCAGCGATCTGGAGCGTGCCGTCGATCTGCTGCACATTGACTGTGCCCTCGAAACGGACCTGGAGACGCGCACATGGCAGTATCTATACCAGCGGCTCAAACTACTGCTCGGCGTGCTCGAGGCGTCGCTGCACGAGGCGGATGAGCAGCAGCAGCTGGAGGCATTGCAGCGGGAGCAAGTTGAGCAACCCTCGGCCAATCGGGATATTGATATCATGGTGTTGCAGTATCGTCGCCTCGAACGCCGCATCCTCACCGATGCGCTGCAGTATGCCCAGGAGCGCCTGAAGGTCTAAGCGATTGGGGTGGGGTTGTGAAAGCAAATAATACTAAATCTAGTGGCCATTTACAGCAGTCACCATTTATAACGTTAGTCAACACACAAGATTACAAAACGAGCTGAAACTAATAATCCAAACTCAAAAATTTGGTTTCCAATTTGTGTATGAATGCCTGCGGTGTATTTTTCACATTTATTTATTTATGCCAAGCACAAGAATGTTTTTTTCCTTCTATTTCTTAAATTATTAATAATATTTTTTGAACTTTTTTTTTATTTTTTTATTTTTTTTTATTAATATTATTGGAAGTAGCAGATACGGCAGTCATCAGCAGAGGCAGAGTATCATCGGCAATCATTTTATTTATTCTTTATTTCCATATTTTTTCACAAGTCCAACAACAAGGCAAGGTTAACACACACACACACACACACACATCTTAGAGAGAAACAGCATCAACGAATTCAAATTCAGACAGGATAGACTAGTGTGAGTTTGGTGGAGTGCCGCACACATTTGTCAACCCAACTGCATTCTACTCTCTATGGTGCTCTGGAAACTCAACGCTGAGCGTCACAGAGCACCATTTTTATGAACTTGAACTAATTTTGGGCTATTTTAAAATGATTTCGAAAAAATCTGCATTAAATTGTTGCCTTTATTTTCATTTTCATTTTCATACTTTCATTATTTTTAGTTTTGTTGTAAGTTAATGTCATTTAATAATTGTTTTTATGTTTGTTTTTTGAACCAAATGAAATAAAATACCAATAGCCAAACGCATTTCCTAAATGTCTACTATATCGAATGTTAAACTCGAACTTAAACTAATCAATCTTTGCTAGCTTCAAGAAGTGACGACACAACTTGAAATAATTCGTAAAATATACCAATATATATGCAAAATTATCAAATATGCGCATTGATCTTATATACCTCGATGGAGACGGTGTTAATGGCAACAACAGAGTGAGCAACGCAGTGACGACGCAGGACGAAGGATAGCAAAATTGCAAATGAGAATTTGATACAAGCTCGCTCTAAAATGTATAAAAAGGTGCTTAAGTTTTGATGTGGCATGCAACCACACACACACAAACGGACTCGCGTAGCGGCATTCGAGTTAAATCAAGCAAAGCTTTCAACCGCGTGTCTATGCGGCTCGCCCCTCTGACAATGTTAGCTTGCGGCATGCGGCATGCGTCGTGTTTGCGTATGTGGGTCTATGTGTATGTCAACACGCACAACAAAACGTTGATGAAACGCACTTATACATGGTATGTATAAGAGAGGATGCTGTTGCAGGGAACTCAAATATAATATAATACAAATATACACCCATTGCAGATGCCCAGACGCCATTAGCGCTTTTGTGAAACTTGTTGAAATGCAATCCACGTTAGTATTTAGAAGATTAGTTCAGCTGTTCCCTATATCAAATGGCATATGATATGATAAAGGCGTACAGATGTACTAGATGCACTAGGTAGGTGCATATGTACTGGGAACCTTCTCTCTAACGCCCACTCCTGCCTTAACAATTCCAGAAGCCCATATCTCACATAATTTAAGATATACAGTTACCAAACTTGGAAGGAAGGTTGCTAGGAAACACACACCCACTCCCAAAATTCACAAAAGCCTATGTCTACCGCGATTTGAGAGGCAAGCTTGCTAACTGTTAAAACAAAATAAAATTTTAAAAATTATTTTTAAAATGTTATAAGGAAATAATCAAGTGCCTTTAATCGAATTTCGCAGAGTGTATATCGAAGCATAGTTAGCACATACATATACACACACACGCACACAGTATTACCAAGTTTTCAGCTGCATTCTACGCTGTTACGTCGATTGACGAGGCGCACTTTGTTGCATAAACGGAAAGCCTCTTGGTTTTTGAGGGCCAATGGGCAAGAACATTTGCTAATTGGTTGACAGAAACTAATTTGCCAGTCCAATTATCAATTTGGTGAGTGGGGCGGCGGGGATTTAGGGGCTTGAGTGTTGCGATTCAATTTGGCGGTTTGCATTTACGAATTTTCCAACAAAAAAAAGTTGAAATGCAAAGCTCAGCCAGACCATTGAAATAGCAGCAGCATCAGCATCCGTGGCAATCGATGGCATAAGGGAAACTAAATTGCCAACAGACTGTACACAGGATATGCACATACATATATTTCAATCAACTGCTTAAGCACTTTTCAAATAGAGCAATTGAATTGCACGCTCAAGAAAATCAGTTGCCAAGTTTTGTACTCTGGTTGGTAAATGGAAATGCGGAAGTGGGATTGGGAATGGGAATGGGAGTCGTATAGGATGTGAGTACTCGCTGTAAATATGTAACCAAGTGTCAAATCAAATGTCGCGCAAGTGGGTTGCAAATGGTTGTCTGGCGCTGGTTGCATTGCTGATGATCTAATGACGTTTCCAAGAGCCTCAATTTGCGAATTTGTCAAGCAAGCAATGCGAATTACGAGCCGGGACAGACCTATGGGGGAGTTCCAATATCTAATTATATACGAATGTTGCTACAAGCTGAGCTAAAACAGTAACATCGGCCATAACTAGTCCCAATTCTATAATTAAGTTTACGCATTCCAAGCAGTCACTTTAGAAATGGCCAAATATGTGGAGTTCACAGCCGTTGTGATATGGAAGTAAACCAATTCACAAAACCAAAATTCAGATAAATAATTCACAACTACAACAAAAAGGTACAAAGTGCTCAATTCATTAAGTAGGAAACTTAAACCAATAGGCTCTATTTTTTATCAAATGATTATTGATCAGATAGAAGTTGCTTTTTTGCAAAAGCCAAATCAAAGAGTTACTCAGCGTGCAAGCATATCAGCCAGTTTGTCCGTTAACTTATTAACATGCTGTTGTAATAGCCCATTGATATTCCACTTGCACACACACACACACACACGTATACATATCTGTAGTTAAGTACTGTTGCATCCACTTGCATATATCTGTCAATATATATGTAAATATTTCTCATCAATGGCCGGACATAAGTTGGTCAGCCACGTTGCGTATACGTAACAGAAGCAGCGCCGCATAACGCATACGCAGCATCGCCTCTCAAGGGTCATTAAAAGGAATAAATTATGGGCGGCATGTATGTGTGTGTGTGTGTGTGTGTGAGAGTATGTATTTATGCCTACAATATGATTACACATATTATTCAAAGCGAAAGAAGCCAAAATGCTGCCCGCCCACACTTAAAGCTTTACTATCTGCTGCAGATTCGTAGCAGCGGGGGGTTCAGGATTACCATAAAAACAGATTGTAATCTGTGTAAGTGGAAGTGGCCACATTTGGTTGCAACCATGCCATTGTCTGTGCCCCTTACCTGCTGCCCGTGCAACACAGTCGACAGCGGTGAATGCACAACACAAAACCACAACACTTGAGAAAACAATGGAGTGCTATTAGAGTCCTCTACAAAAGATACTTGTTTTGCTATTTGCCAGCAATGCAGTGCAATATTATTCCGGCAAAGTTGCAATAACTATGATAAATCAAAATGTATCTGTTGGACTGGAAAAATATATAAATAAAATATAAAATGCAATTGATTGGCTATTAACTGCCTGTTTATTCGTAGATTGCGCTAATCAGTGGACATCCCTATAATCGCTTTTCATAACTGCAGGGTATACTACGGTACACTGAGGACGCAAAACAGAAGCCCGGCAACTGCAAGTGGTTTTAAATTTTCTGGGTATCTATGTATAAGATATTCGCATGTCTTAGTGCTGTTGTTGCTATCATGGCTCCAACAATTTCATGTTTTCCTCTCCCTTCCTTGCTTACCGTCAGTTTTTCACTTGTTGTCTGTGGCAGTGGATGTTGCAAACTGACAACTGCGAGCAGACTGAAGCCATCAGAAAGCGACTTGATGAAATTTCACAAACGCATTTGCGAAATGCATGTGAGTTTTGGAAAAGCGAAACCTGGCGAATAATAGAGTTGGAACTGTTAAGCACTGAAACCAAGGAAACGTAAAATAGACTTCATATTCTGTGCACAAATCCTATAGAAAATCGCATGTGAAACATTCTCTAACAAGTTGCATCCCTTTCGACAGATGCCCAGAGACGCCAATGTTGGCAAACAAAACTGCCGCTGTATTTGTTGCTGACAGAATCCAATGCTGGATTTTGTTGCGAATCTGGCTTGCCTGTTGCTCCTTTTACAAACTATTCGATTGTGGGTCTTCCTTCCATCTTCCTTTGCATCCTACTCTTCTGGCTTTGTTGTGGGTTATGCTTCTCACGGTTATGTCCCCTCGCCTTTTCATTTGGTTCTGATATTGTTTTCTCAGTTTCGCTTTGCTTCTCACCTTTCACCTAATTTCTCGATTCGCTTCCCTCTTCGATTCTCACTGCACTCTACACTGCTTCCATCCTTTATTTACAATTTGCATCCTATTTTTTCTTGCTTTATTTCGAGGCAAACAAGAAAAGCAATTCATCAAAAAGAAAACCTTAACCATAACAAGGCTGTCGTACAATTGATTGTATCAGTTTCCTTTGAATGCTACCAAAATTGTTAATTGACTAGAATTTGGTAGTTTCTTGGCAAATTTCGCATTTCACTTTGGCTACAGCAGGGATTTTAGCATAGCTTTCTTTGATCCCTCTGACATTCGTCAGCGCACTTGCATATATGAGTAGCTGACTAACTGAGTAACTGTGTAACTAGAGTGCTTTAGTGCTCGAGTGGGTGGCATGTTGTTGCTGTTGATGTTGCAGCTGTGCCTAACAAGGTTATCCGTACAACTAATTTGCACGAGACGTGACTGTACCTTTCTGCGAGGAACTGTCGCAACGTTTGTTAGCAATTAAGGGGGCCATTGTTGTTGTCAACATTCGTAGCCAATTGCAGCTGAAGCAGCAGCACCAAGAATTCTTGCACTTTGCATTGGCAACAGCAAGGGCAGCTGCTTATTTTATTTGCTAATTGCAACACTCACCGGCAAGCAGCAAGGACGAGAAAAGAAGCAGCTCTCGACAACTGCTCGACAAGTTTCTAGCAGCAGCAGCAGACAACGGTGTCGCCAGAGGCCAAAAGACATGGGTAAGACGGCAGAGGGCAGAGGGCAAATGGCAGAGGCTTATCTCCTTGTCTCAACGCATTCTGGCATCCTTCCTCTGGTAGCAAGGCAAACAAATTAAAAGTGACGCATATTTTCCTCTTCCCCCTTTTGCCATTCTATGTTGCGTCTTCATCTTTTATATTTATATCGTTTTTTGCTTTAACTCGGCATTTTTTGCACTCTTCACAGTGGGCCAGTTGGCGCAATCTCCGCTTTGCTGGCAGCCTTAGAGCAACATTCTTGCTTGTTGGATATGTTCGCGAGGTAAACAAAATACGCACCCAGGCACGGTAACAATCCAGAAAGCCAAAGTAATTGCTTAACGCACAAGTGCAAAACTATTTACGTGTAATGACTTGTAATGGCATTTATATATTGTTTAATCAAACTTTTGATAGTTGCATTTCTTACTGTTCTACTAAGTGCTGCCTGAAACATAACGAGTGCTCATTAAGCTTAATCTTTTTCCAAAGCGGATTTCATTTCATTTTCAAAAACTTCTGTGGCCAGAATATAATGCAATGGTTTTTCCTTAAGACAATTGTACGCTTAGTGATTATATGTATTTTCGAAATTAATTTATGGTATTTAGAATTTCAGTTATGAGATTTCAAAGTTACAGAGTGTATATGTATGAAATTTCTACTTGCACCTTAAAAGCAAACATTGCAGGCATTTTTTTGCTTTTTGCCATTATCCCAATTGCAATTGGGGCATTTTGAGCTTGGAAAAGTATCAGTTGTTGGTTCTTAATACTCGATTTAATCCATAGCATGGGAGGGATAAGCAAAGTCACAAGCTGATTACGTGTATGACAAAAGAAAATGTCAAACAAGCTAATAACAAGCTTGCCAGCAGGACATGGACAGAGAGAGGGAGAGAGAGAGAGAGAGAGAGAGAGGAGAGAGAGAGAGGGAGAGAGAGAGAGTGATAGGCAAATATAGAAAATGGTATACAATGCTAGAGTTTAGATGACACTTAAAATCAACACGCATACGCCATGTGCGCAGCAGCAGCAGCAGCAGCAGCAGTAAAAGGCGTTTTAGTTGGGGTGTTCAAGTGGGAGGGTTGTGGCAGAGGCAGTAATCCATACAAAATAGTTGTACATGTGATGCATATTTCATTCGATATGACCAGGACTCAAGCAAGCGCCATCAGGTCATGTCTGGCCATTATATATTCATGTTTGCTTGTTCGCCATTCGATGGCAACACACACACACACACACCCACCCCCACACACACACGCACGCAAATTGAATATGTCTAGAGTGCTGTTGCTGGGTTGGGTGCCGGCTATTTAATATGAATAATAAGTAATAAATGCATGTACTTACAATATAACAACGACCTGACTTGATTACTTCATAATATTGTTGTTGCTTAAAGCTAAAGCGATTTTATCTGTGCTGCTGCTGCTGTTGCTGCTGCTGCTGCATTCCGAAGGGAGATGATGCCGGTTATAAGAACGACTCTTAAAAGTTTCATAAATTGTTCACTTATGCGCACAGAGAGAGAGAGAGAGAGAGAGAGAGAGAGAGAGAGAGAGATAGATGGAGACCGTAAACGAGGGGGACAGCAAGACACTTTAGTTTCATTTACTAAATCAGTCAAATGTGCGTTCTTGTAAATGAGTGCAAGTGTGTGTGTGTGTGTGTGTTTGTGTGTGTGTTTGCAGTACCTAATCAGCCGGCAGCACAAAGTGTCCATGGGGATGGCAGCAGCGGACAACAAATTGTGACAGACGGACGACAAGCGCCCAAGTACACCCCACCAAAATACAGTTCTGTCAGAGACTCCGGAGAGTATCCATAAAAGGGTGGAGCAGGGGGCGGAGGCGGTGGCGTGTGTTTGTGGTTTGCAGCAGCAGATTTGCTGGGTCCCCCAGTGGACCTTGCGAATTCTGCTTCATCTGTAAATTGCCGGGCATAAGTGTTTGTGTGTGTGTGTGTGTGTGTCTGTGTGTGTGTTTGTAGTAAATAGTGTCCCAAATATCCTCTCACTCTTGATAAATTTACATAATTGCACAATTTTTCACAATACGACAGCTTCATAAATATTATATTTAAATTAATTGAATGCCGTTAAGAGTAGCAACCGATTTAAGTGTTTGCTTGTTTGTGGGTGTATATATACTATGTGTGTATGTGTGTGTGTGTGTGTTGGCAATTAACGGCTAGTCAACAGATTCATAAATATGTCAAACAATTAATCAAAGTGCAACGCGCCGACAAAAGATAAATATATAAGGGATGCGCAACAGCAACAGCTAAAATAAAAGAAAGAAAGAAAAAAACGACTGAAAATGGCGGCTTACATTTCGGCTTTAGCTTTAAGGCGATGCAAATAAAACAAATGCGAGTGGCCGACTTACAGATACCCTGCAACCAAGTCTTTATCTATGAATAAACCATTTCAAAAATTTTTTTTTCTCAGAACGAAATCTTTTGTTAAAGTATAGTCCTGCTAACTTGGAACCATTTTGCTCTTTAAATGCCAATATTTACATCAAAGTATATTATATACCTATATATACATATGTATATAATATGAGCATGTTTTGTAAAATTTCTTTTTCTTATTTTTCTGTGTCTCTAGCATAAATATACATATGTGAGCGGATAAGTATTTCAGCAATCTTGCAACTCGTCTCGTGTCTCATATATTATTTGGTGGCCGTACTTGATACAGCTTCACGTTGAGAAGCGTGCGAACCTAATATATATTTGATGGAGATATTTGTTTGAAATATTTTTGAGAATATACATATGTATATATGGGATGTACACACATTTCCGTCATTGTTTTAAGCCGATGTAAATAAATCGAATGAGAGTGCTCTAGTTTCCCAAACAACTTTTTGTAGCAACTTCTGCAGTTGATCAATTTTATGCCTGCCAAATTGGAACGAGTTGTGGAGACACTTGAAGATATCGACAAACTTAAATAAACAAGCAGACAAAACTTACTCAAAAGCGTTGCACTTGGCATGTCAAAGTCGAAATAACATTTCAAATGACAATATGTATATACATATGTACATGTATTTATCACACGCATTGCCTTTATAAAGTGTCCGTTGGAGTGTAAGCAACCCTCTGGCACTGATATTCTCATGCTCATTTAAATATGCTTACATAAACACAAACATACATACATGTAGCTAAAATAGTATATATTTATTTATTGGATTAAATTGGATATACATTGGAATGCTTCGTGCTTATTGATATTGAAGCTAAACTCATGTTTTATTGCGCTTCATGCATCTTTCCATGACCCGCTTTCAATAGTATCGGGACAATGGCAACAACTTGTATGTCTATCTCCTGTTTGAAATCCCACATACATATATATATATATACATATGTACGTATGTCACTCAACTCATAAATATGAGAGCACATATGTGATTTATAATTAAGTAATTTTAATTTGTATTATGTCATTCAATCATTTAATTTATGTGCATAACTTTGGCATACGGTATGTGATACGTATTTTCATTTCCAACGATTGCATAATTAATGGTTTGAATATATCTTAATATTCCATATGTTTTTATTTTCATGACACGTGCCACATAAGCATGCGATGGTTTTGTAATTTATGATAGCAATTATTAATGTACAACGAAATTTCAAGCTAAAACAGATCTCACATTGATATGTGTGTTTTTGCCATTCTGTAAATTATTTCACACTTTTATTATTTAACAGAAGAATTTGTTTGGTTTTTGTTTTTAAGAAACTTCTACAACAACTTCGTAATCATTGAAAAGCTTTGATCTGTGGTAGACAGTGCTTCGAAACGTTTTCGAAATAGAAGAGTTTTAAAGAACTCAAAACTCATATCGTATGCAATTTGTGGAACACATGTCTAATCCAAACTAATTGTTTGAATACAAAAACAAATAAATGAAATGTGTGTATTTAGTTAGCATAATCATCTTGTTTGGCCAAATGCATTTTGCGCAAGGCTGACAGCTGATGCATTGTATTTAAATATTTAATATTTAAATTAAGCTGCAAATGAAAATTACTAAATGACACACGCTACACATCAAAAGGCGTCAAATGTTCAGGTTGTTGCATCTAAACACACACACACTCCACCGCATGGCCTACTTTTCTTGGTTGTGGTCGGGATTTTGGGTGCTCTGAAGAATTTGTCTCCAAGCAGCGAACTTCGCCGGTTATTTGAGGCACTGAATAATTTAAAAACATTTTTAATATGAGGCAGGATATAAGCCGCAAGCAAATTACTGGAAATTGACCGCACTTAAAGTACACACACACTCACTCATACACACACGCTGACTCATACACACTCACTCATACACACAACAAGAAAAACAATTTTAATATTTAATTCGAAGCACAAATTTTTTAATTCGTGTTGAAGCAAAAAACCAAGTGAAAGTCATAAAAAACAGCGATAGCAACAACAAAAGGAAGCACAAAAAATGCTATGCCGACGCCATTTTGTTCAACGTTGTGGCAGCTAGTAACGATCCAAAGGAATTCTGTTGCAACACTTGTTCGTTTGCAGCGCTTTTGAACTTTAGTGGTAATTTTACGAGTGCCACTTTCTTAAGAATACATTGCAATATACAAAAGTGTTCAATTTGTTCTATAACCACCATTTATAATTATCCAAGTAATTATGACTGACTCAAAACTTATAATTAGAAAGGTTTTTAATGCTGAGTTGAGTTGCAATTCCTGGTTACTTATAGTAATGTTCAATTAATTAATCATCATTTATTTTGTTGAGCAACCTATTTTAAGTTAGTTTTGTGCCAAAAAATCATTACTTTTATAATTTAAGCTGAAAATTTGTACAATTTTATAAAATTAGTCTGCAAAATTGATCTGACCTTGCTGGTACATGCGTGTGTATGTGTATGTGAGTGAGTGTGTGTGTGTGCGTGTGTGTGTGTGTGTGTGTGCAGCAGTGCCCCAGGCAGTGTGTGCGGCGTACAAGCAAGAAGGTGACCTGATTGACTGAGCAGGGCGGCATGAGCATGCGAGCACAAACACACGTACGCACAACAAAGAATACAAAGTAGGCAAGAAAGTTATGCATGCAAAAAAATATGAAAAAATATAAACAAAGAAAAAGAAGAAAAAGTGCAGCTTAAAGCTGATGACATTGCTCCCCTGCCTCGCGGCTGTGTTTGTGTGTGTGTGTGTGTGTATTTATGCTGTAAGTTGTGCCACAAATTTTTCTGGCTCCGCATATTCACGGGTCACATATTCATTTAAATTTCAATTCAAGTAAATACACACGAGTATGTGTTTCGGAGTGTGTGTGTGTGCGTGTGTGTGCTGTGTGTAGGATGTGCAATCCGCTGCTAAGTGGCAGCAACAGTTGCACTCAACGTCATGTTGCCGTGCTGCCAAAACGTGCGCACATCGTTTGAATAACTTGCAAATGTTCATAATGAGCTACTCATTACTTATGTAATAATGTTTACACGCCGTTAGACACGCATTCACCAAAACACTCAGCACGCACACACAGCACACCAGCAGCAGTGCCACGCAGCAGCAGCAACATCCTCAACATTCCGATGCTATTTTCGCGAAATGTTTGCCACCAAATTTGGAATAGTCAAAAAGTTCTCTACTCTAGTGTTTTTATAATGTATTCATATCAAACTCATTTAAAGTACCTGATCGATGTTTAGTCAAACAAATTCAATTTTCAGCCAGAATTGCTGGAGCGTATTATTTATTATATGTATGTATGTGTTATATAATATTTTATGTAGTCAATTATGACAGCGATATGCGCTCAAGTTGATCAATTTCCTCAAGCGTCAACGAATTGTACAATTTAATATTTAATTGCCAGAATTTAATATTAATTACATGGAAGTGTAACCATATAAGCTCTTGCTGTCGAGTATTAAGTCAGTTAGTCAACTGGCCTACACGGGGCAGCTTACAGTGGCAGGCGAATCAAAAACTGAACAAATTATATTGGTGCTGCGCAATTTGTCAGGTCTGAGCTTAGGTTCGGTAACTTCGATTGCCAGTGATAAGATAGTAATAATATTAATATAACCATAAGCAAGATGGTAAAGAATGTATGCAAGCTGTTATAAGAACCAAACAATATTAAAAAAAAATATTGTCTTATTTGAGCAATTGTGTAAAAATCACAATTTTATTGAATCGAATTACTGTCTTCGATAAAAGTTAGAAAATTAAAAAAAAAAAGAAGAAGCTCGTTCGAAGCCACAACAATTCAATAATGTTTGGCACACACTTAACTATGGAAACAAAGAGAGAAATCTTATAGTTTGGCTTGGAATTTCCATTTAAATGGAAATGGTAGTGAACAAAAAGCCAGTCACAAAATGCTTACATTCCAAATGGAAAGTTGGGAACTCCAAAATCCAACAATGGTTGCAAAGGTATAAATGTAAGTGTGGATGTGGATGTGCACACGTAAGGCTCGGCGTAAGGCTTGAAGCTAATTGAATGTCAAATGGCAGCAGACCACTGTGCGTATATTGTGCATAATGCGTATGCGCACAATGTTCGCTCAGCACTGGGCATAATGGGAATTTCTTTCAAGTAAAATGTCTTGTCGAAAGAATGCCGTTCGGCAATGTTGGAAATTGCATAACGAGCTGTTACAGTTGCTACTGTTTTGTATTTCTGTGTGTGTCAGTGGCAGTGGCAGCGGCAACAATTGACAGCGACACACATAAAAGCTTTTAAATCTTAATAAATCTTGCATACAATTTCAAAAAGTAAAAGCAGCAACCGCAGCTGCCACAGCCAAAGCTAAAGTTTCGTTACACGGGGCGTGACCGAGTGACAACGATGTGGCATAGATTGTGGCAACACCACGGTTGGTGGTTGACTGTGTTAAGCTGCTGCGGCGCTCCTTCAACATTTTTGGCAGCTGTAGCTGACACGCAGCACATCGAACCTGGCAGCAAGTTCTTCCTATAGGTCTTGTGTGGGGAGAGAGGTTCGATGTGAACTTCGTAAGGGTACCACAAGTCAACAGCAATGGCGAGGCAGGTTTCACGGTTTGCAATGCGGACGCACACCTGGTGAAGTTCAAGGGAGCGTCTCCTGCACTGCGTTTTCAACATTTTTCCTCCATGTTGCTTTTTAGTTGCCAAGATTTATCAAAGTATATATGTATATATATAATATGTGTATATTTTGTATTAAGCATGCATTTTTCTTTATTTCTTACGTGTCTCTCTAGCATAGATGTATGTAATCGGCTAAATATTTCGTATCCTTCAGCATTCATTCAACTTACAAATTGTTTCATATATTATTTGGTGTTTGTACTTGATACAGTTTCACGTTAAGAAGATTGTGAACATCATAAACATATGATGGAGCTATTAATTTTAAATAAACCGCGATCCAGCAGTAAGAGATATTCGATAACGGATAAGCGTTCGAGGGAAAGTGTGGCACAGAGACTATGAGGGAGTTGCAGTTGGAGAAATACTTAAAACATATGGTATATACAGACAAATAACCATAATATGAGACATGCAGGGTAGGGGACTGAGCAAAGAGAAAAATAAATGAGATATACACAACCTAGAAGGATCGCCGATCAAAGAATAAAAGTATAAACAAGAAGCGATCAATGCCATGTGGCAACCTTATTGTCATTGTCACTATGCTGTTGAGAACAGGTAATCGAGTCAGTAACGAGTAAGCTTAAGCTCAACTTCAATAAACACACACATACCAATGTATAGCTGAGCCATCCATTATAATACAATAAATGAAATATAAATAAAATATATAAATATAAAATAAAAAATATGCAAATATAAAATAAGGCATTAAAATAGATGGATAGATGTTAATCTGGACAGACAAAGTCATCCTTAGTTTGGAAGATGGATACATCACAACATGAAGCAGATGCTTGAACTGACAGTTTGGTTACTCGCATTCTGAACTACGAAACTCGTAGCAGTTGCGTTCAATTTTGTGATCATATATCGAATAATAAATTCGATATATGTCGTTTTAAAACGCTTGTGCAGAGGCATTGAGCCAAGTGGCTGCCTTGGTCGTTGTTTACTTTGTATTGTTGCCATAATACAAAAAAAAAAAACACTTGGAAAGGAAAACAGAACAACAACAAAATTGTAACGCAAGCAAGTTGCTCTGCTTCTCAAGCGCATTGGCTTCCAAGCTGCTCTATCTTTATTTTCGCTTCTTGTTATTTTGTATAAATCTGACGCTGTTAGAAAGTGGCTGTTGTTGCTGTTGTTGTTGTTTGGCTTTCAGTTTTAAAAAGGGCCACACAATGTTGTGTCGCATACACAGACACACTCAGTCTGTGCTTTTACGTGTATAAATTTTGCACAACTAACTGCGTCACATTTTGCATAAGTAATGAGATCGATTTCCGGTGATGGTGCGTGATGATGATGGAGAAGAAGACGACGCCGAGGACGATGCGAAAGTAGAAGCCGTAGCGGCTGAGCTGTGTGTGGCACGTTGAAAGCGTCACAGCAGCAATTGTAGCACAAGCAGCAGCTAAAAATCTTCTGAACCAACACAAGTTGCCTAAGATTGTCAACAGCTATTGCTTATATGTCACAGCATTGCCATCTATGGCGTTTGTTTGCTTGTTTGTTTGCGTTTAGGTGTGTGTGAGTGTGTTTGCATGTGTACATTTAGGTGTTTGTGTGTGCGTGCAATGAACTGCTTCGCAACTTGCAACTTAAAGCGGCAGCTGAACAAAATAAACCAAAAGTGCCATAAAATGTTTGCACACTGTTTTTCGAGTAGAGCTTTGGCGCTTGGCTTTTGGCTCCAGCAGCCAGCTGCCTCCGTCTCTAAGCCCCAACCGAACCCATACCCCCACTTCCCCTCTATCGGACCACCGTAAGCCACCGCATGGCCATTCATCCATTGCCAGAAATTCCGAGTCGCACCTTTGCTGCATGTTTTGTTGCTTATTTACGTTCGTTTTGCCCATTTTTATACACGCCATTTATTTGCGTTTCCTGCACTTTTTCCTTCTTCTTCCTGCTCTACTCGGCTTCCTTATTTATGTTTAGCAATTGCACGAACAGCAGTTTTTCTTCATTATACACTTGCCACGGGTATTATAACTTAGTCTTGAGAAAGTCTATAGCCAGAAGAAGTATGAAATGGAGTTCAATTGATATTGTCCATATACAAGCTTAGTTGGCAGCAGATAAATACTTGCAACATGCCATAAATAAAAAATGGTGTTCTTTTCGATATTTATAAATGTTTCATTTAACTAGATGCCGATCTTACCAGGACGAGCTATTTCCAGTTGGAGATGTCTCCGAGTTGTAGTTGTATTTGATAAGAGATATACCCGGACGGAGAGTAGAGTATCTTAAGCTTCGCCAAGCGTCTCAAATAAATGTTTTATTTGTGCAGTTATTTTTACTAGTGCTTAACAAGAAATAGACAAGTTCCCGCTGGTTTTGCGGATGGGATGTGCACTAAAATAAATCCTACGAGCATTCTAGTATACAAAAATATTTATTTAATATGTAATTTAAGACTAGCTTATTACTGGCATCAACTTACCGGGAAAACCAAATGTCACTTGAGGTTATTTTTAGAGCCCTAAGAATGCTATTAAATTTGATTGTCTAATTTACGAGACGAGAAACAAAAGTAGTGCTGGAAATTTGAAAGTTTCGTTGGTCATGTGCTAAGGGCATTATATGATGAGCATTTTGAATTTTGCATGAGCCGCAACATCAGCAACTTCAAGAAGCTCTTGGTGGCCAATGTTGAGCGTTGAGGAAGAAGGAAGAGGGGCGGTTGTTGAGTAGTGGGACTAGGGTACGAGTTGTTGTGGAGACTGGAGACTGGAGACGAACACATGACACATAAAAACTGACATGAAACTGCCCTTAACGAGCGCATAAATCTTTAACTGGCCTGCAACAAGACCGAGAGGAGGGTCAGAGAAGCATGGGGCAGAGAAAGGAAGGCGGCTTTAATTTTGATTGTGCACACATTGCAATTGCGAATGTTTGCGTGTGTATGTGTGTGTGTGTGTGTGTGCGTGTGTGTGTGTGTACTTTGTTGCTGTGCACTTTTTTGAGTGTGTGTTGTTTTCGCTTTGTTGCAGTCAGCACTTTTTGGGCTGTGCTTATTTTGTAGCATACTTTTTGGCAGTCCATTTAATATGCACCAAGCTGAGGGTGAAAGAGGGACAGCGAGGCAGAAACCGAGCAAAAGTACACAGTGCGTGTATGTGTGTGTGTGTGTAATTGCGCGCACAGCACTTAAGTCATTTTGCTGGCAAGTGTGTATGTGTGTGGAACTTTAAATGCTTATTTAATTGTGTTAAGTGTCATTTACAGAACAGCCCTGACTCAAACACATACACACTCACACACACACACACACACACATGGACGCTTTTGCTTTGCGCCATTTTAACAGCAAAAACTTTTTGCTAACATTTTAATTTATGTTGTGCTGCCACGCCCCCTTACACAGATACACAGATACACTCACATATGTATGCGTAATACAGGCAACTCTGTTTTCAAAATTAGTTGCACTGCACAAGTTGCAACGTCTTCATTACGCGCAGATAGACGCCGTGGCACGCACACAGACACTGACACACACATGCTCGCATAGATGTATTGTCGAGTTCCGACCAGGCCTGTCTAGCATTCGGAAAGGAGTGCAGAATGTGGGTGTGTCTGGCACTCACTTATACAATACTCATTCGCTTGCCTTTGCTGCTGTTGCCAGCTGTTCACCCTGCAACTACTCACAACTCCTAAAGTGGGTCTGTTATCACGAGCAACAGGACGTAACAAGCAGCAATAGAAATATGTATATACATATATTATATATTAGATATACCAATTATTACTTCCTTCACTTCGATTTTGTTTTTACGTCATTTTTGAGCTTAATAAATTTTAGACATTCGCCAAATACACAGTGCTTCATGTCGTTTGTTTTTTACTGATTTTATATATCGCTTAAAACGCAACTATGCTGTTTTCCGTATCCTATATTTATTGCAAAAGCGTATAATGAAGTTGTGCCAAAAATATGCAACAGCCGGAAGGTTGCCCCATAAATGTTGAACACGTGTACTATTTATGATAGGCACAAACTTGGGTTCAGGGTAACTTTTCGTCGAGCATTCTCGGTAAGAGTACTTCTCACTTATTTAGCTACAATTTTTTTTTAATGTTCGACGCATTTTAGTGCTACTTAGCCACTTTGCATATATTTTTGTTTACTTTGGCTTCAGAATTTTACTAAATTTTTGTTTGTTGGAGGCGAGTGCATATTAGTTATAGTTAATGCCAAGTTTCCACATGGAAATTTAAACTAACTCTCCAACAACCTGTCAAAATTAAAACGATTCCCATGTGAGAAAAAACCAAATTGGGGCTTGGTATCTGCTTTAAGCTGATTTATTGTGCAAGTTGTATAAATCTCTTAATTCAGAATTCGAATTCTATAGTGAGCTTACCTATCCTTATCTGTATAATATTGATTAATATAATATTGACTTACAAGAAATTACTAACAATTTTCCATTCGGATTTGTGTATTAAATTATGTCAAATTCAATAATGTTCTCCTAAATTCCAAAATTAAATTTATTTTCATAATAAATTTGGCTTAAGCACAGAACCAAGCTCGGGCATTCTGCCACACACACACACACACACACATATATCGGCGGCAACTGTTTAATGATTAGCAGCAGCAAATTTGTTTCTGTGGTTGTTGCCCGTTTGCTCGACAGGTGGAGTGAGAGGGGCGTGCGGAGGGGGGGAGGCGTAACGCTTTCAATTTAAAATAACAAATAGTTTAAGCGCTTTCAGACTGGGCCGTCTAATTTGTTGCACACATAAATTAAAACGGCAGGCTAATAAATAACGGCTCATTAAACTCACACACACACACACACACACACACACACGTATACAGCGAGAAGGAGAAGCAGCGGAACAGCAGAAGCATCAGTGTGTGTGAAAGAGATGCTGTTGAAATTTTAGAGGCAAGAGCGGAGTTTGCTTTGAGCGACGAGGGCGTGGCTTCTTTTGAAACAAAACTGCCCTTTGTAAACGGCAAGCCCCAACCTCCTCATCTCACCCCCTGATGCGCATCAGTACACCCCCCGTTTGGCTGGTCAGACTCAAATTTAAATGCAAATAGCGAGGATGTGGCACGGGCTGCTGCGCTCAGCCTTTAACTCTGGCTTGGTTGTGGCCAGTGTTGACAAACGTATTAAAGCCGTTCATTGTGCCGCTAATTATAAATCCAGTACGCGTGTTGCTAAGCTAAATACATGTGTGTGTGTGTGAGTGTGTGTGTGTGTGTATATATCTGTGTGTTGTGTAAACGTTGCATTAATTAGCAATTAAAATGCATAAATTAGTAAGGCAATCAATTTAAAATGCAGCGCTAATAAATTTTAAAGTTGCTTTTGCCTCTTTTGTGTGGCACTTGGGCAAACAACACTTGTAATTTGCACCCTCGGGCACTTTCCTGGCTTTGTTCTCCCGCCAACCCGCACAATGCTGGCAAACAAATTTAACAAAACAAACAGCACTTGAAGTTCCATCAAATTTGCAGTCCCACAATAGATTTAGTAATGTGCTGCAAATGAATAAAGTGAACAGCACTCAAACGAATTGTAATCTATGAATGAAAGAAGAGAGAGGTACTCTATATTTTGACAATAACAAAAGCCACAGACAGAGTTTTATTATTAATATTTAATATACATTGACATATTTCTCATCGGAATTCATCAAGATCGAAAAATAAACACCCAAGTTATAGTCCAAAACACATTCCCATATTGATCTTATTACTATCAGCAATTTGAGCTCACTCGACTATCGCATTTTTAGTTGTCTTTTAAAACATTGCCGATTGATATATATACATAAATATATATATATTAATAATATATAATTCATTGATTAGAAGCTGAAATGACACTTAAGGCCTTCAAGCATCGCACACTGAAAAATGCGGTCAGTCAAGAAATTTTGCAAATATGCTCAATAATTCGACTGTGTGTGTGTTTGTGTACATGTGTAAGTTGTGTAATCATAATTACCGGTAAATGTATATGTGCCTCAAAAATGTGTGTGCGTGTGTGTGAGAGAGAGTTTGTCTTGCCTATAGGCATACACAAATTTAAATTAATGGAGTGTATTTTAGCCACCCGAACTTCAGCTAAACATGTCAAATGGTGTGCAATAATTGGCAGTATGCGCTCGTAAATGTTACAAATGTTGTCGACATTGTAAATGATATCAGCTACATTCAAAATATGATATATTTTGTAAAGGATCAATAAGCAATATGAAAATGAAATATTCTAATCCTCCCACTGACTAGAGATGGTTAGTTCATAGCGAAATAATGTCTGATCTTCTACAGCACTGTTCGGTACCCAGATCTGTCTCTAATGTATTTTCTTGTAGATCCTTACTTCTGTCATCAACAATAAAATGTAGACAACAAGAACATGGATACTTCTAGATAACAATGTAAGACATAATCCAGGCTAAAGGGTAGAGTGCTCGTATTCGTATAAGTGACCAGTTCAAGTCACGGAACAGTGCCGAGTGCTGTTGACTGTGGAATGAGACTTGTGTCACGTTCATAATTGCATAATGTATTATGCAGATTTTGCATAACAAGTTGCCACAGCAGGGTACAGAAATCTGGCGATGGTCGTCTTTGGCTTTTGCCTTTCATTGCATTTGCTCGCTGGGCATGCGAAGGGTGGCGGGTAGCAGTAGTGTCGCAGGGCAAACAGCTCGCTGGCAAAACAAAGGCCAAAAGTGTAAAAGAACTATGCTAATAGCTTGGCTGGGCTGCCAGAGCTGCCTCCCCGTTGAATAAATGGTCTGGCAATGGCCTGGTCCCTTCTGCATTGTTCTAGTCTTGCGCACATATTTATATACTTATGTATATATATATATATATATATATATATACATGTACATACGTATATCCATTTCTGGGTTCAACTTAATGGCTAACTTAAGACTTTCACACTGATAGCATAACAATTAGCTAAGATTTCTTATACATAGCTGCTGCTGCGTTACGGTTCACATTAAAGTCTTACGTTATTCGAGCTTTCCACTACAACGAGTTCTGGAATTCTGGTAATCAATGGGTACTGAGTATATAAGCTAATGTCACTACGTGACTACAGTCGAGACTTACACTTTAAAGTCTTTTACTGTTCAATATGTAGAGTTTGGCTTGAATATATGAATGTAGTAAACTGGTTAACGATGTGTAACGATTAATGAATGCTAGTTACATTCTACTTGGCAGTACTCATGCAGTTTTCAAAGCCTCGTTATCAAACACTCAAAGTACTGGTTTCGTTACGTAATGCACCTTAAGTAAGTTACGTAACTTGCTGTTTGTCGTTAAACTTCGGAGTGCTGACTTATTCAATTGGCATCGCACACACAACTCGTTGGTAACCATTAGAAAACTCTCGAAACTACCGTTGCACAATTCTCAGCGGCGATGTGGAGAAGTTAAGAGGCAATGCGTGACGAAGGAAGGGAGAGTGAGAGAGATGGTACACACTAAAAACAAAAACGTAAACGTGACAACAGCAAAAACAGATTCATGAAATTTGCATATTTTCAACGCTTCTGTGGTTAGTACCGGCACTGCTGCAGTGCACGACGCTCTTAGTGTCGTTTGCCAACACTGAATAAGCAAGAAGAAGCACCAGCAGCAGCTAGCAGTAGACAAAGACACAGGCAAAAAAGAAGAAAAAACCGCGGAAATATGCGACGACGAAGCCCTTTGCATATGCAAAGGCTGTGGCTAAAGCCGCCGCCCACGACGTGTCTTTGTATTATTAAGTACTTCTTCTATTATTATTATTATTTTTACTTTTTTATTTCGCCCTGATGTTTTGTGTGCCGGCAACAACCAGCGCGAACGTACGACAACGTCGACATCGTTGCCAAGATGCAAACTTTGTGTATACGTCGACGGTAGGCAGATTTTATTTTTTTGCTTTTGCTTTTGTTTTTGTGTGCATGCCCTAACCGAATGGCATCTTTGCTTCATAATGCACTGTGTCTGGCATTCAACGAAATTTATGGAAAAGATGATCTACATTGAAAGAGTTTTGTTTTTTTTTTATTATTAGTATAAACAACTTGATTTTATTTTGTTAACAAATTGAATTACTTGCTGTTCTGACCAGTAACTCTTCAACTAATATCAAAGCAAGAGTATAAATTCTTTGGCACTACTAAAAATAAAGTTTTCTTACTGCTTTTTGTTTATTCTCTTCCTTGTATTTAATTTTATTTTTTTTTGCAGTGAGGCTTTTGTTGCTGAGCAGCAGCCCAAAAGTGAACATACAAAAGACAAAGTAGCACAAATTTCCATTCAGTCAAAAGAGGAGAAGGAGTGGGACCCCCCCTCTGGGGGGTCTGGTCTGGTCTCTTGCGGAGAATCAGAGGATGGTGTTGTCGTGTCGCGTCTTAGAGACGATGTGCATGCCAGCAGGCAGTAAAGCAAAAGGCGCCAAAATGAAAGCCTTTTATGCCCAAGCGCCGCACGCTGCCGCACCCAGAAGCCCCGCAATCCGCACCCCCTTCCACAACTAAAATCGACTCGAGGAAATGCCAAGAACAAAAGAATCAACGCTTAACACAATTTTTTCCTTTTGTTTCTTGCGTTTTTCATTTTTCATTTCTTTTTGTACCCTGAACCCATGCAAAATGGGTGAAAAGGGTATAATGGTTTTGTGCAAATGTATGTAACAGACTGAAGGAAGCATCTCCGACTCCATAAAGGATATATGTTCTTGATCAGGAACAACAGGCGAGGCGATATAGCTATGTCCATCCACACGCGGATCTCAGAGACTATAAGAGCTAGAGACTTATAATTTAGAATTTAGGTTTTCGTATACCCGGCGCAGATCTAATTTAATCGATCGTTTAATCAATTTAATCGATAACTGCCACCGCCTCTCAAATATCAATGAATTTCGATTTCCAAGAGCAATAAATGCCACAATTTTAAAGGCAGAGGCGTCCAAGTAATACGTAATATGCATTTGCACATTACTGATCACTGCTCAAATTTCATTAAAACCGCATAAGAAAGACCCATATATGTACATATGTATATGCACGTATTTGTAGCCAGCCAGTTCGGACGATCTCCTCACATTTGGGTGCATGACATTTTGAAGAGAAATTTGCCAAAAAGACTTGAACATATTAATCAGCTGGGTTTAGGGTATATCGTAGTCGAGCTCACTCGACTACATCATTCTTACTTGTTTTTCTTCGTTTTTGACGGTTCAAGTGGATTGCGGCACACACCCACACATTACTGTGTAGGGGGCAAGGGGGAGGACGGAGGACTTACATATCCAAGTCTGCTAGGCTCGAGTAGGCTCCGACATCGTCTGCTTCACATGTAGGACAAGTCACCGTAGTCCTCCGCCCTAGTCCTGCGCTACTGCTGTTGTTGATAGAATTTATTTAGTTATGCACACCTTCATTTTAGGGCATTTTACGAACACATTCTCAAGTGTCCAAGTGTGTGTGTGTGTGTGTGTGTGTGTGAGTGAGTGTGTAGTTGTGTGTGCCACAAAGTTTTTGGTGTCACGGCGCTCCATGAAATGATTACAACGTGGCCGACATTAGTGGGCAGGTGGGCGTGGCACGACCTAAGCGGTTTATTGACATTTGCCAAGACAAATCGTGATTTTCATTATTATTATTGTTATTATTATTAATATTGAGTACTATTGATGCCGGTTTGATGACATTGCCAGAACGTTGACTAGCTTAGCGTGTTTCCCCTATGCACTGCATACTTATGGCATTTCGGTCCAAACATAAGTAAAGGTCCTAAATGCCATGACTTGACTAAATAGAAGCTTATAATAACAATCAGTAATTATCCCTTACAATCGTGAGCTTAAGCCAGTTCAGCAAATATATGCCTTGTACTGTGTTAGGGTTTGTTTGGCTGGTTATCATCGCTTAAATGGCTGCTTGTTGCTTGCTTCAACTATATACTTTGCATTTATTACTTTAGGACAATTTGCAGATATTTTCAAAGGAATGCTGAGTCGAAACACATTTTTAATAAATACTTTTAAGGATTTCCCAGAAGTACGAATCTATCATTAAATTCGAGAAAATTGTTAACTGGCATTTGTTAACAGAAATTCTTTTAACTTTCAGTTATGCAAAGTGCGTTACAATATAAGTCCAACGGAGGAATTGATTGCGAATTGCGCATTGGAATGCATGTGGGAACGTGTCCAAGAAACAATCGATGCAATGCGCTGAAATTGATACTGAGTTTTTGTCATGGGACGTGCTGAGGGAGACACGATTTCGAGTGTCTGCGCGGCATGCCACAAATTGGGGCGGAAATATTGCAAGGATGTGGCATCGCCAACAAATGTAATTAGTCAATTGCCGAGCGGCAACAATGAGCACTCAAAGACTCAATAAAAGCTGATCGTAGATTCAATAAGAGTGGGATGAGAGGAGCCAAATGTCGAGCTGAACCATATGCTCTGGGGTGTTAACAGGTTAGTCTGTGGCATTTGCGGCTGGCAACTGTTTACAAAAGCTGGGTACTCTAATCATCTCTATCATAGGTATCGTCTAATGTTTTGGTTAACCCTTTGCGTGACTAGAAAACCATAACTATAGTCCAATAGACATATCTATATAAACCTATATCTCAAATGTCATCTGTGCAATTGGTGCCATTTATGAATATATCCCTTAACTTCTAACCGAAAATTCATTTGGTGTCATACAAATGCCTCACAAAAAATTTGTTCGAATGGAAATTCAGGCAAATTGCATTCAAGATTTATAACATTTGCATATTTTTTGGGACCTTCACACAGTTTCTTTTGGAAACCAAATACAATCCAAGCCTTTTGCAATCAATCAGATGCATAACGGCAAAAACAATTACTGGGCACCGGCAACTTTTATCAAATTTGTCGAAAACTTTTGCGTCAACCCTCTGGGGTTTGCTTTTTGGGATCAACCTAAAATCAATTGCAAAATTGTGGTCGCATTCCATTTTTGGGAGTAGATGAATAAATAAACAGCCTGACAGGGCATGTTGTGAAGTTACAAGGCCCAAAGACAACAACCACGACAACGTGACCACGCCCCGCCTTCCGCTACGGTCCATTTGGTAGTAAGAGACACGCAGACACAAGATGTCCATTTGGTAGACCTGTTAGTGACATAAGCAATTTACATTTAAAATTTCCATAACTATTTAAAGAAATATCTTGAATTTTCAAGGATCTTCTAGTAATCTGCGAGAAATTGTTAAATCGTGTAAATTGCATCAGAAACAACATATAAATAATTATTGAACAACATGGCGACAACAGCAACAACAGCTGCCATTGGATTTCTGCTCACTAGTAAGAGATTCTGCATTTGCTTGGGCAATTTGGTCAACTGTGGATCAAAGAGGAGGTAGCTAGGGGAGCAAGGGGTTGACGAGTTGGGACAGGTTGGGATGGAATGCAATGACATTTTGTGGCACTTTAAATGCCCCCGCCGCAGATAGAAGTGTTGCCAGCGATAAGGCGTTGCTAGTAATAATCGTAAAAATAAGCGCGACAAAATGGAGTTGGCACGGTGGTTGTCAGGGGTTGTCGACATAATTGTCAGTTCTTCTCCACTTTTCAACCTCTCCTTGTCTGTGTCTTTCTTAATTTCCATTAGAATTATCGGTATCTTCTTGTGTCCCCTGTGGCAGTGAGTAAATACGCTATTTAGCTGAAAAGCGCAAACGCGTTTGGTATGCCTTGGGAAAACTTAACATTTGCATCGACATGCACTGAAATTCAGCTCTTATTTGTATGCTCTCTGTGTTTGTTTTTTAGTTTTAGTTCGATAGTTCATAAATACTGAAGATAGAAAATTCAAATTATTGTTGTTTAAAAAAGCCTCTGCTGGAAACTTAAAAAAAAGTCTAAAACTCACAAACTCAAAAATTTGTAGCACATTAGTCTGGCTTAGCAGACATCGCACAGGGTACTTTTGGCCAAGTATGGTGCCAGAATATGTGGTTAACCTCTCACTAGCATCAAACTTGATAAGAGTCATAAAACCTACGGACAGTTGCCGTTGAGGCAATAAAACAGTTAACCAATTTGTTTGGCACGTCCAACATGCCACATCAAAACGTCTGGCACAAGCAGACGTACAGAGAGTAAGAGCAACTGGAAACGATGGATATATGGAGTGAGAGAGAAAGAGAGAGATAGAGAGAGAGAGAGAGACAGTGTCAGATGCAGTCGAGCGCATCTATTATAAATATGCGCAGCTAGTGCCAATTTATGGCACAACTCAAAACCACTAAACTAAAATCAAAATGTTTATAAACGCAACTGAAACTTAAACCAAGAACCAGAGCGGCCCAGCCTCTGCACATGGATACATATAGAGAGGGGTAGATCGCGGTAGGTTGGGGAATGCACAACAACAATGGCAAAAAATTGCTATGCCGGAAATACGTGCTTAGCATGCAAACGCGCAAAGCAACAACTAAGTCAGACAGACAGACAGACAGTCAGGCAGACAAATAGACAAACAGACGGGCATATAGGCAGGCAGATAGGCTGCCAGAGGCTGTGCTCCATTGCTAACATACACGCACACACACACACACACACACATAGATAAACACAGCAGACAGCACACACACACACACACACAGACAGACACACACATAAACCGCCTAACAATGCCACTTCCGTTTTTGGCATGCGGTTTACCCCGCTCGGTTGCCGGCCTCATGGTTAGACATCAGTCTTTGGTCATTGTCGTTTGCTCTTCTTGTTGCTGCAGTTGTTGTCCTTGTTGCAGTTGTTGTTGTTGTTATTGTTGTTAGTGTTGTTTACGGTTTTCACACACACAGACACGCACACACACACACACCGTTTTGTAGGCAATATTTTCACAAGTTGTGCGCCTTCATTGTCTGGCATAATGTCAGCTTAACTTAGTTTAGCTCCAAACATATACTGCATATACCCTATAAGAAGTATGGAATGTAGCAGTCGGCAGCAGGTATATATATATATGTTAATTACAAATATGATTGTACAATTTGCAGCATGTTGAATTGCCGATGAATAAAACTGAACTAAACCTTATTATGCAGCTTAATTGTGTACAGGGTGCCATTTAGTTGAGCACGCTCTTACAGAAATTAGTTGTTGGTATTGTTGCTTGACTTGGGCGCCGACTGCATTCGTTTAGAAAGTGTTCACGTTGCTTTTGTTGTTGTTGTTGTTGTTTGTGTTTGACGTTGCTTGTTGGCTCGTCTCATAAATAAGCATATCTCTTGATGTCAAAATGAAATTATTTCAATTACATTAGTAACTGAGCCAAATGAAATGACAACAGCTGTTCACTGACCGCCTGCTTGCCGTCTGCCTGCCAAATAGACCTCAATCTCCTCCTCATCCTCATTGTTAGCTAAATTCTTAGCTGCAATCTTAGAAACATTTTGTTTGGCATTTGCGATACTTAACTTCAACACTTGAACATCTGTTTAACAGCTGCCGACTCTTTCTCTCTATTACTCTCTCTCTCTCTTGCTCTATCTCGCTTGTTTATTAGTCGCCTGAAAGTAAGCTATGAATTTTGTTCTGGCTGCACTTGAGCTTAACTAACTGCCTGAAGGCAAGACTTCTCAAGCATTTGCAGCAATGACTTTCTTGGTGCACATCTGCAAGATTTTACAAGATTGCAGTTTTCTAATTATTTTTTACTTATACATGTACAAAATTACCACTTGTGCGCAGCTATGAAAAGTTGAAATACAAATATTGACAGTCTTGTAATGTTATTTCTTAGAAAGTAAAGAGCAAATATAAACAAGCAAGGCAAAACTGAGAAAATTAAAAAAAACATAAAAATAAGGGTTATTTAATGGGAATTTTGATTTATTTTAAATTCAGTAAAATATTGTTGTGCCAACAATTTAAGTCGAGTATCTGCAGTTTAAACCTTTTGGCTATTTCGTGTTTTTAACCCTGCTCCACCTGTCAATAACTGTCTCGTTAAGAGCAAATGCCCTTAGAGTAAATCGCAGCTGAGCTCGGCACAAATGGCCAAGGCACAGGCGAAGCGAAATCTCGTGCTAACTAAATTCTCACACTTAGTGCCTGCAGCACTGCAGAACTCAATACTCTCTTGGTAGTGGAGCGCAGCAGGGTGCTGCAAGAGGAGGAGGAGTAGACGAAGGAGAGGGATGAGGAGGATTGGTGGCCTGGGATTGGGGTTATTGTATTGGGGTATATCGTCTATCAGCTGTGATGTGGCGCTGAAATGCTTTGGCAGCTTTGGCAACTGGCAAAAAGCTGCAACCCACTCAATTCTCGCCAGCTGCCAGCCCCGAAAGGAATTTATAGTCAGCCGAAAAGCCAAAACAAAATGCCAGCAAAAAATTGGGAAGAATGCAAGAGACGCT
Organism: Drosophila nr. perissopoda 5 BK-2023a; assembly: GCA_035044105.1. Taxonomy (NCBI): domain Eukaryota; kingdom Metazoa; phylum Arthropoda; class Insecta; order Diptera; family Drosophilidae; genus Drosophila; species Drosophila nr. perissopoda 5 BK-2023a. The sequence goes on along the minus strand of JAWNMK010000620.1, from coordinate 4,647,807 downwards.
ATTTACCGACTACCTAAATACCCTTTCAACATAGATGATACGTTTCTATCATACTGTTCGTGTATCATACCCACTAAAATACTCACAAACACACATGTGAAATTTTTACTATAGAAATTTATTATTCAAAAAAATTGTGTGCTCCATGAAATTTCGAGATATCTAGTTCAAAGTGAAAAAAAAAATAAATATACGCTTATGAAAACGCAACTTCATGTCCGTACTTTGATGGTGGGGCTTGGCCAGATTCACTTGGTACATATAAACTAATTAAGCGAACGTATACTCGTACTACCATAAAATTTACAGGGCAATAAAAAATTATTCGATGTGTGTGTGTGTGTGTGTGTGTGTCTTAAATTGAGTTTCGAGTTTTGGTTTTCATCGTTATACTCGCTTGTTTTTACGTACAAAATGCTGCGCAGTCGGATTCCAGTTTCAGTTCCATTTTCAGTTTTCAGTTTTCAGTTTTCATTGTTCAGTTGGCCATCTTCTTGTGCTGCTTCTGTTAACTCTCTGCGCGTATTTGTTTGAATTTTTTCGGCCTTTTAAATGCGTCATGGGAAAGACAAAATTTCGTTGACTGAGTCATTGTGGAACGAGGGAAAAGTATTTTCGCGTGCTTGTCAGTCCCTGTCACTCGACCAGTCAATTAGCCAACGCTTTTCAATTATAGCCAAATCGAACCAATTGACACAGTTATCGTCGGAGAACATTGGCCAAGACGAGTCTGGGGGATTGAGGGGGTGCAGTCGCTGGCCTTTCTGTCTAAAGCCGAAATTTACATTTTGGTCACCATCCCAAAAAGTAGGTCACAAATTGACAATCGGATATCTGCCCACCACCACCACCACCACCCCCCCTCCCCCCATTCTCAATCTCTAGGTAAAAAAAAATGGAATTAAAATAAGCTGAACAGCGGATTGGAGGGTTTGGTTTGCACGGTTAAAATAACATTTTGCCATTGCGATGATGCTACTTTCAGAAACTAAGTCACGGGAATTACACAATAAATGCCATAAGTTCATGCGATTTTAGAATGTCAATACTTCAATTAATATTAAATTGACAGTTTGGCAATTGATAAACCGTTTACCAAGTCAATGAAACAAACTAAATTTGCTTGCAAATGCGTGAAAATAAAGTCCACGCTTTGGTTCCCAAGTTGATTCTGTTTTATTGAACAGTTTTGATTCCGAATTACTTTTCTAAATTTGAATTCTTTCAAGATATTAACTAAAAGCCAAGCCGTAATTATTTAGTGTTAATAAAGACAATTCTTCTAAAGACTTCATTTATTGACTAAATTGAAATGAATTCAATTGACTTTTGCATATTTTAAGGCGCTGATGTAACCTAATTGTGGGCGCATTTAAATCAATTTAAATTGCAATTTAAATCCTTTAATCAAATGTAAATTAATTATAGTTGTCCAATACTCGCATCACTAACCAATTGGGGGCGTGGAAAAGGAGTGCTGCAGGCAGTAGGTGAGGTGTGGCTGGCAGTAATGTAAATGCATTCACCACAAAAACAAAAAAAAACTGAAGCTCTGATTTCTGCTAGCCAAGTAGATGTGCGTGTGTGTGTGTGTGTGTGTGTGTGTGTATGCACGCGTACAGCACTCGGATGTCAAACGGCAATGCGGCACCTTCTGCCTGGGCGCTTTTCGCCGCCTGTTTGTGTCATTTCGAGATGCTTTCCTTTTATTTTATTTCCTTATTATTTATGCGAAATTAATTAAAAATGATTTAATGTGTACGTTTTTGCATTGGTGTGCGCACATTGGGCGCATTAATGCGTGTTGCTTTACATTCGAACACGCAAAATGACGACATTTTTACGCTATTTCTCACGTGCCACTGAATTTGGCAGCTCTACTGAATTCACCTCGATGCGTTTAAGCCACACGTATCTGTGTAAAATGATACCCTAACGTCGACGTTACCTGCTTCGCCCAACCTCTTCCCAGATAATCGTATCGAACTATGTTTGCATAGCCAAAGCTGCACCCGAAGTTGAAGTAGAAGTAGAAGAAGTGGATACATAGCCAGGGCCAAAATGTAGAGCTCGAAAACTCCGAATCCTGTTTGCTCGCAGCAAAGTCGTTATGGTATTCAGAAAGTTTCTGGCACTAAGGAGCATTGCATTTAATGTGGCATTTGAATATCTATGCGAATTCCATTCTTCTTGGCTTTGTCCGTTAGTTGTTATTGGTGTTGTTGTTGTTGTTATTATTGTTGGATAGATCGTTTGCATAGGCAATGGAGAAGTTTGCAAGCGACAACGTTGGCCATTAAAACTTGGCACCGGTTCGTGTAATATGCTTATGATGTGCAATCGAAGCAGAACCATAACCACCTACCACACAATCGAATATCTAGCACACACACACACACACACACAGCCAAGCCTCTAAGTGTTAGCACGTGCCAACTGCCCGAAGACTTGTAGCCGAATTGCTGTAATTGAATTTAAATGCGAAAATCATTTAATACCTTTAATTAATGGCTGTATGTGTCTCGCACTGAGTTGCGAGCATTACTTGTGCTCTTAAATAAACAGATACCAAAAATGTATGTATGCCTAATAATCCATACCAATCCAAGGAAAATAATTATATTTGTACATTTGATCACAAAGAATATATGAAATTAGCAGATACAATTTGGTATTTATTTTCACAAGATTATTAATCAAAAATGGAACTTTGATATTAGTTATGTATAGATGTGTTGTAGTGGGAAGAGCAGAGAAAGTGTCCACAGGGTATGCGCTCAACTCCCGCATATCTGGTTTTGTTATACACACAGTGTGCCATTTTTTTTTTAAGTGTTGCTCGCGAAACCCAGCAGAAGCGAGCGAAACTGACTAAATTGAGTTTCCATATAAAAGAAACCACTGAATTTCAATTGAAAATCGATCACTCACTCGAAGTGTGTGTGTGTGTGTGTAAGTGTATATGTATTGTGGTTGCTTGGCTGCAGCTTCCGCTCGGCTCTTAAAAGTATGCTATGAACTATGCATGGCTTTAACTCCTCACTCCTCCCCCCGCCCCTTTACGACTGCAACACTTGTGTGGATATTAAGTCTTGTGTACATTTTTTGTTGTTTTTTTTTTTGGGGACTTATAAACAATGCATATTCATTGGACATGTGTGGCTTCGTGTGTGTGTTTTTGCCGATTTGTCTGTGTGTATAAAATGTATCTATGCAAGAAATTGTCATGCTTATTGGCTCGATATGCTCGAGTTTTGGTTTTTTGTGCAATGAATTTCTGCATATTTTAGTGCTGACTAAAAACAATTTCAAATGGAGTTATCGATGGCCGGAAGTAAGGACTTTCATTTTCGATTTCAGCAGGAAACAGCCATTGCAGGTGGCAAGGAAGCGCAACGGCTTACAATTTTAAAATTTATTTGTGCGCTTAAGCAAACCATTCAATTTCAATTTATGAGCAAAGCGAAAAGATCGACACAATTCCTAAAAATATGAAATATGCGAAAAATGATTAGTGTTAAGATTGAGTGATGTGAAAACAACCAACTACATTCAATGCTCGATGTTTACACAAATAGCAAAACATATGCCAGAGTGCCCGAAAAATTGTTTATTAAAGCCGCATTCAAATTAATTTATGTATTTATTTCATAATTGAATGTTACGAATTCGCAACTTAATGTACATTCACAATATTAAATATTAAATATTAATTTAATAATTGATTAATGGAATTATCAGTATATCGCAGCTCTCTGATTTCATGGGCATTTGCCCATTCGCAATTGTGCCGAATCTTCTACGGCACTGAACTGAATATTGAACGTTTTATGGTCAAATTACTTACATGAAGCGGGTAACAGCAACAAAAACAAACCCAAGAACAACAACTGCTTGGCTGAAGTTTATTGATGACCCACATGCGAACTGTGACTACATCTGGAAAATTCTTCATTACACAGGACAACTCAGACAAATGCACTGAGAATGGCAGATACAGAGGCAGATAGAGGTGAAATGGGTGGTTGGGGAGAGGTGTTTGCTAGAGTCAGTGGTTGTCACTCAATAATTCAATGGGTTCAGCTTCAGCTGGCACTTGTTCCTCGGATGCCACTCGACTATGAGACTCAACCTCAAATAGCCGAGGCACTCAAACTTTACTGATGCTTGTATAAATCTTTGCTTAACCTCGTCTGAACTTTGGATGGCACACACACTTGTGCTCACACACACTCACACATTCACACACACATAACAACACAGAGGGGACACTTTCCGAGCCAACACCTTTGCAGGTAAAATCAACTGTCATGCAGTTTTAAACAGTTTACGAGGCGTATGAGCGATATTTGCACAGGCATTGCTTTATTTTTCACACACACACACGCACATCTCCCCAGCAACATCGTTTGTGTGTGTGCGTATGTATGTATGTGTGTTCATCTGTCTGTTTGAGGGGGGGTTCTTACTTTATTTGCTAGCATTTCATTTTTTTGCAGCGAGTTTTTATCTCGGTAGTTAATTCAGCGTAACGTTTCAACGATTGATTCAACGCAGCTAAGTGAGTAGTGTGATTGTGGGAGAGTAGTGTGAAAGTGAGTGTATGAGTGTAAACGAGTGAGTGCTCAAGTGCGTGTGCGAATCACTGTTGAGCTGCTGTTGTTGTTGTTATTGTTAATTTAATTAAAAGGCAAAATGTAGACATATTACGCTATAAATACAAATGCAAACAGATGCAAACACCTCTAGCAAAATTGAGCTCTTGTTGGTTTGTGCTGCAGTAGTAGTCTAGAGCAGAGAGGAGGTTACACATGTATGTTTACCGTTGCTTATGGCATTGGGGTCGGATATTTTGCGACAATATCACCAACTTTTATGCGCTACAAAACGGGCAAACTTACAGGCATGAACCATTAGTACAACAAGTTGGGATACTTTAGCAAAAATGATTGACGATGAGATACCCTGTTGAAAATTAGATTAAATTAAGATTAAATTTTACTTAATTTACTTAAAAAACATATCATTAAAATTGTGAGATCTTCAAAGTCTTATAAGCTTGATAGATGGGTAGACCGTTTGCCTTATCGACTTAAATGTGCGTACATTTGTCCTGCAAAAATACCCACTTTGTTAATTGTCAGAATAACAGGGCACTACAAACAGAGAATAGGACAGACAGACAGTGCACAATGCGCAGTTAGTTAGTTGCATCCCCGGGGTAAGGTAGTTGTGCTTATCGACTAGTTTTATGTTGTTGGCATATTACTGCAGTTGGCGCTGCTGTTGCATATTGTGCGAGTGTGGAGCTCTCAGAATGACAACATGACAATCATTAGGGAGCCACAAAATGTGTAACGTCCTCAAGGATGCTGTAATTGCGATAATTACATGCCGAGTATTAAGTTGAACACAAATCGAGTGCACGAAATAGCCCGAGATAACAGTGTTTCGAAACGTATTGAAAATGCATAGAAGTGAAAGAGAAATTTCCTCTTTTAAAATAAGTATTTCGGCTGAAGTGTTTGGCACAATTTGCTATGCTAATTTCTAGCCGAAATAAAGTTATAGGAGTATAAAAAAGTATATCAAAGTCTGAAATAAAAAACTACAGGGGTATTTCCAAATTGTCCGCAATACCTAAGGCATTTGAGAAAATATTAACGACTCAAGTGCAACACTTATGTATTTCTATTATTTCACCATTACAGCATGGTTTTGTGAAATGTAGGTCTACATATGTAGGAATTTCCCTTCCCTTGTGATCAAATGGTTTCAGATTAAAATGCAAACTGATGTCGTTTATACAGACTTCAGTAAGGCCTTTGATTCTGTTAACCATTGTATCCGTCTTCACAAGCTAAACCTTATAGGTTGTCCTACTGACCTTTTAACCTGGATTTCGGAGTATCTGAGTAAGAGAACTCAAAATCATGGAATCAATTCAGAGTCCTTCATTTCTATCATTAAAAACTCAATTATATATGTCCTATCTCGGGAATAACTTTTTCGTATGCTCAGGTTGTGGGGCTTAACTAATTCTAAGTAATTATTTTTGGTCTGATTGGGTCTTTTTTGGGGTTTCCCCAACTCATGCAACAAATGTTGGACCATTTTGAATTGAAATACCCCAGAAATCTTATAAATATTTCTTATTTTATTTATAATTTTAATTTTATTTTAAATTTAATTTAATTAGTTGACAATAAATAAGTAAATAAGAAATAAAATAAAGTTGTTGATTAAATATCGTTTGCCACTTCTCAATATGTCGTCGATAACGGACAATCGATTTACGTATTTAATTTGAATTGCCCACAGGTAGAAAAAGAATAAAAGATGTAAATGATGTTTTCCATTAATTGTGATCTAAAATCTATCGATTTTATTGTTAATAACTCACGAAGTGACCATCATAAATTGTTAACCAATGTAGTGCCGATATCGAAAACTGGAAGCAGGAACGTATTTTGTTTGGAAGAATTAAATATATTGGCATATACGCCAGTTATGTATGCACAAGTCTACACAATTGAATACAACAACAATGCAGAATTTGTGTTCAGTTGCCGATAACAACAGCCACGTGGAATGCGATTCAGTTCAGTTAAGGCTGCACGATAGGTGGTTCTCTTTTTTCGTTTCGATTTCATAGTTGTTAATATTTATATTTACATTGCTCACTGGCCAGGCAGTGAAGCGTACAATCGCAAACCACACACACACAACACACACGCACATTCACACGTACCCGCAAACAACAAACAACAGCAACATTGAGCAGCTCGGCCAACATTTAAACATTTATCGGAGCTCTTAACTGGCCAGTTCTCGAGTTGCTATTGTTGTTGATATTGTTCGCATCGAATCGAATTGGCCTTCCAACCCCCACAACACCCCCCTCTATATTAGCATCTGCTCCCTCTCTCCATTTCCTTCCCTATGCGATTGCGTGTGCATCACCAAGTGCCGCACCAAAGTGGTAAATGGACATTTATTAGTCACCCTCTGGAAGCGTCTCTACAATTTCACATTTTATTTCACTAATTATTTAAATAGACCATTCGAATGCTCTGTAAAATGGCTAACGGCGAACGGGTATACCTGTAAGCATAAGCTGTTATTCTGAGTGCCTAATACACCCCATTTGTATTTCTTATTATGTTTTTCTTATTTGTGCTTGAATATATTTATTTAAGAAATAATTGAATAATTGCAACATATAGCAAAAATCGAAAAATCAGTTCAATTGTGAAATTTGCGTCCCTGCAAAGGATATCATAAATTTCCTGTCCTTTTGATCCATTTCTCAAAGTTACATTATTCTTTAAAATTCAGATGAGTTGGACGAAAAACAAATCAATCCATGACATTTTAGACAGGGTCTTCAGTATTCGGCACACACCAAAATATTTGTAACTATTTTGTGCTTGATTTTATTTATGACAGTTTTGTGCAGCGGTTTGCAATTTCGACGTTTGAAATTTAATCAGGCAGGCATGTGTGAGTGTGTGTGTGTGTGTGTGTTTCTGTTCCAGCTATTATATATTTATTTAGTCAAATATTTGCATTTGCACTTTAATTAGTTGCATTTATTTTTGTTTTCCATTTTTTTCTTCTTTAATTGCTGCATTTAGGCAAATATTTAACAATGGAATCGAAAAATGTTTGCAAATTTTCAATGAAAGGTGTGTTTCACTATTTGTGCTAATGAAGCTGTTCCTTGATGCCACATTTGGCTGTGTGTGGCAGAAACTATGTGCATACGTGTGCCAAAATTATAAATTGTGAAGACTGGTATGAAAAGCTTACGATGAAATGCAAACATTTTAAATGTCTATATCTTCCGAAGTTTTTTTAGTTAGAGCCGTCGAATATGATAGGTATATTACCGCCTTTAACAATCGATAAAAAATTGTATAGCCACGCCCACACTTGCGCCCATAATCACCAAATCCGATATTTCGGAAGTGTAAGTCGATAAAACTGCATATCTTCCACATTTTCAGGCTGGTAACCACCTTTAAATATCGACATATACAGCAACTTCTGCCCCAGGATCTGAAATGCGCATATCTTCCATAATTTGTAAGTTAGAGTGGAACATTACTAGGTACTCTTTTTTCTGCCACGACCACTCCCGGTTTTAAAGGTAAACTTAGACGATAGATTGGTAAAAATCTCCTTCACAGATCGATATTTCTTGGCTACATTCACCGTGTTCTGTAGTGCCTGTTATCCGATGCTATTACTTATGGTATCAGAGTATTTCGCAGTCGGTTACGCACGATTGCAACGTTCTCACTTGCATGTGAATACATTTGGAAAAAAGCTGAAAATAAAGACAAACCAGTTTCGATTTTGTTCAAAGACATTGATCGCTAATTTGTAATAATTAATTAAGCTGATCGTATTCAATAGTTGTAAAGATTTTTCTAATTTTGTTTTATCTTTGTGTTCTGCACTCATTCTGATTTATTGTATTACTTTTCCCATATTTACAAAAAAAGGTCAAAAATACCTCAAGTTCTTTCACATTGCTGTAAACTTTTACTTCGTCCCTTTCAATTTTGCTTTCTAATTACATTTTTATTTATATATTTATTGAATTCAGTCGCAATACTCTTCCTTCGGTTGCCTTTTTTATTGTCTCTCCTTACGCTCCTCCTCCTTGTGCAGCTTTTGTGGTTCAAATTGTATCTTTATTTTGTATGTTTATTTTGCTTTTCTGTTTGTTTTTACTCATGCCAAATAAATTGCATTCAGCTTAAGCTAACTGGTCAAATTTACTGGTATCAAGACCCCATGGGCATTCGAATTGCAGCTGTGCAAAAACTTCGAGTGCTCTTTTTTCAACTTTTTTTCTTCTCAATTGTGCTTCAGAGCATGCAATAACTACGACAATGTCGATGGCACCCAAACAAGGCTAAAACAAGCCACCACCCCTAAGTCCCAACCCCAACATATAGAACCTGCACCCAGTGGAACAAAATCGCCCTGCATTTTTTCTAATTCTAGTGTTCATTATTTAATTATCTAAAATTTAGGAAAAAAAAGTCGAATATCAACGACATTTTTTATATGTTAACTTACCGTCTTAGGCAATCAACAGCTAAACTCTAACAAATTTCTGACAATCAGAAAATATTTTTATAATATATTAAAAACAATGGTTTCCATTTCTACTTTTAAGAAATATTTTCTATTATTAAGAAATGTATTTTTGAAAATTAGAAAAATAGCCTTCCTTGTTAATTGTACTGAGTAACAGCTTTTAGTATTGGATTTGCCATATTGTATTGTATATAATATTTAATGATTTGTGATTACAGCGTCTTAGTTGATGTACCCGTTTGCACCGCTGCATTGCAGGATGTTTTATACGCTTAAATTCTTATTAAGTTGTATAGCGACAAGAAGAGAAGCAACATTGGCCTGATAGGGATGTCGGCAGGACATTAGTGAAGTGGATAAGACGATGAGGGGATGAGGGTTGCCTAACCCAAGCAATAATCTCCTAGGTATTGTTGGCTGCTGTTATTGTTGTTGGTCAACGGCCGTAATTTTCTGCGGAGCGAATAATACCAAAAATTGGAGGATGAGGAGAGGTAAATAAATAAAATAAAAGATGTCTGCAAGAAAAGAACAAGAGAAAGAGAGAGGATACCGTAGTGGACATATTTCTGCACCACTGACTGACCCCAAAATGAGGCAACAATGCAAAATTCAGTTGCAGCGCATCCTGCTTGGATCCACAATCAGTGACAGAGACCGAGACAGAGGCAAGGACATGACATATTTCTGCATTTGTCTGCTACTGTACCTTCGAATACCCTTTGCCTTTCCCACCCTTCCCACCCTCTATATTTGCTTCACTTAATCCGCTGCGGGCTGCTGTTTGTTATTGTTGTTTTTGGATCTCTTGCCGTTATTATTGCATTTGTTGTTTTTAATGCCATGGGCTTAAAAAGCTTTCGAGGCGCTTATCATTCACTCGCAGTCATAGTCGCAGTCGCAGCAATCGCAGCAATCGCAAACGCAGCTGACGTCGCCGTCAACGTCAACGTCAACGTCACAGTCAACTCTGCGTCGCTTGTTTTCGCATATGCAAAAAAAAAATGCAAAGTTTTTGCTGGTCTAAGCAAACCGCACTAAAAAAATATCCAACGCCAAACAATATTCCTTACCAGCAGGGAGTAGTTCAAAAACAACAACAACAGCAACAACATAAAGTCAAAGGTAGTGGCGTAAAATTGTTGCAACTATTTTGTGGCAAGTTCATACACGAAATGCTGCAAATTGGTTTGGTCTTGGTTTTGGTTTTAGTTTCTGAATTGGCTCTGAATTTTAAGGGCCTTCCACACCGAAATGCATATAAAAAAAAACATGTAGTTTATTTTGAAAGATAATAAGCCAAAAATTTTGAATGTGGAATCTACGAAAACTTGTTATTTGCTTCAATTGAGTTGGTTGCACTCCAAATCCTGAGGAATATTCAGTTTTGGGTGATGCTGAAGCACAACACGTCTTAAAACCGAATGTATCTCAAGGTTAACTCCAACTGTACAGCAGATGCATTCCAAAATATTTCAAGCAGCTTATCAACCAGTTAGCTTCTTGATGAACATTACTGGCCTGGTCGATATGGCTATGTCCGTCAGTCTGTCTCTTTCTATGCAAACTAATCTCACAGTTTTTATGCTATATTTTTGAAACTTGGGATATATCCATCTTTTTGCTGCAGGCGATTTATTTGTATGTCAGAGCCGGCGACTTATCAAGACATCCCAACCAAACTAATCAGCTAAAAAATTATCAACATGGCTACAACTTTTCATATAGGTAAGTTGATTTGAATTTATATTGAAATATAGATGTTGGCACTTTAACTCTGTTCAAAAGGGTATGCATTCTTTGGCGTTCCTTCTTGTTGGCAGCTTCTAAAAAAAGGGGGAAGAAAAATAAATTGAAACTTCGCGAAAACTTGGGTCAGAGTTCACATAATCCAGTCTAAGGCTCCTCACAATTATGAGGTAAAATCTGAAAATGAACGAGCTCGTTCTGGCGGCAGCTGATAAGCCGTCGTATCAAAGTACATGCATAGTGCATAGTTTATTAATATATCAGGCTTTAATCCTGTAATCTGGCAGTCGCCATCATCCAATGCTTAGCAAGCGTAAAACGGTTTTTAACGGAAACTTGTAAGCGCAACGCGCTAATTATTTTTCGCATGCCATGTAAAGGCGTTCCACTAATCCCAGCAATCCGCATGCATCCCGTCCCCCTGCGCTCGTCCTGTGAGTGCTCGGAAGATGACTCAGTCTGAGCGCATAACATTCCTGTGCGCGCTGTTCTGAGCCAGTTGCAAAGTTTTGATTATGGCAGGGAGGGGTAGGGGGCAGTGAAGACCTTGTGCGCCATAATGTACAACATTTCATTTTGGCTTAGCAGCGAGCGTTTCTTTTAATTTTCGCACAACAATTTCTGACTTGAGAGCAATTTTTACTTTAACAGCGGTGTTATAGAAATATTTCTAAAGTTAAAATCACATCTATTTGGAAGGAATGGTGATTTAATGCAGATCGAGAATATATACATAAATCTACAACCATGTAGGCATTACACATATCAAGATACCCTGTACTGTACACACAGATCCAAAAACGATGCATCGGCGTTGGCGTTGCTGCCATTTCCAGTTCCGTTTCCGCCCGCACGGGAAGCACTTTAGGCCTATCTACTTCTTGCTACTTGTATAGACACTCAGACTGCGTTGGCGTCTCACACACATCCACACACCCACTCCCACATTACTGCTGCTTTCGTTGTTGTTGTTTTCAAGTTGTTACCAGTTCGTTTTGGCTTGGCACTTATTGTGGTTAAGTTTAATGCCGCAATTTTCTTCCGCTTTGCGTGCTGCACGTATTGCCCTATCTAAATTCCCCCTCCACTTCACTCAACTCCTCTTCTGGGACCTTGTTGTTGTTGTTGTTGTTGTTCTGTGCGCTCTCAAGCGCTCTTGCACCTAATTCCATTTTCACTTTCTTTGATGATGCTCAATTTTTTGCATCATTAATCTTAAGCGATTTTCAGCTTTGACGCTGACACACACAGCTACTTAACTAGCTCAATCTTTCTCGCTTCGCACTGCTTTGCGTCGTGCCCCTCTCGATCTCCCTAATTTGCACTCTTCCCTTCCGTTTACACTATGTAGGCCATTGAAGCAATGGGAGTGTGTATTATGAAAAACGGGCATAGTTGTATAAACATTATTTATACGCAATATTGAACACTAAAAAACAGTTTGAAGAATATCGAATAATTTAACACTTTTCGCATCATAAATACATATGAGGGCAAGTTTCTAGCACTGTGCATAACATAACATCGAGTTTTGGCATTAGCGTCACTTCTGAATTCATTGTGTTAATATTATTTCAAAACTGCATATGCATATGTACATACGTATGTACATATATGTTTGGCATGTTGGTGGCAACCCTAACAATTTCACGCTCGATTTGCCGCTTAGTTTTGTCAGCTTACAGCGCCCTGTCGCTGACTTTTCATAGTTTGCACACAGCAAAACAATTTTCAATTTTTCGAACGGAAAAGAAGCTAAGCTAACTGTCCGAGCCAAACGGAACTGAAGCAAACGAAACAAAACAAAACAAAGCAAAAGAAAACAGAGCAAAAACGATACACAGTGCAAATCCATACGAAACGAAACGAAACGAAAAGTAAGCGGAATGAGTCTCTCTGGCTGGACTGGGTGGTTGCGCCAGCGTTTTGTAGATTTTAAGAGCAATAAATTTTAAGTGTCAATATATAAAAACCGCATATGTGCGGCCAGCGGCGGCAACGAGTCGAAATTCATAAATTTTGCCATGGGACGAAATGGTAAAATAAATTCCATGCAGTAGCTTTCGCTGTGACTCACACACACACACCACACACACACACACACACACACCACACACACACACACTCATACATGCAATATACAATATACAGTATACATATATGAATGGAGTTTTGCTTTATAGTTTTTGACTGTGTTTTCGTATGTGTGTCTGAGTGTGTGTGTGTGTTGGTTTCGCTGCCCATGTCCGTTGCATTTGGCCGAAGGGCATTTGGCTGTGGAAATGCCATAGCTACAGCTACAGCTACAGCTATTGCTATGCGGCCACATAACGCTCTGGAGTCTGTGTGGATTTTATTTTATTGCAAACGTAAAGTGAAACAAGTAAAAATGCCCTAAAAATATGATTGTACTTGACACGCAGATACCCTGTAAGTAGCAGCGAACATTTGCATGGAGCTAAGACCAATTTATATCCTATATTAATCCTAATAGTTTATTGAACAAGATAGATCTAAAAATACACAAAATATATGCTTTGTGTTCGTGTGGAGAAAATTTGATTGAAAACTAGCTAAAACACAGAGTATAAGTGTATTTAGCTAAACTACTTTCTGCAAGAAGATACTTTATTGCTCTCAAGCTGATCGGTTAAAAAAATTGTAAAAACGTGTAGTAAATATCGATACTTGTCAACTTTTAAGGGCTTTCTATTGAGTTTTGCTTATTTATCACAAGTATTAAACTTGTGGCCTTGCCTGGCACTTATTGGCAACAGGGTACTGTGAAAACAAGAACAGCAGCTAAGCGGTTAAACAAAGAGATAAAAAAAGAGAGAGCTGACATTTTCTGAAATAAAACGGACGACAATAGCCATAAGAAGAGTCAGAACAAAAAGAAGTCAACGCATGCAGTTCACTTTACGGATGCGAAGGAACTGAAAGCCACTTGCAGAGCACTTCTTGCACTGGCCAGCTGCACAAGTGGCTAGGTAGTGTGCTGGCTACAGACAACCGGCAATCATAGAAGTCAGTCCGACTGTCAAGTATTGGCCAAATATCGTTTACAACTTCAATCTTTTTGTCTGTGCAAAAACATTTTTGTAAGCCACGCGAACTGCGTGAAGCCCCACAAAAAGGGGGGAAAAAAAACAAAAAACAAAAAACGCAATCCGCCATCGACAATCGTCGATTGAATCAAACCGAAGCCATTTTTTTAACAAAGTGGTTTATGGAATCTGTTGTCTATTTGAAAGTGGCTACAGCTGTCTGTGGGTGGGTTTGTTGGTGGTGACAGCGAGTCTACAGCTGAAATAGTTGGTTTCCGCTATTTAAAAGATATTTTCAATTTGACATTGGAACATTGAAAACCTTTTCGGCTGGCCCACTGCAAAATCTTTGAATGAATGCAATTGCTATTTTTGCGGATCTCACCCCATGTGTTGCCCAGAAAGGACAAAACATACTCATATTAATTGATTTTTGACTTGAAATTAAATAAACATAAACATTAACATAATAAATGTTAGTTTATCATTTAAATAACACTCGGCAGATATTAACTGGATGCAATTTACTAACATTTAAACGACGCATCTTTTAGCATATTTAACGACTTTTGCTTAATTTTTGCAAAGTGTGTGGCGCCTGTCTGTGCGCTGTCTTCATTAATATAAATTCCCAGCGACTTGCAACATTTTGTAACATTTTTGTGGATTTTCACAAACTTTTGCAAATTAATTGGTTTTTGGCTTGGACTCTGGCTTTGGCTTTGGCAGCTACACATAAGATGGCCAACAAGAAAATTGGCTCTAATTAAATATAACTTAAAATCTATCAAAAACAAATTAATCACTAAGCACCGCAAATTGGGGACCGAAAAAAATAAGAAACAAAAAACAAAAAGAAAACGGGGCAGGCAAAACGAAAGTCAAGATTTTCATTTATTCTTTAGCTGATTTCATTTGGCTAATCAGCTTATTGAACTTGAGGTCGTTGCGATGAGGAGAGCAGCTGCGGGAAATGAAAGGAAAGCGAAAAGAAAAATGAAGTTGACGTAAAGTGAAGTTGTCATTGGGATCGAGGTCTTCAAGTAGACGCAGCTGCAAACTCTCAATCCCAAATTCAATTTATCGAGATGATGGCGAAAAACTAAATTGTTGCAAGCTGCAGCAATGTCGCCACACTAATTAATTATGCAAGAAGTTTATTAACTCCGAAACATAGATGGCGAGAAAAGTGCCTGTAACTCAACCAAGACATCCATCAGTAATTTCAAAAACTGAGTCAATCAGTCAACAATCGAATAAATCAAATTTAAAACAAAATCTAAAAAGTGTCTGTATTAAACAATGAGTAAGTTTATTTTGAAGCTATTTTTATTATTTTTATATTTGCTTTCATTAAAGCTCTACTCAATCGAATTCAATCAAAGAGATGTATCCAGTTGTTTCAATTTACTTGAAGCATAGCTAAGTGCAATAAGTTGCAAGTTGCTAAACACTTCAATCACCTTCAATCGATACAAAATGTATTTCAATTAGTTACTGAAATATTTATGAGCACTTACCTGAGATGGTTGTGTGGATAGCAAGTCGACGCGTTGCTCCGGTATTGCTTGTGCTGCTGTCGGCAACACTAGTTGCTGCTGCTGTTGCTGGAACTGCTGTTGATAATGCTGCTGCTGTTGGTATTCATATTGCTGTTGCATTTGATATTGCAACTGCTGATATTTTAGTTGCTGCTGCTGTTGCTGCTGCTGCTGCTGCCCCTGCACCAACAGCACCAGCTGAAATTGAGAACAACAGCAAAAGGCGATTGCCAGGCATTGAACTATGCTAGCAAGTCGGCATCTTCTGGTTGTCCTTTCTCTTGTTTTTGTTGCTAGTGTAGTTGCTGCTGTTGCTGCTGTTGCTGTTGCTCTTCTTGTTGCCGACAACAACGACATTTTGCCGCCGTACATGTACGTTTTTACTAACTGTCAAACTATGCAACAATTTGGTTGGATACAAGTTGCTGTCGCTTTCTGATGTGCTTGTTGCTGCCTTTTGTGTCTCTTTTATTATTCTTGGCCGTTTCGCTTCAGTTCAAATGCAACTTTTCCCGCAAATTGTCTGACACTGCAAGTAAAAAAGTCTAAAAAAAACAGCAGCAAAAGTCAATACAAGTTGAATATGCAACTAAAGTTGTTGTCAATTCCAGGTGGATTGCACAAAAATTATATATGCTCATATATAAAACATACAATCATTTCTTTGAGATAAGGGATCTGTTAAATACATATATGGTTTGCAAATAAAAGGGTTTCTTGATAATGGGACGTTAACAGAAAAGAGCTTTGAAAAGAATCAAATACATTGTGGGCTTTGCCAGAGGAAAGACATAATTTTGCAATTGATTATATATATATATATTATATATATATATTATAGTAATGTGAGCTGAACTTTTTGTTTATTAACTTGTATACTTGTGGTGAAGTTTGTAACGTATTGAAGGATATCGGAAAATAACAAATATATATATTTGATCATCATTGCTAGCCGAGTCGATATAGTCGATATGTGCATGTGTCCGATTGTCCTTCTGTCAAAAGAGCAAAGCTCCATCTTAATGAAGTAAGGTATGTACACGATTTTTTTTCTGATATATAATGACGGAGCCGACTAGATCAGATCAATCGGTTGAAAGACTTTCTCTCGTATTAAAAAAAATTAGTTTTTCACAAATATATCCAGATCTCTGTCACAAAATATGCGTGCTATTATTTTCCACACATTTGGCTAACTAATCATCATCGTCATAAAATAATTATAGAAGTAAACCTGCCACCTTTTCGAATACAATAGAAATATTCAGTTACCAGCCAAACATTAAATAGGAAACATATGCATAAAATGTATTTAAGTCGTTCAAGAACATAATAATATTTCAAGCTTATGACTAAAATTTAGAGGGTGTAATATATTAGGCATGCTTGAGATAATTGTTCTTTTTTGTTAGTATTTAATATAAATAAAGCCAAAATTATGGAAAGATGACATTAATTTTGACTAACGTGGCAGCTCGAGTGAACCCACACTCACAGGAAATCAGAGCTACAGCCAACATATTACAAATATATATATATATGTTTGTATATATATATATATAAGAGGATGATCTGTTTGCTGCTTTCCATAAATTTCATCAACATTCTGCACTGTCGATTCCCCAAACCCACCCCAAAGTAGCACATGCTGCACGCACTTAAGAGATTTTTTTTAATGATAGGTGGCTTAACTGCTGGAGTCCTGAACAATTCGTGAATTGTAATGTTTTATTTACGGAATTATGGCGCAATTAAAGCGGCAATTCAGAAGACGTACAAATGGCAGCAATTAAGAGCCAAGGGGGAGAGAAGCGTAAAGCGAAACACAAGTAATGGAAAATCGTTGTGAAAAATAACGAGTAACAGTTGGAAGATTTTCCCCCGCAAATCTGAGATGAAAATATCAAAAAAAAATAAAAAAAAATATATATGTATATGTATATGCATGCATATTAACTTGTACATAATTTTATTAAATAGATGCACAAGAAAATGAGCAACAAAGGAAAAATCAGGAAAACATTTTCACTTGCAATCAAAAGCAGTCGGTAAAAATCAATTTCACTTTTCAATTAAATGCAACGTGGAAAATCCAAAGCCAAAACGAAGGCAAGAGCAAAAGCAAAATCCAAAAGCAACAAAATCTCAAAACACAAAACTGACCAAAGATGATAAATTCCATGATGATGCTCGTAATGATGATAATAATGACATGATGTTTGCTTTTTTGTTGCTGCTAATGAGCGCCTAACAGCAATGAGAGCAAGCTGTTGCGGGTAAGTCGGGCCAAGTTAGGAGGAGCTCTTTTCGGGGTGGTGTGGTGCACAGCAGCAGCGAAATGAAAATAATGCAATAAAAACGTCAGCAGAAATTGTGCTTTTGATGTTGTCTGTGCGGCACAGACGCTAACGCAGCGAGTCACTGGAACGTGCAACACGCGGCGCAAATGCGCTGGTAGAGGCACCGCGGCCGAAGCAAGGCAGTTCGAATTTTCGTTGCAGCAGTGCGCTGCAATTATAAAAGCTGCCAGCAACAAAATATAAAAAATTGTTTGCAATTGCAGCGCATCCAAAGCGCATTACAACAGCAACAAAATCACAACATTTTACTTGCGATCATTTCAAAGCAACTCTTCGCGCTGTTGGACGATGGAAGGCAGTGGCAAAGTGCCCGTGTTTAGAGTAAACGACTAGCTGATACCCTCTATTCGATATGTAAATGTAAACATAATATGAATGAACTGAAAAAAATAAATGATAATTAAGCTATATTCCATGAAATGCAGCAGGAGTTTGCGCAGCACGGGAAAGCTTCAGATAATAATAGACATCCGGACAGGAGATGGCAGGATGCACCAGCACCTACACAAGCTAAGAATTGTGGAGGATGTTGCCTTGAAGATGAGGAGATTTCAGAATACATTCAGACTCTATAAGAGACTCGCTCAGCTAGGGACTTCCATCCTAAATACCAATATCTATATACCAATATCCAGAACTTGAACACATTTACAAAAGAGAGGCACATTAGACGCAGTGCACAGTCTATACAGCAATGATTATAAAGTGAATAAAAATTGACAATTTTAGCCGTATTTATCCTCAAGCATATTTTGATAAATACTTTAAAAAACCTACCCTTGAAAGTCCCATGCCGACATTTCTACGATATAGTAAAAATCACGAAATTAAATACCCTTTCTATAATGCATTGAGAGAACATATGTAAGAACATACAAGGCATATTTCAAAATATGGAATATGTCACCCTGATTTCAATCAATATTGAAAATAATATGAATGTTATTTCAGAAAATCCAAACACGAACATATACATTCGAAATGCCGTGCGTTCATAATTGTTGAACAATTTGGAGCAGAGCTGCCAGCAAATATTTTGCAATTTTTGAACTGTGTTAAGGATTCGCGGGTTGAGGGTGCTGCAGCTCTTGGTTGGTGGCAATGATAGCGTGAATGATACTTTTGTATAAACAGCCACACATACACACCCACTCACATGCATACACGTAATCTCACACATCGGTTTTGGGATCGTTTGCATAAGTGGGGAGCCTGTTTCCGGCAAGCGCTGCGTATACGCAATATGCAATATAAATACAGAAAAAAAATGAAAAAAAATGAAAAAATAAAAAAAAATACGAAACACAAGCCCATATATATATATGTATTTATATATATATATATATATGTACTTATGTAAATGAAGACTGTAAAGTTTATGGGCACTCAATGGCCTTTCAGCGTTCAACGGCTTGGCGGAGGAGGGGGAGGGAAGGGCGACAAGTGCGAGGTAAAAAGTGTGAGATCGAGCATCAGGAATCTGGACATCAGCCATGAGGTATACGGTATGTAAAGTATGAGATATATAAACATAGTCCAGAGGCAAAAGTATCAGAATACGATGGCAATCAGCGCATTTCATTGCATTCATGTGGGACTCATAATGTATGGCTCGTATAGTCATAAATTTGTTGAGCTCAGACTTAACTCTGTGCAACTAAGTGACAGCTCAGAGCGTGAGAGAGAGAGTTTAAATTAAAAGTTTGAATGGGCAAAAAACCAGAGAGTAATGAGGACATTTTGGTTATGAATGAATGAATTGAATTTAAAAATTTGCATACTAAGAATTTAAGGAATGGAATCCGAATCACAAGACAAGAAGTAAAATTTATATTAAAATTCCTTTTCATTTCTGATTGTAAAAAATGATGTACATACTCTTATAGCTGATTATCATATTAAAGTTTAGCTCGGCTGTACTTTAAGTTACTTTGCGGAATCAAGAACAATTTTCATTTACATTTTTCGTTACCCAATCCACTTTTTTATTACCGTACTTTTGTATTTCATTCTCAAACTTTTTGGCAGCAGTTTATGGCCGAGCTCATAAAATTGATAAACAATAACGAGATGTCGGAGTCCGAGTGGCATCCGGTTACATTTATAACCCTACCACTCGCCAGTCTTGTAAGCGTATTACGTAATATATATATACATATATATATATATGTATATATATATATATATACATATATATAATGTACATCGGTCCATGTGTATATGTGGAAATGTCGCTTTATAATGCATTTTAACGGCCCATTGGACCCGACTGGCAAAACATCTTCACATTTTACGTCCAGGCCAAACATTTTAGTTTCATATGTATATTTATTTATATGTGTACCATCTGTATATATCGCATCCACCTGCAACTTGCGGCCACAAAAATGAGCGAAAAATTGCAAGCGGAGTGTAAAATTTATGATAAAAACGTGCGACGCTGATAAGAATGTCGGTTGTGGTTTGGCATGGTCTGAGAATTTCATAGAATGGGAATGGGAATGGGGCAGCGCATAAAAATTGGAGAGAAAGCAGTAGCAAGTGCATGACTTGGTCAGACGTCGAGTGGTGGGGCAAGGTATGTGGGCGTTGCATCTTGTTGCTCGTTAGGCTAATAGCGAGCACTTGGGGCGCTCTTAAGGGCTAGCGAGCTGGTGCATGCAGATTTACGGCGATGATAGAGACCCGAAATTGCATTGCATGGCAAAACGTGTTGATGGGCATACAGAGGAAACAAGTTAAGGTGTCTTATAGATGTACAAATGATCGCCCTTGTGATTCCCTTCCTAACTATATATGCATATATCATTTATATATTTACATATTTAATTAAGTATGGTATAAAAAAAGTGCAGAAAACGAAAACATTCAGAAATGGTATTCTTACGAATCGCCATCATATTTCGTGTGGATAATTCTTTTCATCGATGTACCTGAGAAATATTGTGGCATAATAGAGATCAATCAGAAATTATTTATTACCTTATTGCTTTGTAAAACCCTATCTCTTTAAGGTCCCTCGACAGTCCTTGATTGGGAGGCTACCTACCAGAAGGTATGCAAAAAACCAAAACGAGATTGAACTGGTTGAAAAGCGCAGGTGGTAATTGGCCTCGTCAAATCGACCCCGCGGGCAGTGCAATCATCAAGCGAATGCATCGCCTCTCAACTTCAATTGGCCTTTTTTGTTGTTCTTGGTCAGACGCCTGTTTGTGCCTAGAGGCATGTGTATTGGTGTTTTGATTAAAAGCGTTGGAGCCTTTGAAGTGCGGTAGAATTTCAGCATCTAATTTGATTTGCATCGAGTGCCACATTCAATCACATGCCAATTGAGGCTGGTCAATTCAAATGAGCTTTTGGCCAGGCTAATCAAACGAATTGAATGCGTAACTCATTGAAGACCTCTTGATGTTTCGAGGACACACGCAAGTCTCACAGCCACTTAATGATCACTTGTAACCAATTAACCTTTTGGTTAATCCCCAAGGGATGGAAGCCGACAGCTGGCCAAGTTGAATGTTAAATACAAAGCGCATCTATTTCAATATTTGACAATCGAGGCCAACGAGCTCTAGAGTCCAGAGCGTATAATTCCCAAAACTAATCAGCACAAAAAACGTGGCGAACCCAACGACATGTGCAAAATGAATCAAACTCACACACACACACAGACACACCATCTTACATATATACACACATACATATATACACATGCAGATGGATATATATAAAATCATATGGCATACCACATGAGGCCGCTTGTCAGTTGGATATAGGGTAACAGTTACAGTTATAGTTACAGTTATAGTTACACTTACAGTTACAGTTACCGTAGCTGTTCCAATTGCAGCGCTGAGTAGCCGCTGCCTGCTCGGGCACCGAGCTATAACACGCATATTCAATGGCAACGCTGCTTTTGTACACTTGTCTCCTAAGCGCAGCGCTCCGAGCCGAAGTGATGCATAAAAACCATTAATCAAATGTCTGCGCGCATACCCCAAGCGGCCAGTCTCTACATAAATTGGCCAGTCCGCTTGGCGTTGGCATGTGTGTGTGTGTGTGTGTGTGTGTGTGTTGGTGTTCGTGCGGGACACGTGCAGGAAACGGAAGTGTTACACTAAGCCACTTTATCTGTAGCGTTTGTCAACTGTCAACTGAGCTGTGCAGTAAGTAGCAGCCATCTATTATAAACTTGAAGTAGAAGATGCTCGTTCAGTCTCTAAATATTTTTCAAATTTCCATAGTAACATAGCAACATCAAAAACATGGACTGACAAGATCAACTTTCGAAGATACGTTAAACTCCAGGTTCTGAAACGTTTACATTTTTTATATTCTCCAATTTTAAAAAAGCCTTATTAGTACGACTATTGCAGGCGGAAAACGGGTGAAGAACTCAGTTAGGGTATTATTTGGTATTTTTAGCATAGGTGATCACCTGAGTGTACTCCAGGCAGACAATGCCAGGTAGTATGAGTGCGTATCTCATATATATGTATATTTGATGCCCCAAGTTTGCGCTAAATTTTGTTCTAACTTATTTATAGTGCAAATCAGTGGAATTGCGGCAAATAGAAAATTACAGACGCACATTTATCAATATTTACGTACCAAGTTTAAGTGAGTTTGGGTGTGTGCTAAGTACAGCTGTTGGCCAGCTATTAACTTTTGGCCACCTTCTGTTAACCAGTCGGTTTTTAACGCAATTGGTGCTTTGGGCCATTCGCAAAGCAAAAACTTTTTGTATAGTTTTTGCCCGGCTTGTGCTCGTCGTCGACACGTGTTCGACACACACACACTAATAGATGCAAATACATACATTAGGTACATAAACACACACACACACACACACAAACATATGCTCGTACAAAAACTTCAAATATATTCACAGAGAGAGAGAGAGAGAGATGGTCACAACTTTATTGGGAACACGTGTTTGCGCATTTAGTTGTCGGCTGATGATGATGAAGATTTGCGGGGAATCGGCTGGGGGTGCACACATTGCCCAAGTCAAATTGATGAGGTGTCAGGAAAAAGGAATGAACAAAAACAACAACAAGAAGATGTGCAAGAGTTAGGCTCTGCGTAAACCTGGAGAACATCAAAAGCCTGACAGTCGTGGCAATCTGTTTTGTTGCTGCCGTGGCTTAAGGTGCATAGCCAGGTAGCTGTGCTGTCCTCCCCGTACACCCTCCGTTATCCAACTACCAATTCCTTCAGTTTTGACAGTTAACTAGAGTTGCCTAAGCTAATGCTTTGCTTGTGCCAAGCAAAGGGAACCCCACAATAAAATTGGACGGCACTATATACACTCCGCGAAATTCGATTAGAGGATTAGTATACATATATATATATATATATATACACATACATAGTAGTATATATATGTAGTACATTCAACGATCAACGCCAGAAAGTCCTTCACTTTTATGTGCTTGAATATTATAAACAAAACACATTTCTGATATTTATTGGGTATTTCGGGCTAATCTGAATGTAAGATGGGAAGGGAATATGGGTTCAAAGTAATACAGATAATCACATCCAAATGTGATCGATAAGTGAACTGTTATCAGACTAATCGATTGAACTACACAAGTTTATTTAAAAGCCCAACTAAGTTGTGCTAGTGTCAGCTTTAACTGTCTGCAAAATTCATTTACCATTGATTCAGAATTGCAACAACAATTTATGAATTGCAGTTTTTGTATTTTGATTTAATTATGAGCAAAAATTATATTAAAACCAACAAAAAAAATGCATACAACTGAGTATAAGCTCTTCACGCATGGTTGATTTGTGTATTTGTTTATTTATTTCTGAATTTACGTATTTATTTATGCATTTTTGTTTAGTTTTTTTTCTTCTCTGTATTATCAACTACCGCGCGATAATTAAAAGGCATTTTGAATGCATCGCTGACTCGGTTGGCATGTGGTTGCTTTATGCTGATAGACGATATAAACTGTGGGCAGGTTGCCGCATTTGTGAGTAGTGAGTATTTTTGCAGCAAGACTTTCGATAGACTATTGGGTGCAATTGAATTATTTATTTACCTACAGCTGTGCTCCCATTTTCACTTACATTTTAGATTTTCAGAATTTTCAATGAAATTGCGCCTTTTATTTAAATTCCGATTATATTCGCCAATTTCCGTTATCTATCCATCCATGTTACAAATCCTAAGCCAGAAACATATTCTTAGATATAGTTTGATTATTACGGTTTGAATGGCATTAAGTCTTCTTGCTTCTCATACTCATTCTTATTTTGAAAGACGCATTCCAAATTGGTTAGTGTAGATCTTAGTTTCAGAGTTTACGGTAAATGTTCTTTAATTTCCTTGTCTCTGAATGTTGCAGCAAAGTGTCAAACGTGTCAAATAAATCACACAAATTGACCATTAATTATGAATGAAGTTGAAAAAGCTTTCGACTAAATACAAATGCAATTATTTGCATACTTTAAACTTTTAATTGTATTATATTAAAACAATAGTCAAATTAAACATATCGCACATCAAACTGTCAAACCTTTGACAGCAACCAATACTCGACATGAGGTCGACACTCAAATTGAAATAAATATGAATAAATATTTTTATTCATATATTGGTATTGTATTCGTTTGTGAAGTGTGTGTGTTTATTTGCTAAAACATAAATCTCGAGTTTTTACAATTTGGCATGTCAATTGCACATCGAACAGGAAATGCATTTCCAAAATTTTTCATTAGCTACTTCTCCACAGAATTTATTGTGCAAAACCACACCTCGCCTTACTGTCTGTGTGTGTGTGTATTTTTGTGGCATTCGAATAAAATGAAATGAGAATTGAATTAAATGAAGTTTTGGTTATTGGGTAAAGGACAAAAACCATAACGAAATAAAATTGCAATCGAAATAGCAATTGTTAATGAAAATACCAAGCACAACAATTTGTTTAATTAAATAACAATTGTTCAAAGCACTCGATAGACATCCAACAAATACAAAACAAACCAAACACATAACTGGCAGACGTGATCTCATTTACAAAATCGCCGAATCGCCATCATGTTAAATCAAATTTAAGCTTATCGATATATATGCTTAGGAATATACCTGTATAAGACTTTATACTTTCAATGGAAACTTGAAATAGTAATCATCACCATCTTTTAAGACCCTTTTTCTTATGAATAGTATTTTTGCCATACCAATATACAGATATCTGTGTCTATTACAATCTGGATGGAAACGAAAATTATAATCCATAATTTTGGGTTACATAAGAGATCTTTGATTGTATTTAAATATATGATTGCAAAAAATATGTTTTATAGCAGACATACGAGTCTTGTTTGACAGTCAGACATGTACAGGAATACGACTATATCGACTTTGGTCATGTTGAAAATAATTGCATGAAAATGTCAATATTTTCTAATTGGTTTGAAAACTGGCAAAGCATTTTTATGGTGAAAATGAGTAAAACGAAAGAAAGGAAAAGCGGTAGATGTGTGCATGCAGTGTGTGAAGCAAACAAGAAATTTCACTTACCCATTCGCCACGACCAATTAACACACAAAATCGTTGCAAAAAATTTGACGTCAAACACTGCGTATGCGTGATGTCAATTGATGTTCAATGTTGCCATTAAATGCGATTGTTGTTATTATTATTGTTGTTGTTTCCAATGTTAGTTTTATTGTTGTTGTTGTTGTTGTTGCTGAGCATTGATCAACAATTCGTACAAAATAGCAATAAATCGCAAAGTTTCAAGCTGTTATTTGCGATTTGTGATGACACAAATAAAGTCATTGCACATGCAATTTTTATTTGCAGCGTGGCAAAATTGTCGTTCACATTTCTATAATTTCACTCTTATTTTACGGTCGCATCCCCTGATGCTCAATTTCGGCTCATTTGCCATGCAATGAAATGAGCATTGGACATTTCATATGCGCATCATTTTTCTTACTTTCTTCTGTCGTTTGTTTGTTTGTTTGTTTGTTTGTTTGTTGTTCGTGTGGATGTTGTTATTGCTTGGGAGCCAAAATGGAAATCAAATTAAAATTAACAACAATGTCCAAATCGCCATCTAAATAAAATATGAAACATTAAAAAGAAAAATGCTGAGGCAAAAGGTAAACAAAATCCCCAAACATTTTGTGAACGAACGACTAGCAGATACCATGCTAATGATTCCAAATGAATGCATATATCAATTTGAAACTTGCACATCTATTTGAGGTTTTACGCATAATATATATGGCTTATTAATTGAGTTTGTAATTAAATTCGATCCAAGTTGTTGAGTCAAATTACCAGCTCCTTACCAAACTTTCACTGCCAATAAGCCATAAGATGTATGCAGGCAATGGTAATATAAATGGACTTTACGAAGCAACTTTTGACAGTTTTTGCAGGGCAAGATAAAAACAAGAGCAACAACAACAAGCCGGCGAGCAAATAAGCAAACGCGACAAAGCAGACAACTAATGCTGACAATCGCAAATGCTGCGGAACATTTTCATTTTTTCCTGGATTCTTACACTAACACTTGCACACACACACACACACACACACATCCAAATAAACACACACACGCAAAGAGCCGCAGCCTGTGGGACACGAAAAATTGTAAGGACTCGCTTTGTTGTCGTTGGCGTACTTAGTTGACAAATGCTCACAGGATGAGCATTATGAAATTTTTAATCAAATGAAATGACAATAAGATTTTCAATGAAATGAAATGTGCAAAGCATTCAGTATGAGAAGAAGCAGCATAAACGGAATTTTTACAGCAAATTGAAGAACGAAACTGGAGCTGAAATTAAGCTGTAAGCTGAACTCACTAAACGGGAACATGGCAAAGATTTGCAGGCTGATTGAAAGTATTTTGCAAATGAAGGCAGAGAAAAGAAAAACATAGATAAGATCTAGATGAATATCAGTTTACCCGTTTAAATTCGAATAGAGAAAACCCCAATATTCTACAAATATAATTCGCCTCAATGGATTTGCTTGAATATTTCACAGGAAAGTCAAAAAACGAAAGAAGGGAAACGGAATCTACATATGGGAATTTATATACGCAATTATCGTTTCCCAGCTATAATACTTAATGAGATTGATCTTTTACACTTTGAACTTATAGATTCGACTATGTCTTCATGTGGCGATATTCCTCTTTCATGTTCACAGGGTATAAATATAATATCCAAGTCAGTCACAGAAAAACCCCCGGCGGTGAAAGTCAAAGCGTATTAAAACAGCAAAGAAATATGAAACCCAATGCAGTTTCAATATCGCTGAAGTGACAAGCTATACAAATCAAAAAACGAATACAAGTGAGAACGTTGCGGTCGGGAGTAACCGACTACGAAATAACCTGGGTTAGAGTGGGAGGTTGGTGAAGTGCCTTTTAATTTTGGTGTCTATATCTATAGAATTACACCGACATTTTTGAATCGATCTTTAAGGGGAGGTCCCCATAGTATATCGTCATAAAACGTATACAAGATATGGGAATTTCCTATTTTCAGGGATGGATTACCAGGGGTGATGAGTCTATTTTTAAAATTATGCGAGATTTGTGGCTATATCGATTTCCTAGGCCCCTGTGTGTAAATGGCAACTTGAATAGTGTCATAAAGTAGCATTCATACAGACGAATAAATTTCAAAAAACCAATATACTCCTTCACTTTCTGTATCAGAGTATAAAAACGAAAGCTAACACAAATGCATGGGCCTATAATTCGCAAACGCTCATAGCAAGTACTTAATCCGTAATAGACGTGAATAAAAAAGTCGAATATAATATTCATGGAGGAAACAGAATATAAGCGGAACACAAAAATGGAAGAACACAAATCCAACTTCCATTATAACAGGAGTTTGTTTAGGTGGCTCAACAAGATCTTTCTTGGGGATAGGGAAAATTGCATTGACTGCCGTTCGTCAACCCAGAAAAAGCTAATAAGTTACAAATACATTTTTTATTGTTTTTCTTAAATGAATATTTCAAAAATGTCTAACCCTAAAATCCATTTAAAGCACACACAATGTATGTGAATCATTTCTACTCTTAGTCTTGAAATTAAATGCAACATTTTCAAGTTTTCCACCAACAAAACAAAATGCAAAAAAACGAAACTTGAAATCTCATTTAAACTGATTTGGTATTTAAATTAATTTTTGGGACCACAAAAAAAATTCTTTTGAATGTTTTTGCTTAGCCGAAAATTTGTTGAAAAGTTTAGTTTTCTTCATGCCGCAAAATAGCAGGCATCGTCTGCAATTTCCCTAACAATTGACAAATATAGCTACCTGATTCAATAAGTTTAGCTTCACCAATTTGTATAAAACAAATACAGTAGCAAAACCAAAAATAAAAATCAAACAACTTTCGCTAAATCAGAGAAAAAATCGTAAATGAAATTGTTGCAGGCTTAAATATGCTAATTGCAGCGGCGTTTTGAGGCACACACGCACAAACAAACAAATAAACAAGCAACAACAAGAAACAAATTGAAGCCGTCACACGCAGCACTTGGCACGTGGAAAACGCGCGCGAAAAACACTTGGAAAAACACTTGAAAAAAAATACATAAGTAAGCAGAAAACATACGGGAAAAGCACGCGACGTTGACGCTTCACAGTGACTGCGACTGTTCACTGCTTGTGGTAACGTTCTACAGTGACTGTTACTGTTACGGCTTATGCCTCCACTGCTATTCAGAATTACTGCCACTGCCAGACACAACGTTCACACGCTGAACGCTCGCTTGCGACTGAAGTCGCCGCCTCTGCTTGGACCTGATAATGCCGCTGACGTTGGCGCCTACGTCGCAGCCAACAGCAACAGCAGCAGCAGCAGCAGCAGCCGAAGCCGATGGAAAATCGTTGCGCGTCGTGCAAGTTGACTGTGCAGACGACACACAGGTTTGACCACTTTTCTCCACTGCCTCTGTGTGGTGAAAACTAGCGACAAAATATGGACTTGCACTTGGCCACTGCACAAAGCATTGGGGCAGCTTGCACTTCTTAGCAATTGGACAAGTAAGCCCCCTCTTACAGGTACTCCTACTCCTACTCCTACTCCTACTCCTACTCCTACTCCTACTCTAACTCTATCAAACATTTTACACGTATTATAATAGAATTAAATTATATTTTGAGCAGAGACGCAAATTTTTCAAATACATATTTATTCGAATTTAATGAAGCTACTAGAAAGTTAATCATATAGTTTGTTCGATCTGTCTGCAACTACTGATGAAAGCTTTGGTAGTTACCAACAATCGAATCCTTCCCATCTATTATAAGTCATGGGTTGCATACTTGATTTAGAGCTCGCAAATGCTTTAGGAAGTCTGTCAAGCTGCTCAACCAAATTAGTGAGTACCCCTTGCGCTATAACTATTCGAATGCACACAAAAAGAAAGAGTAGACGTAGTGAAATCCGCTGAGAACATTCACATGAGACGCGGGTATTATCAAAACCCATAGTCGAATAAAATTAGGAGAAGATAAGAGCAGCAGACAGGCAAAAGACACAGCCCCTCTATACCTCCTACTCGAACAATAAAAGCCAAAACTAACTCCGCCACTGACTCCGACTCTGATTTCGATTCCGACCCAGAGCAACCTTTAGTCAGCGGTTGTGAAATGTTATATGTCCTTGCATGCTCAGGAATTTCTATGCCCTAACTTTAGGTACTGACGTACTCTGGCTCAGTTAGTATACTGATTAAGGCAAAGACTTCATTTCAAACTGATGTTAAATTGTCGTTAATATTATACTTGACTGTACTTGTGTGTGCAAGTTGTTTTCTTTTCTTTCTTTTTTTGAGCACATACATATCTTCATCAAAGTTATAATTTAGTCGAGAATGTCATCTGCTTGCATTCACAAGATATAGGGTATTCAAATATCTTTGCGTGGCAGACACTTGAATTCTATTTGATTTTTTGCACATGATATTTTTTTTTTTTTTTTTTGTCTTTGACAAATGTAAACATTTGGCTTGCTTTTTTTCGAGACGCCTCTTCTGCTGGTTCTGAGCTCCGATTAGCTTTATAGAGTCAGTGGCAAGGCGGACTGCACTTTTTTCTCTCTCGTCTTCTTTATTCCTATTTTTTTGTTCGTCTGCTTTTGGCGGGTGGTTGTTTCCACTTTAGATTAGAGTTAATCAGCTTAGCGTGTCACTTTGACTATTAAAAACGACGTGTCGCCAAAGGGTTTTTGGGTCGTTATTGGTGGCATACCCACAGCACCAACACACCCGCACTTGAACTCACCCAGACACAGACACACACACACACGCAGACACACACATACATAATTTGGCAGACATGAAAGTAAACGCGAAAAGTGGACACATGTGATACGTGAGTGTTAATTATAGTCCAGCATTAGGGTTGACACACTCTCAGGGGAATGACACTGCGACCTTAGTATTATCAAGTTTTATTTTCGTTTGGGAACAGACAACAGCAAAGGAGAGAAAGTAATGTGAAGCGAGTTAATCACATTACTTAGCCAAAAAGTTCACCGCTGCAGGATTGGAGTGACGTAATATCTAAAGGTCAATCGACGAAAGAACGAACAGATATCCTAAAAATAATAATAATGACAATCAATTACTTGTAGGGTAACACATTGTTTCAGGCATTGACCAAAGCAACGTTTAGTTTCTATGCGGCCACACCAATTAGTCAAGAAATAACAATTTGATTGCCTTACGGCTGCCACTACAACCACATCGATAATCTATACAGACTATATTTAGCTAGTTTTGTGAGCAGTTTACCTATTTAAGGAAAGTCGTGGAGCTGGTTGACGATGCTATCTCCTGCTGAATTTTGAGTGGCCGCTGCAACTGCTCAAGACATCTGTCAAGACTTGTCAGCATCATCATAGAAAGTGAGCCACAGGCAGCTGCTACACATGGACTGGCCAAGTGGCCACTTGAAGTTGAAGCAGTTGCTCTACAAAAACGCAGGTAAACATTTTCACCAAACAGCAGTTGACTTTCCATGACGCCGCCTTTACCATAGCTAAATCAACAGCGATAGCCACAGTCACGCCTGCGTCTTTGGCTCAAGTCGGAATCTCTAACTTAGACTTTGGCAAATGAATGCAACACCGAACAGGATTTTCAAGTTGTTTGGGAAAGTAACAGTGAAGCGCGACTAACAACGTCAACAGCTGTTGCAACAACAACAACAACAACATCATCATTAGTAACAAAAGCATACATTGATTGCCTTTTGGTATTAGTTTCAATCTATTTCACTTTGAGTGTGATGGATGGCACCAGTGACAGCTACAAACGTGGCATGCTACATCACCAGCAGCAGCAGCAGCAACAACAACAGCAGCATGGTCATCAATTTACAGACTTTACTATATGCTCGTTTTTTTTGTTATTTTCAATGTTTTTTTTTTTGTACTTTTGGCATTTTTATTGCACACTGTTAATGCCAAAACAATTGTTGCGCCAAATAAATTGCTGGGCATTGGACACCAAATTCAATTGCAGCGGAAAATCTTGAGCTGAATTGCCAAGCAATCACCAAGGGCATTGTGTGTGTGTGTGTGTGTATGTGTGTATGTGTTTGCTTGTGTGTGGTTGTGTGGGCGTGACACTGACTTAAAAAAGCTACAGAATTTATCGAATGAGTGCAGAGCATTTTGTGTTCAGGTTCAGCCAGCAGCTAGATAAATGCGACCGATTTTATTGGACAGCATTTAATTGTCCGAAAAAACAAAAACAATCCGGGCTGGTAGCTCTTTTTTATAAATGACCTATCAAACGGCTATTGTTGCAACCGATTTCTCATTGACTTACTGCCACGCATAGTTGCTCATCATGTTTGTGGCACGCAGATTAACTGTTTCCTTAACTGGATCTCAAGCTGAGAAAACAAAACCACAATTCAACTGCCCTCTTAGGCGAGAAATATGTATATTTTATAATCTTACAACTTCTGAATAATCTGTCGCCTCAAGTCTATTTGTATCAATATACAAAATCTTTTTCCGAAAATGATATATGTTCTTTATTTTCTTTAAATAATCGAAATCTTACTCAAGTTTTCTGTCTCTCCAAGTTTATTTCTAGTCAAATCAATATATCTGCATATCTTTTTTGAATTCCATTTGCATAACGCTCTTCCTCATCACATGTCCAGTATAAAGTTTGACAAAGTATTCCCATGTGCTCAATAGCTAAAACCATCTACATATATTTTGCGCTCAATCAGATCACTGTCAGCCGGTTCAGACCAATGTAATCGATTCAGAGACATTGGTCTTCGAAAATTGATCAAATGCTACAACGAAGATTGAGCGACAATTTAACCATTTACAGCATTAGAAGATACTTGAAATTAGATTAGGTTTTGGGACTGCAGTTTTCATTTTTTATTCAGCAATTAAAGTAAAATTAAAGCTACCGATGCTTGACAACATACGTAAAGAGGTTTTGCCCAATGCCCTTAGTTACCTAACTGATCTTAAGCTATAAGTTATCTGTCTGAAATACTCAACATTTTACCTGGCCACGCGGACAGCATGGTCTGTGAGCTGGCTACATTCTGTGAACGGCTGATGTCAAACATTTTGAAGTTGTCTTTATACGGGAAAAGAACTTACAATTTGCATTCAGTAACTTCAGAATTATGAAAAAATGTGGTCAATAATTGCACAAGGTTAAGAAGAGAGCTGAGAAATCTAATCCAACTTTGCCATTTCAATGACTAGTCTAATGTCCTTTAGACTAATGATAACCTTCGCCTGTATGTTCAACACTCGAAATTCAAGGACTTCATGAAAAACAAAAAAATTTCTCGAATTTTTGCCATATCCTGACATGTCCTATGTCAAACACTTATGTTAAGTAGGGCTACCAACTGTTCAAAGCACATGCAAATCGTCCTTGAACAGCAAGCTGCAAAGGAAACAATTTAGATTGGCTATATTGAAAAATAATAATCTTAAATTTACACATCACAAAAGCACATCTGAGCCAGGCATTAGTAAGGCTTAAGTTGTGCCATTGTTTCACACATGAAATGCAAATTTGATTAATACAGACTATACATATATTTGAATCTAGTAATCGCTCTGGAATTATTTATAGCTTTCGGTTATTAGACTTGGCAAAGGCTTCACGCCAATCGAAGTTGAAAAGCATTTCCTGTCAAACCAATTGCTAATTAGATGTACCCACAGACCCAAACACCGTCAAATAAAAATACACGAATGGAAACCAATATAGCACGACTATGACATACACTGTAATAAGTCAAAAAAGTTCCAGAAAAACAAATCAAAATAAATGTAATCAAACATTGTCGATTTTGTAAAGTACCTTCAAAAGACTATGGTCGATTACGACTTGGGCGATCAAAATGATTTATTTATTTAATTTATTGTCTTCCGACCTCAAATCACGTTTTCAACTTTAAATGTACGATTGATTTAGGGGCAAAACTATGATTAAAAAGCCCTCACTTTTTAAAATCAGTTGAGTTTTGACGAAGTTATGGCATTTTGAAGTTTCGACCTATGCCCATACACCGAATTATCGATTTTCGGGCTATAATTTTTACTTGTCTTCCGCCCTCATATTACGTTTTCAACTATAAATGTACGATTGATTTAGGGGCAAAACTATGATCAAAAAGCCCTCACTTTTTAAAATAAGTTCAGTTTTGACGAAGTTATGGCATTTTGAAGTTTCGACCTATGCCCATACACCGAAATATCGATTTTCGGGCTATAATTTTTACTTGTCTTCCGCCCTCATATTACGTTTTCAACTATAAATGTACGATTGATTTAGGGGCAAAACTATGATCAAAAAGCCCTCACTTTTTAAAATCAGTTGAGTTTTGACGAAGTTATGGCATTTTGAAGTTTCGACCTATGCCCATACACAGATATATCGATTTTCGGGCTATAATTTTTACTTGTCTTCCGCCCTCAAATTTCGTTTTCAACTTTAAATGTACGATTGATTTAGGGGCAAAACTATGATTAAAAAGCCCTCACTTTTTAAAATCAGTTGAGTTTTGACGAAGTTATGGCATTTTGAAGTTTCGACCTATGCCCATACACAGATATATCGATTTTCGGGCTATAATTTTTACTTGTCTTCCGACCTCAAATTTCGTTTTCAACTTTAAATGTACGATTTATTTAGTGCCAAAACTATGATCAAAAAGCCCTCACTTTTTAAAATCAGTTGAGTTTTGACGAAGTTATGGCATTTTGAAGTTTCGACTTATGCCCATACACAGATATATCGATTTTCGGGCTATAATTTTTACTTGTCTTCCGACCTCAAATTTCGTTTTCAACTTTAAATGTACGATTGATTTAGGGGCAAAACTATGATTAAAAAGCCCTCACTTTTTAAAATCAGTTGAGTTTTGACGAAGTTATGGCATTTTGAAGTTTCGACCTATGCCCATACACAGATATATCGATTTTCGGGCTATAATTTTTACTTGTCTTCCGCCCTCATATTACGTTTTCAACTATAAATGTACGATTGATTTAGGGGCAAAACTATGATTAAAAAGCCCTCACTTTTTAAAATCAGTTGAGTTTTGACGAAGTTATGGCATTTTGAAGTTTCGACCTATGCCCATACACAGATATATCGATTTTCGGGCTATAATTTTTACTTGTCTTCCGCCCTCATATTACGTTTTCAACTATAAATGTACGATTGATTTAGGGGCAAAACTATGATTAAAAAGCCCTCACTTTTTAAAATCAGTTGAGTTTTGACGAAGTTATGGCATTTTGAAGTTTCGACCTATGCCCATACACAGATATATCGATTTTCGGGCTATAATTTTTACTTGTCTTCCGACCTCAAATTTCGTTTTCAACTTTAAATGTACGATTTATTTAGTGCCAAAACTATGATCAAAAAGCCCTCACTTTTTAAAATCAGTTGAGTTTTGACGAAGTTATGGCATTTTGAAGTTTCGACCTATGCCCATACACAGATATATCGATTTTCGGGCTATAATTTTTACTTGTCTTCCGACCTCAAATTTCGTTTTCAACTTTAAATGTACGATTGATTTAGGGGCAAAACTATGATTAAAAAGCCCTCACTTTTTAAAATCAGTTGAGTTTTGACGAAGTTATGGCATTTTGAAGTTTCGACCCATGCCCATACACCGATATATCGATTTTCGGGCTATAATTTTTACTTGTCTTCCGACCTCAAATTTCGTTTTCAACTTTAAATGTACGATTGATTTAGGGGCAAAACTATGATCAAAAAGCCCTCACTTTTTAAAATCAGTTGAGTTTTGACGAAGTTATGGCATTTTAAGTTTCGACCTATGCCCATACACAGATATATCGATTTTCGGGCTATAATTTTTACTTGTCTTCCGACCTAATTTCGTTTTCAACTTTAAATGTACGATTGATTTAGGGGCAAAACTATGATTAAAAAGCCCTCACTTTTTAAAATCAGTTGAGTTTTGACGAAGTTATGGCATTTTGAAGTTTCGACCTATGCCCATACATCGATATATCGATTTTCGGGCTATAATTTTTACTTGTCTTCCGACCTCAAATTTCGTTTTCAACTTTGAATGTACGATTGATTAAGGGGCAAAACCCTGATCAAAAAGCCCTCGCTTTTTAAAATAAGTTGAGTTTTGACGAAGTCTTATAATATAATACCCTACATATGCAAAGAGCAGAGTATGCAGTGCAGTGTTAGGGGTTCGTCGCTGCATCAAATTGAATAAATAAGAGTCGAGCGGGGTATATTTATTAAATTTACACAACATCCGCAGCTGTTGTTAACCATTTCCGTGTCCGCGCCAACTACGAATGGCACACACTCAAACCCACACACATACACACTCGGATATGGTCAAGTCGGCAACGTATGGGCGTCCAATGGCAGGAGGGGGTGGACCAATAAATTCCTGTGGAAAAAGAGCAAGCGACAAAACAAAAACAAGTACAACCGAAAATAAAAATGAAATGGAGGCGTGGCAAAATAAAATCAAATAAAATGCATTCAAGTAATGGTAGGGCGTGGTGTTGGGGGTTGGGGGGGGGGGGGGGGGGGAGTGTGCATCCAGTGGTCATCCAAAAAGTGCAAACAGCAGCGAAAACCATATCAATAATGACGATGAAGATGCTCAGACCTGCAGCAGGCTGACGAACGTAACTCGAAGGGGAAGTGGTGTTGTAGTTGACCATGTTCGCAATATATGTAACTACAACAACAACAACAACAACAAGCATGGTTATGTTTAAAGTGCTACGGGTTGAGTTGCTGCTGCTCGTTGTTGTTGGTATTGCAACCGCAACTGAATTATTGCCGGTTGAACAACTTTTGAAGCCCAACATATTTCAATTAAGTGCCAAAGTTAAAACATGGGAATTGAGTGTATAAAAAAAAAAAAAGAAACACAGATGAATAGCATCAGAAAACTGAAGTAAAAATCCAGTTCGATTGTTGGATCGAGGATCGAGCATAGATAATAAATTGATAAATCATATTCATAAATTGAAAAAGAATGCTCTCAAAGCAAGAAAACGCTGTTCGAAAATTCAAATTCTTTCCGTCTTAAGAATAAGTCCATAAGTCAATAAACGATTTCGAATTGAATACAGAAATTAAAAAATTGCGAAAGACAAAAAACCAAAAAATGATAAGAAAGGCAATATTTGAATTCTTCAAGTGTTGTGGCCATTAAACCGTTATTTGAACGCTAGACCACTGGGCAGCTTAGGAATGCGGACTGTTGATAGCTGTGGCAAGATGGAAAGGAGAAGAAACAAACGAACGAACCAAGCGAGCCGAACCAGTGTCAACCAAGGATAGCCAAATTGTGATGTAGCAAGATGACAAGAATCAGCAGCAGGAAGAGGTGAAGGGGAATGTACGGGCTATTCGGAAGCATCAAGCATGTCAAGTGTCACACGCCACAGCCCCTCTTTCCATTTAGTCCGCCGACAGAAAGTGTGTCAACTAAAAATAGAAATGATAGATGTGACTGATTGAGTGGATGAATATGAATGATTAAATGCATACCCTGTGGGCGAATCCAAGTAATACGTGCAATGACTATTTTTTTAACATCAGAAATCCCACTTCAAGCCAATGACATATTGATTTTACATAAGACATAGATACTACGTATAGATACTGAACTCCAAGAGTACATCGACTCTACTGTCTCTAAATTCAACTCGAAAATGTATTTAGATATTGCATTCACTAATACTTTCGTTTTCCAAATTTGCAGGACATCAAAAGTGTTTATGGTATGCCAAGCTCAAGGATGTTTATGGCATTAATCTTACAAATTTGTTTTGCTACTGGAAAAACAAAAAAAAACCAATTTGCGCGGCCTCCTTTCGGGTTTGACAAAGTGCGACCCGCTTGACCCAAGGTTAATGCGGGTTGTGTGGTGTTAAAGGTGGGGAGGAAGGGAGGAGGGGATGTCGTGATCGTAGCGTGGACCGCAGTCAACCGCAGACTTATGGCCCGCGGCAATTTAACGCTTGCGATTTTCGTTAAGGGATTTGGCCACGTCGGGGGATTGCGATTGAATGCCAAAATGCGCACAAATTGTACAAATGCCGCTGCATACTTGCAGGCGACGGCGACGCGACTGCGAAAAAGCGCAATCAGAGGGGTGGCTGGAGAATAGGGGATTTAGGTGTTTTTTTTCTGCGTTTTTGGAGGCCAGGCTGCTCGTCACGCTCTGGAGCGTCCGTTTTGCTGTGGAGCTTACAAAATTCACACGCTGCACTTTCCTCTCGTTCTTACTTTTTTTGGTTTTGGTTTTTACTTCTGCCATGTGCCGTTCAAGTGCCTTATTCGCGTCTCAGTGCCGGCTTTGGCCACGCCCCTCTTTCCTGAGCGCCTTCAGCAAACCTTTGGCCAAATGCAATCCGCTTTTGTGTGTTTTATTGCCGGCACCACTAAGCGCCTCATCCCGCACGCAGCTGCTACACCAGCTGCCTTTTTGGTTTTGGCTAATTAAATTTTATGCTTGGTAATTTTAGAAAAAGGCCGTCCACGTTCTCTTTTATTATTATTATTATTTTTATTTGTTTTGGTCTGCAAGGGGTAGCGGGTGTTGTGGGTGCTAGGAGTTGGTATGGCCTAAGTACGTCTCTCAGTGTGTTTGCTTTGCCTTGGTGCAATTTGCAAAAATCGCACAAGCTGCACATAAAAGAGGCGACCGGCAAATTGCAAGCAATAAATAAAACATCCACAAAAATCGCTGCGAACTCGCAGGCATAGCAGCGGTGGGGAGGGGGAGGAGGGGGTTGGGGCGCGATGGGTGCTTCACTGCAAAAATGGCCGCATTTCTTTGCAGCGAAAATGTACAAAGCCAAGCACACTGAACTAAACAAAACTTAATTAGCCATACAAAGCTACCAAATACTCGGAGCCAAGCTCGTTGCCCAAAAAAAAAGACTAATATTTTCTTGCCACCCAAGATTCGAATCAAGACCGGAACCACTGAGACACTAGTTTGAATCAATATGCAATCATGACTTAAATTCATCAATTATTAATTATTTGTCTCAGTGTAGAGCAGCAGCTGCAGCAATTAGAGTACATCAACGTTAATTGAAAAGTAAAATTCCAAAAATTTTAATAGAAGCAAAAAAAAAAAGAAGAAGATTTATATCACACTAAAAACTAAATAAGCAATGTATTAGAGCGCTCGCCTCGCCCCAAATGGCACCCAAATGCATGCAACATTAGTCAGCAGCAGCCACTGATCCTTTAGTCTGGGCACAAACAAAAACGATGGAAACCAAGCAGAACCCCACGCATCATAACAATACATAATAAATATCAGATGATATGACAAGCCAACAATGAAATCGATTTTCAAGCAACAGCGAAATGCACGAAAAGCTTCGTGCAACATAAAAAACCGTTTCTGAATTGCAAGGGAAAACAGCAAACGCGAAGCTTATCGACTACGAAATGCCTCGCAAATGTGTTTGGTTGAATTTTCAATTGCTTATCAGTTGAATCCAATTCGCTAATGATTTTTTATTAATCTAAACATACTTTTTTGGCATAGCAGTAATTTGAATAGGAATTTGAGGATTATCTTTCAAAAACATTTAATTTGTATAGTTAAGGCCGTGGCCATCTCTACATCTCAAATTGAGATATCTGTGGCATAATATTGGATATATATGTATATATATTATACATCATGACATTATTTTATTGAAACATATTCAATTAAGTACATTCTTATGCTATGCCAAATAGCTGTGTCCCGATAACAGCATTAAATTAAACTCAATAAAATTACATAAGCTTTGAGCTTTATAATACTTGGATTCTATGAACAGGTTTTGAAATGGAAATAGCAAAATGTGGTAAGTAATTCGTAAATAAATGTTGGTTATTTTTGTGGCCTTCTGATCACAGCAGGGTATCACAATATTTGTGTAAACGCTACCAGCGTTTTCCCATCGTCTCTTTGTCGGTGGCGTCAAGATTTTTCGATTATAAAGAAAAATGCACAGCTGTCTGACGGACATTTATCACTTGGCGCAATGGGTGGCAGCAACAGGGGCAGCCCGCCGACAACTCAGGCAACTGGGGCAACAAAAACAACGGAAGTAACAAAGTTGTGACACTCAAGGAGCTGACGGCTGCATTGGAGCATTGCTGCATCCATGATAATCAAAATACATGGCGCATGTCAACCAGCAGGCAATTAAAATGAATTTTTGAAGTTGATTAAAATGTTGATCGCTTCATTTGATCAAATTATGTATGTATATGCAGCCCGTTGACGACAACACCAGCAATTATGACGCAGCAAGTTAAATTGCAACCGGAAAATAAAGACGACCGATGTTCATTTGTGTGTGTATAAATTGTATCTTAACATTGTATGCTATTAAATTTAATCGTCCATGCAAATGCAAAAGAAAAAAACAAAAATGTGGCCAATGTGGAAAAAACGGGCGAAAGGCAAAAATAACAATAGCAAAAAATGAACACAGCTACTCGATGGAAGAGAGAAAGAGGCAGCAGACATTTAATAAAACTTGAGCTGTGAGCCAACAAGTTATGCCACGAAGAGGTGTTAAAAGTCAAGCACAAAAAATTGCCAAAAGCAACAAAAACTAACAGTGTGTGTGTGTGTGTGTGTGTGTCTCAGAGAGCAATCGGATATTAAAGCACAAAAGCACAGTAGCAGAAAAAAATTCTGACAGCAGTTTGGAGACTCTGGAATCTCTGGTTCTTATGATTTGTGTATATAAGCACGCACAACTAAGCAACAAAAAATTTTCTCCAATTTCCTTTCAGCTTTCGCGTTATTTAACATGTGTATGTATGTGTGTGTATGTGTCTGTGTGGCAATAAGGCATTAAAGCACCTGCCGTGGATATTTTTTACTGCGGGTCCCTTATGAAATTTGGCTAAGAGTAATTAAAACTGCAAACTTGGCCAACTAATAACATGACTATTTCAATTATAAAACGCCAGCAGTGCAGTCAGCCCCGCCCACCACTTGGTTTCGGAATAGCAATTATCACGCTGCAGTTCGAAACAAAAATACAGAGTGCAACAAATGCA
Source organism: Drosophila nr. perissopoda 5 BK-2023a (assembly GCA_035044105.1). Lineage (NCBI taxonomy): Eukaryota > Metazoa > Arthropoda > Insecta > Diptera > Drosophilidae > Drosophila > Drosophila nr. perissopoda 5 BK-2023a. The sequence goes on along the minus strand of JAWNMK010000620.1, from coordinate 4,607,377 downwards.
GATTCATGCATACAATCTGCAGCAACACACAATAAGAATAAAACTCGATTTTCAACATCCAAATAAAGTCATCCCAAATGCAAAAATATATAAACAAAACCATGTGTCTGGATGTATGCTATGTGGGTTTGCTTTCATATCCCATAACAATTATGAAATAGCGAACCAAATTGAAATATACGAACAGTGACTTTTCCCCATTGGGTTGAATTGGGCCAGTCGTTTGATTGACAGAGGTGCCGCTTAAATTATGGAGTCATCGAAGTCCACTAAGCCACTAGATCCTTGATCATTAACACTCTGACATAGATTTTGGGTATTGTGTTATATATATATTTAAAATTCGCCAATACTAATGCCTTCCTGGTGTGCAGTGTGAAAGATATTTTTGTATGTTCTGTATTGACTGTAACATTGAATATTTTAGCACAAGTCAAAAAGTTCAACTGCTTTTGGAGTGTGTGCATTATGCATAATGCATTTCGCATACATATGCCTGTCAAACAGGCAAGCAGGCCGAGAATCTGTGCCAGTGTCAGGACTTTCCGCACACACAAGCACTTACTCGCAAACACACACACACCGACACACACCCGCACACTCAACGCTAATGGTTCACTCTAGCCTAGTGGGTAGACGATAGCCGGCTGTCAGTTTATTTAATTGAAATGTTCCTGGAAACCTATAAATTACAAACACATGCAGTGTGCATATGTGCACACACCAGCACACACACACACACACACACACACAGACACCCAAACTTACTCACATACATTGGCAGCTGAAATTTTATGCATGCCAACCCGCAAAATAAACAAAAACAAAAACCAAACTAAAGAGCATGCTTAAGCTACTATGGCATATACCCTGTAATCAATTCACTCCACTATTCAACATAGTAAAATATTCGCGGGTTAAATTCCATTCTTAAACCATGAATCCTTTAAAAAACAAATTGCGAAAGAATAACTTTTTCCAATGAAACATTGTCGCAATTGTAAGCAACATAATATATTTACATGATTTTATGTTTTTGATGTTTCTCATTGTGTAAATTTGATTTAATTTGACTTCAAATTCTATAATCTGCTGGTTAAAATCAATTGGTATACGACTTGTCACATCCCTTATTGAGGAATTTGAAAATGTTTGTAGGGTGCAGAAAAACAGATGCGTTCAAAAGTGGGCATACTTATACACAAATGTGCAGCCACTTAGCTAGCTGAGAGTGCCACGATTTTTGGAGCCAGTCAGTCAGATATCCAGCCAGACAGCCAGCTAGCCGGTCAATTGAACTTCGCAAGTGACAAGTTGCAAGTGCCAATAGTATTAGCAGCAACAGCAACAGTAATCGAAATTAAGTAAAGGGCCAAAAAGAGGTTCCAAATGTTATGGCAAATAGAGAGGGACTGAATGCATTCCCTAAAACCTCCAAATTATGGCACACTTTGCCAAAAGGTGAAGTCATCGTACAAGACAAACCTGGACGTGAGATGATAATTAAAGAAGAGCAAAACATCAATTGGTTCTTGAATTTTATTTCATGTACTTAAAATAAGTATGAAACAATTTAAAACGAGTAAGAATGCTGTGGGCGAGTGAATGCTGAATTAAGCTGTTAAATTGTAAAAAAAACTGCATACAGAAAATGCTTGCGACTGCTGATAGTAATAAGATCAAAACGTGAATACGTTTGGACTATACCTTGGGTATTTCTTAATCGATATTCATGAAATACGTCTAGTTGATCGATACTATGTTAACGTAAATTTTAAATCTATAAGAAGCCACTGTCCTTAAAATTTAATATTTTATGCTTATCTGAAATCGATACTCGATATCGATATCGATATTCGCGAATCGGGGGCAGGTAACGATTTGTTGAAATCAACTTGACCTGCGCGGGGTATTCGAAAACTTATACACCAAATTGAAAGTCTCTAGATTAAAAAGTCTCTGACATCAGAGTGTTCATACAGACGGGCGGAACTGATCAAGAATATATATACTTTGTGGGGTCGAAGATGCTTTGCTGACTTTTGCACTAACCATTATACCCATATTTAAAAAATCAACTTCTCAAAAGAAGAATAAGAATTTTCATATTCTCTAAAAGACGGTCGTAGTGACATAAGGTAAATGATTGAATCTGCATATCAAAAAATGCCAAATAAATAAATAGTTAAAGGAGGAAATAATATTTTCCAAAATCAGATCTTAAAGGAAATATTCTTCAAAGGTTTCTTTCAGAATGGAAAAGCAGCAGCAAACGCACAAAGAAATCAGAAGCGCCTCCATCGACAAGTCAACAAATACCAATTATGAAACGCAATTTGCAAGATATTAAAAACAAAACAAAAACAGGGGTTGCAACAACATCCACATCGACAATAGCAGGCAATGGAAACTCGAAATTTAAAACGTTTTCGGTGTTACAGGACTCAGGAGGCAACTCTAATGGCACAAATCGATAAGTGTGACGTATCGTTTATCTGGTGGATAACAGGCCAGCCACGGCCGATGCAGGTGTAATGGCTTCTTAAGCACACGCACACACACGCTCACGCACACACACGCTCATGCACACACACGCTCATGCACACACTCAACAAATGGAGGCACAATTTGCATTCGCCAAAGTTACAGTTATTTAATGCCTATGCACACACGCACACACACACACCTACTTGAGTAAATGTGGTTGTGCTTGGCCAGGCAAATGAAGCATTGAAGGACGCGCAGACGAAAATAGTCCGTGCCTACTATTCTATACTCCTAACCACTCCTACAGCTATGCTGATATGGAGACGGTGGCAAAGGTGTAAGGGGGGGCGATGCCAACTGTGTGTACTCCCAAAATAGTTGTCGTAAAGTGTAAAGTCAACATTTTGTGCTGCAATTAAGGCCAAATTGCTAAAGCAAATAAATTTGCCAAGTAAATCGGTTGAAAGTCCCACAACTGCCAGCTGGGAAATGGTTGACCAATCTCTGCCTCTCTTTCTCTGCAGTCTCAGTCACATGGCTTAAGAATTTATAAGCTTTTTCCTGCAAACTGATAAATCGGTTAAGGACTAACTTGAAAGCCAGTTTTCCAAAGCCCTATTTTCTTAAAGATGTCTTAAAAACGTATAACTTATCTAAATCCGTGAAGAAACAGGCTCAAGGGGGAGCCTGTTGCAATGCTTTACAAATTTCGAGTGCTTCCACTGCAAAGCTTCGACCTATCCTTACAATTTTTGGTGGTATACCAAAAATCGTGATATCAAGTTTTAAACGTTATATTATTCTAAAAAGCATCGTATTCAAAATCCTTGAAACTTGATGAGCTCGAAATTTAATACGAACAAATGCCAAAATTTGTTATTAATTCTATGATAACTGGTTTAGTTAAATGTCTGCGAAAATATGAATATTAGTTTTGCAATTTCGAGTTCGGATTCTGGACTTAGAGTTTAGCTTGTGGCCAAGTGGCCCGCTAGCGGGCTGATATGCAATTTTGCGCATAAAAAACTGTAAGCAAGACAGTAACAGTAACTGTAAGTGTAACTGTGATAGTAACTGAAGCCAAAACGAGGAAGAACGGGTATATCAGGCACGCCGAAGATTACACAACCTCGTAGAACGGATCTGCTGAGATTTAAGTTTCAGTCCGAAGCTCGAAATAGTATAATGCATAATACGAAAAATAAAAACATTTTTTTGTACGTTTTATGCCAATTTTTTTCGCAATTTCTTTCGCGACAGAATTTCAATTGAATATTTCACAATTTTGTAGCTATATATCTCGATCCCATAACTTAAGACTCATCAAGCGCACATTTTGTGAGTTTAGACTCGATATCTTTGTACAAAATACTTTGCTTGAAACGAGACCAAAACTTTGGGCCGACTGATCGCCAACGACGCCATACGTAAACGAAGCAAAAGGCCGGATATATATTAGGTTTAATCAAGATCAAGCCTTAAAGCTGAGCAAGTTTATTGAACAGACAGACAGGGCTATATTGAGTAGCCAATTGGTGCTATATATATATATATATATATATACTTTTTTTGGGTCGGAGTCGTTAACTTCACACACGTGACGACAAAATTGTAATACCCTTTTCAAGGGACGCGCACAAATTCAAGCTGACAGGCCACGGCCAGCCCGCAGAAGCCTTCAAGCCATGTTGTCAGAGACAGAGAGGGAAAGTGAGCGACCGTTCGGTGGACGAAGTTCGCTGGCCAAGGGCGCAAGGGTCGACTGGTTGATGGTGTTAAGCCAACACACAAGTTAGCCATGTCAGTTGACGTCATTTAGGGCTGGAGAACTCTTGGTTACCGCAAGTTTTGTCGGATCGTATGTTTTGATTGCGGTTGGCATTGCCGCCGTATTTGTGAATTGCCAACCAGATTTCGTTAGTAAACCTGATTGAGATTCAGATTCTTGTTCGGTTACAGCTTCAATTTAATTGTGGAATTGCATCTGACAGTTATTTAACAACATTTGCGGTTAGCTCGGAATTGGGGGTGCTTTTTATTTATAATTCTCTCGATTTTGGTCACTTTAAAGATTTATGTTTGCTAAGCGCTGCATGTGCGGCATATCAATTCAAATTTGGTTTGGCATCACATGGCGTATGCGCAATTTGTTATAATAAACATGTTGCTCGGCATTTTGAACGTTTCCCAGCCTTTCCTCCTGTTCATCCTGTCAACTTGTCAAACAATTTATTACGCCTGCCCGCCATTGTCGTCCCTACCAACCCCACCGAACCCAAGGCAACCCATCACATCATGATTTATAGCTGGCCGCCTGGTTTAAGTTGTCGCCTCCGGTTGCCATTTCTTTTCTTCACTTCCCATGTTTGTTTTTTTTTTTCTTTTCTCAAAAATTTAATTTTCTCGCATTGTTTGCTGATGCCACATACAAATTTCTAGCTGGGATTTCTATTTGCTTTTTCTTTTACAAACATAATTGATGACCGTGCAGTGTACGCATTTAATACTCATACTCAAGTGTGTGTATTTATGTAGGTGCATGTGTCCTACTTGTGTAAATCAATTATACTTACATACTAAACCTGACTAGGCTAGTCAATACGATAAAAATGGTTTATATTAAACCATCTACAATTATGCCCATCCATCCTAGCACTTAATCTCGATAGTGTAGACTCATTATCCCATCACCATATTGATATACATACGCAGATCGACATGAATACATTTTTTTGGCTACTGTCTTCTAAATTTAAATACAATTTTTCATGTTAATTGTTTTTTAACATTTCGATTTGTCAGTTAATTAATTCACTGCAACAACATCAGCTGAAATCATTGCCCTCTGTACAATTGTGTTTGGAGGTCAAGTAAATTGATTGCTTAGCCATCTAATTGACAATCAGATCGGCAATGGTCACTGGCCACGAGACGCTCGGTTGAGTGGCCAGGGATTCGAGTTAACCATAAAAGCAGTCCCCAGTTGGCCGAGCTGAAGCTGACGCTGAAGCCCATCTATCTGGCAATGGGAAACCTTTTTGCACCCGCATTTTGGTATCTATTACAATCAAATTGCAAATTAAATCAGAGAAACGGAATTAAGCACTTGGGAAAGAAGCGCAGAAAGTCCAAGGCAGCAGGAGTGACAAGCGAAATTTAGCAAAGCCAAGCCACGGCTAAGGCAAAGCTGAAACTGAACTGAAAAGGGAATGGCAAAAATAAAATAAAAAAAACAGGCAATGGCAGCAGCAGAAGAAGCAGCAAAATCAGCTTTGGTAACGATGCTGTGTGACAGGAACGTGGAAACTCTGGAAATAAGATGAAATCGCTTAAATGCGTTAGTTAAACAAGTCAAGTTATAAGTTCATTTTCCGGCAACCGCACACATCCGGCGAAGGATACCGCAAAACCTCCCTCTGACACACACAAACATCACCTAACCACCCGCCCCTCCCCAAACCACCATCTATTCATTCTCTCTGCCCCATGCTACACCACACGGCAGCTGTCGCCAGCAGACTAGCGAAGCGTGTGATTCCATAAAATCGTGGCCAGCTCGGAACTGGTAAGGATAAAGCTGCAGATAAAGGTAAAGGTAAAGGTAAAGGAAGGGACTGTGTGCGTCCAGGGAATCATTGTCGCTGCAAGCGAATACGAGCAGCATACAGAACAAGGCACTAGCAGTAGCTCCACTGGCCAGCAACCAACTAACCATGCAGCAAAGTCAAAACTGTCCCCACAACAGCCCACGCCTTGAAGCAATAGCCAAACCGAATGCGAGCGAAAGCAAGTTAGCATGATCCAGTTGGGAGTGACCAGACTGGTAGATACTCTGTACTCAGTACCTGCGTATACATAAACAACAGCAGACTCAGTGCGCTTCTTAAGACCCAACCAAGTGGGTTAACATGGCGTGCTTCTTAAACGAAATGAATTCACTGGAGTCATCCATCCAACTGTAATATTCATAATATGTTGAGCGTTGAGCTTCTTTTCCTTGCTTACACGATTTCGCTATACTCTCGTTTGCATTCGGCAGAGTATATAGCAAAAAGAAAAGAAACAAGTTAACGCTCCCTGTTGTACGTTTTGTGAGGGTCTCCAGCATGGCCTGCACTCGAGTGCTCCGCCACTCAACTGGACTAAACTGACGACAGCGCGGCTGGGAACTGAGCATTGGGAACTGGCAACTGGGCAACTGGGCAACTGGGTACAGGGAGCTTAGGCAGTCGTCCGCTGGTTTCTGGCAACTGGCGATTGGGAGCTGCTAGCTGAAAGATGAAAACTGGTAACTGTCAACTAGCTGCGACAGCATCAGAATCATCATTGGCCAATGAAAATAGCTCACCCCAGCACAAAAAAAAAATAAATAAATTTGAAAATAGTGCACAAAATGCAATTCCCCAAACAGCAACTGAAGTCCTTTGAAGTCGAAACTGTAAAGTGGGAATTTTCAGAGGGCAAGCAAACGCTGCGTTAGGTGAGAGCATCGAGTATTGAGCAGTTGCAGATGCAACTACAGCTGCAGCTTATAGGGGGAAGCAGCTTTATCTAATGCCGCATATTTGTGTCAAAGTGGCAAAACGACCACAGAATGGGGTCGCAAAGGGGTGGCAAAGGGGTGGCAAAGGGGCCAAGATAGAGTGTAAAGTGAAGGGAAACGTTTAATTAGCGTAAGTAAGTGACATAGAACTGTCAGCCATTCAGTGGGTGACAACAGCACCAAGACTTAACCACCAATGCTCTCAATCAGCCCCAACGCCACACCAACCCAAAATCCGACATATTCACATAAGCCCGTATATAGCTGTGGGTGTGTGTGTGTGTGTGTGTGTGTGTGTGTGTGTATTGGGCAATCAACCTCTATTACAAACACTTTGCTTACGACTAGAAGGGGGTGTTAAGCGTTTTAGTGGCATTGTTGATCGGATATGAGATGCGTCTGCCAAGTTAGCCACATGTACAATCCGGCTTAGAGAACCCTAAAGATTCGAGGACTTCAAAGTCCATGGCCCATATGTACATACGCATGTAATTACAAATTACATGCAAAATTATTTAAATTCTTTTATTTTCATTCATTCAGGATATTTCAACGTTTTATTAAGCTTAGTTTTTTTCTGGAATTGGAACCTTATTTCGATGTACTAACTGTGAGATAAAATCCGGCTTAAGTTCAAAATCAGTTTTGAAAATAAAAGACAAGAAATGTTTTTTTACATGTATTCTGGAAGACCTTTGGTATTCAAATTGGTTTTCTCCTGAAATAAGATTTTAAATAGATCAAATTAACTAAAGCGCAACTAATTTAAATAAAATGGATTTCATTTATGGCGCCAGGAAATCTTTTTGATGGCATTTTCAAATCAGTTTGCTATCCAATGAAGTAATGTAAAAAAAGACTGCAATTTAAGTTGAGGTCTTAAAGTAAAGATAAAGCTGAAGTTGACGTTAAATTGAAATCTGATGGCAGTTTTTTCATCATGTATGTATGTATATATAACGTATACGTAAACGGTATTTAAAGCGTAATAAATGATTCTATGCTGTCGGACGGTGACTGTGTTTCTGACTGCGACTGAATGTGTGTGTGTGCGTGCGTGTGTGTTTGTGTGTGCGTTTGAGTCCCGTTAGCACCCTTCTGGCATGCATCCAATATATATGCAGGCAGTGCACGCCATTTGCCATTAATATGGCGCACAGTTAGACATTTTGGCCATTGGTCTTCTCCAGTCACACCCTACCCTACACCCTACCCTACAACGTACCCTACACTGTACCCTACTCCCTAGCCCATCCTGCACACTGCTTGCATCACCCCTGCTCTTTACATTTTCTAAGTGCAACTAGTAAAAGTTGTACGAATCTCATTTCTTTGTGCCCACAACTGTGACCGTCTATGTCGATTAAGAGATTTAATGGCCACAAACTGCATGACCAAAAGCATAGGGATGCAGATTCTGGTACTGATGCTCAGTCCTCTCCTGTTGCTGTTACACACAGCGAGCGCTGGATGCATTTAAATGAAACTTTAATTCGACTGCTTAAATACGAAGTCTGCAAGCCAACCAACTGCTCAACTAGTTCAAATCAAAACAAACTCCACACAGATGGCCCCCAGTCCTCAGATCTCCCCTAGATGTAATGTCCACTGTTTGTGTGTGTGTGTGTTCATATATGACACCAAGGCGAGTACACTTTATAGTTTTTGAGTAAGCACACAACAATATGAGCGAGCAAGTGCATAAATGAATGACTCGACACTCCACTGGTTGTCAAGACAGGCAGACAGACAGACAGACAGACAGACAGACAGACAGACAGACAGACAGACAAACAGACAGACAAACAGACAGACAGTGAGGGGAAAAGAGAGCGGTTCAGTTGCTCAGTGCCGCATACATGTACGAATACACATATGTATACTCATATATATATGTATATGTGTGTGGCACGTGTCCTCTGACTCCCAAAGACAAAGAGCAATAAGATGACTTCAAGAGCTCATGCTCTGCATATAAACGAGGATTATAAATAACTAATGCGGTTTGTAACGCTTACTATTTACAGAATAGACACCGGTAAATGACTAACTGAATAATAGTAAGCCACTTTGGTTCTAAGCCAATTGACAATTACCCTTAATGATTATCTCGAAAGTCATTTGGAGGCACTACTTTGTGGAGCCTGTCATATTTCAATTCGAAAAGCTTTCATTTAAATTTTTTGAACATTTTTGATATATGTACATACATATGTCGTGAAATGCATGTAGCGCTAAATATAATCTTTACACAACTTCAAACTACATTTTTTGTACCCATTTGGAATAATAGCTATGTGTTCTTTGAGCGAATATAGTGTCTAAGAAAACGGTTCTTTAACAATCTCAATTCAATTAAACATTCTCAGTTTCAAAACTAAATTAACAATGGATATTTAGGGCATTTTTGCTTCGGATGTTTGTCACTTGGGCTATTCCTGGTCGTTTTGTTGTTGATGTTTTAGTTACAGCATCGTTACTTGGCTTTTGCAGTCTGTTTTAGTGCACGCCTGATACCCAAATGCTTTATCATACTTATATACGATGTCGTTTATGGGTTCTACGTGCGTTGTGAACGGTACGACCAACAAGGGCGGCACCCGAGCAGGGGTTCAAAAACGTACGTCATTTTGGCGTGTTTACAGTAGCTAAATTTGATGGGAGTTGCAAGATGTTTAGTTTCATGGTGGCACACGGATTTTGAAGATTTACTTGGATTTGAGTTTTATTTAATAATTTCTTGACTTTTTTTAATATGAGGCATTGTTATGTGAAGAACTTGTACTTTTAGTAGCTTAACTGGATTTTTAAAATCACGGATTTTGTTAAATATATATAAATTTGAGCTGTGAGTATCTTTTTACGCTGTATATAAATATGTATATAAATTTGAGTTGTGAGTATCTTTTTACAGTGTACCAGCTGCGAAAGACCCCTTATGCAAACTGTACCACTGTTCGGTAACCCCTCAACTACACAAGTATAATTTAATATGAAAACTCACTAACTACATTTCATTTAAAAAAATATTATTCTTGACGTGATTTCAACTGACAGAACTCGTCGAATGCCACAGAAACCGTGAGGGAGAGGGAGAGGGAGAAGGACAGAAAGAGAGCGCACTACAGAGTAAGTGAGATGGAATGAATGACAGTTGTTCGCATACTTCAATTTGCACATCATTTACTTTGGTCTCATCAAAGTTCATCAGAGCGCTAATTGAAGCGCTTTTAGTTTAAGCCATAAAAGCCAGAACGAGCGTGCTTGGCTTTTAGTATGGTAACTGAAGACTGTATGTGGCATACATAGCTAGATGTGTATGTGTGTGTGTGTGCGTGTGTGTGTGCTTGTTGACGTCAAAGTGTTGAGGTCAACTCTTTGCACCTTTATGCACTTATTTAAGGAAGTTGTACTTGCCACTGGCTGTACAGTGGCTTTTACCATTAACCACATATTCCCAAATGACTAGCCACGCTATAGTTTTCTCTCTCCTACTCTCTTTCTCTATCTCTCTCTCTCTCTCTCTCTCTGTCCATCTATCTGTCTTTCTATTCTTTCGTTCAGTCAATTATTTTGCAGTTTTTGCGGTTCCTTTTGGCTAATTAAAACCAAAACAAATGCAATTGTCACCGCTAGCAAAAATAGTAAAAGCTGTCAACGTTACAACAATGTTGGTGTGGGTATTTATATCTGTTTCTGTGTAGATGTGGTTGTGTGGTTGTGTAGGAGGGAGTGTATCATTGCTTACCCATCGCAACAACCGCAAACAACAAGCAGGACAATGCAAATGAAGTGGGCAGGTAACTGGGCGCAGGACAACAAGAGCAAAAGCAGCATAAAAAAAAAGTAAAAACTGGGAACGAGAAATGCACACAGACAATGAATGTCACTAGAGAGCAACTAGCCCCTATCCCCGCAGCCTTTTGGGTCCCCTCTCAATCACTCGCTGCTGCTTTGTATGCATCCGTTTGCTTTGTTGTCTTATTTGCTTTGAAACATATTCCTGCTGCGAGCTGTAGTATTTATTTGTTGTTGTTGTTGTTGTTGTTGTTGTTGTTGTTGTTGTTGTTGTTGTTGTTGTTGGTGTTGGTGGTGGTGGTGGTGTTGGTGGTGTTTCATTTATTTCACTGTCGGGCAAGGGGGCCCAAGAAGCATCAAGGAATATATTCCTATAATTGCTGGGTGGACCGACAAGTTACAAAGTTTCAAAATTTAATTAATTTAAACACACTTATTTGAAAATTACTTGGTCTATATTCAAAATTTTTTTCGAAATCTGTAGCAGAAGCATTTGATTTTCAGCTTCCCCAAAAGCTTGATAACCCCAAATTTAAGCGGAAACATTACTGAATTATTGTTTGTGCCAATTTCATCAAATTCATCAAAATACTTCTTGATAAACCTTCGAAAACTAGTCTTAATTCCTCCTTAGGTGTATTCAATTCAAAATATATATACATATGTATTAGGAGCCTCAGTTTGTTGAATAATTCTTTTAAAATGTACAACAAATAGCGATAATAGATACTCATAATGGAATCGTGAAATGTGAAGAATGGGCGTAGCTCAATCAGTATGCACATACATGCATTACATACGTTTAAATTAATTTTTTTAATACTCGAAGTGCTTACAAACTAACTGAACTGCCCCAGATGCTTCAGTGAGCCGCAAGTCAAGACAAGGCAGGCATTGAGGTGATGAATGAATGAAACAGTTGGTGCTACCTATTGTTGAACTACAAATATATTGTTTGAATACAAGTGTTGTCTGCTCGCCGCATGTCCATGCCAAGCCCCTATCAAGCAATGATTCTACTGCCACCCTCATCATCTGGCTTCCGGTTAGTGGGGTAGGGGGTGTGGATGGTATTGTGTGCGGGTGCATAGCAAACTAATGTCATAGTCACGCCGCATGACGTTCACAATAGTAATGTTTATGTTGATGATGATGATCATGATGATGGCGGTGCTGGTGGTGGAGGTCGTGGTGGTTGTGGGTGTAGAGGATCAAAGCAACACCTGTTCACTGAGCGACTGCCTCAAATGGCATAATGAGCAACATTTGCCATCCGCCATTGTTGGCAACTTAAAAGTAGATGCAACAGTCGCTGGTTTGCCATGCATTTCTTTGTCTACCGTAATGCAGGCAGTTGCCTCGCTCACGCTTGACTCTCTCTTGCACTTGCTGCACTATTGCCACATTTCTGTTGCAGCAAATGAGCAACAAAACTGAGAATCGAATGCCAACCGCGTATTGCCTACCATGTTGAAACATGCAACAAACAACAGCAGCGAACTGCAAAAGGCGAAAGGCAAATGCCGTTGCCAGCATTGAGGCATTGATATGCCAGGTATATGCAAACAGATGTACATGCATATATACACAGGGCAGTGGTGGAGGGAAGCGTAGGCATCGGCATTTGTGTGTATGTGGGGCACAAAAGACTTCAATTATGGCAATGAGAACGCTGGATAACTGTGTGTTGCATCACCACCCGACTCGTTACTGTCGCAACGACGGCTAATGGCAACAAATTTTCAATGTGTGCCATCTGTCTTCGTCTCTCACTCGTTCCCCTTCTCTCTCTAGCTCTCTCTCTCTGTGTGTCTGTTTCTGTGTGTGTCTGTGTGTGTGTGCGAATTTTTATTTCCCTGCAAAGCTGACATCGCCTTTTGTGTATGACAAATGGCAAAAAGGCTCGCTGGGTCGGCAATCTGCCGCTCAGTCTCTGTCCCTGTCCCTTACTGCCCTCCTCATTTCCTCTCTCTCTCTCTCTCTCTCTCTCACTCTGTGTCTCTGTCGTCTGTCGCTGCCTTTGTGTCATTGGGTCGGCAGTTGCATGCACTGCAAATGTAATAAGTAATGCATGCATAATAAAATAGATGTATGGCTGTGTGTGTGTGTGTGTATATATGTGTGGCATACTTTTAGGCGTTGCATAGCAAATTGTGAGCTTAGAACATTTATTCATGTTTTCCCTGAATTTGTGTGTGTGTGTGTGTGAAGTGTGTATATATGAAAAAAGCACTATTTTAATAAAAGACAGAAAGAAAGGCGAAATATATATGAATGCGAACATGTTTCCGATATAGCACGACCTTATCCAAGTCAAGTACTTTAACAACTTATCAACCAGATTTTTAATTCAATAACTTGAAAACCCATTGGACAAAAAAAAGAAAAAAAAAACTTTTGCTGGCACAAAAGTACTATAAATTTTCGACTTAAATGGATTTTCCATCAAAGTTAAGTTTATTTTTTTTTTTGAAAATTGTTGCATTTAAGCTGAGTTGTCTAAAAACTTTTAATTGTTTTATTTTTCTATCTTTAACATTCGAATACTTATTATTATCGAATAGTATGAGCGCAAAATTAGAGCAGTATAGTATGACATATCTCGACTTGATTTGGGAGACTTGCACTACTTGTAAATGGTATATAACTTATAAATTAACAATAAGCAAAAAGATACATACAACATACAAAGAACAAAAGACAATTCGCTTATTGCAATAGTGCAACAATGCACTGCAATACAAATGTGGCAGTTGCATGCTAAAACTGACAGTTGAAATGTGAGCTGTTGCCTATGCTGTGCCTGAGCTCCACTGACTAGCTGAAGGCACTAACTACTCCAGCTTGATCATCACAATGAAGCAATCAACAAAATTAGACTTAACTTCCAGACTGACAGACAATCGCACTAATTGACCAAAGAAATCATAACAATTAGTTTAAATCTCCAATGTTGCCTAGACTGACGTGATTGAAACTAATGTTCTCTGTATGTATCGGGCACACGATTCGAACAATGTCGGCGTACAAAACAGTATTTTCAATACAAACCTCAAATTTAGAATTCCTTCGGGTATTGGCGACAAAGTAATACTCTTCAAAATAAATAATATTTCTACGGTCTGTTCGATTATTGTTTCAGCACTGTACCAAAAAATACATATGATTATCATTGCTGTAGAGATTGTGCATTGCGAGCTCCTGGCTCAATTGTGGCTTTCCCTTATAAGTGAATTTTAGTTCTCGATCAAGTCCAATAATGTGCAGAAGTGCAATGAATGTTGTTGGTCGCAGAGTCCTTATTCCACAAAAGTATTTAGCGTGCATACTGCCTTCAGAATGTGTGCTGGAGTCTCAGCATCTGCAAGGCTGAATCTGCACGCAGCATTCTCCACAATTTGAAGCTTGTTTCAAGTCACATCTGATAAGCTGAGTTGGTCCCCCTACTGGCGAGCTTGTCAGCGACCTCTTTTTATATACAAACATATATATTGCTACCCTATTCCTAGCCCACACAGTTCCATATCTTCTGTGAGACAACCTTGCAGTTTCTCAATGATAGCCGTGATAGCTGCTTGACTGTATAAAAAATGTCTTTATGAGTGTACCTTCTCTCCAGAAGATGGCATCTTTCTATTTCGTTTATCTCTACACTACATTGACATATGTATGCATCTGTATTTAGCAGCACCCTCGGCGTATGTGTAATTTGTGACTAGCTGGAGAAGTGAGTCGGGCAGCTAAGTAAGCTTCTAAAGCGACCCCAACACTATCATGTCCTGCGCATAATTATGAAATAAATATAATTTCCATAGAGAGCCCATAATGATGACAACGTTGAGACACAACCCGCTGCCTGGGGGGGAGGGGGGCGTGTGTTGCAGATGGAAGTAGAAGTGGAGGTGGATGTGGAGGTGGAGGTGGTTTTAGACACCACAAAATTTTGTAATAATAAAGTTTTGCTTCAGCAAATTGCAAATGTGTGTCTTGCCTCAACACACTCACGCTTCTGCTACGTCTCGGTGTGTGTGTGAGTGTGGGTGTGTTTGTGTGTCTATGTGTGTAGAGTGACGACTACCATATAATTCATTATTAAAAAGGCTTAATGACAAAACTTTTAACATTTTAGGTAAAACAAAAATTTAAAAAAAATACGATGGATCCAGGGGTGGGGTTATGCAGTGCAGGCAGGTCAAATAAGGAACACTTAACTTTAAATTGTATAATTTTTACTACAGCAGTTAATTATTAATTATAATAATAAACTAATTAGAACATTTACACTTGCGTTCATTAACTTACAACGAGCATTCCTCTAAAACAAAAACAGTGGTTAAAAAAACTGCCAATAATGATAACTAAATAATTTCATTGAATCCGTAAAAACATATTTATAATTTCAATTTCAATACCTGACTACTGTAATTGCTAAGTAGAAAATTTAAAGAAACATAAATATAAATTCGGTTAAGTAATCAACTTAAAATAATGCAAGCAAATCGGATCTGTTCAGTTGATGACCACAGAGCAAAGAAGTACGACAGAGACAGAGCACTATTTGAATACTAAGAAGAAATGGCAATTTTGTGGATCGTGGCAGCCACTATACAGCTCCATTTTACCGAACATATAATAATGATTTTAACTTGAAATGGTTTATCGTTTGAATTTTAGAAACTCGCCATACTTTTGGCGCCAAGGCTAACTCACCTTATTATGCAGTACGCATATTTCTAAGACGGAAGGTTGTGTCGTCTTAATAACCCTTGTACTCTAATACAGAAGCTTTTCCACACACCTAGAGATAGAGACTTGAAACTTGGAACATATACTGGTCTATGCCAGAGTCAGACAAAGTGAAAAACTGGAGATCTACGTCTACTAGGAGACTAAACAATCGATAGGCTACATATCTAGCACAATTTTAAGGCTACAGTCCCAAAATTGGTTGGCAGTTTGTTGGTGATATCGTGTAAATCGATAAATCCGCATATCTCCCACAATTTTAAAGATGCAGTCACTATAGCTAGGCATTTTTAGACAACATCCACCGCTCCTAGGAAATTCGGCCATAGAAATCTGACATGCGCAAATATTCCACAATTCCACCAAGTATGAAAGTATTTTACTGGTAACTCCGTTAAGAGATAAAAAACTCCTTCTTCCCAAACCGATACACCTGTTAGTGTACATCGATAAAACCATATATCTCCCACAATTTTAAAGCCACAGTCACCAAATTTTATAGGTAAATTTTTTTACATTCAGTGTTATTTTTTTCTGAGTTTCGTTGTGGCTACAAAACCAATCCGCCACGATCTTGACTGGAACGGAAACGGAAACTCTTACAGCGACTGCAATTCGAGCGCTCCTTAATGTCAGGCAGTTCCGTTCTGCTGGACCTGATTGACGCCATTGCAACACGGCGATTGCATCCGATGTCTCTTTTTGATCCGGAGTTGACATCAAAAAAAATGCTCAAGCTAATAAATTATTAATTATTTGTGACCATAAATCCAATGACAGAGATTAGTCGTCACCGCCACCATACTCTAAACTGACAATGACCCCCCGCCCATATCTACGAATACATTTTTGAATGAAAACAAGTAAGAATACTGAAGTCGAATAAGCTCGACTACGTGATATCCTGAACCCACTTGTTAAATTTATTATTCTAATTTTATTCAGTTCAGGGCATAAAAAGGTAAAACCCAAAAATCTTGGAAATCATCTTTAAAAAATGCATAAACATTCTTCCATTAGGCTTAGTACAATTTTTTGAAGATCATAAGCACGAGTGCTTTGAAACGAACTTCATGAATTCCTAAGAGATAACAATCGGCAGTTAATCAGCACTTATTTAATGGTCAGCGGAATCGGTTTATAATTATGTCAAAACATCAACAACAAAAAAAATCACAAAATACTTAAAAAAGAAACACATAATCTAAATGTGTTGACCATCGAAAACCACAGAAGCTGGAAATAATTAATGGGTTGGAATTTAAATACTGAAAACTTGCTACGATTTCGCAAAAACAAATTTTGTCACTGTATTAGTTCCGTTGCTTCTGGGGCTACGTTTTGGGAGCTGCAATATATTTTTGTTTAGTTTAAGCTTTTTGCTGGTAACAATGTCAAAAGTCAGTCGCAAATTAACTTTGCCGTTTGGCAAACTACAAAACTCTCGCAAGTAACAACATTTAGATGCTAACTAATTACCAAAAATTGGCAACAGTGAGGAGGACAACGAACGCCGCCGGGGCGTATCGGGGCGGTGTAGCCACACTTAAGTAACCAGCAACTTTTGACTGTCAAAGAGTGGAAAACAAAATAGAGAACAAGAAAAGGTACTGAAAATTTAATACCCTAGCAGATAAAATTGAAATTTCTCCTAGCAAGTCAGAATGCTGTAGCCGAGTGAGCTCGACTACGATGTACCCTGAACCCAGCTGTTAAAAATACTATAGTTTTATTGGCAAAATTCCCTTTCAGAAGTCTTGCACCCAAACAAACTAAGCCAGCTCATATTCTTATTCACAAGCTCGAACTGACCCGAACTGGCTAGCTACAAATACGTGCATATAACGGGGCTCTGCAGAATACACACGAAAACATGTTGACGCTCGCGGAGATTATCATGCCATCTCTTTCTCACACATGCGCTGGCATACTTATACACACAGAAAATGATTGCGGCTGCTGATAGAAAGGTGTTTAATATGAGAATCTAGTTCCGACTATAACTTGGGTGTTTCTTATCCGATCTTGAAGAAACTTGGGCAGTGGATCACTAATACGCATTTGATTATTATGAATTATGTATTATTAATTAGAAGATTCTGCCTTCAAAATTGTGGCATTTATTGCTATCGGAAATAGAAATGTATCGATATTCCTGAATCGACAACCTATATTTTAAATTTAAAGTCTCTTGCTCTTCGGCGTGTTCATACAGACATACGGACGGACGGACAGACGGACATGGCTATATTGACTCGGCTGTTGATCCTGATCAAGAATATATATTTTTTATGGGATCGGCGATGCGCTCTTCTGCCTGTTACACACTTTTGCACAAAACCATTATATCCTTTTCAACTATTTTTAATGGGTTAAGGGTATAAAAAGAAGAAAAGCATTCTGAATAAATGACGAAACTTGATTTAATTCCTTCTAAAGTTAACTGGAAAATGTTAAATAAAGAACATATTGAGCTCAAATACAACTGCACAATCTAAAAACAAGTCTTTCTCTAATTTTGTACATGTATCAAGCAAATATTATTGATTAACATGTTTCTGTATTTGTACTTTATGTATTTTAATTCTTTAAATTGCCAAGCAGTCTTGTGTTTTTCAACATAGTTTAATTACTCCATGTTAGAGTATAGAAAGAGAAAAATTGTTGCACCAAAAGCAACAATAGTAACAAGTAGAAGAAGAAGCAACAACAATAAATGGCGATGAATTGAGAGCTAGCTGCAACTGAGGCGTCTTTGGTAGAAGCAAAGTGCAAACGTTTTGCCATTTTGGGTAGACGCAGGACATGGCCAACTTTTGTGCCAAGTCACTAGCGAAAGTTGCCACAACATAAACACCACATAAGCACACACACACACACACACGCACATAACTTCACATATATGTATACGCCTGCAATTGTAAAATGGTTTTTAATTTGACCAACAATACTTTTGCAATAGTCACGGTGCCAACAAAAAACCAAAACTTTGAAGAAACAGTCAGCAAGGGTAAAGGACATGACAATGTGGGAAAAATGGAAAATATTGTGCACCCAAAACTTCAACTTGGCTGGTTGGGTGGGTGTTAAGTGGTGGGCGTATATTTAGCTTGCAACGATGGATGGTCGTGCGAGCCACAAATGCAAGCAAAAGTTAAGAACAACAGTGTCTAGGCAGTTGGCCATGTAGAAAGTTCGGCTATAACAATAAAAATGGCACGTTACGCTTCAAAGACACAGGAGTAGGCAGGATGCTGGGAGACTTGGAGCAGCACAGCTGGACATGGCATATCACAAAATATATGTATCCTTGCAAAAACACTATCTATTGTTTATGAATAGGGAGCAGCGGAAAGAGAAACTTTTCGTTTTTATTTTCAGCTTAATAAAAATGTAAGAAACACACAGCAAAAAAAAAAAGCTGAACAAATTCGTCTTATTTAATATCCGATTTCTTGTAGTCTATTTTAATATTATAGCATGAATATATTAATATTTCTCATTTATAAACATTTCTCATAGCTTACAAATTCACATAAATTAATTTGAAAAAAAAGTGCATTACCGATTTTAAGACTATTTTCTTAATTCCCAAAATGATTTGTCTTAAAAGTCAAGGTTTGCACTTCTACCTTTCAGACATATTTTATATTATTAAGTAAAATATTTCTAAAAAAAAAAACCTTCTTATTTTATAAATTGTTTTTTTTATTATTATTTCTAATAAAAAAAAAATGGTTTGGTTTTTAGAGTAACTTTCACTATTTGAGCGATTTTCTAAAAATCACGGCCACTTTTTTTTCTTAGTGCAGTTAAGATTCGTGTGGCAAGCAAACACAGATAAAGCCGGCAGGTAAACGTTAAACGTTGCATGCAACTTACTTTTTTAATTACTGCGAATTAACGCTTTTTGCTTTTGCTACTCCAAAATTTCATAATTGCAATGATTGCGCTGTCTAATATATTTAAAATTTCCTGATTGTAGCTCTTGTAGTTTTTGAGATCAATGGGGCTGAACGGTGTGAGTTAAGTAACTATATTATATAAAAGCAAAATAATTTCCACACTTGGAGAAAAACGCCGATTTACATACAGGCAGAAACCTAGATTTGGAATTAATTTAAAGTGTCTTAAATACTCGCAAATATAAATGGATTATGATTTAAAAGCCGCCACAAATAAGAATGCAATAAATACAATTTATTTTTAAGTTCACGTAGAATAAAATGCGGTAATTATAATATTGACTTACATTATATTTTTTGGATTATTGAGGTTAGATCTTTAAAAAATTGCACTTTGCTTATCACATTTGAACTAAATGAAAATAATTGAAGCGATTTATTAAACTGGCTAAACTGAAGTGAAATGAAATTGCTACAAAAAGCGAACGCTTTAAAATTAAAAATGTATCCAACAAATTGTCGGGCTTGCCGAATAAATTGTTAAATAAATAAATCTCAAAGTTATCTAAGCGTGTCCAAATTCGATTTAGAGCTGCAATGAACGCGGCGGCGATTGAAATAAAATCCATTGGAAACGAAAGCATAAAGCAATAAAATTTCCTCTGCTAAATTGAGATAGCCTTAAATAAAATAAAGAAAATTACAGGTACGCCGAACACTCAATGCCCTTGCGAGCGACTCGATTTCTGTTATGATGCAGCAATATGGAATATTTGGCATATTGACAATACTATGGAAAATAAACAATTCTACACTGATCAATGTGAAGCGGCCTGGTCAACTGAAAAACAAGAGAGAACGTTGCAGTCGGGCGTAACCGATTGCGAAATACTTTGATACCATACGTAACGCCAGCTGATAACAGGTAGCAAACAACACGGGGGTTGTATATGCTAATCCTTGGAAAAGGTTACCACCAAGTTACCTTTTAGGTCCGGTGACTCTTCTCTAAAGTTGGGGAAAATACGCGATATTATCGATTTACACTTTCTGAAATATCGGAATTGGCGATTACGGGCGCATGTGTGGGCGTGGCCATTATAATTTATCGATCCTTAAAGGCGGCTACCAGTAATATACCCACCAAATTTGACGGCTCTAACTCAAAAACTGCGAAAGATATAGCCATTTAACATTTTTAGGGTCGGGGGGTCTAGTGGCATATCCTTATATATTTATCCTCATGTCTTTAAAGGACATCGCCAACAACCAACCAACCAAATTGGCGGACTATAGCCTTAAAATTGTGGGAGATATATGGCCTTATCGATTTGCGTGTATCGATTTTATCGATTTCCTAGCCACCTAGTGAACGTAGCACTCAAATTTTTACACTTTATCTGATAAGGGTACAGACCAATATATGTACCAAGTTACCTTCGGTATCAAAGTATAATTAAATTAAATGAATTATGGTTCCAATCATATGGTTAATTTTGAATACCCTAGAGAAGGGTATTACATCTTTTTGCTTATATATTTATGTATACATATATTTCTGTCGTTCTTTTGTATGTTTGTATATTTTAATTGCTGTTGGAACACCGATTTTTGGTTCGTTTAAATCGTCATTGATTTTATTTTTGTTCGCCCGCAATTTTCGCTAACATTTTCATTTAAGCGCTCTTCAAATAAACATCGAATATTTATCTGTCATGTTTTTTAAGAATTAATTAGGCTGCACCACTTAGCAGACAATACATTGTCAATCCAATATATAGAAAATTGATATGTGCCACACTGGCTAAACTCCCAAAACCAACAAAAAAACAGACATAAAAACCCAGTTTAAGTTATTACACATTTGATGAATACTTACTTTTAATGGAATTTATTTTTTAGGCCTGTGGCTGGGTCAAAAAAATAGATGGCATTATAACGTTGAATGACTTATCAATTTGAAAGTGAAGTTCAGAACATGGGTATTAAAAATGTGCAATTTTGAGTTTGGTATCTATATGTGGATAATGGTAATGGGCAATTGCTAAAATTTATTTAATTTTATTTATTTAATATTATAAATTATTTAAGGTCAAATACATAATATTAATGTAAACACAACTCGCATCTGTGACGAGATGTCAACTACAAATTTGAAGGATGAGAATCAATGTTAATTAAAGGGAGCTCATTGGATAGTATTAAGTTGACTAGATAGACACGCAGTGGCTTACGAAGGAGTTCTTCTGGATGAAATCATTTAATACTAACAGCCGCTGTAATGCAACTAGAATAACGAGATATTTATGGTACTGATAGAAAGGACATGTTAAGGACATGATGTGCTCGGCAACAGTGCTGCCTGCCAACTGACAAATACCACGAATCCGCCGCTGTGCAGGACGAGCCGATACAGAAAACTCAACTCAGCAATGTGTGGTGAATTGGCTTCAGTCGAAGCGTGTGGTTGCAGAATGTGGGCATATAGGGAGGATGGGATAGGGGAAGGACTTAGTTCGCGCTGGAAGCAATCGGCGGCTGCTGCGGGCTGGTGTCTGGTCAACACAATGTTGTTGTTGCAGCCCGTTTGCCGGTGATTGTTTGTCTATTTATATGCTCATTATGTTTTCGCGCTTGTTTTACCAGCCAAAGCAGCGGCAACAACAACCGCAAGGGGAGCCCTTTAAATAATGTGCGGCCATACATTTTGGCAAGAAACGAGGCGCGACCAAAGGCTTTGGTTGGCAGCTTCCTTGGTTGGTGTCCCAAACAAAAAAAAAAATACAAATTAAAAAAAAATTAGAAGCTCCGCAATTTGCCAGGAACCCTTTGGCAAAAGGTCAAAGCATTTTGTATACCCTCCACTCACAAAGAGGTTAAAAAGGGAGGCTTACTTGAATTTGTAAAGTGTATGATCCATTGATTTGCTCAATAGTAGCGTGAATTGGGAAGTTTTACTATATTGTTCACAAAGAATAAAAAATGTTTTTCCAAAACAATATATTGTAATCTTATATAAATGAAATCTTCTTTCTTTAATAGAAAATCTTAAATCTAGAATGATAAACGAAATTTGGATTTCTTTCTTCTTACTGAGATCACATTTTGATCTTTTTGCAAAATTATAAATGATGGTGACCTAGGGTATATCCTAGTTTAGAAACCCTTTGTAAAATTACCATGCCGATGGTCATGTCGCTGTCCATCTAACCGCTTGTCAATCATATTTTTTCTTGTGTTGGGAGTCATTAATTAATCAAGGGCTAATTTCACAGTTAGCTGCAGCTGGAGCCGGAGCCAGTGCAAATTTAAGAAAACTAACAAAAAAGCGTTAAGATATGTGATTTCAATTGAAAAGCAAGTGCCACAAGGAAAGAAGCGATATAAATAATCGAATCTGAAGTTCAGTTGCAACGTTGCAACTTCATCACTACAATTCCAGTGGAGAAATGTTTGCGGTTTCATTTCAAAAACAATTTGTGCATATATTTCCGAAATACTCATGCACATACATATGTACATATGTTTGTATATCTGGCATATATAAAATGTATAGCTATGTTTTTTTTAAACAATATTTCGCCTTTGTCTGCCTGTTGGCTTTTGTTATCGTTGGAGTTATTTTCATTTTGTTTAAAGTTTCTGATGGGACATATGACGCGATACAATGGAAGGTGTGCGGTTGTGAGGGTGATTTGGAAGGGGGAAGGCGGAAGGGGGAGGCGGAAGAGGGAGGTTGTTGGTTGCGAAGGTTTCTGGGCAATGAGACAGAACTGAAACTGACTACAAAATGTTGCCGTATGCAAAGGATCAACTTTTTCTGTGAATATGGCGGAAAGTCAGCATTTCTGCATGTTTGCATGTGCATGTGTTTGTGTGTGTGTGTGTGCGACTGACGTAGCACTGGGCGTGAATGAGCTGTTGTGGGCAGGACCACAGTGCTGTAGTGCCAAGTTCCATGTTTTAAACGTGGCCAGCGGCTCTGTTTGTGTATGTGTGTGTGTGTGAGAGAGAGTGTGTGTGCAAATAAACAAACGCATATGGCAAACACACGCGCACACACTCACACAAACACTCACACGCACACACATAGTTGACAGCGCGAAAGTTGCAGTCAAAGCTCTCTTGGGTCGTGTTTATCTTGTGCTTACACTGAATATTCCCTTAAACTTCGCTTTAACCATGTGCATACACTGGGCAAAAATGTTGAAAATGATCTATTTAAACATGTGAGTATGTATATCGAGTATATCGAGATGTAGCAGCCATGTCTCCAGGGATACCGCTTTTGCTCTTTGTCATGTTCTAAGATGTATGTATGTATAATTCTGTGTATAATTTATTCAGTTTCTGCAGCTAATAATTGTATCGAAATTCGAACAGCTCAAGCTTCAGAATTCATCCTCAAAATATATATAATTTATAGTTAGTAAGTTCTTCTCTCCGTGTGAGCAAGCTTAAATATATGGGCATACTCTATATGGTCATCAAAATCAGTGCTCAGACTGAAAACTCAATCAGAATGCAACAAAACATTCACAAGCTTGCATTTGTTTGAGTATGCAATTTGCGAGAGTATACAAAATTCGACTTGATTCAAGATGTTGTCAAATGTTTTTGTCATTGCTTTTCCATCTTTTTTCTGTCATTGTTTTGCCCTGTCGCAGTTTTTCCGCACAGTTTGGGCCCAAAGCATTTTTATTGCCACTGCACGAGCGCACAGTTTTCATTTTCATGCAATTTGTATCGGAGTCTGGTTTTGGGCCCAGTTCCGGCCCAGGGCTCAATGGCAGCACTCCGCGACAACGATGGTAATAATAATAATATACCAGGGCCAGTGCGTAACCATAGCTTTTATTTGGTCCCATCAGTATTAGTCGCTGGCTTTATCATTCGCATAGATTTCACATACACTTACATAAACAGCTGTGTCTGCATTGCGATCGCATCGAAAAGTTTTTAAAGAGGAAAGATAATTGCGTGCATGAGTAAATAGCTGTGATATTAGAAATTCCCCAGATATATAAGCATACTAACATACATGCACAACTTCATACTTGGTCATTTTTTTCGGAGATATGTAAATTGTTATTAATTATCAATCAGATTTACACATATAATTAGCCACCCTGAATATCGCAAATAAATCCATTTATTTTTTTTTTTTGTAGCAGTAGAGAGAACAAAGGGTATAAATTAGCTTTATCTAATATTTCAATTGAATCGAACCCAATGGTGAGTTATCATGTACTATTCGAAGGGCATCTCGCCTCTTCGTTAATATTATTAGAACTAAAATACAAAATGAATATCAGAAACCTCTTAACCTAGAGAAGCCGTGCAGCATAAACAACTCACGCAGTCGCTCAAGTTACCCAGAGGATATTCTGCAACAAAGTGTCGCTGACCGTTGGGTTCATTGCTCATGAGAAATGTCGCATCAGCGTTTTTGGGTATCTGGGCCAAGTGCCGCTGACCGCTGATGAAGCGGAAAGTCTATGGTTATATACATATCTGTTATTTGCAGCGTAAATACAAACTCAATATTTTAATATATAACTGAATTTTCCACATTTGTGTAGCTATATCAGAAAAGTTTTATGGTTATTTCTGTTGAAATACGTTTAAATTTTAACGGCAACGATAACTATCGCTACGTCGATTAATGTTATTGCAATGCTCACACATGTATAGTGTGTGGCTGTATGTATTCTATAAGTCAGTTACAGTAAATCCTTCACAATGACGCAGTTGGCGCGAAATAAATCCACAAAAACAAACTTTCAACAATTTCGATGAAACACCTATTATATCGATTATTCCTATGGGAATAAAGATGCCCAACTCCTAGCAGATGAACTTCCCCTGATTATGCAACCCAGGGATGAAATGACAGCCGAATATTTATTCGAGCGAAATTTCAAGGTTCATATGAGCAGCAAAAGGGAATGGACGACGCTGGACGAAGTTCACCCTATGAAACCGCACACCATAAAATGGTACACCGACGGATCACTAACCACACTGGGAACAGGCCTTGGAGTGGTAGGTCCTCGGGTATCATACCATGAGTCCCTTGGGAAGCACACCAGCATATTTCAAGCAGAGGTGTGTGCGATAGGGAGATGTGCGGACTTTAACCTCAAACGACACTATCGGAACGCGGATATATCGATCCTCTCCGATAGCCAAGCAGCAATAAATGCTTTAAACTCTCTCCAATTATAATAATAATAACAGCTGCAACAGATGTTGAACAAAGTTGCGCATTTTCCAAAGATTTTCATGCATGCTGCATGATGTCATTCCGTATGTTACGACAATTGTAGTCGTGGTTGTCGCACAGCTGTTTGCCTTGGTGTTGCCACCATTTCCTTTGCCCAGCTGTCTTTAGTTAGTGTAGCGCTGCCGTATATTTGAGAGAATCACGTCAAGTAAAAATGATTCAATTGACCTTCACGAAGCATTTTATTAATGAAGTATTCTTTAATTTTGCTATTTTATTATCTATTGCATCACTTTGTTTGACCGCCGATATATCTTACGTTTGGCGTCAAAATAAATTTCCCGCAGTAAACTGTCTGGCAGCTCTGTGTCTTCCCGCCTTTTTGGGAGAAACTATAGGGTCTTGCAATTAATTAATACGTCGTAGTGGCACCGACATACTTTTCAAACAACAACAAGGCGGCTAATCTTAACGAAAAAACGATACGCATTTAGCAACAATCAAAATTGGCGTGCAAATCAAAAAGCAGCAAACTCGATGAGCACGCTGCGCTGGGAAAAAGTGAAAAGTTTACTTGTCAACGTTACGTCTTTGTTGTTGCTATTGCTGCTGCAGTCGCGCGCTCATTTATTGAGGTGAACCCGTGGCCGCGCCCGCCGCTGCTGCTGCCCTCAGCAGCAACGTTCAATTCTAGCCAAAATTGTGTGAAAAGTTTGCATCTGCATTTCCATTTGCAATTACAATTACATCAACAATGAGCAACGATGTGCAAGAGCAGGAGCTCGGCGCCGAAGTGGTAACTAGCGGCGGCGTCTCCATCGACGACGGCATTGAGACGATGCGCAGCAAATTTGAAAATCTGTGCCGTGATCTAAACATGGATCGCCAGACCGAGGTCGACGCATTTCGAATGCTCAACGAAGTGCTGCAGCATTACTCTTTGGAGGTACGTACATAATGTACATACACACGCATGCTCTATGTGTGTGTGTGTGTGTGTGTGTGTATATATTTGAAATTGCACATTGATATTAACACTGATTTGCCTTTGCATTTGCAGGGGGATATCGGGCATTGGTTCTGTTGTGCCCTGTTCGCAGCCTGCCGTCAATCGACAACGCCCACGGTAGATGGCCAAGATACTGTCGTTATGGGCAATTGTGTGCCATTGAACAATTTGCTGCGCAGCTGTCAGATGAGGTGCGTAGCTTACTGATTTTATTTACCAATTTAGTTGTTGAAATTATTGCATTTGGCCTTTTTCCCGCCTTGCCTTTCTCTCTTTTTGTTCAGCATCTACGAGTTTACGCCAAGGATAAAACTGTGGTGCGACATGGCCAATCTGCCGCAAGAGTTTATCCAACAAATGGAGGAGCTAGAGCGCAAGTTTTTCATCACATTCACGCTCTACAAGAAGTACAGAAAGATATTCGAGCAAGTGTTTTTCTGCCCGCCCAACGATAAGAAGTTCTCAAAATCCAGGTATGTGTGTGTGTCCCATTTGATACAATCCGAATTCCCATATGCAAAGAAGCCACCAACAAATCAATTTTGTAGCACTAAATGCTCCCACATCAAGCTGGACGATATCTGCTGGCGCCTGTTTCTATGTTGCAAGAATCAGAAGCCGACGACAACGCTTGATCTGGTCTCATCGTACAATCTTATGATGTGCTGCATTGATCTCATCTACGCCAATGTGCTGGCCGAGAAACGCACTGATCTCATTAACCCGAACTTTGAGGGCTTGCCACCAAATTGGAATTCGCCACACTTTGACGAGATGCAAACCCGCAATCATTGTATACTCAAGTACTTCTGCGAGATGACGGACGAGGCTAAAACCATGAAGGCGACTGTCTTCAGTACCATTATGCACAGCTTCTTTCAGTCGAAAGTGAGCATCAACCGCAACAGCTGCTAGCGATTATACTAATGAGTGCTACTAACTTTTGATTGTGAACATTACAGACCATTTTTGGTAAGGAGGAGACGCTGCTCGGCCTGGTGGCCAATAAAAATTTCGAACGCAATCTGAGATCTCTAAATGTCAGCTACGAACAGTATGTGCTGAGCGTGGGTGAGTTCGACGAGCGCATACTAGCCGCATATCAGCTGGACGCTGGCGAGCACAACAATCTGAACGAGCAGGCGTTGCGTCCCCCAGTAACGCCGTTGACACGCAAACAGGACTTGCCTCCTCAGTCCGTGATGTCGGAACAAAAGTTCGAGCCAGTGGCCCATGCCACCGAGAATGTAAAAAAGCTGAGTGCTCCCATTAGTCGCATTACGGAGCCCACCGAATTTGTCAAGTAGGTTACTCAACATGGCCGAATCACACTTTTTGGTTGTTTTTAATGAATGGTGAATTGCCCATGCATTCATCCATCCATCTCTCATTACAGACAGGCTGGCGAAGAGCATATTGCGAAGATATTAATGATTATTGAGCAAATGGGAAACAAGTTTCTCGCAAAGTATCCAATGCGCAGTGAGGCTGAGAACCGATTCCGTTTGGCCAAATCGCTGTATTTCTACCTTATGGATCACATACTCCGTGCCGAGATTAAAAACAGGCCGCAAATAATGCGCAGGATCTCATTGGACATCTTTAATGTTACACTGATGACCTGTTGCACGGAGCTGGTGCTCTATGCTTACAACACGGAGCTCAAGTTCCCCTGGATTCTGGAGTGTTTCAGTATTAATGCGTTCGAATTTTTTAAGATCATTGAAATCGTTGTACGCCATGGAATGGACTGCCTGACGCGCAGCTTGGTTAAACATCTGAATTCTATTGAGGAGACATGCCTGGAGCGACTGGTCTGGCAGCGCATCTCGCCAACCTGGGATATTATGAGCAGTGCGGCAAATCCCTTACCCCCCTACTTGGAAGTGCGCGAAGCTAAAACAGCCGGGCCACTGCAGATATTTCTGCGAAAGATATATCAGCTCGGTTGGGCTCGTATCTTAACACTGTGCAATGAGCTAAATCTCGGTGAGAAGAAAGCCGAAAAGATTTGGACCATATTCGAGCATTCAATAACAAACAAGACTCAACTAATGCAAGATCGCCATCTCGACCAAATCATTATGTGTGCAATATATATATACATAAGAGTAAGTATGATAACTGACCAGTACCACTAAGCAGACAATACAGGTAATTTGTTGAATCCTAAATTGGTATGTATGCGTATATGTGTGGCCGTCGAGAAACAATGAATTTTGTATGTCGAGACAATGATACCCTGTTTTGGATTTTCACCCTACATTTACAAATTGATCAACAGTTAAACCAAAAACCAAAAAGTCGAGTGCAAGCTCGCACACAAAAAGGCAAAGATAGAGTGTTGCTGCTATCTTCGCACACATTCCGGTAATAATATAGCTTATTTTTTCGCAGGCATTCATAACCCATTAGGGTCTACTAGAAAAGGTGCGTATCTGTTCGTACCCACGCACGAATGCTTAAAAAAGGCTCTTTTTGACTCGTCACAGCGTGGGCTCCACTGGGATAGAGGCTCTGAGAAGAAACCTGATGAACTTTTTTTTTTTGTCGAATTGACGCCTTTATGTATTGTCTGCTTAGTGCCTGTACATATTAATGTTCTCCACTATATGGCTGCACATGTTCGTTTCCTGTGCTTTTTATGCCTTGAACTCATTAAAAATGGGTGAAAAGGGTATAATGGTATCCGACCCAATAAAGTATATATATTCCTGATCAGGATCAAAAGCCGAGTCGATATAGACATGTCCGTTCGTCCGTTAGTCTATGAATACGCATATCTCAGAGACTATAAGAGCTAGAGACTTCAAATTTTGAATATAGGTTCTCGTATACCAGGCGCAACTCAAGTTTGCTTTATTTTGATCGATATTTGCCTCCGTTTCAGGAATATCGATACATTTCAATTTCCGATACCAATAAATGCCAAATCTTCTAATTAATAATACATAATATACAAATGCGTATTAGTGGTCCACTGCCTAAATTTCTTCAAGATCGGTTATAGTCGAAAATATGTTCTCATATTGATCTCACTTCTATCAGCAGAGGCAAGCATGTATGCATATAAATATGCGAGCGCATGTGTAAGAATGAGATGGCATGATAATCTCCGCGAGCGTCAACATGTTTTCGTGTGTATTCTGCAGAGCCCCGTTATATGCACGTATTTGTAGCTAGCCAGTTCGGGTCAGTTCGAGCTTGTGAATAAGAATATGAGCTGGCTTAGTTTGTTTGGGTGCAAGACTTCTGAAAGGGAATTTTGCCAATAAAACTATAGTATTTTTAACAGCTGGGTTCAGGGTACATCGTAGTCGAGCTCACTCGGCTACAGCATTCTGACTTGTTCCTCGTATTATATGCTAGGAGAAATTTCAATTTTATCTGCTAGGGTATTAAATTTTCAGTACCGTTTCTTGTTCTCTATTTTGTTTTCCACTCTTTGATAGTCACAAGTTGCTGGTTACTTAAGTGTGGCTACAACGCCCCGATACGCCCCGGCGGCGTTCGTTGTCGTCCTCACTGTTGCCAATTTTTGGTAATTAGTTAGCTTCTAAATGTTGTTACTTGCGAGAGTTTTGTAGTTTGCTCATTTCTATGCTTAAGCGTTAATGTTATCATTTCGTTATTCCAATGCAGGTTACGAAAATGCAGGAACCCAAATTTAGTAAGATTATGCACGCCTATCGCACTCAGCCGCAGGCGGTCAATAGTGTCTATCGAGAGGTGCTCATAAGCGTCAAAGAGAATGGTGAACCGGAGTATAGAGATATTATACACTTTTACAACTATACGTATGTCCCACAGATGACGAAATTCTGCACCAACCGTCTTAATGCTAATACGGACGTGAGTAGTCAATTATCGTTTGGCGATTGGGTGGTTAGCCACGTTCTTACACTTAAATTAAATTTATATTTGAACAGAATGTTAATCTTCTGCTGTCGCCACATCCCATCGAGCGCACAACGGTGCCCAAGAAGCTAATACCTAACCACTCCCTGTATGTAACAAAAATGTTCAAGAATGAGATACAACAGTCTCCAGATCAGCTTGAATACATCATCAGTTGCAGTCCGGCCAAGGTAACCGATTGCGTTTAACTGAACACAAATTTCAAACTATATATTAATATTGACACAATTCACAGAAACTGGAGGATATGAACAAGAAGGTGCTTGGTAACGGCAAGCGTATGTTGTCCTTTGGCGATGAACCCGGCCCAAATGCCACTGATACGAAGCGTCTAAGGTTCGATCAGCCGCCGCATCTGAGTCAACTTCAAGCCGTCTTGGATGATCGCAAGAGCGAACGAAACTAGATAATAATAACACAGCAAGCTTGGGCAGGGCTATAGAATTTGGGTAGGGAAGGAGGGTACGGAGAATATGTTTTTTTTATGATATTATGTGGCTGTCGTCGACTCGCATGCGGACCGACGTGGAAGCACATGTATTACAAAACGCATATGGAAGGTGTGCAATTGCCTCCACGTGGCACATGCAATGTTTTTTTTTATTGCCAGCGGCGATCGCCTATCATTTTACTTACTATTTAATTCTCCTTTGTTTTTTTTTAAACTATTAGTCTGCCATCTTAATTTAAAAGCTTTTGCATCTTTTAAATATTTTTTATTCAGTCATTTATACATAAAATTAAACATGTAATTACACATAAAATTATATTACATATATTATTTATACATATATATATATATATATATATATATATGCATATATTATTATATTAGTGTAGCGCACTCTATTTACAAATGTTTATCCATTGATGAAATGGATAGCATGACACAGATTTTACAGGCACTTTAGCTAAAACTTAATAAAACATCATCAACAACCACTTGGCAGCTTTTGGTGTTGACGTTTAAATTGTACGACGTTAACAACAACAATCAGCATAGGTTAAGCAAGTACTTTACACACACTATGAGAACAAAAAGTCAACAACAACAATTAGAACAAGTAGCTTATAATTTTTGTAAAGAACCCATATGGCATATCTATACTTATATGCATCTAATAAAAAGTTCCATAAAAAAATATTTGAGAAGTTTTTTTTAATTATAATTTAAAAGGTCTTCAAATCTGTTTTGTGCTCTTAAATTGTGGGAGATATGAGATTTTGAACATTTTTGGGGTGGGAGTGGGCGTGGCTGAAAAAAAATATGGACAAGCTTCCTAATAATCTTCCTTCCATGTTTAGTGACTGTAGCTTTTACACTGTGAGGGATATAGGGTTCTGGGAATTTTGTAGGCGGGAGCGGGCGTGGCCAAAAAATTTTGTTCAGCACGATCTTGGCAATGTACTTTCCAACTTTGGCAAATGTAGCTCTTAAATTGCGGGAGAATTACGCTTATGTCGGTTTTGGGGCGATAATTTAATTTTTAAGTGTTACTAGCAATATACCATTCAAATATGGTAGCTCTAGCGGAGGTGGGCGTGGCATATCCCGATCTATGAAGGACATCGCCAACAACCTACCAACGAAACTTGGGGACTGTGGCCTTAAAGCTTTATCGATTTGCCATTCGATCGATTTCCCAGCCTCCTAGTGGACGTATAAAATTAGCTCTAGCTCTGCCAAATCCTTACTGAATCACAGGGACTAACTCAATCGATTTGCATTTGAGGATATAAGAATCAAACACTTAACGCATGCACAAATATCCTACTTATGAACACAGGCTTTATATCGGTCATGCAATTGTTGCAAATAATACAATTTATTCATTATCAAAAATCAAGATTTATGAAACAATTTGTGAAACAATTTGTAATACACATATTGGTGTGATGCCATTAACTCTCCACACGCAATGCACCGGCGAGGAATGTGAGTGCGCTCCGCTGTTCAGCGCTGAGGGAAGCGGCATCTAGGCGTTGCTGCAACAAGGAGCCGCATGTAAGCAGCGGCGCCGCCTGCTCGGGCACAATGCGATAGGCAACACGACGCCAGGTGCCACTGACGCCGTCCAGATGCGATTCCAGTGCGTCACGGCAGGCCATCAGATCATCCGGCCGAGCCTGTCCCAGCATATGGGCCATGGCCAAGCAGAGCTGTTGCTGTAATCCATCCCGATGATTGTACTCCGCGAAGGTGTCCAGCGCGTTGGAGCGCTCGATGGCCTCCAGCAGCGAGCGCCACATGATGGCATAGTGCACACCAAAATCCGCCCGCTGCTCGATCTGCAGCAGGACGCTGGTCGCATTGATTCGCACCTTGAAGTTCGCATGCTGCACAATCAGCTGACTGAGCACCCCAAAGAGTGTGCCCGCCAAGCTGGCGCTGGTCGCGAATATCGCACGATTGCGTACCAAATTGCCAATGGCATAGCAGGCGTTCCACTTGACCTTAGCACTGCCCGCCGAACGTACACAATCCAGCAACTTGGCCATCGCCCGCTGCATAAGGGCATGCTCTTCGGCCGGCAGCAAGCGCAGCAAATTGCCCAGAGCACGTACTGCATTGGCGCGGACCTTGTCATGGTCACCGCAGGCTAGCACCGCAGCCTCGATTAGCCGCCCGAGCAGCGCCAGCGTGATGCGCTCCTTTTCCAACTCCTGCACCTCCCGTCTCTGCTCCTTATCTGGCTGACCAGCAGCTGGTTGGGTGGTTGGCGCGACAAGCGCATCACTGATATTGCCCAGAGCCCAAGCAGCCTTAATTCGCACAGCCAGCTGGTTGTCGGCGGTCAGACGCAACGCCAGCTCGGCCGCATGCTCAACAAACACCAGATCGGAGCGAAGAGTCGGATGCAGCACATAAACGGCCAGTGCCCGCACAGCCGCCGCACGCACCAAATGATCGGCGGCATCGTCACTGCTGCTGCCCAATAGGAAGGCCAGCAAACCGTTGCGCTGTGCCTGCGGCAAACGCTCGAAACTGTTGCCGCCCATGTTGGACAGGGCATCGCACAGAGAGCATCTCAAGGTGGCTGTCACATTGGTCGCATCCATGTAGGCGCCATAGATGGCCGGCAGCATGCGCAGCCAGAAGTTCAAATAATGCTGCTGCAATTCGGGCTGTGGCTGTGCCTGGGGCTCGGTTGTGTGATCCATTGCATGGCGCGCCATCTGAAAGCCAACGGCGTCGAGGCATCGTGCTCCATAAAGACGCACATCCAAGGAGCAATCCTCCAAGGCGCTGCACAGCACATCGGCTAAGCGAACTAAATGCTCGCGTAGCAGACAGAAATGCGTCGTCATGGCGAGGATCACCTGCAGGCACTCGACACGAAGTGGCGCTGTACTTGCCGGACAGTCCATATAGCGGAGTACTAGGCGCAGCAGCCAAGAGTTGCGTGGAATGCGAACGCGCGCCGCAATCTGAATGAGTGAGTGAGATGGTTTCAACTGTTCACCTGCAGTTGCAGAGGCGACATCGTCCATTTCGTTTTTCTCCTCCGCCATTTCCACTTCTTCCTCCTCCTCCTCCTGTTCGTCATCGGAGTCACAAATCTGTTGAAACTGTTGCTCTAGCTCCACCTGGTGCAGATTAGAGCACATCGCTGAGGTCATGTTGGGCGCACGGCGTTCGCTTAGCGGCAGTCCCACGGCACATGCCATTTCCTGGGTGAGACGCGGCGTTGCCACCAGCATTTCCATGACGAGCAACGCGGACACCTTAACGCTGGTGTCCACGTGTCGCGCCAACGTTTTAACATGCGGCACAAACTCATAAACGATGCCCATTTGCAGTTGATCGAATGGCGTCGCCTGCACCAGCACCGCCAGGCACTTGAGGCACTGCGTCAGCACCGGCGGCGTATACTCACGCGCCAGTATGGCCGTCAGTTGACGATACGCCGCCAGTACACTGCTGGCCAGACTCAACGCAAACGGCGTATAGTTGCTGGGCGCCGAAGCGGTGCTCGCTTGGCTCAAATACGGTTTGGAGCCGTACAGCAGCTGTGCAGCCATCTGCAGGGCGAGAGCACGACACCGCACGTTGCCATCGCTGGATCCGATATGCAGCAAACAATTCTTGGCCTCGCCTCCATCGCTGGGAAAGAGCGCATGCCAGTAGCCGTAGAGGGTGCGACGGGGCAGCTGTTTGGTGACAGCCCCAAGCAGTTGGAGCGCTGCGACACGGACTTTAACTTGATACTGGCGCCGCTGCCGGTTTTGCCCGGCTGCCAGCTGTTGCCCCCCGCCGCCATCGGAAGTGGGCGTGCAGCCGCCCTCGGAATCACCGCCGCTCGGAGTTCGACAGCCATAGTCGTTGTTGCCAAGCAGAAGCAGCTTCATCCGATCCCCATGGCTATGCCCATTTGACGCAGAGACACTTGTTGTTGCTGCTGCCACGCTGCTCTCCTGCTGAACGTTGCCATTGTTGCGCTGTTTGGTTAGTGAGCGCATCTTGCGCGACTTGACGCGTCGACCGGCTGCATCAGTGTTTTGGTTGCCAGCACATGACAAATTCTCCTCGTCGTGGCCATATGATGCCGCCTGCTGGGCAGGGGGGACGCGATGCGGCAACTGCGGCGACGTCCCTCCCCCCTCAGCTGAGCATCGCATATTGGCCAATGCGAGGCCAAGCAGCTCCGGCGCATGTTGTTGTGCATAATCCGCATGCAGGGATGTTATCTTCTGCAGCAACTGCAGCGAGTGTGCGACCAGCAGTGTTAGCTGTTCCTGCTCGTGCTCCTGCTCCTCCTGTGTCGACGCGACTGTCCGCATTACCCAACGTCCCTCGTAATGCGGTTGCAACAGTGCATTGGCCATCTGAGCGCTCACCTGCAATTCCGGCTCCTGCAACTCCGCATTCGCTTGGCACAATGTACCGAACATTTTGTCCTGGCAGAGTACGAGCAGCAGTGCCGCATCCACACTGCTGGGCAACGGAATGGCTGCCAAGCGTGGAAAGAGTGTTCGAGCTGCGCTCACCTCTAGTGTGTCCAGCAGTGAGATAAGACATTTTAGTACATCTACCCTGCATCGTTCTTCTGCATGCTGCAATAGCCAGTGAAGCAATGGTTGCGTCTCGCCCAGCAGCAGCTTCCTGTTCTGGAGCAGCTCGTTTAGCCACAGCAGCCATGCGCTCAGGTTAAAGGAGCCATCTCCATCATGGCAACCACATAATAGCGCCTCCTCTGTCAGCAGATGAGCCAGCTGCGTCGCTTTGCTTGCGCCATATGGCCCAGCAGGCGTCTGGCACTCGATGTTGCGCAGAAAATCCAGCTGGTGTTGGTAGTGTTTCTGTACCTCCGTGGAAGAGTTGCGCGCTCGAATGTTTACGGTTTGTAAAAGTTCATCATAGGCTTTCCTCTCCTTGTCCATTAAATATAACTGTTCGCTTACTTCGCTAACTCATTAAAGTATATCGATATTTCGATAGTTCGAGTCTTCACGTCGGACTATTGGGATATTTTGAAGCACTTAATAAAGGTGCATAAGTCTTCATTCAAAAGTCACGGAACCTGGAAATCATTTTTTTCGATCCTCTGTCAACTTATCATTTGATTGAACTTTTAATTAAAAAATAAACTGTGATATAGTTCAAAGTATCAGTGGTCCATGCTGGTCTGCTCCTGTTCTATTCTCGATAGTAGACATATCGGTGATCGCAAGCCTCTTTACAGCACTGTATTTTAATGTTGCTTTTGTTAACTTGCCGCAATTTTCAAATGATATCCAGGGAAACTAACACACCCCATTCAAGTATGCGACAGCAACATAGTTTGCAACAATTTTTTATTCACCTTGCAACAAAATATGTGGTATAACTTAATATATGGTTAGATAGTTTTTAAAATCTAATAAACCTGTATACAAGGTATATATTTATTGTATAGATATATAGATATACATGTAGTAAATGTAAAGATAGTATATATATGCTAAGGAATTTATAAATGTATAATTATCATTTCATACTCCTTATATTGTATAAATTCTGCTCAGCACAAATTCATTGTATAATAATTCATATCGAAATTCGCAAAGCATCCGTAAAACAATTGCATATACAAATTAAGTGCTCTTATCACGAATCCATTCTATTCGCGATTAGCACATAATATATCATCACGATTGACTGGAGCATCCGGCCTGCATAAGTAATCCCTGAGCAATTGCACACTTAGTAAAATAGCACACTTAACAACAGACCAACAACTTGAATTAAATATTGGTTCACGATTAGCTTATGGTCTACAACTAATTATATATATTTAAATATTTGCATACATATTAATTGATGTATGTATGTGTATATTATGTTCTTTAGGCGGGCTTCTAGTGTTTTGAACAGCGTTGAATTCAATCATCATGATTTACAATTAGATTTTGTACAATTTCTAAAAAGTCTTAAAGAAAACACAGTGTCAAATGTGAGCTTGTTATATGTAAGTACATACATACATATTATAGTAATGTCATAAAATAATCTTTTGTAGCTACAGTTGTTTGGTCTACCTAAAAAAAGACCGCCATAGACACCGCAAGATATTCATAATTCTAAATAATTTGAGAATAATTGTTTACCATTTAATTCTTTGGCAAGCCCGCAGATATTGATCACAAGAAATGTTTTGTTTATCTATCTTAACAATCCGTTAGCTTTTCTATCGAATTTTCTAAGAAACTAGTTTACTACATCTATAATTATGGTATATAAATCCGTTTCATAAACACAATTAACTTATACAAATCAATTCGATAAAATAAATTCTAAATAAAAATAAAAAAAATTTGGCTAATCTTGGAGCAGTATGTTATTTGAGTGGTAAGTAGGAGGGAATGCATTTCGGCTGACTCGAGATATAACAAACTAAATCATTTCGAATTAGAGTGGAATTTTTGTGGGTCATAATGTTGGATTTGAGTTTCTATTAAGTACGTAAGGCTATTCTATTTTTATAGCCATGCGCTCCACAAAGACTAAGGCGGTATTAAGCTACTGGTTCGTTAGACTATTGGTGTCACTCGGATACAGGTTCATCAAAATTGCATAGTAATGACAACCGGCGGCGAGCACCACAAAAAGATGCCAAATGGCGTGCGCCATGGGTATAAGGCCATCCGATTTGAAAAATACAATGCCCAGTATGTAGAAGACTCCACCGAATTTTAGCTGCAACATGCCATTAAAATGATGGCCCGTTAACATTACAACCAGCGCAGGACCCAGTCCCATTAGAATATACAAGAATGTCTCCAGGCATTTGTAGCGTTCGTGGTAAAGCTGTAAATGGCCAAGATGTGAATGACAACACACTGAATTAACACTAATAACGGCCGACATACCTGTTGATAAGCAATACCAATGGCTGCCATTAGCCAAATAATCCATTCCATACAAAAGAGTATCGCCGAATGGTCCGTATTCTCCAACGTCAGCCAGGGAAAGTATGAACCAGCTATAAACACATAGATCATGGCACGATCGCAGCGATGCAGAACGTTCTTTAAACTCTGATACGTATGCCAGCCCAGTGCGGGCCAACCATTGTAGTTTTTGGGCGGCCTCAAAGATACAATTGTTATTGTTGTTGTTTCGATGTAATTAGATATATTTTAAATATATACTCACTTCTGTTCGGCACAGTAACAGGAACAATGGAAGAATGTAGAAACGGTGAACACCATACAAAGGGCAGTGCCATATACCCACGACACTAGATACTGGCTAGAGCTGTTGGAGCGTTCAAATAGCTTAATGACCGCAAACACGGCGGGCACTATCCAAATGCCATGAGTTATGACATTTGCCACCTGCTCTATCTATACATTTGAAATTAAGTTAGAGAATGAATTAAATGTGTAAGTGTGTAAGTCTGCGATATGCATATATACATAAGAGTGGTCACCTCTACCTCTGTGGGCTGGTAGGCACATCCGGGCTTAGCTATCGCATTCTTCCAGTGAATGCTACGCAGTTGCAGTTTCAGCTTTAAATTAGATCGAATAATGCATTTCCATACGTGACTGAACAGATTACCCAGAAAAGAATATCTGTTCTGTATATCCTGCACTAGATTGTTCATCGTCCGGTCTCAGCTCACTCTTCAGCTGGCCCCCACTCGCTACACTGTGGATTAGTATTAACAGCGGGGGCAACGATTAGTTTCTATTCCATGTACACATATGTTGATAAACTGATTACAAATAAACTGTCCAGCTGCATTGACAACAGAAGCTGATAGAAAAACCAGCCGACTTCCTATTTATGAAAGCTACATAATACAATGCTGTACTATTTGGCATTTTATTGCTTTGATTGTCAGCCTTATCATTGACAGTGTCGAGTTTATGCCGGATTAGTTTAGTCAGAATTGTATAGGTCTATTATATTTCTATTATCTACTCTATTCTAATCTAAGTACTAAATTGGTTTGTTTACAAGTGCATCGGGCAATTTATGGCGAAATTTGCTATTTGCACGTCATTTATCCAAGTTCATTAAATTTGAGGTTAGAAATCAATTGTTGATTACAATATCTGATAACTATGTATATGCATAAATGAACATATCCAAAAAAAAGCGAAATGCATTCGAATTTTAATTTTCAATCCAAAAATTTGAAAGCTAACGCAATCGCAGAGCTGCGATGGACTTTGAATCCCACTTGCTATAGTCAGACTCTTATGTGGCAATCAATATATATGTATATATAATATGTGCATTGTG
Organism: Drosophila nr. perissopoda 5 BK-2023a; assembly: GCA_035044105.1. Taxonomy (NCBI): domain Eukaryota; kingdom Metazoa; phylum Arthropoda; class Insecta; order Diptera; family Drosophilidae; genus Drosophila; species Drosophila nr. perissopoda 5 BK-2023a. The sequence goes on along the minus strand of JAWNMK010000620.1, from coordinate 4,568,011 downwards.
AGGGCAGTCATATAGCTTCTTATCCATACATGTGCATGTTCTTGGGTGTATATATATATGAATCGTGCATTCCATTGAATCCACTCTGTCGTTGCTCTCAACATCTTATCTCCCCTGCTCACAGTGCTATGAGCTCAAAGTCCAATCGTTCGTTGGCACAAAATGCTTTAAAGCCTGGTATCGAGTACAGATTATATCCAATATATATTAATACATGTATTTATATGTACATACACACCTGGACAGTAAAATAGGATAACTTGTGTAGTTTCATAAGGACTGGCACGGATCAGAGGGTGCACATAAATGGCACTACTTTCTATGGAGTGAGGAAAATCGTATACATTTTTTTAGTAACGATACTAAAAGGAACGTTAGTCAAATAATTCCGTTTTAAATGAATTTAAAAAAAACCGGTTAGCATGGTGCTGACCACCCTCACTGGCCAGCCCACTTCAATGTGCGCTTTTAACAAAGAAATGTGCAAGAACATATGTAAGCTGGAGACTTGATTTTCAATAAAAAAAAAAAAACCAAGTTGAAATTTGCAAAATTCATAAGCCATCGTATTCACACCTATTTTACTGTCCCGGTGTGTGATGTATTGCCGACACACGGCCCAAGGTCAGCCAGTACTCTTGCTGTCACAGCTTGAATTACGATAGAGCCACCCCTAGCACCCGCATCTTCCACCCCAATAATGACAACAACTGGTCAGAGTCAGTCGACAGCGTGGGCATCGTCTCTAGTTGTAGATGTGTTCCGCTGGCCGCTTATAATTTTTTTTTATTTTTTTATGCTTTTTCAACATTGAGATTCGAAAAATGCACATAGACACTCTCTTACATAATATATGTATGTATATATGTATATATATTTTATTTATGCCTACACCGAACGCCCTGGCAGAAAATCCTAAACTTAATTAATTTATACGACAAGCAGACTAATCGGTATATAAATAGCCCAATAGACAGCGGGTGGGAAGAGCGTAGTTGTAAGGGTAGTTGTTCTTGCTGTTAGTAAATGGGCATCGGCTGCCACAGATGGATGCATAAACATGCATGTATGTATGTATGCATGTATATATGTATGGATACGTCACCAATGTTTACGCTGCAACGCTTCTAATTTAATTTGCTTAGCGTCGTCTCTATGGCATTGATGGTCAATATTTGTTGTTATGGGTTACACATACACACAAATACACACACACACAGGCAAGCAAACACACACGACTGAAACACAAAAGCTACACACATACATACACATTCATATTTCATTTAAGCCGACCCGCGGCGACGCTTTCTATTATTTTTTTTTTAAATACATATCCACTTCAAAAACTTACATCTATACAGCGCGCGCAATTAAAATCGGACTGCAATGATAATAATTAATCTAACTTACAGAATATCGCTGTTGATATTGCCACTTTTGTGTGTATTCCTTTCAGACCACTGCACCTTATACTGCTATAGTTGATTCTGTTTGTTAACTGTAAATACATTTATGCTTTTATGTTTTTTCTTTGACTCGATTAATTATGTAATCGATAGCTAAGCAAGTCGATAGATATATCATCAATACTGATATGCAAAATATGTTATAACATATCACACAGCAAAAAAAAGTTCGAACATACAAGTTTTCATCCCGACAGTTTATCTGTTTTAACTGATTCCTTAAGCACCTACTCAGGATCGCAATGTCTTATGGTTTTCGGTATTTTATTTATGGTACAGACAAAAACACAGCTTAGTTTGAATAGTGGCGCTCAAGATAACACCAAAACTGAATTTTACAGCATAGCTAACGTCGAATAAATAAGTAACATATTATTTGGTTTATAGGGTGTTTACATTTATTTTGGCGATGTAAATCTAATTCCGTCATGGAAAAATAATATTGCTAAATAAAATAAATGTTCGCAATTGAAACTTGTCGCGCACTGCACAAATGCAAGTAGCGATGACACTTTGGAAGCAATATACGATAGTTGTGTGCTATCGGAATCAGTTCTAGGTGACCATACAATGTTGTGGCTATCGATGAAACTTTCAACTTAAAAAGAATACGCGATCTCAACGTACGTCCGTATACATCCATCGATATGTATAAACTATTTGATATTTCATCCTTTAACTTCTCTATGCCAGTTTTGTATTCGCAAACATATCATAGTAGTTTTTGTTTTCATATTTTTATTGTCATCTGTGCTTCTCAGTAGTAGTTATAGTAAATAATTTTGTATCAAACGCAGACAAAATTTGAAAATTTTAATTTTTTTATGCCTTACGCACATATTAAAATTAACCAAATCTATACGCCATAGAAACAAATATATTTTCGTTATCTTGTCGCAAGCAAGTTGAATTAATATACAAATTGAATATTTTAGGTAAACAGTCTTTTCTTAGTACCTTAAAATGAATCGTCTACAAGGCACATTGCTGCAAAGTCGGGGAGGTGAGTACTATGTCCATAAGTTGTAAAAAATATGATATATATATTTTTTTAAACAGCTTTTAATCGCTGCGATCAATGGCATCGTGTCTTGATGAAAACGCAAACCTCGGAAATTATTAAGCCGAGTCCTTTCTCATACCTTCGCTCCGCATACAGTTCTCTGCGTTGTCGCTTAATGGGCGAAATATGCTCCACAATGCGAAAACAACACTTGAGCTTGGGCAGCTTAATTGATGTGACGAATGAGCTAAATTTGGGTCAAGCCCAGCTGACATTAAATAGGCATCAGTTGAAAAAAACGTTTTCCACGCAGCGACTTCCATTCATCGGCGCGGATGAAAAGATGCTGACCACATCGAATGTAAGGGCCAGTTTGCATGCCCAGCGTACTATTGCCACTATGAACGATAGATTGGACCGAGCCTGGACTGGCCAACAATTGTCTATGGAACGCTTAAGATTGCCCAGCCTGATTAAGTCATCAAAACTGGTCAAGAAGCTCAAAATTGGCAAGGTGCCACGGCCCGAAGTGCCAATTTTTCAGCTTAGGAAAGACTCACCAAAGCTATCCACTCTCCACGAAAATACGAACAAAATTAACAAACAGAGGAAAATAGTTAAGAATCGCGGTGATGTACCCATTCCTCCAATTGCTAAGAAGCAGCAAACCAAACACTTGACGACAGGTTTCCCCAGTAGTAAGCAGTTAGGGCGAACAGAAATAAATGTAGCACCGAAACTCACCAGCAGCCTGCAGTATTTGAGTTGCAAGCATCGGCCTAAGATGAGCACACCAGTGGTGGCATTCCTTAACTCGCCCAAGCAGACTCAACACGGCAATAAATCAAACGAGACACGTCCAAAGGCATTGCGCATAGCGCAGCCGACTCATCTAAAGAATCGCCATTCGGCATTGGATAGAAATAATTTAAATGTTATCCGGCAGCAGAGGCAGAAGCGCACATTGTACGGATTGGCCAAATCGTATTTATCGAGGAAGAGTTTTAAATTGTCGCGTCGCATCCGGGCACATACAAATACGCAGCCCAATGAGATCATGAACAACAAAAGGCGCCAGCTGAAGAAAGCCAAAAATTTGCCAAACCCACCAAATATGATGAAGAAAAAACTAGAGGAACGGGAAAATCTCGGCCACCTCCTGGCAGATCTATTGGGCAAGAAAACATCGAAGGAATGCAGAAGCATTGAAATTAAAAAGACTGGCCCATTGTTTCAGCTGGTTACCAGCAGCATCGAGGGACGCAGCAATCTGTACGATGGCAAATTCGAGAAACAACTCAAAAAACCTCTGCTATACAATTATCCGTTCGTTAGAAATAATGTCAACTATCGTTCCGCATTTGTAATGCAAGATAAATGACAATTTAGTGATTTCTAACTGCATCAGTCTAATATTCCAGCATCACAGTGCAATATTCTAGTTAATTGTGCTCAAAACAGAATTCAACACATCGATAGCCTAAATTCAAAGTTACACAATTGTATTAAATTTCATGTATAATAAATAAGACAAAAAATAAGAATCGATTTGAAAATATTAATTGAGAAATTTCAAAAACTAAGTGCAATAATCGTACAAATCGCACACACATATGCATATTTACATATATATATATATAGTCAACATGTTTATCATAATTGTTTCTGTTTACTTGGTCAACTCGAAAGCATTTCATCAAAACAAACCTCAATTGGCGCATTTAATCAAAACAATGACAACAAAAATGAAGTAGAGCACCCCTTACCATTCCCCGCACAGCATGAATCAGGGCCGCTATTTTGGGACACACTGCGTCGTTAAGTGCAAGGTCATCGTTGGCGCTCACGTGTTCCGCTTGCTTCGATTTTTTTGGCACCCGAACAGCGAATGGAATATTTCGCAATTTTATGCAAATTTACATCAAATACTAATAATGCGTTTTTTTTGTTTTTTTTTGTGAGCAACAACGCCGGCATCTTTAGTTTTTTGGTCTGCCGAACGTTGTTGCTCGAATTTCTATTGAACAATTGACTAAATTAAACAAATTGCTGTCTCATTAACAATATAATTGATTACGTATAACTAATTGAAACAAAAAAAAATAAGAATAAACACTACTTTAGCTCAACATTTTCGCCATTCATCGAATTTGGAGAATTTTGTTTTTGTTGATTTTATCGTTTGTAGATGTTATTGGTTTCAGTTGTTGTGGGTATTTGTTTATTTATTGTAGATGACGCTGCTCCTTGCACTGTCGCAACGCCTCATTGAAGCCTTCGCAGAGCGACAGATCGGATTGACCCTGAGCGCATTGCAGGAACTGTTTGATCTCCCAGGCGCAGGCGCCCTGAGGCTCATTGGCCTGTGCCGGCTGCGCATAATACGGCTGCTGCTGCTGTTGACCAACCGGTGCGGCAGCGGCTGGTGCTGCCGCCTCCTTATCCCCGGAGCCACTGAACAGCGATGTGAGTCCATGGCCAACAGTGTGGCCAATTGCAGAGCCGACGGCAACGCCACCAGCGGTGGCAGCCATCTGCTGGAACATCGATGGCTGCTGAGCTCCTGGCATGCCTACAGCGCTGGGTGGTGCGGCCATTGGTACCGGTGGTGGTGGTGGTGCGGCAGCACGTGCAGGCACTGGTGCCGGTGCAGGCGCGGGTGCACTGCTGCAAAACAAAAGAAAAATACACACACATATATATAGCATAAATATTGTTTTTGTTCTTGTTGTTGTTGAACTTTGTACGTTGCATAGTCGTCGTCTTCCGTGTTTATCTGTTTTTAGGTTACGTAACGCGGAAACTTCCAGAAAGTGCACTACATTTCCCTGAATCGCTTGCACCTTAATAATGTCATCCTAGAGACACGGAAAAAACAGCTATTGCTGCAGCAACCAGAACACATTGCTTGCTTTTTCTGTGTCTTTCGGATCCTCAGTCCGTTGTCTTTGGTCAATTGGATATTGTTACGTTTACAGACGTCGGTGCTCTTCACAACTTACCGTCGGGCCGATGGTGGGGGACTAGCAGAACGTCCACGGCGAACCATTTTGTTATTATTTTTTTATTTTTTTTGAAATTTGAAACTCAGAAGTTTATAAGTTATTATTGAGAATTTAACTGTGTAGCAGCAAACGCTTGCTTTGCTTTATAAGCTTTAATGGAAAACCAAAGATGCTTCATTAAATGTCGATGTTTATGTGCTATCGATAGTATCTCAGTGTTGGCAAGTGGTATCTCAGTGTTGGCAAGTGCTGTCAACTGCAGTGCTGCCACATCGGGCATGAAAATTACCGTATATCGATATGAGCGTGGCAATTATAACGGTTAATGGCGCCCTCTTGATTTGTATGCACCTAATTACAGAAAAGAAAAGTTAACCATGCAAATAACACACATTTTACTGCTTGGCTTCTGTTTACTGCATGCCACAGCCTCCGCCGAGGAGCTGCTCGAGCTTAGTTGCAACACGGACGCGCAGTGCGCCAAGTATGAACACGCCAGCTGCCAGAATTCGCGCTGCATTTGCACTGCACATGGTGGCGAGAAACGCATGGATTGTCAGCCCAAAGATGAGAAAGTGAGCAACATCGTTGGCGGCCCGTGCCCCTGCACTCAACCGGGTGCGGAATGTGATGTACAGACGCAACAGTGCTACTGTGCCGAAAGCCACGTGCCCAGCGTGGACAAGCGTCGTTGCCTGCAGCAGCGGGTGGCGCTTGATGGGCGCTGTGAGATGTCGCGTCAGTGCCAGTTGGCAGACACGTTTTCCGTGTGCCATACATCGCGGAAGCACTGCATTTGCAAGGAAAACTTTGAGCCGCATCAGGGAAAATGCCTTTCGATCCTAGGTAAATTAAATAAGCCAATAATTCGAAATAAATCAGAATCAATTAACTGTCATTCATTGCCACAGATTTAAGCTGCAGCAACAGCACGTTTTGCGAAAATATTGGTGCTTCAATTTGTGTGCCGCTGGCCAAGAAATGCGCCTGCAAAATTGAATCTGTGTCCAATCACAACATGACTCTCTGCGTGTCGGGCGCTGCATATAACGCCACCTGTACGACACATGCCCAATGCCAGCTGCAACTCGGCGCTGGCGGCTTTTGCCACAGCAATCGCTGTGGCTGCCGCAGCAAGCATTATGCTAGAACTAAGCAGTATCTGGATCAGGACACGAACAGCACCATTTGTGAGCCAATTGTACCCTACGGTGCCTACTGTCGCCGTAACGTGGACTGCCAGCAGATGGAGCTCGAACACAGGCTCGAATCAAGTATGCAGTGCATGTGGGGTGAATGCCGTTGCCAATCCAATCATCGAGTGGTTGATAACGAGCTATGTGTCCTGAACTCTGGAGCAGCTCTGCACCGGCCGGACAGCTCCCTGCCAATCCTCCGAATTCTATTTATTTGGCTTCTTTTAACTTGCATATAGAATGTAAAATACTGAAATGTAAACAGTAAAGTTGAACTTAAATAAAATCTTGTGAAGCGAAAAGTTTTATGTATTTTTGTACATATTCAATTGTAGAATTTGTCAATTACCCAACTTAAATGCAGAATTAATTTATGTGTCACGTCAAGGCCGTGCACAGGGATTTCGTGGGGGCAGAGTCAGTGATAATTAATTAATTAATTTCGTTATTTCCCAAGGGATCTCGGAAGAACACATATTTTTTGAACTCGCAGGGGAAAGGACTATCGATTGGCATTCAAAGATGTTCAGGTTTCGACAAACAACCTTGGATAAAAATTAAGGGTCGGAAAAAATTAAAAAAAACCGGGAGTAACCTGGCCGTTTCAAAGATAATACCTTGGACCAAAAATAGTCCTTAGACTGCTGATTCGTATTGGGCAAAGAAAGGGACAAGTGAGCTACAAGCAAATATTCTTGCTATATCCTTGCACATCCTAGCTAACTACTGGGAAAATGACGTTTAAATCGTCCTCGTAATTTCGTTCACCGTGCGAGTGGAATGTTTACAAGTGCTTGAGTTCTTCGATGACCCCATAATCCTGCAACGCAATGGAATTGTTCACCACGATTCCACTGCACCATGTGCCTTAAAAATTGTGAGGGATTTGTCTGAATTCTAATTATTTTTCCGAAAATCAATTGTGAGAGCATTTTTCAATCTGCAATCTTTTGACTTGATTGCTATTGCTTTGAAACTTCGATTTAATTGTTTGGATGGCCAAATGAACTCCACACTCAACCCTACATAATATTATTTCAATTTATTTCTGTTTATTCAAATATGTTCTCCATAAAATTATAACTAATGTATTCTCTCATGATATTGGTATAGTTCAAAACGAAGGTTACACATTACAAGGACAGGAAGTTATATTTAATATAATATTGACATGAATGAAATGTCTTCTAGAAATTGAAATACACAATTGAAATACACAATGACAATGATAAATATGTTGTAATCTTCGATCTTAGAGGCCGATGCGTGCTGGGGTTCGTCTGGGTGTTGCATTGCCTGGCGTAGCGATTTCTTGCTTGGCCGCCAGTTGCTCCTCGCGCTGGGCCGCCTGCTGTTTACGCTCCTCCATCTCGTGCTGGGCCTGCAACATTTGCTCCTCCATCTCCTTGAGATGCTCGGCGGCCAGTTTCTTTTTGTCGCGCCCACTGCGTCCCGTCTCCTTGACCGAAAAGAACATCGGTCCCAATTCGGCCAGCCAATAGCCATCGGCAGCAGTGGCACACTGCATATACTCCTTGGCGGTCATAATCAGCTCATGATAGACAACATAGTCGGGGGTGGTGCCCAGTCCATAAAGCGCCGATGTCGGATGCAGATGGCACGGCATGCCCGTTCGCAGATTCACGTACTCGCCGATGCCCTTCAGCCGTGCCGCCTGATAGAAATAGGCGGAACAGATGCACTTGCGCACAATATCCCAATCGGTGCCGCACGACTTCACGTTCATCTTCTGCTGCGTCATAATGTCCTTTAGCTGCTGACGCACCTCGCGCACCTTTCGCATCGCCTTGATGTGTATGAAATGCTCGTTGCACCAAGTGGAGCTATAGCTGCAGAACGAGACAGAGATACATAGAGTAAACAGAGAGTGAGAGAGAGAGCGAGCGTGAGAGAGAGAGAGCGAGCGTGAGAGAGAGAGAGCGAGAGTGAGAGAGAGGTGTTGCTTACTTGTTCTGCTTCCACTGCAAGTAGACATTGAGGTAGGTCAGATGATCCGATTCGGGCACCTGGAACTTTTCGCGCACACCATCCGCCTCCTCCTCGCGTCCCTTGGGGCGATAGAATATCGACGGCACCGACAACATGGAAACTGAAAAGAAAAACAAATCAAAAACAAAACATGAATTCAACAAAGCGTTTAGACCAGAATTTTAACAGTTTCTTTTGAGGTTTTAACGTTTATATTTTGATAAGTAGAAGTGTAAATCAAAGATTATTTTGCTATTGGAACAATCTGTTGACCTCTCTAAAGCAGACCCATCCTTTTACTGCAGTCAGCAGCATCTGTCAGAATCGAAGCGGATCCCTATATTATCCATTGGTGTCGTAGGAACTATCGGATAAAATCTCGTTATGAAAACTATATGCGAATAACGAGACTTGAAATGCTGATAACATTTTTGAAAGTGCATATCGTAAGCAAAACTCACCGATTACAAAAACTCATTATTATACAGATATGTATATACATATAGCATATCCCAAAATGAAGATATTCTTGAATCTTAAGACGTGAAACTTGAATGTGAAATTGCGACCAAAACTGAACAGTTATCAGAGTGTTATCATAGTTATCCTATCTTATCCAAAGCTTAGCTTCTTCTCAACGGTATATACATAATCTTAACCGAGTGGACGCACCAATGATGAGGACCTCGGAGCTGCACTCCATTTGGCAGGCAACGATGAGCATCTGGCATTGTGGCGGATCCAGCGGAAACTCAGCCATTTGTCGACCTAGAGTGGTCAGGGCGCCTGTGTGATCGAGTGCACCTAATATCCACAGCTGATACAGCGAATTGAGGATGTTATCCTGTGGCGGTGGATCCATGAAATGGAACTGCAACAGATCGACAACGCCCAGCGATTTGAGCAGCAGCACCGTATTGGCCAGATTGGTGCGCTGTATCTCCGGCACGGTGAGGGCCAACAGCTCATCCTTGTACTGTCGCTGGGTGTAGAGGCGATACGCCTGGCCGGGACCAGTGCGGCCAGCACGACCCGAACGCTGATTGGCATTCGCCTGCGAAATGGGATAGATCTGTAGGGCGTCCATGCCGATGCGGGGATTGTAGACCTTCAGTTTGCAGTAGCCGGAATCGATCACATAGATGATGCCGTCAACGGTTAGCGATGTCTCCGCTATATTTGTGGCGACCACACATTTGCGCACACCATCGGCACTCTTCTGGAAGATCTTCGCCTGCAGATCCGATGGCAGTTGCGAATAGATGGGCAATATGCTCAGTTCGGGCGCATTGTCGATCTCGCTGATGCGCTCCTCAAGCACCTCGCACGTTACCTCGATATCCTCCTGGCCGGGCATAAATATCAGCATGTCACCCTCGTTGGGCGTCAGATGCACCTGTAGTGCCTGCTTCACCGCCGACTCCACATAATCCTCGCACGCATTCTTGCTAAACATCACATCCACCGGAAATGTCCGTCCCGGTATTGTGAACGTCGGCACATTGCCAAAGAATGTTGCAAACTTTGTCGAATCCATCGTTGCCGACGTCACAATCAGCTTGAGATCATGACGACGTGTCACAATCTACAAAACAGAAACAGAGAAAGAGAGAGAGAGAGAGAGAGAGATAGAGATAGGGTGTTAGAGAGAGTAAGCAATTAGATATTCATGAAATATTAAAAACTTCAAAACACATCCCAAGTTATCCTCAAAACACAATTTCAAATGAATTTTGAAATTAATTAAGTTTTGGGAAGGAAATCATTTCACATGTGAATCGCTTTGGCCTTTAGGCAATGCAATTGACCAGGTAAAGAGTGGAAAAGGACATTTATGGCCAATTGTGGCCAAATTCAATGTATGCATATTCAAAATATAGTTCAAATAATATGAAGATAAGTAAGCATTAAAAGTTGGCATAGCTTTCAAATTTGTTAACAACAAAAATTTAAGTATTTTACATTTATTCTTAATTAATTATTATTGAAATATAATAGTAGTGGAATAATATTGAAGTGTTGTCAGCTTTCCCTGTGGCCAAATCATATTTATAAGAACTAGATGTGATATGATATTGCCTTGCGTTTAGTATTTGGAAAATAATCGTCTTTTAATAAATTTTTTTTTAAATTTTTCAGTCAAATTGAATATTTTGAAGAGGTCTCAATTTGATCAAGATAAAATGAGTCATATTTAAATTAAATGCTTTGAGAAGCAGCACTACTATTATTTTGACCGCAACTGTATGCATGTATGAATGCATGTATGTATGTATGTATGAACGCATTCTAGAACATTCTACGCATAAGGCTAAAGGCTTGATTCGATAACCTTGGGGCAGGTGAATCACCCGCAGGCCCAGCGTGGCATATTTAGTTTATAGCCAGATGCATGAGCATGACCCAAATCCCGAACAGCGGCCTCGGAGCTTTGAGCTGAGCAGTGTTTGTATCTGGCAAAATCCATGCAGTCGCATATCCTGCCTGACTGATTGACTGGTGCTGTGTTGAATTTCAGTCAACACGAAACTCACCACACACACGACGCGCTCAAGACAGAAAGAGAGAGAGAAAGAGAGATACATGACGAGACTGTTTCTCTCATTGTTTCGGCTGCGACTCAAGCGATTTAACGATTTCTCTCAGTCGACGCACGAGTGAGTTTATCCGGTTCGGTGTTTGGGTGCTTGGGTGGCCAGCCCAGCCCAGGGAAGCGGCGGCAGCACATGCTGCGAATCACGTATGCAACTTTCCTCTGTTGAGAACGTGCAGCAGATCCTGTACGCTGTTTGTCTGTGTGCTGTATACATAAGTATGTGGTATCTACACATGTATGCAGGCAGCTTTGGCTAACATTTTGTGCATGCAAAGAGAATAAACAGCTAAGAAAAAAACAACAACAGAAAAAGCTCGTATTGCCACCCAGCGAGCAAAACATTTTGAGTCATGGGCAACTTATCGAGCAAATTGCGCATTAGTTTGCAATGCGATTAAAACGCAGAGGAGGAGGCGGGGGAAAAGCCCACAAATACAAATATTATGCATAGTTTAATTGAGAGACGCACACACTTACATATGTACCTATAGTTTGTATGTGTGTATCTGCATATAGAGAGTACACAACTTATGATATGGTTGGAGCTGTTGCTTCAACGCCAACGCATTGATTCAATATTATCTCTGAAGCCGAGCGCTAAATGACATCGAACGATGTCCCATCCATGGCAATTACGATAGCACTTTGATATGCAACAGTTTTATGGTACATATGTAAATTGATAGCTGTATGTATGGATGTACATATGTACAACACAATACATGCATGCATTACCAGTACATGGCAAATGGAGAAGCGTGGACAAACTGCCAAAGCTTAAGCAAAATTGGGGAACATGTACCAAAACGGAATTGATGATAGTTAAAAGCATATGTTTATATAATCTACAAAAAATAAATAAAAAGAAAATCGATTTTCAAATTGATTTAAAGCAAAATTCAATTTCGTATCAATACTAGAAACGTTTGGTATTATGATATTATATAGGATAAATTAGGCAGTTTCTTGAGCCATTTAAAGAGGCATTATAAACGATGTTCTTGTAAATATTATTTTATTTATTATTTACAATATTTAAAAATAAAAATATGAACTTGGAGATTCAATTTAAAATTTCAGAAATTAAATCCCACTTGAGTAAAAATAAATAGACATTGATGAGTCATTTACAATCTTGATTACGATGATGATTGCGTTTAGTAAATCTAATCTTGGCAAAAATGATTGTATAATAACACTCGTATCCAGTGAGTTTGGTTCGAATATCTTTATGGGGCGCTTAACAAAAGTTTATTGAAATTTTCAGTGTCTAGAGAGTATGACCTTAGAATTCGAATCACGATTAAGTACTTACTAACTTCATAATTTTGAAGTCAAATCATGCCAAGTATTTGCTCTTGAAAATCGATCATCTTTTGTAAAGTTCCGAGAAATCCCCATATAACAAGAACTTATCTTTCGACCAATTGTTCCATTGGCAACTGCAAAAACGATATAGCTCTCTGATCCGATACGTATATATGTCAAGTTTCAAGCATTTGCTTGAATAAGCATGTATGTAAGTATATTTTTAGAAAAATGGCTTGAAATGCTGTATTTCTGGTTTTGAAATTCCTTGGATTTGAGTTTAAAAAATCATCGTTGTAAAGGGAGGTTTAATTGTCAATGAATAAACATACAAATATTGTAAAGGTGACATCCGATTAACATCAAAAAGCAATCGTATTTCACAGACTGTGGAAAATTAACACAAAAATTTCGAGATAAAAACTTTGCTTGCTATAAGCCAGTTTATAACATGAGCTTTGCTTTGACTCAATCGGTTTTGGGCACACGATATCTTGTCATCTGGGTTAGCTGTGACTAACACTGGCTAAGGCAAATCACTTGCTGTGGTCACACCCACTTTTTTATATACACGCACATATGTCTCAACTGATACTATTTCTAGCACTACGTTACTCATTTTACGAATGTTCAAATGTATTTCGGTGTTTCTGAGTTATGCAAAATTGTATGTGACACGTCAAATGAAAACTTATACATACATATACATATACATATACATGTACATATACATATTCATATACATATGCATATATATAAGTCTAAACATTCGCGTCCATAAAAGGGTGTCTCTCTCTGTCTATCGGGTGCCAGGCATTCAGGCAAGAGACACAAAGCTTGTCATATTCTATTTCACTATAATCGATTTCACTAAAATCGATAAAAATCTATAGAAATCGATCTGTTGATTGTTGATTGTACGTTGAAGGTTAGGAGAGCGACATTAAATTTTGGATAGTTGTATATTTAACAGCTGGCTACAGGGTATTTGCTAGTCGAGCTCTGCCAGCGTGAACACGCTTGTTCTTTGCTTTTTGCTTGTGTTTATTGCGGAACGCAGTAGTATCTCAATCTTGATAGCGATAATGCGGCCAGTGAGCCACTTGACTTAAGTTTGTGACTTCAGTTGAAATATTTACATAAGCATATACATATACATATACATGCATACGCACACACATACAATCGTTTGTGCTTACGTATTTGTGATTAAGTATAGGTTTTGCAGATGCAGTTCGATTTCGACAACAATGTGTTATTCATATTGAGAACATTCGCACAGTGCCTGCCAGCAGTAAACTTACAAGCGATACGTTTTGTAGTGTAGTGCACTGGCTTGATAAATCCACATATATTTGTGTATATTATTTATAAATCAATACAAATCATATAATAATATATTTATACATTTATTTGTTGTTTGCATATAAAATATTTCATCATTTCTAGCAGGAAATTATATGCGGCAAAAAGTGCAAACAAATTTACAATGCAAAATAAATAAAAAGATAAAGAAGTAATATATACATACATATATATATATATTTGTCATTTGCAGAATTTGATGGGCTCAGAGCCAACAAATATCTCAGTCGACAAGAATTTGCATAAACAAAAATATGAACATAAACACATACATACACACACACACACACATGCGCACATATGCAGATATCAGCGGCCTATCGGAAAAGAAAATCACATTGTGAAAAGCAAAACAATATGATAAATGTGCACAAAAACATAGATACAAATTTTGATTAATGAAGGGCATTAAGCAAATAAATTTGAGATTTAAGTGGGTCACTTGAAACGGAAACCGATCGAATTGCAATTATGCATCTATGCATGTATATATCTACCCATCTGGATTGCATATTGTATTGGGTACTTTTACGTTTACCGTAACGACAAATCAGCTGTCAAATCGTTAAGAGTTTGTGCACTTGATCTTGAGACAGGAAGGTCGGACGTCAAGCAATTTCCACTTGGCATCTTCTCGATTTAATGCCTTCACATCCAATAAATATTGCAACAACGACCCAGAGAAACGGAGCAACATGAGAATTGTGCTCAAAATACAGTTACACAAGTACAATAAATATAACTATAGAATAAATATAACTATAGAATAAATATAACTATAGAATAAATATAACTATAGAATAAATATAACTATAGAATAAATATAACTACAGATAATTTATTTTAAAAAATAAGAAAAAAAACATATATGTAAATATATTCGATCAATGATGTTTTTATGATTGCTTAGAGTATACATACATATATGATTATGCAAGTCCCTTTTAAAGACAAATTATGCCGTTATAAATATATTACGAAATGTATAATGTCTGTAATCGTGTTAATTTTAGATGACAGAATCGAGAATCTGACTCATTTGTCATATACATAAATACACTCTCCGAAATGCAATCATAAGGCACTTGATTTTATAAAATAGAAAATAAAATATTTAAAACATTTTTATGTCAAATAGAAGAGGAATTTCATTTGTATGTCCTATGGAACATTTCATCTGGCTATGTGGTGTGCCTTCGTTATTACTGGCTTTGACCACATTTTCTTCCAAGCCAATCGATCAAATTTGTTGAACACGATGTTTCGGTACTTGTAACCTTGACTCAAATAGAATTTTAGATGCCGTAATATTTGTATTCAGCCCCGCACGTAAGATCGCGTATTATTGCCAGTGTGATGATATTTCGATGTTGATTTTTGAGCACCGCTTTTTTGTGGTTTTCTTTTAATTTTAACATCTTATCTATTGCCGATGCCAATCGATGTAATTTAATTGATATTTGTCTGTTGCTCAATCGAGCAATCCTTGTAAGTAAGGATCTTAGCTAAATAAATATGTATACTTTAAAGAAGTTCTATATAACTTTTCCGAAGGCTGGAAAGTGACTGCCTTTAATCGAATTTTGCACTCAACTAGCGCAAAAAACACAAATATGCAAAAATCTTGGAAAAAAAAATAACGGAACTTTCATTCCAATGCAACATAACATAACATAAGAAGAAACACTGTTATAAAATGCGTAAACAAGGTACCGTTATGCGTGGTTGTGTTTTTAGCACCATAAACACGAGTGCCTTTACTCGAATTTCGCGGAGTGTATATATGAGCTAGAAGTTGTCAGATCAGTTCAGTTTGTGGGTCAACAAAACAAGTTTTAGTCCAATAACAAGATTTATGAATTTGTTTACTTTTGTCAAGAGTATTGAAACTTCGATATTCGAAACTATAGCGATTCGACATACATATGTACACAACACAATGTATGCATATACACAAATTGTTGCTTGTTGTTTTTGTTTGATCGGCGCCAGCGAACAAATCTATGTATGTATGTATGTATGTGTGGGTGTACACATGTATGTAGTATGCATACCCTAATTGATGTCCGCATTCAATTTTCTGTGCATTTCATAGCAATGGGAATGGGTGAGTTGGAAGAGCTTTTTAGTAAGTCTGATGAACTCAGTGGGTAGCGGGTGTTGATGTTGTTGTTGTTGTTGAGTACAATTAAACGAAAGCAATTTTACAATTTATCGGTGCAGGCTCCCAACTTGTAGGCAGTCAGACAGGCGGGCAGCTTTTGCGGCGGCAGAGCGTCAAGCTTTCCGATTGAGAGAGCAACGCAGCGCTGCTGCTGTGGTGAGTTTTATCTGCAGCTATTTGGAGGTGTGGCAACGTCGCTATGACGTAGTCAATAATAAAAACAATATTTGTTTTTTGGCAAAACTACCCACAAGATGTAAACAAAACTCACACACACAGGCATGCACACAAGAATGCAAACATAAGGCAAAACACAAGCCAAAACAAAAACAAAGCAACAAAATCGCAATGCGAATAATGTTCACATTTCAAAAATAAACAAAATGCCGTGGCAAAACGACAAAAACAAAATAACAACAATACCCAGCAGCAATCAATGTTCGACAATTTTTGCATATTTTGTTTTTATCCGCATATTTGCAAGGCAGAACAAACGAGCAAAGGCAAACAATGAAGCCGCAAAACGAGTTACGAGCAGCGCTATCCAAGTAGCGGACGCTGCCGATGCCGAAGGTGAATAACACCCAGCAGCGCAGCACAGACAAAACAGATACCGAGAGAGGGAGCGAGAGAGTGAGACAGAGCGCGAGCGAGTTAAAACGAAAGTCTGAGTGGGACTAATACTGTAGTAGTGTTGGGAGTGGGTTGAGCGAAGCTTCAAACGTGGAATTATGTACACACATACATACATCCATGCATTTGAATGCCCATCGGCTTGGTTAGCAGCATTTTCAATTCAATTTATTTTATTTACTGGGATCGTCGTCCAACAACAACAACAACAAAGAGCAACAGCTGCTGAAAGTAGTCCTTTTCTTCCGCCAAGTGCAAGCTACATACATACATATATAAGTATATCGATATTACGTATGCATTTAAGCCACAACTCCAAATCGAGCCAACAGGAAGAAATCGTCGACGATTTGCTTTTGCAAATTTTATTTACATTTTTTCATCTTGTTTGCTGTTAATGTGGCTGCTGTTGTGCCTCGCAGTGCTACGCGCGTTTTATGATAATCTAAAAATAGCTAAGAGCAGAGCAAGTGACAGACGCAGACGTCGACGTCAACGTCAACTGTGGCGGTATAGGATTACAAACAGATATATATATATATTTATATATATGTACAATTACAATCGATTGCGACAGGTGGTTGTCGAAAGCTTGAGTTTTTATGTCAATCAATTGGTATCTTTATGTCAGACCTGAAGCCGACTCTCTCGCTTGCATAGATCGAATGGGTTTCGCAGAAAGCTATGCTACAGAAAGCTCACCTTACACAGAGCAAGCCACTCAGGATCCATTCCTGGGCCAAACTTTTGGTGCACTTTAAAACTAAAAAGGGTTGGCACATACGTGTCAATTGGCAGGCTTTTCGAAAACCTGAATGAGAATATGTGTGTGTGTGAGTGAAATGCATTAGTTTTAGCTTTGACTATTTCTTGGGGATGGTTTACTTAAACTTGGTTGGGCCACAAATAAAATAAAAATAAACGAAGCGAAGCGAAAACCAAAACGGAAATGGGTTTAAGAAGTTTTGACATGAGACCAAAGTCCGGTTATGCCCCCATATCGATGGCATTTGCTGGCATTAAGCGCAGTGCCGAAGCCTATAAGTCGAAATGGCTTAGAAGCTATCACAATAAAGATCGCAAACAAAACGAGTTTTTCTTGAACGCATTCAATATGTAGATAGGACAGATATGGTATAAATAAATAAATATATATGTTGATAAATAGCTTTCGACCCGTTCGCTCATTATTCAAAATTTGACAAGCTTTTAATTTGTGTTTTGCTTTCCTTCATCATTCATAATTTATGCAGCTCCCGCCACATGCCGCATGCCACTTGCCAAATTGATCAGGTTGGTCAATACAATATAAACAAATACAGGTGGCTTAGCAAAGTTCATAGTCTATCGGAACAAGTAAGAATGCTGTAGTCGTGTGAGATCGACTACGAGATACCCTGCACACACTGCAGAGTAAAAAAAACTAAGCCAGCGGATATTTTCATACACACGCTCGAAATGACCCGATCCGGCTGGCTACAAACACGTGCACACACATACATGCATATACGCAATCGTAGGTAACGGGGCTCTGAAGAATTCACACAAATATCTACTTTCGACTATTAAATTGTTGACCCTGATCAAGAATATATATTAACTTTATGGGGTCGGAGATGCTTCCTTCTGCCTGTTACATACATTTGCACAAAACACCTTTCACCCACCTTTGTACCCATTTTCAATAGGTGCAGGGTATAAAAATACACAAACAACTCAAATAGACAGCCAGCTAAAGTTCATAAGGAGAGCAATGTTTGTATGTATGTGAATTGAAATACATACACGCAGATATTTGTATATATAAGTATATATATATACATATGTATGTATGTATTTGTGCACAGCAATAGATAAACCATGCACACTAGCAATCGCAAAATATGCGAGGGAGAGAAAAAAACAAAAACAAATTACAAACACATCGATATCTGAATACACTTTTTGTGTTTCTTCGAAAATGGATGGAGATGGATTATCCCAATGATTTATACTATTTTTACAATGAGCGATCAGATAATACAAATTAAAAAGCGCTATTAAGTGAAAATCATCTCCATGAATGCTTTAGGCGAATGGACTCAACTATAAGATACCCTATAAAATGTATATGATAGGGCATCAAATCTTCTGCATGCGAAAAAAACTGCTGCCACTTGTTATGGTTATTCTTCAGTGGTTGCTTGTTCGCTGTGAATGTGTGTGGATATCTATATACATATACTTTTATTGCGGTCGAATGTATATGTTTATGTATATACTATGTATGTGTTGTGTGTGATGGCATTTTTGGGCACTGACCTACGCCTAAGCTTGGAACGACTAGAAATATGATTGATTGCGCAATTCGAAATAAAGCAAATAAACAAAAAAAAGAACAATGAGAAGAAAGTGCAACAATGTGATATGTTATGGGGGGGGTGGATATGCTTCAGCCCGTTGCTGCAGTTATGTCAACTATGTAAATAGAAATAAGCAAACTGGTCAGCAAACTAATTAAACGCTATTCAACTGAGCAGCGCAATAGTCAATTGGCCGCGAAAATGCGACTTGGCATAATCATTTTCACCTCATCCCCCTCTCCCAATCCCCAACGCAATCAAACATACTCTCTCTCTCTCTCTCTCTCTCGTTCTCTCTGGCCACCTTTCCCCATACTCATTAGCCTGCTATGTTCCCCCCTCGGCCCACAGTTTGACATGCTACCCAACTGCCCGACAAGGTTAAACTAAAAATAGATATGGAGAATAACATGGCAAACAGCAGAGACAACAACAACAACAAGTTGCAGTGCTGCGGGTATTTATAACAACGTCTACAACAACAACAATAAAGACGACGACGACTGTAAAATACTTGAGTAAATGAAAAACTTGAAACAATATCGAGAAAGACGAGCTTTAATCGTCGTACCGCACTTAAAATACTCTTTACACCGACTTAACAATTTGATATAAAAAAGCTAATGTCTTAAATCTTGAATATAATATCCCTATAATTAGTGCTGAGGTCCAAATAATACACTAATATGATGAGTGAATTATTTTTATAGTTTTCTTACTAAATTATTATTTAAATATTTTATATGGTTGTAATAGTAATGGAATAATAGTGAAGTTTTCTTAGCTTTAGCTGGATTTAAATTATATTTCCATAGACTATATGTGATGTGTGGTTTAGTTCAGCTTTTTTAAATTATTTTTGGCATGATTAGGTTTTTGTTTAAGAAGATTTTGATGATTTTCACTATAAAATGTGACATATATTTATTAAAGGCACACAACTGTATAAGTGTAAAAACAATCTATCTGTATAAGTATTTTGTTGATACAATTGTTAATTGAATAAAAGGAAAGCTAAATATACCTCATGAAATAAATTTATATGGTATTATAAATAATAATTTTCATTTAAAATAAAATAAATAGGTAAGATAAATATAATCCCAAACTCAACTTTCTCTATCTGTGTAACACAAAAAAATAATTTGTAATTCTGAAAATTTGTTAAGCATTCGCCTACAAGATCCAAGATTAATATAATTCCAACTCGTTGATAAACTTGGATCTTGGAAATCTTTTCAAATTAAATATCCGATATTTTGCGTTACAAACAAAATGCTGTAGCTGTCATGGCCTTGGGCATGGGGAATCGAAATGAAAAACTTGAAAATGGAATAAAAATAAAATAAATAATGCATATCAAAATGCAACGTCAGCAGCATTGCAGTTGGCATGGCTGCTAGCATCGCAGTCGCCGTTACTTGGCCCAGTTTTAAGCTTTGGCAACTTAATAGGTCATATTAATTCGACGACGACGTCCAAAATAACAAAACCAAGCTTGGTTTCATCTAAACGTACGTGTGTGTGTGTCTGTGTGTGTGTGTGTGTGTGTATATGCGAAAAGCTTTTGGTGCCTCAAAGAGTCACGAAAGAAATTCGCAAGCCTGACAGACAGCCAAACAAACAGTCTATGCCTGGAGTCCATGCCCATGACACGACCCTTTAAAGCTTTGCTCGATAATATCGATCTGCGATACGATTTTGTATGGCCTCTCGATAATGTGATTATGGATTATTATCCGTCCTTGACCAGTGATTAATCCTTATCCCATAAGTACTTGCTGCATACATACATACACATCTGGACAGTAAAATATGTATGAAAACAATAAATTTATTAAGTTCATTTACTGTGTAATTCTTTACATTTTGATGGCTAACATTTCTTTTATACCAAAAAGTTGATTTGATTTTGACGAATTCAGAGAATGTTGTGTTCTTGTGAACCAATGTGGAGTTTTTCCCATCTTAAAATGTAGGACAACTTTGCTGGATATTTTGCTAGTTGACTTTGCGTTCACTAATCGCCGGCGAGTAAATGTTGGAGTTACAAGATTTCGCTGGCATCTGCTGTTGATGCCTCTAAAGGTTAAGTTTTAGCCAATAACGCCGTACTAATCAGTTGCTGATGTAGTTTTCTTGAATCCTACTCGCCTTTTATTGTTAAGAGCATTTGGAGAGAAGTTCTGAAACCGTCCAATTAAACATTATTCCCTCGATCTTAGTGCTTACACTCTATCTTTTCCTCAGCCTTGTGGTGAGTCCTTTGTCCATTCAATGATATTCGATAGCTCAGTAAAGTTTCTATTATAATGAATACATATTTAAATGTCAATTTTATGCAACTTGCACCTATTTCATATATATATTATGTTTTTAGAATCAGAGGCAGAGTTGACACAGGAATCTACATACATCTATACATACATCACACATACATACATACATCATCAATAAAGACATTTTAGCGCTCTGTGAACCACTTAGGAAATCGGCGAAATAATGACAAAAAACAAAAAAAAATTTATTTTGTTTGGGGTTTCGCATGTTTGTTAGATTTTCGCAAGTTCTGTTTTTTGTTTTTTTTTTTCTTTTTTTCAGTGCACTTAGCCGCTTATCCTAGTATACATGTACGCGTGTATGTGTGTGTGTATGTAAGTTTGCGTTTTATCGACGATTAAATACCCTTGCAAACAGAATATCGTTTGTAGAGCAAATCAATATAAAGAATTTTGATTGATGAATTCTGTCTAAATAAGATTTCGGGCTATATTTCTAGGGAGAAAACTTAGCAAGTTGTTGTAAAATAATATAATAAAATAGAACATTGATTGCATGATTCGACAGATTCCGACAAAAGATGCTGTTAGTCTAAGCCCGCTAGACTTTATTAGCTTTTGTATTACAAAATGATTGTATTATGTGGGTAAAGTTTTTGATGTATATAATCATAATTATCAACAGAATTACCAACAATGTGCAATACAATGCAATGATCACAAGTTCTCATAATAAAATAAATCAATCATGTTTGTGCTTATTTTTCGGGACGGCCTGACATGTGACGTGAGTATGTATATATGTATTTATACGTATTTTTGTGATGGGCGCGGAGGCAATTACGAAAATAACAACAAAAACTACGACGTTAACAAAAAAAATTCAACGATATAAATTTTTCATAAGAATAAAAAGAAGGTCAGACAGCGAGTGATGTCGCTGCTGCTGGTGCCGTCGCAAGCGCTGTCGACGTCATGCCTTAAGTCGTCATCGGCGTAAGGTTAGCGATTTAGTAACTGCATATGCGACGATATCATAATTGAAATGAAATCCCAAATACAATTAAAGCGATAACAAATTACAAAAATGTAACACCAAACAACAAGAGTAAAACAGCATAAGGCGCAATGCCTAACGGAACGTGCAACAAGCACGTAGCCAAAACAGGGAAGGGGGTATAACGGCGGGTCAGCAACGTAACTCACCACGACAAACGCAGAGAGATAGAGAATGCGAAGTACACCACAAAAAGAGCGAACTCTGCCGACGACGACGACGACGCAGCCGACGACGACTCGTTGGCTAGCTGACAAAACGAAACCGGCTTTGGTTATAAATAAACCTTTCCCATGCTGGTATTTGGCTTTCGAGTCTCTTGCGGTGCAGTGACAACAACAGCAGAAGCGAATACAGAAACACACAAGAGCAACAACAAACGGCGTTCAGGCGAAAAACACGAACATATCGAATGAAAACCGCTGTGTGAAAAGAAAATACAATAAAAAGAAAGAAGACAAAAAATAAGAGAGAAACCAGACCAGGGCAAAACAACAAATAAACCAGCGAAAGACTTCACAAACTCTCCCCCCTCGAGCACAGACTTTTTATTATTATTATTTATTGTTCTTACTGAAACACAATATTTGTGTGAATTTTTAATTGTTATTTGGCTGCTGCAAGCAGCATAATTTTTCATAGCTAGTGCAGAGCACGCGTGTCGACCTTTTTTTTTTATTTATTGTTTTCTACAACAAAAGCAAAGGAAATTCTAATTGGATCAAACGAAATTGGACAGGCACCAAGACAAAGCGATAACCAAACCCGACAACAACAACAGCAATAAGAAACCCATTGGGAAGAGTAAAAAATAAAAGCAAAAGAAAAAATAAAGCAAATAGGCGACAATCGCGCGCGCACTACTGCAATTGTGTGTGTGTGTGTGTGCGTGTGTGTGAATTAGTGAAAGTTACGCGCGCGTGTGCAACGACACAGGCCACGCCCCAAAACACACCAAACGCCCACATAATGAACCGATCAAACAGTTTTGTCAGCTCACTAAAATGGTGGCCACTGCAGGGTCACAACAATCAGGCAGCAGCAACGGCCTCGCCCCCCTCAAGCAGCAGCAGCAGCGCCGGCTACTCACAATCGGCGCCCAGCTCGCCCACATCCACTTGGCCACCGTCGCTGCAGCAGCACCACCAACACAAGCTGAGCGTCGGCGCCAATGTGAACGCCACATTTGGCAGCAGCGTCGCCGTACAAAAGCTGCGCGAATCGAAATGGTTCAAACCCGAAGAGCAGCGCATTTTCTGCGCCGTCGTCGAGTGCGGCTTCATTGTGGAGGTGCGCAGCAGCGCCGCTGCCGAAGCGGCTGCAGCAGCAGCAGCTGCCGCCGCAGCTGCAGCCGCTGCCAACGATGGCGATTCACTGGACATGGATTGCCCACCGCTAACATTGGCCCCACCACTGATAATACCACGCAACGGCAGCAGCAGCATAAGCTTTGTCGAAACGCAGGACGAGAATGAGACGCCGGTGGCGTCGTGGTATGGCATCGTACTTTGCAAAGTGGCCAAAGGTGAGTACGAACAAAAGCAAAGTGCAAATACAGGAAGCACAAGTGAGAGCACAAGAGAGCGAGAGAGAGAGAGCGGAAAGCTCATCTCGAACGGTTGTTTACAATTCCGCCATTTTCCGCCGTTGAAAATTAAGCTCTCTTTCGCTAGAAGTACATATTTTGAAAAGTGAAAAGTGACTATATATATTTATGAAGTTATTTGAAGCTATTTTGTAGTACATAGACTTGACCCCAAAATATTGCGTTGCAATTGGTTTTTCTTTCGCCAGATGACTATTAATTAAACAACTACAGACGTCAGAGCAATTAAGCTAATCTCACAAGTTCGACAAATGCTGTTATTTCAAAATGACATTCAATAAAAACAATAATGCGTATACATGTATATGTTCTGTATGTATATGGTACAATGTTTTTGTATGCAGCACTCTTTTTATCTTATCGAAGATAACAACAACGCCAACATTGTCGAGTGCTGCCGACAAATAACACTGCGCACTGCTTAGCTTGGATTTCAAGAGGCAGCAAAACAAAGCGCCAGCAGCAGCGACGTCCAGATTCGCACGCACGCACTCACACACACATCTATATATATTACATACATACACAATCTGTGCTTTCAAATCGCTCTCCCATTTGCTACTGCAACATGACCATTCACAATGATGCGCCGACAGCTGCCAGAACTTTCCAGTTACATACAAATCTGTGCGCAGCGCAAATACAAAATGTAAACAAAACAAATAATTAAAAAAAACTTTGGACAATGCACGCCTTGACATAGGCAGCAGAAGCAGCAGTATCATCATCATCAGCTTTTTTCTCTCAATTTCGGCCAGTGAGTCTCAGTCTTGTGATGCGTGGTGAACTTCTTCAAGTGTGTTTGCTCTTTGCTCAAAGCTTGACTAAAACATCGGCATTCACCACGGCGCACACGACTGTTGCATCTCGTGCAGCCAACATTTCACCACCATATGTGGTTGCGGTGGGTGTTTGTATTTGCATTTGTGGGTGTGCATAACAATCAATTGCTAAAGCTTTTGCTCTTTGTCGCATGCCATGTCGTGATTACCCTCTGTCGTTGCAACGCATACATACGTAAACTGGCTGCATTTACGTATTATGTTTGTATCGAAAGTCGAATAAGAATCACATTTGAATATATGCCCCTCGTTTAACACTTAAATATGTATCTGTGTCTGTGGGCGTATATCAATACAAAAAAGATGCGATCTAGATTTGTATCGAAATTAACCCAACTGGATGACATCACAAATAGCACTTATCAGTTTCGCTTGGATGCAGCTTATCGCAAAGCCATACAAATTTCCTCAACAGGTGTCGCTTTGTAATGCGTTCAATGAACCAGAAAAAAAGATGAACAACGGGAATACAGATGTATGCATGTATGCATGTGAGTGTGCTTGCGTATGTATGAGCAATCTGTAAATGAGCTCATTTCAAGTGGTTTCTTCTGCCACTTCCCATTGTTCATTTTCTCACGGCAGCATATGATGAAATATGTACAGATGTACATATATACATCTGAAAATGCACTTAAGCATGCTTTGACTTTAAAATAACAACAAGAAATTAAAGCTGTCGAGTGTGAAAACATCAACGATGTCAATTATAGAAACTTTAAGCCAATGTCATCAAAAAAAAAAAAAAAAAAAGAAACGCAACATTTAAGATCAGGCACACTAAATAATAGAAGCAAATTAATATAATATAATAATATATAATAAAATGTATATAATACAGTCGATTAATATAATTATAACGAGCTAAAGAAATTTCAGACGTATGATTTTCATTTGTATTTTATCCAATTAACAGCAGTTGAATGGAAACAACAGAGACTTTGCTCGAGAACCAGTCATTTGAAACTAAATTAATCGTATGTGCTCTGTTTTTTGCAATTTTTCGACAGACAACAAACCAAAACCCGAAACCATCGAAATCTTTTCTGTGAAAATACGCGAAAATGGCACTTACAAACTGATCAAAATGTCATTGGCGGACATTTGGAGCCATGGATGGGAGTTGCGCATCAATAATTTTGCTGACAAGGAGAAAACGCCTCATAATGAAAAGGACATACGCAATCAGGTAGTTATTATGCAATATATAAATTATTATATATAAATACATACATATATATGTACAAATAACATCATCCATCACATTTCTAACGAGCATTTGCTATCTAATCTTGGATAGGTGTCGCTGGCGCGCAAGGCCAGGCAGAGTCTGTGGAACAATAATAAGCATTTTGTGTACTGGTGCCGCTATGGCAGTCGTCAGCAGGATGTGCGCAAGCGACAGGTAACCACGAGTGCTAATCACGTGCTGCTGCATTTGATCAACTGATAAGTTTGCACCTATCTATATACTCTTTAAGTGTATATAGGTACGAAACACACAACTTTATGTATATTCCAAATGCCCGCCACACACAAAATTAATCCTCACTACACACACACACACACACGCGCGCATAGTTGCAGCAGCAAAAACTTTACACACACACATACACATGCACAATCGTTTTTGGCCAACTGACTAAAGAAAATCAATTGTAACAACAACAACAACAACAACAGCAACAAATCATGTTAAATATCATTAAATATTCATATGTACATATTATGTATGTGTGTGTGAAATCATTCGACTGAGAGCTGATTCATCTATGTTAATCAGATTCATCTGCATCCATAATAACCTACAAATATATCTATATATATATATATATATCACGCATATATATATATACAGATATATATACGCAAGCAGCATTATGTAATTGTCTGACTGTCGACTGATCTGAATGTGAAACTGAAACTATATATCATTTCATTGATGGCATCTTGGATAGCAGCAAATGTATGTACGTACAATTGTGTAACAGCATCTTTCTTCTCATTTGAGTGCAACAACAACAACAAGAAAAACAAGAACAACCAAAATGCAAATCTTACTACTTGTAATCCCTATATCTTACAGATGTCGGAGTGCGTGAAATGGGGCAGCGTTGGCATGAATGCGGGCATGTTGCTGGTGCACAATAGGCAAAAAAGCTATTCTCACTCAAAGTAACTAAGACGAAATAAACACACACACACCAACAAAAACACACAAATACACTCTCCATATTTAATACATGTATGTGCATACACACACACACACACACACACATGCGTACATACTGCTTTAAATTGTTCTGCTGAAAGACAGAGAAACAAACAAAATCCAAAGCAAATTGTGATAAGATAATTCATGTTTAACAACAGCGGCGACAAACAACAACAAATGCAAATACATATACATATATTTATTAACATATGTATCTTCAATATTGAAAACACAAAGATATATATATATATATATATACATGTATATATATATAGATAGAGCAGGCTCTAAAATTGTTACTTTTATTTCATTAGCAGTATTAGAATAAATGATATACAAACTACAACAAAAGTGGCCCAAAACAGCGTGCATTTCACTCACACTCACAACACACACACACACACACACCTGACTTTTGTTCATTTTTGCTGTTGCAACTTGAGCTACAATATACACTTAAACATGCAACACAAAGATGTGTTTAAAAAAGAAAAAATACGAATTGTATTTCTATTTGTATATTTTGACAGAGAGAGAGACACACTGTGAAATTTGAAAAGACTTATTAACAATTTGTTGTTTTTTTTTTTATTATTATTATTATTATTATTATAATTAATATGATTATGATTATCATTGTCATTAATATTATGTATTATTATACGCCCACTATATTAGAGGAATAAAAGTATGCAGGCACTCTATTTTTTCCTTTTTTGTTATCTCCTCGGTGTAAGCGCAGTCGTAACACCACAATAATATTTCAAAAACAAATACATACTGAACAAATTTTCATAGACCTGAAGGGAATTGCAAAAAAACAAAAAAAAAAAAAAAAAAAAAAGGGGAAAAAAAAGGCGGGCGTAGTGTTGCTCAACACCTTTTGTAGCATACTTTTGTGCGTCGCAATGAAATCACAGCAAAAAAACAAAAATTCTTAAAATCTACCACACACCCAAGCTCATCACAATATACATACATTCAGGCGTGACATGACGTAACGCGACGTTATGTAATAGCCACAATCATGCAGTTAGTTTGTAAGTGAAATATAACCGTACATATTAAAATACGATTGCATACATCATGTATACTTTTTGTTTTAGTCCCTTAAGCGATTTATAAAATATTTATATATATATAATATACCGATATACATACATCAAATTGGCAATACGAATTTTTAATATGAAACGTTTGTAAAATGCTTTATATTTGGATATTATTAAATGTTTATCAACGTACAAAAACAACTAGTTTTATTTCATCAATCACAAACGAAAACTTTTCTTTCTTTAGTTCAAATAGCTCCCTATTTTCACAGCCCCCAAGACAGCATTACGTTTTTTTTTTGTTTTAGAAAAGTTGGCAAACAATTTAGCGATATTTTCAAATACAAATGTAACTTTTTGCACTGAAAATCGATAACAAACAAATAATAATAATTCCATTACCAACAAAATGAGATAATCTTTAAAGTTATACCAACGTCGATAATTGCATACCCTTGAATTTTCATAATCGGAGCATCATAAACCTTGAAAGTAATAAGTCTGGTCGAAATGTCTTGGTAAACAGAATCAAATTCAGATCAGAATATTTTCGATACTTCCGATTTTCCCAGGAATTGTGATGATGATCACGAATATTATTACGAATCGGGTCGGATCGGGAAGACTCACCAAAATTATGGCATGCTTCCCTTCAATATTATAATAATGCAAGGGTATTGAATTGAATTGGAATGGAAAACACACCACACTCAACGCACAACACACCACACTCAACGCACAACACACCACACTCAACGCACAACACACCACACTCAAGAAACAACACACCAGAATTGCAGAGACCACAGAGCACAGGTGAAACTCACCTCGCGCAGCAATCCGAAGAGTACATCCGTTGATAGGGAGCGCTCGTGCGCCTCGTCCATAATGATGGCCGCATAGCTGTCCAAGTCCGGATCGCGCAGGCTCTCACGCAATAGAATACCATCGGTCATGTACTTGATGACGGTGCTCTCCGAGGTGCAATCCTCGAAACGGATCGCATAGCCAACATCCTCTCCTGCAAAATACGAGTTGAATTATTGAATTAGTTGAACTGAAATTGAAACTTTTGCAAGTGTTCGAAATTCGAAATGGTAGCTATCAATAGAAAAGACTCAAGCTTGTCAGGCGCCAGAAGAATCCAGCAATGGATCATTATCAGGGAGGAAAACTTCGATAGATAATTACATCCGACAAATTATGTATATATGAACTTGTGTATATATATTAATATATATATATATATATAAAGATATTCACAGTACTGTAGACAGTACGCACCCAATTGTGTGTCCATCTCATCGGAGACACGCTTCGCAACGGACATGGCGGCGACACGACGCGGCTGCGTGCATCCGATCATACCACGCTGACTGTAGCCATCCTCGTGTAGATATTGAGTGAGCTGTGTGGTCTTGCCACTGCCCGTTTCGCCGACAATTATCACCACCGAGTTCTCCCGGATGACGTTGAGCAGCTCCTGGCGTGAAGCGAACACGGGCAGAAAGCGACGCTGTTCGCCAATCGTTTTCTTGCGCGAAAATTCGCTTTTGCCGCCACCGTTTTTGGTGTCATGCATGTCGCGCATATGATCGGCGAACTTTTGATCCTTGCGGTAGTCGGCGGTGTCGTTGTCCTTGTCATATTTTGCATCGTCGTCATCCTGCGGCCGCTGTACACCCATAATGTTGCCCAGCTTGGTGCCGCCCAGCTCCCAATGTTTCTTCTGCGCCTTGCGACGCTCCTTCTGCTCGCGATAATTGCGCACTAAGGCGCTACCTTTGCGCGCCAGCAGCGCCATATCGGAGGTGGGGTCTTTGACGGGCACCACCGGCTCCGGCTGCTTGGTGAATACAATGCGACCATCCAAAAACGGCGGCACAATATGATGCACCAACAAATGAACACGTTCCACCGCCTCCTCATCGAAATCATCGCTCACATTGATTGATGTGACGACGCCCGAGGTGAGCATACGATTTCGCTCCCACAGCTCATTGTCCCGATTATTCTGGCGCTGTTGGGCACTTATGCGCTTCTTGCGCTTCTGCTCCAGCTGCTCTTCGCGGCGGCTAAAGTATTCGGCATTGGTGGTGCCACCAAACGGATTGTTCTCATCGTCGTAGCCCTCGTCAATGTTGTACCACTCGCGATCGAGACGCCGTTGCTCCTCCTCCCACAGATCACGCGACTCGGCATCACCTGTCCAGGGCGTGGCGCCGCTCCGCTTGCGATCGTGCATCCATTGATTGTAGCGATGAGCGGGCGTCGCACGCGTCGTCTCATCCGCTGCATTGTGACTCCGGCTGCTGTGACTGCGACTGCTGCCACCTCGTTCGGACCAATCGCTACAGCCAGAGCCGGAGCCAGCGCCGCGTGGCGTTGGAAAATCCCAATCAGACTTGCGATTGCTGCTGCCTTCGGCATCGTCATCATCCCAGGAACTATTGGAGACGCTGCCGATGCCGGCGCCACCACCTGGAGTGCCCGGCTCCCTGGGTGTATGCAAGCTGCGCTCGGACATGGAACGATCTCGGTCCCGATCTCGATCACGACGTCTAATGTCTCGTCCGCCGTAACGCTCCTGGTCCTGGTCGCGTGCCCGCTTCCGTCGCTCATCGCCGCGACGCTGTCTGTCACGTTCACGCTCCCTATCGCGCTCCCTCTCGCGGTCTCGCCTCATTTCTGAGCCATCACGCGAAGATTTGCGGACGGCGCCCTTGTGGCGATCCCGGTCTCGTTGAATGTGCTCACGCAGGCGTTCACGCGCTTTCTCTGAGACACCGCCCGTGTGCGAAGGTGTCTCATCCTTGTGCTCGCGCATCTGACGGCTCAGTTTCTCGAAGCTTTTTGTGTCCGGCTTTTTGAAGGCGAACTCACTGGCGTTGGGCGTTGCGGGAGTTGTGGTGGAGGGTGTGCCACCGCCGTCATCATATTCGCTATCCTGAAATGAGATCAGGCGTTCGGCTCGCGCCTTCTCGGCCCGTCGCTTCGCAGCCAATTTGTCCAGTCCCAGTAGGGAGCCCTGCGGAACTTTGAAGCTGCCGCTGGTAAATCCGTCCTTGGCCTTTTTGAGCACCAGACCGCCGCGATGCTCCTCGCCCGTGGTGCCCTCCAAGCGATGCACGCCTGCCTCATCATCCTTAGACATTCCAATATAATGCGTTTATTGGGTTTTCTTTTGTTTAGCGCAAATACGTTTCATGCGCGTTTCACATTAGAGCTGGTAAGATATCGATATAAAACTGAGCATACCGATACCTATCATTTTCGACAATAATCACAGCAATTATTGCATAGGAAACAACTATAAACCAGATCATTAAGATAAGTTGTAATTTTATTTATGTATTATATATATTATATTATCTTATTCCTCTCATTATACAGCAAATAATAAGATTAAGATGAGTTTAAGTTATACGATTTCTCACACTGCCAAGAGACTATCGATTCCATTCCATCCCTAATTCACAGGACAGCTGAGCTAGGTAAATTAAGAGATGAGGGCATTTTCATTGACGGCGTCGCTAAATTTTTACATTACAAACACCAACAAGTGCTGCATGCAGTCTGGAAACGCAACATCAAATGGCGGCGAAAGTAAAACATCAAAGCTTAATTTTAATCAGTTTGATCGTTTTTTATTTGCTTTTGCATAACTTTAGTCTTTGTTCTCCGCTTTCTCCGGCACCGTTTGGCTTATCCAATTCAAATATGGCAAATTGCCTGCCTCTATGGGTAGGGATATTACCTCGGCGACGCTATATGGATGATTCTCGCGCACAAACTTGCTCAACTCGGCGATGCGAGTGGTGCGCGTCTTGATCATCAATAGGTATTCGTTGTCCTCATTGACTTTGCCCTCCCACATGTAGATGGACTCAATGTTTCCGATAATGTTTACACATGCAGCCAATTTGCGCTCAATAAGGCCAAGCGCCAGTTTCTTGGCTGATTCCTTGTCCGGTGTGGTTATGAACGCCACCGAGTTGGTCCCAGCAACGTAGTCTGGATCACAAGCCTTGTCGCTCATTTTGTTGTTTTGCTGTGAATGAATGAATGCGCAGCCAGCACCGAATAATGATGGCGACGATGATGACGACGCACAAGTGGCAGTTGCTGTTGCAACAGCAGAAAAAACAAAATTGCTAGCAAGTTGCCAACGACAGTGCAGCGACCTTGTATTTCTCAGATATTGCATTAAATGTACTTTGCTCGGTCAGTAACTCGTGAAATGCAATCATAATTGTCAACTTCCAACAATAAATCGATAGTACATCGATTGATCAACTTGCTGCTTATCGATAGCTTATTCCTTTTATGGGCGCCATATTGAATGCATATCAGTTCAGCTATTCAAATTTATTGGCGCATACGGAACGTCGATAAATATCAAGACATGATTATGTATATATATATATAATTTGTTTTGCATGCAATTTGCTTAGAATATCTATTTTCAAGCCGACTTAATGTATATCGCAAAAATCAATTGATTTTGTAAAATGCCAATTTTTAAAAAAAATACAATTGATATATATAATTTATGGTACAATTTCTATAACTTAAATCTATGCTAAATAATGTTAATGGTTTTTTTTTTTTTTATGTTTTTGTGTTTTTTGTATGACATTTCGCTGTGCAGTAGTAGGAGCTATTTTACGTCGAAGTGAGAGTTCATTGTCAGTTTTCAGTGTGAGGCTGCCTTTCCCGGCCTGTCCGTTTCTGCCCTTATTCCGTTTCCTGTTTGTCAGATTCGAACTTACCTGCTGCTGCTGTTGCTGACGCATCACTCGCTGCTGCTGCTGGCGGCGGTGGCGGAGGTGTCGGCGGCGGCGGCTGGGCAACGGGTTTGCCGCCAGGCGATAGTGATGCCGCCGCTGCCGATCCTGCCGCTGAAGATGCAGCAACTGCTGCTGCTGCTGGTGGCGCTGCTGTAGGTGCTGTTGCTGGCTGTGGTGCTGGTGATGGCTGCTGCTGTGGCAACACATGTGGCTGCTGCGGTGATTGAGTTGGCTGCTGCTGTTGTTGTTGCGAGCCAAAAAGAGCAGCACCTACATTTACTGCTGATGATGCGGATCCTGCTGCTGCTACCGCGGCTGCTGCAGCTGTTTCGTGTAGGTGTCCCGGCGGTGGCTGCTGCTGCTGTTGTGGTGGTGCTTGTTGCTGCTGCTGTTGTTGTTGTGGGGGCACAACTGTTGGCGCAGTGACACCAGCATGCTGCTGCTCTCGGGCGCTGGCGAAGTGCAGCGGCGTATAGGGCTGATAGGGCGGCAGGTGGGAATAATAGGGCTGCGAATGGGGTCGCGAATGCGGCCCATGCCCATATTGCGGTTGATAGTAGTGTGTGTGCGTGTG
Organism: Drosophila nr. perissopoda 5 BK-2023a; assembly: GCA_035044105.1. Taxonomy (NCBI): domain Eukaryota; kingdom Metazoa; phylum Arthropoda; class Insecta; order Diptera; family Drosophilidae; genus Drosophila; species Drosophila nr. perissopoda 5 BK-2023a. The sequence continues at coordinate 4,534,529 of JAWNMK010000620.1, read as the reverse complement.
CGAGTGTGAGTGCGAGTGTGAGTGCTGACCAGGACCAGGCCCAGCACCGGGTGGACCACCATAGTTCGCATAGCCCATGTGCGGTAATGGGGGCGGCAAACCGGGCATGCCACCAGGTGGTGGCTGTTGCTGATGCTGCTGATGCGGTGGCATCGAGGGATGCGACTGGCCGGGTGGTGGGGGTGGTGGTGGCGGTGCCGCCGCCTGCGCTCCTCCTCCAACTACATGCGGATGTGATGGATGCATTTGTGGCGCCGCTGACGCTCCTGATGCTGCTGCCGCTGCTGGTGGTTGCTGCTGCGTTGGCGGCGGAGTTGGCGTTGTTGCTGGCGGCTCGTTGGCAAGCGAGAGCGGTGGTGTTGCCATTGGAGTGTTCGTGGCTGTGCTTGATTGCTTGCCGGACAAAGCGATCATTGGAGCCGCCGTGGATTTTAGGGGATCCTTCATGGGCTCAATTAGCTCCAGTTTGTCGTGGAGCTTTGTTGAGGGCGGCGGTGGCGGCGGCACAGATAGCTTCGCCGATGGCTCAATATCCATGGGCTCCGGATCCGTTTTGCTTGCCAGCTCATGCACTGGCGCTGCTGGTGGTGGCGCTTGCGGTTGTGGGTGCGCCGGCGGCGGCGGTGCAGCGACAACAACTGGTTGCTTCGCCGCCTCCGGTTTGGGTGCAGCACTCGCCTCGGGCGCAGCCGGTTGCTGTTGCGGCGGTTGTGGTGGCGGCTGTGGTGTCTCCTCCTTGGAGCGATTTGGTGCATCCTCGATGCGTTGGCGATCGCGTTTAATGTCATCATACATGCGATGCACCATTTTCTGAAATGTGTCCTCATCCACAGCTGGCTTGCAGTGGCGCTTGAGCTCCTCCTGAAATGCATCGCTGGACTCGAGCATTCGCTGCTTTTTCGCCTCGAATTTCTCCTCCATCTGCTGCAGCTCGGCCTCCAGTTTCGTTTGGTGCATGGTTAGCGAGCTAACCTGACGCTTGAGCACCTGCATCCGCTGTGTGGTGACCACGGATCGGACATCGGGCACTACCGCCTCCGAGAAGATCTCGTTGATGAGACGATGATTCCGTAAGTAGCGTGAATACGCCATCTGCTTGGTCGCATACCCCTCGTCCAGATCATCCTCATCCTCGGCCGGCTGGATGTCGATGCGACGCTCGTGTTGACTCTTGCTGCCGCCGCCACGGGATGGCGTTTCATGGACATCGGTAATTTCGGGTTTGACCTTTGATTTAGCTGAAATGTAGGCCTGATAGGCGGGCGTCTGATGATAAGCCTTCAACGCCTTCTCGTACTCAAGTTTCTCCACCTCGTACTCATCAATATATTCGGTTTTCTCCTCATCGCCCAGCTGTTTCCACATGGCGCCAATCTTTTTGCCCAGCTCCCAAAGTTTTAGCTCCGGATGCTGTGCCTTGACGCTGTCCCACACACGCTTTGAATACCGCATATATGGCAAAATCGGTTTCTCTGGCGGCTTCGGTGGCTTTGGCAAACGGGACTCGCCTTGTGTTTTACTGCTCGATGATTTGGTCACTTTCTGCGGCGTGAACGCGGGATTGCCATAGTTGCTATGCGTAAATATTGGCGTTTGATCCTTATTACGATCGCCAGCAGCTCCGCCGCCTGAGGAACGTGATCGGCTGCTGCCGCTGCCGCCGCCACCACCTCCTCCCCCAGCAACGTTGGGTAAAGGAGTCGCCGGCCCAGTTGGCGCGATTTGCTTGTAATTGCTGGGCAACGCCATGTTCAGTAACATAAATGTAGATTTTTATTCTTCACCCTATTTGGACAAACACAAGTTGATTATATATATTAATAGTAAACACAAAAAAATGTATATGTATGTAGTAAATTCACGCGGACGCCATTGATAAGTTTTTCTCTATAGTGAAAATTGGCGATGACACAATACGCGTCACAACAATCGCTCGATAGATTTTGCTGAAGCGATATTCGAAACGGTTTGCAATACTAAAAGTGGCGCAAACGCTCAAAAAAAAAAAAAAAAATAGCAGAAACCACTCAATATTGCATATTGACGGTAATTTACTATAGTTTATGTTGAAAATAATGTTAATAACAAGGATATCGATACTGCGCTCGATACCCCAACTACCAACACTATATATAAGTATACATTGAATAAACGTTCTTCTTTGTCTAACCGCCAAGCCAAGTGCATCAGTTTTGCCGCTAAAGTTTATATAATTGAAAGTTTATTTGACAAAAAATATATGAATATATATTTTACATGGTGTTTTATCATTTATTTGACAAGCTGGAACTCACACACAAGGTCAAGTCTCACATGCAGCTGGTTGGCAACTCTTGACCGAAAATGCCTCAGATCTTCCTGGCAGCGATGTGGCCTACGGTGTAAGTAAAATGATTCGCCTTCAATTTTACATTTGCGTTACATCATGCCAACAAACGGTGTGCTTTGCTTTGCAGGATGGTGTGCTAACTGTAAATCTAGGCCCAGCGAACGGCATCTATGTGATCAATCGACAGACGCCCAACAAACAGATTTGGCTCAGAGACATATCCGACCTCACAGATAGACTTATATATTCTGGATCAGCGAGATGCGCTAAGTTGATAACAAAGGAAGCACTGGTTAAATTGATTTGTTTGTGTGTAGAAAACTATTTTGTTTTCCCCAAAAAACTATAGCAATAGCAATTCTCCACCTGAGTCATGAAGATGATCCTTATATTGTAGCAACAAATTACTAACTTATATAAAGATATATCATACATATATAGTACTTGCGATTTACCTGTAAGAAATGGCTTAATAACCTATTAAATTTCGATGTGAGCTGCTGGACTCCGCTAGAACCGCTGAAATCATTATACAATTTGTCTACAGAAAATATCACAATTAGAATATACGATACTTGAATCATTTTGTTTCATAGATGTAAAATAGATCAGAAGCCTCTGATTTATAGATTTTTTATTATTTGTTTTCTTTTACGTAATGAAATATTTGTGTCTGAATCTTTATGTCCGTCTATTTACAATGTTTGCTCATGTTAGAAATGTAAAAAAGAAAGCTTTTAAAGTATCTACTTTAAAATCAAATCTACGCAACATGTCACTTTTGGCTGTCTACAGCTCAAGGACTTAGGAATAGGGTTTCTTTCAGTTTATTTCATACATTTTAGATACATTTTTTTCTATTTTTTTCCGCAGTGCGGCGGATGTTGCTGCTGCTGCGACGGCATACAGTTATGCCGATTATTTTTATATGATTGCGGCGGTCCATTGGCCCAGGGATTCATTCACCATCGTAGCCACCAGTGGGACCCATGGATGGACCACAGGCAATAAAGTTGCCCATATTGTAGGGAGGCTGCGGCTGCTGTTCTTGTTGTGGTTGTTACGTCTGATGTGGCGGAACGCCCTGATAGCCAGACGGACCGCCCTGCATTTGATCGGTTCCATAGTTATAATAATTGCCACGACCATTATTGGTTCCAAACGGTGGCTGTTGTTGCTGCTGATGATGTTGTTGTGCGCGATTTTGCATTAAGATGGGCACATTGCGTAGTTGTTGCTGCTGCTGCTGTTGTTGGTGATGGTGTTGGTGATGGTGCTGTTGCTGCTGTTGTTGCTGCTGTTGTTGTTGTTGTTGCTGCTGCTGCTGCCGTGTTTTGGCTGCGCTTGTTGCCTGCTTGCTGTTGCTGGTCAGTGTACCCATTAGATTGGCAATTATATTCTCTGTGTCCTTGAGCGAGATCTTTGGCGACGCCGGCTTAAAGGTCAACGAATTGGGTGACGCAGATGCCGTCTGAATGGGCACATTGCTGCCCAACGTTATGGATTTCTTGCCATTTGAATCGTTGGCCTTCAGCACCAGATCGTCAAAATTGTAATCATCATCGTCATCATCGTCCAGCATAAAATTCGGTGAGTTGCGCATAGCGGGACGTCGTTGCAGCTTCGCTGGCGATGACTGTTCGCGTTCGTTGCTCGCATCGTTGCGACGCATTGCCGCCACTGCCACGGCCGACGATTTGGTGGCCGACGATGTGGTGGCCGACGATGCGCTGGCCAGACGTGAGTTGGAGGCACCACGCTCCGTACGCTCGTGACTGTTGCCGGGCGGACGGCCGATGGCAACGACACACGATAGATAATCGCTGCACGATTCACCGTCGCTGGTTAGCTCAGCAATGTTAACATATTTGCGCAAACGTTCTACACGCGGCGGATCGAGTTTCTCCAGTTTGCGCACATATCCGATGAGATGCACCTGCTCCTCGTTGGACAGAAATTTAAAGTTCTGTAGCAGCGTTTGCAAATCGGAGTCTGTTAGGGATTCCATGCCATGATTGCTGGCATCGCTGATGGTGCAAGCCTTGGACGGCACACTGGTGCTCGAATCCTTGGCGGCGAGCTGGTGCTCCACCTCCTTGATCAGTTCAGCCAAGTCAATGTCCAGATCATGATCATCATTTGTCGCACTGCTCTCAAGTCCCAGACGAAGCAGGACCTCGGCAAAGTTGAGGCCGCTGCTACGATCGGTCTGGCGTCGTGTATGATTCGTCCTCATCAGCAGCGTAAAGAATTGCAGCAGCCGGTTCATATCCTCCGTATTTAAATCATCTACGCCATTCACGATCAGTGCGTTTGCCAATTTCGAGGAAACGAGCTGCCGGTCAAAGGGTAGCAGGAACTCCTTCTTCTTGGTCAATTCGACGAGCTTGGGCTCATTCTGTGTCGACTCTTTATCAGCTGGGTGTGTGTGTTAGAGGGAGGTAGATGTAAGGAGAGAGCAACACAATAAACGACATTAATTAATTTATTATTACAATTGATTGATATTGTTCTCAATCTAAAATTAAAGCAATTACATACGACAAGGATTACATACAATTTAAAACAGTGAGGAATGCGGCGCTTCCAGCTGCTGGATGGTGGTCACTTAACCAGGATGACACGCAAGCGTCTATTCATATATATTTAACTCTTTTAATTTTTTTTTCTTTATTTTTTTTTTGTATTATTGTATATTACATAAACAATGTAGTATTTCCATTCTTTTAGGCACAAAACTAACACCTGGGGAAGCTGAACCCACAGTTAAAAGTAATAATAAGAAAAAGGCATTACAAAAAAAAACCGGATAAAAAAAATACCGAACCGACAAGTTGAGAACTCTTTTTTTTGTAGATCACAGAACAGCGAGTTGTAGTTGGAAACATTTTTATTATATGTATTAAAGTATTGCCCGATTCCAACCAACATATACAGACAAATACTTACCCCGACATATACATATGTATATCTATATATATATGCATTGGACTTGGTCTAGGATCTGTAAAGTTGGAAAGCTTTTGAGTTTGTATTGTGTTGCACTTACGTTTTCGTGAGACCTGGAAGACGATGGTCGCAATATTGCTGATTAACTTTTTCACAACGCGCACTTTTTGTGGATCTTCGAGCACTTCCGCATCGAGAATGCCCTTTAGCTTCTCCTTGGTAGTCTCCAGGAACACACAATTGTCCTCATTCGATAGCAGATCATCGGCGGCATTCGGCTTGATCTTCTCCATGGCCACTGCCTTGCTGAGCAAACTAAGCGCCTTGGGTCCGAGGCTGCCCAACTGATCCTCTAACGCGGATAGCATGCGCAGTACACTAACCACAGTCAGTGGACCTTCGGCCGCCTCTTCAATAGGTTCCGCATCTTTGTTGGCCGCACTCGTTGTGCTAGTGCTCGTTGGCGATGAGGAATGTTGGCCGCTGGCGGGCTGACTGTATTCCGGATACGAGCGCGAATCGAGCACACGGAACGTCTCCAGGGGCTCGTAGGTGCGCGAGGAACGCGTATAACTTTCGCCACGCTCCCTGTAGTAATCATCGTTTCTATCGCGCCCCCTCTCCCTTTCTCTATCTCTATCCCGTTCCCTATCTCTGTCCCTCTCCCTGTTCCGATCACGCCCACCGTAATCATCGTGGCTGCGTGAATGGTGCGACCTGTCATGCCCGCGACTATATGGTGAACGCGAGCTGCGCCGATGCGACGAGCGTGATCTGGAGCGCGAACGCTGCCGGCGTCGAGTGGCCTCTGAGGAGCGAGACCGCCTTGCACGCTTTGGCGACAACGAGCGTGACAATGAGCGGCCATACGGTGGACGGCGAGCTGGACGAGCCGAGCGTCTACTCGGCGCGTGCTGATCATCATCGCTGATGTTGATCACAGCATCTGGCCCGACAGTGGTGGCACCGTTGCCGCTACGATTATTGGGTCCGCGATAGTTGGGCTTGCGGCGCACAGCGGCATTCGTCGAAGATGAGACGGCGGCGGTTCCGGCTGCGGCGGATGTAGGGGGATCGCCATTTGTGATTTTTGGACTGCTTATGCGTATTTTATAGCGTTCCATGAGCTCCTTGGTGTTCTCCTCGTCTTCGTCGCCCAGCTTGAATTTCTCCTTGAGCTTCTTTTTGATCTTATTGACGGCAATGTTGAAGAGCTCCACGCGTCGACCGTTCCAATAGGTAATCCATTCGGGTTTGTAGTCATAGCTATTTGGATCGCATTTCTTCTCCTCCTGCAGCTGCTTGTAGCGTCGATTCCAGAACAGTTTCCACTCCTCGGAATAATCGGGATGCTTCTCCGGATTCGTTTCATATGTTTCCGTTTCATCGCGCAGCTGCTTCAATTGTAGCTCCAGCAGGCAGCGAAATTTCTCCCAACGGTAGCGCTCCTGCGCAATTTGCGAGGCCTGCAACGACAGCTCCTTGGGCGTTGGCAGCTGCTGCTTGATGGCTAGCCCAGCCCCCAATGTTGGCTTGACACCGCTTGCCTGGTTGCCTTTCTCGTTGGTTGCTGGCGGTGAGCGATTAATTGCGCGATATGCCGGCTGTTGTTCGTCTTGCTTTTTTCTAGCCTTCTTGCCCGAAGACTGCTGATGCTGCTGTAGTGGGGCAAAATTCTCATCGTCATCACTGGAAATGGCATCTAGGGCAATTGGCTCGGCATTAGCTTTATTTAAGTGAAGCGTAACTTTCAGTGTTTCCGTCAGCTTGGACTCAATAATCATGTGGCGCACCTCCTCAACGAAATCAGGTCCGGCGCATTCATCATAATGAAATTTATCGCGTACCTGTGAACAAATTTTTGCACGACTACGACGAAAATCATCGCCAGCAACGGCCAAGATTTGCGTGCTGCGTCCGAAATGCGTCTCGATATGTTGAACTAACTTGTTTGTGCCATTGAATATAAGTTCGTTGGAATTGCCAGAGGAGCGGCGAAGTTGCTGCAGCAGCTCGAAGGCCTTCTGAAAGTGCTTCTTCAGATAGTTGGTGCGATGCGTCAATGACATCCAGTGGACAAATATGGAGCGGCAATCGTTGCACGTGTTGCACAGTACACAAAAATAATCAGGACGAATTTGGCCACCTTCGTGCAGCTCGACAACATATTCGGTGCCGATGAGGGCGCCGCCTTTGTGGCTCTCAATTAACTTCTGTATGTCCGCTGTGCGCGACATTTCATCCTCGAAGCCGGGCGGAACGGGCTCGCCAGTTAAAAAGTTCATATCAGATGTGGACGAATCTGCAAAAGGGCAGCGATTGGTTTCTCGATTTCTAAGAAGCAGGGATAGGCGCTTGTCATCACACGAAACACACACTATTCAACATGGATCTACATATCAACATGGACTACGCTAACCGATTAGTTATCGACTTATCGCAAGTTATTACCACTAGCAAAAAGTTCTATACAAAAAAAAAAATGGTTCTCGCATTCAGCTAGATCCTGCTGATGCTGTTAAAACTGCACATATAGCATACTTTATTTACGTTTGAGCACATAATCTAAATGACAACAGCTGTTTGACACATAATCAAAAAATAAGCATATATGCATGCGTGTGTACATGTTGGTATGCATGGATTATTGCATATTTGAATCTCCGAACTTTTTGCGTAATATAAGCGATGATAGTAATTAATGTTTTTGCATTTTGTGCATTAGCCGTGCCATGTTGCGTATCCATGTTGAATAAAATTCGACATGCACCCATCTTTAAGGCGAAGCAATAACTCAGACTACTAAAATTACCTGGCCTTCACTTTGGGAGTCGTAGCAGTAATACGCTGTTTTCACAATTGTCCCCAGAATATGATTTGCGTGCACTAACAATCAAGAACAAAATTGACGAAAAAATAAGCGCACACCAAGTGTAGCCATATTTATATTTAACTAAGTGTTTGGTAATTACGCATCGATATTGTTGTCCATAACTTATCGCATAGTCACATTTTCGATTATATGTTATCGCAATTGCGGGTCAATATAAAATTTGAAATTATTTGTCGCTGTCAAAATGTGAGTATATATTGATCAGAAATGATCTCATTTGTATAAAGTGTAGAAAATAATAATAATGTGGTGTTTTTTATTATACAGGATAATATAATAGTGAAGATAATGTTAATACAATATAATTAATCGTTTATAATGTTTTACGTCGGCGTTTTTATAATCTCTCGTCGTTTCTCGTCTTGATGCACAGCTCTCATAATCTATTCACTCAAAGGCCGAACTGCAACTACCTCTTCGTCGTCATCGCATGTTGCTCCGAGATGTCGTTTGGTAAACATCCTCGCTAGGACAGCCGAGGCTGTCTCTGGGCGGTGGATGTTTACCTGGGCCAGACCTGTTGTGATGACTTTAGTCATCTTTTTAGAGGAGCCCCTCCTCTCCTCCAGCAGCAGAAACAGGACAGATACGCAGATATACATTCCTCATCTCTGTAGATGATACGTCCAAAATATACTGTGACTGAAGCACTCATAATTATTTAATATATAATTCCATATAATTTTGGAATCCGTATCTTCTAACTAATTATGTTTGTGTTGATAGAATGCACAGTCGCTGCAATCGCTGCCAGCGAACAGTCTGGACATGATCAAGCTGGGCAACTATGGTTACTCGATGGGCTCGCCATTTCAGCAGAAGCTGCTTAATAATAAAAATGTGCTACAGACAAACTAAATTGAAATTTATGGATTTGTGTGTTATGTGTGTGAGTTTGTTGTGCGTGGGTGCGCGCGACTTAAAGCTGTGGTCCGCATAGTTATTACTCAAGTTGTTAACTCCGTAAATGTAGGGCTTACCTTCGTCCAGAAAGTAAGCTTGCGTCTGACTCATATTTGAGGCAAGACTGTCCTTCCGGGGACGACCCCGACCACGTTTAATCGGGTTCGAGTTGTTGACTAGAAAATAAAAGTTAGCAATTGGGTTTTTTTTTTCATAGAGTAGATAACGATTAAATAGTGTACATTCAAATCGGCTTACAATTATAAAATTTCCATTATTTTTTGTTTGTTTTTTATTTTTTTGTATTTGAAATACCGAAAATGTTGACAACAAAAATAATCACGAGCAAATAATTGCATTATAGTTCAACGGCGAGCACATACATTTATCTGAAGCAAATTTGCAAATGTGCAATTCCCCACGTATTTTCATATTAAATAAATTGGAATAAGCAAGCCCACTATAAATTTAACAGCTGGATACAGGGTATCTCCTAGTTGAGCGATCTAGCATTTGCTCTGGCCTGCTCCTGTGTCTTCATTATGTTTGGCAGCTTTGGGCACCTTCTGCTTGGGCTTGTACAACGAACACGCCTTGTTCGTTCGCATGTGACCCTCCTGGCCGCAGGCGCCACACTTCAACTTCCGATTTTTCGGTTTCACATTGACCTTTTTGCGTGACGGAATCACCTCCTTGTGACTGTTATCGGGCTCCTTGTGCGCATTCCCGCCCGAGCTCTTGGTATCGCCCAGCGAGGTGGGCACGCTGCCCGGTTGTAGCTTCTGGTGCTGCGCGAGATCCAGACTGCGCTTGATGCGACCCAGCTGCCCCAGCAAGCGCCGCTTCTCGAGCTTCATCTTCTCCTTTTGCTGTTCGTCCAGCGTCGCAAACTGTTTGATGACCTTCTCGTCTTTGGTGGTGCGTATCTTTAAATATGCATCGATGACCGGCTGGCGGCGCACCGTCTCCACGTGCGCAAACTCCTTGCCGTCGGCGCCCTTGAAGGTGCGCGTTATGCGCAGGATGCGTCCTTGATTGTTGTTGTTCAACGGTTGCTGTGTGGCATCTTTTTTCGCCTTGAACGAGTTGCTGGCCGCATCGCCTTGTCCTTCCAGCTGGCGCAGCAGCTTCTGACGCTCTTGCTCCTTGCGCTCTAGCGACAACTGTGTGGATGGTTTCTTGATGACCAGGATATTCTCGAGATTTTTGCCCAACTCATCCAGATCGGACTCCTCGGAGGCCGAGGGCTCGTCGTCGTCGGTGGACACCACTTCGGAGCTGGCGAGCACTCGGTTCTGCAGATTGAATATGCGCTGACACTCCTCCTTGTATCGTTCCTGATGCTCGGCGATGGAGAAGCGATTGCCTCGCGAGAATTTATCCATGCCCTCCTCGCCGGCCTTGGCCTTCTCCGTGGACAATGTGCGCACCACATCAATGACCTCCCAGCGTGTCAACTTCCTGATCGCCTTCTCGGGCACTTTGAATTCGCGCAACATTTCCCTGGCCCGCTGCAGCGGCAGGCGACGCAAATCGGCATCGGTGCCGGTCACCAAGCGCTTCGCCTGCGATTCCTGCTGCTTCTTCGATAGCTATACACGGATTTTTGAAATGAATAATCAGCTAAGATAAAACATTAACTTCCATTAACGCACCGTTGGCTTGTTGGGCACGCGCACATAGGAGAAGCCTTCGCCACAGCCAGTCGGATCGGCGGGGCCTCTTAGCTGCAGCAGACACTTGCCACGCCTGGCCTGAATGTAGGCACGCGTGGTGTTCCAGGGCGCCACCTTGACCTCATCCTCGAGCAGCTGGGCCTCCTCATGATTGTCCTCTTGCGGCGCACACAGCGATTTCTCACCATAACCAGCATCCTGCAAATGCGATTTATAAATAGAGACACATATAAAAATAATATTTTTGTGGCCAACTCACCTTCAGGCGTTGCTCGGCGGCAATCATGCTGAAGTAGGCGCAGCACTGTTCCGGCGACACCATGGCTCGTATCTCCTCCTCGGAGGGCAGTCGAAACGCTGGCTTGATAACCCACCAATTTGAGTACTTGCCCGTGCGCATGAAATCGGCGCATTGCTTCAGACGCCTGCGTATGTTGCCCTCACAGTGCCCTGGAAAGGCGCACTTCACATCGTATATGCGTATGCGACGTGGATTGTCGGGACACTCCCAGAACAGTCGATATATGTACACCTTGCAACCGATGATAATGATCATGATCATCGTGAAAACATAGCTTACAGCAGTCTTCAGTCAGCAAATCTTGCTTACCTGCAAAAAGTCACGGGTAAAGTTGTTGGCCCGCTTCGAGTTGGGACCGGGCACCTCGTACAGTGGACACTCTTGGCCAACGGTGAAGATGTCATTCACCGCACGTATACAATAACTGTTTCGCGTCCGTATAAGCAGGAAATCGTTGGTCGCCATCTTATGGGGATAGATGGGTGCCCGGTACATGTTGTTCTCCAGCGCCTGGATGCATTGCCCCGGATGTAGTATGCCCAGAAATGGACTGGTGTGCACGAACGCCACCTCACCGTACACGTAGTCCTGCGGACCGCTATCCCATTCGGCCTTACGCTTGTAGTAGTTTTTAATTTTGGAGCACATGCCCACCTGGCTCATCAGCGGCGGATGCTCCTCGCAAAACTCGGTCAACACAATGTCACCATCCTTGGCGCTCAGGTCCTCGGGATTGCGCATAAAGAACACGTCACCGCCACCGGACGCAAAGCGCTCAAGTTCGCGTTGTTTGGCCTTCATGGCAATCAGCTCGTTCAGCGAATGCACCTCATGCTGTATGGTCAGCGATAGCGGTCCGTGCAAGAACTTCTTGAGCGGCGGCCGGTGGAAGGAGCGCAGTTTTATCGGTCCCAAGTGCGTGGGCACAAACGGTGCACGCAGCTCCACAACTGGCGTCGAGTGCTGAATAAGATTGCCACCGCCCACTTTGGGGCGCGGCGTCGGCTCCTTTTTGGCTGAGTAGTAACTGCAAAAAGGAAACGACGATTAAGCTGGGAACTAAGAACTCCGAATTGAAAGGCTTACCAGTCATTGGATATGTTGTAGGGATCGAGATGACGGCTTTTGGGCGGTGGTGGTGGCGTGTCCTCGGCCAGCACATTAATAACGCCTGCATTGCCCAGCAGAACCTTCGACTTGTTCACATACGGATGTGATATCCTAATCTTGGGCGGCGGTCCAGTGTTTTTGTTAATCTTGGATGGATCAATGTCATCGGCAATGCCGAGTATAACGTTGTCATCATTGGGATCCAGGGTTAAGACCTTCGGCTTGGGCACACCATTCATTTGTTGGGCATCCCAGATCACCTCGTCCTCCCAGTTGTGGTTGATTAGCTCCATGTTCTCCATGGGAAACATAATGTGCAATGCCGCGTCGAAATCTTCCACTTGTTTATTCTGAGGCGCACTGCTAGTCGGAGAAAGAGTGAAAAACACATGACAAGATCGCGTTGGGAATGGATCAAAGTTACCTCTGGGGTGCCTTTTTGGTTGAGCCATCGTCAGAGTTGCCGCTGTTGCCGCCACTGTTGCTACCACTGTCTACTGACCACTGAAAAAAGGCGCTGGCTGTGCGACATTCGCTCCATGGCAGCCAGCCCGCCGCAATCGGCTTGGAGCCAAGTTTCTGCAGAGCCTCTTCCGTGATATCATTGCCTTCCCAGACGATATCGTCCTCCCAACGCCGCTGGGATACCATAAGGAACGCATCGTGTGACAGATTGACATCCCGATACGCTGCCCTCCGTTCTTTGGAACTTCGCGTTGGAGCACTGGCCGGCGGCATCAGCTCCTCGTCATCCTTGGCTGTAAATGGCGGGCAACTGAACTGTACAATTGAAGCTTAAACAATGCGCTTTGGCTACTCACTGAGTTTCGCCTCCACCTTTGTGGCTGGTATTGCATCCTCGAGGTCATCAGTCACTTCGTTCAATTGGAATCCCAATCCGGAAGTGGCTCTATCACATATATAATATATTTATATTTAATATAAATCTAATAAAAAAAATTCAAAAACCAACTTTATGAGGGAGCTGACACTTGCGAGCACTTCAGCATCATATGCGCTGCCCATGCCAGATGCGGTGTCCTCGAGGTCATCAGTCACTTCGTTCAATTGGAATCCCAATCCGGAAGTGGCTCTATCACATATATAATATATTTATATTTAATATAAATCTAATAAAAAAAATTCAAAAACCAACTTTATGAGGGAGCTGACACTTGCGAGCACTTCAGCATCATATGCGCTGCCCATGCCAGATGCGGTGTCCTCGAGGTCATCAGTCACTTCGTTCAATTGGAATCCCAATCCGGAAGTGGCTCTATCACATATATAATATATTTATATTTAATATAAATCTAATAAAAAAAATTCAAAAACCAACTTTATGAGGGAGCTGACACTTGCGAGCACTTCAGCATCATATGCGCTGCCCATGCCAGATGCGGTGTCCATGCTTATTTGTGCCATTTATTTTGTGTATTAAGCCGGACAGAACAAACAATTTTGTTAGAAGCAATTACTTAAAAGAGTCTGACAGTTTCGAAATTACCCGATTAGTGATGTTTTCGACAACAATCGCTCGATAGATTTTGCAGAAGCGATACTTCACACGCTTGGCAGCACTGACAGAAACCACTAAATATTGCATTTTGACGGTAATTTATTATAGTTTATATAATTGAAAATTTGTTATTTGATAAAAAGGAATAAATATATATTTTACATGGGTTTTTATCATTTATTTGTCAAGCTGGCAACTCAAACACAGGGTCAGCTGAAGTCTCACATGCAGCTGGTTGGCAACTCTAGCTGCACGCAGTCGTATGTAAATAACTAACAATTTGTCTTGAAAGATTAATCGAGCCCGCATTTAATTGCGAGTTGCGGAAAAAGTTGTATACAGAAATCGTCACAGGAGGGTCATTGCAATTAGGACTTATCTAAACAATGCGACTATTGTGAGCAACATTAGTCCGATATTGAGAAAACCAATGAACAGATTCTGTAGCAGCATAACAGAGCCAAAATTCTCGCTAGATACCGTTACCTATGACCGTGTCTGCTCCCAAACGTTGGATGCACTCTACGATTACATTGAAGAGCTGACCGAAAATGCCCCAGATCTTCCTGGCAGCGATGTGGCCTACGGTGTAAGTAAAACGTAAGTAAAATTCGCCTTCAATTTTACATTTGCGTTACATCATGCCAACAAACGGTGTGCTTTGCTTTGCAGGATGGTGTGCTAACTATAAATCTGGGCCCAGCGATCGGCATCTATGTGATCAATCGACAGACGCTCAGCTCACCCACAAGCGCCCCAAAACGGTTCGATTATGTTGCATCAGTTGCTCCAACTGGAATTGGGAAAAATCTTCAAGGGGCAATCAGTTGATTTTCTGCAACTGCCCTACAGCCACAATTGACTCTAGTCAATACCAGATGATATTGCAAAGCATGCAAGAGTCTGATTGTTAGTATGTTTATTTGTTAAAATCATAAATATGAATATATTCAAATTATAGCCAGTTACGAACCTTAGACTTTCACAACATACAATTTTCCAGAAATTATGGACTTGATTCCCAACTTGAATATGAAATGCTTATGGACTGCAATTTGTACATCCTTGGAGACATATCCGACCTCACATATAGACTTATATATTCTGGATCAGCAAGATGCGCTAAGTTGATAACAAAGGAAGCACTGGTTAAATTGATTTGTTTGTTGAATCATTTTGTTTCATAGATGTAAAATAGATCAGAAGCCTCTGATTTATAGATTTTTTATTATTTGTTTTCTTTTACGTAATGAAATATTTGTGTCTGAATCTTTATGTCCGTCTATTTACAATGTTTGCTCATGTTAGAAATGTAAAAAAGAAAGCTTTTAAAGTATCTACTTTAAAATCAAATCTACGCAACATGTCACTTTTGGCTGTCTACAGCTCAAGGACTTAGGAATAGGGTTTCTTTCAGTTTATTTCATACAGTTTAGATACATTTTTTTTTAAACATTATGCTGGTTATTATTATATGATTGCGGCTGTCCATTGGCCCAGGGATTCATCTGACCGCCGTAGCCACCAGTGGGACCCATGCGTGCGCCATAGGCATTAAAATTGCCCATGTTGTAGGGAGGCCGCGGGTGCTGTTGTTGTTGTGGTTGTGGCGTCTGTTGTGGCGGATCGCCCTGATAGCCAGACGGACCGCCCTGCATTTGATCGGTACCATGGTTATAATAATTGCCACGACCATTATTGGTTCCAAACGATGGCTGTTGTTGCTGCTGATGATGTTGTTGTTGTGCGCGATTTTGCATTAAGATGGGCACATTGCGTAGTTGTTGCTGCTGCTGCTGTTGTTGGTGATGGTGTTGGTGTTGTTGCTGCTGTTGTTGCTGCTGCTGTTGTTGTTGTTGTTGCTGCTGCTGCTGCCGTGTTTTGGCTGCGCTTGTTGCCTGCTTGCTTTTGCTGGTCAGTGTACCCATTAGATTGGCAATTATATTCTCTGTGTCCTTGAGCGAGATCTTTGGCGACGCCGGCTTAAAGGTCAACGAATTGGGTGACGCAGATGCCGTCTGAATGGGCACATTGCTGCCCAACGTTATGGATTTCTTGCCATTTGAATCGTTGGCCTTCAGCACCAGATCGTCAAAATTGTAATCATCATCGTCATCATCGTCCAGCATAAAATTCGGTGAGTTGCGCATAGCGGGACGTCGTTGCAGCTTCGCTGGCGATGACTGTTCGCGTTCGTTGCTCGCATCGTTGCGACGCATTGCCGCCACTGCCACGGCCGACGATTTGGTGGCCGATGATGTGGTGGCCGACGATGCGCTGGCCAGACGTGAGTTGGAGGCACCACGCTCCGTACGCTCGTGACTGTTGCCGGGCGGACGGCCGATGGCAACGACACACGATAGATAATCGCTGCACGATTCACCGTCGCTGGTTAGCTCAGCAATGTTAACATATTTGCGCAAACGTTCTACACGCGGCGGATCGAGTTTCTCCAGTTTGCGCACATATCCGATGAGATGCACCTGCTCCTCGTTGGACAGAAATTTAAAGTTCTGTAGCAGCGTTTGCAAATCGGAGTCTGTTAGGAATTCCATGCCATGATTGCTGGCATCGCTGATGGTGCAAGCCTTGGACGGCACACTGGTGCTCGAATCCTTGGCGGCGAGCTGGTGCTCCACCTCCTTGATCAGTTCAGCCAAGTCAATGTCCAGATCATGATCATCATTTGTCGCACTGCTCTCAAGTCCCGGACGAAGCAGGACCTCGGCAAAGTTGAGGCCGCTGCTACGATCGGTCTGGCGTCGTGTATGATTCGTCATCAGCAGCGTAAAGAATTGCAGCAGCCGGTTCATATCCTCCGTATTTAAATCATCTACGCCATTCACGATCAGTGCGTTTGCCAATTTCGAGGAAACGAGCTGCCGGTCAAAGGGTAGCAGGAACTCCTTCTTCTTGGTCAATTCGACGAGCTTGGGCTCATTCTGTGTCGACTCTTTATCAGCTGGGTGTGTGTGTTAGAGGGAGGTAGATGTAAGGAGAGAGCAACACAATAAACGACATTAATTAATTTATTATTACAATTGATTGATATTGTTCTCAATCTAAAATTAAAGCAATTACATACGACAAGGATTACATACAATTTAAAACAGTGAGGAATGCGGCGCTTCCAGCTGCTGGATGGTGGTCACTTAACCAGGATGACACGCAAGCGTCTATTCATATATATTTAACTCTTTTAATTTTTTTTTTATTGTTGTTTTTGTGGTATTTCCATTATTTTAGGCACTTTTTGCACAAAACTAACACCTAGGGAAGCTGAATCCACAGTTAAAAGTAATAAAAAGAAAGAGGCATTACAAAAAAACCATTTTACCCCTTTTACCCATTTTTAATGGGTTCAGGGTATAAAAAAAAACCGGATAAAAAAATACCGAACCGACAACTTGAGAACTTTTTTTTGGTAGATCACAGAACAGCGAGTTGTAGTTGGAAACATTTTTATCATATGTAGTAAAATATTGTATATATTTTAAAAGGTACTTGCAATGGCGATTTTCGCAAAAGTTATTGGTCATAAATAATAGTACTCCGCGGATGGTCATAAATTTTAATCACAAGTTCACAATAAAACAAGTTACAAGAAGGTTAACAAGCGAAATATTTGTATCGGTTAGTTACAAGGCTGTTGTGTGGCAACGCTGGTTAACAGCAGCATAAGCATAAGTCGGAGAAGAACAGTAGAGCGCGAGAGTCGAGTCTTGGTCCCGAGTACCATAATATTGTAAAAGTTCTCGGAACGTCGTGGAATTAAGTCGTTAATTATAATGTCGTACTTTGCTATGTTAATCTAATATTCTTATTTCAATATAATATACCATTAACTACTACATTATTAATAAACTGGACATAATCAGTCCTATATATATCAATTTATTTGGGACTATATGAGTTAAAATGTAGGTCTGCATTTTGAGGAGCAGTTTTGCAATGGATAGGCTGAAAAAACAACTAATGTTGCATAAACATCGTAAAGAATCCAAAGTACACGGATTGCGAAAAGATTGGGTGGTTTATAAGGCAAGATAAGCACCAGGATAGATAATACGCGAAAAACGAAGCGGGGAAAAAAGTACGAGCTCTGAACCGTATGCTGAACTCAAACGCACACGCAATGAAGGAAGTATCGAACAGATCAAGCAGATCGCATACCCTTACGGTTAAGTATATTTGTGACAGGACCAAGGATGGCAAATGGTCCCAAGTAGGACAAGGATAACGGATACGGGATGCCATTAGTTTTCTTTATTCTTTGGATCCTGATCACAAATAAACGAAGAAAATATGCACAGCTGTCAGAGTGCTCGATTCCAACCAACATATACAGACAAATACTTACCCCGACATATACATATTTATATGTATATCTATATATATATATATGCGCTGGACTTGGTCTAGGATCTGTAAAGTTGGAAAGCTTTTGAGCTTGTATTGTGTTGCACTTACGTTTTCTTGAGACCTGGAAGAGGATGGTCGCAATATTGCTGATTAACTTTTTCACAACGCGCACTTTTTGTGGATCTTCGAGCACTTCCGCATCGAGAATGCCCTTTAGCTTCTCCTTGGTAGTCTCCAGGAACAAACAATTGTCCTCATTCGATAGCAGATCATCGGCGGCATTCGGCTTGATCTTCTCCATGGCCACTGCCTTGCTGAGCAAACTAAGCGCCTTGGGTTCGAGGCTGCCCAACTGATCCTCTAACGCGGATAGCATGCGCAGTACACTAACCACAGTCAGTGGACCTTCGGCCGCCTCTTCAATAGGTTCCGCATCTTTGTTGGCCGCACTCGTCGTGCTGGCGCTGGTTGGCAATGATGAACTGAATTTCGGATACGAGCGCGAATCGAGCACACGGGACGTCTCCAGGGGCTCGTGGGTGCGCAAGGAACGCGTATAACTTTCGCCACGCTCCCTGTAGTAATCATTGTTTCTATTGCGCCCTCTCTCCCTTTCTATATCTCTATCCCTGTCCCTCTCCCTGTCCCGATCACGCCCACCGTAATCATCGTGGCTGCGCGAATGGTGCAACCTGTCATGCCCGCGGCTATATGACGAACGCGAGCTGCGTCGATGCGACGAGCGTGATCTGGAGCGCGAACGCTGCCGGCGTCGAGTAGCCTCTGAGGAGCGAGACCGCCTTGGCGCCAACGAGCGTGACAATGAGCGGTCATACGGTGGACGGCGCGTCGGATTGCGGCGCACAGCGGCATTCGTCGAGGATGAGACGGCGTCGGAAGTAGGTGGATCGCCGTTTGTGATTTTAAGACTGCTTACGCGTATTTTATAGCGTTCCATGAGCTCCTAGGTATTCTCCTCTCCTTCGTCGTCCAGCTTGAATTTCCTCTTCAGCTCCTTTTTGATCTTGTTGACGGCAATGTTGAAGAACTTCATGCGTCCAAAATTGGCGATGACACACAACGAATCACAACAATCGCTTGATAGATTTTGCTGAAGCGATACTCGATACGCTTTGCAACACTAAATGTGGCGTAAGCGCGCAAAATAATTAATAATTGAAATAACAGAAACCACTAAATATATCATTTTGACGGTAATTTATTATAGTTTATATAATTGAAAATTTGTTATTTGATAAAAAGGAATAAATATATATTTTACATGGGTTTTTATCATTTATTTGTCAGCTGGCAACTCAAACACAGGGTCAGCTGAAGTCTCACATGCAGCTGGTTGGCAACTCTAGCTGCACGCAGTCGTATGTAAATAACTAACAATTTGTCTTGAAAGATGAATCGAGCCCGCATTTAATTGCGAGTTGCGGAAAAAGTTGTATACAGAAATCGTCACAGGAGGGTCATTGCAATTAGGACTTATCTAAACAATGCGACTATTGTGAGCAACATTAGTCCGATATTGAGAAAACCAATGAACAGATTCTGTAGCAGCATAACAGAGCCGGAATTCTCGCTAGATACCGTTACCTATGACCGTGTCTGCTCCCAAACGTTGGATGCACTCTACGATTACATTGAAGAGCTGACCGAAAATGCCGCAGATCTTCCTGGCAGCGATGTGGCCTACGGTGTAAGTAAAACGTAAGTAAAATTCGCCTTCAATTTTATATTTGCGTTACATCATGCCAACAAACGGTGTGCTTTGCTTTGCAGGATGGTGTGCTAACTATAAATTTGGGCCCAGCGAACGGCATCTATGTGATCAATCGACAGACGCTCAGCTCACCCACAAGCGCCCCAAAACGGTTCGATTATGTTGCATCAGTTGCTCCAACTGGAATTGGGAAAAATCTTCAAGGGGCAATCAGCTGATTTTCTGCAACTGCCCTACAGCCACAATTGACTCTAGTCAATACCAGATGATATTGCAAAGCATGCAAGAGTCTGATTGTTAGTTTGTTTATTTGTTAAAATCATAAATATGAATATATTCAAATTATAGCCAGTTAGGAACCTTAGACTTTTACAACATACAATTTTCCAGAAATTATGGACTTGATTCCCAACTTGAATATGAAATGCATATGGACTGCAATTTGTACATCCTTGGAGACATATCCGACCTCACATATAGACTTATATATTCTGGATCAGCAAGATGCGCTAAGTTGATAACAAAGGAAGCACTGTTTAAATTGATTTGTTTGTGTGTAGAAAACTATTTTGTTTTCTCCCAAAAAACTATAGCAATAGCAATTCTCCACCTGAGTCATGAAGATGATCCTTATATTGTAGCAACAAATTACTAACTTATATAAAGATATATCACACAGATATAGTACGATACATGAATCATTTTCTTTCATAGATATAAATTAGATCAGAAGCCTCTGATTTATTGATTTTTTATTATTTTTTTCTTTTACGTAATGACATATTTGTGGCTGAATCTTTATGTCCGTCTATTTACAATGTTTGCTCATGTTAGAAACGTAAAAAAGAAAGCTTTTAAAGTATCTACTTTAAAATCAAATCTACGCAACATGTCACTTTTGGCTGACTACAGGACTTAGGAATAGGGTTTCTTTCAGTTTATTTCATACATTTTAGATACATATTTTTTTAAACATTATGTTGCAGAGCGCCGGATGTTGCTGCTGCTGCGACAGCAAATAGTTATGCTGGTTATTATTCTATCGGAAGCACCAATATATCGCTCAGCTGGGTAGCTATCGGCTCAGGTGGGATTCGACCTCGATATATTGGGCGGAAGTTAGCAATAAGTTTTTTTTTTTTATAAATAAAAAACAAATACTTCATTCAAACTAGTCCGCTCGCTACTGTCTTCGCTGTGTGGGTGTTGTGCAGCCTGCCTCCCTTCCTCATGATTCCTCCGCAAAATTCACCAGAGATATTCCCTTATATATGTTATTATTCCATTTTCGCTCGATTGTTATACCCTCACCTCACCCAATTACATTAATTTTAGACCTCATCTTCATTCACATTATACTACACTATTTAGTTCACAAATCACATTTCCCTTAATCCACCATATCCTTAGCTAAAAACATTTAGAACTTCTTTAATTTTGTTGGTCAACACCACATTATCTTATACATGTATTATATTAACAATTATTTACATTACTTAACGCTTACAAAAAGAAATATTTTGCTTTATTTTATTGGCTGTTAAAGTGTGCATCACTGATGAGCAAAATGGGCATCACTGTTGTAGGCAATGCTCATTACTGATGCCTTGATGGTTAGGGACGATCAGCTGTGCCTCCTTGGCGACGGCTTTGGTTTATGTCGCCTGTTGTTATCGCTGGTTGCTTCATTTTGTTTTTGTTATTTATTTTATTTTTTAGAAAACATTATATATATATAAGCACATGTACATAGGTAGATTTGTTTTATGTATTAATTGATTTACAACTTTTTAAAATTTTTGCGGCCTTTTCCTCTGTTCTTTTTGTTGTAGCTAATAATTAATAATATATTTGTCAAAGGCGTTCGTTGGATTATTCGCAGCTGATTAGGCGATCAGCTGTTGTGGAAGATCGCACGCCAGCTGGCGTTTGTTTAATTTAAATCGCCCGGTTAGGCATGCGCACTGGACATTTACAAGCAGGTGATTCCCGCCGCCTTTGGGCAATGTGTTGGGAAGTGGATGGAACGGACTCACTCTGATGCCCCAGATAATGCTGCTCCCGGGTTCCTGACATCTGGCGCTGGCTCATTTTCTAGGCTCTGGCTCGTCTTCCTCTACAACTTCACCGTGGGAGTCTCTTTATTTATTTTTGAATAATGTTCATATAAATGTGTCATATTTTAAATGCAATTCATTTAATGTTATTTTTATCTGTATAAGGCTTGTACATTTTCATACATGTATACATGTGATATGTTGCACATTTTATTTGATTTTATTTTATCTGACACAGTTACAAAATTAAGTTAAATTGTTTGTTGCTCTAAATTTGCTGTTGTGGTATTTATGATTCTTATTATTTTTATTTATTATTTTTTTGGTATGTATAGTTTTACACAGCTTTTTATGAAGCCCTTGTGTATGGGTCACTTATCTTATATTTCTGCACAAATTTTGTAGCCTTTTGCCGCGGTTTTCCTTTAAATTGCACCCTGCAAATCTCGACTGTCTCACTTCCAACTGACCTCTGAAAATTTGACATTATTCCTATCTTATTTTTCAAATTTTACCTACTTGTTAATCCCATTCTCTCCCAGCGATCATTTGGGTCGTTTAAAACTGATTGGTCCAACTTCTGCTGAGACCATAACTTGATCGCTAGGTGCCGTTGAGTATTTTATTGTTCCCTGCGAAAGGTGGCGCTAACGTAACATATGCATACATACATATATCTATTCGCCGACCATTACACAATTTTAAAGATGGAGTCACCAAACGCAAACACTCGCCGCCCCCAGCAATTTTGGCCCTAGATCTGAAATGCGCGTATCTTCCACAATTTGTAAGCTGGAGCCGCCAATAGTATTGAAAGTATTTTATTGGTAACTCCCCTAAGATATCGACAAAATATTGGATGACCACTCGCACTCCGCCTTCCCAAACCGATACACCTGTTAGTGTAACTCGATAAAATGATAATTTTTCCGGCCACGCCCACTTCCGCACCCAAGTTTCCGAATAGCTTATATCTTCTGCAATTTTAGAGCTAAGGCTACACAACTTGGAAGGAAGGTAACTAGGAAACCCTTTCAACATTTTTTTTTGGTCCCGTCCCCAGATGGTATGACTTATTGATATCAGAGTATTTTTCAGTCGGTTACGCCCGACTGAAACGTTCTCTCTTGTTTCTGTTAATTTTGTGAGTTTTACTTTTACTTTATATATTATACTGTATATAGAAATATCCCTATGAGTGGGGTGCTCACTGGTGAAATTTTTAATTAATTTATTCATTAATCAAGAACAAAAATGCCGCCACATGTTGTGAATTGCCTGACCCTCTGGCCTGGTCCGCACCTGCGTCAAGCTACGTTTTTTAATTTATATAATGATAGCCCTATGACATTTTGATGAAGCTGCTGCACTTGAGCTTGAGCTTAGTCTTAACCCACTCCGCCCCCTTCCGACAGTGAGAACGCGTTAATACCTTCAAGCATTCAGAATTATGTGCCACATATAAATTTTGGTATGAAAACCACCACGGCGAACAAATAGCTAAAAGTGTGGCAGGAGGTGCACGTCCCAAAACAATTTCGCACCCACCCTACCAAAATGAATAAGGGTCGGCAACGTGTGCTGTGATAGATGTGGCACGCACACACACACACACGTACATAAATTTAGATCTGAATAGAAGAGACGCATTAATCGCTACATGATGATGATAATGGCAATATAAGCGACTACACAATGAGCTGACCATATGTGCACATAGACAATCAAATGTGAAACTGGTAGAACTGGTGCAACATCAGCAGCAGTAGCACCAACAGTACAATGAGCAGGGGACACCAGCAGTAGAAGCACCGGGACCAGACGGGTGACCAACCAGAGTCAGTTCACATTTAATGAACACAACGGTGACATGACTTATGGACCATTTTTTTTTTTTTTTTTTTTGGTTTGACAACGAAAAATTGCGAATCAGCACAGCTGTTGGCGCTGCAGTGTGGTTTGTGCGTAATGCGTCAGGGAGGGGTGGGGAAACAGCAGCAGCAGCAACAGCAGCACCAACAGCAGCAGCGACAGCACCAACAGCAAAAGCAACAGCAGCAACAGCAGCAGCAGCAACAGCAGCAACAGCTACAACGGCGGCATCCTGACATCGGCATGAATGCAAATGCTATTTTGCATTAACATTGCGAATGAACATGGGGCATCTCAAAAACCCAGCCAACCAGTCAGCGAGTCCACTCGCGCCACGGCAGATAAAGATGAGCACATTCCGATTACGGTGCAAATACAGATACAGAGGGAAGACGATAGTGACACCCCTTCAGATACGGATTCGAAATCGGAATCGGAATCAGCTTTAGATGTGCACGATATGGGCGCATAATGTGTTTTAGACAAAGTGGCAGACGCAGACATACTATGTACATACATATGTATTGTATCTTGTTCATACACTAGAGACTCAGAGTCTACATTACTTGTTGTTGCTCATGCGCTTTGTACTTTTTGAGGACACTTTCGATTTGGCCGTCACAGCGAGTTGTTTCCATGTAAAAAAGTCGCTTGCTCAGTCACCAGATATCAACATTAACCGAACAGTTTCTATCAAGAATTATCTAAAGAGAATTAAAAAAATATTGATGCGGTACGTAATCCTTTGAATATTCGAAATATACTGGAAGCTGAATATTTCTATACTTATAGCGAAGATTTCTTTTTTTTTACAAAATGTGTAGCTTAAAGAAAATGCAGTCTTCGGTGTGATGACAATTGAATTTTGAATTCTTTGTATTTAATTTTTGTGATGCATTCTAAAAGCAGAAATGTCTTGGCAAGTTGTGCGCAATTCATTAAGCGAAATCTGCCCGAATGCGAATAATGCAAATTACTCTATTTCGGGCTAACTGCAAACGGCAAACGACGACAAATTTATTTGCGGCCCATGTGGCAAGCAAGAAGGAACCAGCGGCATCGCCATTACAGTTTCCATCAATGAAATGAATGGCGTTTTTTTTTTTTTTGTATATACACAGAACCCTGAATGGGTAAGGGTATATGGTTTTATAGAAAAGTAAGTAAGAGAATCAGAAGAAGCCATCTGCGACCCCATATAGCATCTCATCTCACGCGAATCTCAGAGACTATAAAAGCTATAGGCTTTAAATTTTGAGTACAGATCCAAGAGATCGATAATTGCCCCCTTTTCGCGAATATCGATAGTAATAAATGCAAAAATTTTAAAGCTGATATATATAATATATCTTTTAAATTATAGTTATATCGATCTTCCAAGTCTGCGTACATTTGAGTAAGCAAAACTTGTTGAAGAGAAATTTGTCAATAAAACTTGAATATTATATTTGAACAGCTGGGTTCCGGGTATCTCGTAGTTGAGCTCAAGCTACCATCGCATTCAGACTTGCTTGTTCTTGCAGATTTAAGCATTTGCACCGAAAGTTCAAAAATTCCATTAATTATTCTGTAGAGTTTTGTTGTTACGTTCCCTTTGTCGTTCCGATCTTACGCGGTTTGAGTGCTAATTTTGAAGAATTTCAAAATTCTTAATGGGTTCGCTGTATTCTCTCAGCTGCCCCTGTGGCGGTAGTTTGCCTATTATCTTGGGCAAACAGAGAGAGACGCACAAATATATATATATATATATATATATATATATGTAGAGAGAGAAAGAGATAGTTGCTTTACTTTGGTCTTCTTTGTTTCGCTAACCCCTTTCTTTTTTGTTGCTGTAATTTTTTCAATGTTGCTCATTGCTCATTCCCATGCATCCCTTTGCGCCCCAGCCCACCCCTTGCATGGACCGGATATGCTCATTGTGCGTCATTTCAACTTATCACCCTGGGGAATATGCCACTAGCCGGAAGCTCTCCAGTTGCCCAGATGCAGCTGATGTCAGTCCCACTCCCAGTCCCAATCCCAATCCCAATCCCAGTCCCAGTTCCAATTCCAACTTTGCCTCAAAAATGCGTAAATCAAACTAAAACAAATGACAACCGGCTTGCCATGAATTAGTATTAGTGTAAAACGGCTTTTAATAAGTCGGACAGTTGGCCCGCATCTCTCTATGACCATGGCATATACGGGTTGAGGTTGGGGGTTTCGAGGGGTTGGCTCGCAGTTGGGGCATCCTCAACGACAAAGTCAATTGCGGTAGCCGCAAAATGGAATTTTGTTTTAAAAAGTTCTGCACTACAAAATGGCTCGCAATGGGCGCATAAATTTCAAAGCACTTTTTTTTTTGTTTTCGTCTTTTTTCTTCCCATAATCTTCTATATATATAGGGGTTGGGGGACCCCAGAGAGAGAGAGAGAGAGAGAGGAGCGCATAACTTTGGCAACAATGTAACATATGTTAGAATATACGTACGTTCTGAAACTACTAATTTGAATTAAATGCGGTATTTGTATTTGCATATATCATTTGAAGATGGGCTTTTAAAATTGTACAGCCGTGCCTGAGAGGCATAACTCAAAAAGTATTTTCAACTATCCAACCGAAAACGAGTACATAAATTAAAAGTAAGCCAGGAAAAGGTCATGTCGTGTTTCAAGCATTTAATATTGATGCAGTGGACGCTCGCTAAATTCACATCTATGCTATGGCTACTTCGACTCGCCTAATGATGCTGATCAAGAATATATATATATACTTTATAAGCCACAGAATAATTTTTGTTTTTTTCGAGAAGAACCCCATAAACTATTCGATGATCTATATTGCTGATAGTTCCGTATTGCGAGTGTCCACTGTACAATATAATATGGTCAATGTATTTAAATAATTTTTTTTGCGCATTTAACTTGATAACAATTTATATGAGTGTGTAAGACTTTTGTGCCTTGCATGCTTAGATAACTGATCTATGTATTTTGTTGTTTCTTTGGTTTTGCCAATTTCAAACATGCAACATGTTGCAATGTAGCTATGCTATAAGTCAGGCCCCAAATTTTTAACTTTGCAGACGACTTATGTAAGAAATATACATACAAATCTAGCTGTTGTATGGTGGTGCAAAGAAGTTGCTGAGGGCGGTGAATGTTGGGGGGGGGGGGGGGGGCGTGTGTGTGAGGGCAGCATGCCAAATGGAAAAAAGTTTTTTGCCTTAATTTTTGCCGTTTTTATTTTTTTTTTGGTTTTTTCGTATATTTTTTGTTGTTGTTTTTTATACTCTGCCGTTTTTATTAACGTTGCCTTGTTTTGGCAGGGGTGACCTGTTGGTAGAGAAGGAGGGGTGGTGGAGTATAGGAGTATAGGGGCTGTTTGTTTATTGGCAGCCGCGCAGCAAGTAATATTTTTGCCGCATAAAAGTCAAAATATGCAAATAAAGCAGGCTCTTCTTGTTTTTGCTGCCTTTGCTGCTGCTCCTGCAGAGGAATGGAATGAGGGGGGCTGTGGAGGGGCAGCTAATACACCAGCAGTCAGAGAGACAGACAGACAGACACACAAACGATGAGCTGTGGCTAGAACAATGTGCATACAAGGAAGGTGGCGAGAGGGTAGTGCTGAGTGTGGGGGGTAGGGGGAGGAACACTAGGCGAAAGAGAGAGTGAGAACAGCGTGGCTTAAATAATAAATGTAGTACACGCTTTGAAAGAATTTACTATGCTTTGGCAAATGGAAGTTATAAAAACCAAACACACACAATCACACACATACACACACACACACAATACACACATCCACATATAAGCACATGTGCATGGCATATAAATAAACAATGCCCTTATATAACCTCAGGGCAGGCCAGAGCGGCAGTGGAGAGAGGTAGCGGCATTTCCATATTGTTGCTATAATCAGCGGCTGCTTTGATTCATCTGCATGCACGCGCGATGCCGGGACATTGAAGCGGGGCCATCACAACCACCACCACCACCAGAGTCAAAGCCATTGCCATAGCCCATAGCCAAAGCTAAATCCATAGCCATTGCTAAATCCTTAGACTCGGTGTACCACCACCCCAGCAATATCATCATCAAAGTCAACCCAACTGGGCGAAGCGAGCAACCAACCAACCACCAAACACAGACACTCACAGACTCCGTGACTCCGTTGGCCCAACTTTAACTCCGACTTTTTGCCGTGTTTATGCAATTTAGATCTGGCGCCGGGCTCTTAATTCGAAGAGCACGAATCGGCTCGAGCACGAGCACGACTACACAAGTGGACGACAATCTCAGTGTGTAGTCTTTCATTTATTAGAATAATTTTAAATTAATATCTTGTGTTTATTTTTAGTTATTTTGTACACTTTAATTTTAATTAATATTGTATTTGCTTAGTGGTTCTTCTATACACGATTAAAGTCACGACCAAGCTCGCATTACTAATGTAATTCAAATTTCGTTTCGAACATGTTCGCGTTCGGTGTTGGAACTCGTGTTCGAGCAACAACCACTGACTGACGCCCCTTAAAGTATGGGCGGCCAGTGCTGTACAATCTTGCCATTGTCTCGCTAGCAAAACTTGCTGGAAAAGGCTAAGTAATCGTCACCAATGTAGCTACAACTTGACATTGAACTTCCAAGTTACACGCGTTGTTAGAAGTTGTAAATAAAAGCCTACATAAAATTAAAGACAACTGTATTATTTCAACTAGTAAGCTGAGCAACTCAATGAATTTACAATATTTAAAAATGTCAAGGAATTAGAAAATTGTAAATCTAAACATAAAGTTTCCTATAGAAAATGACAGCTAAAATGTAGCCATTTTCTAGCTAAAGCAGCTGCGAGTGTAGCAGCTCTCCGAACGCTGCTGTGTGCTGTTCATGTGTCTGTGGCTGCGCGCGCGAGTATGTGTGTCTGTGTGTGTACTTGTGTGTTATCTCGCAGCCTGGTTCTGGTTCAGTTTTCGTTTTCCGTTAGTGCAGTATTTATCCTCGACGAAGTTGGTTGGTTTTGCCTTCGCCCTCTGCCATTTTTACATTCGCAGTCGCCGTTGTTGCCGTCGCCGTCGCAGTCGTTTGTCGCCTAGCCGCTGGTGTTGTTATTTTTTTGTGTGTGTTGTTTTTTCTTCTACTGTTGGCTGCTCATCTTGTGTTGTGTGTGTGCACGTTTTATTTATTGTTGTCATGTGTTGTTTGTTTGTGCTTTTTGTTATGGTGCCCACTGCCAACTTACCTGATATCCCACAAATATAACTCACAAACAAGGTGCGCAGCCACTGGACTCAACTCCATGGCACACGTACTTCTTCTTCATGTTGCTGTTGTTGTTCTCCTTGCCTAACAAACAAACTAACCAATAACTAAATCATAAACAAACAAAACGAAAAAAAGCTAAACGCTTGTGACAGTTTTCCTCTCGCTCTATCGCTCTCGGAGTGTACCAAGCTCAGCATGTGCGAGTTAAAGCTTTTCGATTTAGTCCAGATATTGTTGTTGTTGTCCCCGCAATAGGCAGTCGCCAAATCACACACACACACAAGAACAACAAACAACAAATAACAGAACAGCAAAACAAACAACGGAAATACAATACACACAATAAAACGCGCTGAGTGCGCTGCTTCACTAAATGCAGCCGACGTCGGCATTGACGTCGGTGTCGTCACAGTCGTCGCGAATTATGGACCTAACCAAACAGCAAGAACAACAACAACAACAACACAACAGCACTTGTTACAAAAATAAACAAACAAAATCAATCAATTAATCAATCTGTGAAACACGCCCCAGGCGTACGTTTACGATAACGTCTACGCCCACGCTCCCGGCCACGCCCACGCCCAGAACGCCCTCGCGCACTTCAAACTGCAAGCAGAAGAAGAAGAATAACAAGACGTACAATAAGAAGAAGAAGAATGTTTCAGTCAATTGCACTAGTTCTACTCCTAGCTGTGGCACAGTCACCGAAGGATGCGAATGCGGACGCAGATGCAGCAGCAGCAGCATCAGCATCACCAGCAGCAACAACGCTATTCGGCAGCAAGCAGCTAACCAGATGCCGCCAAAGCTGCTATCAGCAGGTAAGCCCCGGTCAGGCCACTAAAGATAAGAGTCGCATTTGATGGACACTTGTATACAACAACAACGCTCAACTGAGCAAGAGAGGTGACTCTCTCTCGCTCTGAGCCCAACTTCAAGGTTAGAGCTGTGCAGTCAAGAAAAAGTTTGTAGAGTTGCACTTTCTAGTTCAATTCTGTAGTTCATTTTTGTTCACAGAACGAACGCTCAGCAGTGTTCAATCATTGTTTAGTCGTAGATCACTCGAGTCGAGTCCAGTTCAGTTCAGTTCAATTTAGTTCAGCTCAGTTATTCAATTAAAAAGAGTTTTCATAATAAAGCTATGCTTCTAATGTATCTATTTTTTGCACAATGTTTGAAGATTAGTTCAAACGAACGACTCGCTCGGAACGACTTGGTACAACTCTAAGTGTCCAGTACGGCAATGACAATGGGCACAGACAGAGCGACATACAGCATAAACAAAGGAAATGGGAATGGGGAAGGGGATGAGGTCGGGAATGGGCAACGGGAAAACGTTCTTTTATTTTAATGTGGCTGCCCGCCTTTATCTGCTCGCTGACATCGCTGTCGCTGTCGGGGCTTCTCAGGTAGCCACTGCCGCTGTCAGTTGACAATGTCAGCTTGGTGGTCCATGCCAGTCATAGCGCTGCTAATAGAGATTAGGCAGTGCTGAGATGGGAAGGGGATCAAGCAAGGCAAGTCTCAACTGGGTGTGTTTCCAAAAAAAGTTTGAGGAACTAAAGGGATTGTGGATTGATTCTACAAACATATTCAATTAAATGAGTATGAAAAGAAGCCAGAAGTATTACAAAGATTTAATCCAAACAATATACAAACGTTCGGAAGGCATCAATATTATCAGTAAAAAAGCATTTCCTAGAAAACTAAAGGGAAAAGAAGTGTGTGTGAATTTCAGCCAAACAACCAAGAATTGGTTCAAACTGTTCCACCAATGTCTTCACCACAACGCCAAAAGCAGTTCGACATGAATCGCGCCAAGAACAACAATCAAATTAACTCACCAGAACATCGCTAACTGCAGAATTCCATGGAACGTTTGCAGGTGCAGCAATCGAATATAAACAGACGCGCTGCTGGCACCGAGAACCAGAAGCAGCCAGCAGCAGCAGCTGATGGTGGCAGTGAGGCAATTGTCGCTGGCAATGACCCATTGACGAAATCGGCGCGTGCGCGCCTCAAGCGCAAGGCGCAGGGGAATCGCTACCTGGCCATGGACTGTGAGATGGTCGGCGAGGGCCACAACGGCGGTGAGGATATGCTGGCAAGCGTCTCCATCGTGAACAAGCGGAGCGAGGTGCTGCTGGACAAGCATGTGAAGACGCGCCAGCCCGTCGTTGATTATAGCACCAGCGTCTCGGGCATTCTGCCGCATGACATTGAGAATGGGGCGGATTTCAAAGCGGTGCTGGCGGAGCCGGTCAAGATGCTGCAGAGCAAGATACTAGTGGGTATCGCTCGTCTCCAACGGACACACGCCCAGCCTGAAGCGTCTGACTCAGTCCGTGCTCGGCCAGGAGATTCAGATGGGGGAGCACAGCTCTGTGGAGGATGTACGTGCCGCGATGGGCGTCTAAAATCGCATCGCCGCCTACTGGGAGCGTCAGCACAAATGACAAAGGAGGAGAAAGAAAAAATCGCCTTGGTTTTAAGTTTTTATCAATTGAGTTTAAAAAATGTATAAAGTGTTGAAACCCAAAGCTAAGATGCATCAATCTCTGCACTCGGTTCATCGCTGAGCACGCTGCCATGGATGACATTGTGGCGCTCCATCAGCTCCTCCCACGGATCTTCGAGCATTGAGCTGTGAAAGTACTGCGATAAGGAATTGTTTCCGCCTCGGTCTCCAAATGCGGATCGATGACTTTCACGTCCACGTCCGCTGAGATAACCGTAATTGCGGCGCTGATCTTGTTGAGGTGTTTCATTCTGATAGAAGTGCGGCCACTTCTCGCCGGAACTCTGTCTGTCCGCGTAGAAGGAGAAGCCACCATTTTCGTTTTGAGGCGTTGTTTTTCTGTTTTTTCGCGGTGTTGCCATTGTTTAATGTTGGTAAAAAAAAAAATCTGTATTTCCAGT
Organism: Drosophila nr. perissopoda 5 BK-2023a; assembly: GCA_035044105.1. Classification (NCBI taxonomy): domain Eukaryota; kingdom Metazoa; phylum Arthropoda; class Insecta; order Diptera; family Drosophilidae; genus Drosophila; species Drosophila nr. perissopoda 5 BK-2023a. Next base: position 4,502,658 of record JAWNMK010000620.1, on the reverse strand, counting down.
AAGGCTGCTGCCAGGGATGGTGGTCTCATCGATAAATAAATCGGTATGTTGAGTTGACCTGCAATGGAATCGTATTTTGTTAAATAAAAATAGATGCAATATTCTAGAACATTTTCCGAACATTGGAAAACAACGTGGTTTCCACACATAGATTAGATAAACTGTCCCAAGCGTATGCTCGATGTACTCAAGAGATTAATGCTTAGTTCCAATCTTGTAGTCAATTTTTCCTCCTAGTTGATTCATAACTATTGACTAGTGCCATAAATTAAAGGCTTAAGCTTGTTGCGCCAGCATTACGAATGTTAAATCGCTTTTTTATCTTGAACTTTGTTAAGACTTAAGATGGATTAGTTAAAAAATGCATTTTTTGGATACACAAGTCTCTGTCAAAAGTAATCTTAAATTTATGTGGCATGTCTTCATGGACCAGTGTTGTAGTCTAGATTACTGATGCATTTCTTATATATTTTTTGCACTTTTAATTCAAAATTGGTCTTTCTTCAAAATTCAAAATGTTTCGCATAGAATTTAAATTGATATATCATCTAAGTTGAGGTTATATATTTTGAACTTGCCCTTTTGAAGCGATAGCGAACATTGATTGACGATTGTTTAAGCCCTTTTTGTCATTTGGAATTAAAAGAGGTGACTTCAATTCATTGCTTGAATTGATTTTGGGAATCGATGGCGTTTTTCACTTACGAAAAATGTGGTTAAATTTTGTTCCATGATCCATCTGACGTCACAAATGCAACCCGATGACCCTTAGGGGTGGGTTGTTCCCTGCATTCAAAGGGATGCTGCTGCTGCTCCTGCCGCTGTATGCACTGAGGCTAATTTCACGCCAGTCTGGATCTAATCCCCGGCACAGGCCAGCAGCCCACGAACGTCGCTCAATCAGCGCCAAATTAACACCATAAAAGTTGGCAGCATCCAAAGACTTTGTTCCTTTGACTTTTTTTCGGTTGGTTCGGGGGTGGGGGCGGTTGTACGTGTGTACAAGAGTGTGTCTGGCTGTGTGTGTGTGTGTGTGTGTGTGTGTCGTAAGAAATCGTCTCCGTCTCAGTCGAATACGTAATGCCAGATGCGTATGCCCAGCACGTATTCTTTTGGCTGGTGGTGGAATCTCTTTCGACAGGGCTTCAATAATTGACAAGCGTAGCATTTGGCGACTACGTGCCACTGTTCTCTGCCCACTGTCCATTTGTGCAATAGGCCATTGGCATTGGTTGCTGAGACGGCAACTCATAAAACTGCTCAAAACTGACCTGGATGGGTAATTTATGTGGCCGGGCCGGGATGGGTGTGAAGCGTTCTCCAATTCCGTGGGCAATTGCATATAAAAGTTGTCCGCTGCCTGCGTTTAATTTATATGGGCCAACAACTATGTCAGGTAGGCCATAAGACACATAACTAAATGTGTGGACAGGGGTAGGCGAACGGGAGGGGATGAGACGGTAGGGAACGGGCCGGGCGTATGTTGACTGAACTGGACTCTGCCTGCTCAGCGTTTCCATTAAGCGTGTGCTGCGTTTGGTTTTCATTGCCAACGAAAGATGGTCGCGTGACTCTCGAGTAACGACCATTCTTCAGTGAGGCTACGGAGTTTGGTAATGGTTATGTCTAACAAATCTATTTAATAAAACTATTAATAATATCGACGACAAATCGAAAAAGTTCAGCTGCTCCATTTATAATTTGGTAGTTGAAGACAGTTTTACAAAACTATAATAAAACAATATGTATATTAAAATAAATAAATATATTAAAATAAATTCAATATTTTGAATTGGCTTTCAATGGCCTAACTTATTAAAATATTCATATATGCATATATTATGTTAATTAAATCATGACAATTCATTTGTGCACACTGGCGTATATTCCAATTCCAATTCCAATAACAATTTCAATTACAATAACGATAGCGATAACGACAATGATAATGATAATGGTACAATTTAGGCTGGGTCAATGAAATCACGCTGCCATCTCTAATTGATATTGCCTGGACCATACATTCATTCATTCATTCATTCACTCACTCACTCACTCACTCACTGATTCATTCATCCATTCGTTCATTTGCCGCCTTATTGTTGTTACTTATCGCCCAAGTTGTTTCGCAAAGGCCAAAAATTCAATTGAGCGGAAAATATGTTGTCTTTGCGATTTTCCTTTTGGCATGCTCGTTTATCTGGCCGCCTTATTGTGTAATGATGACAAAGTGCTGCTTCTGCTGCTGCTGTTGCTGCTGCTGTTGCTGCTGCTGCTGCTGCTGCTGCTTGATGCTCGCCATCTCAGTCACAGTCAGAGTCACAGTCGAAGTCGAAATCGATGTTCCTCTCTTCCATCTTTCATCTCCCATCTCCGTCTCAGTTCGCATCAGCACATTCATTCATTTGTCTGCGTGCTCATTCATAAACGAAACGGACAAGGGAAAACGGACAACGGACAAGGGACAAGGCAGGATGTTCGTTCGTCCAGCTGTCGCTGCTGCGTAACTAAAACGACAGTTGACAAAGGCTAAGCAGGCAGTCGCAGTCACAGTCACAGTCGCAGTCGCAGTCGCAGTCATCCAGTTAGTCCGCAGTTTCTTCATCTCCTGTCGACAGCGTGAAAATTTCAATTCGCCATACAGCTTTGCGGTCATTTATACAAACACAAGCACAAACAAACACACACACTCACATATATATATAGATATATATATATATATATAGTCGTCGCTATGTGGCCGTTTCTTCTTTTTTTTCTACAGTCAGGCCTTTTACATTACAGTTACAAATTTGCGTCTATTGTTGATAATGGCTGGGATGGGATTCTGAGCTGTGCTGGGATGCTTGGCGTTGTCCTCCTCGGTCGACCGAGCGCTGTTGCCTGCGGCGCTGTGCCTGATTACTTTTTCTAGCTTACTTAAAATTCGATTAGGCCACGCCCACTAACTAACTTTTTTTGCTTGCGACACGCTGTTCTTCTTTTTCCCACTCTTCATCTCATCTCTCTCTCTTTCTCTCTCTCACCGCTCTTCTTTCTTTCTTTTTGTTTGCAGTTTGCGAAGGATTGGCATTATTGCACGGATTTCGTTGATTGCAGAAATGTAAGTAAATGCCTATGGCAAAGCACCCCCCCCCCCACCCCACCACACACCACCCAACCCCCCTTATTTAATAATGATGAGCAGAGAAGCGATAACAGCAGCCCGAATAGCTCTAAGCCACGGCTATCTAAACAGTCCAGCAACAGTTAATAATTGTTATTGCGACCCCACCACACACACACCACACTCCGTTAACCCATAAGCGTGCCCCCAATGAGAAATGTGTTCAGGCTACAGTGTGCCTCACAAGAGTTTTTAAGTTGATTGCGCTGCTTGTAACTGAAGCAGATCAGCTTTTAACGTAATAAAATCATTTTGTTTATGTATCAATTTATTTAATCCAGTGCGAAGAAAGTACTTCCAGTACTTATTCGGTTTAGACTAAAGTTTACATCATTTTTTGAATAGATTATCAAGATACCTTAAAAATACTTTTCAATTAGTTTTCAAAATCTCCGAAAGCCCGAAAAAGTACGAAAAATGCACTAAAATAAAGTTTTTCTACGATTTGGGATTAGAAATTTGCAAATCCAATAAATCAATTCAAATGTAGTTAACGAGCGCTGACAAAATGTGACAATTCAGAACTGCCCAAAATTGATTTTCCACGTATTTGGTGTGCTTAAGCAGTCACGATAAATGCTGCAATAAGTACAGTTATTGAATTGATTGCTTTGCGAATGTTCATGTTCGGTGTGCGTATTTTAGGACGGTGGGCACATTAATGGTTTAAACGCTCTTGCTGTTGCTGTTGCTGGTGATTGCTGCGGGCGGCTGTCGAAATTGCGTTGCCAATTTGTGGCCAACAAAGTGGCGACTCGGCACCTGCCCCTCTCTCCACACCAAGTTCTATGTGCCCAGCGACACTTCAAGCAATATATGTATGTATACATACATACATATGTATGTATGTTATGCTGTTGCTGTTACTGTTGCTGTTTGTATGCTGCCCTTTTGCACCTAACGTCACCTGACCGTCTCTAACCCCGTCCGTAAACACCCCTCTGTCCAACACACAGTGCTGGCAAAACTGCCAAAGGCAACTGGCGCCCTTTGAGCTGCGCGTCCATCATGCCCAGCGACAGGGCGCTCTGGTCCTCACCGACATCGGCTGGGACGAGCTGATTGCGAACGCATCTCGTCAATGCCTGATCACCTGGGAGGTCTCCGGCGGTGGGCTGATGGGCAATCTGCTAACAGACACCGCGCGAGCCGAGCTATCACTCTGGCCGGATACAGTCTATAACATACAGGTCACCTGCAAGCACAAGGTAAGTAACCCAGTAACCCAACCTGCTCCATACACAAACATACACACACGCACACCTGGATTGTTGGCCAAAAGAATATTGTCACACACTCGTCCTTGTTCTCTGTCCTCCCTTGCAGCTAACGGGCCAGATGCGACGCTCATTGAAGCTCAATGTGGACACACATCAGCTGCTGTCCGAGGCAGCAAGTAGTCTGCTGCCCCTATCCGTATCTCAATCACTTGCAGCGACAACAGTTGCAGAAACAACAACAGCAACAACAACAACAACATTGCAACGTGCTAGACCCACGGACCGAGTGTACATCATCAGTGCACTGCCCACGGCCAGTCAGCTGAGTGGCGTTGTCTATCCGGCATTTGGTGCGTTGGCCTTCTTCCTGGCACTGTTGGTCATGTTCCTGTTGATGCGTCCACAACGCAAGCGGCCAACTGATGGCGATGCGGACACTGATTCTCTGCTAAGCGGACGTCGCTCCCGTCTTTCCATAGATAACTCCACGCTCCATGTGTAGGCGCTCGTCACAAACCTAGAAGAAGGAGGAACGAGGAATGAGGAAAGCAAAGTGAACTAAATGAGAGAACTTGTAGTCGTATATGTCTGACTATGTGATATTCTGCACTCAAATTGTACATAACACACACACACACATACACACACGCACACATACACAAACACCAACATCCAACACACACCCACACACACACACTACAACAACAACAACTATACGATATGCTTCTCCATATACATATGTCACAACATATGTATTTATCAAAAGCAAATATCTCACATCAAGTCAAAAAATAACAACAAGAAAAAACAAAACAAAAGATGAAAAGAAGTTCGCTCAAAACGTATCGTTTAAGTTTTACCTTTTTAGTATTTAGGCCAAACAAAACAACAGTCATAAACTATATATATACATAAATTTACGCGTACACTATATATACAAATATCATAGTTATATATACATACATATATATACATATACATATATAGAGATGCAAGTATTTAAACATAATCTAGGGGCCTTGGCCAATCAACTACATACACCAAACTAAATGCAACAAATTGCTACAAATTTTTATGCAACATAAAATTTTTTTTCTCGTCGCGTCGCTTTTTCAAAACTTAAGAAAAAAAAAAAACAAACTAACTAACAAATCTTAAAGATCGCATGTCGTTTTCAATTCGTCGTCTATATAATATATATAAATATATATATATGTATATATATAAACAACCAAAAAACAACAAATTCAAAATCAAAACGAAATATTTTTAAATTTTTTTAAATGTTTATACCCAGCTAAAATGCATTAACAAAAAACGAATCAAAAAACAAGCAAAACCTAAATTTCATATGTGTAATGGAAATCAAATAGGTACTTGAGCATCTCAACAACAAACAAAAAAAAAAGGTTAAAAAAGCTTCGCTACGCAAAATGCCTGTAAATATTTAAGCGTCATTGAAATAAGGAATTTAATGGTTTATCGTAATTATTTTCTTTTTTCCATTTTTTTTTTTTTGTTAAATCTATCTACACACACATAAATACATATGCGTATACACATATATTGTCTCATCAAGCTCTTTTCCTGGTCAAAGTATCCTATACAGTTTAAGTGGCAGTAACAGCAGAAGAGGCTAGAAATCAACTGGATCCATATTAAACACAATCTGTTCAATCTGTTTGTCTGATATATACATACATACATACATATACATACACATCTATATCTATATGATAATCAACTACAAGTCTGTAGTAATATATTACCTAAGACTAGCAGTTAAATGCTTTCGAAAATCGGACCAACTTCAAGTTGTTTTTTGTCTTCCTATGTTTATGTTTTTGTGCTAAAATGATTATTATTATTTTCATTCTTGTGACTGACATACATACAATATATATATATATATATATATATATATATACATATAGCGTTCAATTGTGCAAATGTAATTCCCACATAGGCTGCCAAATCGAAATCAGTCTCAATACGCTCAACTATAGCTGTAGATAGAAATTACAATAGAGTGCGGCAAATAGGCTAAACGAACTAAATAACAAAAACTATAAACACAACACTCACAAACACACACACACACACACACATGCATACACACAAACATGTGTAGCCAACAGTAGTAAGAAGAAGACAAAAAAAAAAACACTTTTGTTAAGTCTGATGCTTAGATTAATGATAGCTTGTCAATAAATATATATACCATGCATACAAATCAACTAAATAACCGGAAAAGAGCATACAAGATTCGGTGCACACCGAAATTACTAACTAACAGATACATATAAGAATATGTGTAAGAATCTTTCTTGTCTCTTGGCTCAATATTGTAATTATTTTATTTAATTATTTAATTACTTAACGATGATTTCTTCTTCTTTTCGTTTTGGTTCTAGGTTTAATGTGTTAATGAAGCAATTTATTGTTTATTATTATTTTGATTATATAATATATTTATATATATATTTAATATAATTTGAATTGTTATTCCGCAGCATTTGGAGTTTTAGTCGTATTTATTTTGGGTTGGCATGGGAATATATTTGTATATATATATATATATATATATATATATATATATATATATATATGCATATATGCTTTTCACAGCGCATGTTGTCCAACTAGTAAACTCATCGATTTTTTTGCGGTGTGGCATGGATGTTGATAAAAACAAAATGGATAACCACTTACCATATAAATTGGAGCCGCAAAATATGCCAACGATAAAAAAAAGGCAGAGAAGCAGCTTTTGTTTAGGGTGTGTGTGTCCCTTATCCAATTGGTTTGGTTTCCCTCCCTGCTTTACCTACTTATGGAGCTGGGATTCGACTATGCCACCGCCCCCACTTATTGTGTTGCAACACAATTTACATTTACATACTTTTATGCATTTATACATTTATGTGCATATTTGTGTGAGTGCTTTTTCGAATATTTTCACTATTCTCTTGAGTATGAATAATTTGGCTCTTAACCCAACTTAACCCAACTTTCTTGCAGCACCAGCTCTTTCGTCGTAAATTCAACGTTGACGCATTGTCGTTAATTAGGCCATAATAGTTTTTTAATGAATGTTGATCCCCGAAACGCTTTGACAGTTTTCGGATGTTTAAATGGATTTCTATTTATTCAAGCAGTAAACAGATTTGTACATATTTATGTACATATTGTGTGTGTGTGGTTATCTTATGGTTATGGTTACCATGTCTGCATTTGCTTTCAAAAGCTGCACAAACATTCCGAAATTCTCCCAGCTCATATGGCATGGAAGCTCATCTTCATCTTCTTCTTCTTCTTCTTGTAAAATCTCAACGCAATTACATGATTTGTTTAACAATGTAACACTTTTATTTTTATCTTAAGATTCCGTTACCACACAGCCTCAACATTGTTACATATTTTACCCACTTGAGGATTTGTTTTGAATTTCAATGCAAAGAAAGCATAAGAAAAAAGCAGCAAGCGAAAAATACAATAAATAGATACCATGTTGGGGGGAGGCTTAAGGTATGACGACATGGCACCAAGCAAAATCTCAAGTTGCATTATCTCAAGTTCCATTTGGAGTTAACCAAGGGGTTGGCTTCACCTACAAGGGCGCTCGCGGTCGCTCGGTGCTTCTCTCCCTCTCTTTCTTTTGCTCGCTCGCTCTCTCTCTCTCTCTCTGTCTCTCTCGTATCTTTCTGGCGCTGTGACGTTGACTATGAAGCACTTGGCTGGCATTTGTTAGTCGGTTTGGCTGGCTGGGCACTTGGCTTTCAACTTTGCTCGTCATTCTACTCGTTGTTCTCAAGCACTTTTTATAAACCAAATTAAATTTATATGGTCCCCTCGGCATCTCTCGGCACCTAGGTCTCATCCATACAAATAGCCATTCCCATTCCCATTCCCTTCCCATACCCATTTCCATTTCCATTCCCATGCTCTCAACGCTGTCAACTGCCAATTAGCTGAGCATTTTTCAACATTTTAAATTGTCTCGCCGAGTGCGTGGCCCCAGCTCTCCGATCTGTTCTCGGGGGCAACACTTGAGTGAGTCGTCTTATGCGACACCCATCTCCTTCCTTCTCCTCTTCCTCCAACTCCTCCTCAACGGCTTTAGATTTTACTCTGTTTGTTTGTTCTCGATGTTGTTGTTGTTGTTGTTGCTGATGTTGTTGTTGCTGTTGTTGTTGTTGCTGCTGATGTCGCTGTCAGCTGTGCAGTGCGTGCTTCATTTATCAAAAAGCAATTACAATGTTATGGGCAATTCGATGCCTGATGCTTGGATTTTTCATGCCCCATGGGCTCTCCTGCCACACTCCGTCTTTTATCAACATCCAACAAAAAAAATCACCTGCTAAAACAAAAAACAAAAAAAAACACTCAAAAACTCAATTTGATTTCATTTTGTTTGTATTGTGCTGTTGCTTTTTATTTATGTACTTATTGTTTTCACAAAATGAATGATGATATTAATATATAAAATCAAAAAATAAAAAATTAAAAACAAAAAAAAATTCAAATTGAAAAAAAAAAACGAAAAGCATATAGAGCGTACCTACAAACATATTGTATTACAACATTAACAAACAACACAAATTATTAACTTTAAGTAGACAAAACGACAAGAGAACAAGATGCAGAAAAGGCAACAGAAAAAATAAAATTAGACTACAAAACTCAAAGCAAGCGAACTTCTACAAACACTAGATGTGAGGGGGCGGAGGAGGAGGAGGAATCAGCTAGAAGCAGCAGCAGCAGCAGCAGCAGTAGAACAGTAGCAAGAACAAGCACAAGAAGACAAAAAGCGAGCATGTGTTTGTGCCATAAAAGGTTTCTCATTACAATTTTTTGGCCAAGGGTCGCATCGTTGCACAAAATTACTTATTTTTTTGTTTTGTTTTGTAGATGCTTCAACTGCGTCGCTCTCTCAACGCCAAAGGCACTGTTTTTTTTGGGTAGAGGGGGAGGCGGCAGCAATAGGTGTATTTGGCTGCCTGAAGTGCTAGGGCGGGGCGGAGTCGGGAACAGGCAGCCGCCCAAAGGGCGATTGATATACAACACACACAGCCGCGCTGCCATAGATACAGATACACACACATACACACACAATATGCTTACATATACGCACATACATACATATATATATAAATATATTGTATGTAGTACACACAGAGATGCTTATGCTGTTTATAGCTGTGCCACAAACAAACAAACACACACACACACTCACAGACAGAAAGACAGACAGACAAATCGAAAGACAGAGCTGTAGCAGGGTCGGTTGCACGTGACAAGGCCAAACATGTTCGAAGGCTGCGAAGTCAGCGTTTGGTTCGATGCAAAGGATAAAACGTATCCATATCCCAATAGCTTTGCAGTGCGTCGGCGCCTCGCCCCGCCTCGCTCACAATGGGCAGGAAACAGGCAGCGACGGCAACAGCATCAGGCACAACACAATGGGGCAGCCTTTGCCTTTTGCCTTGCTCTTGATGATGATGCTGCCTGCTGCTGCTGCTTGCTCTTAGTGTGGCACAATTCGCGAACGCGGCGCTCACATTTAACCTTACCAAAGGTTACATGCGGAGACGCGCGAGAGTTAAAGACGACGACGACAACGACAACGACGAGGTTAGCCGACGACAGCTGGCGTGTTCCGAGGCGCTCGCTGCTGAAGCTTTTGCCCCGTCACAGCTGTCTGGGTAGATATGGAGATGTTGATGAGCTGATACTCGACTTGGTTGGCTGGCTCTCCCGGCTCTTGGGTGCTGCCATTGCAATTGACAGCTGTGACGGGCGGTAACATGTTGATACGGGGCACAGCCGCAGCAGCAGTAGCAGTAGCGGCAGCAGCAGCAGCAGCATTGTATACTCGGAGATTTCATCTAATTCGCTTTGCGTTACACTTGATTTTCAGGCTTGTCTTATTAAAAGACAATCAGATTGGGCTTTGGTATATGAAGGGCATGTGTCATTGTTAATCTGCCTTAAGCGTTTGCCAAGCAGCAGCAGCTCTCAATCGGCAGTCCCCTTAAGCTCTGATGACTGATTTTTTAATAGCACACGTATACGTATATATATATTTATATATATATAATTATATGTATTTATCACTGCATTCCGAACTGACAATCAATCACAGGGCGGATTTGTCGGTTAGCTTATAGTAAGTATATACATACGTATGTAGGTAAGTACATGTATCTCTAGTTAAGAGCCCACTAGACGTATACAAACTTTAAACTCAGCCGCTGAGCTTCTGCCACACTGAAGTTGTCGAACCAGTTCCGAAAAATGTTAATGTTGTATACCTTTTTTTATGATTTACGGTAAGTAATTATTACTTTTTTAGCAATTATTATATCCGGTGTATATTGGCTTTGGGTATGCCATCTGTATGAACACAACTTTTTTCGCCATCCTTGAAGCAAGAACCTCAAAACTTGGAACTTATATTGTGCGTGGCGTCAAAATTAAGGTACGACGTCCATTTGGAGGCTAGGAAATCGATAAAAATTGATATTGGCAATTCGATAAAGCCACATATCTCCTAAAATTTTATAGCTACAGTCACCTTAATTGGCAACGCCCACCTCGTAAATAACGAAAATGTCTATATCTTTCGCAGTTTTTGAGTGCCAGTAACTGTCTTTTCAGACCACGTGCACACCCACCGCTTCCAGGAACTTCGGGCCTTCGGTCACACAATTTTTACTATTTATACCCTTCACTCCTCCAACATTTTTTTTCGGCCAAAGCGAAGCGAAACTTGCAGGACAGATAACTAGGAACCTCCTTCAAAGACCGGAATTTCTTGGATAGATCAACAATGTTCTGTGGCACCTGTTATCTGGTTACTTATTGGTAACAGAGTATTACGCAGTCAGTTAGGCCCAACTGCAACGTTATCTTTTTTGTTTTTATGTTGACGAACTGTGTACTTAATTAGTATATTATTTTCAGAATACTGATGATGTATTTAATGCATTTAATACGATTTTCTTATATTCATAGCGCTTATTATTTAGAATTTTTTCCTTAGATAAAACAGACTTAAGATGCATCAGCTATAAATCCGATCGAAAATATATTTTAATAAATGGAAAACAAATATTTGTTCTTTAAATCTGTTAATTTGTGTATCAGCTCATTTTAAATGGCTTTAATATGGTTTTAGGAATTCTACATTTTAGGACGCACTTCTAGCATAAATATTGGGGCATCTAAAAAAGAAAACACTTGTAAAAATTCAGATCGAACAAAACCGAGTTGAAATCAGAATATCCTTGGTTTCATGAACTCTATGAATATTTTATTTTCCGTAGCTCAGTTGGTGGCCTTTATTAAAACATACTGTTTGTCAACGGTTCTCCAGCATATGCAAGGATTTGGTCGAGCTACGAAGAATGCTTTATTCGAAACAGGTCTAAAAGGTGCCAATCGATCCAGTTATTTTCGTGTGTTCAAAAATATGTGTCCTTTCAAGGCCCCGAATATGGCCGCGTTATGATAAAAAACAGAAATCCCAACCGATTTTGATTTTATCGGACTGCATTCAAGGACCAAAAGTCGCTCGTGGCAACTGAAAATACATACCTAGCAATATCCACAAATGCTGCCCATAATTAAGAAATATATCCAAATTGGATAAAGAAATTTATGTTTATTTATATCCCAGTAAACTTTGCTTTGAGACAGCAGCCAACAGTCAGATATTTCATTTAGAACGAATAATATATATAATAGAAGATTTAAATTTACTATTTTGCAATGGAGAGGATAACCGAAGCAAAGAAAGCGGAAATCCAATATGTATTCAACGTATTGGATGTGACCGGAAGTGGATATTTAACTGCCAGCCAGCTGAGCTTTATGATGCGTGCTTTTGGATATGATAACAGTGTGGAGGAAGTTCAACGCATGATTGACGAAGTGGCTTCCGATGGGCTGGGGTTGACCTGTGACAAGTTCTGTGCTGCATTGCTTTGGAAGCCGAATACCGCAGATATTGAGATGGGCGATTCTGGCAAGAACGATGAATAGATCACATCTCTTAATTCAAAAAAAACATTTTCAATATTCCAATTTTATATATATATATATATATATATATATATATATATATTTACACATATTCTTCACGGCTTCACTGCTTTAGCTAAACAATTAAATACAACAAACAATTATAAGGACAAGAGAAAACGCTAGTTACCTTACTTCCAACTTTGCTAAATATAGCTCTTAAATTGCGGTAAATTTAGGCTTTTGTCGTTTTTGGGGGCGATAGTGGGCGTGGTCCAGTATATGTTCCAAGTTTCAAGTCTCTATCTCTAAGTGTGTGGAAAAAAGGTGCGTTCTTACACAGACGGACAGACAGCATGACGGACATTGTATGTGTCGTGAAGAAAAGGTATCCAAATTCCGTTATTGCTTACTTACTGTAAAAGTAAGAACAAAGCAAAGAGCAGTCTATTCATTTGATAAAACAAAATGTTGGTGTTTATTTCAGCTCAAAGGTTTGATGAATACAAAAGAAAATATATATAAGATATTGTACAATATGTTAATCTTGATTTTATATTATTATTATTAGTTGTTGTGGTTGCTGTTTTTTTTTTGTTGTTTTCATTTGTTCTCATTCTGATGCTTGACATATTTATAATTGTTGTATAATCATACATACATAATAATAGTACATAAATGTTGCTCTCTTGTTACCCCCAAAATATTAATCATAATACGCATTGACCCGCAACTAAAGATTACCAGTTATCAATTGCATAGTTTTTGTTGTGTTTGCTTCTTTAGTCATATATTTTGTTTTATTTATATAATATATATGTATACATACATATTCATTATAATTATCTAGTTTTCCACAGTGCTGTCTGCAGTTGCAGTTCTTTATTTGATGTTGCAGTTGGATCTGTTGAATCGCTTTTAAGTACGTACGCACAGGAAATAACAATTAATCGGGTGATAGGTTGTGGAAATGTAGGACAGACGCCGTGCTGAGCTTATGTGCCGGCTTCCAACACTGCGCTTCTGTCTCTGTCTGTATGCGTGTGTCTGTGTCTGTCTGTCTGTCCAACGTCCATTGACTGCAATTGTGTGACGTCCCAGCACAACATGGCTCAATCCTGGGAATTGCGCCTGCATTGCTGTAAATTCACACCGTCCGCGCGCTAGCGCTTGAAGCCTTAATTGATTATTTAAAAAAAAAATGATTTAATGCATATTACATACATACATACGTATAACAAATTAAGTTCCATTTATATAATAATAACTATGCGTTCTATCTGCAAACTAAATCGATACACGAACGTAAGTGTAACGATCGATTGAAATTATCGAATAGCTTCTGCTTTCAATTGCAATTCAATCCGGAAATGCTAAGCTTGAATAAATGCGCTGCGCTTTTTGCTATACACAATTTGTCACATTTCAGTTGCGTGTTTGAGTTTGTTTGTTAGTCAGTTAAAGTACAATGAAATACATTTGCTAGTGTTAATTGTTGCAATTTTACAATTTAGAGTAGGGGCTATATAATGTAGCTTGACGCTTTTAAATGACTTTATTGTCTTACATTAAAACTGAATGTTGTCTTTTACACAAAAACTATTACACGCACAAAAAGGCAAATAGTCGTAATAATAATAATAAAATTAATAATAGTAATAGTAATCAATTGCATAAACGCACGCGGACACTAATCAAAGATGTTTTGACAAAAAAAATCATCGGGGAATTAGGTACACATATATATACTATATAAATTATAAATTATGCTTTGTGTATTTTTATAGCAACTGGTTACGAGCACACACGTCTACCAGACGCCACGACAGTCTGGCAACGCTATGCGATGTTGCTGTTGCCCAACTCGTCATTCACGGCACACTCGCTCTGCTGGCGTCCTTCTATATGAGTGAATGTCTGCATGTGTGTGTGTATATGTTAACTTATTTTACAATATATGCGTGTGTGCCAACCGCTGTTTTTAGCTGTGCTTCATATGTTTGTATGTATGCGTGTGTGTGTGTGTGTGTGTATGGGAGTGTGTGCGGGAGTGGGTGTCTTAAGACTTTAGGCAACGCTTAGTTGGCTTGCTTCAAAACACACATTTATTCGTTCGATGGTTGCTGTTCTGGGAAGCCGCTAACCTCCGTCTGCTCCACCAGCTGCTGACCATCGAGCGTGTATTGAATACGCAGACGCATGCGCAGCACAGCCTGCTATCCAGAGAGAGCGAGAGAGGGAGATGAACGACCAGTTTTAATCACATATTGCATATTGCTCAGCACAAACTTACGTTGGATGTGGCCACAACCCGCATTTCCTGTGTGATGACGCCACCTGGAGGCAGCACAGAGTCCGACGGCGTCAGCATTTGCAGTTTAAAACTCTTCTGCACCGCCGCCTGTAAAGCCAAAACAAGTCAACAAATTAAATCAGCCCCAAACTACGAGTGTCTAACAGAATAAGCAACAACAACAAGAAGTAGGCTCACCTGCAGCACATACTGTTCCAATGTATTTTCTGAGCTATTTGTGGTTGTAATGCAAATCTTCATACAGTCACTGCCTGGCACCGGCAACAACTGCACCAAAAGTCCATTCTTGTCCAGGGCCGTCAGTTTGGAACGCTGCAGAGACTGCAAGTATTAAGTGATTCGATTCGAAGGATCTATCGTTTATACGCATACGCACCACTGTCACATTGTTGGATACTGTTGTCGGATTTAGTTCACCCAGCAGGCTGCTGCTGTTCACATCGCCGCCAATGGGTGGCACAGCAGCGTGCAATGGCGCACCACCAACGCCAGCGTTCAGGCCACCCAGCATGCTCGCCAGATCGTTGCCGTTAGTGGGTATGCTGCTGGGCTGCATTGAGTTCAAGCCCCCAAAGCCGCTCAGATCGAGGCCACCGAGCATAGTGTTCATGTTGGCGGCACTGTTATGATCAACTGCTAGATTAACGCCCATGACGGCTGTCGTCGATGCCGTCGACATGTCCAGATCGAGTAAATCGAGCAGATCCTGATTATTGGACACCGTTGTATTGGACGTGACATCATTGTTGGCATTGCGTGTGTTCTTTTTATGTACCGCATTCGACAGATCTGTGGCCATGGCCAAGTCGCTGGCGCCCGCCGACAAATCTGTGCTGCCTAATAAGTCCAACAGGATATTCTATAAGGTGAAGATAAAAATTGAGTCAGATCGCTGCATGCCAACATAATGCCAAATGCACTCACCGTATTGTCACCCATTGTATTCATATTGCTTTCGATTAAGGGATGCGTACCACTGCCGCCTAACTCGATGCCATTCTCCATGACATCCGGACTGTTGTCATCGAAGGAGCCGCCGCTTTCGCCATTCTGCGAACTGATGCGACTGATCTGCATGGCTGGCATCTTCTCCAGGAGAGGCGGACGCAGATGCTTGTAACTTCCGAATAGTTGCGTAAACTCAACGCCGCGCTGCTGCAGATCCACATTCAGATGGCTGCCAAACGAGGTAATCAAAGCCTGGATCTCTCTGCAATCAAAAACGTAAAACGCTCACTGAACACAAACACTGAACACTGCTGTACAATTGAGAACGTCGGGGACGACATCACTTACTCTACGCACTGCTGCAGGCGCGTACTCAGCTTGGCCAGGGAGATGAGCGCATATTGCTTGCTTGTGGTGGACACTTGAGCAGAGGTTAAAAACTTATGATACACAGCGATCAGATCGCTCTCCGTGGGACGCTCAAACTCTGTGAAAAGTAAAACAATATTGGATTAACGAATTGCCTATTGTATGACCAGATCCTGCAGATGATATTCTTAGTTTTCCCAGCAGACGACTCCATATTAAGTGTATGTGTGTAAATATCACAGCTTAAGGAGTACACACATACAGTGATAACACTGTGCACATGGTTTCTTTTCTTAATGTGAAAATCAGCACGATCGGACCAATATAGCTGACTTTGGATCTATCGATCAAAAGATAAGCTTACGTTTGGAATACTTTTCAGATCCGAAACCGGTTAGTATTTCAAAGCTCATATCATTTTTTTTGAGATGAGCAAAGATTTTGCTTTTGATGTTTCACAGGAAAATATCGATCGAAAATATCATGATTCTATAAACATCTTTTAGTTTTCGAGTTTGCCACGCCAAGGACAATAACGGTTCCTTTCCGTTCCGTTCGTAGTTAACATAAATATGTATGGTGGGGTGGAGGGGTATATTTTATATTAACTCACCATCCTCGCTGACGCCGTACATGAAGAGATCGCCGTATTCGCCTATGGCCCAGACGGCGACCTGCAGCAGTGGTTGTTTGTCCTCACAGTGATTGGACACCTGCAGTGATTCCCAGAATCGATTCGTGATATACGTTTGCTCCGGCACGGGACTGCTGGACACCAGCTGTATAGTGGAGGAGACCACATCATCGCGCACATAATTGCCGGCCGCAATTAAAACGCTCAACTGCGTATCGAGGTGCCAGCGCGAATTCGGCGAGTAGCGCTCGGCGGCCAGTATCATGCCAGAGCTGCATTGAGCCTTGAACTCGGCGTCGGCCTTCTCGAGGAACAGGAGCAGCTCCTTGGTCATTGTACGTATATTTTGTGCATTGATCAGCGCAAATGACAGCTCCATTGCTCGCCTCCTTATCGACACATCCGGATCCTTGAGGCACTCCAATATGGTAGTGCGATGCCGCTGCACCGCCGACGTATCGGCGTGGACCGTTCGCAGCAGCGTGTTCAGCGCCACATATCGTATATTCTTGTCCGAATTGAGTAGAAAGCGTCCCAGGATGTTCACAGCCAAGACTCGCAGGCCGCCCTCCGAACTGAAAAATTATAAATGGTTAAGCAACACACAGAAATTGAACAAAGCTGCAGCAATTAATTAGGTAACTCTAAGTCGACTGTTAATCCTAAGGATAAGGACGTCTAATAATGTTTCAATATGGTACCACACATACCGTATATCCATAATGGATAACACCGTCTCATAGAGAATGGTGTTGCCAACATTCTTGCTAGTCTCCGTATTGGTGGCCACCTGCGCCAATATATCGTTCATTGCCTCCGAGGCATCCGGATCGTTATGGCCGAGAATGCGTAACAAGCGCAGGATTTTCACCTGCAGGAACGGATCACTGACGCCGCTGACATCGTGCTCGGGCGAGTAGCCGCCCAAGATAAGGCTCTTTAAAATGCGCACCAGATTCGGCACGATCTATGGCAAAAGGAGGTAGACGGAGAACGTGAGTTTAGTGCTTGAGCATATATGTATATATATATGTGTGTGTGTGTGTGTGTGGAGAGAGAGAGAGAGAGAGCGAGAGAGAAATAGAGAGAGAGCGAGAGAAAAAGGGAAAGAGAATAGCAGTATAACGTGAATGTTTGCGGAAAGCGAGTCGGCCGAGTTAGCCGAGTTATGTGTTTGGTGCGTGTGCAAGAAAGGGTAGGAAGAAAGAAGGTTGAAAGTGCAGCAAAAACTAAACTAAGAAAAACCAAAATATTGGTTGTCTTTAAGATTGACACAACCAGTAAAGCTTCACAGCTCTTTCTTCAAAATTGTCTTCTTTTTTTTTTTAACCTAACAGAGTGTAAAAACAATACCAATGTGTGTATAGGAGAAGAGGTTACAAAAACAAAGAGTGACAAGAACAACAACAACAATTAGATAATCAACAGTAATAGTGTTTAATTCTAAGTTAAGGCACAAATCACAATCATACCTCTCGATTTCCGCTATCCTGGCAAGCAAATTACAACAAATTTCATTTTGTGTTTGCGCGGTATTCGATCAAAAACAAACAAGCGTTAATTTGTAATTACAAAATATCGTTAGGTGTGAAAAATAGTAAGTTGCAAAGCGTTAATAACGATAACAAAACAAAATAGATAGATACGATTCCTTTCGCAGAAGGCGTAAAAAAAGCGCAAATTAAAAAAGGAAACAAAATTATAAAACGGAACTATAATACAACATACACTAATATGGCCGCCCACATATCTGAAAATGGGGGTGGATCGGAGTGCGTCGCAAGCGATGCCTGGGAACCGTTGAAGGCCTTTTTTCTTATCATTTCCTTATGAGACACCGTTAGCTGATATAAGAGCCTATCTGCCTGTTAGCCTGATTGGCTGTCAGTATGCCAGCCCCCAACTGTCAGCTGTGAGCTGGCCAACAACTTACCTTTTTAAAATGCATCAACGTATCCGAACTGTTCTCGCACATTTCCGTTATGAGCGTTACCCCGGTAATAAGGATGCCTGCAACAGCATGTCAGGTAAATGTTAATGTAAATTTAATACAGTATTTCACACACACTCACCGTGATTCTTTTCGCTGAGCAGCGAACGCGTTGCCGGCAAAAATATCTCCATCAGTTCGGGCACGCGGCGAATAACTCGAAATGCGCAAAGTGTTGCCTTTTTGCGTATATACGTATTGGGCGATTTCATGAGGCGTTCCACCTCGCTGGCCAAATCACGCGCCATCTCTGGCGATGCAATGGCGCCCAGAGTGCACAGCGCTAATCCAACCACAAACTGTGTCGAGCTGTTCAAATCGCTGCAAATCATAAGAACAGACAGAACAACTCGTTAAATAGACTATCTTAGCTTTAGCTATAGATAAAAGGACGATTCAATTACAAAGTCACCAAGAGTATGCTGATATAATCACAAGTAATTACTGATTATACTATTTATGCAAGACCAATTGACAAGCCAATTGTTGCTTGTTTTTCGCTTACTTTTTTAAACAATTTGTGATCAGCAAATGGACATCCTGGCGCTCGTCCAGGAGCAGCATGGCACCCAGGTAGCCAATACGTTTATCTGTAAAACGCGTGCTGGCTGTCAATTTGAGACATTCGAGCTGGCCAAAATGTGCCGGATAGCCGAGCATATGTATATATAGCAATTTGGCAATGTTCCGACAACTGCAACACACAAACAAAAAAAGTGAAACCGGGTTAAAATTATTGAGTCGGTTACCTAACACAATCGCAATTAATGGCCCACTCACCGCCAGACGGAATCCTCCTCGCGGAATGTGCTGCGTATGTAGGCGCACTCTTTATTAACCACGGCGCGCTCCTCGGCCGCGGTGCGGGCGGCGCGTATTTGCCGGATAAGATCACGCAGTCGTGTGGGCGTTGGCATTCTCACTATGTGTGGGCGAACAACAAGAACAAGTCAGTCAGCTACGTTTGAGATGATGAAGCAAGGGCAAAGGTTCACTTACCTCTTTCGACGGCCTCTGTGAATGCCTGCCTTATGGTGGCCATATTGAATGCTGGATTGAATCTGTTGAGCATACAATTTGAATAATTAGAGGCTGATCTGACCAACTGAACAATATACGTATATATCTATGTATGTTTGTTTGCACGCAAATTAATGCCATTTTGTACATATTAAGTGGTCGCTCGAAAATTAGAATATATTGTTTTCATTGCTTCATTTGACTGTTATATTTTGAATGCGAACATATAATAAATTTGTTAAATGATTAAAAAGTATGATTCTAATTTGTGGCAGTTGCAATTTTCGAGGGATCACTGTATATTAAAGACGCATACCCATGCTCGGAATTCATTGTGAGGCGATGCGGCTGCTGCTGCTTCTGCGTATCTGAAGGTTGTGGCAAGCAGACAAACTGCTGATGTTGCTGCTTTTGCTGCTGCTACTGCTGTTGATGGTTATTTATCTTGTTCTGCTTCCTCTACAACTTGCCGGCCTATGCTTTTATGTTGAGCTTCAGTTGGTGCCGTTACTGCTGCTCCTGTTGTTGTTGCTATTGTTATTATTACAGTTGCGTTGGCGCGGTGGCAACGAAAAACAAAATAAAAATGCTATCTCGAGTTATGCTCACTTTACAACACTCGCCACCTTACTGCAAAGCACAATAACAACAACAAGAGCAGAAGAGCAACAAGAACAACAATGACAGCCGGCCGCTATTTGAGTTGAGTGCAGCTTTTGCTTCACTCGTCGCTCTCTTAGGCTCGCACTCTCCCAGAGACACAGTCTCTTGCAGAGCTGTTAGATTTAGCAGTCTGAATCGCACTCGATGTGTTATTATTATTCCCAACACAAATCTCAGAATGTACAAACAATATCAGTAATCAACTTGCTGCTGTTATGAAACGCTAACACTACATACAAATATATTTATATGGCTAGTAGCTGCGTATGTGTATGTGTTTGTGCATATGCCGAGGCTTAAACAAATATACTGCACACATGCACAGAAGTACACATGATCTTCTGTCGCTGCTCAATGCAAACAAAATGCTCTGTGTCCACACACACTCACTCGTACATATTGTAGTACCTTTTTAACTGGCATCAGTTACATATGTTTGCTTATATATGAATGTATGTATGTGTGTATGTGTATGCATTTATGTAGTTGGCAGTGCTGGCCAACGAAGCACACAACGAAGCGCAAAATGAAAAAAAATTAAAGGGAAAACTAGGCTAGGTGTGTGGGGTGTTAATTAAGACGTCAAAAAAATGGAAGAGGCACACAGCAAATGAAAAACAGTTTACGCCTACTGCTGCTGGTGCTCTGATGAAAATGAAATGATTAATTTCGTTGTGTAAATAATGCGAAAATCGCATTGGAAGCGTGAGCCGAGCTGAATAGATAGATGATTAGCGCGCATTGGGCTGACAGCGACCCACACACACACTCGCGCACTCTAACAGAAACGGCGAGAGACTTGTCAAAATCCAATAGATATGAGATAGATAATTCTAATTACATGCTCCTTAATACGTTGCTCTACGAGAATGATAAACAATGCAGTCAAAGCTACCACATAAAACTTTTACAACTGATTCAACTTTTGTTTAAAGGCCCAAAAGGCAGTCACAGTCACCAGTCATGGCTAAAACCAAAACAGCTGCCGTCATTGCGGACTCTTATCGATACTCGATATCGATATTGCCATCTATCGAGTGCATTGCGTGCGTTGCAAAAAAACAAAAGAAAAAAATCTAATTCACACAAAATACATGTATTTGCTGTTGCGCGTCTGTTTGCATACACTCTCCTTGAATTGAATTGAACACGTATTATTGTTAAATATTATATTACTTTCTGCTCTTGTTAATCGATGTGATTTCATTGGAAAGCCCAAGTAGACACACACACACTCACACACATGAGTAAACGGAACGCACACAAGTACCCACTGAGTTAAGCGTATGCTCCTTTTAGACCACAAGAAAAACTAAATATTAATTAATGGTGTGTTTGTCACAAACTCTGATTGTCGATTTTCTTTCTGTTTCCAACTCTTGATTACACAAAATAACGTTTTGAACGTTTGATTCGTAGCCACCTGCCGCCTCCGACTTCCAATGCAAATTTTAACAACGCGACAAAAATGCTCGTAGAATGTTGATGATGAGCGCAACAGTAGTATTAGTAGTTGTAGCCAGTATTAAGAGCGAGAGAGCGCTAGTATGCGGTTGACATTTCGTTTTGACTTTAGCAGCTCTGTTATCGGAGCATGCAGCTATCGATAACTTTGCTAGCCGATTCAGACGATGACAATATATTTCGCGCAGAACGTAATTTAAATAAAGAAAAGAAATAAAGCAAACCAACCAGAATCGCCATCGTTTGCAACTCACCTGCGATTATTCTCCGGTGGCAAAACGCTCCAATCCTGCTCATAATACGGATACATGATTCTTGCCTCTGCCCAATAATAAACAACGGTGGACACTAACTAACTCAATATACACTCCCAAAGACGAACCCCGCACTGGTAATGACACTGGAATAATGATAAGCGGTTACGCTGCTCCACATAGACAGGGAGCGAGCGAGCGAGCGTACATACGTGTTATCTAATATTTAAGTTATAACGATTCCAATTCCCGCTCACACACAATCAGAATCAACGCAAACATGCCTCACTCTTTTTGTCAGCGATTTTTAGTTTAACCCAGCTTGGCTAACCATCGTCATGATTACAAAGTTGCGGTTTCCAGATCGACGCGGATTAACGAAACACCACACGCAAACGCACATATAATGAGCAGCCCGCGCTATTGAAACTCTGGCAGTTGACTGAAATTGCTGAAAGTTTGAGTCCCTTAGACTCCATCGACGACTGCAACAGAGCAACCAATGTACATATGCACAGCATGTGCACCTAGCAGCGCAAAGTAGATATAGTTATCGTAGTAGACGCTCTCCCATGGCTGCCATGGTATACCATCATCGTTCGTCGAATACACAGACACATACCAACCACACTAACTTATCTGTGAGGAGTATGCCTGATAGCACTGATAGGACAAATATCAAACGTGAGAACGGTTCGTTATGGATAAGCGAAGTCGTCACCGGCTGTGCTGATAAGTGTCAATGCGAGTCCATGACAGGTAAAAGTTAATAGCCACCGCTCGCAGTATTCATATGTTTTACATTGGCATTTTCACTGAAATGTTCAGCATGTCATCACGCTCGAAAAATAAACAGCTTAAGCTCTTCTATCTTTAAGCGAAATATTCTTAAACATTTTTATTTTCACGTACCGACAGCTAATGAGGCTATCTGTAAAATTGAGCTGAATTACTGCTGACTTCTTTGTCATATTTCATTGAATCGTAACTTCAACTACAAATGCAAATGTCCATACAATATGCAAACAAACTACTCATGGTCACTTTTGTGTCTAATATGCGATTGGATACAAAGTAACGTGAAGTAGTTATATTAAGGGAAAAATGTGTCACGTATCTTATGTTTAATCACATGTCATATTATGGTTTGTACAGCTTCAGAAAATATTAAAATTAATTTCATTTAAAAAGCTTGTCCTTTTTTTCGATTTAGATTATATACAGATGAGAACACCTTTGGGTTTTACATTACGTAACATCCGTTTTTGCTGCCTTTTATCCTAGCTGCTAATTGTAACAATATACACCAAGGAAAAAAAACAAATTTGCATTTTTCTGTTTACATACATATTGAAGGCGTCTGATTGTTCAGTGAACGACTTCCATAACTCCATATGTGTATAAAATTGACGATGGTTGTCCTTCATTCAAAAAGTGTGTGTTTTATGTATTTAATACATGCTTAACCCTATGGCCTACCTAATGTCAGGAAGCCTCTACAACGTTCTCACTATGTTATATTCTGGAATCTTTCGTGGCATTCATTCAGCATTGCATCTTTGGTGTGCAGCTGCTCAATCGTTTTCACGGGGCGGGCGCACCAAAGAATGCCGCTTAATGGCTTCCACCAGCCATTTGATGCCCTCGTCGACACCTTCACCAGTTAGCGCCGAGACGGGTATTGTGAGGCAATCGCGTCGTCCGATTAGGGCGCCAGCCTGTTGGAACACCGGTTTAATTTCGCGCACGCCCATCACATCGGGGAGATCCTGTTTGTTGGCCAGAATCAGCAGCGGCACCCCCGACAGCAGTTCATTTTTAATCATCTTATCTGCAAATGAGCAGTTAGCATATGTGAAAAAATAGTGTCTGAAATGACATTTTACCAAATATGAGTTTGGACTCATCCATGCGTTCGCGATCATTCGAGTCTATCACATAGATGACGCCATGCGACTCCTGATAGTATTTATCCCACAGGGATTGCAGCTCCTGTTGACCACCCAAATCCCAGAAATTCAGACGCACGCCCTGCACGTCGATGGTGCCAATATTAAGACCCACTGTCGTTGTGATTTTTGCGGGGTTCAAACCCTTATAGTTCTTTGTGAATTTGGTCTTGGCGGCCTCCAGATACGTCTACCAATAATAAATAAATTATTGACAGCATTTGAAGACGTGTCGAGTCGTGTTGTGTCTTGTCGGCCTATGAATTATGCCGGAATCGCTTACCGTTTTGCCCGCATTGTCGAGGCCCAGTATGACGACACAAAATTCATCTTTTTGTGTGAGATATTTGTAGAAGCCATGCAGCAATGTGTACATTATGATTATATTGCCCTGCTATACAAACAACAAACAAAATTCTAATGTTGCATTACAATCTACAAGCAGTTCATAAATACAAAAAAAAAAAACAACACAAAACACAATACTAGGGTTGTTGCCTTCAAGAATGCAGCCAACATATGATGTAGGGTACTATTTATGTATTTACGTCATAATGCGATGACCATTTACGTTATGATTTGTCTAACCATTGAAAAGTATTGTTTTATTTTTGAACAGTGTTTGCTGTGCTCGAAAATGATTAAACTAGCGTGCTTATATATTTCTTCGTCATGCTTTTAATTTAAATTTAATATATTGACTCACTTATCGATAGTTCCACCAGGTATAACCTTCTCATTGCGATCACACAGTTGCCGGTGGCAACTCCACAATTATACATACATTTTTGGTGAGCGGTCTGGCAGCTCCACCCAGCGGTGCCAGAGCGCAAAATTTAGCGGCAAATTTGAAAATACTTTATCAGTGTCATGTATCGAAAAAGTTGAAATAAAAGCTGCAGTTGCAGCAAAACCTTTGTAATTCGAGGTAATAAGTAATCAACATATAATGAATGAATAGATTTAATATTATTTTGCTTGCTTGTAGGCAGCCCTTTTATTTAAAACACCCCATTATCAAGTAAAAATATATATATTTTATTTGGTAAATAATGAAAAATTAAAATTTTCTCATCTTAAATATATAAAGTGACTTTGATTGGTATTGTTGCATTTCAATATATGTGTATATACATATATAAATATAAATATAAAAATATGTATATATATGTATATGTATATATATATATATATATATATAAATATATATATATATATCGATTTTGTAGCTTAATTAATTATAAAGATACACACATTTCACATTGCACATTGTTGCTGCCCACATACACACGTGACAAGGGGCGTGATCATGCCAACTAGAGTTCCTATATTTCTATATACATATGAATGTCCATACATATATTGTATATTTAATATTAAAGCACTAACAACAAAAACAAAAAAAATACGACGCGAAAAAAAGTTAAACAAATTATGCATGTATACAACTAGGTGTACGTGTGAAGCTACCAAATGCAAGAATATTCTAAAAATTGGTTTAGGCTTACAAAATAAAGTCGCAGCACACGATAAGTCAATGAAACGATCCAATCGACCAATGGGGAAATATATATTACAATAGATGCGCCTGCTCCGCTGCTCTCGGATCTGCTGAGTGGGGCTGCCTCATATGGGTTGAATGCCTGTCTGTCTGTCTAACTGTCCACTGTCCACTGTCTATCTGGGCCTTGGCGATATTGTGGATTTTTTGGTTGCCCGCTGTAGCGCAGCCGCAGTTGGCGCCGACGTCACAATTGTGTTCACCTGTTTGTGTGTGTGTGTGTATGATTATGTGTGTGAATGGGTAGGTGAATGTGGTCATGAATAATTTGTGATGTAAATGTGAGTGTGTTGAGGCAAAATCCAAAAATAAAAAAACAGATTAGATATCGAAGCGACCGGTGGCGCCTGCATTGCGATTTACTTTGGAATTGCCATCAATGATCTCCACAGGCTCGGCCGGCACAAACGCCGAGAGACCCATCAGACCAAATATGTCCGGCGTATAGTTGCGCAGGTGTTCCGTTGCCGGAGTGGGCGTGGCAGCCGTCACTAGTTCACTAGTTGCTGCTGCGTTGCGAAGCATACATATAAGAAACGTACAAAAAAAGAACAAATATTGAAAAATCGGTATCAATGGCCAGATCGATATAGTCTGATAAGTCTGACTTCGTTTCGAGTTAGGATAGTTCTATATAATAATAATATAATTTTAATTAAAAAGGCGTTGCTTGTAAAAATCAATTTAATATTGACAAATTTAAGGTTATGGAAAGTTTCAACTTATCCCTATGATTGGAACTTTTCTTTTGGCCGAAAGTTCCTCAGGCAGCTATATGAAATAGTGATTCGATCCTGCAGCAAACATTCAGATATATTCCAAGATTAAACAACAACGAACAGACAGACTAGGCTATATAAACTCGTCAATTGATGCTGATCAGGTAATTTTATATATTTACATTTAATAAGCTCACCTGTCGCAGTGGCTGGTGTTGGTCGCACTCGCGGAAATCTGGGTGCAGGCGTTTGATAAACTGGCGACGGCACCGATGCTGACGCGGATAGTTCGTCATGATGCTGCGGCAGATGTTGATGGCGTGGTTGTGGAGTGACGACATAAACCTTCTCATTGGTCTGGGGCAGTATGGCCACCTTTGCCTGTTTCCACACTTCAATTGGGGCCGACGTTGAAAATGTGCTGCGGACATAAAGCGGCGTCACTGGCGGCATCGTTGTCATTGTCGTTGTGGGCTGTGTCATGGTTGTGGTTGTGGGTATCGGTGTGGTACTGTGACGATGCTGCGAATCGTAGTAGTCGAGCAGCAGCAGTCGATTATCATCGACAGGCTGGTAGCGCTTCAGATGCAGTTGCTCCAAATTGTTAATGGACGTGGACAGATCACCGCTGGCATTATTGACAGCGCTGACGCCCAGCTCGAATCCGCCACGCGTCGTCTTCGACTGTCGCATGGATGCAGTGGATGAAGTTGGTATCGCTGGCGTCGTTGTGGTCAGATATTCGCTGGGTATGTGCTTGGAACGGCCACGTATGGTTGGTGTGCTGGGACGATGCGACAAGGAGTTGTACTCCTGCTCCGTCCATCCATCGATGTTGTGCTGCAGCTTAGATATGTCCACACCAAAAAATGGCATCATGGGACGCCGCTTCGTCTCACGCTCCCGCTTGAGCAGCTCGCGCAGATTGGAGGCGAGTATTTTAGTTAAATATTTGGTGGTGCGGCGGGTATTTGGTGGCGGAGCCGCTGTCGCAGTGCTCACCACCTTTGACTCTTGCTGCTCGTGTAGCTCCACATCGTTGTCCTGCTGATGCTGCTGTTGGTGCTGCTGCTGCTGCTGGGCGGGATGCAAGCGCCAGTTGGGCATTTGTGTCCATTTGGCTGGCTCGAAGGGTCGCGGCTTCTGTTTTGTCGTATATGGTATGATCACCTGCTGGGGTCCAGGTGGTGACATGCCAGCAAATTGTCCACTGGCATCAATGGCACCGTATGTGGATGTTGGCGTTGGCGCATGCGTCGGTTGCACCGGACGGATGTGGAGATCGGCGGGATCTCGGGTAAATGGACGTGCGCCGCTTTGCGCGTGATTGATGGGCGAATCGAGCAGACGTTTGGGTGTGTCCCGTTGCCGACCATCTCGCGTATGGGTGGAGACCATCAAATGATTGTTCAGCTCAACGGCGGCGGCTGGCGTCGGTTGCTCCGTGGTATAGATTAGCTGATCATACAGCGGAGTCACTGTGCTAGTTTCACTGGGCACGCCCTGATACTGTTCTGCATAGTACAAATGCTGGTGCTCCTGCTCCTGATCCTGTTCGTGCTGTTGTTGTTGCTGCGAGGATGCTGCGGGGTAGTTATCTACCGGCGGTATTACTGTAGTCTGTGGCTCCAGGTGACCCAGCTCTGTGAGGAGCTGCGAGGCAGGCAAATGCTGATGCACTGTACCACCGCTCAAATCGTCCAGTTGATAGCGCACCGTGCTAATGTCCAGCGGAGGCACTAGCTCCGATGGCCGCTGCTGCTGCAGCTGCTGTTGGGAATGATAATTTGTGGGCAGCGACGTTGCCACCGAAGTCTGGCCGAGATCAATGGCATGCGACTGCCCATACGTAGCAGGATATTCTACGGAGGTGACAAAATCCGTCAACTGATGGCTCTGCACAATCTCAAAGCTGCTGCTGCTGCTTTCAGCTGGCTTAAGTGGTCGAGCAGATTGCGGTGCATTTGATGTTGTCGTTGGCATAATGGGCACTGGTCGCAGCTCTGAAAGGGCGCCAACATTCTCTGCGAACGGTCGAAATGGTTGTGCCCTATAGAGTGGTGGCATCGCCATATGACTGAGCCCAGGCACCGGCGCCGAGATGGGCACAAAGATGCTCTGTGGTGGAGCATGGAACTGCACAGCACGTTGACGATGCTGAGACGCCTGCTCCAGAGGCTGTTGCCAGGTTAAAATATGTTGCTGCTGATGTGGCAACTGTTGTTGCTGCTGCTGTCCCAGCATTGGTACCCAGGGATATTTGTTGCACAGGCCGCACGGTTTGCCAGCGGCATCAAAGTGCTGCGCCGGCTTCGGATACGCATAGTTCAACGAACTGGCACTCAGTTGCTGATCCCGCGGCAAGGATGCAGCTGCAGTTGCACCGCCCAGGCCAAACCAACGTGCCACGCGTGTCATGAAACCACCTCCACTATCTTGTGTCGCAGCCTGAGACGGCGCCACGGATGGGTAGCCCGCATGTGTGAGACGCTGCGCAACGGGTAGTGATACTGATGCGGGTGATGCGGGTGGTGCTCGTGGCGGCACCAAATGATCAGCTGGCTGCGGCGGCTGCGGCGATAGCGCCAGCGATGCTGCCGTCATCAGCAGCGTTGCCAGCGCCAAAAAAAAAGTTGTCAACTGGCTGCTATTTGCCTACAACAAGACCAAAATACAGTTAGTGAGTGAGAGTGCAAGAGAGCAAGTAGGAGTGAGAGTACACTGAAAAAACAACAACACAGTAAAAGAGTTCCTTTCTATTTGTGCTATAAATGTTCTCTACAATATTCTATAAAAATAAATACTAGACATACTAGAAAGTATTTTCCGGCATCGCACGAGCTCAATGTTTTACGGGCCAGGGAGATAAATGGAAATGGCTTTACTACAAGATCAAGAATATATTTACCTTAGCATTTGTCATACAATATATCAACTTCTCCATACCCTTTTCTTAACCTTTTTGAAAAGATATTAGATTAAAAATGTATTTCTAGTAACATTTGATGCTTCGGCTAATCATAGTTGTAAAACATAATACATTTCGCTCAGTACACCTATGTCGGGTGATCGCAACTGCACTAAAATTTCACATTTCACTTTCGGTCAATAAACCGAATGCCTCCGACTCGCATTGAGATGACAGCCATTAATTTTTGGCCAAATTGGAGCAGGCCGAAAATTATTGGCATTATTGATCCGGTTACGCGACCAGACCTCCTATTAAACACAGTGCACCTGAAAGCCGGTTATGCGACACTGTTTCATGGCCAAGGTCTGGCCTGGCTTGAGCTTGAGGCGCCATCTAATGTGATTGGAAGGGGGAGCAGACAAACAGGTTGTCTGATTTGTCCAAAAGATGAACACCTGAAAGCCTGAAAAATAACCTGATTTATATAGGAAAATTGGAAAACCATTTTTTTGGGTTAATCCACAGATTGAAAAAGGTATATAAATATTTATATATGTATATATACATATATTATATTTTATTTATTATAATATACTCATATATATAGACAAATAAAAACTTAAGGCTTAGCTGTTTTGTTGGTTAAACATTAATGATATTTTGAGTGGAAATAATCGAACTTCAAAACGATTTTTTCTTATAGTAAACTGCTAAATGCATAGTCAATCAACTATTTCATTACATTTTCATTCAGGCGTGAAATATTTTGGAGTTTTGATTTGTGTTTGTTATTAGTTCATTTTTAAGTACTTACGCATAGCATTCATATCAGTATTTTTAATTGTGCCGATAAAATGACTGACAATGCCAAAAAAAAAAGAAGAGAGCTGGCCTATTAATACCGATTATCTGATTGTCAGACATTTCATGTGATAACGTGTCAATTCAATTGAAAACCGGCCCAAAACTGATAATAAATATTCGAATGAATGTTCAACGATAAGGCATAACATCAACATAAAAGAGAGTTACCTACCATAAGGCAAAACAATAATCGATACGGCATTTCCCATCTTGCATTTATTAAGCCCACAATTCTACGAATTAAATATATACTCGGAAAAAGTATGCAGTTCAGATTCAGATTCAGATTCAGTGAACTGCCAATGCGAGTCACTGCTAATCTTTTCGTTCCGGTCAACCACTTGTGGTCAAAACAATGAATGTGTGAAACAGTCAGTTGGGATTCGGAGAGTCTTCCGTAGATTAAAAGCCAATTAAAGGCAAAGTCACGCACATCCAAATAATAATAATGTGAGAGAGATAACAACTGATAGCACTCGGACTGACCAAGTAAATCAATTAAATATTTGTGCGAGAATGCAAGAAAAGGAAAATCGACTAATTTATGATAAATTGCACATGTTTTTTTTTTTCAATTACAAGGCGTTACTCTTTGCGAAATTACGGTTGGATAGTCCACCATTAACTATACTTTAATATTAGATGTTTTGCAAATTTAGTCAATATCTATTTAATTCAAATTATTCCACTATGCACAACCATATATGTGTGTGTGTGTGTGTGACTACGCGTGTGTCGAATGAATTTTGGCTAAGTTGTTGCTTTCTCTGCACTTGCGGGGCGGGGTCGTGGCCCAAATTGTTAATTGACCCAAACCAATTACCAGCTACCGGCCGCCAGGTGGCGTCACAATTATCATCAAGTAACTAAGCAGCTAATTTTTGTTGGTAATGTTTTAGCTTTTACTATTGCCATTGCATTTACTTTTCCTTTCCATGCGATCGTGGCGACCACAATAAAAAGCCAACTGCATGCGAGACCAACGACGAACCCACAAAAATGTTGAACTTCCTTCCATATGCGACTAAATGTCAATTTGCCATTATTTATGGTTACTTTTAACATTCGCCTCGCTCATTGACATCCGCACCTCTCTCCTTCTTCCACATCTGTAGTCTTTCCTCTTTACGGGTTGGTTTTGCACCCATTCCAAATGGTTAAAAAGGGTATAATGAAATTGTGCAAAAGTATGTTACAGAAATACGCATCTCCGAGCCCATTAAGTAAGTTCATTAGATTATCTATCGTTCAGATGCGCCGTAAAAAGGCATTCAAAAGCAACATCTTCAGCTCGTTGAGAGTAGTTCGACTCAAATCGGCCACTTGGCGCACAGTCTCAAATAAAACCAGCATTGGATAAAATGATATATATTGCATATGTTGGTTGCATGCTCATTACGATGGATCTAATTAACAAAATGCATATGTACTTATGTTTTGACTCAGTGTCAGAGACAGTGTCAACTTTGACCCACAGTTACTTTTGGAGCTGGCAACTGAGCTAATTATGTGAATACGACAAGCCGCACATTCAGCTCAATATCAATGGCACTGAAAATGGGTAAGTAGCCAGAAAAAAAAACGTGAACATAACAACTAACAATGGGCGTTGACTTTCTCATAATTATTTTTTATGGATGAGGGGAGTGTGAGTGGATCAGTCGCTCAACTCAACTCGCAGCTCTTCATGTGGGAGAGGCCGGGGACTCAACGTAATTCAATTAGAGGTGCTGCGACAAGATATCAAAACAAAAGCAGCGTCCAAAATCCCCGGGGGTTGTGAGGTTTATGGCCAAAATATTCACGCTGCTGTTGTTGTTGTTGTTGTTGTCATTGGTAATAAATTGGGGTCAACGCAATTTCGAAGAAAGTGAAATTCTGCAACTGCTGCCAGCCTCAGCTACAGCTGATGGATGAAACTAGCCTTTCTCCCTCCCTCCCTCTCTCTCTCTCTCTCTCTCTCTCTCTCTCTTTTTCTCTCTGTCGATCTCTTGGAAACCCGTTTCGTGTCGATAATGGAGGCAACTGCTGCTCAACTCCTTTGCATGCTACAACCTTGGCTTTGCACTTGAAAACGCCATAAGGTTTGACAAACGACTCCAGCATGCAGACAATACACACACACACACACACACACAAACACGCACACACACACACACACACACACACAAACACACATGCAAATCAAAGTGCACGCGATCCAACAATGCGCCTGGGAATCTTTTAAAGCCGGCAGCGATGCTACATCAAACCGCAATTGTTGTCAACCCTATACGTCTATAATATAGACCCTATATGCCATATATTTTGTTATGTATGTGCAAACAAACACACACAGAGAGAAAGGCAGTCTACAAAACATTCTTAATATATTGAGTTATAATCTGACTAACATTGATAATAAGTAGTTTAATCTGGCTTACAAATTATTATTATTATTATTATGAAATGTATTTATTTTGTACTATAACTGTAAAAAGTCTCAAATGATTTTTATTGTAAGAGTTTGTCAGCCTAGATTTTGAATATTTGGGTTTGTTCTCAGTTAAAGAGTTAGCTTGTACTAGATTTAAGTTCTGTTTGACATAGAAAATTCGGTTCTAATTTAAGTACCAGATTCTTATTTATTTCTCTCAGTGTGTCTGGCGTCTTCCTCGAGTCTGTGGAGGCAACGAAAAGTGAAATTGTCGATCAAAAATGTGAAAAGAGGCGGCAAATGCAACAACAAAAACTGTCACAAGCGTGAAAAGCACAGCACATACATATACATATGTATGAATATGCTTATATATGTATGTAACGGCATTGGGTTTTCCAAGCAACTACAACAATTGCAATTGCAATTGCAATTGCAGTTGCAACAGCAGCAACACTCGCAATAATTCACAGTAGGCGCCGCACATATTTCTTTTGCCGAAGGCAGCTGAAAGAAATTAATTATGAAAATACTCATCGCATGGCCCGTAAATATTGCTAGAAAAAAGCTAGCAACGCCCATACGTTCAATGTTGCACGGCAATACAGTGGCAGCAAGAGCCACAGTAATAGCAACAACAACAACAACAACAACAATAACGAAAGCAATGGCTTTTTATTGTCATATGGAAGTGCAAATGATTATTAAGTTGGAAAACATGACCCAAAAAAAGAGAAGCATTCAAATTTATTAGGTTTCTGAACCAAAGACCAAAAAGAAGAAATGCAAAAAATGCAAAATAAAACAAGAGAGAATGATTGAAGTAGGACGTAACCAACTTCGGAATACTCTCTTATCCATTTAATGACAAGTGACAATAAACCTTCTTTTGGGGGCCGGGGTTGGGGCAATGAAGTGTCGCCAACTCTTAATTCCAGGCAGAAAATGTGCTGAATTTTGGACATTTCTTTTTCGTGTAGAAAATAGATATACCCTTAAGATTGTTATATTTTCTATTTATATCACTCATTAATAGTTTAGTTTAAATATAAACCTGTGCACATTTTATATTTATAATTAAACTAATATTAAGAAGCATGCCATTATTGAAATATGTTATTTGCTTTGCTCTAAATACCATGCCAATGTCTTGCAATTCAAAATAATGAACTCAGATTTGACAACAATAATGGGAACTAAAAAGCCACGCCCATTAATTCCCGACTTTCATTTGATTTCGCAATGTTATATATATACACGTGTATTTTGGCTTAAGCGGTAGTACATAAAGTCTTTTTCATCTTCACGGGAAGCCTCCGAGCGGATATTTCTGTTGTCTCAATGCTGCAAATCATTTTGCAACCTGCGTCTGGACAACTTTTCCTAAATGACTTTGCGCAAAATACCTAAAAATAATAATAGACATAAGAAAATAGCAAAAAACTGAAATTATGCACCGGAATCTGGGACATATGCAAAGATTCATGTGACAGAGCCCCTGGAAAAAACACAAATAAAACTCGGCTCCTCTAATCTGGTCAGCTATTTCATATACCATGAGGGATGAGGGATGCGCAAAAAAAAACAAACAGCCTTGTTGCACGAATCGATGGAAATCGATGGATACCGGCACAGATTCCGACAATACCCAATATGCCAAGCTTGAACTATTCTTATTTGATGAGTTGGGATTATAATACGATAGTTTTACAGATGGCTCCAAGTGCTTGAATTAATTTGGGTTAGGTTTTTGTATGATATTTGATTAGGCGTAGAAAACAGTTACAACCTCGACCTGGCTGTAAAAATATTGTGGCCTTGCCACAAGCAGCCAACCCAAGCAACCACTCGAATGTGGCAAATTATGGTGCTATATAATTTGATTAGTTGCGCTTGTCGCTTGTCTCTGCTTACTGCCAAAACCAAAACCAAAGCCAAAAAAAGAAAAAAAAAAAATATGAAGACATTTTGCGCAATTTCTTTTATGCACTCACATATAAAGTAATTTGTGAGCAATGCGCTAATGTTGTACGGAGTACGTAGCTAACCGGCAATGCGGAATTATATATACGGGAGCAGCACAGCACCTGCGACAATATGGAGACAGTCTGAGTCTGATTTGGAGACGGAGATGGAAATGGATCTGGAGAGAGGGAATGCGAAACAGAAACAGAAAGAGAAACAGAAAGAGAAAGAGAAGCAGAAGCAGAGTCAACAATTGTGACAGCACGCGAGTAATTAACTTACTTTTTTTTTATTTGATTTGTCGCGTAATCGCATTATAAACAAATTATTGCCTGCCTGGCGTTATGTTCCAACGTTCGATCAGTTAGCGAACCATCAAAAAGGTGGCGCCATCTCGGAGCTGTCGTTGCTTTCGATGGTGATGGCGATGGTAATGTCGCTGTAATCCAGCGATTCGTATTGTCTTTGCATAATGTTTGCATCAATCGATGCTATTGTCATTCCAGCTCCACTCAGCTCCCGGAAGACCGCAATCTGGCGATGCATTTATCACTGTGTGTGTGTGAGCGTAGTTGTGGTATTTTTGTTTGGCTATCAATTACAATTTATAGATACCAGTATGTCCCACGGTTAGGCCCAGACAAGGAAGGTAAAATGCAAAAACACAGCCGAGGTCCTAGCACCAAAATCCACAGACAGATACTACAGATTTCCAAGTTAATCTCTTGTTCAAAATATCTATTGGCCATTCAAATTCCATTTTTTTTGTAAGCGGAATTCATTTTTCTCAGTTCGTTGTGTGGTTATATACTTTATGTTTATATAATATTATTATTAAAAGTAGCACCGAATAAAAAGTCCTTTTGTCGCACTAAAAAGAGTTTTTCAGTCATTTAGCATATATATATATTTTTTTTGATTCTTTATTTATTACTGATAATCAATAAACACAAAAAAGGTGGAGTACTTGAAGAAATACGCATTAAGAATAGATATGTATGTAGAAAAAATCAAAAATGCAACTTGATTGAATAGTAGAATCAATTTTTTAAATAATGCCAATGTGTTTTCAGCCAATATTAATGGAGGCCCCGCACAAAGAGAGATGCCCAAGAAAATGTCTCACATTTTGCCGTTGAAGTTCACAATACATATATATATATATATGTTGTGGCCAAGATATCCAAGAGAGGAGCAGTGGGACTTGCACAAGATTTCAATATAATACATAAAAAGAGCTGTTGATGTTGCTGCCGAGTGTCAAAAGTGATACAGTATAAAAAATAAAAATAATAATAATAATTATAATAACAGCTGCCAAGACTGGTAACATAATCGGCGCATTGTAGATTTTTTTTATTGTTATATCGCATTGTCGCATGGCGCTCCAGTCACCCACAACCCACAATCCACAAGCCGAGCAGCGTCAGCTAACTAGCCAAGCACCCACAACACCACCACCAGCTGCGATTTCAGAGCCGCAGCTCCACCTACAGCAAATTACCGTGAGTCAGAGTGCCTCATCCAACAATAACAAAAAGGGTTAGCAAAAAAAAATTACAATACCTAGAGCCGGCACGTCAGGCCGCGACCGGCAAAAGCGATGCCAAAGACACCGCCGCTCAGGAAAACACAACACAGTGGAAAAAAAGTGAAAATTTGTCCGCGTCCAAAAATTATGCGCTTTTCACACGCGCAGCCTCAGACTCACTCGCTGCCAGCAGCACTTGCCTTGTTTTTTATTTTTATTTCTATTTCTATTTGTTTTTTTTTTTTTTTTTGAGACGTGTGACAATGTGCGCCGTTGACTTTGCTTGGAAAACTTTGAACGTAGAACCGGTCGTGTGTTTCGTGCATCTTTTAAGTTTCTGTTTTAGTTTCGAAAATGCACGTAGCAGCCCAAAATGGGCGAGTGGGAGGGAGACTTGGGTAAGGGAGTGCATGTAGACGGCAGGAAAATGGCTTATAGGCTGGCTGGAAAACCACTTCAATGGTCTCTCGGCACATTGCAACAAATAAGTGCATCTTTCCACTACACGAATTACATAGTGCATACGAACGAAAGTCACCTTATGACAATTAGGATACACGTATGTATGCCACGTATGCCACATATTTAGAGAAATTATTGATTTATTCTGAAATAAGATTGGAAATGACATTTCAGTACCGAAATATGGTTAGTGTTTTTGTGTCTTTTTAATTATTCATTTTAATTGGCTTTCATTGCCTTTGCCTGAAAACCTATGGCTGCAGATTAAAAGAAATTCGCCGATTTGCTTGCTGTTTTAGCCCACTGTGCAGGCGACACACACGTTGTGACGTTGAACTTGGGTGTTGAAAAATTTAAATTAAAACAAAAGTAAAAGTTGTTGTTGTTGTTGTTGTTGTTGTACTCGCTCGTTGTTTCTAAGCATTTTCTATTGTTGTTGAACTTTTTCGGTTTTTTCTTTTGTGGCCATTTCTTTTTTTCGGGTCAAATGCGAGCACCGGCGTCTGGCCAAGTGCGTGTGCGAGTATGCGTGTGTGTATGTGTGTTAACGCTCATGTTTGTGGCCAGCAAGCAGCCAAGCAACCGCCCTTTGGTAATTAAGATCTTGTTGCTCGGCCTAAGTGACGCCAATTAAGCCATATTTTTATGGGCCGCTAGGCAGATACATATGCCACCTCAACTTGGCAATTGGTAGGAAAAGCTGTGGCACATATAGTATCTGACAGATTTATCTCACTCGCTGCAACCAATTCAGTTATGCAAGTTCTGCAGGGGAAAATGCCGAAAATTGTTTCTTGTTTGTTTTATTCGTTTTTCCTTGGGATCTGTGGGAAAAACGTTGGACGTGGACAGGCCTCAATTATGAAACCGGACGGAGTCAAGTCGCGACGAGTCACATAAATAACTGACACTCTTTGTAAGTTGTTAAAATTGAAGTGAAATTGCAACTGATTATTTGAATTGTTTTTTTTTGTTTTTTTTGTGTTTTTTTTTTGTTATTTTCATTTTTTGTTTTGGCCCATTAAAAAAAGGGCATAATGATAGAAAAGCCACAGACCCGCAAAGCCGCATAATATTTGAGTTGTAATTAAATGGCGCGTCGCTAGAGCGCTTATAAATAATATAAACTAGATTATGCCATTGTTACAGTTATTGTTATAGTTAACGTTATAGTTATAGTATTGTTTATTGTTTCCATTCGCATCTTTTAT
This sequence comes from Drosophila nr. perissopoda 5 BK-2023a, assembly GCA_035044105.1. Classification (NCBI taxonomy): domain Eukaryota; kingdom Metazoa; phylum Arthropoda; class Insecta; order Diptera; family Drosophilidae; genus Drosophila; species Drosophila nr. perissopoda 5 BK-2023a. The sequence goes on along the minus strand of JAWNMK010000620.1, from coordinate 4,465,002 downwards.
CCACATTCGCGTCTCTGTCGTTAATTTCAAGATATTTACTTGGGCATCAGCTTAATTGGCTGCCGCATTAATCAAAAGCGTGTCAACTGAAAGCATTAATAAACTCATACATTGACTTGCATTTCTCTATATGTAAATGTATGTAACACACGCTGCGTATGCGTAATGTGTGCTTCTTCTTCTTCTTCTTCTTCTTTACATAAGGGCCACAATTGCAGATGATTATATAATCTCCAATTGACACTTTTGCACAAATGAATGATAAATGTTGTGGGGATATGCAAATGTTGTTCACAATAGCTAATTAGCTTTCCCAATTGGGTTCCAAAATAGAAACAATATGGAAATGAGTTTGCTAACCATAACGGAAGCTGGTTTTCAAAACGGAAATGATATTGTAGCAGTCCAATATAACATTTCTAACAATTGACTCACAAATTTCACTCACATGAAAGCAAATATTGAAAGTGCAAATAATTAGCATACACGATATAAGCTGGTTTCTGCCGAACATTAGCGACTGCTAAAATGATCCCTGAAATGAACAGGATATGAAATCTAGACCTTAACCATACGAATGCCCATCAATTATACGCATTTGGGCGTCAGGGAAATTTTTGACGTTTCAGATCTCAGAATTATGAGGCACTCTTGGAGAAAGTGCGGTTCTTTTTTTTTTTATTTGTATTTAATGCAGACAACAATTTGAATTCAGATGAACAGACAGGCAAGGCCAGATCGACTCGTTTATTCATGCTGATCAGGAATTTATTGATGAGTACCCAGTATTTAATAAGTTCAGGGCATTCAAATACTCCCAAACCAACAAATATACAACAGTGCTACTCCATAGATCAAAGGCTGCGCACCTTCAGTTCAAAATTGGCCAACAGTGATTTCCATGACAATCTTTTCAATTTTATCAGTGGCCCTCTGGCAAAGTGGACTATCTGCCAATTACTGCATTAGTGCTTTGCTTTGAAAGATCGATTTGGCATTTTGGGATTTTGTTGGCATGCGAAAAGCGCAGTAAATGGACGCGTCTGTTAAGTTATATAAATGCCGAAAAGCTGTACAAGCAATGCCCAAAACTTATGCTTAAATATATTACACACATTGGTTGTATTGCCATTGTTAACCATGTTAACGCTAATGTTATTGTTTTTGCCCCATTTTTGGGAGTGCGGGTGTGGTGTGGTGTGCGGTGGTGTGCGGTGGTTCGGTATTGTTCAGATTGCCTTTGCGTGCGTAACAGGTGCGCCCCACAATTGCCCGCAGTGCATTTCAATTAAAAAGTGAAACACAAATTGGAAGAGCACCAAAACCGAGTACAACAGGGAGGTAGGCGGTATGTATGGAGTACGCGACACGCATACGCCATATGCTTTATCATATATATATAGATATATATGGATAATGGATAATGCCACGTAATTGTAGCACTTCAGATGTGTAGCATTGTGTAATTTTTGGAATTTGCATTTCATTGCACTAAATTGTTTTTTTTTTTTCTTCTTTTTTTGTGAATGACCGATGCGTGGACACCGTAGAGGCGCAGGTGTCATTGACTGCTTAATGCGCCCACAATCACAATTATATAATCTGCTTGATGGATGGCACTTTAATAGACTCGGCGACTGACTGACTGTCAACGTCGGAGCAAACGTCATTGCCATTTGGCTTTTTTCTCTGTTTCTGTTTATATCTGGCTTAGCTAAAGCTAAGCTACAGACAGGAGTACACGCAGCAAGAAAAGCAGACAGACAAATGGAGAGAGAAAGAGAGAGAGAGAGAGCGAGTGAGAGAGAGAGAGAGAGAGAGGGAGATGGGAGGGAGTGCGAGATAGAGGCCAGACGATGCATGAAAAGGCGCTGATGTGATAATTTATTTAATTGCAAATGCATTAGGAAGTTGCAAAGTGGTTGCGATTTTTTTCTTTTTGCCAACTATCTTACCCTTTTGTTATTTGCATGTGTAAATTAGTCAACGATGTTGACAATGAAATGCAAAAAATGGCCCATTTGAGTCATGAGAGCCAGTAAAATTGAACTACTAGCTTAATCGGGTCGAAAAATCAACCATAAATGTATGCAAGTGGGATTTGCTATTATAAATCGATTGCAGACTGCAGAGCTAGTATAATTCCTTCTTTGTGAGAGCTGTGTTTTGTATCATTCGCTAACGGCTTGCGCGAATTTTTGTGGTTCCAACACCTCTACCTATGTGAACAACATTTGAAAAAAAAAACATAATCAAACTAAAGATATAGCTCGATTCGTGAAGCTGTTCATGATTTTCATTCTACATTATAAATATTTTCCCATCGCTCTTATTCATATATACATTATAATTCATAATATATGAATCATACATGGGATAGTGGAAAGTGAGCGAGCAGGCAATTGCCATAAAACCCTTTTGTGAGCCCTTGAAATCTTGCCGACTCATCGCAATCATAGAAAACCTGACCTTACCCAAGACTCAAAACTCAAAACTCAAAACCCAAAACTCAAGACCCATTAACTGGCCGGTATGTAGTATGTATGGGAAGATTCTCGGTAAATGCGTCATTTGTTTTTATTTGCTTTGCTTTGCATTGCTTTTGTTTGGCCTGCATTTTTATTTCCACACTCACCATTTTCACTGCAAATGCATACAATTTCCCAGGAAAACTCTAAAGTATGAGTTTGCGTCTCGCTTTCGGGGAATTTTTTTGTCTATTGTCCCACTTATCCAGTTGATGTGTGGGTGTGTCCTTTAATTTGCTTGATCCTGTATGTCCAGCAGGTAAAAAATACTTTCGTTGATTCTTTTCAATTATTATTTATTCTTTTTGTAACACAAATATATTGAAAGTCGAAAACTTGGTGGAATCGATTAGAACAAACAATAAAAAAAATGCCCAAATTTCCACCCAAACAACAACAAAAAATTACATTTCAAACGAATTTTTGGTTAAGTAAATTTTTGCACTTGATTTGCTGTTTTCACATGATTTGTATTTGTATTCGACAGACAGGCACGGATTGATGCTCGATGATCACCCACGGATTTGTATCTGGAATATTGGATATATATATATGTGTGTATCTCTCGACAATCGTATCTCGTTAACCAAGCGATCGAAGCCCAAGACCAAAACAAACTGCACATGCGCGCAGGCGCCCACAAACTGAGTCGCGCTCATGGAAAATGCGGCAGGTAAAGCGGCAAACAGCAAACGGCAAACGACAACAACGACAGCAACAACGTCGCACCGTGAGACAACAACGACAGCAGCAGCAGCAGCAGCAGCATTAAAGAGAGAGCGAGATGGAAACGGAGAGCCGAATTGTGGTTGTCTCCAACAAGCAGTACGTGAGCGCTCACGGGCGGTTTATGCTCAAAGGCAGCATGCAAAATATTGCAAATATCTGTGACAACAGCAGCGCTAAAACTGAAACCGAAACTGAAACTGAGACTGAGATGGAGACTGTGACTATGTCTGAAACTCAAACTGCGGCAATGGCAGTGGCAGTGGAAGTGGCATACGATATGCTGCACATTGAGGCATCTAATTGAGATAATTAAAAACTTCAACTACAACAAAAAACAACGAGAACGTTGCTGGGACGGGCGTGACCTGACCACTGGAAAAGGTTGCTATTATTTAAATTTGTTAACTATAGCTTAACGATTTGTGTGTATAGTGTGGGGAAGTAGGCGTCACCGGAAATTTTCGTATTACCGTTCTTCGGAGGAGATTACTAGAACTTACCTTACAATTTAAATAGTTATATCTCTCAAATTTTTCGTGGCCGGACAGGTGTTACGAGTAATATATCTATCAAATTCGGTGACTATAGCTCTAAAATATACAGAAATCTTTAAAGATGGACACCACCAGCCGACAGAGTACAGATTATATATATAGTTATCGATTTGCCAATTTTAACAGTTTGTGTTAGACGAAGATATTTTCAAATATAATTTCAAGTTCCAGCTTCAAATATGTCGAAAGCAGTTGCGCTCATACGGACGATAATTGCACAAAACCAATTTACTCCTCTGTTTTTGGAATCGGACAAGTCAAGGCACAATTAATTAACCAACTAGATGTTTCAATATATGTAGGTATATAGTTTAGCAGTAGTGACTTTGGTCGGATGGAGATTTTGGTACATAAATTAATCTATCGACCGGTAGCTCCTATGGCAACTATCTATTGTTTTATGTTTGGATTTGGATGCTGAGCAAATGAAAATATTGGTGAATTTGGCAAAAAAAAAAAGAGCTATCATCCAAATAATTACAAAACAAAAACAAAATTGAAAATAATTGTAATTATATATAAGACAATACGGTTAAGGAAGTCTGATCAGCATGAAATTCGGTTGACGTTATGTCTAAGCCATTTTTCTAATTTTTCACAGGTACAATGAGTCTTGGAGCTCCAAATTTGACAATATTTGACATAACTGCTATGATTTCAAATTATCATCTGTCTGCTTATAGTTCTGTGCATATTGAGATCCAACTGTAACTGAACTTGTCCAACCCCAAAAACGTAACCGGCCACGTTCCTTCCTTTTGTTGTACAAGCAAACAACTGTGAAATTGTTGTCGATTCCATTTTCATGGCAAGTCGCATAATTGTACAACGTTTAAATGATGATCTTGGCTGACATTTTTTTTGTACGTTTTCTTTCTTAAATTATTTGATGTTTCGGCACAGCAACAACAACGTCAAGATGAAAACAACGTGTAAATGTGCAAATTACATAACAAGTGCGAGTCAACGAGCAACGCTAAAAAATAAAATACAATTGTATCTGGCCATTTATCTTAGCAGGAGGGAGGTCGCCCTGTTTGTGGGCCCGGTTTGTGTCCCCAAACAAAAATTATAAAAAATAAATGAAAAACAAGTTCGCACGAAATGTTTGTGATTTGTTTACTGTTTGACTAGTTGAATTGTTTGCTGGGTCAGCAACGCAACACCTGCCCTGAAGAAAGTGAGGAACAAAATCCGATCACTGTTAGATACAAAAGTGTAACTATGTGTGTGTGTGTGTGGATACAGGCAGAAGATGTACACACACAGATAGGTAGTTGCTTAATGGGCAAAGTTATATTTGGCTCGTAGTATATGACCGTTTAGGACCAAATGGCACGTTTCATTTTCGGCGCTGCTCTAACGCTTATCACAACATCAGCAGGCAACGAGAGGCGGGTGGGCGACACACACACACAGAGAGAGAGAGAGAGAGAGAAAGAGTGAGGGAATAGTGTATGCCTACGTGCCTGGACTACGTCCAATGCCGGAATGATTTTGCATTTGAGTGCCTGCCTGCCTGCCTTTTTGGCATTTGGGGGATTGGAGCTGCGGCCTGCTTTAATTGTCACTAGCGCTGAAATAATTTTAACGAGTTACGCGCATGCGCAATTGTCCAACCAAGCGACGGTTCCCGCTTCGTCTTCGTTTGACGCAACACCCCTCCTCACTTTCATCAACCCACCCGTCTGCCCGTTGCCCGTTGCCTTATGCAATCGAGGCGGCGCACCGTCGACTTTCACTTATTTGAGAATTCATTGAGTTGTGGCCGCCGTGCAAATTAATTGCATATTTATAGCGCTCATTGCAGATTTCTATACATTCCATATCTATAAACACACACACACACATGTATGTATGTGTGTATGTGTGCTCCTCATCAATTAAATAACACCATTATCACATTATTGCCACACCACACAATTGCTTCCTCTTATTCAAATTGCATTTAATGTGTGTATTTAAATACAATGTTCTATCGATTATAAAATATAACACATTATTTGAAGAGATAATTACTTTGTAAGATCGCAGCACTTAGACCTCTCGCCACACCCCCCACACACACACACACACCTCTGCTTAAAATGATTAAAATGATTCGCACATTGGGCAATTGTAATCGTGACGTATGATAAGATTACATGTTTCGGGGAATTCTTAGTGGCGCAATTGTCTTTAATATTTGGCAATTAAAGTAAAACTTAATAAAAAAAATAATTCAAGATTAATATCTTTTTACTAAGAAAAGGTATTGTTAATAATCTTTAGCTACTGAATGCAGTAACAACTAATCAGTAAGCAGTTCAATACACAATTATTGATGAACTAAATCTGTATATAGTATGATTTGATTTTTGAATCATTTGGCATTGATTGCAATTCCGTACGATGCTGGCTTTTGCTCTAGTATTCAATAAAATGAGTGTTGAAAACAACTGACAACAGCGCGAGATACTCACACACCACATGGCCAACAAATGGATCAACTTTGAACTTACTCGCTATGTGCAAGGGAAGTGACAAAGGACTTGTTCAATTAAGCACTCAAATATTGTCATATTTCTTTGAGTTTGAAGTGCCACTGATAAGATATTGAGAGAGAGACAGACCATAAAGCGGAAATTGAATTGAATCGTAACCTTCAATCAATGCCAATAATATTTTTAATTAAAAACGAACCGAATTGATTTTAAGAACCATTTTCATTTTCAATCAATTAACATCAATTATACCATTTATTCAGAAAAAAAAAAAATGGAAACAAAATATTGACCATAAGGATAGACAATCAAAAAAAAATATAGATATAGTTGTGCATTGCTTAAAGTTACACAGTAGAAACAGTTGGTTATTTTTCTTTGTTAGTTTTCTTTGTTTGTGGATAAGGATTGTTGCAATCAAAGCCGTACACGCAAAATTTTTGCGCTGGATCAAACTGCATACCCTCGGGACAATCTAGGGTTTGATCATTAAGTTCTTCATCTTCCGTCTCATAGCACAATACGAATTGGAAACAGTTGCCAGATTTGGCCTGAAAGCCTGGGGTGGCGCAAATTGTCGGCGGAAGAGCTGTGGTTGCAGGAGCAGGAGCAGGTGTGGTTTCAGGAGCATCTGTGATTTCAGGAGCATCTGTGATTGCAGGAGTATCTGCGGTTGCAGGTTCTTCTGTGGAGTCAGTAGCAAATGTGTCTGCAAAAACAGATGTGGTTTCAGGAGCATCTGTGGTTACAGGAGCAGCTGTGGTTGCAGGAGCAGCTGTGGTTTCAGGAGCATCTGTGGTTACAGGAGCAGCTGTGGTTACAGGAGCAGCTGTGGTTTCAGGAGCATCTGTGGTTACAGGAGCAGCAGTGGTTGCAGGAGCAGGTGTGGTTGCAGGAGCATCTGTGGTTGCAGGAGCATCTGTGGTTTCAGGAGCATCTGTGATTGCAGGAGCACCTGTGGTTGCAGGAGCATCTGTGGTTTCAGGCGCATCTGTGATTGCAGGAGCATCTGTGGTTGCAGGAGCAGGTGTGGTTGCAGGAGCATCTGTGGTTGCAGGAGCATCTGTGGTTACAGGAGCAGCTGTGGTTGCAGGAGCAGCTGTGGTTGCAGGAGCATCTGTGGTTTCAGGAGCATCTGTGATTGCAGGAGCACCTGTGGTTGCAGGAGCATCTGTGGTTTCAGGAGCATCTGTGATTGCAGGAGCATCTGTGGTTGCAGGAGCAGGTGTGGTTGCAGGAGCATCTGTGGTTTCAGGAGCATCTGTGGTTTCAGGAGCATCTGTGATTGCAGGAGCATCTGTGATTGCAGGAGTACCTGTGGTTGCAGGAGCACCTGTGGTTGCAGGAGCATCTGTGGTTTCAGGAGCATCTGTGATTGCAGGAGCATCTGTGGTTGCAGGAGCATCTGTGGTTGCAGGACCATCTGTGGTTTCAGGAGCATCTGTGGTTGCAGGAGCATCTGTGTTTGCAGGAGCAGGTGTGGTTGCAGGAGCATCTGTGGTTGCAGGAGCATCTGTGGTTTCAGGAGCATCTGTGGTTTCAGGAGCATCTGTGATTGCAGGAGCATCTGTGGTTTCAGGAGCATCTGTGGTTGCAGGAGCATCTGTGTTTGCAGGAGCAGGTGTGGTTGCAGGAGCATCTGTGGTTGCAGGAGCATCTGTGGTTTCAGGAGCATCTGTGATTGCAGGAGCATCTGTGGTTTCAGGAGCATCTGTGATTGCAGGAGCATCTGTGGTTGCAGGAGCACCTGTGGTTTCAGGAGCATCTGTGATTGCAGGAGCATCTGTGGTTTCAGGAGCATCTGTGGTTTCAGGAGCATCGGTGATTGCAGGAGCATCTGTGGTTTCAGGAGCATCTGTGGTTTCAGGAGCACCTGTGATTGCAGGAGCTTCTGTGGTTGCAGGAGCATCTGTGTTTGCAGGAGCAGGTGTGGTTGCAGGAGCAGCTGTGGTTGTAGGAGATGTAGAAGCATCTATGGGTGGTATGGTAGGATTCTCAATGTCACCGCCATCCTCTGGGTCAGCATCACGTTGCCAGTGAACACATTTGGCAAGGTCCGCGTTAAACACCATGTTGTCCATGCATGTCAAAAGTCTCAAGGCATACCCACCATTTTGGCTTGTATCGCAGATGAAGTATTCCTGCCCATTATCCTCGACCGGAATGAAGCCAGTGTGGCTGCACGGATGACTGAATTCGGCATGGGTTGCACCGATCAGCAAGAGGCAAATGGCGCCAAGTGCCAATTGAATGTTCAACATTTTCGGGGGCTTTATAAATATATATATGATTGGTTCCTTTCTGGATGTATCGTTTGTGACTCGTTACTCGTTTCGACAGACTAACTAGGTGTGCACTTGGTTCGATTCTTTTATACCCGACCACAAACAACATTTTGACAATCGTTAAGATTGTGCCCGATTAGGCGATAAGCTGGGTGCTTCAGCTGCTGCTGGCCATCAGCATTTGGTATAAGTACTATTTATTAAAGAACTCTTGTCTTTATTCATGCAAAATGGAAGGGGGGGGGGACAAAAACAAATATTTAACAACCATAACTAAAATTGAGACTAGGCTATAATACACCAACATAGATTTCTGGTCTGGAATTAGAGTGGTTTAGTTTTCAAGGCTGGCCTGCTCGGGAGATTCTGCACTCTCCAAGGATATCGGCTTGTCACCCTTGGACTGCTCCTTGGCTTCCTTCTTGGCCTGCTTCTTTGCCGCCTTCTTCGCCAGTTTCTCCTCCAATTTCTGCTGCTTGAGCGCGATTTTCTCCGCAAGTTTTGCTGCCTTCAGGCGCAGCTTGTCGTCAACCTTGAACTCCTTCTGTTCGCGCTTGATGGCCGCCAGATCGCTGTCCTCCAGCGCCTGTACCGGATATAGCTGCGACCAGTCGTAGCGCCAGCAGCGTCCCAGCAACGGATCAAATCGTTGTCCAGCCGAGCAGCGAACAATGTACTTGTGGAAGCCACCCTGCAGGCTGAGCACGCAATTGTAGTAGTAACCATCATCGGTGCCTGCAAAACGTCCGGGGTTCACGCAAACAAAATCATCGTTCGTACACGAGGAAACATCACGCACACAGCGACCGTATTTAGGTGAAAAGGCCAATAATGGTGAACAGATCATTTCTAAGTTCAGCAGTCCACCGGTTAGCGGATCTAGCATACATTTGTGGTAGCGCTGACAGTCGCCATTAATGTCCGGAAATAGTCCAATGGTTTTACACTCTAATACGGGTGGAGGCGTAGGTGCAATCGGTTCGACTTCAGTGGTCACAGTGGACGGCTCCTCGCTGGGGCTTGGAGAAGACTGCTCCTCACTGGGGCTTGGAGAAGAAGACTGCTCCTCACTAGGGCTCAGAGAAGAAGACTGCTCCTCACTGGGGCTTGGAGAAGAAGACTGCTCCTCACTAGGGCTCAGAGAAGAAGACTGCTCCTCACTGGGGCTTGGAGAAGAAGAAAGTTCCTCGCTGGGGCTAGAAGTTGATGACTGTTGAATGGGGCTGCCAGAACCTTCCTGTTCCTGGCCGCCGGGACCGGCATTGGATGGAACCTCATTGGGTTGTGCAGTGGTCTCCGGCTCCGGTTCTGGCTCGTTGGGATTGAGCGTGGTATCTATGCCGCCATCTTCTGTATTTATTGATGTTGTTGTATCAACTGCCTCAATATAGGGCGTTGTTAGTTCCTCGGCTATGGTTGTATACTCGGGCAAATCTGTGCTGATAATTGTTATTTCCCAGCCGCTTCCTTCGCTAACGGTTGTTGTCTCGCTCCAAACATCTGATTGGGCCAGGATGCCGCAGGACATGCTCATCAGCTGAAATTTTGGTTTTGGTACAGTTAGTTTATTCCACATTATGGGCATGTAGCTTTGCTGCATTGAGAACTCACCAGCGTCGCACAAAATAATAACACCGAGTAGCCAGTCATCGTTGTTGTTGTTGTTCTGGTTGTTGTGGTCGTCATCGTGTTGCCAGTGGCTAACTTCGGTCGATCGTTGTATGAACTGCTGCCGCTACCCACACCCTATTATATAGCAGATTTCCAGACAGCGGATGCTGCGGCTTATCGAACAACCTAGCACCTAAATTATGAAGCTGGCCCTATCTCGCCATCCGTCATCTTCTGCCTGACTTAGTTTATATATATATATATAGCGCAAATAAAACAAAAAAAAAACGTTTGGCTTAACGTCACAAAAAAAAACAGTTGTAAAGCAATAAAATCAGCTGTGCGAATGCGCACCTGCCACGCCCAATGGTCGCCGCCTCCCACCCTCTGTCAGTTTCGCACTCAATCTCGCTGTCTCTGTCCGCGGATGTGAAACGGAAGTGTGTATAGATATAGATATAGATATAGATATAGATATAGGTATAGATATAGATGTAGGTATAGCTATAGGCGTTGCTGATAAACACGACAGACAGTTGTTGGTTGTTGTGGTTGTGGATGTGGACGAGAGGTTGTAAATATCGGATGAGGCCCCCCGGGTGGCCAGAGCGGGTTTTTTTTTTGCCTATCTACATTATTTATAAGTACTATATACATTGTTCCACATACCTGCTCTTATATCAGAGACATCAACAACAAGTATGAATCACTAAGATGACATCATTCATTCTTTTTTGTTAATGTTGTGATAAAAAAAAAGTTGTATCCTTTCCTCAAATTTTACTGCTGGTTAAAGTAAACAATGATCTGGAGCAAAATTTTCCGAAAAGCTATGTTAGAATTGTTCTTTATAATAGTTTCTTATATCCCTAAGAATCCATTTTAATCAGCTTCGATTTCTTTGGATTGTCGCGAAAATACTTATAGATCTAAGTAGACAGAAATGTTTGTAAATGATATTATTTAATGATGGATTTTGTATAATATAAGTAATATATCTTTGATTAATCTGTATTTAATTCAAACCTATTGAATAATTTGAAATACTTGTTATTTAGTCAGCGTATGAGTTAAATATCAAGGAAATTACATTTCTAAATTTCCATCTATCAGTTCAAAACTTAAGAGCTAAAACTCAAGATTTGGACAGCGTTTTGTGAGTGAACCTACTGAAATACCACAATCTAATGACACATTCTGTGGCAGGAAGGTGCATTCAAAAAATACAAACATACACACTTACATATGTACATACGTACATACATACATTTGTGATGAAGATGAACTCGGTTCATTCGAAATGACTCCAAAACACCGGTTCCTATGCTGCGCCTTATCAGATTGCGGTGATATCTGATGATCAGCTGCAGTGTGTAGTGGTCATAAACATAATCCTCTCCAGGAAGGCAAACGGCGTCAGAGAAGACAAACTCTTTAACATATGTATGTATGCATGTTATGTATATACATGTTATGTATGTGACGTTAATCTCTGACACACACACACACACACACACACATACGGATAGATACACCCACGCACACACAAACGCGCTTACGGATAGATACACTTTGTGCAACAGTCTGTGCATGTTTGTATGTAGATATCTTCAATGTGATAAGCGCGATTATTATCACAGTTTTTTTTGCCATTATCTAAACGAGTTTTCGGTTTGGTAAAATGATGAATGCTAACGAGCAGACGACGCGCCGCATACAGCACCACAGTAGACACAGTACATACACAAATTCCACACGAAAAGCAAATCGGATTCCAAATCGGATCACCCCCACTGGAAAGAAGAAGAGAAGGGAGGAACAAAAGCAGAAAACTCACTACTATTATTATTAACATCACCGCGATTGGCAAGGAGCAAAGAATGGCAACAGTCGCTGCTGCTGCTGGTGGTGGCACCCCCGTTCGTCGCGCCGGTGCTCGCGCCACAGCCGGTGTCCAACGGCGCCGAGTGGTCAAGAAGCACATACAGCAGAAGTATATGCTCTGCGGTTTTGCCATACACGTAAATAGTCAACTCTCTCGCTGTCTCTCACACACACTCTCACTTATGCAAGTGCTCTCTGTAGCGTACTTAGTCTATCTCTCCTTCTCTCTTTCTCTTTCTCTCTCTCTCTCTCTCTCTTACTCTCTCTCTATCTCTCTGTCTCTGTGTGTCCGCTCTAAGGCCTTTCTGGCAACGCCGGCGTATTTGTATGGCAACGTTGTCGAATCGGACAAGGATCTAGTGCTGCGCATTTGGCCAGCGATCGTCTATCAGGCAACTGGTGAGCTATGCCGCTCCATAATGGAGCATCTGGACACAGAGTACAGCGGACGATCGCGCGAGACAAATCAATATAGACGAATGTTTCTGCTGGCCACATTGATTGCATGTCTATCGCTGATGATCAGCGGCATATTCTTCTCATCCGCTTGGGTGGTTGTCACCACCACCACTCAAACCGTTGCGATTGTCTTCTACGGCTGCTTTGCTGGTGAGTTGCCCATCACATATTTATTATGATTGCAATTGGAAGTGTTTGTACGTGTGCTTGTGTGTGTGTGTGTGTCTCGTTTAAGGTATTGGCTCCAGTCTGTATCTGTGGAAGACGCACGTGATACTGGAGGCAGTTCGTCCGCGCGAGGACAAGTATGTGCGCAAAACAATACATCTGTGTGGCGAGGCCTTCTGCCAGCTATTCCTCTCATTCGTCTTCACCAGCCTGCGGACATTGTATGGGACCGCACAGTCGATAGTCCTGATGTCAGCGATGCTGGTAAACCTGATACCATTGAGCCTTATCATTACCAAGCGTCGGGAGGATGCCTTCACCACTAAGCGCATATCGGTGATCAAGGCGGAGACCGGTTTCGGTGCGCTGCCATTGCGTGGTGCACTGGCGGCCAACTTTGTGGCCGATCAACTAGATGGACTCGATACGATGGCGATTGCATGGCGCAATTCGACCACAGAAATAACCGGCACAACTCAGTCCGGCTCATCGGGGCCAGTGGCAGCTGTGGCCGCCGCTGTCCTCGATACGCACAGCAATTATATGCTGGCCACGGATGAGGCATATGTCACCTATATGAATCCCAATGGCGTTGAGATAATGGAGATCATACCTGAAGAGGATGAGACAGTCTCCATAATGCGTTCCAGCAATGCCACCATCGATAATTACAACATTACACAGTCACAAGTACTCCACAAGTCCCATTCGAATGGTCGACTCTATCCGCAGAATCCAATAAATCCCCCCGGTACCGGCAGTTCATCACCGCTGCCCGAGGCGTACGCGAATCTGGTAAGTACGACGCGGCTCTATTCATCTGACCGATTATTACTGATTGATTAAGTGATTCAATGACTGATTGATTAATGATCAAAGAACAGCCCTAGTCCTAATTAGTTGAATGTGTTTAAATATGGAAACACGATTTTTAATTGAAATTCGTTTCTTGTAAAAATTCGACCCAAAACAAACTAGAAGTCGAGAGTGCCCAACTAGGAGATATCCTCATCCTAATATGAATATCCACTTTCATTGTAATTTCTGGTAAATAAGGATGCTGTTGAAATTTGTTTCAGAAAATCAAAGCCGAACCTTTGGGAATCGCATACAACAACTATTTTTGATATGTGTCTATAGCATATATAAGAGCATTTTCCAAACTTATGTTATTTTCAACCATTTTTATATACACAGGGTACAATTTCCATACTAGATATGGCAGCAAACATTTATAATTTTCTTTAACAGCCGTTTTTCAATTGCAAAAATATACAACAACAAAAAAAAAGACTTAAGTAACAAAAAAAATCATCTTTCTTTGCATCACTTTCACTTGGCTTGTCAAGGATCACTCTCTCGTGCTCTTTCAGCGGATGGTGGTTTTCGTCCATTACGTTCACGGGCAGCAGCAACAACTAAATAGGCAAACATTGTTTTGTTTGTGCTTTGCGCTGCTTCTTTTTGCCCTGCTTGCTAGCCGTTATGTTACTTTTACCTTGGCTAATTGGTTGGCTCATTACATTTTTAGAGCTTATTTGATTTTGACTTATGTGAATATCTGCAATGTCTCTGATATTCTTTCTTGCATCACAGCATCGCATCCGCCGCCTGTCCCGGGCGGTCACATCGCATTTGTGGTGGAATCTACTGGATAAGATCGCGATGCCGCTGCAGCAGGCGCTGTTGGTGCCTCAGCTATATGCGAGCACGCTCCTGATCTCCGCGGACATCTTCAGCTATGTTATGTGCCTAACTGTGCTGCCCGGATTGGCGGTTAGCCATCATGCGTTGAAGAATGCTGAAATACCATTCCTCTTCTCGCTGCTGGCCTTTCCGTGGATGTGCTTCTCGTTGATGACACCGCGCTTCGGGTCGAGCCTTTACAAGCGCAAGCTACAGTGGTACACATTGGGCAGCGTCTGCAAGTGTATGGCGCTGATTTGTAAGCATTTCTCATCTCAACTTGAATTAATCCAAACTCACCTGTAATCAAAATCTCCATCAGTTATTAGTTTCTCCACGTCGAAGCTGCTGTTGAGCGTTTCAGCTGTGCTATTGGGTTTTGGCCAGGTAGTCACCGCCTTTCTGCAAGAGATGGTCTTCCAGTTAGGCATGACACGGGCTAATTGGACGGCGATACGACGGCCCGTCCACTTCACCAATGGCCTGCTCATACTCATTTGGGGCGCCCTCGCCCATTGGGTAGTTGTGCACTACTCATTTCAGGCAACTGTTGGTTTGGCGGGCGCTTTATACGGCGCCACAACAGTGTTGTGGAATTTTTTGTTTTTCTGTTGTCAAAGCAAGGATTAACAAGCAGGCCTTTTTTTAAGTGTTGAAATAAAGAATTTATAAACTCAGTAGTCGCTGCGAATGTAATCTATACCAAGATTTAATTTTTATAAGCATAAAACCGCACTTTGCTACAGAGCTGAGAAGGTAACTGAGGAGCGGCGTGCTAGTGAGCTGGAACTGCGTGAATCACTGACCAAACGTCGCTTCCTAACGCAAACAATGTTTGTGTTGGAGAAGCAGCCGGAGTATGTGGAAGAGGATAGCATGCCAGAAATTATACCATTCACCGATGATCATCGAAAGAAGTATAATGAGCTGATATTTGGCAAGTCGGATAAGGTGAATAATTCATGGCCATATTTCTTTACTTATGGCATATGTACAAATTAACTGTATGTAAATGTCTCTTCTCTAGGTGCTCATCTCGAAATTTAGCCTAAGCATTAAACGCGAAGACATTCGCACACTGACTGGCAGCGCTTGGCTGAACGATGAAGTTATTAATTTCTATATGAATTTACTAACCGATCGTTCGCAACGCAAGGACACACTGCCCAGTGTTCATGCAATGAACACATTCTTTGTGCCGCGCCTGCTGGACGGCTATGATAATGTGAGACGCTGGACTCGCAAGGTTGACTTATTCAGCAAAGATATTATTCCGGTGCCGGTGCATGTTAGCAACGTGCACTGGTGCATGGCCATCATACATATGAAGAATAAGACAATTCGGTTTTATGATTCAATGGGCAAGCCAAATTGGGAGGTGTTGAACGCCCTCGAGAGATATTTGCGAGAGGAGTCGCTGGACAAACGCAAGAAGCCATTCGACACCAGTGATTTTCTAATTGAAAATGTCAAAGATGTGCCACATCAGACGAACGGCAGCGACTGTGGCGTATTCAGCTGCATGTTCGCCGAATACATAACACGCAACAAACCGCTAACCTTTTCGCAGGAGAATATGGAGTACTTCCGAAACAAGATGGTGCTGGAAATTTGTGGCGGCGAGCTCTGGAAGTAGAGACCTGATGTTCAATGCGTCAAATTTAAATTAAAATAAATTTAATAATAATAATAACATTATGAATAAGTTCATGATCATACAAAATTATTTATTGATAATGATCGTAAAGTCTTCCCTCATATTCATACACACAGAATACACTCACACACACATACAATTCATACACATTTCACACCCAGCACAAGCAAGGCATTCATTGTTAGTTGTTTAAGACAGTTCTTTGAGTGTAACCGCTGTTATCTGAGAGATTAAGATATATAGAATTGTAGTCCTAAGCCGTCAGCTGAGACATGCGTATCAGCAGACACAACAACTAACACTACAACAACAACTAACACTACAACAACAACTAACACTACCGCATAAGTGCAAAAATAACCCATATAATAAATAAATAGACTATTAGGTAATTTTTATTTATAACTTCTTTAATAAGTTATTATACATTTGCAAAGGACAACAAATTTATGCCGTGAGGAGATATCCCCGATAAGCATAAAACCGCACTTTTTTGTTTTCGATTCTTGATGGCAAATAAGTGTTAATTATCCATAATGCGTTCCAGCAATGCCACCATCGATAATTACAACATTACACAGCCACAAGTACTCCACAAGTCCACCCCCGGTACCGGCAGTTCATCACCGCTGCCCGAGGCGTACGCGAATCTGGTAAGTACGACGCGGCTCTATTCATCTGACCGATTATTACTGATTGATTAAGTGATTCAATGACTGATTGATTAATGATCAAAGAACAGCCCTAGTCCTAATTAGTTGAATGTGTTTAAATATGGAAACACGATTTTTAATTGAAATTCGTTTCTTGTAAAAATTCGACCCAAAACAAACTAGAAGTCGAGAGTGCCCAACTAGGAGATATCCTCATCCTAATATGAATATCCACTTTCATTGTAATTTCTGGTAAATAAGGATGCTGTTGAAATTTGTTTCAGAAAATCAAAGCCGAACCTTTGGGAATCGCATACAACAACTATTTTTGATATGTGTCTATAGCATATATAAGAGCATTTTCCAAACTTATGTTATTTTCAACCATTTTTATATACACAGGGTACAATTTCCATACTAGATATGGCAGCAAACATTTATAATTTTCTTTAACAGCCGTTTTTCAATTGCAAAAATATACAACAACAAAAAAAAAGACTTAAGTAACAAAAAAAATCATCTTTCTTTGCATCACTTTCACTTGGCTTGTCAAGGATCACTCTCTCGTGCTCTTTCAGCGGATGGTGGTTTTCGTCCATTACGTTCACGGGCAGCAGCAACAACTAAATAGGCAAACATTGTTTTGTTTGTGCTTTGCGCTGCTTCTTTTTGCCCTGCTTGCTAGCCGTTATGTTACTTTTACCTTGGCTAATTGGTTGGCTCATTACATTTTTAGAGCTTATTTGATTTTGACTTATGTGAATATCTGCAATGTCTCTGATATTCTTTCTTGCATCACAGCATCGCATCCGCCGCCTGTCCCGGGCGGTCACATCGCATTTGTGGTGGAATCTACTGGATAAGATCGCGATGCCGCTGCAGCAGGCGCTGTTGGTGCCTCAGCTATATGCGAGCACGCTCCTGATCTCCGCGGACATCTTCAGCTATGTTATGTGCCTAACTGTGCTGCCCGGATTGGCGGTTAGCCATCATGCGTTGAAGAATGCTGAAATACCATTCCTCTTCTCGCTGCTGGCCTTTCCGTGGATGTGCTTCTCGTTGATGACACCGCGCTTCGGGTCGAGCCTTTACAAGCGCAAGCTACAGTGGTACACATTGGGCAGCGTCTGCAAGTGTATGGCGCTGATTTGTAAGCATTTCTCATCTCAACTTGAATTAATCCAAACTCACCTGTAATCAAAATCTCCATCAGTTATTAGTTTCTCCACGTCGAAGCTGCTGTTGAGCGTTTCAGCTGTGCTATTGGGTTTTGGCCAGGTAGTCACCGCCTTTCTGCAAGAGATGGTCTTCCAGTTAGGCATGACACGGGCTAATTGGACGGCGATACGACGGCCCGTCCACTTCACCAATGGCCTGCTCATACTCATTTGGGGCGCCCTCGCCCATTGGGTAGTTGTGCACTACTCATTTCAGGCAACTGTTGGTTTGGCGGGCGCTTTATACGGCGCCACAACAGTGTTGTGGAATTTTTTGTTTTTCTGTTGTCAAAGCAAGGATTAACAAGCAGGCCTTTTTTTAAGTGTTGAAATAAAGAATTTATAAACTCAGTAGTCGCTGCGAATGTAATCTATACCAAGATTTAATTTTTATAAGCATAAAACCGCACTTTGCTACAGAGCTGAGAAGGTAACTGAGGAGCGGCGTGCTAGTGAGCTGGAACTGCGTGAATCACTGACCAAACGTCGCTTCCTAACGCAAACAATGTTTGTGTTGGAGAAGCAGCCGGAGTATGTGGAAGAGGATAGCATGCCAGAAATTATACCATTCACCGATGATCATCGAAAGAAGTATAATGAGCTGATATTTGGCAAGTCGGATAAGGTGAATAATTCATGGCCATATTTCTTTACTTATGGCATATGTACAAATTAACTGTATGTAAATGTCTCTTCTCTAGGTGCTCATCTCGAAATTTAGCCTAAGCATTAAACGCGAAGACATTCGCACACTGACTGGCAGCGCTTGGCTGAACGATGAAGTTATTAATTTCTATATGAATTTACTAACCGATCGTTCGCAACGCAAGGACACACTGCCCAGTGTTCATGCAATGAACACATTCTTTGTGCCGCGCCTGCTGGACGGCTATGATAATGTGAGACGCTGGACTCGCAAGGTTGACTTATTCACCAAAGACATTATTCCGGTGCCGGTGCATGTTAGCAACGTGCACTGGTGCATGGCCATCATACATATGAAGAACAAGACAATTCGGTTTTATGATTCAATGGGCAAGCCAAATTGGGAGGTGTTGAACGCCCTCGAGAGATATTTGCGAGAGGAGTCGCTGGACAAACGCAAGAAGCCATTCGACACCAGTGATTTTCTAATTGAAAATGTCAAAGATGTGCCACATCAGACGAACGGCAGCGACTGTGGCGTATTCAGCTGCATGTTCGCCGAATACATAACACGCAACAAACCGCTAACCTTTTCGCAGGAGAATATGGAGTACTTCCGAAACAAGATGGTGCTGGAAATTTGTGGCGGCGAGCTCTGGAAGTAGAGACCTGATGTTCAATGCGTCAAATTTAAATTAAAATAAATTTAATAATAATAATAACATTATGAATAAGTTCATGATCATACAAAATTATTTATTGATAATGATCGTAAAGTCTTCCCTCATATTCATACACACAGAATACACTCACACACACATACAATTCATACACATTTCACACCCAGCACAAGCAAGGCATTCATTGTTAGTTGTTTAAGACAGTTCTTTGAGTGTAACCGCTGTTATCTGAGAGATTAAGATATATAGAATTGTAGTCCTAAGCCGTCAGCTGAGACATGCGTATCAGCAGACACAACAACTAACACTACAACAACAACTAACACTACAACAACAACTAACACTACCGCATAAGTGCAAAAATAACCCATATAATAAATAAATAGACTATTAGGTAATTTTTATTTATAACTTCTTTAATAAGTTATTATACATTTGCAAAGGACAACAAATTTATGCCGTGAGGAGATATCCCCGATAAGCATAAAACCGCACTTTTTTGTTTTCGATTCTTGATGGCAAATAAGTGTTAATTATCCATAATGCGTTCCAGCAATGCCACCATCGATAATTACAACATTACACAGCCACAAGTACTCCACAAGTCCACCCCCGGTACCGGCAGTTCATCACCGCTGCCCGAGGCGTACGCGAATCTGGTAAGTACGACGCGGCTCTATTCATCTGACCGATTATTACTGATTGATTAAGTGATTCAATGACTGATTGATTAATGATCAAAGAACAGCCCTAGTCCTAATTAGTTGAATGTGTTTAAATATGGAAACACGATTTTTAATTGAAATTCGTTTCTTGTAAAAATTCGACCCAAAACAAACTAGAAGTCGAGAGTGCCCAACTAGGAGATATCCTCATCCTAATATGAATATCCACTTTCATTGTAATTTCTGGTAAATAAGGATGCTGTTGAAATTTGTTTCAGAAAATCAAAGCCGAACCTTTGGGAATCGCATACAACAACTATTTTTGATATGTGTCTATAGCATATATAAGAGCATTTTCCAAACTTATGTTATTTTCAACCATTTTTATATACACAGGGTACAATTTCCATACTAGATATGGCAGCAAACATTTATAATTTTCTTTAACAGCCGTTTTTCAATTGCAAAAATATACAACAACAAAAAAAAAGACTTAAGTAACAAAAAAAATCATCTTTCTTTGCATCACTTTCACTTGGCTTGTCAAGGATCACTCTCTCGTGCTCTTTCAGCGGATGGTGGTTTTCGTCCATTACGTTCACGGGCAGCAGCAACAACTAAATAGGCAAACATTGTTTTGTTTGTGCTTTGCGCTGCATCTTTTTGCCCTGCTTGCTAGCCGTTATGTTACTTTTACCTTGGCTAATTGGTTGGCTCATTACATTTTTAGAGCTTATTTGATTTTGACTTATGTGAATATCTGCAATGTCTCTCGCTTCGGGTCGAGCAAGTGTATGGCGCTGATTTGTAAGCATTTCTCATCTCAACTTGAATTAATCCAAACTCACCTGTAATCAAAATCTCCATCAGTTATTAGTTTCTCCACGTCGAAGCTGCTGTTGAGCGTTTCAGCTGTGCTATTGGGTTTTGGCCAGGTAGTCACCGCCTTTCTGCAAGAGATGGTCTTCCAGTTAGGCATGACACGGGCTAATTGGACGGCGATACGACGGCCCGTCCACTTTACCAATGGCCTGCTCATACTCATTTGGGGCGCCCTCGCCCATTGGGTAG
Organism: Drosophila nr. perissopoda 5 BK-2023a; assembly: GCA_035044105.1. Taxonomy (NCBI): domain Eukaryota; kingdom Metazoa; phylum Arthropoda; class Insecta; order Diptera; family Drosophilidae; genus Drosophila; species Drosophila nr. perissopoda 5 BK-2023a. The sequence goes on along the minus strand of JAWNMK010000620.1, from coordinate 4,444,027 downwards.
TTGTGCACTACTCGTTTCAGGCAACTGTTGGTTTGGCGGGCGCTTTACACGGCGCCACAACAGTGTTGTGAAATTTTTTGTTTTTCTGTTGTCAAAGCAAGGAATCAAAAGCAGGCCTGTTTTTAAGTGTTGAAATAAAGAATTTATAAACTCAGTAGTCGCCAAGATTTAATTTTTATAAGCATAAAACCGCACTTTGCTACAGAGCTGAGACGGTAACTAACACTACAACAACAACTAACACTACCGCATAAGTGCAAAAATAACCCATATAATAAATAAATAAACTATTCGGTAATTTTTATTTATAACTTCTTTAATAAGTTATTATACATTTGCAAAAGACAACAAATTTATGCCGTGAGGAGATATCCCCGATAAGCCCGATAAGACCGCACTTTTTTTTCGATTCTTGATGGCAAATAAGTGTTAATTATCGGACAATCGTGAATCGATTCATTCATTTTTATTAACTTTCAAAGTTATTTTGTTAATAAGAACATTTGCATACAAAATAAGATACATAAAATGAAATTGACATATTTATATTATATATTTGATAAAAGTTAATAAAAGTTAATAAAGTTGTGGAAATACGTTCAGTATATTTTCATGGTATTTTTTTGTGGTATTATCGAGTATATATCGCTTTGTGTCGATATATCTGAATGTCCGCCAGCACGCTACGTTCCTCGCGATCTAGTTTTCAATTGCAAATAATTTATTGTTTCAAATTGTTGCATTCAACAAACGAGAAGGCAATTGGTAAGTTGGGACATGCTTACTAGTGTTGTATGAGAATTATCATTTACTGTATTCGCTGGCAATGGCGGCGACAATTTCGAAGAGTGTCGTCAAGAGAGTGCCTGCCGGCATTAAATTCTGTCTAGTTGCAAATTTGTTGTTTGTGTAATGTAATTAATTGTGTTCGGATTTGCATGTATATTGGTTGGCAGCAAGCGCTAAGCTGCTTCATATTACTGTCCGTCGCTTGTCGCAAAATTTACAATCCCGTGCCACAGAAGCCACAATCAAATGGCGGCGACGCGAATTGGCAATCATCAAGTTGAGTTCTTCCTAACTTTGTTTTATTTTTGTGTTATCTTTGGTGGTGTTGCAGTTGTTGCAGTTTAGCCCGTATTACACAGTGTGCGTAAAACATAGCCAAAATACTGCCCAACAATCGAGCAACTGTGGCGGACAGCGGAACCATTTGGAGTCCAGAGCAGGCGTTGTCACTCAATGACTTCGATTGGAATGCGGCCCTTATGACAATTGTATCTGAATCTGGCTCTGGCGCTGGCCCTCATCTACCCATAGGCGAGTCAAACTCATCATTTGGAGGTGATACGCTGACGCAAGAATCATACCAATTTCCAGCTGATGCGCTGCATCAGCAGCAGCCGAACGATATTCACAATTATTATCAGCCAGCAGACACGGATCAACAGCCGGAACAACAACTGGAACAACAGAACGTTGCCTTCATAGCAACAACAGCAGAGGAAGTACCAGCCGAGCAGCCATCGTCAGTGGATGCGCTGGATAAGCGCTTAGCTGTCGTACAGCGTACCGTGGATTTCATTGGCGAGATCTTCAGCAATCGTAAGCAAGACAATCTGTGGAGCGCTCTATTGCTACAGCGCAAACTCGGCGAGGTGCGCGATTATTTCCAAAGCGAAAAACAATTGAATACATCTGAAGTAGCACCCTCGGATTCGACTGCATTGCTCAAGAGCATTGATCAGCGAATTGCCGATTTGGTGTCCAACATCGATAGTGTAAACCGATTTATTGACGTCAATCACGATCCGATGGGCTTTGATCTATTTAACAAGTTACTTCATTGGTTTCTGGGCCGCCAGAGCAACGCCCAGGATCCAGCCAACATTGATTGCGAGAACAGGGAACGCACCGCCAAACTCAAGCGCAGGTATATAAAATATGAAAATCTAAATGATAAGCCTTTGTATATATCTGGTATCATCAAAAATATACATCCATATACTTAATTTCTTCATACTATACTCAAATTTCATCTTTTTTAAACGCATTGACACCTCATCCGAATTATTTTATGTACTAATAATAATAATGTGGTTTCAGCTATCAAGACAAGGAGACCACATCACCACGTATATTCAAATATCGTCGTGTGGATAATACATTTCCAGAATTTATGCCGAATGACGGTGAGTATTAACGTTGAGCTAATGTTAAGAACAACACTAGTCTAATACAAATACAAATGTTCAATTCAAAAGAATTATATTCGAACTACATAGCGAGACATGGGAAAGAAGAGTAAATATTAATGGGGGAAAGAGAAAGAAATGTAAATATGTTTTGTACGGATAATGAAAGAGACAAGGCAAAATAATCAAGTAAGCATCTTAATTAATTAATTTTTTTTATAAATACATCACAGCTGATAACTACAGCAACATGGCAAATCCAAGGCAGCTGCAGCAACACCAGGAGAATAACGGCAATCAGGCACAAAAGCGCCTCTCAATATTTAGTGCACCGCAGACGCGACATATGCGAGTGCGCAACACTCAAATTCCCGTTAGTATCGATCTGTCCGATACTGAGGAGCAGCATCACAATGAAAGCAAAATGTATCAAGCATTTGCAGATCGTCTCGGCGAGAGCACCGTGTCACCATCGCGTAATGATTTTGTATGCGCTGCTTCAGCGGCAAGACCGAATATGCTGTACTCGGATGCAGTGCGTTTCGGTACAAATGGCTTTAAAGCCGATCTGAATTATGCACGCCCCTCCAGCAGCACTTCGTCATCGGATGCACGTTTAAACGGGCATGCCGGCAACATGTACGCTAAGGGCATCATACGGAACAGTGTCGTTAGGCTAGAGGAGCAGCGCCACGAACACAAACAGTACATTAACCTTATCAACAATCTGTTCCTGCACGATCGTGAGCGTTCGCTAACGCGCCGCCCCATAACATCTCGTGACAGTGAGAAGCCACAGCCATTGGCATCACTGCAGAGCATCAGTCCACATGGCGACGAATGGCAGCGGGATCTCATACAAGGCAAGCTACAGCCCCATGCGCCCATCACCTCCGAGCGCCACCAGTATGCCAAGTTACTGCAGCAGCAGGAGCAAAAACAGAAAGTATACCCATTGATTAAGAAACCGCTGACGCATGAAACTGTACAATGCTACAGCCTGGACGGCAACATCACCGACAAAACCATTCCAAATGATATATCCAAGTCGATGGCCAGGGATTATGACCAGAATGGACTACGCGAAACCGGGTAAATGGAAAAGCCCAAGCCCCAAAAGCCCAAAAAGTTAAATTCAAGTACATTCTATCTTTAAAGCACACAGTTGGCGATGCTAAACTTGTCTCGGACTAAAGCTGTTCAGCAACGCCATAGCACATCCATATATTTTGCCGACAACTATGTGGAACTTTTCAAGGAGAAGTGCGAGATTGTACACCAGGAGACGAACCATACAAAGCACCTTGTAATTCAGGAGTAAGTAGTAGATAGTTCAAATTGAGTGTGCTTGACTAATTAATTATTAACTATGCTACAGAGCTGAGAAGGTAACTGAGGAGCGGCGTGCTAGTGAGCAGGAACTGCGTGAATCACTGACCAAACGTCGCTTCCTAACGCAAACAATGTTTGTGTTGGAGAAACAGCCGGAGTATGTGGAAGAGGATAGCATGCCAGAAATTATACCACTCACCGATGATCATCGAAAGAAGTATAATGAGCTGATATTTGGCAAGTCGGATAAGGTGAATAATTCATGGCCATATTTCTTTACTTATGGCATATGTACAAATTAACTGTATGTAAATGTCTCTTCTCTAGGTGCTCATCTCGAAATTTAGCCTAAGCATTAAACGCGAAGACATTCGCACACTGACTGGCAGCGCTTGGCTGAACGATGAAGTTATTAATTTCTATATGAATTTACTAACCGATCGTTCGCAACGCAAGGACACACTGCCCAGTGTTCATGCAATGAACACATTCTTTGTGCCGCGCCTGCTGAAGGGCTATGATAATGTGAGACGCTGGACTCGCAAGGTTGACATATTCAGCAAAGATATTATTCCGGTGCCGGTGCATGTTAGCAACGTGCACTGGTGCATGGCCATCATACATATGAAGAACAAGACAATTCGCTTTTATGATTCAATGGGCAAGCCAAATTGGGAGGTGTTGAACGCCCTCGAGAGATATTTGCGAGAGGAGTCGCTGGACAAACGCAAGAAGCCATTCGACACCAGTGATTTTCTAATTGAAAATGTCAAAGATGTGCCACATCAGACGAACGGCAGCGACTGTGGCGTATTCAGCTGCATGTTCGCCGAATACATAACACGCAACAAACCGCTAACCTTTTCGCAGGAGAATATGGAGTACTTCCGAAAAAAGATGGTGCTGGAAATTTGTGGCGGCGAGCTCTGGAAGTAGAGACCTGATGTTCAATGCGTCAAATTTAAATTAAAATAAATTTAATAATAATAACATTATGAATAAGTTCATGATCATACAAAATTATTTATTGATAATGATCGTAAACTCTTCCCTCATATTCATACACACAGAACACACTCACACACACATACAACACATACACACAGAATACACTCACACACACATACAATTCATACACATTTCACACCCAGCACAAGCAAGGCATTCATTGTTAGTTGTTTAAGACAGTTCTTTGAGTGTAACCGCTGTTATCTGAGAGATTAAGATATATAGAATTGTAGTCCTAAGCCGTCAGCTGAGACATGCGTATCAGCAGACACAACACCTAACACTACAACAACAACTAACACTACCGCATAAGTGCAAAAAGAACCCATATAATAAATAAATAAACTAATAAACTTCTTTAATAAGTTATTATACATTTGCAAAGGACAACATAATTATGCCGTGAGGAGATATCCCCGACCACAGAAAGTATATATACTCTTAGTCATAATCACTAGTAGAGTTTATATAGTCATAACCGTCTGTCCGTCTGTTTGTATACAACCTGGCGTGTTTGAGATCATTCTTGTTGTGAATTTTTTTTACGAAATATGACTGGACATTTTATCCCCACCTCATGAACTTGTGATTATTTCGGGTAAGATTTGAAATGAATTTTGAACGAAAATCGCTGCTTCCAAATTGAAATGCAGCAGTTTTCATCTAGATACCAAACCATAACCAAAAATGCATTGATATTTATTAGTAGTTGAATTTTGACTAAGTCGAGGCTGTATAAAGTTGAGCCCCATCCTTAAATGTAATTTATTTGCGTTGACCGAATAGAGGAGAGCAATCAGCTCAACGTATCTCTCTGTCTCTCTCAAGAATCATGTACTGGGCAAGTACATTTTGCAGCCTTCTCCATACACGGACACCAAATGAAAAAAAAAAAAGAAAATCTTAATTTGATGTTTTCTTTTTGCTTTGCTGAAATGGCTTAGAAACGAATAACGAAATCTGATAAATTTACCTTCATAAGCATACATCTAGCTAAATCATATTTATTTTCAACTATTTTTACAGGATTGTGTAAATTCATAGAAAAAAATTAAATAAAAAAAAATACCTTAGTCGCTACCATAGTATCGCTAATGTAATTCACACTTACATATACATAAAATGTAATCCAAAAACTGTTTGTAATGCCTTGCTTTTCATTCCTTTCATTTTTTGTTTTTCGTTATTTTCAGATAGTGTACGGTATTATGAAAAAGGTTTTTGAATTTGGGATTGCTTAAGGAAAAATTGTATATGTGTTTATACAGAACCGATGTTGGAGCAGTGCCACTAATCAGAACGTATAGATATAGTTCGAAATATACTAAGAACAAAGCATCAGTTTTCTAAACGTTTATTTGTATTAGTTGACTTTCTTATAACAAGCACGGGGAACTGGAATTCTCATAGTAAATGAAGTAAGGAGTTACTGTTTAATTGAAAATTATTATATATATATATATATATATATATATATTCTCTATATATGTGGTATTCTACACATGTATTTATATCATCTCGGTGGCGAGTTGTTCTCTGGCAAAATAATATTAAGAAACAAAGGAAGTTATGAAATGAATATATGGACATACATTTGAGGTATATAACGTGACCATCAACAGGTGTACGGTAATATTAACGAAGGAGCAACATAATGTTACCGACAATATGTTATTGTTGCTGTTGCTATTCTCTCGAATATGAATCTACTTGTCACGCCATAGTCTAACTAATATGTATCCAACTAGTGCAAACGAACAATGTGTGTTCGATTTTAGGAAGTTTGTTTGTCTGAGATTTCGTATATTATATATTTTTGATATCTCTTTCGAGATGTTTGTTTACATTTATGGGTGTATTTCGCAAATGGAAGTAGTCCCTGCATCAAGAGACTTACTTATTTTCAATTGGTTGTTTGTTTTGTGCAAAAAAGCATAATTTACTCTATCGTATATACATATATATACATACATATATGTGTGTGTTAGTATGTGTGTGGGTGTGTATACATGTATGTGTGCAACTGTGTTAATTGGCCAGCCTAAAAGGCTCATCATCAGGATCGCTCGCTTCCATAGCGATTCTCGCAAGCACTGGCAATACTTTCTAGTAGTGTTCATCTGATCTAGCTGGTAGTTATATACTTGTGTTCAGGATCAACCTGAGATTAGCATAAGCGCCAATGGTTTAAATAATACTTCAATATGTATGTACATTTACATGGCCAAGACAGACAGCAAACAGAACTGCTGGCTGGTGTGTTGTCAAGTATCCGAGTGTTGGTTGCATTATACAAGTTCTCGACTATGTTTAACAGCCTAAAGCATACCATTTCTTTAATATTCATAATATATTTGTTGTATTTTTTTTTTTATTTTTTTTTTATTTTTTATTAGTTTATGCCGGCGACTATATCGGATATCTAACATTCAATTATGTATACATATGTATTTACACAGAAAAACAAGTCCAACTCGCTGGCAAATTCAATTTATATGGAGGAATTCTTACCAAAATCTAATCAGATATATATATATTTAAAAAAAAAAAAAATACAAAAATTGTTACAAAACAAAGGAAAAGGTTTTGGAAAGAGGCGCGGCGGCGTTGCAATTGGCAATGTTTTTGTTGCACATTCGCGAATGTTGAATAGTGCCAGATTTTCCAATTTGCACGATAAATATATAATTTATACTTCGATTTCGACGTTTCTTTTTTGATATATTGACAAGATGCTTTTTTTTTCTTTTTTTTTTTTAAATGCCGACAGTATATCCGTTGCAATAATTTAGTATTTTCCGTAGTCTGAAATTTTATGATAAATACATATTTTGTAACATGCACATATGCATACGCATATATATATATATGTAGAAGTGTTTGAGTGTAAGTGTGTGTGTGTATATGTATTTATATATATACATAAATATGTAGAGAGATATCACCCGCCACTGAGTTAAGTATTTCAAATTATCACGTTTCATCGAGTAGTTGCAACTCGAATGAGTAAACGCATCATTATTTGTAGTTTCATTATTGGTGAATCATCTAACTTTAATAAATGGGAAATATGTACCAATATACGTAATATGTATTTACATATGTTTGTATGTTTTAGTGGTAACGTTTGCTGAGAATGACATAATGGATTTCTTCAAGTTATAAAATAATTCGATCTTAGTGTTTTAGGAGAAACTTATCATTGAAGCACAAAAATAAGATTTGCAGACAGAGTAATGCCATTTTAATCTAACCATATACTTAAATATTATGTTCTTAAAATAAAACTTATAAAAGGTTTCTTTGTGATTTTCTCCTTCAGTAATTCATGGAAATTTGATTACTTATTATTATAAAAAAAAAAATTAATATTATATTCATATATTTATATATGTTGTTTGTTTTTTTCTTTTTCAATCAATATATACTTGTGGTATACACATACATATACATATATATATATACATACACATATATATATATACATATACATATACATATATACATATACATATATATATATATATAGATAACACACATTAGTTAACCTGATAATAGATTAACTAACGATATTATGATTCCTTGTTCGTGATGACCAACGATAGTGTATAAATAGTGAAGAGTATTTTACTGCTAGACCTATTGATTCTCGTCATCATCACCGTCGCCATCATCGTCGTCATGTTGCTCATCCAGCTGCTGGTGCTGTTGTTGGGCAGCTGCAGCAAGTAACGCGGCTTTCTGTACTGCTTGTGCCTGCGCCTGGATCGACGCTTGCATCGAGGGTGCTGACATGGCAATTTTCCCGCTTGTCTTGTACTCGGTCATTTCCTACAAAAACACACAACAAACAAGCAAGCAACACATTTATAAATGCGATTTATTAAATATATTTTGTATATTGTTGGACGGAGGACTCACCCGCTCATATCGTGCCTTATCCCTCTCAGCCATCGATTCGTACTTCTGCTTGACTTCGGGGTCAACATCAGACCATTTGCGGCCAAGCTCTTTGGCAATATCACCAACACCGAATTCCGGATTAAGAGCCTTCACCTTATTTCTTTCATCATTGCAGAACCAGAAGAACGCAGACCTAATTAAGTAAACAAACAAATTAACAAAACAAAAATTAATCATCATTAGCCATTTACATTCAAGTGCGCACAAAATAATAATAATATGCGCCTCTAGTAGTTTTTGGAATTTTTGTTCCTTATTTGTAAATGTTAGTATCATAAATTTTGCTACGAACTCACAATGAACGTTTTGGCGCATTTGGATCCTTGATTTGTTTTCTTTTCTTTCCGCGTCCCACAACTGTGCCCTTGGGCGGCACATAGTTTTGCATTTCCTGCTCGTACCGTTGCTTGTCTTTTTCAGCCATTTCATGGAAGCGCTTCTTCTCCTTGTCAACCATTGTCTAAATACATGCAACACACAGAGAAGAAAGAATATTTGTTAGATTCGATTCCTATTCCTATTTAGTTGTGGTACATAAATACAACGCGATAAATACAAATAAATAAATTAATTATATAATAACCTTCCATCGCTCAGCGCATTTGCGTGAGAATTCAGCGAATATGACCGTCTCGTCGGGATGCTTCTTTTTGTGCTCCTCTCTGCAAGTCTGCACAAAGTATGCATATGCGGTCATTCGACCTCGGGGTTTCGCATCAGCTTTGCCTCCTCTGACCATGGGGGTCTAATAATATGAAATACGGACACAAAACAAAATTAAACAACAAATTAACGGAGTGCAATATTATTCGAGATAAGTATTATTATATTTGTAAATTGTACTCACTGCCGAATTGATGACATTCTGTTGCTGTTGCTGTTGTTGCATCTGTTGTTGTTGCTGTTGTTGCTGCTGCTGTTGTTGTTGCTGCTGTTGTTGTTGCTGCTGCTGCTGCTGCTGTTGCTGCTGCAACTGTGCAGCTGTGTTGGCATCCACCTGCCCCTGATTGGCAGCCGAGTACCACCATTGGGAGCCGGGCACCGCAGCAGCGGCGGCTGCCTGTGCCATATTTAGACGGTAATCGTAGCCGGTGGTGCCCGCATTTGAGGTGGCAACAACCTGTGCCATTGTCGTGGCTGGATTGGGGAAACTACTGGCCATTTTATATGTGAATAGCTGTTGGCCAACGCCGGCAGTGGTGTTGGAGCTATTCTGATGCGCCTGCTGCTGATTCTGCTGGACAACCACCTGATGTTGCTGCAACTGTTGCTGTTGTACGGCAGCCGCTTGTTGTTGTTGCTGCGCAGCCAGTTGCTGCTGATAGTGTTGAATTGTTTGCTAATCAATAGTTTGTTGTTGTGGTTTTTGTTGTTATGAATAGGTGTGTGTGTCTCTTTTTTGTGTGGGGGTGTGAAATTAATGTGTGTGCAATTGCAAGTGCGAGGCCAACACGAAAACTACTTTTAGTTGCTACACAAAATCTATCGCCCTGGCGTCGCACTCACAATCAATTACAAACTTACAAATATTAACATGCATTCAATTTAGGACAGTTGAACAAATACATACACACACATAAATACATCCATCAGCTAGTTACATTAGCAAATTTGTTTGCTCATAAAATCGATATAGACATTCAAAAATTCGAATTTTAATGATGAGTTGACGATATTTAATAGAAAAAGCCCGAAGTCTTCTATGCATACATAATACATAAATACATATATACATATATGTATATGTATATATATATATATATATATGTGCAAACAACTCTTCAAAGAGTAGACGCAATTAAAATAATACGACACTACACATAAAAACTTTGCAGCAACAAGAAACTGCATTTTGAACCAGTAAACAAATCGTAAAAGATCTTTGCAAAGCTACGATTGGCGTTTGCCGTTTGGCGCCAAAAATGATCATCGCTGGCTGGGGCGGCTGGCTGATGACGCTAGCTAGCGGCTGTCACGCTCAGACAACCACATGCACGCACACATGCATACACACAAAGAGACGCGCACGCACGCATGCATGCATACATACACAAAAATGCGCGCACGCACGCACACACGAACATGTTTAAGTAAGTATACAGTGAAAACGCGCATGAGCATGAGAGTAGGAGTGCATGAGAGAGAGCAGCTCGCTCCAAGTGGTTGGAGCAAACATCTGTGATGCATGTTCTAATTCTCAATGGTTCCATTCACTTTTGTACGTATGCCGCCGCCTCTTATTAGCAATTAATGCGTAGAAAATGTAAACAAGCTGTTGTATGTATTGGGGGGAGCATATACATAATATTTGTGTGTGCATACAGACACAGATACGCGTATGAGCACGAAAATATAAACAACAACAAATTGCAAATGTTTTGTCAAAGCAATCAGCTGTTTGCGATTTCCTTTGTAAGCGCCCAAAGACGCAACAACTGAGAGTGGGGTTTATAAATAAGTCACGTTTTGAATAACGAACAGGTTCATATGGTTCATGAACCAATTTATCGACTCTTTTATTCTCTCCTTACCAGGGATGTCTTAGCAACACATGCAAAAACGCTATACACATGTATGTAAGTCTATGCATGTGTATGTATGAATGTATGCGCTGGATTCGTGAGAAACTAAGAAAAAGCTCTTTACGGTGTAAATACGTATATACATACTCACTGAGAAACATATACACACAAATCAAAAAATATGGTTGTGTTGAGTACACAATGAAAGAGAGAGAGAGAACTAACAAAACATTTCAAGTTTCTACACAAACACCACACACAGAAATGTATGGATGTATATATGCAGACTAGTTATAGTTGTCTTCTCATCGCAAGAGACAAAATATACAATACAAAGAAAATAATTCACATGGGGCACATGCACATTACGCATACATACATCCATTTATACATACATAAATGTTTATATGTACATACAGCTAATTTCAGATTACGCAAGCTCCGATGTTGCGTATGTATGTGAATACATACATATGAATTTCAAGTTTTTTCATGGCATTAGTAAATTTGTCTGTCTATATGTCACACACATGCACATCGAAGTGTTTCTGTTTGTTCAACATTTATAAAATCAAGGCACATGCCATTTCCAATTTTATAATGTTGAACTATATGTACATTATATATATATATATATATATATATATATTTGCTGTGCAATTTCAGCTTTCAGTGTTCTAAATTAGCAACATTCATATAAATATATTTATATATATTTATATATATGTTAGTAAATACCGAACCAGTAACAAAATAAAATAAAAAATGGCGACCATAGATGCGCACGCAAAATAAAAATTTTGCTCTTAATATATGCAAACATCTGCATGTACATACGCATAGCGTCGTATATATATCTATATATATATATTCTATATCAATCTTTCTATATATATATAATATTTATATATACATATTGCGTACATATGCAAGTTTAGATGTACACATGTATGTTTGTATGTACGCAAACAATACTTGGCAAAATGCACACATACAGTTTACATTTGTATGTATGTGTGACATATGCTCACAGACACATAACACACACGTGTGCATTGAGATTTCAACTCAACTCGGCCATTGTAAAATTTCCATACTCTCTCATGCGTCTCCCATTATGCATACATACATACACACAACGGCGTACATCTTTATGTACCCCGATAGATGTATGTATGCTTATGTGTATGTACATACGTATATTTGAAAATTAAAGTTGCGACTGTTTGGCGATTTTATTTGTTGTTGGCGGGAAAAAATCTTTAACTAGACGAGAAGTGAGCGAAATACAGAATAGTTTGTGCAAATATAAATACATACAGACATGTTTATGTGTGTGTGTGTGTGAATGTATGTGTGTGTGTATGTACGTATGCAAGTTTTGCATGTGTGCAGTTAAGCTTACCTGTATTTGATGAAAGTGTTCCATAGTTTGGATTTAAGTCTGAGGAGGGGGTCCGATCAGACGTGTTTTTTTATTTCTTGATGTTTTAATTGTTTTCAAGGTATTCGTAGTTATGTCCTTTGCTGCTTTTTCTTTTCTTTCTTCTTCTTGCACTGCACACAACACAAATACAATTGTTAAAATACGTAAGTTGAAAGCCAGTTCCAACTTGCATTCGTTTTATTCTAGGTATATATGTACGTTATATTGATTATTATACTACATACATGTATGTAATGTATGTACATACATACACACACAAAATGTACGTATGTATGCGTATATGTATGTAACAAGCAGAGCCGTCAGACGCCACAAAATGTTAACGATTCTTACGGCGAATCGGCGTAATAGCGAACGGAAAACGGTAAACGTAACGTAACGCGAGTCTCAGCTTCTTAATGTTGCTGTTGTTGTTTTTGTTGTTGTTGCTTGTTTGTTTTTAGTTAGTAAAAAATAAACAAACGACGCCACAAAACGCAGCTTTATTGCAGTAAATGTGTTTTTGTTGGTATCACAATGCGGAAAAGATGAGGTTCGCGCGCCGCTCGCTTGATTGAAAACACACACAGAGAGAGTACCAACAACGAATGCAAAGGCTATTGAATTGAATAGCCGTCTCTGCCTTACTGTGCTTCATAGCCCAGCCTGGCTAGCGCCAGACTTCTGTATGCGTTGAGTGCGCAAGTGTGTGCGTGTATGTGTGTGTCTGTGTGTGTGGAGAATGAGAGACTAGCACACACAGAGAGCGAGAGTGCGATACCAAGACCCAGAGAAAGAGCGGGCTCGAAGCAAACACAGTCAGGCAGCAAGGCAACCAGGCAGTCAGGCCGCCAGCGGAGTGCTCTGAGTACAGTTTACTGAGCACACTTTCTCTCCTGCTGCCCAATGAGTGTGCTCGAGAGTGTATGTGTGTGGTTGTATACACGTGGTGGAGGGAAACAGACCTTATAACATTTTTGGCTTGTTACTTTTAATACTAAGATTCATGCAAACATATGTATGTCCATTGTGTATGTACGTATAGATATATTCGCATGTATGTGTATGTCCCTACAGCATATGTACATTGAAAATGTACATACAAACAAACGAACCAGTTTTAATATATTTACATCGAGTATTTTATAACTATATAAAATTTTTCAATGCAACATATAAACTTAAGTTACGACGCACATTCAAACCAGCTAAATGGGTATGTTTGAATGTACAAGTTCGTATGCACATACATACGTCATTATGTACATGTCATGTATGTACATACACATCCGCACACATTTACCTATGCCTGCACGTTCAAATGTACATTCAAGCATATATGTGTACCACTCGAACAATACATTCGCATTCGTTTGAATGTATGCGTTTGTTTTTCGCCTTTACACAAACACAAAAATGCATGTATTTTATTTGATATACACACATACTGTGGTATTCTTGCTACATACACATGTTTCATTTTGCGTTCCTCGTCTGACTGTACTTCTCAACTCTCTCGTTTTATAAAGAGAGCAACATTGTTGGAATAATGCAGCAGTGTGTGAACGTGTTAGTGAGGTCAGAAATACCCAACACACATTTTCTTCGATTTTATTTGATCATCACAAGGGTGTTTTAAAGAATACATACATATTTAAAAAAAAAAAACATATTTTTATATGGGGCTTAATTTTGAATTAAAATACAAATGTATATCCTGTAAATAATTCTTACATATAAAAAGAAAATACTGTTGCATGTACTTTTCGTACAAATGAAAAGGCACATATCATATTTATATAAGTTTATGTCTGCTTCGCATTATAAAAATAAATCATGTGTATGCACACGTGCATACAAATTATTTATTTTTTACTTTTTTTTAATTTGACGATTAAACTTATTCGATTAGCGCGCATGCGAGAGACAAAGTTGTAAACCAACCCAGTTGCCAACTCGAGGGATGGCAATTGACTCAACAATATATTATTCATGACTCAATGAACAGTAAAATCGAGTTCGTAACATCACTGTATTGATTAATATTCAGAATTCTTTATCGAAAAGAGTAGTTTTTAATAAATATGTAAATATTATGAATAGCAGCCAAAAAAAATGTTTGCAAATGACAGTTGGTTGCAAAATCATTATTACAGTTTAAAATAGCAATCAAAAGTAGAAATTTTCATATTTTCGTTTTTCATATCGCTCACTTGGCGTGTGCTTCAACCAGCCCTGTTTCATTGCATCGTTCCGCATTGTGGCTGTCATCAGTACGTCTGTATTTACCGTGTCTGTTTGTGTGCATGTATGTGTGAGTGTGCTAATATGATTTGTCGGCATTAGGTCCGATTTGTTGTTTAATTGCAGTTGAGCTTGTGGTAAACTATTGAGATGGCAAACAAATCGCAGGTGCCACTGACGGCTGAAGATTTAGACTGGATTCAGTTGCGCCAGGATCTGGGACCAGTTGTCGAAATCGAGACGACCAAAGAGAGACTTGTGCGTAAAATCAAGGAGAACCCATTGGTGCCAATTGGTAAGTAATGTAAAAACAAATACCTCAGTTTCGTTATGTAAACACAACATTTTTTTTTTTATCAATTTTTATTTTTGCTGCCAACAGGGTGCCTGGCCACAACCGCTGCCCTAACAGCTGGTCTATACAATTTTCGTACCGGCAACCGCAAAATGTCACAACTTATGATGCGCACTCGCATTGCGGCACAAGGATTCACCGTTCTTGCACTGATCGTGGGCGTCGTGATGACATATGGCGATAAAAAATAATTCAATTACTGCAAGCAAACAGCGTTTCTCGCTGTACTCTGTATGTACTGCTTAGCATTATTTAAACGATTATAAACCCCAGAGTCTATGCATATGCATATTGTACAATCTTTTCTGCATCCCTAGCTCAAAACATGTTATTAAGCCTTAAGATTTTTTGTTTTCATCTAAATATGTGGTAAAAGAAACGGTGATAATTGTAATAAATGAGTCTAAAATGACTTCAATTTAACACTTGGCTTTCGCCTTCGCTTTGTATAAACATTGCAAGACATTGCTGAATCGTTTTTTCTCTTTTACTTCGTTTTTTTTTGTTTTGGCCTTAGTAAGTTCAGTGATTAGCCAGGCGAATCCGCCAAAGATTTCGCCAAAGTTGAGTGTTCTCTATTTAATTGGTTAAAGCGCATTAGTCATGCATTAATGCATTAATATGATCCAATTGAACAGTTACATATCTTTTTGAAATACTCTTTCAAGTTTTTATTATTTATGTGTTCAAATGCTTGAACAGCTTAATACTTAAAAGGGAACTAATGCTCAATACAGACCATTATGTAAGGGACTTTAGCCTAAACATCATATCCTAAATATACACAGGGTTTGGCATACCCTGTGAACTAAATAAATATCGGTTTAGTTTTTGTAATACTCTTTACCTTATATTAGTTACATATTTATATGTATATATATTGTAGTAATTTTTAAGAGCAACTTTTTTGTTACAAATTTGAGCATAAGTAAATTGTTGAAAAATATTGAATATTAAGCAATGTTATGTTATGTGTATTGGCTGGGTGTGGCCAAACTTGCAGGGGTAACTTGACACCCCCACATTGGATATGGGTTTGCGGGGCTATCAAGGGGATGGGGACGGGCGGTGTGGATGGCAGATGCGCGCGCATATTACTCTTGGAATTGTTTGTGCGCCATGGCAATTGTTTCAACTACTCAGTTCAAGGTAGGATTTCGTCGGTACAGGACGTTATTGAATTAAGGTTTGACAATGTTTTATAGAGCAGTAATTGCTTAAGCAAGAGCATAAAGGATTAATAACTTCAATAACAATCAAATAGGGAATCAAACAGTACATGCAAATATATCTATACTAAGTGTTGAATGTTTGTCTTTCATTTCTTGTTGCAATCGCGTATATTGTTGGTGGTGGTATTTGGCTCGACAAAAGGGTATACAATATTTATGTATATATGTGTATATATATATATATATATATATATATAACATGTTCAGACTCGACAGAAACGTATACTATAACTAAATTATCTGAGTGATTTATACTATTTTGTTAAATAAATAATTGAAATCAACCCTAATTGTTTGTTATTGATGTATAGTATGTCGATTGTGTATGTGCATACACACACACACACATATACACACATGTGCATACATTGGTATTTTGCGTAGAAACTTTTGATGTATTCTAATATGGATTTACTCAATACAGAAAACATCTTCAATAGCTTAAGAGCACTTAAAAGTTAACTTGTCCTAAATTGTATTTTAGGATATTGAAAATGAATATATTGATTGGAAATTGTGTGGGCAGTTGTGACCAGTTGGCTGGTCCGCCGCCAGATTTTATATTATCGATGCCGCCGCCGCCACTGCCATCGTTTTTAATATCCAAGCCAAAGAGCTTCGATATAATGCTGCCGTCAAACGAGTCCCAGCCCTGTTTTGCGGCCTTCATGTGTGGCCAGAACAATCAGCACAATGATAGCGGCAACGAGCTGATGGAGCTCGTCCGCAGCGATACAAAGAGTTTGGAGAACGTTTGGTTTTTCGTCTCATCGTGCATCGGCATATTTGTGCTCGGCTGTTTCCTGGCACTGATTGTCATCCGGTGCAGAGAGTAAGTTCTTGTCTAAATTTCTAATATTTTCGTTTAATTTCTTGTTTTGGTTTGAAACACACACATTTTCAAAGAACATCAATTAGGAATTACATTTAGAAACGAATAATATTAACAATATATATATTCCCATATACCCACAAATATGGGTAAAATGGGGTGAATAAATATTTTAGTGTTTGGCATTCTCGAATGTGAAAATTGGCAATAATTAATTTGTATTATTATTATTAATCATCTTGTGTTTGAAATGTTGCTTGTAAATTTGTTTATTGATAAGTTTTGTAATACATTTTTCTTCATACACTTAGCACATTTTTCTCGTATCACGATGCGAATATCAAACAGACGGCAATCAATGCTTTGGGAGAGGCAACAAAATCGAATGCATTCACGTCGGGTGGCATCCTCTATCCATGTGCAACGGCAAACAGTCGAGATCTGTTGCAGAGTCAATTGGTGAATGACAGTCGCTTGCTTTGGGCCACGTTAACACCACATGGCACCAGACACTTCATCATTGAGAACTCCCAGGATGGCCACTACGAATCTGTTGACTATCGCAGCAAGGCGCATAATCAAGTATTCCGCGGCTATGCCAAGCAGTCGCAATCCTTTGTCAAGGTGATTCCCCCGATTTATAATGTGCCATAACAATGGTTGATATTTCTGATTTTATTCAACTTTTCTAGTCCTTTGATAATAGTGGCTTTGTTGATTATGATTATGAGGATCCAACACCGTTGATGGACTCATATCATGATGATATGGACTCGGGCTATCAGGAGCCGCATGAAGTCACTGGTTCCCTCAAGCGCTCTCCAATGCGTGGCGGAGCAGGATCAGGAGCAGGTGGTGGAGGAGGAGGAGGAGGAGGAGGAGGAGCTGGTTGTGGTGGTGGAGGTGGATTAGAACTTGCATCGTCGCCGACAATAACCAATAATGATACTATATCGAATATGGCATCGGTCAATTATAATGGGAATATGGGAGCAAGCATAAGCACAAATCCACAGGTCCAACTCCCCAACTCGCTCTCCATCAGCCGCAAGACGACGCTATCCCGGCGCATTAGTGACGCCTCCTCGCATAACGGTACATCAATGTAATGTTAAATCCTAAATATACATACATACATACATACATTTATACATACATACATTCGGTATTAGCCTCGCCTAGTGTTACGCGCAATCACGGTTTTTTTGTAAATTGAACATGGATCGATTGAGCTGATTGAGAAAACCGGAAAATCTCTGTTCAAGTGAAAGCAGCAGTCAACCAGCAAAGTCTTCAAATCAAATGCCTCTCGTCCACATAATAAACAAATCATACAGTGTATTTACATATACACAAATATACATATGTATGTATGCATATGTATATGTATGTCATCCTAGTGTAAGCGACACACACACACACACACACACTCATCCAAACATTTGGAGCACTCATATGTTTAAAAGCTAAATACTACTACTACACATGCAAACGCTAAGAATACACTCAGAAAAACTAAACGAAACTAAACTAGTGAATCCTGCACTCGAACAAATCGGAGTACTGAAATTCATATTCAGAATCAAGAATCTTTTGGAGATAAGCATATTCCGATTGTACTGTACTCCGACAAACCTACAGCTAAATACTAAAAAACAATGTTTAAGTTACATTTCGCCAGCTACAAATGAAATAATATTGTATCCTAACTATCCTATCATATGAATTGAAATACGTAAACAAACAATACTGCCACTAATACTATATGCATAAGTGAACACATATTTCATTGTTCTATTTTCTATTTGTTTATCAATTTTATTTTACAATGCGATTTTAACAACTTATGTATGTAAAACTGCATATACATTATATATATATATATATATATATATATATATGTATATATATGTATACTTTTATATATGTATATTTATATATTATTTATTGTTTTCGTTTTATTATGTTAAACATGTCCCATTAAAATTAAATAATTATAACGAACATCATATATAAATTAAAAAAAATTCATTTTTTTCTCTTAAAAAGAAAAAGACAACAAAAGGCAACACATTGAAATTGTTGTTGTTGTTGTTGCTGTTGTTGTTGTTGTTGTTCATCATTAGCAGCTTAATATACTTTTGATCCAATCATGCAGATGCACCTCAATGACATTCACCTGGTTGTAGTTCTTCAGATGGAATTGATTAAAAGCCGTCGTCAGATGCATTACGGCGGAGACGAAATCGCTCAGGCGGAGAGTGCCATCTTTTCGTATATATCGCTGGATCAGACAGTTCATGATATCCGTACTCAGCTGGAAACCGATGTCGTATAGTGCATCACGTAATCTCTCGGCACGTAGAATGCCAGCTTTCTCTTTAGTGTACATTTTGAAGACACCTTGCCACGATTTCAGATTCACCATAAATGTTTTGAATTGCTGGAACGTGATGCGACCGTTGCCGGTTTTGTCTTGGAGTGCGATAACCTGCCTGCATATATCAATGTTGGCGCATCCCTTGATATAGTCATTGGGCAGGCAAGCCTCCAGCAGCTCGTGCAGCTCAAAGCAATTGATCGTCTTGTTCTCATCGGCCAGTTGCATGTACACCGGTTCATATTGACAGACGCTCTTGATCTTCTGCACATTGTCGTCACTCTTTAGCGATGGGAAGGGATCAAGCAGTATCATTGTCTGTGTCTCCAGGCAGGACAGCCGGAATACCGATGTGCCCAGTATGCGAACTGTAAACTGTGCCTCCTCAGCCGGCTCGTAGGTGGTTGGCATCAGAACGTAATGGCCCGTCTCCAGTTGGGTATGGTAGCTAACATGCCGGGTGTTACCATAGTCTGAATTGAGGAAGCTGACCTGGTTCTTGAAGAAGTCCTTCTGCAGGCATTCGTTAAGGCTATATTCCCGATTCCACATGTACATGGTGAAGCCGATTACTTTCGGCTCGACAGCCGTGTGTTGATTCAGTGCAATAACGATGTCCTGTTTCTCCTGTATGGTGACCATTAGCTGTGGGTTTATGTGAAAGGATTCATGGTTACGGCAACCGCCGGCCGTCACACCCCGTTTCCACTGTCCCTGGTACATTTTCATCTTCCAATGCAGAGGTCGTCCCTTCAACATTTGCTCCCCATTCGCCGTATCCGAGTCGAGATAAACGATCTCCAGCATTGAAAACGATTGCACAAAATCATAGAACGAGATCCAAAATTCCCCCAGCTCCAATTGGGCCAATAGACGTCCACGTTCGGACGATGAGACACGCTCCCACGTCTTGGACGTGGGTGACCAGTCCCCAATGAAATTCGTCTTATCGCCAAAGGGTTTCGATGAAAATGTGTCCTTAATGCGAACCAGTTGCACCGAATCTCCCATAACGGTTTCCACTTTATCCAAACACGACAGCCTACGAAAGTAAGGAAAGTTATTACGTGTTATTATTAGGTGAATTGAGGAAAGGGAGACTTTACGGACATACCTGTAATTGGCATTTAAGAGAATACCATTTGGCAGCCTTTCCGTCGTATTCTTCTTCTGAACAGCCGCATTCTTGACCGCTATACAAGTGACAATGCATGTGGTGGTCAGATGATCCTTGAGTGTTTGTGGCCTAATGCTATCCGATATTATGGGCATACACTTGACAACGCCGCCGAGCAGATCGGTTAGACCATCGGATCGCGTACCATATTTGAGTGCCTCATACGAGCCATGCAATTTGGCAATTGCCTTCTCCAGAAGCGATGCCCAAAAGCAATTGGATGACTGCGGCTGCATGAAGGCCAATCGTCCATTGATTGTTGGCAGACGATCGTCGACGAGGACCTCAACCCATTCACCGCACCACCACAATCGAAAGCGATAGATGCCCAATGATTTGTCCAGGCCCTGATCGGCGGGCACAACGCGATAAAATAGATTTCGCAATGAATATAGAACGCCCAAGCAAGATACTAGCCAACGATCACCCATTTTTCCCGGGATCACATCGAATTCGGCGTTTTCATTCAAAAACGATGCTTGCGCATTGTTTAACTCGGCGATGCGTTTCCATTGGAATGTGAATGGGGGCGTTTGATAATAAAATACAGACGATTGTATGGCTGGGAAGTCAGCATCTTCCCATAGTAGATTTTTGGATCTGCAATCACTGATAATGCGCTCATATTTCGATGCCATATTCAATTTAGATTCGTTTAATATTGTCCATATGCAATATTGGTTTACATCACTTCGATCGATTGGCAATTGCTTTCTGTTTTTTTGTTGGTCAGTCGAACTTTTAGTTTGTTGAAGTGAAAGTTAATTTGTTGCTGTTGCTGCTGCTTCTTGGTTGGTAAGTCACTGCCACCTAGTCTGAGCCATTTCTTTCTTTTAGTGTGACCAGCTCGTCGAAACGAAAAACCAGCAAAACCATGCCAAGTTTAATCGTGGCCTAAAGCAACGATTGTGCGCATGCCCCATTTGATTCTTGATTGACAAATGAGTTGCGGCAGGCTCGGCAATCTTTTAGATAAATATGCATTTCTTTTGGAAAATAAATATTTATTTTTTTTATTTTTAATTGCACTTTTCTCGATTTAGACATTAAATCTCTAAAATATAGCAGATGTAATTCCTGGGTGGCATTTTAAGTAATAGTAGATCATCAGCAGAATACCTGCCATATATAAAACATTGATCAATATGGCTATATGCAATGGTATCCAAAGTATACAAATGAGAAGATTTTGTAAAAAACAAAACGATAAGTAAATGGAATACTTGTACTTTGTGGGTGCATCGGAAATGGGTGTGAATATGAATATATAAACCACGCCGAATGCAAGGCACAATATATAGTTTACAAATTTAGAAATGCCGAATTTTGGTGTGTCCAGTACAAAAACTACATTGGCACAAACTAATATATGTAGACAACAGGCTGCACAAGTCTCTGTCGGATATATACTGGCCATATATGCAATACAAGTCGTTCGGGATGCTAAAAATGTAATTGATTTAGTTGTCTTGTTTGCTTGTCAATCCTAATATTAGACTCACCTGACAGGCATAGAAGGAACCAAAATTGCACGACAAGTCCCTTTGTTCCTATATCGTATTTATCCAACTGGACCAAGCGATTCGAGCGATTATAGGCCACTAAACAATACGCTACACTTATGAAATATATTAAAAAAGTCAGAGCACGTAAATCTGAAAATATAAATTGACTTCACATTAGAAATGTCCAAATTATATTCACATTTAAATACATAGTGCATTATACTTATTACACGTTAAGCTTTTGACACATCGCAATACTATAGCCAGCTGCAATATTTTTTGTGGAGCAGTTTCCAAAAATAGGTCGAAAAGTCGTATAAAGCCAACGTTACACTCTTCCTTCAAGTGTCTGCGGTAACACCTTAAAGTTTGTGGAAACGAAAATCAAATAATGGTTTTGAGTTTTATATCGGACATTCAGTAGTCGCTGGGAAAATAGAAAACTTCGATTTAGAAAAAGGTGTTTTAAATTCTAGACATATTCGAATTTGGGATGACATCTTTTTTGTTATACAATAAACTTAACTCTTGTATCAAGATTTTTTATGGAAAATCTGAATTTCTAAACGTGTTACGTTCTAAGCGACGATATTTTTTTTATATTATTATTTAGTAATTTTTGTTTTTGTGCTTACTCAATCTCGGCCACCTTGTCGTCGCGCTTTTTAGCATCGTTGTACTTCAATGCCCAATTCAGGGTATGTGCATCTCGAAACAAATAGGAGAGTACTAGTTTCCAAAATAGGTCCGTATAGATGAGAGGTTTTTTGCCCAGATTGCTGACAATAAGTCTACAAGTTAACATAATTAAAGAGAATATCTAGATATACAAATGGGGAAAATGACAATATCTTACACATTTGAATAGATCAACGATGTCAAAATCATGGGCAATAATATCGATAGAATCGTCCAAGAGCAATAAGCATAAGACTCTGTTAACCAATAATCATATGCCAGGCACCAGTTCATTATGATTGTAATGCAGCGCATGAGTGCCGAAACTGCAGTCATTGTGATATTGAATGTTGTTATCTCATGTGATAATGCTGCAGCCTCAAAGTCCTCAATGGTTTGGCCGTACTCCATTTTTGCTAGCTAGATCTCTCCTGGAGTTGGCATACACTCGAGCTTTTCATTTAATTATCATTTTAGTCACTACGACGTTGGATATTGTTTGAGCCAAGTTTGAGGCTTAACCATGCACGTTAAAGTCGAGCTATCTGCGCATTAGAGATGTGCAAGCCGCCAATTAGAGATGTGCAAGCCGTGGAAATGAGTTATCAGAATACTAGATTCGCACCTATCGCAGAAAAAGAGCTAATTATTGCTTAAAATAAAATACCGAGAGCTAATACTGTCTGCAATAAATAAGGAAATAGTTGAGCTACATTTAAATTGTTTGTTGCATAAATTCAAGGGCGTACACAGCTTTTCGTGAAGGGGGCCGAATTACGTTGAGGCGTGGAGGTCGAACTGTAATTTTTTCATAATCCACTGTGCGTTAGGCATTAAGTGGTTTAGGTCAGCTGAGATGAGATTTCAGCTTTGCCATTACTTACACATTCACTTTACTGCTTAGCACGAACAGAAAACAATTTCGCATAAAAAAACGGCTGATTTTAATATTTCTTGGTTTATATATTCACTTTTTTTAATACATTTTTGTTTCCATTTACAAAATTAGTAAACTTTTAACCTGTACCCCATAATTTTATTTCGCATTGGTGTATGACATTTCCGTGTTTTATGCTGTTGTTGGGAGATGTATAAATTGACTTGCGAAAAGAGATTACAATAAAAGATTAAATAACAGTGTAAATACCAGGCCTATAACTAATAAAGAGTATAAGAAAATGAGCTAATACTTTTCTCTTATTATTCAGAGAAAAGAACAATCAGATAAGGAAACTATGCAAAATACTATTCACGTACACAAGGAGATATGTATGGCGTAATTATTCGAGTTTTCAGATTTCCAAATATTTGCACCAGATTGCCAAAAGCACGTATCTTTGAATTTACTGTTTAGCTTTCTCTTTCTTTTCTTTTCGAGTAACGAATTCAGTAAGAGAATGGAACAATGAACATGGCAAACTTAATTTTGAATCATTATGGAGCATACACCGTTTTTAAGATTAACTGAGAATGCAATTCGCGAAAATCACTTAAATTCGTACATACTAAATAGTATAAATCCGAAGAGAGTATAGATTGGAATGCTTATTGTAGCATGAGTATTAGCCAGCGAATTAGCACCGGCAGTTAAGGCCATTTGCTGAAAGTTGCGGCACAAAGTCTCATTTCTAATAAAGTTGAACATGGACTCTATGAGATTTGCCGGTGTCATTTCCGAGCAGTGCTCCAAATGACGAACAACGCAGTTTTCCAACGTTTTAATTTCACTGCACTGCTTCTGGCCCACGACTAGTTTGGGTATTGTTTTGATCTGGTTGCTATCGTTCATATCTGCATCATTGAAATACGTAGAAAATGTGCTGTTAATGCACTGCTGAATATTGTCCTTTTGTGCCTCAAGGCACTCGAATCCCTTCTCGGCAATAAATAGAGCGATTTGGTCCCCATCCTTGTGGCACACAAAGCTCAGCAAACTCTGCACAATCCGTGTCATAACACCATGGCTCTCCTGCTCTTCTTTGTCCAGGCATGGCAACAATTTATTCGAGAATATTTCAAAGCAATTGGTGGCATTTGAGCGCTTCTGGCAATACTTATTGAACACCACATCCAATTCACCAAGAGGACGTGCGACTTCAATTTCTTGTTTCATTGTCGTGTAATTAACAATATTATTGATGCAGTCACTGAGTGTAAGGAAGCCGGACTCAATATCACTGTAGGCCTGGTCACCAAGCTCATCGCCGGAAACTTCGATGCATTTCCTGCGGAATACTTCTTTCACTTGGTTGTAGCTAATATTGGATTTTAACAAATCGTCGGTAAATTGGCTTTGCAGATCGAGATTATCCAAATTTAATTGCGCCTGCGCTTCAAATATTCCGCAAACAATTAAGATTGACCAGATGCAGGAAATGGCTGGCAGCTTCATCCTGTTATATGATTTATTGTAATTAAAGCTTCCTCAAAAAACTAAGTATTCCAAACAAAATTCTTGGCTTATGTCGATTCGACTAGCATTACCGACACTCCTTAAAATATAATGTATTGGTTTTAATTAGTTGTTAATAACCAGTGATTTAATATGTATAATGTACCTGCACTTTGAAGTCCGACCTGTACGTATGGACTCTATTTAGACAATTAATTAGTCATTGTTTTTATATTCATCATACCCAACCATGCTTATTGCCACTTATCGTATATCGGACATGATGGAATAGAACAGATTCTCTTTATCATGTATCGGTAGATATGGACCAGTGCTGCCATTAAAGCCGAGTTCCCGAAGCCAAATAAGCGGCTTGAAAAATATTTAAGCATTTGACTATAATGACACAAAGGATAACGTGAAACATCTCAAAAAAATTTACTTTTAAAATGTTGCGTGTTTATTTACATATTTTTTTCTATGTATATTTATATTTTTATCTCTTTGGCATTTTTTCTAGTGATGATATCGATAAAAAGTAGTTGGCAGTTGCTGAAGACCGTTCATATGAACTATTGCAGATTTTCTTTATTGCTTAAAAATAAATTTATTTCATTTATAATAGAAATTTGTGCTTAACTTGATTTTTATTTTTTTTCCAACCTAAAAGTTCATTTCATGTTTTAAAAAATTCGAGCAAGCGGTTCCCCTATTTTCAATGTTCGATAATTATTGAGAGTCGATTTGACGTACACACGACTGTGTAAAAGTATCATCACTAGAACGAACTAAAAGCGGGAAGTTCTGCGGTGTTTTAAAGACTGTGTTAATTTTATAGTATATCTTTCTTTCGTAAAATGTGTGATACCCGAAATCTAATTGACTTCACAAATTGGGATGAGCCTGTTAAAGATATTGAAGACACAGACTCGGACCCTGTTCTCATCGAATCGAAACAATTCAAGGGGCCTTATGATCCTTTCGATTCGATGGAAAAAGAAGCCTACGTCAAGGTTAGTTCTCACACTTCGAAGCAACAGCGGTTTTATACATATGTACATAACATGTATTCAACAGGGCTTACATATTAAAAAGACAGTACATCATTCTGGAACCAGAGCCAACAGTGACTCTCAATATGCTGATCAAGACTTAAACAACGAGACGCCACCCGTTGCCGAGGAGTTTGAGCAAAAAAATTATGATGGCTTCAAAAGCTCCACAGTCGGCAGCAATGAATCGCGTCAGCGAAGCATTCAACAGCTGGCCAAGCTGAATGCGACAAGGCTATCAAATGTGAATACGCCAACGCATAATCCGTCAACACAGGTTTTCTCGTTTTTTGAGAATTCGATTTTGACTGAAAATCTGCAAATGATTGCGGCAGAATCGCCAATCAAGCTCATAGAAGATGAGATGACTCCAATTCCTTCAGCTAATACCGATGTGACCGCTCTAAGTGACGGTACATGCTCCAATATGGAGTTCGAAGCACGCTTAAAGATGCTGCGTATCGCTATATTGGACTCTCCTTCCAAAACTGAATCGCAAGCAACTCCGAACACAGAACAGAAGCTAACCACAACAACAACACCAATTCAAATATCTAGTACAACACCGGCCCCAAATAAAGCAGTGACCGATGTTGGAAAACTCTTGCAGGACTTGAAATCTTTGATGTGTGAGCATATTGACATATCCAAAAGGGAACAGTGCAACGAGCTCTTTGAATCGCTCAGTGCTGCTATTTATGCCAGTGCATTACCATCAGCAGCAGAAATTGGCACCCAGAGAAGTAAGGAGTCACCGAGCATCTACAAACGGCAAGGCACATTCGACTTGGACCTTGAGAGACAGGTAGGTCTTTGCTGTATCCAAATACCAATTAAATGCGAACTACTAAACCCACTTTCTACGTAGAAAAAGAATGCCGATTTGGAATATTGTGTGAAGGGATCGAGCCGAAATGCACAGGGCATTCCAGATGTAATGACTTGTTCGTCGGCAACATATGTTGCCGAATCGGAAAATCAATCGATAAGTCCGAATAGTGAAAATAAATGTCCAAAAGCATCGCCAGAGGTAGAGCAGGAAAAACCAGAATCGTATGTGAAGGAAGTAGTTAACGAAAATTTTGCTATTCAAATAAACGAAATTCTGGAACGGCACAAATTGACGAGGGTGCAGCATTACATTTCGGACCATAACGAGACGAAATCCGGCGGTGGCTGTGCAACCGTAATAATGGTTGTAAATTCAACGGCCGCAAACCAATTACCTAGCGGCATAGTGCATCCAAAATCAGCTAAAGTAGCACCTAAAGGTAATCAGGATAGCATTATACGTAGACGTTCTTCTTCGCTATCAATTCATGACAAGGCTACGCAGGATCGACCAAGAATGCCGGTGAAGCAATCATCTGTCGATAGCACCACAAATACAAATATCCAAACTGCACCACTGAAGGAGCTGTCAAACGTCGGTGACAAATCAAATACAATGACATCCTTCAGACAACGCCGCTACTCCTTTTCCGTTGGTTCGATAGCTGGTAAAATGAATGCGACAGCTACAGCCGCTGCTCCTGCACAGAGCCGAGCCCTTCTTAGTGGCCGAAACAAAACCAGCTCCATGAGCGGATCCAACGTAAAATGTGCTGCACCCAAATATACAAATTTACCCATTAAACGCGTTGTGCCCATGATAAAGACATCGTTAAGCCCCGAAGAGCTCAGCTCTTTGAATACAACAGCGCCACGCTGCAAAATTGCCCAAGAGACGCCCATAGCCAACGCAACAGGAGGCAAAATATTTTACACCAGCACACCTATGCCACAAGTACGCTCGATGATGCGCAGATCCTCATCCAGGCCAGTAAGCAACTATTCCAGCGCTTACTCAAAGAACGCTGCACAATAAATATTTAACCAGCCCCCAAAATGTGATCGTTTCCAATTCTAACAATTGAACTTTTGGAAGTAAATTAGAAGTCTAAATATCAGAATCCGTCATGCCGGGACAATCTTGCCTGGAGTTAACATCCGTGTCTGTTCCTCTTATTTTATAAAATTTCGTTTCGTTTCTATTCTATGATGTTTCCTTAATTACCTTTTAGTTTTGTTATAATCGTGTAAGCCAATTTAAGTTAAATAAGATCAAATAAAATGCTTATATTTTTTTCCATCTTGTAATTCACAATTAGTATATTAACTCGGAATAAATTAGCATTTAATTTCATGTGATTGAATTTATTTGTCATTGAGCTTGTTCTTCAAAATGCTGAGATGAGTCAGACAGTTGTCGCGATACGTTCGACGTTCGACTAGTTTGTCAAGTGGCACCATATCATTTAGCTGCTTGGCAACCTCGACGGCAGTGGGTCCCTCCATTTTGGGTGTGTCGCCCATTGTCATGCTGACGGCATAGATCGTCTTCGAATAGCGCTCAAAATAGTTGGTCATTCCTTCAGCGTTCAGATGCGCCGTCTCCAATGGGCCCAGGAAGGCATAACGCATGCCCAAACCATCGCTCATGACGCTATCAATATCCCGGACATTGAGTATGCCGGCCTCAACCAGACGCCACGCCTCATTCAAGATGGCATATTGAATGCGATTTAGGGCAAAGCCTTCAATCTCACGCGACAGCGTGACGGGCTTCTGGCCAATTTCAGCCATTAGGTCGCGGGTCTTTTGGACAACCTCTGGCTTGGTCCATGGCGCTGGCACTACCTCCACCAGCGGCACATAGTAGGGCGGATTTACGGGATGCGAAACAACAGTCTAGAAAAATTGCCAGAGAATATAAATCAATCAAAGTGCTCAACACAATATTTGCATTCGGACAGGAGTAGATAACATGCACAGCTGTGGATTTGTAATACATCTCTCTTAACGCCCCAACTCACGTTGTGTTTGTGCTTCAAGTCGGCAGTAAAAAGCGAC
Organism: Drosophila nr. perissopoda 5 BK-2023a; assembly: GCA_035044105.1. Classification (NCBI taxonomy): domain Eukaryota; kingdom Metazoa; phylum Arthropoda; class Insecta; order Diptera; family Drosophilidae; genus Drosophila; species Drosophila nr. perissopoda 5 BK-2023a. The sequence goes on along the minus strand of JAWNMK010000620.1, from coordinate 4,414,842 downwards.
GGTAGGAATGTGCTGGTGGAACTGGACAATATTGTGTTGCTATCGACCACATCGTCAAGCTTCTTGAACAGCTCTTGTTTCCACTCCAACTTCTCGGGTATGCACTCCTGTATAAAGATAGCGCCATTGGCCAGCTCCTTAATGTCATTGGTGCCCGAAATGCAACTAAATTGATCCTTTGCATTCAATTTGCCACGCAGCAGACCCTTCTTCTCCAGCTCCAGCAATTCCTTTTGCGTTTCAGTCAATGCGCCTTGCACCTGCTCGGGCAGGATGTCATAGAGCACCACCTGATAGCCAACTGAGGCGAACAGCATGGACCACGAGCGACCAATGAGCCCACTGGAAATATGTCCATGTATTATTCAGTATACTTATGCATATATACTATATAATAAATCTCACCTGCCAACGATGCCTATTTTAGCACTTTTCTTTAAATCTGCCATTATTATTATTGATTTCTTTTGAGAATACAGACTACCACATTGAGCGGAGAACTAGATGCGTTTGAGCACTGAATTGCCGAGAACAACCGGTTTAATACTACCAGTACTTAATACAAGCGATAACAACAAAAGGTGAACGCGACCTACATGTGTACACAATTTGTGATGCATGTGCTTGGTTGGGTGTCGCTGATTTCAACACCAGATAATAGTGGCAGCCAAGCCAACCAACACCAAGACAGCAGCACAATTCAACTAGTTGCTACAAACAATATGCCCGCTGGAAAAGTGACTACAAAACACTCATATGTTGTACATATACACATATGTTAAATAATAAAACAACTTTTTATGTTTTTTGTTTGGTTGTTGCTCAAACCGGTTAAGTGAGGCCTTTTAAATAGTTGACACTGAAATTCAATGCACAAATACAATTGTTTTGTATAATGGACTAAATTCGCAACTGGGTATGATTTCTACAAGTCGCGCCAAAATGCCCTTAATTTGACTTTTGATACTAAATTTTGTTTACAATGCTTACCAACTAAGTATTATCTATTTGTTGTACGCATACACGCACAAACAAATTCTTAAGTATAGTTAGAGATAAATGTGAGTGTTTGTTATTGAATTGTCAAATGGAACCATATGACGATAAACATATACATTTATCACACACAAACGCAAATTTGTTTATATTTATTTATACATGTATATAGAGATTATAAATTTGGACTACAGCTGATGTGGCTTACCTTTCTGTTTTAGAAATACACTTGTCGTACGATCAATGAGCTCTGTTTTCTCTGTTTTGGCAATAAGTTCACATCAATTCAGCCATATTAAAATGGATTAGCAATTGTAGAAGGTAAAATTCTCCGTAATTTAGACTCTGCTGAAAAGTGTAATCGTATTTATTAAGTCGTATTCTGAGCATCCGATTAGTACATATCAAGTGTATCGTTTAGTTAAACTAATTTAAAAAAAACTCAAGCTATAGCCTGGTATAATATCAAGCTATGGCTTGGTATAATAATAACTATAAAATGGTATATAAATATTGCGCAATGACACAAAACCTAGTAAAGCCTATGATAAGATATACAAAATAAATCCATTTACTTATCCCCCACCAGGGTAAAATTTGAGATACATGACCTTGGCAATCCTACAAACAATATCTTTTTACCCATGAGGTCCATTAAAATCAAATTTGTTCCACGTTGTACGTTGATTGTCCCCTTCGGGAAAAAAAACTTCCTGTCTAGTGAAATCCAAATTTGTTAATGTGCGCTCAGTCGCCACATCTCATTGATGATGATGATGACGCACAACGGTGTCCCCAAATGCCTGCAAGCCAACATTTGACAACTTCGGGGATTCTTGAAATCTTTAAAAAGGTGATTTTACAAAGAGTGCTTGAAGACAGCCATATTTTAAACCATTTTGATACTTGCAGAGCATTTTTGAACTGGTTAACATAAATGCAAATGGCTTGTTAAGAGACTATACTCATGAAGAAAAATACACTTTAAATATTCGAGAATGAATTCATATATATATTTTTGACAATTTTCATGTTTTCGGATAGCTTTACTATTATTATGAGCGCAGCTGTATGTTGTCAGTCGATTTCATTTGCTTGTGATATTGAAAAAGCGTATCACAGGACTTGGGCGACCTTAAGTATTTCATATTTTTCGTAGAAGCTCTCTCTTTTGGTTGTGGTAACCTGCGCCCATCGGCAATTGTCAAGTCAATATATAGGTCTGTAAAGTTGAACATATATGTTGAAACGTTGAATTTTAAGTAGCTGATTTCATACATACCATATCCAGTGAAAGGCGATGCTTGATATATATGTATATATATCAACATATAATTTTTTTGATCTCCTGTTTCTTTTGTTGGGGATGAATTATATAAAATGTATATAACTAGTGGGTTGCCTTATGCTTAAAGCGCCATTTTGCGACCCTCGATAGATATTTCGACGGCCCGACGACTCTCCTTCGAGCGTTTCGAGTCTAAAAATCGTTTCATATGTTTTTCATAACGGTTGGGCTTTCGCTTGGAGGACTACAAGCAAAATAGAAGAACGGAAGAATATTATTAATAGACACAATTATATGGGTGATTTTCACAATATCAGCGACTTACCGTTGTTACTTCGCCTTCAACTGTTGACTTTGGGCGAATAACGTAATCTTTGTTGGAAGGCATTGGTACACGGGCACGCGCCACCCAGCCAGGATCACCGGGACGCAGTGGTTTATCATCACTTGAGAACGTGTGACTTAGCGATTGTGGATTGCTGGATGCAGCGGGCTCGGGATCTGGGCTCTTATGGCGATTGCGAGACATTTGCGCTAGATCACGCTCCTGCCGTTCCTCCTTGCTCATTGCTGAGAAATTACAGCTTAAATTAAATATGGGACGAGCCCATTCAGATATCAAGCGACCCGCACGATCGCGATTTGTCTTTGTCTCTTGTGGATGCTTGTACAAATACATGACGGCCTTGCCAATGCCCGATTGCTTCAAATATGATTTATCAATGGTTGGAAACTAAATTGGAGATGAAGAGGAAGAGTTTGTTATTTACATTTGTCGTTGTCATTTGCCATTGAAATGGGTTAATATTTACATCGGATAACAATCGCAAAATGCTCTCTCGTATTTGCAGACACGGGAGGCTTTTATTTGGCAATGGTGCTAACCAGTCTGTAAGTACGTTGAGTATATTGTGCTCCAAGAACGCCAGCTGTAGATCCTTCTTTATCAGCTGTGACATCACTTGTTTAAGCATTGAAATTTTCTTTGTTGCTGGCCTGCCGGTCAAATTCAGCTGTCGATCATCGTCCGATGCATTTTTCATATTTATAATCAATTGATCAATAAGATCATCATTATCATTTATCAGATCGATATCTCTTTTGCGTCTTCGCACGCGTTTCTCTTCCTTTTTACGAATCAGCATTGCATCAAAATCGGACACAAAGTTGCTGTTGCTGTTGCTAAATAACGCACTTTGTTAATAAAAATATTTGTTATATATATTGTTATATAGTTACTCTGGCTCATTTTGAATGGGTGTGTTTTCATCATCAGAACTTTCCACCATTTTATCCTGGGTATTTTTCACATCCTCATCGTTTGGCTTTTTCCCATCGTCGTCATCCTCATTATCTGTATCTGTGATTTTGGGTCGTTTTCTTTGTATTTTTGGTGCGTCATCTAAATAGTAAATATAAATTCATAAAGATTTAATCGATTTAATGAGTTCACTCCACCCCGATTGCCACAAAATTTACCGTCAGAGTCACTATCTATGATTCGTTTGCGATCCAGTGCATCTTGTGAAGTGTTATTCTCGGTAAAACTCTTGGAACGCGATCGCTTGTCGCGGGAGGCGTCGTTGTTTTTCTCGTCATCGGAATCCTTTCTGTGTTTACTCAGACTCTGTGTGGAGGCAGCGCTGTTGGAGTGACTGCGCGTGGCCCTAGAGCCAGCGCGGGAGGCCTTTGAGCCACTACGAGAGCGCTTCGATTCACTACGTGATCGTCTTGATCTACCACGTGATTGTCTTGATCCACTGCGTGAGCGCCTCGAGCCACTGCGTGAGCGCCTCGAGCCACTGCGTGAGCGTCTCGAGCCACTGCGTGAGCGACGCGAGACACTGCGTGATCGTCTCGAGCCACTGCGTGAGCGTCTCGAGCCACTGCGTGAACGTCTCGAGCCACTGCGTGAGCGTCCTCCAGATCCACTGCGTGACCGCCTGGAACCAGATCCGCTGCGTGAGCGTCTGGACCCACTACGGGAACGCCTAGAGCCTGATCCGCTTCGTGAGCGCCTAGATCCTGATCCACTGCGAGAGCGTCTAGATCCTGATCCGCTGCGTGAGCGTCTCGAGCCACTACGGGAACGTCTTCCCGATCCGCTACGCGAGCGCCTAGAGCCGGTACCACTGCGGGAGCGTCTGGATCCGCTACGGGAACGTCTTGAGCCACTACGTGAGCGAGAGCGTCCGCCAGATCCACTTCGCGATCGTCTGGATCCACTGCGCGAACGTGAACCACTGCGCGCAGAACCACTACGCGAGCGTCTAGATCCTGAACCACTGCGCGAGCGACGCGAACCACTTCGAGAACGCTGCCCAGAACCGCTACGAGATCGCCGGGATCCTGACTGACTACGTGAACGTCGCGAGCTGTCAATTACACTACGACTACGGCTGCGACTAGGCGACTTTCGGTTTGCGCTGGCTGAACGGCTTCTTGTGCTTCGAGGTGGCGAGTCAGATGTTTCTTGGACTGCCCCGGAGGTAGGAGGTAAGGCAGACGGTTCCTCCACGGTGCTAGTTGAATCGACTTCATTATCTTGAAGACTTTTCGTCTCAGTGCCCAAGGTCGGAGTCGCGTCTAGAATCTTTCCATCTTTTGGTTCCTTAATGCACGCATCATCTAAAAGATAAAGTGTAAGCGTAAAGCACGCTAAAATTGAGAATTGTTCCCTTTTTTTGTGTAATACCTTTTTCAGCGTCCATTTCCATATTTAATGCCGCTATCAAATTTGGCCCATGCGAAATTTGTAGTTTGGCTCAGTTATTACTTTACACGTTTGCTTATGGTCAATAATATTGCTATAATTAATACTTCAGATTTGTCAAATAAATTACGGACAAATTCACATTCGTATGTATGTAAATATGTTTGTACAAAGCGATTGATTCGGCATATCACACATCTAACGGAACGAATGGAATATGGAACGTGACATTTCCGATACTTTTGGAATTTACACATGTGATCGGAACCATGTGTCATAGTTCGATTTTTAAAGCAGAACTAGTTCTTGCTCATAATTTTTGTTTTCATTCAAATTCGAAAAATTCTACAAACCTATTTAAACTAAATCCGAATGCTAATACCATTGGCTTAAAACCGTCTAATATTTTGCTATCGAGTTTTCAGACAATTCCGCTACAGCTTACTAAAAATTAACGGACACACTGAGTGATGTATTGCAAGGATACAATAAAACAAAATTTTTTTACAACAAAACAATATTTTCTTATACTATTTAGTATTTTATTGTTAACAATTTTAATATATCGAGTATAATTTCAAGCCCCGTAATTCCTTGTTATCTGATATTTTGGTGCTTTGCCAGCGTTACAGATTAAATTTAACTAATGTAAAACGTGGCCGAAAGAAACAAGAACCCCAAATTCACACAGACCGTCTCGGCAATATCCCACTCGATTTAAAGAGTTTATGAATATTGCGTCATATGCGCAAAAACATGTTGCGAGATCCTATGCAATTATGGAGCGTTAAATTCCTGCTTTACGGCAACGCTGTAATTCAGCGGCGAACGAGCAATTTATGCTCAGGACGCCGCTGCTATCCTCATCCACCTCCCATCGAACATGCTCCGTTATTTACACCTGATTGCTGTTGTATACGTCCAATGCGTCGATTCGGCCTAAGACCGCCACCGCCACCGCCTCCTGCTCCACCACCACCACCACCTCCGCCTCCTCCTCCACCACCACTCCAACCAGACCAATGGCGTGAGTTATCGCGGTTATTATTTCCATTGCCACTGTTAAAGGGCGCAAATAGCGTTTGGAAGCTGAAAGCAACGCATGTGATGAGTACACCAAACACAATATGGTTTACAAGGGTTTATATCCGAGCACTTACAATTGCAATATTAGGTACCAGAGGCCAACGAATATTTGGACAACACGCTGCCAGTCCCACGGTCGCTTCTCCCAGACGCGACCATCTGAAATTACCAACGACAAATGGGTGTCAACAATATGTCCCAAAGCAAGCAGCAATGAGACATCTGTTGTCTTTTACTTACTATGGTCAATGTAAACCATTATGGGACTCTAACATGCACAAGTTTTAATGGTTGTTTGTTTACAATAATAATTTATTAACAAAATGCTTTGCAAGTTGGGTGCCAGTGACGTGTCTTTAGAATAAAGCGATGTAACGATTGCAGATGTTTGGAAATCGATATTTTTTCAGAAACTACATTATGGGTATGCCCTGTGTGGGTAAGCAACATAAAAAACAATTGATTAATTCAGCTTATTAACCTACTAGAAAAAAACATAACGATACAAATAAAAAAATGAAAGTATGAATTTATGTTGTAGGAATCGTGAGTTTCAAGCTCCTATGTAAATGGAATATCACTGTATGTTGTTATAGTGCGATGAATCGACATTGTCCTATCGATAGTTAAATAGTGCCACAGTTTCAGTCAAGTGGAAAGAATTACAAGTTGCGATTTAGCCATAACAAAACGGCTAAGGCGCTATCGCTGGCGTCTGTGGCTGCACACTTATCGCAGGGATCACATATTGTATGTACATCTACACATAGATAACAACAATCCCTCAACAACAGGAAAGCAACACCAGCGTACATCGTGGAGCTGACACCGACCACAACTACGGTCAGCTGCTACCTGAGACCGAGGTGAGTTCGAGCACAGCGCAATTTAATTCCCCCTCATCCCCAATAACGACCCCAACCACCTCACCAAACTACTAATGCGTGTCTCTAACCAAGTTTGCAGCCTGTGCACATCACTGACTAAGAACAAACAACGTCGTCATCAGCGTTTTAAACACCTTCCACGGAGCCGCCGCTGTCCAAAATATTTACATTTGTCTTAGGAGCTGCATTATCGTCGTCATCACCTCCCACGCAGTTCGTTCTGTTTTTTGTTTTCTAATGACGCACAGATAGCTTAAGCATTAGTTTCCTTTACGTTTTGATTTCAATTGCCGGCATTTCACTCGCGCATCAATCTGCATATGTTTAGTAAATATTTGCTTAATGCAGCGGGTTTCCTTTTGGACATTATTCAAAAACACATATTCAAAATAGCTAAAGCGAATGTAATTAAGTTGTGCAAACATTTATTTAATGAACACATCTCAGATCTAGTTAAGTTTGCTAATTGCTATATGCACATAATAAAAAGCATTAAAATTTCAAAACGATCCGATAATAAGCAGCGGATGCTTTTTAAGGATTTTCCTAGTCAGGCAGTCATCCTCAACTCGAGCTCTTTTTTTTTTGTTGTTTGCTCTTGGCTTTTGTGAACAAATCATTTACATTTCAACTTGACCTTTGCGGTTGGTAATCCCCATACATATGTGTATGTACATACACATTTGTTTGGGCTCCATATCTGTATCGGTTACAGCTCGTTGCACGCTGCCGCTGCCTTTTTGGCAATCAACTCTTGTTGTTCTAGCAGCTGCTCTGCGTAGCGCATTAGCTGAATTTGGTCAGTAGTCAGTCGGCAAACAACGCTCGCGTACGCATTTTTCCAGCTCGATTCGTTTTGCTCTATTGTTTTTTTTCATTTATTTTATTTTATTTTTTTTTTTTTTGCTTTTTTCTCCGTTTTGTTTTATTAGCTGACATCATTTGGCCGCTGGTCAGTCTGTGTGTGTGTGCACGTTAAATAAATTTGCTTATCAAAGCTACTGCTAACAATCGGTCTTGCTATTGCTCTTTGCTCTCTCTCTCATTTTTTGGCCGTCAGTCAATCTGTCTACCGTTATGCCTGACACATCCCCAAAAGCTGCCGTTGCACAAATGATCGAGCGCTTAGCTTGAACTGGAATCGAGTGCGTGCCTGTAGTAACAAGTATAATACTCGATAATTTAAAGCTGCCACCTGGCAGCTGGCTGGCTCGGCTCTCCTCTTCAACTTGCATTTCTTGTCGCTAACTCCCTGTGCCTGCCTCAGCAATGTATTCAGCGGGTAAATAGATGACATGCGCTCATACGTTTAAACATTTTTAAGAAATATGAATCTGTACATCCATCAGCAAATAATAGAAACAAACATGTTCAGCACGCTCTCGCACATTTTTCATCCCCATCTCATTCTCATTCAATTATATTCATAAATTCCACAGTTGTTTGATTTCTTGTATTTTTAGACTATTTGCTTATTTCGTGTAACTGTGTCTCTCTCTGTGTGTGTGTAGGTGTCTCGGTGTGTATGTTTGCTGTCGAGTGTTTAATATTTGTTTTACTTTGGAGCTTCAAGATCACACACAAGGGCGTACTCTGATTTTTGCAAAGGGGACAGAGAGCATTATAATTTTTAGTTTTTCTACAATTCTTTATATAAAATACGCTTTGTTTTTTGGCAATCGCTTTATACCCAGGGGAACGCCTTTAATTTTGAGAGGTAAGCAAATTCAAAGATATATATGACGTAGGGGCACAAATTCAATAGGAATTCGGAATTTTAAGTTGAACGATAAGAGTCATTATTATAGCAAACAAACATATAGACGTGGGTCTAAAGTGTATTTTTGTTTTTATACTTTTTAATCTACATTATTATCAAATTATTTTAAAATGTCAAAGGTTTTTTTTTTATTAAAGAACTTATCTTAGTCTTAGTTTCCTAGGGTACGCTCTACATTATTAATTTGCTTTATTTATTACACTTCAGCACATCCACGTAGTGCCATTATTGTTCTACACACAAATGAGAGCACATTTGTCACTTTGCACTATTTTGGGCCGGAAATGGATAATCATCCATTTGGGTTAGCGGGCTTAATGTGCCCCCATATCATGCCCATTACTTACTGCCAATTACATAATTGACCGCATTTCAATGACGTTCTCCCTCTTTCAACAGTTAGCCAGGCAGTTCGTATCAGTAGCCGCCGTCCTCGACTGATAACTTCGTAGTTTAACCTACCAATTATAAATAATACTGTGGTTTAATTCTCAACAGTTGCAAATTTATGTATTAATTGTAACTAATATACTACTATAAACAAATAATTGCTTCAACTTTTGTTTTGAACGGAAAATCATTAAATTTACATTATAATTTATTAAGTTAATTCGTTTCTTTTTGAGAAATATGCATTATTGAAACACCCTGTAAGGCTAACAATACATATGGTGGAATAATTTTAGAAACTGAATTAGTCAAAGTTTGATTAACTTAAGCCTTATCTATTTTTTCCGGAGTTTTTTGGGTTTATCACTGGATTCGAATAGCCCTCTCATGTACAATGTTCGCCATATCATAGCTTATCATATCATTCAATTAATTGGCCTTGAATTATTATATTCAAATAGACGTAAGTCTATATATGTACATATGTATGTGTGTATGTTTGTATGTTTGTATGTATGTATGTGTGTGACACATATACAAATCCCCTTTTGCTTTGAGCAGGTGACTAATTTGTAATACTGTTTGCAGTGCGCACCCACGACTACGATTATCCCGAATCGGAAATGGATGAGCGAGAGAGTCTCTACTTTGATACCATCTCGCTGGCTGATTCGGAGGCGGCAGCGGTGGCGGCAGCGCATCGTAAATCGCTATCACAGTCACGCAACACAATTTACCATTCGGCTGTGGATCTGGACGGCGATGAGACGCGCAACAGTTTGCGAATGGGGAGCGGCGGCGTTTCTGCCGAGCACATGAGACTGGCCTGGCAGCCGGGCTATCGCCAGTCAACGGCGCTGGAGCATTTGAATGGTGGCGGCGGAGATTATACGGATGCTGCCATTGCGGCCCAGATGCTCGCACTGCACAATGGACGAACACATCTGCCCACCGGCATTGGCGTCGCTGGCATCGCTGGCATTGGCGCGGGTAGCGGCGGTGGTGGTGGCTACACCAGCTACGGCGGCTCTGGCGATGATGAGGTCTCTAGACGTCTATTAAGGCAAAGTAGCACAGTTTCGAATAAAGATAAGAAATTGCCAATTACATACTCCCAGTGGAAATTGAGGGTAAACAACCAAAAACACAACAAAAAAAAGTATCAACATATCTACCGAACAACAACGATAAACAAGAAGCACCCACGCATTTATTTCAAGCAATGCAATACGAATTTTCAATACGCAAAAGAAAAAATAATATAATTTCAAGCTACTTTATGGCGTGCACTTCTTTTTGTATGCTGCAACCATCTCTGTCTTTCACACACAAACGCATAGTCTATCTCCTTTGTTTTCATACGCACGAGATCATGATCATGTTTAAGTTCCATCCCAGCATTCCAAAACTCACTCAGTTCAGTCTCTCTCTCTCTCTGTCTCTCTCTGTCATTTGTCTCTTTGTCAGTTGCACTCATCGAATCCGTTCTGCTTTAATTGCACCAGCTAGCTCTATGGTGTGCACTCACCTAAAAGCACACAAAAACTTATTGGCTGCATTTGGCTTACTGATTTATGAAGAACATAACACGCACACGCCTTTTCCATTTTTGTTGTTTACTTGTCGCCTACGTGTCTCACCGTATTCTTTCTCTTTTTCTCTCTTTTTTCAATAGTTTGCTTGCGGGAATGGGTAATGGCAATTTTTTTTAGCATACATACATACCTATAGCGTAGAATATATATAAATACATATAACTAGTCTGCAAATATATATATATATTTGTTCATACCAAAACGGTTCTGAAATTCGAAAATGGAATTGCTCAAAATATTATTTTTATGTATATATATATATATATTTACATATCAATATATGCACTTTGATTATGCATTGTTTTTGAGGTTTATATATATCGGATTCTCTTTAATACTGCCTTTTTAAAAACTGCTTTTTGATCATGATTTACAAAATTTAAAGTTGGTTACACGGCTTATCTTCGTGATTCATGTACAAATTATTAATTATAGCCTCAAAAAATGCATAACTGCCAAAAAAAAAAAAATAAATTCATATTGATTTTGAATCCAGAATTCATTTTGGTCAGGGCTTACACTCTAGAGTAATACTGCTTGTGCAAATTATCCACTTGTCTTTTCCGGACTTACGGTCAAATTTCATACGGAGTATGTTGAAATGCAAATGTTGTAAAGTCCGCGGATGTCGCAGGGATGTGGCACTCACACACACGAACACCTGCTTAGCACACACAATCTTTGATATTTGTCCACTTTTTTTTTTTTTTTTTTTTTGGCTTATATGTACATATGTGTACACATACATGCATACATGCATGCATACATACATATGTACCGTTGTAAATAGATGATTTGAAGGAAATACGACGACAGCCTGATTAATCAATGTTTGTTATGAACACTCTTTGCCGCAGACGTATCGCCGCTTCAACGATGGCAAACGCAGCGTGGACTTTGTGCTGGCGTACAAGGGTGAGGATGTGGACAAGACGGCGAGGCGCACGAAGTTCGAGGATAATCTGAGGCGCGAGGGTCTCGAGCTGGAATACTATAAGGAGCAATGGGTGCACTTTATCAAACTGCATGCGCCGGTCGAGGTACTGCATAGGTATGCGGAAATATTAAAGATAAAGATGCCGCTAAAGGAAATACCAGGACAGAAGGACATAACTAATGATGTAGAGCGTGATTTCAAGACATGCTTCAGTCGCCTTTGTCGCACTCTCTTCAGCTCCGTGCAACCGGATACTGTTAAGTTTCCAATACGCCAGCCACGCATCCATATGGAATTCGCTTGTAAATATCTGGAATTGTATGACAAGGAGCATCCCAATTATTTTGATGCCAGCACACGCTACTCTATCATCAATTTTATAATTGAGCGGCAGCATTTTGAGCGTGGCGAAGAGAAGTCCGATAATCTGGGCTTCGAGAAGCTCGTCGAGGATGGCGTCTATTTGTGCGCCTATGCCCTGCACGAAGTGAGCTAACAAGCTAATCATTTAACCAACCGCCTGATATATATCTGCATTATAACTAACGTGTTGCCAATTGGCCAATGGGCTTTCAGAAAGACGAACGCGATAACCTGCTAATGGGATGGGCCAATATTGGCAAATTTAAGAAGTAAGTAATTAACCGGTCCCAAACAGATGTCTTATTAATTCTCATTGTTTGACAGCATGCAGCCGCTGGATCATGTCAAAGACTATTTTGGGCCCAAGGTGGCGTTGTACTTTGCGTGGCTGGGTTTCTATACACAAATGCTGATACCAGTCAGCATTTTGGGCATACTGTTCTTTCTTTACGGATTTATCACGTGGAACTCGGATCCGATTAGTCAGGATATTTGCAATGGAAACGATACGATCATGTGTCCGCAGTGCGATAAGGGCTGCATGTTTTGGCGTCTCAGCGAGACGTGCACATCGTCTAGGATCAACTATTTGATAGACAACGAAATGACCTTGGTGTTTGCGTTTATTATGGCCATTTGGGCTGTTACCTATTTGGAGCTGTGGAAACGGTATTCGGCCGGACTCGTTCATCGTTGGGGCCTCACTGGTTTCAATCAGCATGTGGAGCATCCGCGACCACAATATCTGGCCAAGGTTGCCAACTCCAAAAAGGTGAATACTGAAACGCAGGACGCAAGGAGCAGCTTTGATCCGGATGTGCCATTCTGGAGCATCAAGTTTTTGCCGAACTTTACGAGCTATAGCATCATGGTGTTGTTTGTAAGTTTGCACCCCCCCCCCCCCCCACACCCCACCCAACTTAATCCCGTTACCTAGTTTATTCATTCCATTTATAAACTGATCGTTTCATATTTAGATCTGCATATCACTGATCGCCATCTCAGCGATTATCATTTATCGCATGGCACAGCGGGCCTCACATAGCATATTGGGAAACGAGAACTCAATGACGTACAAAATTATGGTGTTGCCAATGACAGCGGGATTCCTCGATTTAATTATTATCTCAATACTGGATCTGGTGTATAGCAATCTGGCGGTTAGGCTAACTAATTACGAATATTGTCGCACCCAGACGGAATACGATGAGAGCCTGACCATTAAGAACTATGTGTTCCAGTTTGTCAACTATTATTCCTCACTATTCTATATTGCCTTTCTCAAGGGCAAATTCGTTGGTTATCCCTCCAAGTACAATCGCATATTCAGCTTCCGTCAGGAGGAGTGTAATCCTGGTGGCTGCCTCATGGAGCTCTGCGTACAGCTAGTCATTATTATGGTTGGCAAGCAGGCGGTGAACGCAATTGTTGAGATGCTAATACCCTATCTGATGCGTACAGCCAGGGAGTGTAATCAACGTCATGGCTGGTTTAAGCTGCACAGCGACGAGATTGTGGTGCCCTCGACCAATCAGTTCACCGAAGATTTTAATTTACTATCCACCGATAATAATTCATTATACGCCGAATATCTGGAAATGGGTATGTATGCCTGACTTAATCATTATTCAACATTCAATATATAACCATTCAACCATTCGCTTTCTTCTTCTGCACAGTGGTGCAATATGGTTTCATAACGTTGTTCAGTTTGGCATTTCCGCTGGCACCGCTGCTGGGGCTGATTAATAATGTTTTGGAAGTGCGTCTCGATGCTATCAAAATGCTGCGCTTCTTTCGACGTCCCGTGGGGATGCGTGCCCGAAATATTGGCGTCTGGCAAGGCATTATGACTGTCGTTACGCACATTGCGGTCGCTTCGAGCGTGAGTGCTTGCTATATACATCTAACTCCAAATCTTAATGTGAATATATATCTGTAGGCATATTAAATTAATATTTTGACATGATTGCAGGCCATGATAATTGCATTTAGCACAAACTTTATACCGAAACTAGTGTACAAGCATACCCATGATGATCCAGAGCTGAATAATTATCTAAACTTTACGCTGGCCACCTTTTATACCAAGGATTATACGACTCAAACGCTTCTAGATGTCAGCGTCCAGGAGAATGTCACTCAGTGCCATTACACCGAGTTTCGCAATGATCCCTGGGTTGATCCACCCTATAAGCGACCAATGATTTATTGGAAGATCTTGACAGGCCGACTAGCCTTCATAGTAATCTATCAAGTGAGCGTGCTGTTTGTTTTGTTTTTCTTTATAACATATCTCTCATGTGTTTTTGCTTTTTGTTTTGTAGAATATCATAGCAATGGTGCAGGGCATTGTACGCTGGGCTGTGCCCGACGTCTCTGCCCGTCTGCTCAAGCGCATCAAGCGTGAGAATTTCTTGCTGCGCGAGCACATCATCGAATTTGAGAAAAGGAAGGCACATGAATTGGCGCAGACACCGACACAGATGCCACCGACGTTGAGTGCAGTGTTCCCTAAAAAGGAACCGGACGAGTCACTGCGACAGCGTCTCAATGGCAACGATGCGGCAACAACTGCTGGCGACAATGCCACCACATATGTCTAAGACTATAACTAATTCTCCTTCAATTTCAACTCAAACTCAAACCCCCATGTCCATGTTCTTTGCCAGTTGAAATCAAGTGCATTTTAGTTGTAAGACTCGAACGTTGAATTTGTTTTGGACAAGAGAATTATTTACATATGAAAAACATAGCTTACATATATACTTTTGTATATTAAGGGCATCATTTGTTCGTTGTGCCCTCAATTGTTGTTATATGTGTGTTGCGTTCTTGTACTGTACTTAAGAATTGAAAACAATGTTTACTATTCTTTTTTCTATTTGTTTGCGAACTGCATGTCAAATGCTCAAAAGAACAACAACAACAAATTGCATTGTCTTTTGGCGGAGGAACAGCAGCAGCTGCTTCAAGAGCGCGACGCCACTCCTCCCCGAAATATAAGATATATGTATATTTATATATATAGTATTCGTATAAACTGCTGTTAGAAATCAAAAATGAATTTGCCAAATTGTAGTGTTCGTCAAAATTGCGACTGATGCAACAGACACTCGAAATTAGTTACAACATAATAATGTTCATGTTCATGGGTGTGTGAGTGTGTGTGCCATAAACTTATATGCATAAGTAAATAGAAATATACATATATGTATATATATATAAATACATATGCATGTCAGGGATGATATATACACACATGCATATTTATAGCATAGATCATTAGCAGCACATTTGCACTTGGCTGTTGCGCAAGTGTTTAACTGCTTTATATATATATTATACACGTCCAAAGTGCACTGCAATTATCAAATCTAATCAAACGCGTTATTTTTGTATCTAAGTAACGTAAAGAAAATCATTTGTACCTTGTCGATGCGGATTTGTATGTATATATATATACTACAGAAATCAAACCTACATCCATTGCGTGTGGTTAGCATATGTACATACGTATTTACAATGCATAATAATATGTATAACTAATAAACAATCCAATGTACCTTACAATATACACAAATATATGCACACACCTGACCATATGTACGAGGTGTGTGGGTGAGTGTGTGTGTGTGTGTGTGCGTGCTATTACTCATACAACCAATGTATTGGCATTATGTGAGTTAATTCTCCTCGTTACAATCAGTTTGTATGTTTTGTATCTGTTCAATTCGCCCGGCACCAACCACTGCAGAAATGTTTTATACAACAACAACAACAACAACAAATACAACAAACAAACAAACAAACAAACAACAAAAACGAAATGTTATTAAAATTACGATATAAAATAGTATATTTTATTATTTTGATAATATATTTATATACAAAAGAGATGTGTTGCGATGTACAGAATGTTCTAATGTAAATTTACACATAGCATTGTTAACATTTTATAAAAGTAAACTAAATCAAATAAAAGCAAAATACAAAAAAAAAGAAGAAAAAAATTGAAAATAATCGCGAAGATATAAATCAAAATTACTCAAAAATTGTTTGCATGAAATAAATCAATGCAAATCACATGAATAAAAAACTGGATTTATAATTTTTTGTAACTTAAATTCGATAGATTATGTTAAAGCATCAAACAATAGAAAATTTGGACTGTAAACTTGTTAAATAAGCCACAGTCAAGATTGTTATTGATCTAATTTTTTTTTTTTATAATGTTTATCATTGTAACTTTTGTGACGAATGCCTTTGGGCCAGCAGAACCGGATGCTATGTAAAAATATATGTCTATATATATATATATATATATGTGGGTATATTGAATGCCGGTGCTGGCAAATCAATTGAAACCGAATAACGTGAGGCGACACCCGCTGTGATGCTGTAATGGATGTGTGGATGCAAACAATTGAGGCATATCAAGCTAGAGCCATCGAACGACACTCAATACTTACTCAAGCAAGATCAGCGAGCATAATGATGCTAATCAAATCGCATGCAACTAAATTGAAGTGCACATCTAACTCGACACCAGAATCAACACTCAACAGTCAACCGTCAATAGTCTTTGGTCAGTCGAGCATCATAGTTGGTTACCCGTTGGGGCTTAGTTTTGGATCTGTTCGGGTGACGTTTCCATGGAATTTACATAGCTGAAAACAGCCCAATCACAAAACAAAAAGCAGCTCTTTCAACTTTGAACCGCATTTGCATCGATCCCATCGCTTACAGCAATTCTAATTATAAAATGCTCAAAATGTGCTCCAGTTCTGTAAGTAGATAAGATGTGGCAAGCTGAAAAGCCACATTGCCATGGCGTGCGTACTAATTACATTCCAACTATAAATACATATATAATCCTAATCCTCTATACATTTTCAATTGGTTTATTGACAGTGCAAGGTCATCAAGCAACTGAGCTCAACCGAACGTGAAAAGTTTTTCGATTCCTTTGATGTCGTTTTCTGTGATTGCGATGGTTTGTTTTATATATATTGAATACTATATATACTATATATATAGATGTGACCCGATTCCGTAAGCCTTACGATTTACATTTACTAAGGGGATTTTTTATCAGGTCTTTTTTTTTATTTTTAAAATAATTAGTGATTGAAAATTGAAGATGTTTTTTAAATCAGAACTCCAACTCCAATCTGGACCTATTTTACCAATGACAGCTAGATATACTTGTATATATATATATACATATATATGTAGTTAAGTAACTTTTTCTTCTATTGCAATCTGCGGCAGGTGTGGTGTGGTACACGATGCGTGACTTTATTCCCGGCTCAGCCAAGGCCATTGAGGAACTGCAGCGTCGGGGCAAGCAGATGACCTTTGTGACCAACAACAGCATCAGCTCCGTGGCAGAACATCTGCAAAAGTTCGCCAAACAGACGCAATTGCAAATTGATAAGGTGAGATCGAGTATTTAAAAACATCATAATCATGATGATGATCATTATAACTTAATCAATGCTTCTCTGAGCAGGGGCAGATTGTACATCCGGCGCAGACCATTTGTGATCATCTCAAGTCAATTGGCTTTGATGGTTTAATCTATTGCCTGGCAATGCCCCCTTTTAAGCAGGTGCTCCGCGATGAAGGCTTTCAGCTCGCCGAGGAGGTGAGTTAACTACCAGTACTAAGACATTTTGCTTGTGCTGCTCAAGCTGCTGAATTCCTATTCGTAGCGGGAGGCATCGACCATAGCTAGTCTGGGTGAGCTGCGTGAGGCCATATTTGGTGCGGAGACCGTGCAGGCCGTTATCATTGATGTGGACTTCAATCTGACGGCAGCGAAACTAATGCGTGCCCATGTCCAGCTGCAGAATCCCAACTGTTTGTTCCTAGCCGGCGCTGCCGATGCGCTGATACCCTTTGGCACTGGCGACATCATTGGTAGGAAATTTGCGCCGTTTTGCCGCTGTTCAGATCTGTTTTTATCTGTACTTTGCTCCCTGTATAGGACCCGGCGCCTTCATTGACGTTGTCGCCCAATCCACTGGACGTCAGCCCACGGTACTGGGCAAGCCGGGTGAGGCACTGCGTCCGCTGCTGCAACAGCACCACGCGTACGTGCCTGCAAACCGAGTCCTCTTCATCGGCGACAGCCTGGCCAGCGATATTGGTTTTGCACGCGCCAGCGGCTACCAGACGCTGCTCGTCCTGACCGGCGGCACCAGCCAAAAGGATGTCGCCAGCCTGCCACCAGACCACGGCCAATTGCCCGACTACATCAGCGATTGTTTGGGCGATCTGTGCGAGAAGTGAATGCAACAAATCAGTAATGAAACTTGGCTTGGTAGATAAATATTTATAAGTATTTAGCTGTTGTGGATGAGTGCAAATAGATAGAGGACAATTCAACTAAGGAGAGAGAGAGAGAGAGAGAGAGAGAGAGAGAGAGAGAGAGAGAGAGAGAGAGAGAGAGAGAGAGAGAGAGAGAGAGAGTGATCCTTGGCTTTGATAAGCAAATGTTTAAGAGCCATTATTTGTTTGGCGTGTGTGCGCATCTGAAATGCGTCTCGAATTTGTTTGTTTTCCGACTGTAACAATTAAAGTTGAGTTGCGCAATTATAATAATACTTAAATTGTGTTTATTTTATTTTATTTTTTACAAATATATACTTATACCCTTATATCTCATTTTTAGATTTGAATGTCAGCAGAAGGGTACGTTATCTGGAACGTATCTAAGATATCTGCCGTTCATTGAGATTATTATTTTTGATTTTTATTATTTTTCTATGTGTTTTTAGTGTAGAGAAAAAAGAGAAAACAATTTTGATTTGCTGCTAAGAAGAGGATTATTTAATTTTGAATTTTACTTTGCTTGCATTTTACTATTTGCTGAAAGACTGTTGGCATTGCTCAAGGTTGAACATATATAGGGTATATGGTGTCGGAGATACAGTTATAGATAAAGCAGTATTATTGAGTTTGGATGTTTACATGCATAAGTATGACAAATATAAATTTATGTATATAAATTGATGTATATATATACACATATGTACGTTTATATGTACATGTTGATGCCGTCGTTAGACATGCGCTTTGGGTGCTACATTGGCGAAGAGTTGAATAAAATCGGCCATGCTGTCGGCATAGTAGTCGGGCAGATGTTGGGGACAGGTCTCCGCGAGTAGCTGGTCGAGCGAGCAGCCGCCGGTTAGAACGAGCAACGTCTGGAATCCGCATAGGCGACCAAAAGCCACATCCTGGGCGAGCATGTCGCCAATCATCAGAACCCGCGACGGATCGCTGACATTGTGCTTCTGGCAGAGCATATCGCCCAATGCACGTCCCGGCTTGCCTACAACTATTGCCTCTTTGCCGCTCGCCTCGACCAGAGCGGAGGTGAAGTGGCCGGGCCCAATGAGATTGATACCCTTGCTTATGGGCAAATAACGATCGGTGGCACCGCTCAGCAGCAAGCAATCTGGTTGACGTAAATAAAACTGGGCTCGCAACAGTTTCGGGAATGTCATATTAACGTCCATATCAATGACGACCGCCTTCACGGGCTGCCTGTCGAAAACGTGAGTCCGAAGATCCTCAAGGGATTCCTCAATGAACATATTGGGCTAAACACCGGCATTCAAGTCGAATTTCAGTATAATTTAATAGCTTATCAGTTCAGTTATCAACTTACTCCATCGAGTATCTCATAGCCAGCGTTCCTTAGCACCGTCTTGAAATGCAGCGATGCAATTGCGTAGATGATACCGTTGAACTTAATGCTCTGCAGATAGTAGATGAGCGTCTGGGCCGGATGCCAGATCTGATGTGGCTGCACTTGCATATTGGCCTCGCCAAGACGCTTCACAGTCCCATTTAAGGAGCGAATGCTGTTGTTGGTGACAAATGTGAGCTGTTTGCCGCCACTTTGCAGTGCCTCATAGCCCTGGCTGCCATTGGGCACATTGGTCTCCATTGTGTACACAACGCCATCGATGTCGCTATAAACATGATCAAACGAATCCAGAAAGCGACGTTGGTGCTCACCGCTTAACTGCAAAATGTGCTGTGGCTGTAAGAAAAAAAAAACACAAGTACCAATGATTAGATTAGTTTCCACCTGCTGGATTCGGCAAGAAGGTACTAACGCGTGTGCTGTTGGACATGATTGGGGCTGTTGCTCGAGGCTGTCGCTGAAACGGGCGCCAGTCAACTAATTCGATGAACTCGACATATGCATCATACAACTAAAAGCTACAAAATGAGAACAAAACAAATACAAAAACAAAAGAGAACGTTGCCCTGGGGGGGTAATAGACTGCGATATACTTTGATACCACAAGTAATACCGGCTGATAACAGATAGCAAAAAACAGGGTGTAGCCAAGAAATACCGTCCAAGTTTGCCTTTCAAATTGCGGTAGACACAGGTTTTTTACGAGCTTCGTTTGAAGAGTTTCCCAGTAACCTTCCATCCAAGTTTGGTAATTGTAGCCCTTAATTAAGGGAGATATGAGCTGTTGGAAATTTTGGAGCGAGGCCAAAAAAAGATGTTTGAGGACGACCTTAGTTATCTACATTCCAAAGTTTTGAATCTATAGCCCTCAAATTGCGGGAGGTATAGGTTTAAATGGTTTTTGGTGTCGGAAGTGGGCGTCGTCCAATATTGTATCAATTTATACTGCAATAACCATTTCAAATTTGGTGACTCTAATTGACGTGGTCTATATGCTGATCCTTGGAGGAGGTTACCAGCAAGTTACAGATCAGTGGAGGGCGTCCGAAAAAGTTGCGATCACACAGACGGACAGACGGATAGACAGCATGACGAACATCGCACAAAACCAATGTACTATGAAACCTTCGGCATCAAAGTAGAACAATTAGCACTTGGTGACGACACTGGTCATAATACGCATATTAAAACAAAAAGGAACGTTACTGTCGGGCGTAACCGACTGTGAAATACTCTGATACCACTAAGCTATCTGATAACAGGTGCCACAGAACAGAGTGTAGCGAAGAACTTTCCGAAATATCAGGTTTAGCGATTGTGGGCGTGGCCATCGATTCTTCAGGGCGGCTACCAGTAAAATACCTACCATATTTGACGGCTCTAACTCAAATACTGAGGTGGACATCGCCAAGAACCGACCAAATTCTAGGAGATATCGATTTGCGATTATCGATCTTTTCGATTTCCTACCCTCCTAGGCACAGACCAGCATATGTCCCAAGGTTCACGTCTCAATCTCTAAGGGTGTCGAAAAGACTTGCGGACAGTCAGCATGACATTGCACGAAACCTATATACTATGAGAATTTCTGTAACAGAGTATAAAATTAATCCGCATTTTTTATTGCTGCTGCTGCTTACCCTATACTGAATTGGAAATGGGTATTTGTGCAAATGTATATAAAAGTCAGATGGAGGCATCTCTGACATTTCCCCATAAAGTATAAATATGATCAGGATAAACAACTCAATAGCAATAAGAGCGATAATATCAAAGACAGAGGCTTCTCATTAATACATTAATACAAAAATCAAATTTCATCAAGATCGGATGAGAAAAACCCAAATTTCAGTCGAAAATAGTTTATTACGGCATGATAATTGTGTGTATTCTGCGCCGTTATCTACATATCTATGTATGCATATGTGTGTATGTATGTAAATGCAGGCGAATGTCGCAAGCCAGTTCGGGCTTGTGAACAAAAATATCTGCTGCCTTTTTGTCTTTGCTGCCAGTGCCTGACCTAAGATATGACAGCAACTCCAAGCAAAATTCTCGAATGGAAATTTGTCAACAAAAGTAGATTATGTCAAACAACCGGGTTCACAGTATATAATAGACGAGCTCACTCGACAACAGCATGCTTACTTGATTCGTTGTTGGTGTACATATGCCGGTAGACACCGCAAAATGACCGTTCAGTTGAAAAAGGCCTGTTTACATACACTGGCAATGCTGCCTCATACCTGATTAATTTGATGCAGAGCGACGAGTTGCGTGTTTCATTTCTAGTGCCAGAGAATAAACTGTCAATTTATGCTTGCACTATCTCAAAATTCCTTAGATTAGGCAAGATTTTGGATTTATTCAGCTTTTTTTTTTCTGAATTCCGTCCGTTCTTTCGTAGCTTCCATACTTTATAAAATATAATTTGTAAATCTATACATATGCACATCAATATATATGTACATAATACGCGATAACATAATTAACGTATGTATATGCAAATACACACATTTAATTCCGATCATGCTTAGCTATCAGTTGAATCTACTTGAAATTGCAAATTTGCAAAATCTGTATTTTGTTTTTTGCCAGCACGATTGCCATTCAAAATGTTCGTTTGGGTGTGGGCGTGTAAACAACAGCAAGAGCGAAATGTAATCGATGAGTGCAAATATACAGTGGCTCACAGTTCAAGACGACCAGTGTCAAAGAAAAAAAGTAATTGCCTGCCATAAGCTAATTATTCATTATTTTTTAAAAATTCCAATGAGCGATGGTAGGTACAGGTATTAACCACCTAAATTAATATATGACCCCAATGCACTGGGGTTTCCCCAATGCACTGGGGTTTCCCCACCTGCAAGGTAGGATTATATAAAAAAGTAGCCTATTTTGAGGGGAAATTTTATTTCGTCTTGAACTGTGAGCCACTGTATATGCAAGTGGAGATAAACAGTAAATGGTAATATAGATGCAGGTGCATGTACATTAATTTGCATATGTATGTGTGTATGTATAAGATTACTGGATGATCACAATTTCAAGAGAATTTTGTGTTTCATTTTTATTGCTCATTGTATAATGATCATCTATCAATAAAATATATACAATTCTATTGAATTGAATAATTATAATCGTAATTTATAAATGCATTTGACGTCAAGTGGTACATTATTTAAATATTTTCGACTCTGGAAATGACTAAATCATTTCAATTAAATTTAGATGCCAGCGATTACCCATATCCATAGTCTAAGAAAATACGCATTTTTGCTATTTGTTTATATACAGGATAAACAGTTATTTTTTTTATGGGTCTGTATATATATATATATTTTGTATTACAACTACAATATAACTTTTATAAAAATAAAAAATAAAAAAAAAATAGATAAAAACAAATGAAGGAAAACTGGGCTAATGCATTTCAGTATTTAGTGCTTGTGGCAACTAGGAGAAGAACACATAAAACAATGTGAATGCTTTTTTATAATACTTAGCATACATAATAATATATGAGAAATAAATATCGAGGGTATGTGTATGGTTTCAACTTAGGGTTAATTACATCTATGTAGTTATAATAAAATAACGTGGTGTGAAGGTTCGTTGGCTAAATATGTATGCATTCAAATGTTGGTAAAACTTGAAGTTTTTCAATTAAAATTAATAATATCCTTGCTTGAAATGGGCGAGGTGAGTTAATTCAGTGTTGCTTTTGGAATTGAATATTTAAATATATATATACAAATATATAATATAATATATATATATATATATATTTTTTTTTTGTGACCTTGGGACCACAATAATCTGATAAATAATAATACGGTTGCTTTTCGAAGCGAATTAATGAACGAATCGAGGACTTATTTTAAGGAAGTGTGGCATGAAGAGATTAAGTGCAGTCGTTGCTAATCCTTTTCCTGTTGCTGCAGCAGCGCTGAAATTTCCTGAAACTTGTGACGATAATCGACGCTGGTCTCGCTAATCACCGACAGGCTCGATGATGGGCCCTGCATAAAAAAAAACCCATTAATTGCTTATTTATTTGATCACCAGACAGACGCTGCTGCTTTTGCTGTTTGTTGTTTTCCTTTAGTACTTACCAGTACGTCGCGTGTGGCATCAATGTCATCCAGATGACCCAGCAGGCTGGTCAGCGAAAAGTCATCGATATTGTCATCCATCCAGTGTGCATTAGATGTGGAGTCGCGCAACAAATGATTCGGACTGACGTTGCCATTGAACAAACTGTGCACTATGCCAATAACAAATCGAAATGAAAATTAGTTGCAAATAGATACGTAAATAAATATAATATTTATATAATATATGAAATTCCCTTTAATCGAATGATAACTAGATTCTTGGCAGATTCTTGGCCACAGTCAAAACAAAATTTTTGGATTAATTTGACCACAAAATACTTCGCCATTTAGCCAATTGAAATCTTTTTGTGGCGCACTTTAACCTTGGGTTTTAAGCTACTAGTTGACCAACTAAAAGTTGCAACACTCGGTGGCACAACACAAGTTTTGCTTTTACAATCGATCAATTTGTAATATTTCTTCTTATTGCTGGTGATTTTTGTTTTGCAAAATAGGATATTCTTTTCAGTCAAATCTGTAAAATGAGGTCTCACCTTTCACATCCATCCCAAAAAGACAATAATGAAGGGAATAGTTAAACTGATAAGAAAGGGGTATGGGGAGATATGTTGAGAACTGAAATGTTTTACGAAATTAAAGAAGAAAGCGGTTATAAAAGAATTGAGATTATACATCTAATGAAGCAGCACAACTGTAATTATTAACTGGAAAGCAGATTTTAAATGCTTTGTGAACAAGCCAGAATGTTATAGTCGAGAGAGGCCGACCAGGACCCTGAACTATAGTCTGGCCAATATGTAAATACGTTGTGGCTAACAAAATATTCGTTTCTTATTCAATCTAGTTGAAAAATGTAACAGTATTTTAATAATAGCATGTCTTGCAGACTATATCTATATTGCTATCGGAAAGGGGAAAGGGGAGCTGTTATCGACCAAATTAGATAAACTTGATCTGTGTGTGGGGTACCTTCCTTTTACCTGTTGCTTACTTTTGCACATCTTCATTACAAACTTTTTACCCACTTTTAATGTCTTCAGTGTGTAAAAGTCTTTATAAATTGTATATATATAGTCGTCAAATGGAAGAGTAGTTTAAGTCGATTCCAGTATTCTTGTTTAAGAATGTGTCTCACTTTTTTGAAAATTTAAATTTTCGACTCAAGCTACTCTTTCATGCATATTTCGCGAATATCTTAAAGATTTGCTCAGCTTACTGGTACTCTCATCATGGACACCATCTGGCAATGCGTGGCATGTGGCTGTTAATGATGCGTGCTCCACAGCTGCGTGCTCCACAGCTGCGTCCGCCAAAGTTGACACGTCCGTTTCTAAGCTTGGCATATCTAAGCTTGGCATATTGGCATTTTGGCTGCCACTTTCGTGGCTGCTGCTGCTGCTGTAGCATTGCTCGCTTTTAGTTTGTAACGGGATGTTGCTGGCGGTGGTTATGATTCTGGAGGTATTTTTGGAAGATACAGATGAAACGATCGTAGTGCTGCTATTGACGCGTTCGATGGGCTCGAAGAGACCGTTTTGCATATTCAGCAGATCGTAAGGCTGAGATCCAGAGTCGGGCTGAAGGAGCCGTTGCACCAGCACATGACGCGACATCTTTTGCCGCGTCAGCTGCAAAAGAGTAAAAAAAAATACTTAGGAATCTATTTCAATGATGAGCTATTTAGATCAGCTACTCACCTTGGACAATTGACGACCTGGATCAATAATATTGGCCATGGGACGACGCACTGGGAGCATCGGCGTACGAAAGATGATCTCACTGCCATCCGGTGTGGTTGTGGCGACTGCTGCTGCTGTTGCTGCTGCTGAGCCACTGCCAGCTGCCGCTGCTGCTGCTGACTGGGCCTTGGTGATTAGATCACGTTTGCGATCGCAACTGTGGCCACAACTGCATTGGCGCTTCCTTACACGCTCACTGAGATTGGAGATTAGCAACAGGTGCTTTAGCTTATTGCTTACCGTCGCCGTTGTGATGGCCTTGACGCGTTCCACGCTATCACAGTCGTTGACATTGTAGGGCAGCGCTGTTGATGCTGAGTTTGTTGTACTGCTGCTGCTGGTGGTGTTGGTGATGCTGCTGCCACTGCTGGTTGTGCCTGAAGTAGTGCTGTTTGTTGTAATGACCGTCGTTGTGGTGCTACTGCTATTGGTGATGGCAATTGATGCACTGTGCGGCGTACTTATCTCCACATCGCACCAATAATAATCGAGCTCCAGCTTGGTATCCTGTCCCAGCACCACATACAGATCACCGATCGTTATGTCTGCCGCACTCGATATTGTCCAGCCCTTGCGCATACGCTTGATCACATCGTCGCTGAGCAGCGGTCGAAAATTGCGGGCGGCGGCTGCGGCGGCATTCGCTTTAGCATTCTTGCCACCGCCAGCGCTAAGGGCATCGCTACGTTTGGCACGTGTTGGCGCCGGCGCCGGTGCTGGCTGTGGTGGTGGTGCTGATTGTGGTGCTGGTGTTGCTGCAACTGCTGCTGAAAGTGATGTGATGGCAATCGCTTGTGGAGCGGCAAGAGGAGCAGTTGAAGGGGACACAGCCACAGTGGAGTCGACGACGCCATTGATCGTTAGATTGAGCAGCTCGCTGAGCTCCTCGTTCATTAGCTCGTCGCCGCTATTGCTTTCAAGTTTCACATGATTGATGGTGCTGCCGTTGCTGGTGGTGCAGATGCTGCCCTCAATCATCAATTCGTTGAGAGTCTTCTCGTGCACCGAACTGGTTGGCGTCTTTTGTTTTTTGGGATCGGGCAAACGTTTCTCGGATCCGCTTTCGGTGCGCGACCGCTTTAAACTGGCAGCGGCAGCAGCTGCCGCACTTTCGAGCGTCTCGCTGCGCAACTTGAAGCCGAGACGCTCCTCATATGCCGTTAGGCATATGTTGACGCTGCTCAAATGCGCCGTTATGCTGAGCAGCGGTCGATGGATCGCCACACCGGGTTTGGGCAGGAAGCACATAGCTGGTTCGGGGAACGGCACTGAATCGACGGACGAAACGTCCGGTATGCCATTGAGCAGCAGTGGCGGTTGTTTTTCCGCCAAACGTGCATCACTGCTTCGCCATTTGTACTGAATAGTTTGTATGAAGCTAATCAGCTTCTTGTGTAGCGGCACTGTGATCCGTATACGTGGATTCTGCGCCAATGACTGCACTCTTCCAAATGCCTCCATATTAGCTGGACTCACAAGTACCTCAATTTTTGTGGGTAACCGGATGTCCTCCAACGTATCTGCATAATAATAAATAAACAGTTATCTTGGGATTGGGATCTCCGCAGATTTAAAACCCTTGCAGAGGAGAAATGCAATAATGTACGAAATAATATTATGATCTACATTTTTGAGCTGTTTAAACAAAAACAAAAATAATATTGATCTCTTTAGGGCTTATAGATTTTCATGTTTGTTTGATTTTTCAACATTAAGTACCTCAAAGCATTATATTAGTTTTCAACATTAGAGGTGCTACCATATGTATAAAATCCACAATTTAAACAAGTAAGAATGCTGTAGCCGTGTGAGATCGACTACGATATACCCAAGTGCGCTCTTTTCTTATGGCAGGCACAGGGACTGCAGAGTAAAAAATAACTAAACCAGCGAATATTTTAATTCATTCAAGCTCGAACTGACCCGAACTGACTGGCTATAGACACGTGCATATGCACACATACATATTTACATACATACATACACACAATCGTAGGTAACGGGGCTCTGCAGAATTCACAAGAAAAACATATTGACGCTCGCGGCGATTATCATGCCACCTCTTTCTCACACATGCGCTCGCGCATTTTTACATACAGAAAATGCTACACACAGTGGGTGTAAGCACATTTTTGGCGCTTAATCTTAACTAAATTGCATACATTGAAATCAAATAATTACACAGATTTTAAAGGTTTTTGCAAAACTCATTTGAAGCAATGTTGAATTTTGGCCTGGTATACATTGAAAAGAAAAATAAGAGAAAAGTAAAGAGAACTTACCATCCAGCTGATTGAGACGACGCAGTGCCTTGCAGGAGGGCGTCTTGATCCGTATATTTTTGCCTTTGTAGCGCACTGTGATGTGGCCCTGGTATATGAGATGCTTCAGCTTCATGAAATGCTTATCGGTTATGAATTGCAGCTTGCGTCGCATTTCACCATAGTTAATTAGCGTGTACAGCTCCTGGGCGGGTTTTCTCAGCTCTACGTGTAAACGTGTATGATGACTACAAATTCTTTGTTTTTTTTTTTTTTTTTGGTTTTACTTACCATCCGAGTAGCGAACGTATTTGGCAATTTTGTGATATGTTTGATAGTAATGTAGACGAACTTGGTCCTTGGACTTGAAGCTGTGGTCGCTGTTCATGTTGCGACGCTTCAATTTGGAATTGATGTAATTGGCCATCGTCTCGAAATCCTTGCCAAACTCATTGAGTGCATCAAAGAAACAATTGCGCTCCACATTCGACCATGTCGATTTGTTTGCGGCACGCATCTGTGACGGCGTCTTCTGGGCAGCCTTCTCATCCTTCTTGCTCGACTCACGTTCCGCCGGCGGCGGCGTCATCGGACGCGTCTGATCCAACTTCATTTTTTGTATGACACGCGCGCTTGCCCGCGTCCCCGGGCAATTCTGTGTTGTCACCGAGCCGAGGAGCTCCTCTGGCGGCTCAGTTACGCCGCTAGCCGCCAGCTTGAATTGTACAACTTTTCCATTGGGTGGTGCTGGTGGTGCAGCGACTGCATTGACAGCAGCAGCCGCGGCTGGAATCTTGACGTTCTTACACATGCTGCTGTCGTCTTCCATTTTGTGCCACCAGCAGTGACACTGGCTACCCGCCCCCAGGCACAGCTGTAAGAATGCAACAATTTAGATTCATAGATTCTTCCGGCGAAACGGTAAACGACGCCAGGCAAAAAAATGGCGCTCGCCAATGGGACACAAAAGTTGCTTCCATTTATCCGTTATCGCTTGTTAGCGTTTTGCCATTGTGCTTCCTCTATTTTGGCCACAGGTGTTTTGCACTTACCCAAAATGTAGAAATTATTTAAATTGCGTATGTTTTGTTGTCGTTTTGCTTCTTATTTATCTCCATTGTTTTGCATTTTTATTCTGTTATGTTAAGTCGGGGTTATGCTAATTATATACTGTTAACACGATAACATAGTCGTATTCTGTTGGTGATTTTGCTCGTTGCTCACTTTGCGCATACGTTGCTCTGCTTTGCGCCAAAGTAATTTTAAATGTCTCAATTTGAGTGGGACCCAAACGAAGTTAAAATCTATTTATATTTTCGTGATTTGCTGACATCAAATTTAAATGCACTGTTAATGTAACTGAACATATGCTTGTACACAACAGCAAACTGTCACACTTAACAGCACTATTTGAGCAATAGCATGTAAATCCTTTTCAAGCAAATAAATGTTACTTCATAGGAAACTGACATTGCCTTCGAAATATTTTATTTGAAAAATATTTTTAATTGCCTGCAAAAGTTAAGTTAATTAATTGTCCACATATTAAAATGGCAATGCATGTAGTTGGTAAACAAGAATCAGCTGATACAAAGAATAAGCCACATCAATCCGCAAACTGCTCGAAATGGCACGATTCACCAAACAAAATACAACCCTGTACTGGCGCCTCACTGTGAGTGGTGAGTTTGCCATTTAAAAATAAATATACGGCTTAGCAAAACTAATTTTATTGGACTTAAAAGATAAGAAAAAAAATAAACAAAAATATTTTGTGCTTATGTGCATCACAAATAAATACCGATGAATAACAGTACTAACACTATGGCGACGAGTATCGCAATGATGATTATCTTTTTCTGCAATAAAAAAGTGCATGGATAAGGAATATTTTCGATTTCAATGGAACTTCAAAAATAATATGTGCCTAACCTTTCGAGCTCGCTTTTGAAGTTCCTGAGCTTTATCCAGCTCAGTGCCTCCCTTCTCTGTATAAAGCGTTGCCTGATTTGCATGGAATTCCACCCGCTGTATCGTCTCGCTCTGCTCCATGACGAGCGTCTGAATGCGCATGAATAGCGCATGGACATCTTCAATTGATTTCTCCAACTTGCGCAGCTCGTTGAAGCGATCCATGAGATCTCGCAGCGTCTGCCTCTCCTTTTCCGTCTCTTGCAGTATCTATGGAAATAAACCACTAATAAAATTACATTTGATTTTATGATTTGTTTAATTCACTCACATTGTCCACAAACAGTTTCGTCGTTTTGTTCTCAATCAGCAACTCAATCTCCTGTTCAGTCGCCTCCGCATTGACTATATTAATCGGAGGGATTAACTAATAAAGGTTTGCGTTTAGTTTCGATATATATAACTTACTGATCTTGGAATGAATGCGGAGATTCTTCTTCACCTTCGTCTCATAGTTCTGCAGGAAGAGCTCGTTCTTCTGCCACAGATTAATGTATGTCTGATATAGGCCATAGAATAAGGTGCGCTTCATACGCGCCTCTAAGCTGTAATCCGTTTCTGGTGGCAGATTCGCTTTGAATTCCCTAAATCGGGTCATCAGCTGGTTGCCCAGGCGCAGATTCTTGTTGTGCAGCTCATCCATTTCGTTCTCTGCACAAGATCCGTTATTTATAATCATATTTAAATAGTTAAAACTCGCCTGTTCGCTATGTATGTGTGATTACTGTACCTACCGCTAAAGGTGCGCAGATGGATGGTCTGTGACATGCGGTCCATGGCTTCCAGATTGCCAGCAATTTGCGACAATTGATAACGAATTTCCGAATACTGCAATTAAGTGTTGAGAAACGCATTGCAACATGAAAAAATAAAATATGATAGCGGGAGGGAGAAATAAAAAATGATTGGTTTAGTTAGACTAGTTTTCGAAGTTTTCAAATATTTGTGATTTAGAGAATGCACAGGAAAAACTTCCCTAAAATATCCTTATATTTTATTACACGAATCCGCGTTGCTTGGGAGATGCATTTACGATATTTGTGAACAGTTGTACCCCTAGCGCATTGAAAATGGATAAAAAGTGCATAATGCAAAGCATCTCCAAACCCATATGAATTTATCAACAGCCGAGTGGATCAAGCTGACTCGATTTGTATGTCTAGTTGAAAAGTCGATCTTAGAGACCATAATATCTAGAAACATTATATTCTCCTTTCTTTCCTTTTGCGAATGTCGATAAGCATCGATTACCAATAGCAATAATAACCAAAATTGAAAATACATATCTTTCTCTTTGGTTTAGTATATGCTTTAACAAGGTTGGCTTACGAACTCGTGGAAAAATGGTATTTGCGGATACATATGCACACACACAAGCACAACACTATATAATAAGTGTATTTATTTGAATACCTAAGATGTGTTCCCATATAGATAGATAAAGACTTAGATTCTCCTAATCGACCTCTCTCTTCGTCTCCCTATCTTGTTACATTCAACTCTTACTTGGTTAGTTAGTTCACTTCTAAATTTCAACCCGCTTTTAAAGTATGAGAATATGGTACCTTTTGCTGTCAGTGTATTTCTATCCAATCTAACTAATTGGAATACTCAGATTGTTTATAGAGGTCAAATATCCAAATATAGCCATATATCAAATGCGATATGAATTTGGTTAGAGAATGGGTCGAATTCACTTATCAATGGATATGCAAATTGTTTACTGAACTGTTCCATTTGAATTTGTCACACACAATGGATGGAATGAATTGTCAATCATTCACTAAATTATTGAATTATTAAACAAATTAACTAAATCAAACGGTCAAGAAAGTTTTTAAATTTTATGAAAAAAATGGACTCTGGATAGAGTACAACTTAATTCATTTATGAATCGCTGATAGCAGTTTGTTCAATATGAAAATGCGTTCCTCATCTGATCTCAATGCAATTTTTACAATTAATCAACAACTTGATCAATTGAATGCCGTTTTTTTTTACAATTGTTTCTTTTTATTTTTTTTATTGCTATCGGAAACCGATCGATTTGTATCAATATTCTCAAAACAAGCACAGTTATCGATAGAATTGCTTCAAATTTGAAGTCAGACATACGGACAAAGCAAAATCGATTTGGTTGTTGATGCTGCTCCAGAACATATGTACTTTCTAAGGTCAAAGATGCGTTGCTATAGCAATAATACTCTCCGCAAGTGTATTCAAACATCGTTGAAGTTATCTGACGGATTTTGCACATTGGTGATACAAAATTTGCTAATTGGTTCAGGAGGTGGGCGTGGCAACTCACAATTACTGTTTACGAATAAATAAGAATGCTGTAGTCGAGTGAGATCGGCTACGATATACCCTGACTCCAGTTGTTAAATATATTCTAGATTTATTGGCAAATTTCCTTTTAAAAAGTCTTGTCAGCAAATGCTTGCGGCTTGCTGATAGAAAGGAGTTCAATATGAAAATATATTTTCGATTATAACTATCCGATCTTGATGAAATTTAGACAGTTGATTGAAAATATGCCTTGGCATATTGTGTATTAATTAGGCATTTATTGCTATCGGAAATCGAAATGTATCGATATTCCAGAAACAGAGGCAGTTATCGATCAAATAAAGCAAATGATCTGCGCCGGGTGTACGAGAACCTATATTCCAAATTTGAAGTCTCTAGCTCTTATACTCTCTGAGATCCGCGTGTTCATACAGACGGATGGACAGAGGGACATGACTATATCGACTCGGCTGTTGGTGCTGATCAAGAATATATATATTTTATGTGATCGGAGATGCTTCCTTCTGCCTGTTACACACATTTGCACAAAGCCATTAAACTCTTTTTACCCATTTTTAATGGGTTCAGGGTATAAAAATGGAGCATATGTATAGTGTATGTCCATATGTGTTTACTTCATTAGACGCTGCTGTGAGCCACAGGTTATCACGGGTTTGCCGCTACCGATAAATAATTCACGGCTGCCGTCGCGGCCGACGTTGACGTTGACGTAAACTGCGCTGATTCATGTTACCGGTTAACATGTTGATAAACAGTTTGGCTAGGCACACAAAAAACACACGCACACACAGGCCAACACTCAGGGTTAGGTTTTAATATTTCAAGTAACTTTTTTTTTTATTCTGAAATCATTCTTGGTAAAATAAATTGGTGTAAAACTTTCTAGTTTCTAATTAAGGAACTTAAATTTGTAAACTCAAAAATTTGACGCCCAAATATTTTACTCGCAGTTATTAAGCTCTTGATCTGAGAAATATCAAGACATAATTTGAGAATGCAACAGTTATGCATGAAATGAAGCAATAATCAAACCTTAACTCAAAATGCCAAAACCATCTTAAATTGAGTTATATCGAGCTCAGAAAACAAAGAGAGAACGCTTCTTGAAATGAGTTCGTATTGGAGGTGGTGATATGTTTGTGTGATATCTCGATCCCACAACTATTGACCGATGGTTCGCATGGCCGCTCTTAGAAATATATCTACATACACACACACTTACCGGATTCAGAATGGCATCCACATTGGTGCCCTGTTGCGTCATTTTGCTGCGTTGATCCTTATTGTTGTTGTCACCGCTGCTATTGTTGTTGTTATTGTTGCTGTTGCTGAGTGTTTCGGTGGTGGCGTTGTAAACGCTGAGCAGCAACGAACCATTTGAGGAGGATGACGTTGAGTTGGCGCTCAGCGAACGCTGCAAAACAGTTAACACAAATTCTTTATCTTTTAATAATAGCGGGTTTGAATTGTTGTTGTCTTTTTTTATTGGCATCGCTGCTACAGCGACGCCGACGCAAATTAAACTAAAAATAACCAGCGGCTTCAATTTGTTTTCGGTTAGTGATCTCTGCTGACTGCTCACTCATCCCCACTACCCCCTGTACCGTTCGCACGCTATCTCTGTCACTCTCACACCCACCTACTGTGTGGCCGCAATCTGGTTGTGTAATGAATAAGGAATAGAAGGTGGTCAACAGAATGAAAAGACAACTAACTGCCGTTCGCAATGTAAGTTTTGGGGATAACCGCGTACGGCTTTATCGCTCTTATCTCTTCGCAATCTAGGTGCTCACTGGTACTGATAAACGCCTACTCCCCACACCACACTCAGCTCGCACAGAGCACACTCCTTCAACTCCCCACACCTAAAATGGCGAGCTAAAATGTGTTAATGCGGGTCGTGGAATGTCGCGTGGTGTTGAAAAAGTCATGCAAGAAATTTGAGTAATGCAAAAGACGCACAGTGTGGCTACGATTGAATTGAGAAGTGCGAAAGTCACTTGAGATGAAAACCAAGAAACATTTGCCGAAAATTTTGTCGGCATTCAACATTCTTCTCTCATTTGCAAAAACGATAATGACGGAAAGGAATTCATATCAAATTTATAACAGCAATCGGATGACATTATAATTTATTACGTATGCATAATATCAGTTTATTTAGTGAAATACTTAAATGTAGCATGGGAATGGAAGTCAGCAATGTTTGATTGATTGATGTTAAGTTGGTTAGACAAAAGTAGTCTGCTTAAAAAGCGGAGTGAGGCAGTGGATACTGAGTTGGTCTCTTATTCTAGCAAGGAAGAATCATTGATTTAAAAAGTATAAATTTGGATCTCTGCTTAATAAGCAAATTATCGAATTGTGATTTTTTTTGTGTGAGTTTTAAAAGTAAGTGACTTGTCCAGAACAAGCCTAAAGTATTTGTGTGAGTGTTGAATTTCCGTTGAGTGCAATAGCTGGACTGGATTTATGTCTCTTTTTTAAGGTTGAGTTATTTATAATAGCTATTTCTTAATGTCAGTTTGTTGTTAACAATCCCACCGCAAAGGGCTCTTATGAAATTCATTCTTTGGGTAATTCCTTGCAGCTTTATTTATTTTTTAACTCTTTTACTTTTTAACACACTAACGATCATTGTAAAGATATATTTTGCAATTGATTTTGTTGCATTTTGCCACACAATTGGCAATAAAAGCCGTTACCATCTCCCACCACCCAATACTCAGGCGCTTTTGCTGCGTTAAAGCCTTATAACCTATAATAAAAAAATTTTAAATATAAAACATTTCAACTTACCTGCAAAAGCTCTGGCAGCCTATCTCTGGCCATTGTGTTTGTGTTTGTGTTTGTATGTGTATGAGCTTGTGTATGTGTGTTCAGATTGTTGTTGTTTTAGTTTAGCGCTAATTTTTTACCGTTGCATTCATGTATTAATATTTTTTTTATTGTTTTTGGAGCACTTGTGGCATAAATAAATAAGCGACGAGTTTTTGTTGCTATGCATAATCGATTGAGTGCACTTATAGCTATTGTTGTTGCATTGCTTCCTCTGTTCTTCTTTTTCTTCTTCTTGCGTTTTTGGGACACTTACACGATGTCAGCCGCTGTGCTTTGGCTGTGCGTATGCTTTTTATTCTGCCAGCAACGGAGCAGTTACGCGCGAGAGAGTGACGTGCCCGCAGATGAGAGAGATAAAGAGAGAGAGAGAGAGAAAGAGAGCGATATGAAAGAAGATAAGTAACGGTGATATCGCCCTAATATTACGCGTTGCCCTTGTGTTTGTGTAGGTTTGTTACTGTCGTTGTTGTTGTTGTGGTGTGTGATTGTGTTTATGTGAGCTTTGCCTTATCATATTTAAAGCATTAGCATTTGTATTTATATATTTGTATTTGTATATGTATTTGCAGTAGCTTTTGGTGGCTGCGCTTTGTCGTTAGTGTATCGACATCCATTCGATTACTATGCAAAAAAAAAAGTGTTTACATATATAGTAAAGAGAGAGCGGCAATAATTATTCGTTTCGTTTAACGCAACAAACTTTTTAAAATTATTATAATGTACAATACATTTTTTCTTATTTATAATTCAGATCTCTCCGCGCCGCACGTTGCCTTCGAACTGAAAGCGCCGGTCGCAAAATAAATGCCATACAGCTCCTCCGCTTTAGAAACTGCCAGCTGAGATTTCTTTCAATTTAAAGATTAGCACACACACACGCACACAACCATACATGCACATGTACATACATATATAATACAGAAAGACATACACATTTAGTGAGATAAAGTTATGTATTATGTATAAGATAGTTGTCTGTTTGCCTGTCTCTGTGCACTTTTTAGGGGGCTGTTCTAGAAATTGAACCGGTTGCGACGCTCTATGATATATGTGTTAATTGCCTCTTTTTATATTTTTACAAGTACAACTTTTAGCGATTCCAACGACGCTGACGACGACGCCGTTCAATTGGAGGTAGCGATGTCGACGACGGCATCGGCAACGGCAACGGCAACGGTTCCAAAAGTCACTTGCGCTAATTAGTTGAACTTTTTGCCTATTGTTTTTTTTCCAGTTGTTTTTGTTCTTGCGGTTGCAAAACCTCATAAGCTTGACGTCGACGCCGACGCTGATGTCGGCAGCAATGGCGCGTCGTTGCAAATTTATATTTCTCATTCTCATTCCCATTCCCATTCTCACTCTCGTTCTCGAATTGCCAGCAAGAAGCACACGACTTGACTTGCTGTTCAATTCACATTTCAATGCATTCCAATTACGCCAATGGAACGGTGTGAGGAGCAAATTGATATCGGGTAATAAAGCATGCATAGCTACATCTACAAAATATATATATATATATATATGTATATATACATATATGTATGTAAGTATGAAGTGCCTTACAAATGGAATTTATTGTTACTTATAATAAAAGCGAAATAAAATCGTACTTACACATGTATATATGGATATATATGAGGCATACATAGGTCGAAAAGAATGCCCGAGTTCTTATATACTATAGAGTATCGCATAGTTGTGTGTAGTTCCATTGCATGACTAAGAGTGTTGGTGTGGGAAGTGCCTGTGTCCTCGTCTTTGATTCGTACAATCGAAACTGGGATTTATCAGCGCAAAAATGAAATGACGCGTCGTTGAACTCCGCTGAAAGTTGAAACAAAATCTGTTTAAATATAAGGCTATACAAGATTTATATACAAGCATATATACTCCTCAACACATAAGTGCTACTCGCTTTATTTATTGAAGCGTGACTCAGGCGGCACAAGCAAAATATAACAAAAATAAAAACCCTCGACAAGCTGATTATGAATTGAAAGCATACCTTTTGAGAGAAAGAAAGAAAGAGGGAGAGAGAGAGAGAGAGAGAGAGAGAGAGAGAGTGAGAGGAAGAGAGAGAGAGAGAGAGAGAGAGAGAGAGAGAGAGAGAGAGAGTGAGAGGAAGAGAGAGAGAGAGTAAGACAAACAGCAACCTTCAAAATGTTTAAATTAAATACAATTAATTTGAGTTACAATAGTGGCAAACATTCGCACAGTTTCTTCATAAGATGGAAACATCTCAAATTAGGTGGATGCACTTATGATTTACTAGAATTAAGTATACGCAATAATTATTTACTAGAATTGCGTATACTTAATTCGAGATATATTTATATGATGGCTAAATTATTTCCAAAAACTCTTATACTGGCTTTTTTAAATTTATTTTTCAGCTCGAATAAAGTGATAAAATGTCTTAAAGTGTAGACTACTTAACTCGTATGGGGTGTACCAGTAGATATGTCCAGGGATGTACCATCACCTAACTATCTAAGTTCGGGTTCGATTAAATAATTTGTTTCACATACACACATACATACATCACAGTTTTAATACACTTCAACTGATACACTCCTTGATATCGGCTGATTACGAATTCTCTATATTCTGACTGGAGGCATCAGTTTCAGTATCAGTGGCAGTTTCCGCTTCGCCTACAGCATCATCATCAGTTTTTGGCATCAGTTTTATCATCAAAATGAGCTTCAGCACCAGCTTCATCGGCTTTTCAACGCATGGCAACATTTCAAAAATATTTGTATACGCCGTGTGGACAGCCTTTGTTTTTTTTTTTTTACTTTTGTTTTTCCTGTGTGTGTTGTTATTCATGTTGTGCTTCTTGTTGTTATTGTAGTTATTCTCGGCTTCATGCTTTAGGGAAGCATTGTTTACAATTTATTTTGTCATGTGTCGAAAATTGCAAATTTATGAGTTTTTGATGAGTCTTTTTGTGCTCGTCGCTCGCATCGCTCGCAGATATTTGCTGGTGTTTGCTCTTATGTGGGTCAGCACACATGTAGCATACGCACATACACGCACCGGTCACATCCTGTCCGTGTGTGCTGTGTTTTTGACTTTTGATTAAATTCGCACGCGGAAAACTATAAATGGCTCACTGGCATAAATGACGAAAAATAAAATAATAAAATGAAAATACGTGTTTTTTTTCTGTTTGCTTCTAGTGCCACCCAAAAACGTATACAAATTGCTTTTAAAGCCTTTAAGGCGCATGTCTACGCTTGTGTGTTTGAGACAGTTGAATCGGTTTGGCTTTGCAGCCTTGCGCCCAATGTGGAGGCGACGTCAATTTAAATACGCGCCCAAAAATATGCATCATTTTTTGTTAGTACCTTGAAATTTCCATAAAAGTCACCGGCGAAGCTTCCTCTGTGCTGACTGCAAGGAATCTCCTTCCTTCTCTCTCTCTCCCTCTCTCTCTCTCTCTCTGTCCACATCTGCAACTCTCTCGCACTTACTGTGTTTTGCCAGGTCGTGCAGTCATGCATACACATATACACACATGTGGCCATCATCAACGTCATAATGATGTGAATTATTCATTGCCTTATGCCTCAGTTGATGTTTTAATTAAACAGCAGTTTGTAGCAGCCAGCAACAAAATAGGCGACAATAGCGCTTCGGAGTGTGTTGATAAAGCTGATGATGATGCTGACGATGTTGGCGAGGAGCCGGTGTGGTGGGAGGGGGGGAGGGGATGCAGTTGAAGTGTTGAGGTGTTAGAGTGACCAGGCTCATGCATTTCAAATTGATGGTAGTGGACGATTGAAGCACCAACTTCAACTTACCCCGCCTCTTTGCATTGAAAATTGGTGAAAAGGGTTTTATTTAAGAATACTTTAAATTATCAAGAATTCTTGACTCTTTAAATCTTCAAATGGTTTTGATGGGTAACAATTTGAAGTTGCTATCGTTTTATGGATACTGAATCAATTTCCATAACCAAAAGTTTTATAATCATGGTTACACCTCTAAAGATGGATATACAATTTATTGTTTAGCATAAGGAATCCAATTTATTCATACACTAACTTTCGGCTTAACATACAAACAAACTTTTCAATCTATAAACCCTACTTGAGGTCATGAAACGTACTGTAAAGACGGGGATATAACGAGTTATAAGCAGAGATATGTATAGATAGGAAAGAGGCAAAAGAGTGAGATATAGGTGGAGAGAAAGATAATTAGTTGCTAGAAAAAGAGAGAGTAAATTGGGGAGAGAGAGAGAGAGAGAGAGATTAGAGCAAGTAACAGGGCGAAACGGTCAAGGAGAGCGATGTAGCTTGGAAAAGATGGAGGGATGGAGAGACATATATATATATAGAGAGAGAGAGAGAGATAGAGAAGGTAAGAAGAAGGAGAAAAGTAAGTGGGCGAAAAAGGTAAGAAGAGAGTTATGGTTTGAACAAATGAGAGTGAAGGAGATACAGAGAATAAGAGAGTGTTGGAAAAACAGAATAAAATACAGAGGGAGAGTTACATTAAAAGAACTTAAGAGCAAGATAGATATAGCAAAAAGAGAGAGAGACAGAATTTGAATATCACAAAAAACACACTACACAGTTCAAGATATGAGAATCGCTTAGAATGGCAACATGTCCCCATTTATTTACTATTACTTTTTTATTCAACGTGCATAATAATCTTGATCAGGATGATTGTCTCTGCTCTAGTATACGCAAATAACAA
Source organism: Drosophila nr. perissopoda 5 BK-2023a (assembly GCA_035044105.1). Classification (NCBI taxonomy): domain Eukaryota; kingdom Metazoa; phylum Arthropoda; class Insecta; order Diptera; family Drosophilidae; genus Drosophila; species Drosophila nr. perissopoda 5 BK-2023a. The sequence continues at coordinate 4,375,134 of JAWNMK010000620.1, read as the reverse complement.
TTTGTATTGGGCAATGTATTGAAAGAAGCCACTAGTAGATGCAACTTAACGTGAAATCAGCGTCGCAGAAACAGATTATCAAGTTGCCGCATCCGCTTTGGGAGTGGGGTTGGTAGTACACCGTTAAAGTGCAGTCGGATGCTATGTGGCACGGCTTAAAGCACGTTGGCGTTGCCAACCATCCGAAAGGCATAAAAAACAGAGGCAGCCGCAATGGCAACGCCAATTGCCAAGTTGCATTATTTATCGCATTCGCATTATTTGGTTCGCGGGAATGCGGGCTGGCGGAGCGGAGCGTGGCGGTACGGGACTGGGTGGGTGTGTGGCTGGAATAGCTACAAAAAAAAAAAAACAAAAAACACAAAATGGTGCCACTGCCATAATGGCGGTCGTCGTCGTTGCGTCCTTGTCGCTGGCACAGCGGATGCTTGGCATTTATTGCAAGCGACAATATTTCGCTGCCTGGCTGCACCAGCAATGGGAGCAGCCACATGGCCTGCATCCTGCATCCTGCGTTATGCCTGGAATGCGCATCCGTCTGCCTGACGCACATAGACGCGTCTCCCGCTTCCGCATAATAGCGAGCGTGTCCTTGTTGCAGCGATCGAGGTGGTTGGATGGTGGTTGGTTGAACTGCGAGTAGCTGCATTACCGCATCTTGCATCTCAGCTATTTGTTTATAATAAAGCCAAGCGAATTTTTTTCACAACCAATGGCAAAAATGGCAACGGCTTTGGAACCGTTTACTTAGCGGATATATGCTTCAGCTACACATCATCTCCTCCATTCATTTTGACACTGAGGCGGCCAGACGGCACTGGAGAGCTGGCAGACGACAACCTGCCTGCCTGCCAGTATCTGCTGCTTATATATTTATGCAAAACAAAAAAAAAAAAACACACACACACACAGACATAATTTGTTATTTCGTTATTAGCGCCTGGCAATCAGTCTGCGATGATGTCCTCCTTCTTCTGTTGGCGTGTCCTGCGCCTGTCCTCAGCTGTCCTCTGGCTGTCCTTTAGCTGTCTGTCACTGCCATCGAGCTGATTGTATAAAGCTAACCGCTCTGCTCTCTCTCTCTCTCTCTCTCTCTCTCCCTATCTCTGTCTCTGTCTCTGTCTCTCTCTCACTGTCTGTCTTTGTAAACGGCTTAGTTTTGTAATCAAGCTGCCATCGACCGTCAGTCCGTCAGTCAGTCAGTCAGCCAGCCAGCTAGCCAGTCATCCAAGGACACGCATGTCACCATTCTGACGCCTTGCCTTCAACTGAGTGTGTGTATGTGTGTGTATGAGTGAGTGTTGCAAGTGTTGACAGCTGTAAAAGCAAAACAGCATTATAGAATTAGAGCATTGCTGCTCCTGGCACACACACACACAACCAGACACCTGAAGCCGCTTAAATATTGGTTAGCGTTTTAGAAGATACGGATTTATGATCTTGCATTCTCTTGTTTTGATGCAATTTGGAATCGGACCGGTATTAAATTAAATACTAATTGTATCAAAACAAATATATGTTTTTGCTGTGAAAAATCTCGGATTTAGTGGGAAGTGCGCTTAATAAAAGACCGGAAGACAAGTAAAAATTATAGTCCGAAAATCGATATATCGGTGTATGGGCATAGGTCGAAACTTCAAAATGCCATAACTTCGTCAAAACTCAACTGATTTTAAAAAGTGAGGGCTTTTTGATCATAGTTTTGCTCCTAAATCAATCGTACATTTAAAGTTGAAAACGAAATTTGAGGTCGGAAGACAAGTAAAAATTATAGCCCGAAAATCGATATATCGGTGTATGGGCATAGGTCGAAACTTCAAAATGCCATAACTTCGTCAAAACTCAACTGATTTTAAAAAGTGAAGGCTTTTTGATCATAGTTTTGCTCCTAAATCAATCGTACATTTAAAGTTGAAAACGAAATTTGAGGTCGGAAGACAAGTAAAAATTATAGCCCGAAAATCGATATATCGGTGTATGGGCATAGGTCGAAACTTCAAAATGCCATAACTTCGTCAAAACTCAACTGATTTTAAAAAGTGAGGGCTTTTTGATCTTACTTGTGAACCGGTAGCAAACCGGAACATATTTCAGCATACCCATAAGAATTGACATATTAAAGAGCCATTTCTTTCATCCGTTAAGATGCGAATATTTATTATATGATTTGCCGACTCATTTTATTTCACATTTCTTAACATTTCTTTAAAAATATTTACACTCAATTGTATTCCACACACATTTAAAAAAACTTTCCAATCCGAATCAAATTTCGGTTGTGATTCTGAACTTTAATCGGAAAAGTTGCAGTTCCGTTTCTGGTTTTATACCCTAGCTTTTAGTTGACTTTTTAAGTGCCTTAATTTCGAATATGTTTGTTATTCCAATTTTCCTTTTGCATTTCATCCACAGTCGCCAATATTCGAATTCATAATATGCCATTAATTTATTTCTGAAATTTGAACCGCTTGAATAATTTACCCGTATCCCGATGTCGGAAAGGGGGGGGGGGGGGGGTGGTGAGCCAAACAATGCACACAAGTCTACAACAAAAATCGGATTAAATTACCAGTATTTATTTGCTAGCCTTAGTCCTGTTGCTTCTATATATATAGACTCGTAAACAATGGACGATAAATGGAAAATGACTTAATAACCAATACACTTTACCTTTATTTATGTGTAAATAAAACGTTAATCAGCATTATAAGCAACTGTATGGCATAATACCATGTATGTGTGTGTGTGTGTGTGTGTGTTGGAGGAGGGGTGTGGGAGGGGGTGGTTTTGTTGGTTGCGCTGGCGATTAACGCAACCGGCGGCTACTTTGCGGTAATTGAAGTTTTTGAATAGTAAATAACAAACTGCGCAACTCCCGGGGCCAAAGCCTGTAATATATCAGATGCTGCCGTACTAACAATAACACAAATAGAAATAAAAATATTTGCACAAAATGTTCGAGGCTGTGGCTATGGGGTTGTGGGTTGAGGTGGTAGTGTTTGTATACAAAGCCCTAGCGCTTATTGTGTGCGGCTCACGTACTCGAACCCCAATAAATATTGATGAGCACACAAACACAACATTAAAACGCTGTGCGTAAAATGGTAGAATAGGGCTAGTCGTCCAGCCAAAGGAGGACATGCTCGTCCACTTCCAATCTGCAAACCTCCAACTTCCAACCTCCAACCTCAATCCAAAACCAAATCCGAAACCCACCTCCTAGCGTAGCCCCTCACTAATTTGTCTTGCCAGCAACAGTTATGGGCAGTAAAATTTAATAACAATAATAACATGGCTGGCCTAGAACAAGGGCAGCTTTATTTTTATGCCAAGTGTGTGTGTGTGTGTGTGTATGTGTGTATGTGTACAATGCTCAAGGTTTTTCTTTTCTTTTTTTTTTTTTGAAAATGACTAGTCGTATGCATTAAATATTTACAGCCAAAATATATATGCCTTAAATTACATGGTCCAGCCAAAGGCAACGAGATGCGAGCAACAAGTTTCGAACAGTTTGGGTTTGGAAAATGTTTAAGAATAAATATATAAGCTGATGTGCATTTGCAAGATATAGCAATAAACAACTGTTTAAATAAGATAACCACTGAGGTGGTTCCATTTTTTTTTTTTTTTTGTAGGAATTCGTTGTTGTTTTGGATAATTTAGATTAATTACATCGGTTCAGGTAATTGATAGTTAAAACATTTGTTTTTTACTTGGCTGAGCAGGAATCTAATTAAAATTATATATGTAAAATGCTGTGAAGGCTCATAAAATAATTATCAAATGTCATGAAAAATAAATTCTAAGAGATCCTCTGAGAACCTCTACGATGAAACACTTTGAAAACAAATCCAAGCCGAAGAAGTTGAAGAAGAAAATATTCCATTAAAAGTTGTCTAGATCCAAACTACCACTAAAAATCGAAGTATTATAAAAAAAAAATGAAATTTGGTTCTTTACATACGTAAATTCGTGTGGCAACCCTCGCGCGAGTATGGGGAATAGCAAATGTTAGTAATTGAATTGACCTGCGGATTGGCCTTTCGGTCAGGTTCATGGTCTTCGGTTCAATTCGTTGGTAATTTCTATAATAGGTTTACACTCAATCTGGCCTTCCCATCACGCACGAATGTTGGTAATGTTTATTTTTTTGGAAAATTAAAGTGTGCGTGTGTGTGTGTGTTAGTGTGTACGTGCGTTTTTCTGATAAAAATACAAAGAAATTTTGAAAAGTTGCTTTTAAGGCATATATGAAATACGGATAAAAACTTTAGTCGACCTTCGAGAAAATGACAGGAAATCTGATTGAATTTCGAGGAGGGCGGAAGCTTGGAAGTTGTGGGGGGCGTAGAACATTGATTGTTCGGTGTGCATAGCAAATCAGTGCAACAATGCCTGCCACGCCGGCAGCGACATACCAAATAATTTTAGTAATTGGCCGCGCTGACAAAGCGGATGCACACGAATAGAAGCCACATATACATAATACACACACACACACACACACACACCACAATTGAGTTGGCATGGTGCAACAATGCAACGGGATAAGTCTAATTATGTTGCTGTTGAAGTTACATAAGCCTTGCTGGGTGGGTGGGTAGAGATTGCTTGGTTGGGCTGCTTGTTGGCGACAACCATGCAGCCACAGATGTTCAATTGGAAATCGAGATTCGAGTTGCAGATACTGCAGTTGCTTAAGTGATGCATGAAACAATTGGGCGACTGTATCGAGATGTTCGCTTTTGGTTGCAACTTGCGGTTGCGGTTTCATTTCAATTACGCTTGCACTTTAAGAGAACTTTAATTTTAATGCAACAGCATACAATGTAACTATTTGCAGGATGTGGCCCATAAATTGCAGAGAAACTCGTTAAAGTTCAGCTCGTTTCTTTTGAGTGCCGTCCTGTTGTGCACGAAGAGTGTTGAAATAATTCAAACATAAAAAACCAGAAGGCTAAATTCCAAATTTATTCCGACGTTGATGTTATTTATATTTGTAGCATGATAACACGCATCTTGTGTTATTTTTATAGATACATATCTTGGTACGCAAAAAGTAACCAAAAAGAAACAGGCTCCAAGCGTGCTATTCCAATAGTTTTGATAGACGGATAAGGCTATATCGAATCGGGCAGTGATGATGATCAGGAATATATGTATATACCTTATGCTGTCTTCTTCAGTGCAATCCAAAACTATAAAGAAAAATCATCCGCTAAAGCTGTTTCTATTAGGTACACTAAAGGGCTGCTTCTACTCGCTGTTGTTAATCGCTGTTGTTAATCGCTGTTGTTAATCGCTGTTGTTACTCGCTGACTATTTGGGTTGCTGCTGATCATAGCCGCCATAGCTCTGTTGAATTTTCTTCAGATATGTATATTATGCGTGTAAGACTGTTACTAATATCGCTGTTCGTTCCCGCTAGTCGTTACTGTTACTCGCGTCTGCTACTCGCCACTGATTGCTGTTACTCGTTACCTCTTTCGATTGACGCTAATCATTCTGCTCGTTTTGCTTTCAGATGAACTTCACACACTCGATCGTCAAAGGATATTTAATTTGATTATTAATCCCGCTTCTCGTTACTGTTACTAGCGGCTCCAACTCACAATTGATGCCGGCAAACTCAATGCTATTGCTGCTAATCGTTGCCAATGGCTATGATTTGTTTGTGACAAATGCGGGATCCATTATGTCGCCATTGTCATCGTCATCGACATCGACATTGTCATCGTATTTGCTTGCATCTTGCGGTGGCAATATTGCGAACAAACGTTGCGCGTTAAATGCTAATTGACGCTGTTGCACCTGAGGGTCATTCTCAATGTGGCGAGACTAGGTGGCATGCTAATTGAACGAAAATCGCTGCGGTACATAGCATGTACTTATGGGAAATTGATTTCGCCAGTTGTCCTTGTACTTGTTGTCATGTGTTGTTGCTGGTGGACGAAGCAGCTGCCCACAGCTGTTGCGCAACTTACGCATTACAGCTAATCAATTCATTAGCGTCAAGTGTTGGCCCGGTCCGGTTCGGGCCGGCTAGTTGGCTAATTAAAATGCGTTGCATTTCAGCCACAAACGTCTTAATCACGCCAACTGGTACTAGTGTCCATGTGTCCCGTACAAAGAGCGTTCGCTTCCTTGCCCATAATTCAATTAACAGGCGGCAATGCAATTTGTCAAAAGAGTTGGTCGCTTTGTTCATTTGCAGCCACCGGCCATAAATTGCAAGCGCAACGCAGCGCATGAGTTATGCACCTACCGCACACACACTTACACATACACACACACACACACACGCACACACGTAGAAGCAGAATCAAAGACACGCACCTGGCACAAATCCTTGCACCTTGCTAGTGGCATTGTCGTCCTCCACCTCTGATGAGCGACAGTGTTGGCTATTTTTCATGCGTTTAACAATAGAGGCGACGATGCTGGCGACACTGCCTTGTCCTGGCCATTCATTCCATCCATCCATCCACTCAGCCAGCCATTCATCTATCCATCCATTAATTCACTCCATTCTTTTATGCCTAGTTAGAACCTTGTTGCGACGGCTATTGTGACTTGGCTATAACTAAGACGGTAACAACAATGGAAATCCACAGAAAGCATCCATATCTGAAAATCCATTGACAACCGGCTAACAACATTTTACATCTTGCATGTCTATTTTTGTGATATTAGTGTTTTCAAAATGTATTCTAATTAAAACGATCGAAAAAAGAAACTGACAAATAACATCAAAGAAGTTTTATAGTTCACAGCACTTTAATTATTAGTAAACAACATTTTTAAAAGGTTTGAATATTTAATTTATGAAACCGATCTATATTTGTTATATATAGCTTACATATTTTATAATTTCTATCGTTGCGAAAGTTACGAATTTATGGCTCAGGCATATGAAAAATTGGTATTTGAGAGTATGTTATTTAGTTTATTTAAGTTTATTTTCCTTCTTTTTTTTTTGTTTATACATATATATTCACATTTTGGTAAATTTATGCAAACAACAGTTGAGAGTCAATTTAAATTGTACTGCCTCGACTAAATGTAGGGCATATAGAATTCATTTTATGCGGTCTTACATTGGTCATACATTACCATAACATTCATTCAGTTTCCGATTTGTTTTTTTTTTTTTTTTTACCTTTTATTTCAATTTGGTTTTTTGACAATTTGCAATTCCAAATGGCGGCTGCTTTGGCATTTGTCTGTAGTTATTTATGCCTTTGCCTTAGCATGGCTGGCAAAAGTGTTGAAAACAAGGAGAAGAATAGGCAACATGCATTGGAAAAAATACAGTTACAGCTTAATTTAGTTTTCCTGCACTAATTGAACTTGGCTGAGGCCCTTGATATACATAGCTCTCATCCGATGCGTTGTGCTGATAGCTTCAGGCAGGGGCGAAGGGTCAGAGTATGGGATTCCATCTTTACACATGTGACCTTTGCATTTTTTATTGCGTATTCTCTCTTTTGTGCAAAACTTGCCGGAGAGATGCAAAAAAATGTGTTCAGGCTAAACTAAAAAAGCGGAACTCGATTTTTTTTTAAAAGTGAACTCCAGGTATATGATAATGTCTTCGAACAGAATGTACTTCTAGTAGAGCAATCCAAAGGTGAACTCTAGGACAGAGACATTATTTTCGAATAGGATATCATCTAGTTGAGCAATATGCAACCAATCGTTTCACCATTGTTGTCATATTGCAGCATTGCAAGCACGGATTGCAAAGTTGTAGTGGCCTCTGTGCCAGAATAAGTAGTTGGTACATATTTTTCTGCTCTTTCGTGCGAATCTATCTCTCTCTCTCTGCCTCTGTCTCTGTCTCTGTCTCTGCCTCTCTCTTTGCTGTCATGACGCATATAGCTTGCTGTCCGAGCCTGTCTCTGGCTTTTTGATTTCAACAAATGCTTTTCTAATCTCAACTGGTGCTGGCGGTCTTCCTCCCTCTCTCTATCTTTCTGTCACTCTCTCCCTTCTTTACTCGCATCCCCTTCAATGAAAATTCCTGCACATTTCTCATTTCATTTTGTCGCCTATTTGCCGTTGCATTGTCATTGGCCGAAGGCGACTTCTACGCACACATGTCAGCAATAGTAGCAAACAACAGTACCATAGTGGAGCACAAAATGGAGAGAGAGAGAGAGAGAGGAGGTGTAGTATGACTTAATCTGAATGCTTGCAAGCGTCTACAATGGTTCTGCTCTTGCTGCTGCAGCTAAGACATATTTAATAGCCTGACCATGGCCAGATTTCATGCACATGGATACAATAGATGTTAAGTTTTGAGCATTAAATATTGCCTAGCTTGCATACATGCATATATGCATGTGTGTGTGTGGTTCTCATATGGCTTAATGCACTACACACTATACCCGCAACTTCAAGTGTTCCGCTCGTCTGCTAAGTGTTGCCTACTTTTGTGGGCAACGCACATTTCGAACAAAAATAAATGGTAAAATATAGATAATAAAATAATACCCAGACAGATTGATAGATTGAGTGCCTGGTGACCCATCAGAATCTTAACCTTTAAATTGAAAATTTAAATTGAAATTCACATATTCTCAAATAGAAAAAAGAAATTATTTTGTTTTAAAAAACGTCCAGCATCGAAAAATACTCTCAATAATTCAGAAGACTGTCGAAAATTGCATACAATTATAGACTGAAGTCAGTCTGATAGACCGAAGTCAGCCTGCCGACACTTAAATTTCACTATAGTTATAGTTTGGTCCTGATAACAATAGAGTTTCTTAAACATTTTGTTATCCGATTGCTTCTATGTCAGCTAAATGATATAGTAGATCCCTTCTTACCAATTTTCAATGGGTTTTTGGGTTTTTTCACATTTTCTGTTTGCTGTTTTGCTGGCTGCGGCGAAAAGACAATCAAATAATATTTGTAGACAGTTGGCTTGGTTGTTGTAACTGGTCAGCATCAGAAAATAAGTCATATATGTATTTTATTTGGCTTTATTGATTTTATAAAAAAAAAAATGTGTGCGATTACGGTTATCGGAGCTAGACTCAACCGCTTGAACTCGACTTGGAGCATTTTGCTTTTAATTTCAATTTGACAAGCACTTGCCAATGTTGTCCTTGTCGTTGTCATTGTCGTTCTGTCCCGTCTCTGTGCCTGTCCGTTTCTCCGTGCGTGTGTATAAGGTGCGACGTGCCACCAAAAAAAAAAAAAAAAAAACCCGAAGAGGCTCCGAAAACGTAACTGGAATTTTACAATAACTCACGGCATTTGATGATGACTTTTGGTTTTTCAAGTCTATGCGGATCATTGTGGTCTCTTTTCCCTGCGCGCGTGTATGTGTGTATGTGTGTGTCTGTGTGTGAGCGTTTTCTTGCCAGGAAGCAACATCATGTACTACGTGAGCTTAAATCTTCGATAACTTTCGTGTTTGTACGTGACTAAAATGCAATGCGTCCACAGGGTGAAGGTAGCCAAATTTACTATAGACCAGCAAATAGAATAAGAACAAAATGCCAAACAAAAAAACGAAGAACAAAAATAAGAATAGGAATCAAATAAAACAAAGCAGCAGCAGTGCGAAGGGGGAAAGGACTGTGGCATCCACTTTGACCCAGACTCTGCCTGCTCAGTCAGTCTGGCCACAAACCGCCTGCGGCTTTTGTTAAAGTCCAATAGCCAACTGCCAGCTGATGTCGATGTGGATGAGGATGTGGATGTGAATGTTGGCGCCTTAAAGCGCTTTAAGTTAAGTGCGAAATGTACGGAATAGTCGTCAAACATTGATTTTTAGTGAGGCATCCGGCTTAGGTGCAGCTTACAGTTAAATAAATGCTAGGAATGTCATTTGCTGGGCAATCAATAGATGAAATTGTTGTCGTGGTCACATTTCTGTCTTTTATTTCTCCTATTTTCAAGTCAACACACTTACATACTCTGTGTGGTCTAACAGAAAACCAAGCAACTGAATACTTGATTTCACTTAAAGCTTACAGCTTAAGCTCTAAATAGTTGTCAGTAGTTTTGTTTTCCTAATGTTTTTCTTTTTTCAGTTCAATAATCATATTCGAATTCATGCTTAAGCTGCTTGATTTGAGTGCTGCTTGAAAGCACGTAACAGTTTTTTCAGCAAGTTTAGATTTTGCAAGCGACATGTCTTCAAACTGAAGGCTTGATCATGTGTTGAGGCATGGATATATATTCTTGATCTACATCACAAGCCGAGTCTTTATACTTATGTTCGTCTGTCCATCGATCTGTTTCTATGGCAACTAGTTCCTTAGTTGTAAAGCTGAAGAATATCCGTCTTTGAGCTTCAGGCAGTACATATGCCAATGCCAAACAATCGGCCAAAAGACGAATTCAATACTTAACAGCTGTCTATATCATATCGCTTTCATAGGAACAATCGGTAGGTTTTCTAAAGTTTACCGATGTCAGCAGGTGTACATCGGTTTGGAAGGGTAGCCATTCTTTCATGTCAATAACTACAATACATCTAAGTAAAGATAGAGCTTGATTGTAGTACTATAATTGGATCTAATTTAATTCTTACTTAAGGGCAGCTTAGCTTTAAACGAGCTTTAAGGTTTTGGAACAATCGAACAATTAAAGCTCAAACTAGACTAACGCTTAAATGGACTGTCTGAAAAATTCTTATGGCATTTAATCGATAATACCACGTTATATTCAAATTAATGCTAATGCCAATGGATTGAGTGCCATTTGAATTTTCGCCGAGTTTTGCAATTATTCAAGCAGTGTGTGTGTGAATGTGTGTGTGTGTGTGTGTGTGTGTATGTGTCATGCGCCACGTTCGCACATATTCACATTTTGCCGCTTATCCGGTTTTTGCGTATTAATGAGTTTTCCAATAATTTCGAATGGGCCATCGGGATTGTGGCCGCAGTGAGGGAGGCACTTAGTGTTATTGTTCGGCTCGTCATCATCCGCAGCAGGAGCAGCAGCATCGTCTGGCATTTAATCATTTATTTCGACACCAGGACGCACTAGCGTTTGCCTCACCCGGCTGACAACAACACATTTTTTGGGAGGAATCGAACGCAACTCAATCAACGGCAATGCCAGGGACGCGGCCCCAAGCGGCATCTACCGCTCTCCTCTGTCCCAAGTTAAACCTAGAACTCGAGCAGTCTGTCTGTGTGTGTGTGTGCATGTGTGCGTGTGCAGCAGCATAGTTTGCCGCAACTTTCAATTGTTGGGGGAATTCGCCAGAACATTTTGTGCCACTAGGAGTCTTGGACCGATATGCGCTATCGACATGGATGGGCAAACTGATGTGGAGCAGCAGCAGCAGCAGTAGCATTTAAGGGTGGAGGCATGTGGCAGGTGGCAAGGGAGCCAAACGGAACCGCTTGTTAATGTTAATGCTGTTAATGTGAACTTTGTGCTTGTAATGTATGTTTGATAAGTTAATTTTTCGCTGTTAGCACCCAACGAACACATTGCTGGCTGAAATGGTGAACGGAACGGAAACAAGCTTATCATTCAACCCAAATTGCATACACTAAGCGAAAAAGCGTTCCCAGGGCAACAAAGCCATTAAAATGGTATGGCAGCCATGCCATGTCCCCTTCAACTTCAACGCTCATCATTGCCATATTGCCTTCATGGTGGGAGTCAGTGATCAAATCATTTATTGTCGACCCTTTGTGGTAGCACTGCCAGTTGGCCCTAAAGCAAAAATGCCATCTAAACGTGAAAAGTTGTTCATTAGTAGTTTCAAGTAACAAATATTGCTGGTGAAGCTCTCCCAAGACGATGATTAATCGGTAATCAGCTAAAGGAATGCATTAAAGCCATAGAAGACGACAAGTTAACTAACTTATATTATTTACGCTTATTTTGAAATGTGATATGCAAACAAAATTTACACTTTTGATAAATATGTTGCCAATGTATACTCTACAATGGAATATGGAGAAAGTTATCGATACAATTATATAGATTTGATCAAGAAATTATATTTATTTACAGTCTCTCAGATCTGCTCTAAAATCCGAATTGAAATGCAGTAATTCTTAAAATATAATTTGTATTGCTATCGATTTTACTCGATATAAGGAGTATGGGGACAGTTAGCGATAAAATGATAGAAACTTGATATGCGTTTGGTATCCAAAATGTAATAGACGGATAAGACAAGATTGACTCGGCTGTTAACACTAATCAGGAATATTTATACTTAATGAGATCCGAAATGTTTCATTCTGCCTGTAAGATGCCCCTTTTAGCCATTTGTATCCATCAATTGACGAAACAATGAAGACCATTTGAGTTAGTTAGACAGGCAGTCGAGCATAAAACTACTTAAAAATATCAATTGATGATGATTATTTTTGTGTTCATTTGATTCACTTAGGAAACTAAGGAAATCAAGCGATGTGTTTGAATGGGGTTTGGCACTGCTGTTTGCTCTTGTTACTACTACTTATTTAAGTACAATGGACAGACATGGAATATGGGAATGGAAAGTGGCATTTTAGCTATGGTGGTGATGGTTGGGTGGTTGAAGCATTCAAGCCACAAGTTGGTTGCAGCTGCCATTGGTATTGGCATTGCTACTGCCATTGCCAAACACTGTAGTATCCCAAGTGGTTGGTATGGTTGCCCGTTGCTTGTTATCCTTTATCCTGGTGAGCGCGAGCGCTCCCTTGTAATCAATGAAATTACTTTTTAGTTCGAGGCAGCCAATAGTGCTGCGAAATTAAATTATTGTTAGCCCAAGCAAAGGCAGCATCAACAAAAACAACAACAACAATAACAGCAAAGCGCTTCCTCTGAACGCTTGCTAATGAAGTGTTTCTAAAACGTAGATGGGATTCGGATTTGGGGCGGACTTTTGGGTGTCGGTCCTGTCTCTGACATTTTTCAGATATTTTGGTCGTTTTTAGCTGGGTGTTGCATACATTTGCGCTTAATGGCTTTTGGGAATTCCAATGACGCTTATAGCCGGTCTGGCTGCCAAACAGCCAGCAGCATCAGTTGAGTACTAGTCGCGGGGCATCCTCAGGGAAATTTGCTTTTGAAACTTGGCTGCTGGCTTTGCTGGTTACTTCAGCGTCGGCAAAAGACACCAAAGACACTTAAAGTGAATTGCAAAAAGTAAAGAAGACAACCAAAAATCGCAAAAAAAAGGGTACAAGCTTCAAGCTGGACAATAACTCGTCGATGGTCAATGATTTCGTGATGAATGACCCGTGTTTGCGCTTACACAATCCATAATCTATGGCTGCTATCATGTCCTTAAATATTCTGCATAAAATACCAAGTTTTGTTTGGACAAAAAGCTGTATTCATGAATCGTTGGATTTGGATTAATTTTTTTTTTTTCGCAGCTACACTCAACTGAAATTAATTCAATTTCAGTTCTAAAGATTCTAGTGTGTATACTCTCTGGGGTATTGAGCACTTCTCTACTGTTTTTTCTCCTCTCTGCTTTGCTTTCGCCATTTTTCTTATAATTTTTTGATCAAAGAATACTTAGACTACAATATTAAATATTTATAGACCTTCAATTAATCTTAACACGCTTGGCAGCACTTATTGTAAGTTTCAAATCTTCGGTGAATTGACAGCCAGCAATTTAAACTGCATGTTTTGAAAATCAGTTCGTTTTTATTTAATTTGGTTTTTAAACCCCTTCTAATTTTTTTGTGGCAAGTGTAACGCATTGAAGGAGACGTCTGTTCGTCCATCCTCATATAAATATATAGAAACATTGCAAATTTGTCTCGGTGTGCTGTTGTCGCATCGACATTTTAACGAACTGGCAACACTTTTTGTTGCAACTGCGCAACACTATTAAATCAAATTAACTTAACATGCTGCATCACGTACACAATAATTCCATCAGCGAGCCGTGAGTACCGTGTCCCTTGTCCCGCATCATGCACTGGAGTGTATGCTTGTCGGAGCACTGCTAATAAACATCATCGATGCATGTCAATTAGTGTGTTGCGTTTGGTGTGTGTGTGTGGGGGGGGGGGGGGGGGGCAGGGGGGCATCTTTGGCAAGTACAGCAAAAACTGTATCCACCATGAATCGCAACTGTCAATTGTCAGGCGGAAAGTGGGAGGTGGGTGGTGTTTGGGGCGGAAGTAGAAGGCAACGACAGCACATTGCTAGGTTACCCTTGCCAACCATTCAACCAGTCAATCATCCAGATGGCGAATGATGGCAATTGCCACGCCGGATAAGCAACTGCAGCAGTAACAAGAACAACAGCAACAGCAAGAGAAACGGCAACAATGTCACATTAACAGCAATTTGCTGAGCACAGCAGCAACAACAACAACGGCAACAGCAGCAGTTAATCAGCAGCTAACTGCCAATTCAAATGCAACATCAATTTTAATTTCTTTACTGGTCTTTTTTTTATTGTCCTTTTTTTATGCAAAGCCAGTGAAGCCTTTCGACATCATTCCCATTAGTCGAACAAGTAAATGATAACTGGCAAGTATAAGCTATCTCATTAGCAAACTGGTCGATAATTATGGATAATTTATACTCCTAGTACAATCACTATTAAGTCTCAGGTCTACGTTTTACTTGTATAAGAACTAGACTTGTGTAATTCATAAAGAAAACAAGTTTTATATTAGCAATTTATATTTGTATAAGTGATAAGTTGTCTACGCCTATCTTCATCCCACTACTGATATATATAGCGGTTCGATCCGGTCCGTCGTCAAGTCCTGAGTGGCTGAGGAAATCCAAGTTATTTTTAAATGGGTGTACACCCATGACGGACGGACAGACAGACCGATATGGCTATATCGACTGGGCTATTGCTGCTGACTAACATATGTATATGTATACTTTGTTATATAATTTCGATATGTTACAACTTTCATGACAAAATTATAATACCCTCTGCAATGATACAATTAAATCATAGAACATTTTCTGAGCTACATCTCTAATGGAATTCATATGAACTTTACCCAGCTTCCATCCTCATCAACTAGCTGCAATAAGTACATTTAATCAAGTGCACTCCTTTGCTTCCTTCGTCTGTTATTTGGCAAAGCTTAATTTTAATATGAATTTCAGTGCAACGCATATTTGATTAGTTTCGGGCTTGGTGCTGTCAATTTTTAGATCTCGCATTTTTTTGCGCACACATTTAAGAGTTTGGTTGGTGTTCTCATATTGTTCTCAACTTGAATATGGGGGAAGACAGTATGTTTGCATTTGCATCCAAGAATATGCCGTGGCACATGAGTGGGGGTGAGGGGTGAGTGGTGACTGGTGCGCTGATTTTGCGTCGTCATCAGGTCGAGTGGCAGCATTTAATGAGGTGCAAATGAGCTTGTCTTGACAGCAGCAGCCTCAAGAAGAACGCGAAGAGTCGCAGCACTTTCAAAGAAAATTAGCCTGGCAGGAGTAGGCCAAGTGGCAGTCGCCCAGGACACGCTCAAGACCCCAAACAGGACGAGTGCCGCAAAATGCTGTTGCCGCTTTACGTTTTTACCGTTTTACATTTGTCAGTTTTGTTGCTAATTTCTTCAGTTACTTTGCTTTGCTTGGCTTTGCTGAGCTGTTTGTCTGTCTGCCTCTAAGCTCGTCTGTGACTGTCTGTAAATTTTACATATATCTATGGAAATTACTTTAGACAGTGAGGACGACAGACAGACGACAGTTAGATGCGAGGCACGTAGACGTGGTTGTACCCACTTAACATGATAAGCGACAAGACACCTAACATGTTCAACACGACACCTTCACAACAGAGCCACATGTGGCAGTTGCAAGCGGTAGGGGTGCCTGTATGTGTGTGTGTGTGTGTGTGTGTATGTGTGTGTGGTACTCTTGTATACACAGACACACACCTGCACACTAGTCGAATGCCTGCAGCAGCCGCGTTGTACATCGCACCATATCCTTCTGCTGCTGCGCCTGCTGCTGACTCGGATGAGTTTTTGCTAACACCACCACCCCTCGCCAACCCCCCTTATCACCCGTTACTGGCGTCCTTTCGCGCTTCATGTCCTTGTCGTTGTCGGTTTTGTGGCTCTGGCTTGCCAGCAAGCATATCTTGCCACAATATTAAGCAAGTGCGTATACGTGTGTGGCATAAGTTGCCGCGACATTTACACTCAATTTCGACAGCCAGTCCCTAAAAACTCCCAACACACAGGCCGCCCCATTAGGCATCAGGCAGCGAGTCAAGCACGCTTGTTTTACATGTCTGGTAAGGCATACAAATAATGATGTTTCATATTTGTGCTCGATTTGCTCTAATGAAAGAAAAGTTGCGTAAAGATGTAGTTTTGTCACTAATTGGTCGACAGGTTGCTTTTGCGTTATTGTTTCACAGTTGGCCATTCAATGAAATGTTACTTTTCCAAATGTTTGACACAAATATGGCACAAACTTAAGGCATTCGAGGCGTAAGCAACAGTAAATTCACACAGCAAATAAATATACATGGATGCATTTCGGCTTGAAGTTTGTTAATTTCCAAGAATTATAGTTTTCAATACGAAAGAACGACGAAGATTACATATTCCCCAAACTGCCGACTTCCAGCTTTCACTTTAAATAAAACCAAAACACTTGATTGCTCTTGTGAATGAGTAGTATGATGATGATAATATTTTCGAAGGATATCTGAAGGATAAGCAAAAAGGGTGTTCAGATAAGAGCTTATCTTTATATGTATATATATATATATATTTTTATTAGAATATCTGTTGAATTTCACAAAAAGCATTACAAATATCTCTGTGTTTTATTAACATTTTAATGTTCTATTTTAGGACATTGAGATTAAAGTAAAACAATTTCTGTTATGAATACATTATCGAATGGATCCATATGTTTATTTGGGTGTATCTATGTGTATTTAGCATTTGAATCGAAAATAGAAATTTCTATTTGCCAGCCGATATTGTCAGGCGCTTTATCACAATTGTTATTTATATGCATTGATTTCGCACTTATCGTCTGCAGCAATTTCCATTAAACTGCGCCCAGTTCCAGTTGAGCTGAATGCCACAGATGTGCAACAATTTTTCAATAATAGTACTTGCAATTGTCATTTGACTTTGTACTCGGCCTTCGAGTGTATTCACTAGCTTTGCTCTTTGCAGCGAACTATTTTCAAATATTATCTGATTGACAGAGCACAAATTATTTTCATATGCTTTTCAGATATTTGCAATATATCATTGACAATTTCTAATAAGCGAATGTTAGATTCATACAATAATTTTAGTTTCACATGCAAAAATATTTTCGAGGCATGTAGTTTATTTGCAACATCCACAAGTTTCTTACATTAACTTGTGTCAATTGAGACTGAACTTTAAATAAACACAAAAGTATGTTTGCACTTTGTTCTATGCATATTCATGCTCGATGTATGTTTGAATGAAGGTCCAGTTATTTTCATTGAATGAAATGCATTGAAATGCAATGGTCTCTCACTAATCCACGGAATGTAATAGTGTTTATCGCATGTAAATGTATGTATGTAACGAGCAGCTATAGAGTCGTAGAAGGACAGCAGAACGAGAGAGTTGGGATCGTCAATAGGAGGTCGTCAAAGACCCTGGTACCTAAAGTTGTAAGGTTGTCGGTGCGTCGAGGAAATAAGTCGTTGCTTTACAGAGTCGTAAATTACGTTGCAAATCCACTATTTATCTCTCACGTATAACTATTATATTAATCATAAACAGGACATAATTAGTCCTACATACATAAATATATTTACATGTGGACTAACAAGTAATGTGTTGCAGACGAATTTCTATGGAATACGATTTTTTCATTGTTTTCAAATTGAACACTGGCTGGCGTTTACTTATATTTCTGATTGCTCTTCAGCTGCTCGGGGACCATAAATTCAACAACCTTAATATGAGGCGTGTGGCTGCCCAACCGCAAAATGTCTGCGTGCAACAATCGCGTAACTGTTGCTATTTTGTTTTACAGTTTTTTAATACACTTTTTTGCTGGTGCTTTTTGCTTTGCAAAATAAAATAAACGGATAAAAAACGGGAAAAGCAGTCGAGTGGAACATGCGATACTCTTACACACAATAACACCAGCAGCAAAGGACTTTAAAGAAATTACTCAATACTCAATCAAACAAACATTCATTAATCATTCAACCAATTTTTGAAGACACTTGCAAGTACGCATAGAGTTGGAAAACACATGAAATATATTTGCATGTTATTATTATTACTATTATTATTTTTTTTCTTGTAATTTTGAAAAGATTGGCTCTAAATTGAGTTTTGTTTAATTTGAAATCGGTGTCCACAAGGAAAACAAGGAACACTTAAAAATCGGTAAATCTGTATATTATTTTGCTTATGTTGCAGCTATTTTCATTAAACACACGAGCCCAGACTTAAAGCTGCATATATGCAACAAAATGAAAATTTGCAAAATTGTCTAATTTAAAAGTTAAGACCATGAGGAGTCATAAACAATCCGCAGACGTGTAAAGAGCCTTCACACCAGCGACCTCTGGACAGTTGGACGTTAATTGTAACGTTAATGTGCAACAAATGTTATATTTAATGTTATATTTGATGTTATGTAATATTGTAATATGCTAAAAGCAGTTATATGTTTATGTTATTTAATTTGAATTCTCCGTTATTATTTGTACTTTCTACAAAACAATATTTTATAACCTTTCAATAGGTTGATCAATATTACAGACTATGGGGCAATATTTGATATTACTACTTCTAATCTTTGCTAGATTATTTTTACAACTGGACACAATTTGAACAATCTCGATTGCAAGTCCTATGACTTTCACAACATGTGCAACTTAAGTGCAGGCCTTACTTATGAATGAACAAATATTTAAAACAAAAAGCAAACAAATTAAAACGCATAAGCAACAACCATTGAATGTTGCATGAGTGGAAATGTTGTAACATTTTTGGTGTCACCTCAAATGTTGCAATTGCTTTGCAGCGGTAAGGCCGTTGTCTAGGCAACGACTCGGAATGAACAGCTTTAAGCCGCTTTCAAAATGGCCAAAATCAGAATAGCAACAAATAAACTGTAGCTTGCTCACATCACGTTATTCCCGCTGCTCTGCCGAGTCTTTTTCAAATTTGCTGCAAAGGATTTCGAAATCAATTTGATTTGCAGGCAAGCCGTTTTGTTTTTGTTGGGCAACGGTTGCGAGGGGTGGAGAGCGATGGGGTGGCTTTGATTTGAAGTGGGGCAGCTGTTGAGGCATGAGGTTAACGGAATGCACCCCTTTCGCAATCAATATGCAATGACAATACAGTTGCCTATTGTCTATCTAGCTAGCTGGTGATTCGCTTCTCGCTTTTGTCAATTTCCACGGCCCAGTCCTAACCAGTCCCAGTTCCCCCCCCATCCTGTTTGATTTCATTGTTTGGCTTGTTTGTTTGCTTGTCCGTTTGGTTGGCGGACTGATGGGTTGGTGGATGGGTTGTTGGTTGGTTAGTTGGTTGGCTGCCTTACTGACAAACAGGATTTGCATTGTTGCTGCTCCTAATAGGCTGAGCCTTTATACGTTAACAAGCTAAATGTACAGATTTCCTGCTGCTTTTCCATGTCTCTTCTTCTGTGTTTTTGCATATCGGATCCAATTTCTTTTAATCATAACTTGAACAGCGAACAATTGAATTCTTATTATTTTAATGGGAGAGTCGGTGAATTGGATTTCGTTCAAGAAATCATTTTTGAAAAAAATTCCTCATTTGAATTTATAGTGACCTCGGAATGCAAGAGGATGTCATATTTGTAGTGCCTAAGACACTAAGCAATGCATTTTTTCTTGTTAATACATATTTTCAAGGTACATGTGCTCTAAAATTAACAAAGAATACATAAAACATTATCGAAATAGATATGATATGCATATCAAATTTATTTTGATACGAATAGAAGATAATAATGTTAAATTGGTACAGAATTTGAAGTATACCCACAAATATATCGAGCAAAGTAAGTAAGTAAATTAATTGTTGCAGCAAGCACTTTTTGTAAGTTTTATTAATTTATAATTTTATTAAATAAAAACTGTTTGCTCTTTTTTCGATGACCAAATATTTGTGCAAATTATTTTACAATGGAAAATCAAATTGCAACAAATTCGCAGACAATTGCAGTAAAATGAGCAAACAAAAAAAAGAACCAATATGAAAGGAATGCCATCAGAAAATGCGCTGGTTCGATTTACACTTTGTTTCATTTCCACACACACACCCCCTGCAACACACCGTTTTGGACCGCAGCACTCGACAGCTGTTGTAGCAATTGAGCTTTGGGGCGCCCCTCGACGAGCAGCTTGCAACAATGTTGTCGCATTTGAAACTGTCTTGCAGTCGTCCAGGTTTCCCGAAACAATACTGAGAACAACAGCAATGGCAACAACAAGAACAGGACGAGCAAGCCTCAAGATAAGTGTGCCACAAGTGTGCAAGGGGAACGCAAGGAAATCTGCAATGCTTCTGCAGATTGCGAGAAGGTGGGAGGGAGCGCTCCCCCGTTTGAGGGTTGCACTTTGTGGCATGGACATCCAGCAACATGTAGCGAGTTAAAGGATTCCAATCAGCACAGCCATTGTTCTTGAGACATTTGCCGAAAATTGAAGATAATTGAAGTGTAAAGCGTAGAACGGAAGTGCAGCAGTCAGCAACAGCTCAACCTCCTCCTCCTCTCCGCTCAGCCACTCAACCCCTTTGCCTTCATCCGACCCATTCGACAATGTACTGCCCAACCGTCCCCAACTCCATATCCGTCTGAGTCTGAACTTTCGGGCGCTGAATGTTGTCCCTGGCACATTATGCAATACAATTTTGGCTGCTTGACTTTGTCTACCATTTGTTGGGTCACGTTGCAAAAAGCATGTCCTTAAGTTAAACAGTGCTTCAATAAAGTTTCTTGACCATCAGCCAACAGCTTGTGATAACTTTATGAGGCTCTAAACTTGTACTTTTACCTAATACAGTTTGGTAAAAGCTGTAACAATATGAATTGGATATAGCTATGAAAAATATTACAAATGAAATCAGTTAATATTGAGCAGTAAGTTTACACAATAACTAGCCCTTTTCTAAAGTTTCGTAGCGAGCAGAAGAGAACATAAGGAACAACTTTATTGTTGTCATTTGATCGAAATAACACTTTCCAGGACTTTTGTGCTTATCTCACAAAATACGGCTCTCATTTGACGACATGATATACGAAGAGCCGAAAGCTTGGCGCAACTTGGATGATATGTACATATGTTCAAGATTGTATGTGTAACATTCCTTGGCATAACCAATATAAACTGTATATTCCAGTCCAGAAAATGATCCATATGTAAACATGGACATACGGGACAAGGAGGCAGTAGGTGGTAAATGGGGCTAACTGTTTACCGCATCAGCAACAGCAACAGCAACAGCAACTGCAACTGCAATAGCAACATCAACAAAAACAAGGGACAAGAAATTTTGTGGCATGCAGAGACAGTGTCCTTAAATGGAGCTGGAGCCATCTTCTTCACATCGCCCTGCAGGACACTGCATGCGGAACGCAATCACAAAGTTGGCTCAGTAATGAAACCAAAGGACATACCACGAAGGCAATATGGAAGTTGCGCTGGCGAAAGTAAGCCAGAGAGGGATGCTCTTGCGGAGCAGGGAATTTGAGGGGGGTGGGGGGGGTTGGGAGAAAGTGCAAGAGCTTATGCCAAGTGTCTGCTTATGTTGACACTTGGCTTGCGGTCGCCTGCAGCTGTGTGTGTGTGTGTGTGTGTGTGTGTGTGTAAAACTGATAGCATAGGGTTATACGCTGGATACTCAAGAACAAAACATATTGCACAAATTCGTCGTGTAGCAGTAAAGCATAAATTAGACAACTGTTCTACAAATTTATATTGTTAAGTGTCCGATAACAATTGAATATTATTGAACGTAAGAGACCTGAAGGCACAGCAAGCGAAGCTGCAACTTGTATTAAGCAGCAACAATGAATCTTTAAATTTTATGATGATAATGTAATCAATACAAAAAGTAGAGGTATTGCTGAAGTGCAACATTTTCTAATTATTGCTTAAATTAAAACTCTTGAGCCACTGCAAAAGTCTTACACATAAAAATTCTCAACACAATTCATTTGGTTTATATTCCAATGCGAACAGTATTAACTTTGTGTGTGATACACGTGTAGTGTGTAGCCAAGATGACGAGACGACGTTTACAATTAAGCTGGCTGCTCTGACGAGCAGGACTTTATTTTATTAAAAATTCTTAAACCTAAATACATAGTTCTTATCTAATGCAGTCGCTTGTATCTCCTCTTTCATCTCTAAGAATAGCGTGACGCCATGCTAGCCAGCCTCAAGTGTCTATGTTGAAGACCGCTCCATGAGCCAGCTATCAGCATCTTACACACATGTTCATACTTGACCGTTTGGGTATTCATATGTATTTTTGTTGGAAATCCAATTGCAATAATATAGTGCAATTGGGAGAAGTCTATGGGGATAATTAATGTAGTTTTTTTTTTCCATGTTGTTGTTGATCACTTCTTTAGTGCTGCTCGGAGCAAAAATAAAAATAAAAAAAATAAATGGTTATGGAAAAAGAGAAAAAAGACGTGAAACATCCACGAAAATGAAAATACAAATAAAAACAAACACGAAAGCAAATCAAATGCACGGCGACGAAGCATATAAAATAGCTTTGCCACCGTGATTGAAGCAGCCGCCGGCAAATTTCGGTGTCGCGATAAAGAGACGGGGCGGTGTGGGACATGGTCGAACTCTGTGCATCGCTGAGCTCCGAGCGGAAATGTCATTGGCAATCCAACGCGGCAAGCGATGACGCTGGCAGCGACTCGACCTCGCGACCTGGGTAGATTGGCAACAGTTGTATAAACGATTCAAATGTTTACTTGGTAATACGCGAGGCATGTGGCTTGTACTCGCTGCTGTGTTGCTGTTACTGTTCCCGATGGGGACAGCAACATGGAAGGGGCTGCAGGCAGCAGGCAGCAGACAACAGGCAGCTGGCAGCTGGCAGCTGGCAGCTCAGGTAGTGGCAGCAGAAATCAAACGAAACGAAAACTCAGCCTACAGGGGCCAACAAAAAACCCGAAAACGAATAAATGAAAAAATTCCTCTATGAAATAAGAGTAGCATCAACTCACACACAACACCAGCAACACTCAGAAAAACATCATACATATTTCCACATTTGAGATTTAGAAAGAGGCGTTTCTAGTTTTAACAAATTTTCTTTCGCATAATTTGAATATTATGTACAGAAAGAAGTGGAAAACTTTATGGTTTTTAAAACGATTCTCATTTCGATCTTTTCTCTCAGTGTTTTAGCACACACACTCACACGCACATAGCCACGTAAACGTGCAACTGGGTAACATGTGAAATTGCATGCAGATGAACATGAGCGGGTGGGTGTGGAGGGTGGATGGGTGGTAGGGTGGTAGGTCTTTGGCTTAACGTTGTTACTTGCTCCATGATTGCATAAAAAATATAGATGCGTTTCATCATGCAGCCAATATCAGTTAGCCATGGCTTACACATGGTTGCCAACGGCCAAAAGCTCGTAGTCCCGGGTACCGGTGAACGGTTCCTTTAAGTTGCAAATTAAACTCAAGCTTCTTAATTATTTATCCAATCCTTACCCATATTTAATGGTTAAAAATAAAATATTGACATTTCTGCTTAGGTATGTAACAGACAGAAAGAAGCATCTTTGACCTCAAAAAGTATAAGTATATACATATATACATATGTATAAGTCGATCGACATCGATATCAATGTTAGGCATATAAGTTAAGTTACAGATTAGGTCTGATACACTATTGCAGTCTGTCTGTCCCTCAGCTTAGTCCGTCTATATGAGCAAACCGATTTCAGAACAATAAGAATTATCAACTACCATAAGCAGATCCAGATTGTAAATGCTTCTTCATCTTCTGTCTGTATGTATATACATACTTTTGCACAAATTTCAGTATTTCGTTTTCACTCTATTTGAAATAACACTTTTATTTTGTCGTTAAATTGAATTATTGATATTCGATATATTTGGCACTGATTTCAAAAATATTCCTATTTATAATATAAGTATTTCTGTCTATCCAAAGTTTGTGGCTTCAGTTAAAAATAAAATAAATATTTTAACAATCTTACATTCAAAAAAGTACAATATAAAATAATACGCAAAAAAAAAAAAAAAATTTAATAAAAAAAAAAATTATGATAAATTTCTAAAATTCTTAAAAGAAAAACTAAGAATTTGAAATTTAGTACAGATGCCTTCCAACATTTTACATCATTGCATTACGCAAAATGATGTATGTCATGAATAAAGCGTTGAGTGCCTGTTAAACTTATTTACTCATTGCAGTTGCATGAGGCATACATGAATATTTTTTCATTTGCAATAAAGAATTTATTTAGCTTCACTATGCAAAGAATTCTGTTCAAAAAATTCTTTGTATTTATTTATTTGTTGCTTCTCAGTTCAGCGTGTTTTTCAATTCCCTAGATGCCGGGCGGTGTCCTGTCAACAGGACGGAACAGATATAGGCGTGTATTGCCCAGTCGACTCAGCCAACCGAAAAGTTTTAGTTAGCGGTTAGCAAAACAATCGCAATATGCGAATGCTCCACATAACTGGAGTTGGATATACATATGCTGATATATTAATAGCTACGATACAAAAAAAATGAGTACCAAAGTAACAAATTGTCGGGGTTGCTTTCTGCTTTTGCTGATCGCCTTAAATAAGCACGATAGCCGTTTACATTAAAGAAAATAATAGCTCAACTCTCAAATTTTTGAGCACTTGTTTGAAAACAGTAGTATTTTTTTGGTCGCCACTGTACTTATAAGTAGCACGATGTTAACAAGTGCTATAAAGTCAAATTGGTTTTGTATTTTGTCTAAATGTGAAGAGTTCTCATAGCATATTTCAACTGTATTGCATTTTCTATATCTGTGTATGTGTGTGTGCTTGTGTGTTTTTTTGTGAATATGTGTGTGCTTGTGTGTTTTTGAATGTGTATGTGTATGTGTGGTATTCACTTTTGGCATTCCGTTGCTATGCCGTTAAAGTTGCTATGGTCCTTCCGAAGGGCCTGCAAGCTGTCAGCGCATTCAGTCAGCTCGGTGCGGTAACTGCACACGACCGTAACCAGAGTGACAGCTTAGAACCACACACACAAATACACACACACACACACACACACACACACATGCTGCATTGCACCTTTTTGACTAGCGGATGTGCTGCTGGCTGCTTGTGAGTTTTGTTCATAGGAAATGCGCGCACAGTTTCGCTTTTTGCTCATACTATTAACTGACAAAACACACACACACACACACACACAAACAAATAGAGACAGAGAGTGAGAGACAGAAAGAGAAAGAGAGAGAGAGAGTGACTCTCACGCACACACGCACACACTCGTGTATTCGTTTTAGTTTTATCAGCTTTTGGAAATGCGATTTAAATTATGTGATTTCCGCTTCTGCAAAGCATGCCGCAACAATGCTCTGTCGCTTTTGAGAACCACCTCTCCTCCTTCTCTCTCTCTCTCTCTTTCTTTCTTTCTTTCTTTTTCTCTCTCTCTCTCTCTCTCTCTCTCTCTTTTGCAATCTCATTTCCTAGCTGCTGTTTTTAGTATGGAGTGCAAGGGACATTTTGCTGCTGGAGTTGCTGCTGCTGCGTTTTTATTCTGTTGCAGCCATTTGCTTTAGCTTTTAATGATGGCTACTTCAACGTTTCCGCTTGTCGACAGCATAGTGGGCGCTTGGCGTGGCTGGCTGACTGTGGTTTGGCTGGGCTGGGCTGGTCTGGTCTGGGCCGGCGTGGGTTGGACTGGTCTGGCTGACTGGCGTGAATGTAGCTCGTAAATTTGTTAGTTTATTAGCGCAATTTCCGTTGCTAATTAATTGCTAGGCACCACACACACACACACACACACAAAAGTGGGGTCGAGAGAAAGTTGCTGGATTTCAATCTGCTCATCTCTAGCACGGCCCTTCCCAATCCCCTCCACTGCCCACGTGTTGTGAGATATAAGTGACATGAAGCAGCAATTTTAAAAAAGCCGGATATTTTCTGTGTATCTCTCAACTATGGCAAAATTGTAGGCTTTTACTGCGGTTTGTACCTGATTGCCAAAGCCCGACCCCGATCCCGACCCCGCCCAGCTTCCGCCTCCTTCCCCGCCTATCTGGCTGCCACTCAGCTGCCTGCCTGCCACGTCGGGCCTGTGGATAATCCAAGCCAATTTGCTGTGCTGCATATTTCTAATTAATTAAGCTGCCTGCAGTGCAGTGCACATCTTGCAGTGTATGTGTATGTGTATGTGTATATGTATGTGTATGTGTATGCGTATGTGTATGTGTGTGTGTATGTGTATGTGTTTGTGTATGCGATGGGAAGGTCGGGCACTCTGGGGTATCCTCGTGCTTGAACCTGTAGAGGTAGCTCCTGTATCCTCCGTGACCTGAAAGAAATTGGATTAGATTGTAATCCAAATCACCTGTTTTCCGCTGGATCCGTTCCTCAATGTTTGGGGTCAGCCGATAGGTCCACCGACCGTTGCTGGCCGCGTCCCATCTCGACTGCCACGTGGCAATCGAGCCTTCCCTCGCCGATCGTCTAATCTCGGCTGTGGAGGCTGTGTCCTCCTGGGAGTTTCTTCTTGCTCTTATGAGCTCCATTTCACGGGCAAGAATATCGAGTGGGAGCATTCCGGCCAGGACTACTGCTGCCTTATCCGAGATTGTGCGGAATCCCTACGTACGTCTTCTGATAAAGTTAAGGAGTGGCTGTAGGACCGACCCCTGTGGTACGCCTGCCGTGACGATGTAGGTCCTGGGTCCCTCTTTCGTGTTGTACTTCAGAGCCCTTTCCAACAGGTAGCTCGATAATACTCTAGATGTGTATTCTGGAATTCCTATGCTGTTTAGCTCATAGCTCGCTGAGCTAAAGGCATTTCTTATATACAAAGTTATAGCAGCGCAGTACTCCTTATCGCCAAATCTCCATCGGGTTCCTTCTATGGCTTTTTTTGCGTTGTCCACAACGACTTGAATTGCTTCCACCGTAGAGCGACCGATGTGTTGGAATGCTATCACCGGATTCATCAGTTCCTTAATGGAGTTCCAGTAAGCGTATCCTAAGATGTACCGGTCTCCGTCTTAGTCGCCTTCTCGTATTTGATTGGCCGGTACGCGGATGAATAACGGCTATCTGGCGGACACCTGGCTTACTGCCGGAGGTCACGAGTTGCTTACACAGGACCAGAGTCGACTTGGTCATTGCCATGTTAAGAACGATCAAGGACTTAGTGTCATCCCCATGTTATGTTACTCGCCTCATACGACAAGCTATCACTCGCTGTGGTGGTATTCTTAAACCCGTCTCACCACTCGAGCTGTGCAAGTAAACTCTAATTTATTGTTCATTTGGATTGTTTTTTTTTTTGTTCAATACGAATTTAATTTAATTTACATTTATTTATATTTTATTTTTGATGTGTACCATATATTTCCAGCTTGAGAGACTACCAATTTACAAAGTCATTTTTAAAAACGTTGAGGCAAATATACATCAAATAATTGTTCAACAGGAAAGTAGAAAAGGTCTCTCAATTGAGTTGTCCTTCCAGGAATCTTATGCATTTGATGTCTGCATCGATTAATGATTATTGTGGGATGTGATTTAATATTTATAATGAATTGGCTCTTTTTCTGGTTTCTTTCTGCCTTTGTTTTTCTGTTTTTGTTCCCATTCCTACATAAATATAAAACTGATAAGCTTAAAGTTAATTTTTTCCATAACCTTTTAAGAAAGTTGTTAGCTGTGTCCTAATTTAGCCATCATCGGCTACTGCCTTCTACACTTGATGAGTTCACCTGTATTTCTAACAAGCCGAGTTAAAGCCACTAAAGACTGCCATACAACATCAACGAAGGCACCGACAGCGAGCGGCGACAAGCTATAAATTATAATTTACAAGACATGACTGCCAAACAAATGGCAGTCGGTGAGCCACTCCCTCTCTCTCTCTCTCTCTCTCTCTCTCTCTCTCCGTCTGTCTGACTGTCTGTCTGTGTGTGTGTCTATGACTTTGACAAGTTTTTGATGGTGTGCGCCACCAAGCAGCAGAAGCGCCGCACAGTGGTTCCAACTAACTATTTATCTAACATCAATTTGATGAACTCTGCACTCAAACACAGAAACAAACAGAAAATATTTGATATCATGACTGTTTTATTTACTATGGTTCAAATCGGTCATATGTTCAAATTTTAAGAAATATGGAAATTAGTTTAACATAATAATTTTGCCTAGTTTCAATTATAAAAGCTATTGTCCGCTTGGTTTTTTATATAATGTATGTTTTTTTTAGCGCCGGTTCTAATGTGCAACGGTGACTTCGACGGCAACTTCTCATGTAGCAAACATTTTTCAATTAACAAACGAACGAAAAATGTATGACATGCCACAGACACATACATCCGCCCACACCCACACACGCAACCATACAGCTACTTGCCACGAAGAATGGGCTCACACACACACACACACATCACATTTTTCATAGGCATCCATTTTTAGAGCAGCGAATCAAAGCAGCCAAAATGGCGCTGTCAAAGTGGAGCGGCGAATGGTGTCCAATGGTGCGGGTGGTTGTGGTGGTTCTAGTGGTTGTGGTGGGTAGCATAGGTGTAGCTTGGTTTGTTAGGTTAGCTTGGCAACTAACTAATAACAATAAGGAGAGCCTAGGACGGCGGTATGTGATGTACTTGTGTCATTCGTTTCCTGGCAAAATGACAAGCGAAATGTTTGCCACAAAATTTCATTTAGAAAAGGGTTATTAATATTATCAAACTTGACGCCGGGCGGACATTACGAAACCCTCTCACACGTATTAGTAAGTGTTTGTTTGTCTATGTCCTTGTGTCCTTTTGAATGTTTCTTACCGCGCTAAACACCTGCTATTTTTTTTTTTATTGTATTAGGCACTCAACACGTCACGAGCTGACATCTGAAAAGGATGTGTGTGTGTGTGAGTGAATGTGTATGTGTGAATGTGCTTATCAGCGCTATTTGTGAAAAAGTGAGTGGCCATAGAAATTTTTATATGTGTATATACATAAAATAATAATTTAAGTTTACCTTTCAAATATTTGGGCATTCAATCTTTGTTTTAGATTCAATTTGTTAACTGAAAATATTAGTATAATATATTTTACAAACAACTGCAGAATACGTGCCGTTTCCGACAGATCATATTTGCATGACAGCTAAATATTTTTGAACAAAATGCATTAATTTGATTAAACTGTAAAACACAAGATCGATTAATTGCTATCCGTGTTCAAAATGTGGCTTAAGGTTAGTTGTTAGCTGTTTCAGACAGTTGAGTTGCTATGCAAGTCTGTAGATTGATAATATAACATAATTCCAATTCGTGGGTCTTAAAAAAGTGGATTAATATCATTAATATCATTAATATCAAGTGATAAACAGATATATATTTAATATATATTTACTATATATTACGAAATTTAAAAGAACTTCTGTTGCCATTTCCAAATCGACTCCTTAAATGATGTTCCTGGTAATTGAATTTGGCGGCTTTAGTTATTTTCACTCAGCAGATAGACCTTTTAAATGGAACTCATTAATATTGAACTTTGTTTTTTTTTTTTATTTATTTATATGTTTATTTTTTTTTTTTATTAAGATTCCTTTTTTTTTTATCAATTTGCTGGTGACTTAGTTATAGTACTTTCTGGTAGCTTGGTGTTTGTTCAAGATCCATTCAATTATCCGAAGAGGTCAACAGTAAAAAACGACCTCAGACCGTCCTAACTTTTGAGTGGAGCCCTTTTCACTGCACACGAAAACACAAAACACACAAATTTTTCTCTTGAATTTTTAATGTTTGTCGCATTGGCCGCTTGGTGGCCATTTTAATTGTCAATGCCATAGCTTACGTATCGCCTGCCCCTCACTACACAGTCTCTCTCATTGGTACATGAAAACATATTCAAAACAAACATAATACATTTTTTTTCTATTTTTTCGGTCCAGCAGCCCACAGATGATTTCCTTGGAGACAAATTAGCCAAGAGTTGACACAAAAAACAAGTAGCCGCAAATGTTTAAGCTTTCTTTTTATACCCTGAACACATTGCAAATGGGTAAAAAGGGTGTAATGGTTTTGTGCAAATACATACATACATATGTACATACAGAAGGAATCATCTACGACCACACAAAGTACATTTATTCATAATGAGGATCTAAAGCCGAGTTGATATAGCCATGTCCGTCATGGCCATCGGAGACTATAGCAGTTAAAGATTTCAAATTTGACATCAAAATTCTCGTATACCAGTTAGGATCAGTTCGGGCTTGTGGCTAAAAACATGCGATGCATTTGTATTTTTATTCATTTACTCTATTTTAATCTTCAGTGCTTGTGCCTGCTATAAGAAATGAGTGCAAAACTTCTTAAGGAGAAATGTGCCAATAAAAATATATTTATATATTTAACAGTTGGGCTTAGGGTATATCGTAGTCGATCTCACATTTTTGCTCTCGCTGTTTTTTTAACGTGTTTTTTTTAATATTTTATTTTTGGGGCAAACATTAATAAAGTTGCCCGGGGCGAGCAAGTCAAATGTCGTCTCTGGAAACATTTTTGCGTTTGCCTTTATTAAAGTGCTTTCCATAAAAAGCCGATGAACATTAAGCTGCAAGCTGCTTGTTGCTTTAAGTTGGCGAGAAATGTGTCTAAGTGATGGTTGTGATGATCAAAGAGAGGAGTTTGAAAATTAATGTATCTTGAACTAATGTAGATTATGAAACTAGAGCAGTGCCATCCAAAGGGATAACAATTGAGAACTGTAATGACCCGATTTAAATGTCAAATGTGGCATGGGCACATTATACCTAATTTGTTCACATTAACCAATTACCCATGTTTGCTTTTACCTTCGTATTTTTTACAAGTGCTGTTATCTCTAACAGGTCATGAGAGTTTCTTATTAGTTGAAGTGCATTCGAGCCAATTTGATGCTTGTTCTTCTTTTCTTTTTAATGCTATTCAAGATGGGAGCAACGTAACCAAAAGTAGCGCTCAGCCAACTGAGTGTTCACTGCCACAAGCACTTAGCAGCAGCAGTGCAACATACACCTACATACCACCCCGCCTCTCACGACCCACTCTCTATAACCTAGCAACACCCAGCACACATCCACTTCACAGGCAGCGTTTTTTTTTTATTTGCTGTGCACTGCCCTGATTATGCTATGCCCTTATGGCTTAGCAGCGAAAACAGAGAGAGAGAGAGAGAGAGAGGGGGGGAGTGAGAGGGTGTGTGTGTGTGTGTGTGGCAAGTAAATGCTTAATGTTACTTCAGGTAATGCTTTGTTCTTTCAGTTAATGAAATTTCCATGCGACATTTTCATTATGCACTCACCTTTTGTTGTTGTTCCTGCTGTTGCCCACTGCCATTGCCTAGCTGTTGATTTCTTTGTTGTTGCTATTGTTGTTATGCATCTCCCTCTTTTTCTTCTTCTTCTTCATGGCACATGCGTTTCTAACTTCAGTTGGAGAAAAGAAATTTGATTACTTTAGCGACCAAGTCGCCGAGCGGCAAACTTTAAACTGAGACAGGTATTCATACTATACTAACACTTATACATATGGTACACACACACAAATGTATATGCAACTAAATGTAAAGCGGCGGTGGGAATTGTGTTGGCTTGGCCAGTCATGTATTCAGCGCTCAGCATCTCAAAGCTTAGCTGCAAAAATATTTAAGAAATAACAAGGACAAATACAAAGCGAATTCAAAGCGGGCATCAAGCAACTGGAAACTACTGTAGAGTGGGGTGGGGTGAAGTGCGTGTGTGTGGCATTTGGCTATGGCTCTGAATCTGGCGTACTGTTAAGGTTTTGAGTTCGTCGCTGTTCCGTGGAAGACGATTTAATGCATACAAAATGATTTACACGCCGCTGGCCAAAAAGAATACCCCAGCACTTTGAAAAACTACGAGAGCCTACACGCCAGAAGTGATATCATAGGCACTCCGCAAATTAAATACCCTTACCCACATAAATTTGGAAAAAACCTATGAGAATGATATGATGTAGTTGTCCGAAGTTGCTGATTTTGCTCCAAAATAAAATTCATAAATTTGGTTGAGATATCTTGTTGAACAGAAACGCTTTTCAAACGATTCTTCTAGTGGCAGCTATATATTATAGTGATCCGATCCTAGCGGGATAATAAAGAAAATGGCGTACGCATATGGATGCAAATGCTGTTGCACAGGTTGTCAACGAATCGCTCATCTTTCCCTCCACCCGGGTATCTGGCCAGGTGTAAAGACTTTGGTCTGTTTTTTGTGCTACGCTTGCATTTGCTTTTGCTTTTGCTTTTGGGGCTTCCTCTCGGCGCCATATAATCAGCAACGCAGCAGCGCTGAAAAGTATGCTATGCTTTTGCTTTGCCAGAGTGCTCTTATAGCCTATGCTTGCTTGCTTGCCGCCTGCCTACCATCAAGCGAAAATCTCTGATGATACGAAATCAACATAAACAACAACAACAAACAAAACCAACAACAACAAGAACAACAACAGCAGCAGCAGCATCAGCATCAACTGTAAGAATAACAACAGCTATGGGCTTAGGGGGCGTTTGCCATGCAGCTGTAGCTCTCTGACTGGGTTTATGGCACAAAAGCAACTGCAAATAGGGTTAACAGCCAGTGCAATTTTCATATTACCCAGCAGCAACCAAAGTGTAGTTGCACACCCTATCTCTCTAAGACCACCCCCTTCCATCTACAGCTATCTAGTGTACCCGGCCAATGCTCCTACTTGTAACGT
The DNA here is from genome assembly GCA_035044105.1 of Drosophila nr. perissopoda 5 BK-2023a. NCBI lineage: Eukaryota > Metazoa > Arthropoda > Insecta > Diptera > Drosophilidae > Drosophila > Drosophila nr. perissopoda 5 BK-2023a. The sequence goes on along the minus strand of JAWNMK010000620.1, from coordinate 4,342,217 downwards.
TTGCGGGCGGTAAAGATGCGACCTCGTGGCGAGGAGTTCGTTGAACGGATTGCAGCTGGTTTCGCACACACAAACACACCTACACACCTACACACAAGCACACACACAGCTACGATGCACCGGCATATGTATATATGTTTGTAAATCCATATGGGTAATTGTTGCAGTGCAGCAGCTACATAAGTGCAATCTAGTACTCAACACTAATCTGAATTTGAATTTAGTTTTTTCTTTTTTTTTTTAATGCACATTAGCACTCATAGTTGCTATGTTTTTTTTGATTGATAGCAATTTAAATCCAATTTCATTTTGATTTGATTTTAGTCTTTCATTTTGTCAAGCTGTCGATTGTTTCCAAATTGATTTACAAATTAATCAACGATTTTATAAAAAAAATTGTTGCATGACGAAATTTAAGAAAACAAAACTATTTAACATCAAATGTATGCCAGACTTGCCGAAGATTACATACCCTTGCAAACCGGAGTGAACTTGTCGAAATCTAAATCACAATTGTTTTGTTGTTCCTATGACGGCTACATATATGATATACATACGTGCTTTTTGTCCAATTTCTTTTGTGTGAGTTGGATATCTTGAAGATAAACAAGTTATTCACATGATAACTCATATTTCAAGCGATTAGTCTGATTACAGTTAAATGGTATTGTGATCCGATCCAACCGACTAAACCGTATGTAGCCTTAGAGTGTACAATGGACAAATGAACAAGTATCGACTCGGTTTGTGTTGCTGATAAAGTATATAAACCAAATGAAAAAGGATTTTTCTTCAATGCGTTTCAAAGTTTATAATAAATTACAATAATATACTAAATAAATGATTGATTTATACTAAATGATTAAGCCATAATAATTGAGACTCAGTAATGAATTTGAATTCATTTTATTGTTTTATATTTTATGAATGTGCCGTTTTGCCTTGATGTTTGATGTCAGACCTTTTGTTATTCCTAGAATTCCCTGATCCTGCAAATCATTTGCTATTGTCCATTTGGAATAATCAAATTAAGCTTTGCCTAGTTACCACTTCCGTCGAACACACACACAGACACACACGCACACATGCACACACAAACAGACACACACTTGTGCACACTGAGATGTCTCATATATGGAATGCTGTCTGCATTAATAACACGAAACGGTGCTCGAGGGGCTGCCCCCATCGCTTGGTTGCAACAACGGAAATGCAAAATTGACAAAGCCAAAATGCCTTAAAGTAAATTCTTGCAATGCAGCAAAGCTGAATGCGAACTAAAAATACGAACAGGGCCAGCTTAAAAGGCAGCTGTTGCTGTTGTTGCTGTTGTTGATGTTGCAATTGGATTTCTTCTATTTTTTGGCCAACAATAGAGCTGAGTTCTGGCTGCTAGCTACTAGCTGCTGGTGCAGAAGGAAGCGAGACGACGCCGTACACCATTAAATCTCTTTAGAACTCAATTCTTATTCCCAACGCAATTTATACAACAAAACTTCACAAACACACACATACATCCGCTAACAATGCTGCAAATTCACAAACTAAGAAAAAAAGACAACAATGAAGAAAACCCAAAAGAAGAAATACTCTACAATGCATAAATTCACAAGTGCTGTCGCACTCACTCTCTCTTTCCTTTCTACCATCCCTTACTTTGGGCTATTCGCTGCTCGTGCTCGTTACTCTGCATTGGTTAGAAATCCTTTCGCTTATCGTTGTTGCATTGACCAAAATCTAGTCGTAACTTTAGCTACTCGTTGCTATATATACACATATCATTTTTTTTTCTTCATAAAATCAATAAACATTATGTTGTAGTTTATTTCATTTCCCATCGATCAATCTTGTTCAACTTTTAACATAAAATATTTCTTTACAATTAAAGAATAAAAATTAAGCTTATAGTAATAATATCCTTTATTCTATTATTATTATTATATTACTATAATATTTAATATTATTTGTATAAATATATATGAATATAGATTGATTAATGCTTAAAATATAAATGCTAAATTAAAAAAAAAAATAAATAAATAAGTAAATCGATATCCAATTATTTTTTAATTCTTTTTTTTTTTTTTTTTTATATGTCTCGCATCTAGGAAAAAATAAATGGCAATTGACTTGAAGTGCTTTATATATTTCGTATGCCCAATTTAAAAGGGTATACAAGCTGCAAAGAATTAAAGCGAATGGCGCCGCTTGCCGCCACCGTATATATGCATGTGTGTGTGTGTGTGGCTGTGTGTCTGCGTGTCTGTGTGAGGCAAGAAGAACTTAGAGCTGGCGTGACATATGGAGCACTGTAGAAAATAAGCACACGTCAACTGCATAGCACAAACATATAGAAAAACACACGACGCGACAAAGCCGAAAAAAGAAGACAACTCGCTGCCCAGGCGAGCAAGAATGGGGAAGACGGCTAGAGAGGGGGGGTGGGCAACTGGTACCGGAATTGGGCGCTGTGGTAAGCGGCGAGTGTATAAACATGCCATAAAGCCGTGGAACACACATATGTAAAGAAGATGATAAAAAAAATATATGAAGCTGTGTTATGCAGGCATGCAGTGAGGTTATGGCGCCACAATGAAAACAACTAGAAAAACAACAGCAAAAGCGTCAAATGACAACAACATAAAGGTGCAGCAATGCAAAGATAGAGAGAGAGAGAGAGAGAGAGACAGAGAGATATATATATAGAGAGAGAGAGAGAGAGAGCGAGCGAAAATCGGCTCAAGACACAATGGGTAATAAAACCGAGAGCGAGGCAACAGAGTCTAACCAGTAACCTCAACAGATAACACAAAACTATCTATATATATACATATATATATATATATAAATTTATACATTTCATAAATAAATCATATTTATATATAATTTGTTTAAAATATTCATATATGTATAATATATATATACATATGTATATAAATATTCTATTGTCCGCAGCTATTAAATCCATTATTAATTCATATAAATTAATAAATATTTGAAAATGGGCACATTTTGGAAGTTATCTGTTTTCGAACATTGAATTTCAAACTAAACAGCTTGAAATAAAATACACAAATTGTATTTGCGCTAGCGAATATTAATTCATAATCTTATTGTAGAAAATTCTAGGTGTATTACACAGAGTAACTATAATTTCGAAATATCAAATAGACTGATACTGAGCTCCCTACAAAATTAGGCGTAAAATTGTACAGTACAGGTATAATTCGATTTTTAAAACAGAGACTAATTGTAGCACTCGATCGATATCGATATCAATGTTATCAACGGATTTAATTTATTAATTTTAATAGTAGCCTTTTAGCTACATTACAAGTGGCATGCTACATATTGAACACCTTCGGGGTTTGCCTCTTATATGGAGGTTACTTACTAGAAGAACTTTAAGAACTTTAAGTCTCTTTATTGCTAAAACAGTAATTTATTGGCAACATTTCCATTTCAATATGTTTTTTAAGCACATACATTTGAATTTCAAACACACACACTTACACACACACGCACACACACACTCGTTGCTATGAATACTATGAATATTTTTCGAGATGGTATTCAACTCATTGCACTTCATTTTGCAACTTTTTGTCTCGTTTCATATGGCTGCCCCGTTCTTATTGTCGGGGGCGGGGCAACTACATATCTTATTTAAGAAACCTACTCGCCTCCTGCCTCCCCGCCCCAGGCCTTTCTTGTTTGGCTTGAATGACGCTTGGTTTGCTGCCCGTTCAGGTGATTTGCCTTGGACTTAAAGGCGGGTCGTTGCTTTTATGTCTGTCAAATGACATCGGACATTGCATTGCTTCTTTTTTTGTTTGTTTTTATTGTGTGTGTGTGTTTGTGTGGAGGGGGGGGGGTGGGGGAGGGGGTTTGTATTTATACCCCACTGCACCCGTGTGGGGTAGTCTAGTCCTTGTTCTTGTAGCTCAGCTTGTTGTTGCTGTTTATTGCTAGTATTTGTTTAGGTTTTTTTCTTCTTTTTTTCAAATATCTTGCTTGCTGGTCATGTTGGCTGACGATGGCCTATCTACTGTTTCCGATTCCGCCCCTGCTTCGGCTACTGCTACAACATTTGATGCTGTTGTTGCAGTTGTTGTTCCTGTCTGGCTTCTGGCCGCCTTATTTATGTACATGTCGCATTGCATTGCATACTTGGAAGGCAGCCTGTGTTTCACAGTGACGTCACGCAAAGATACCAACTCTATGCACATGCATTCAGAAACATATCTACATATATATACATATATATGTATATATATACATATATGTATGTATAGTGACAGGCACGTTCATACGAAAATTGTTGCGTCGAAAGAACTTTGTATAAATTTATCGACAAGCAAAAGCATTGTTTGTTTTTCGGCAAATTGTTCATAGATTAAAATATGAGATTTATATGAAGCACGACTCGGCCATGAAAAGCATTTCTCCCTTCGTCTGAAGACGAATCGTTTACTATTTAAGCCATTAAATATCATTTGGGATTAAGTAAATCTTTTTGAAAACCATCCCACTTCGTGGACTATCTGACAGGACACTTCCGTAAGAATTCACTATAGACCCTTCAAGGGAAGTACTTTTCAAGGACTGTCGCAGAAGAATTCTCAGTAAGCCTTCCACACCAAATAAGTATTATTTAAATAAATTTTAAGAATTTAATAAACTTAGGCGCATGGCCTGATGCTGTTCGGTCTGTTTGTGTTGCGAGAAATAACAACAATAAAAGCACACACACACACACACACACACTTTCATATACGCAGATACGCAGGCTTCTTTCTCACACACACATGCAGCGTGGAGGCGCCCCAGAAACGCGCAGAGCATTAAATTAATTGTGGGAATATCTCAAGGAGGCCTCGACGAACTTTGCCTTTGTTGCTTGCAAATTTTTGTAGCTGTTGTTGTTTTTGCCGTTGTTGTTGATGCTACTGATATGGTTGTTGTTGTTTACATTTAAGCGGGGCAGCTGCGACTGAAGCGCATCAACATGATTAACGTTATATTTTGAAAATGTATGTGGGTGTGTGGGTGTGTGTGTGTGTGTGTTTATATATTCGTGTAGGCAGTGTGTGTGTGCCTTACTTTCTGTGTAGTTTATAAGCCTCCACTGGCGCTCTGTCGTCGTGTCGTTTCTTTGTGTCCGCTTTTAAATAAACGTGAGTATGGGCAATACCCTGCATTATTGAAGAAATATGATTGATACTGATACTCAAATTGTAAACTTTTGTTATTTTCATCATTATTATTATTGTCAATATAAAATAAAATAGAAATAGACTTTCCATCTGCAGAAGACATCAAATATTTGTAGAATCAAATCAACAATTTTAGAAATAATGCAGCTAAATTTGAAATACATTCAGCATGTAATATCGAATATCGATTTAGGTAACAATTATGTATTTTCATATTGAAAACACTAGTATCAGCAAAGCTTCTCTATCCTGAAAAGCTGGACTTGGGGTTCTCCTAGACTCTGTTGATAGTTGCAATTCGAATCAAGTATTTCACTCAAACGATTACAATTTGTAAGTCATTTGCTATGTGATGGCTACTTTTTGCCAGGGTACCTTGATGTCTGGCATTCGCTTCTCTTATTCTTTTTTTATATAATTAATTGACGCGTGTGTCGGGTGCCACGCCTTTTGCACCTCTGAACGTCCTTGCCACCTGCAGAAGCGAGCAGAAACGAGCAGAAGCGAGCAGAACGAGCAACGAGCAACGAGCAATGACCATCAACACTTGGCGCATCGCATTAACTGTTATTATTATTTATTATTTTCACTAGTTTTCTTCTTTTGTTTCTTCCCTCCTGGTCGCTCCTCAGGCTGCTACTGGCTTTTTCTCTCGGTGTTGGAGAGTTTTGGGGCTGCGCAAATAATTAAACTAAAGCGGCGACGAACTCAGCCTCAGCCTCAGCCTCAGTCTCAGTCTCACCTACAGTTTCAGACACAGTTTCAGGCTTGTCGTTGCTCGTGGAATTGCCGCCAATTCATTTTGCCGCATTTTAAATGCTGAAAGTCATTTACAAAAAAGGGATCAAAAGTATATCAACAGCGTAGGCAAGGATGCATCAGCTGCGAAGTGAGTATGTGTGTGTGTGTGTGTGTGTGTGTGTGAGAGTTTGTGTGTTAATATATATGCGTTGACTGAAAATTTATTGTTTTTGCCATTACCGCGGCAAATGCGTCGAACAAGGAGCCCAAACAAGAGACGAAGGCAGCGACAGAGATGAAGCTGAAGCTGGAGCTGGAAATGGAGCTTGAGGCAGTCGACGCGAAAGCTGCAAACATTGTTAATGCGCGAATTCATTAAGCGAATTGTGGGCAGGGCCCTTTTTGTTAATTGTAAACAAATGCCAAGCGAACATGGCAATTTAAGCAGATTGAATTAATGAAAATTAAAAAATAAAATAAAATAAACCAAACAGAAAACGTTCTTTATTATCCGTATTACAAAAATTGATGGACTTGATTAAAGCGAACTCAACTGTCAGCTCTTTCACTGATAAGTAATTGAATGTGTGCAGCGTGAGTCTAAATAAATATGTGGTCACGTATGTACAATTAATGCTTATTCACATGCTCTTAATTGGAAACAAGATATTTTTCTGTGGCTAGTATATATGTACATATATATAAAACAGTACTTGCCACATCAGCTTAATCGTTTCATCAAAAGTATTTTACAGTCTAAAATACAAAAAAAAGAAGAAGAGAAACTCGGCAGCTCATGCATGATGAAATATAATAATATGAAAGACTTTCAATTTACTATTTCTGAGAATTGTACGATAAGGCAACAAAGTTTTTTGGTCTTTTCTTACGATATTGTATAAATTATGAGATGGTTTTTGCCAGTTGAGATAATAATAGGTAAAGTTAGTTTAATAACTTAAAGCAATTTTATCACACTGAACTGAGATGATAGTATATTCAATTTTTTTTTATGTATCTTTATCTACACATATACAGTGGCTCACAGCTGAATGCGAACAGTGTCAAGTAAACAATGTAATTGCCTGCCATAAACTAATTACACATTATTTTTTAAAAATTCCAAAGACCGATGGTAGGTACATATATTAACCACCAAAATGAATATATGACCTCCATAAGCGGTGGTTTCCCTAGGTAGGATTATGTAAAAAGTACCCCATTTTATGGTCAATGCTTATTTCGAACAGTCTTAAAAAAGTAATATATTTGGCGTATAAAAACTTTAATAAGGATGTTAATACTTAGTATGATATCCTTTAGCTTTAACAACTTCCCTTAGCCTATCATTCACGAAAGATACCAGCTTCCGGGTAGTTTATAGTAAGGCTTGCATTATTTCGCTTATTTATATATATGTATATTGTATTATTGTCTTACGACTTTCGGATAAGGGACTTACCGTATATATATTACAATATCAGTAAATCAGAATCTTGATTAACTATCGCACTATCGATGCCATCTGGATTGCTTAACTGACTGTAGCTTTAAGCAGAGCTGTGCTAATATTATTTTTTTGTGTGTATTCAGGCCGCTGGTTGCTCATTAGCCACTTGTCTGGCTGCTCGTTTGTCTGGTTATTAACCAGCTTCAACTTAAGTTGCAGTGGTGCAAGTTTGCAGCTCCTCCACTTGTTAGTCTGCTCCCTCCACCCCTCTTGCTTCCTCCATGTCTGACTCAAAACTTTTGCTGGGCATTGTTGTCCTTTCATTTTTTTTTTTTGAATCAACGCCTTGCCCAGATAAGCTGCTGAGTGCCGGGTCCTGGGAAGTGGCTGGTACGACAGCAATTAAACACCGGGCGGTCTGGGAGCGCGACAAGGTGACCAACAGGCATCGAAGTTCGTTGGCGGCGACAATCAATTTACCTGCCGGCCAACGGTAGGAGACGAACGGGTGTGACGTGGTGGGCAGGGGCGTTCTTTGGCGTCTGATAAATGAGAAAACTTTTAATGCTGAGCGTTCAGGTCGGCTCATTGGCATTTTTACGATGTCGGGATGCCCAGGGATAGGGACAGAGACAGGACAGCCTAGGCCCCAGACAAATAGGCAACAAATGAGACGAGTCGAGGATGCTTAATAGAAAAGCGCAGCGTATGCAAGTTAAGGGAGGCTGAGATGGGCAGCTTGGCAAGTAGCACAATTTACTCACCAGCAGTCGGAGTCCCAAAACAGACCGGCTGTCTACCACACTCACCCCCCAGTGTGGCACTTAAAAACTTTTCGCATGCAACCGCGGACAATGCAGCTGCAAACCATTTTTTTTTTTTTTTTTGCGTTGGTGTTAGCGGTTTGGACTTTGTAACCCATCTCGGTATCGGTCTCGGAACAGCGGACGTGGCTGCGATATGAAATAGCCTTTGCCAGCAATTATATGAACAGCAATAGAAAAATGCAACAAACGGGAAGAACAATCTGTGATGTGGACAATGTTTTTGTGTCCCTTGCCCCCTTGCAATAAACTATTGGAGACTACAAGTTACTCTAACATTGTCTGGTCAACACGCATGAGCAATCAAGTGGAAGCAAGTGCCACATATGAACTTGCCGATCTATCTTAGTTTCTATTAAATCCATTACGATTCTGTTTGTCAGCCTCGAATATTGTGCCAAATAATGACGGTATTACTTTAATGGGGACTGCCGGTCCAATAAAAAAAAAATTGTTTTTATTTTTTATTTATATACATATGTATGTGTGACTTTACATTTTAATAGAACACTTCATAATGTGGTATTTCCGTTACAAAATATTCTTGTGCTTAAATTGTTAAATTGTCAGTCGACACAAAAGATAAGATGAGTTAAGGAAGAGTACGATTAGTCAATTTCCCCAATTTTGCAACTTAACCAAAAAAAAAGTACTTTTTAAGTTTGTCTCGAGTGCAGTTTAGATAATAATTTCAAATTGAATTATATCGTTCTCATGCAAATATAAGTCAAGTTCATAAATTCTATTCGAAAATATGGAATTATATGCGGCAATCTTATCCTTTGCTCTATGCGCAACTTCATAGTCCATACACTTAGTAGTTAACTATGTTCTTAATATTCATAATGCTTCTCAGTACGTGTATGGAAATATATATAAATATATTTATATATAATATATATAATATATATATATATATATATAAAACAATGACAGTCGAGCGCTGCCGGCACCGCACTGTGAGTGGCGCGTGCGGTGGCACAAACACACACACACACACAAGAGAAAGGAAAAAAAAGGAGGAAAGCAAAACTATGAAAGCGTCTGACTTTTGACCGCCGGTGCAATTTTTGGTGACCAGCGGCGGCGTGACAAAAAACGTGACTGAAACTTTTTGTCGGGCTTGGATGGTTTTTGGGACATTGCTGGGTCTTTTTTTTATATTTGTTTTTTTGGGAGTCGCCTCCGCTTTTGTGGCAGGTTTGTGTCTGTGCTCGTGGCGGCGCTAACAAATTTCAATAAATTACAGCTACATTTCCCAAAGTCAGGACATCGCGCTGGGTCGCCTCCGGGTAGTTTTGTTCGCTTAATGGCTCCGCCGTCAGCTCTTTGCCTCGTGCCTCGTGCCACTCTCACTCACTCACTCTCTCTCTCTCTCTCTTTCTCTCACTCTTCTACTTCGGCTGCATAATTCAATTTGTGCAAAAGTTTTGTGAGTGCGTGGCACTCGCTCCGTCGCCGGCGGCCCTCGTAATGCGTCACATAATTCAAACGCAAATTCCTATGGATGCTGGCCAAATCCCGAACCGTGCTGCTTGCAGCCAAAATAAGCTTACATCAATGGGTCCACCTCAGTGAGAGGTGCTTTCAGGATAGGTTATTGTGCAATGATATTAGATACTTGCATCGATGCATTGTTTTCAGCAACTTAATAAGTGAAATTCAACAGATCAACAGAAGAGTTAAACTCTCACAGGTATTTTACTAAAGTCACTATTTTGATGTGGAGTCATTAACTTCTAGCTCGTCAGCTTCTCATCCGTAAGATGTTGCATTTGATTAAAACTTTACCTGCTTAAATCGTTATCATTTATTATGTCTATGTAGAATCTTAAAGAGTAATTCTATCAAGTTGTATTCAATGATTGTGGCATTATTTCAAAGGCTGTTACTGATAGTTAAAATACATTATCTATGAGAACAGAACTCGGAATAATAGCAAATAGGCGCTTGACTTATTTCTACCGGAAGAACGTAATTTTATTTGCAACGATCCTAAGACATGTAGCAGTATCGCTTCCTGTTGATCTGTCAAAGTTGCCAACAAGCTGCAGCAATTTGCTTTTTTCTTCTTCTATTTTTGTTTTGTGTGTGTGGATCATAAGTGCTGCAAGTGAATAAATGTAACAGCTTTGGCGAAACGCGTGTGCCAGCCATAAATCAGCTGCTGTGGATGTAGATGTAGCTGAAAGAGAAGCTGAAGCTGAAACTGGAGCTGGAGTTGGAGCTGCTCTGCTGGCCAAGTTTGGCAACTGATTACGGAAAGCCGAGTCCAGACAGCAACGAAACTAACAATTTTGTGGGCTAACTGTGACGATGTTACCGATTTTACGCTACATTTGCCGCACGATTGTCGCTGTTTGGATGTGGTGGCAAACGGGGAAAGGGAAACGGATACGGATGTAGATGGCGATGTGGAAGTGGAAGTGGCAAGTGGAACAGCAAACGCCAGCTAGACATTGTCTGACCAGGGACGGCCAGTTTATGTTGTTGTTGCCCATATTACATACTTGAGTGCACTTATTTATTTGCTTGTACGTCAACCTGCATACATGTGTGCATGTGTGCATGTGTGTGTGTGTGTGTTTGTGTGTGTGTGACTGCCATTTTTCTATTTTGCGATTTCAATTTGTCTATTGTACAGCACGAAAAGGAGACAAATTGCTGAGGCAAGAAGGGCGCAACCAGACCCAACCAACCAGACCGGGACAGCAGCACCAAAAGGCCAAAGGCAAAAGGGACGTCCTGCGCCCGCTTCTCCTCCTACTTCTGCTCCAGCTCCAGTTCCAGCTTTAGCTTCTGCTCCTACTCCGGTCTGTGCGCCTGCTGCTGTTCTTGATTAACCTATTATGATCATTTGATTGCTCGATTTAATTTGCCATCGTCGTTTTTTTTTTTTGTATTTATTTTTATTTTGCTACATTTCGCATTTCTCTTTGTCTGGTGCCGGAGAAAAGAGAAGCGAGAACTTTAAGTAACGGATGGGAGAAAACTTATTATTTCCCCCATTGATTCTTTCCAAATTGAATTTCTTTGATGACTTTTTGGCCTGTTCAATGTCCTGTTGCCCTCAACCCCTGCCCCCCCCTTTTGTATTGCACTTAGATAATAATAAGGCCAACAACAACAACTGACCCCAAATTCATTTTCATTATAAACTTTGTTCCCTTTTAATTCGTACTGACTCGCAATTTTGGCCAGTTTCATTTTTGTTTCGATTGCTGATTCTTCCTGTGCATCTGATGCAATTCAAAAATGATAAAGCAGTTTTATCTGTTGATAAATAAATATTTATCTTTTTTTTACTTTCTGCTATGTTAGCCAACGATTTGTTACGTTTCTGTCAATTCTTATGAATATTTGCCAATCGTTATAAATTTACAGCAATTGTTTATAGTTGATCACTTTTTGTTCATTCCCCCATCAGCGGGGATCTCTCAAATGAGTAATTTGAAATGAAATTATTGTTTGGGCTGCAACAGCAAAGCAGCAGCAAAAACATGACATTTATATATTTATGATATGTTCCCAGCTTCATTGGGAGAAGTTTCAATCTGAGAGATTTGTTCGCATAGAAACAAGCTATTTTAGGTCATTTGTCTCAGGACTATATACCCTTCCAACTTGCACTATAACTTGAGCAAACCAAGCGATTGCTGCTTTGGGAACTATATAGTATGTTATTGCAATTGCTATAATAGATGTTAATGATTCTCTGCCCAATTACTAAAAGCTGAATAAAACACGTTACTGCTTTGGTCCAAATATCTTGATAAACAATAAAGTCTTTATTCTGCCGTTCCTATGACTACATAATATAGTTATACGATCCGGCCTGTAAAAATACTGATATATTCCAAGTTCAATCAGGATACCTTTTAAGCTGAGGTACTCGACGAACATGACTATATAGATTGGACTATATGAGCTGATCAAGAATATTTATATACATATGTGGGGTCAGATACATACGTATACAAATTATATGCCTTTTTATGCACTTAATTGTGGATGGGTTGAGAGAAGTGTTTGTTTTTGACACAATTCGTCGATTGACCCACGGCACTTTGGGCTGGCTGAAAACAAAGCCATTGACATTAATTTAGCTTTTAGCTGTGGGCCTATATGCCAATTTTTGTTGCCATTGGACTATTCAATCGACTGTTTAACATGGCGTATGCTTATCAAATTAACGAATTACGCACTTCAGAATGCCAATGTCATTTCCCGTATGCGGTTGCAATAAATGATAATCGCACACACGCACACACACACACACACACTTTGCAGGGCTTCAGTGATGTGCCCTGCGGCTGGATCGACCAAAAGTCGTCAATTCCGTTGGTGCCGCAGAAAAACAGGCAACCAACGCGGCAAAGAGCAACTGGCTGGACTGCACAACAATGCAAACAATGCCACAAATGCACAAAATACGCCCGGACCGTGACCAGAACTGCCTGCCTCCCACTGCAACTACGGCAACGACTATAACTCCTGCATGCCCATCCACCCCCACTCTCCCTCCCCACAGACTTGTTCCGCCGCTCAAAGCGCTGGAAGCCATGGTGCGTCAGTGCCGCCGTTCGACATAATTAAAAGCGCGCGCCGTTTACGCAATTAATGAACTCTCGCCAAATTAGGCTGCGGCAGCGCGACAAGCAAATGGCCAGGACGAGGACGAGGATGAGGAGGGCAGGCGAACGGGACAGGATGTACCCTCAATGACCGCCTGTGCTGCGGTTGCGGTTACGGCCCACACAGCCCACACAGCCCACACCAGTGGGCTAGGTCTGAAGCGGGGGCGTTGGCCAAATGGCGACGAAACGTTGGTGCACAAAAACCGCCGCTTTTGCCGCATTGCAGGGCTTTTGTTGCAAAAACAGCCAGACGACAGCCGCATTAATGGCCGCCAGTAAAACAAGAGATGCCCGGCACCCTCTCAATCTCCACCTCCACCTTTGCACCGCCCCCTTTTGCCTTTGTAGACGCATCCGCCGCCTAAGCACATTGAATCACTTGGGCAATCAGTCGGTGCTGGTCCTGGTCCTGGTAGGTCCACTCTCAGGCGGCCGGGCTCAAGTCGCAGAAAGCTAAATTAAATTGGAGCCCAAGACAAAAAAGCGACCAGAAAGTGTCATACTCAAGTGAGTGGCAGCGAGCTCGACTCGTCAATACCCTGTACCAAATAATTTTGGAATGTCGGCAACAATTTGCATGCTTCTTAGCCAATCTTGATGGTGACTTCGAATTTGTGGTTAGCTTGAACTCTTTTTAGCTGATCGATCGTGTATACTTTCCATACATTTGTACAATTTCAAAATACCCTATTTAATAAATATTTTGTGGAAGCGGAGTATAATAAAAACTGTGGAGACACCGAATTTAATTGAAGCACTCCAAAAGACATTTGCCTGGGTCGGGTTCACTAATGTTAATAATTTGAATGTCAGCTAGCAGCACTCAATCAAACAAGGTATATTGAATATGGTATGCGCTTCAGCTACAAAATGAGCACAACACTTGATTAATAATTTATATATATTGAAACCGCGCTGCAATTGAATTTCGCCATTTGAGAAGTTTTAGTCGGGGCTAAAACCATGATAGTTAACTTTAAATGCCGCTGCTTAGCACGCAATTCGATGATTTGTAGTCAATGTCACCAATGTAATTGCAGTTGCGCTTATCACACACACACACACATACGCACACGCACAGCTGTACACACTCACACACGTTGCCGAAAACACATTTGTGCAACAACTCCCACCACCAGCAGACCAGTCCACACAAAAAGACATTCCGTTTGTTTGTTACTTTTTCTTGCAATCAACATTTCTTCTTTTGCCTCTGTTTATTTTGTTGTGTGGTGCAATTTCTTTTCATTCAATATCAATTCGCTTCTCTTGCATATAAAACTTTACAATTTCATTTCACTGTTTTTCTTTGCGTTATCTCTACAAGCAAGCCAAAAAAAATTATTTATAATATATATGTTTATATATATACGTATACCTAAGAATTTAAAAAAAAAAAAAATAATAATGTACATAATATAAATTTACAGCAATTGTTTTCCTATTTGTTACCCTCCCACATTAAATGAATGTCATGGCTAAGTTGCTGTTCCAAGTAGAATTTGGAGGAAAAATCAATGAGTGCGATAAGCCGAAAGGGAAAATAATAAAGATAAGTTGCCGAAACTTCAGGTTAAAGCGAAATGAATAAATAGGTGCGCAAAGTAAGCAGCAGAAAAAAAAAAAAAAATAATATGATAGACAATTAGACTGAGCGATAGATCTCTCAAAAATGCTTTAGTTCGCCTTTTTCTCGGTTGCCGTAGACGTTGTAGATGCCACGACCGGTGGCGCCACCACAGTCGCAGTCTGCGAGCTGCCCGATATGTCCAAATCACTGGCGCTGTTCTGTAAATATTAGGGAATGATACAAGAATTTAGTATTAAAGATAGTTTGCAGCTCGATAGACTTACAGATCGCATACTTGACGCTTACAAAAGATTTTCTTTATTTTGAGCGTGATTTTCGATAGTTGTTTTTTGTAAAAAAATAAAAATTGCTTACCTTCATCTCCTTGCTGAGCTTCATGGACTTGCCCATGCTCTGCAATCGATAACGTTCCTTGGCACGCTCGCGTATTTTCTCGGGCACCACCCACAGGGTGGTGGCTATGTTGCCGCAGAAGAGCAACAGAAAGAGCCCGCACATGACAGACACATGCCAGGGGGCATCTGGCGAATTGGCCAGCTTGAACAGTGTCCAGGCGTTGTAGGCCTGAAAGGCGTACCCAATGAAGAGGAACGGCAAAAGGAAGCTCAAACCGCGCCACATCCACGAATGAAAGCCCTCAATGGTAATGTCCATATTGTGGCGCTCGCCCAGCGCCTTGAGTCGATACAGGAGTCCCTTCTGGTAGCCAAACTGCAAATACTGCACAATGCCTGCAATGGAAGAGTGCAAGAAGCGAAAGCATTCGCACGTGAATTCATTAAGCGGATCCGAATAGTTCTCTTTGGTTTTCGGTTTTCGTTTCATTTCGTTCGATTCGGTTCAGTTTGGTTTGGTTTGGTTTGGTTGGGTTTACTTACTGATGTACACATTGAAGTACATGAACTGCAGGCGGAAGAGCTGCCAGTGCTCGCCCTGGGGCCAAACGAGGAGGACACCGGCAGCGACCGTTGAGATGAAATGATGGGCACGCCACCAGCCCTTTATCCGAGAGCCATTCACCTTCAGTATGGACTCGCGTATGGTCAGAGTACAATAGTACCACACCAGCAGAAATATGAAGGCCAGCTCCAGAGCTCTGTGAACGCATAAGTGTATTGTTAGGATACTAATGGATCTGGGGGCGGGGGCGGGAGTGGGAGTGGGTCTTTAAATTAAAGTTTATCACCAGTCTTACCTGTAGTTGAATATCAAATTGAAAAACGCCATTATCAGTCCAATTACGTTGAGTATTAATTTAAACTTTTCATAGTCATCTTTGTAGCGAACTTTGTCGTTTCTGTTCAGAATTGAGACGTTCACGTCGCCCAGGATAATCTATGGTAAAAAAGCAACAGCAACAACAACAGCAAAAACATGAACATGAACACAAATTGAGCAAACTTAAGTGGAGTCAACGACATTCAACAAGCGACACAATTTGTCGCTTACGCAAACTTTGTGTAAATCCAATTCGCTTTCAACTTTCAACTATGAACTCTCAGCTCTGAACTTTGAACTCTCAACTCACCTGCAGGTAGCGACCAGATTTTGCTGGCAGCGATTGCTCAATTTCATGCAGCTGTGCCTTCCGCTTCAGCGACATCTTCTGCAGATCATCGATCTTCTCCTTCTCCTCGCCACCAACTGGCCCTTTGAATCTGTAATCAAGCAAATCAAAGTCGTTTTTTTTTTTATTATTATTAATTATTGAAGAGCGCTAAAAGCTTTTCAAATTATTAATTGACTTTTCAAGTCACAGTCGAAAAGTTATGCCATAAAACACTTTGTCGAAGGCAATGCGGATGAAGAGCAAACAGTTAAGTAAATGAAGGGCATTATTGCCTCATAAAATACGTATGCACTAATTAAAATGCAATAATTTTGATCTCATCAAGAATATATATAAGTACGATTTCAGATTTTCTCGAACATTGATAACCCACTAAATTTGGAAAACAGGGTTTAATGAAGTTGTGCGAAAGTATGTAACAGGCGGAAAGAAGCATCTCAGACCCTATTGAGTACATATTATATTAAAGGACCATTAACAATGAAACCGATCCCATAGAGTACATCTGTAAGCCCATCAACCCAATCTCAGAGACTATAGAAGCTAGAGAATATAAGTTCTCATATTCCATAAATAGAGTACATTTTATTTCGTTTTATCGGCAATTGCCACGTTGCGCAAGTATCGATAAAAGTCGATGGCTATAAGAGACACAAATGTAAAGATATAGTATTCTAATTATATAACATACGCCGACATATTCAGATGACATAATGTGTTTTCATACTGAACAAACTACAATTAGCAATCCCACTATAATCTGGGTTCGGGGTATCTCCTAGTCGGGCACTTCCTTCTTCACATATGTATATTTCTTAAAAATTGATACTATTATTATTTTCAATTAAAAATGTGTGAGTGCATGGGCTAAAAAACCATTTCACCAACTGACAGCTTGCGCACCACAACAACAACATTTCCAACATTTGTTTCGAGCTGTTTCAGGTATCAGTTGCAATAACGTTGCTACGCTGACTCATCCAATGACTCAATGGTCAATGGATTCGATGTTGCAGCAGATGCCTTGCAGTTTGCATACATATTATACATGCTTGATTTCAAAGTGGGGAGTGGGGGACGCTCGTCGATATCAATTATACACGCGGTGCACGGCATACGACAATTTCAATTTGGCCCACATCAAAGTTCAATTTAGACGATATTGATAGTTACCTATATCAGTATATATGCATGAACAAAAAAACATATGATGTACATGTGTGCTTTGTATTTTGTTATTTATTCGATTTGCTGGTAGTTTTATCAATCGCTTGCAAAATTCTTGTCTTTATTTTTAAACATATAATAAATAGTATAGAATGGGAACGCTGATAAGAGACTCAAAATTGATATGGGAAGTGCCCATAGTCCAAAAATTCAAATAAACTTAAATATGTACTCGAGTTTTATATGTACGGGTAATAATCTAGAATTTCTCAACTCATACTAACTATATTATGAAAGACTAAAAGTGGGCTTATTTTGCGTTATTTTTTGTATTTTTCTTTGATTTATTTATCTTATTTATTTTTATTGTTTTCCATTTGCACAAGCGCCAAAGCCGCATCTAAAACGCGCTGCTGTCATTAACGGGCGCACTTGACGCCGGTTTTGAAAAGCAAATGTTGCATTTTCTGCTGTTGTTGTTGTTGTTGCTGCTTTTGCTGTTGTTTGTTTGTGCACATTGCACACTTTCAGCTGACCAAAACAAATGTACAAGCAAACATGCATGTATGTATGTGTGTGTGTGTGTGTGTGTGTATGTGTCCGTCTGTATCTACCTTTATACATAAGCAAACGAATCGTTTCGCTAAATTAATGAACTGCAATAATAGAGTACAACAACCACCGGCGGTAATTCTAACGTACTAGAAGCACGCAGCAGCTGCGCCAACCATTTACATATGTCAAATAAAATGAATTGGCGAGAGTGTAAGGCGAGCTTTTTACTGTCGCATCTGTAGCGCTAGTTTTTAATAGTTTTTTTTGTACTTTTTTATGTACATACATTCATTTATTTTGGACAGTTCAAAATCATTTGTGTGCGAAATATTTTTGTTTTACGTGTGCGTAGCGTAAATCTGGCAAACAGAGACAGCTGAGCGCAAGGTTATGGCAAGAACAAGCTAAAGAAAATAAGTGTCGGCAGAGCTACACAAATTTACTCACACACACACGCATATGTTTGTATGCGCGCATAAGAGCGAGGTGGAGAGAGCCAAAGCTTTATTTTGTACGCTCACAGCATTCATGCATGTGCTCCACTCGCTCTCTCTCTCTCTCTCTCTCTCTATCATCAGACGATCACTGACATATATAAAACAAAAATTTTGCAACTGTTATGACAACAACAACAAACACAGGTACGACTTGGCCTTGCAAGCTTGCACGCACAGTGGGCCGCAATTGCTGAACTTGTAATCAATGTTTGCAAAATTTTCGATCGATCCAAAATTCACTAGGCAAAATAATACAAAATTTTCGATTATAATTGTTGCATTATAAATTGGTGAATAAAAAGATGTAAAATAATTTTAATTTCTTAGGGGTAATTTGCCTGTCGAGAGAATTAGCGTTAATAAATTATTTTATAGTTGAAAATGTGGAATAAAATTAGTAATTAATTTTCCTTATGCTCAGCGTATTTGCCACACTGTCAAACAGCTGGTCATTGAGTTCAGTTTTGTTTATTTTGGTTATTTTCGGTCAACACTATTTTCTT
The DNA here is from genome assembly GCA_035044105.1 of Drosophila nr. perissopoda 5 BK-2023a. Taxonomy (NCBI): domain Eukaryota; kingdom Metazoa; phylum Arthropoda; class Insecta; order Diptera; family Drosophilidae; genus Drosophila; species Drosophila nr. perissopoda 5 BK-2023a. The sequence continues at coordinate 4,323,466 of JAWNMK010000620.1, read as the reverse complement.
GTTTGGTTTTTAATATTTGTTTTGCTTGCGAGTTGGGATCGGTGTTTTTTCAGTTTACGCTTCATGCGTTACGCCAGCATAGGGTCAAGGGCGGCGAAGAGAGATGGACTGGTCAAGGGTTCAATTACAAAAAAAAGCAACAATAATAAAAATGTTATGCCATTAGCCATGGCAATAAACACGCCCAAAAGCGCCAGTTTGTGGAGCAAAGTCTGCGCATGGTTTTATCTCAGCTTTGTTTTTATCGAAAGAAACACGGTTGTAAAAACTAATTGGAGCCAGGCTAGAAGCAACTAGCAAACGCAGAAACACATATACAAATATAGATACGAGACCCACAGCCGCTGCCAACCGTTAGCCCAATAAGACCTGATAAGGCCCGCCTTTCTGACTAATTGCCGCTGTACATGTGTTTTACAGTTCTGATTGATAAGCAACAAGAAAACAAAATAAGTGTGTGTGTGTGTGTGTGTGTGTGTGTGTGTATGTGTGAGCGAGCCCGATTAGAAGGAATGGATAGGAAACTTGCTGCCAGCAATAATTGATTGATATCAAATTCCAAATCCAATTGGGAAAACATCACAATGGTGTTGCTCATATTATAGCCATGGGAATGTAACGAATTTGAGTACCAGCGAGCCCATTTCAAATGCAAATATTAACGAGTTTTCTGAATAGCCGAAACATTGTTTAAAATGCATTTAATGCCACATTTCCTAAATTTATATATATATATATATATATATATTTCTCCATATATTTCTTAATTATTTGTAACGTTTCAAACATTTTCTGTGTCGACATTGAATAAATAAAATATTAAAATATATAATATACATTTTTCGTGATAGTTTTTTTCTTTTTAACATTTTATGCACCTACAATGAATATTAATGTTTTAAGTCATCAACACGTGTCACGCGACCATTTCTAGCAAGTTAATATGTACGTGCATGCATATAAATATATATACGAACTCGTTTGTATACGAGTACGCTGTACTTTAAAACGTACAAAGTACATGAAATTATTGTAGAAGGGTTGGTATTTTTGTACTTAGGGATTGCTTTGTCATTGTCATACTCACTGTCGCATCGAGGCCGTTATTTGATTCATGCGATATCGCTGATGTTTGATCTCGTTGAAGCATTTCTGCTGGTGTTGATACAGCTGCTCCAGCAGCTCAATGTAGCGTCTGTTGCATGTCTGCAACAGGCAAAATATGTATTTATGTATTGTTAATACCAACCGTTTCACGGCGAAGAAGAACAACAACATCCACAATAAAAACTTACCTCAAGCTCGGTGTACTCGCGATTGAGTTCATCCCATTCACTGCGAAGTGTCTCGATGTCCATTTTGTGATGATTATGGATATGATTGTTGTTGTTGTATTAGTTGTTGTTGTTATTGCTCTAAGATTTGCTTTACACGTTTTGCTGTACGCTGGTATGCAACAGCTGTTTTGAGGTTAGGGACGACCCGCTAGCAAAGGGGTGTGGGGGTAGGGAGGGTAAATTGCCGGCTCTCGTCGTGGGGCGAATGCGCCGTCTACCCAAAATATTTGGTATTTGGTGAAAAATCAATTGGCCTCAACGCAGGCAATTCGCCTCGATTTCTATTTCGCTGCACACCGATTCGATTCGGCCACTTATCAAAATTTCAATTGGATTATTGGTTAAATTATACCGCACTTCTGCTCCTGCTGCTTGTCGGTTTTCGATTTTTGTATTAAAAATACAATTTGAGTGGAGCAGCGACGCTTACGCCGTGCGGTAACTAAATATGAACTAAACACTACGGCGGCGGCAGCAGCAATAATATTTTAGCGGCGACCCAACTGGCAGTGCGGCGAGCTGAGGCTGAGGCTGAAGCTGAGGCAGCGGTAGCTACAGCGATGAATAACTGCATGTAGTGCGTTGGCGACACTTAATTTTAACTATTTAAGACTTAGTTTTGGAGACAGGCCTTCTGATTAGATTAAACAAACACAAACACGACCAACCGCCGCAGCCAGAGCACATTCGCACCAAACCAAAATTTTATTGTGCTTTAGCTGAGTTCAACAACAAAAAATAATGCGAGCAAAGAGTCGCGCACCAGCCACCGCTTGCTTGTTGCGTCGCACTTCGCACACTATGGTTGTGTCGCTCTTATCAATGGATTACGTCTTGCTTGCTATTTCTGGCTTGTGCTCACTTACGGAGTGTGTTTGCTTTTACTAAGGTGGCTTTCGCTTCGGTGGTGAATTTCTGCTCGCTGGTGAATTTACGTTGGCGCTCGTTTTAAAATTTTGTCAACGTACTGCTTGCGCTGAGTTTTGTTTGAAATAAGATAGATTTTTGTTTTGTTTCGTTGTGTGTATAAAGCATGTTTAATCGCAAATGACAAGCCTACTAACATTAAATGTAGCTTTCATTAGCAGTTTTCTGATCTATGTTCGACACAAAAATAATAATATATAAAAAAAAAATACATATTCATATAAATATATATATATTTAATTTATACATGTGCATATGTAAACATTAGCTGGCGGCGTCACTCTTTGCGCCTGGCGCGCAATCGCAGCGCCAAGTAGGCGAATCCGCGAAAGCAAACAATGAGCAGGGCCAATCCCACATAGTCGAGCGGCAGATCTGCGGCCGAGAAATTAAGCGTTTCCAGTATAACCTTGCCGGAGCTGGGACACGTTGTGTTTGAGGAGGTGCAGCTAATCTCGCCGGTCTCCACATCGGCCCACTGATTGATCAGCAAGCCCTCATTGGCGTAACGGAACCAGGACAGATAGGACAACCATTTCAGGTAGACGGGCACCGAACCAATGTTGAGGAAGAACCCACCGAATAGCAGAAATGGAATGATAACTGGCGGACCCACCGAGAGCGCCATCGATGTCGAGGAACTGGCACAGGATATCAAGTAGCCAAACGAGGTGGACACATTGGCCACTAGTGTGACCAGCGCCAGGCAGTTGAAAAAGTGCAGCGCACCCGGCCGCAGGCCAATCATCGGATACGCAATCGCCGTAAACACGAGCGGCACGGTTAAGAACAATGGCAACTCCGCTATAGTCTTGCCCAGAAAGTAGGTGTCGCAGCGATAAAGGCGACTGCGCGACTCCCTCATAAACACGGGCAGCTCCGACGTAAACACCTGAAAGAGACAGCAAAAGCCAAAATTAAACAGATATTTCTTATCTGTAACAATTATTCATATCTATAATCGGAAATAAAAATATTTCAGGATGGTTCTTTGCCACAACATTGTCAAGATAAAACTTTGCTTTCTTTTTTAATCCATAAAATCAAAATAAGCGTTAAATTATAGAAAAGTTCGATGGCGATAGACATACAAAAGCATACAAAAGGGAATGCTTACATTGATGGTGGCAAACACATTCTGAAAGGTCATGTTTGTCAGGAAGAGGAAGATGGCTCCGTTGATGTTCATCACGCCCACCTGCGTCAGCTGCTGGCCCAAAAAGATCAGCCCAATTAGCACAGCTACCATCTAAAGAAACAAAAGAACACGGAGAGTGAGAGAGAGAAAGAGAGAGAAAAAGAGAGAGCGTGCGAGAGCGAGAGGGTGGTAGTTGGGTGAGCTGGGGATCTGTGTATCTCTGCATCTCACCGTTGTTTGGATGAGGCGCACTTTCACGAGCAGTGGCTCCTTCAGCACGGAGAGCCAGGAGCGCCAGAGTACGGCACGGAATTGCATAAACCATGTCGCCTTGTATGTATATCCATTCTCGGGCTGTTCCAACGGCTGCGTTTGGGCCTTGGCAGCCAATAGCTGCTCCATATCCCGCGCCACCTTGCTAACGGCGAAGTTATCGCAAATCTTGGCAATTCGCTCTCGCGACTCCACCTCCCGGCCTGGCACAATCGCCAGCACCTGCACATAGAAGTCGGCCGGATTGTAGTTGGTCGGACACTGGGCGCCAACACTGTGGGGTTGAGTTCAATCAATGGATGGAAGACAGAGGAAAGGATCACGACATTTATCGTTGTTCTTTCTTTCAAAATGAACCACAAACTTGTCTTAATAAGGCAATTTTTTCTATCGTTGAAAATATTGAACTGATTAAATGTAAAAATTGTGATTCAATTATGATTTGAAGTAAACAAGATTTCTTAGAATTTCATTTTCTATTCAAAACACAAGGATAGAAAAAATCACGAGAAACTTGTTTAAGTAGCTTAAGTTTAAGCTAGCCTAGAAATAATTGTGCTTAAGGCTGCGATAGGTTGGTCGAAACCGACCCAGTTTTCATGCTTGGTTAAATTTTGGCCTCCAAATGAATTCTCTGTTCAGAACATATATTGGCAGCAATTTCTACATTTTAAGCTATATGAAACTGAACCGATTTTAAATCGGAAAATTGAAGCAAATTTGTCTGTTTAAGTTTGCGATAATGTTGATATTAGATTTGCTTACTAGGAGAAGAAATCGACAGCCTCGCTGGGTGTGCCAAGGAATGCGACACGGCCCTCGGCGATGAGGAGTATCTTGTCAAATAGCTCAAACAGCTCCGATGACGGCTGATGTATGGTCAGAATAACGGTTTTGCCCTTCTGCGATAGCTTTTTGAGCACCTGAAGGACGCTGTGCGCGGTAAACGAGTCCAGGCCCGATGTGGGCTCATCGCAAATCAACAGCGGCGGATCGGTGAGTGCCTCCGAGGCAAAGGCCAGACGCTTCCGCTCACCCCCAGAGAGCCCCTTGACACGCCCAGGCACACCAATAATCGTATGCTGACACTTGCTCAGCGACAGCTCCTGGATGACCTGATCGACACGCGCCACCCGTTGGCGATAGGTCAAATGGCGCGGCATGCGCACCATTGCCTGAAAGATGAGATGCTCCCGTGCCGTCAGCGAGCCAATGAATAGGTCATCCTGTTGCACATAGGCGCACCGTGCCTGCATCTCCTTGGCATCCACCGGCTGGCCATTTAGCAGTCGCACGCTCGACGGCGACACCTGAACTCCCTGCGGCGATCTAAAGGCCAATGCATTCAATAGCGTCGTCTTGCCGGCACCGGAGCTGCCCATTACGGCCAACAGTTCACCCGGATAGGCCACGCCGCAAACTGTGGATGAGAAGAACAGCAAATGGGTGTACAGATAGAAGAATAGCTTGATTTTAATGTACTTCAAAATATAGCTTTACACCAAAAATCCCTTAAGGCTTAGCCGAAATTGTATTTGCTTGGAGATTTCCAGATTTTTGCTAGTCGCTAAAAAATTGAATACATCAAATTTAGATATAAAAACAAAGGAACAAAGCAATTCAAATTGTTTCATTTTAAGTCAACAATGAATAAAAATTGTGTGTGCAAATAAAGCAATTCAATTATATTTTTGTATTCATTTCGCAAAAATGATTTTAATTTAAATCGTGAATACTAATTTTAAACCAATATTATGAAAATCAGTATTATTTTGGAATCGAATTAAATTTTGAATCAAATCAGATTTTCTTTTTTCGTTTCTTTATATTCTTTTGAGCAAAGTTTTTACCATTTTTAAGGAGATGCTTGCGTGGTGCAGGAATATGTCGCTCGTTGCAGAAGAGTCCACGGGTGCGATTGACAAGCTGGCGCCAATTGGAGCCTGGCTGATGGACTGCACCAAAGATGTCGACATTGTGCCAGGCATAGGTGAGCGTCTCCGGCATCTGTGTGTCATCGGAATTGTTCAACGAGCCATAGTTCTTCGCCTGGCCAAAGCCTTGGTTAATGCAGCTCTGCGAAGTGGGTGCCATTGATGCTGATGTCGCCGTTGCGAGCTCCCCTTGCTGTCAGTTGGATAGAGATAGATGTAGAGTTGCCAAATGTGTGAATGTGTGAGTGTTGTGCTTAGCTGGGTTGTTGTTTGGGCCAAAAAGGTTTGAAAACTTTTCAATTTAACGCGAATAGCTAAAAACTTGCGCCCATAAAAAAGGGCGACGACGCGTAAATCTTTTCGGCGTGCTAATCCCAACGCCTACTTACGACCAATTCCTTAATAAAAATGGGGCGTGGCGGGGGGATGGCGATGCTTCTGCCTAAGTTTCATAAAAATAAAAAAATGGGTTTTCGAGGGAAGAGAGGCGAACTCTGGCAAGTTGAAAGACCCTAGACTCGACCATTTAAAATGTGCAAATTAGGGCGGCCATAAGCCGCAGACGGTGTCGAAGCTGTTCAGAGTTTAGAGAATGATAGAGAGAGAGAGAGAGAGAGAGAGACAGAGAGAGAGAGAGAGAGAGAGAGAGAGTAAGAGCCAGTGATAGAGATAGAGATAGAAAGGCTGGCCATGTTGCCACTTCGTAAGACAATTGCCCGGCGTAAATGCAAATCGCACCCGGATTCAGATTGAGGGCTTGAATTGCGTTTTTTGTTTCTTTGTTTTTTTATTTTTATTATTGAGCTTTAAGGGTCGGCGAGGGTTTGAGTTTGGGACATTGTTAGCAACATTATTGCCATTTGAAGGTGACTTGCCCCGAGTGGCAAGTGAGTGAATGAGTGCCAAAGTTTGCCTTCGAAATGTTCTATTCAAGTGCACTGAATCAGTTTTGAATGCTTCGCTGAGTGTCCTTTGAGTGTCTGAGTGTCTGGGTGTCTGAGCGGGCCCAGCAGCGTCAATTGATTGACCAATTGAGCATTGCCTAATTTACTTAGCATACATTACGCATTTGTTTTTCTGGCGTTGATCTTGCTTGCTCGACTTCCTGTTATTGGTCACAGAATATATCGTTTAGTTCTTGGAATTTAATTGGAATACTGTCTTGAAACTGTTAATTATTAAATTATTGCTACTTCTTGCAGAATTCCATTATTAAGTAGTTAGGTTAGATGGGAATTTTGGCATTTTACGCTTAATTCAATCGCATAGCCAATAGAAAATCTTTTCGATGAGAATTAAGTAGACATCAAACATTATTGAACACTTAAGACTTAAGTTCTGTTGGCATGACTAATTAATGAATTTACATCCGCTGCTGTATTATATTAATGATAATGATTAAGAGCATTTAAATACTAATTTCCCAGGCTCAAACTGTGCTTGTTTCATGTAAATACAAACAATGCTGCGACTAGCGACATCTGGCGCGCCATACAGATATATGCCTCCTGGTTGCGGCCAGAAGCGTTGCCACAGCAGCTAAAAACGCATTTCCTTCTAAGTGATTCAACAAAGCCCAAAGTAGAAAGTACGAAAAATGAAATAAATATGAAATGTAAAATACAAACCGCGGGTCAAACTGAACTCAAGCTCGGGAGCGTCGAAGAGCAGTGCAGATAACAACATATTGTAGCAACACACACTTAAGCAACGCCAAAGAAAATGAAAATAACAACAACAGCAACAATAACAAAAATGTGAACACAACATAAGCAAATAAATACAGGAAAAACTTTTTAATAACATTTTTCGGCCTCATTTGTTGTGAAAACAATTTTGCTGGGGCCGTGCAGCATTCCGTGCCGTGGCGCACAACATCGCACCACATACCAAACCAAAAGAACCATCCAAAAACCACCCATCCACCATCCACCACCCACCACCCACAGTTTCTGCCACATGTAACGGATATTAAATTTTTCGCGTTTACCTCGAAGTAGCCGCCTCCAATTTCTCGAGCCAAATTGAAATGCAACGGACAACAAGAAGAATAAGAAGATGAGGAGGCAGAAGAAGAAGCGACCGAGAAGATGATGAAGAAAAGCACGAAGTGGCAGCAACAGCAGAGAGCAGCAAACAGGACTTGAACGGGCCGCATTATTAATAGCCTGGGCGACATTTTCTGGATTGAATGAATGACCGATTCTTGGGGCAGAGAAAAAGAGAGATAGACACACACAGAGAGGGAGAGAGATAGAGAGAGAGAGAGAGAGAAAGAGAGAGAGACAATCTCTCGCTCAGTGCTGTTCGCTTCGCCAGCAGCTTTTGCGTAATTTTGATGATTATTTATACAAATTATTATGATTGCGTTAGGTGAAACGCAGAAAGCTTTTCATATTGCGGCCATCAGTCTGCCTCGACGCCGCCAATTAGTGACCACCTACCCTCCCCATCTCCCCACGGGAACGGGGGCCGCCAGGCATGGAAACCCTGCAAGCCAACACTGGACCGCCTGAGCTGAGAGTGGATGGAGGTTGTAGAGAAGTTGTGGAGACAACAACCGCAATGGACAATGTGGGCGCTGAGCTCTGGTTTCAGTCTCTGGAAGCCCTACGCAGTACGTAAATACATACATACATACATATGTATATGCTTAGATAAAGACGACAAAATTGGTGTTCCTGGCAATGAGAGGAGCCAAGCTATTGAGTGAAAACTTTCAACGATCTCCTCTTGCGCATTTCTCGCTACAACCAAGATCGGAAAGTGCTCAAAGGCTTATATTAACACCTAATTCCGAGAAACACAAGAAAATGTTTATTCCGAAAGATTTCATTTCATTTCAGCCGAGGCCTTATATATGTATGAATTTAAATATTTATTTAAGAGCGAACCAAAGATACCAAAAATTATCTTGTTCATTTTTATATACGGGTTCTTTCTGTTGAAAAGGAAAGTCAACTAAAGTAAGGCAAGAAGTTGGAAAATCAATTTTAACCAAAAATTCGAATATTTTATGCAATTTTAACTATTAGGGAAAAACTATGTGAAAAAAGTGAAATTAATTTAATTAATTTTATATTGCATTTTATCAAGAAAAAGTTAATGAAAACGAAGTTTATTTTTTTTTTTTATAAGACTCCTAAGAAAACACTCACAATTTTAAGTGTAATATAGAATACAAATAAATCTATTTTCGAGGCGTTTTGTCTGCTGTTAAGGACAGAAAAAGCGATGTTCGCATATGCATTCTGTTTGTATAACTGGGCCAAAACCCTATAAGTCTAGAATCAACACAGACGGGGATAAGATATTGAGATACTCGACAGACAGCTTCGTGAGATGCCAAGACAGATGCAGATACAACTAGAGATGCTGGTGCTGATATAGATACGTTGAACGGCCAGTCAAATAATGACCCAGATAAGAGTGGATTAAACAATATCAATAAAAGACAAAAACAAAGAAACAAAAAACGCACAAGGAATGCGAACAGAAAGAAGCCAAGCCAATGACAACAAGCACTCAGTTAGCGACCATAGAACATGTGTCACAAACCTGCCAGATACGCGTCGAAAGATACAGGCACAGATACTCAGGTAGTTAGATGCAAATACTGTCTGAGATACAGCAATAACTATAAAGATGTGTTATCTGACACCCAAACGATGTGCACCTCTATATATATATATTATATATATATATATATATATATATGCTCTTGTTGATACTCTCCTCGCATGCATCGCTGCAGCAATTTGAATCCATTCCTTGATGTGGCAAATGCATAGGTGTATCAAATAGTAGTTGCAACATTACAACAATGCTTAAGTATGCAAGCTGCGAGAGACTGAAAACTGAGCTAGTTGAAACATCGTCATATGCAAATAAGCCTTAAATAACTTTTTATTTGTTTGCTGCTATTAAGTATTTGATTAAGAATATTCACACTTATCTTTTCTTTCTTTTTTTTTAATTTTTACTTGTTTAACTTCTTTAGATAATTATAAAAGCTAAAAAATGCAGCTACAGTTTCGGTATTTTTTTTATAAAGGAGTAATTATTACGTACAGAGGGTATTTTAATTTGGTCGTGAAGGTTACAAAATATGGGAGGAAATGTCTCACACTCTATAACTAACTAAATACATATATATATATTCTTGATCAGCAGCACTAGCCGAGTCGATATAGCCATGTCGGTCGGAATTTTAAATTGATAGTGATAGGGATAGCTCTGCAAGAGTATGCAGTCATCGGCGTGTCTAAGATATATGTACATTCTTTCCTGATCTTTTTTTGGCTTATCTTTTAATAAATATAAGTGTGTGTGTGTGTGTGTGGTTTCTTTTCTCTTTCGGCCAAATCAAAAGCAATGTAGCCATTATTCTTTAGACCCGTAGCTTACATTTCGAATGGCAAATAAGCATGTTATTCGGCACATTTGGTCAGGATTGAGATATTGATAAACAGCATATTCGAAATGCTTGTTTACTCGTACCCCTTTGTACAAAGCTATGTGTGTGTGTATACATATGTGTAAGTGTGTGCAAATGTATTCAAACAATGGCCACAACTGTTTTGTGTGTGTGGGGGATGCTAGCACAAATGAAAATCAAAGTCATCGAGCATAGACGTACAGATTGTTGATTGTTAAATTGTTCTTGATATGTGAATGCATTTGTATACACGTTTATTATTCATGACTCCAATTACATGTGTTGCAACATTTGCTTAACATAATGTGTTCCACTCAGCTCTCTCTCTCTCTCTCTCTCTCTCTCGTTCTCTCTCTCTGTCTAGTCTGTGTCATAGTTTATTCTATAGATTCTTGTTTATGGCTGATGCAATGCGGCGGCTTGCGGTTTATACTCTGTGTGTGCGGTGTGTGTGCTTGTGGGTGTGTGTGTGTGTGTGGTGGGTGCTTGTGCCGCGTATGTGGAACGGTCTAAAATAGCTGTTAGTTCACACGCTGCTGTCGCCCAGAAGCATGCAACATTTTCTTTGTATTGCTGTTGCTTTTGATTACTCACATTGTGCAACTGCTCGGCAGAGGGATGCTTGCTGCTGCCGCGTATCAATAGCTCCTGATCCTCTTGGCCCATATTGTCAGTTGGCTCATACAATAGGCACACACACTAACACACACACACACACTAACTCGAAAAAAATAGAAAACAAAACCAAATCGCGAGTTTTCACTTTGAGTCAGGCACTTTTCCTAATTTGTTTTTGCTTGTTGTTGTTTTCGTTTTGTTTTTTTTTTCTTCGTTGCTGGCTTTCGTTACTGCGCTGCGGCGTCGCTTTGGCTACGTAACGAACGCGCTCTCAAAACACAACTGACGCTGAAAGACTGTGCCACCGACGGCACCTAACGGCAACTGTCGCTAACTGTGGCGGCCATTGACGCTGACGCGGACGTTGACGCTGCCGCTGCCGCTGTAACGGCGACAGCGCTGCCTTTTGCGGTGGCAATGAGTGAAATTTGATGAGTGCAAACAGACAACAGCTCAGCGACAACAACAACAACGACAACAAATGCTTCGTCTATTTGCATGCTGATTAGAGAGGAGCCGACTCGTCCGTATGCTGCCATAAACGGCTCGTCTCCATTTGTGTGTTTGTCTTCATTTTATGACGCACTTTGCACTGTTATCAGTGCATTCGCTTTTACCATTGATTTTTCAAGGAACATATTTTCAAGTTTCGATGCAGAATTAATATTTATAAAAAGGCCCGCATAAAGTTGAAAATGTTTCACAAATCGGATAATTTTTGGCAAATATATAGCAGCTTGAATTGGAATTTTTATAAAAACAATGTTAAACCTTTGTTTTCTTTTCATTTTCGTTCGTGTTGTGCTGCTTCTTATTCATTTTCAAGCATTTCCTGCTGCTAGCGATCGATAACATTATCGATAGGCAAAAAGCCAAAATCTTGTATTTCTTGGATTGTAAAAAATAGTTTTTCTTGAATGATTGCTCGACGGGCATCTGAACCAAAACCACACAATTCCTGTGGTAAGCATTTTAGAACGCGACTCTTAATCATACTTTAAATTAGCTCATATAAGTCCATATTCCAGACAAATGCGGTTTGAACCAGAGATAAAATACTTATAAATAACTTTAGGTTAAAATCTCAAGTCCAGGAAAATGAAGAGCACTCGCGACAAGCGCATGCTTTGATCTATGACTAATATTATTTTAAGACCAAATAAAAATTTTAAAGTTGTTCGCTTCACATAGTATGTCTGTGCGGCTTTAATCACACTCACTGAAATGAAAATATAATGAAAATATTAGAAATAATTTCCATATATGCGACAAATATTTCTTATAATTAGAAACGCTTACCCCAAATCGACAATCCCAAAACTATGTCAGTTTTTTCTTTATATTTTTTACAAATATTTTCTATTTGTATTTTTGGTATAAGAAAATTTAAACATGCACTTTCTGAATAGTAAAATGAATAAGGCAAACAAAATAAAATAAATAATGGAAATTTAAGTTTCACAAAAAAACATTTTGGGTCTAGAATTTGTATTCTATATAATGAAAACATCTAACTTGAAATGAGGAAAATCTGACCTAATATTTTAGAAAGCGGCAAGTTTAAAATTGAAGTTTCTGCAAAATAAGGTGGCAAAAAGAATTAGTCTAATTTATGGTTCCTATAAAATGTAACTTGAAGTAAGCATTTTAAAGCCTTATATTCTTAAAAGACGCAACTTTCCGATTTAGAAATGCATTCAAGTTTTTTTTTTTTTCAATTTGAAGTCAATGTTTTTCTAAGTGCATACATATCTTGCTGTTGTTACTGCTGCACTTTTAGTGCTTCTTTGATCGGCTGTGCGCAGCGCTTTGAGTTGAACTCAAACTTGAAACGACTTTCACGTTTAAAAAAAACAACAAAAAAAAAACCAACTCAAATCTCATAAGTAGTTGTTGCAGTCTGGCAGTTGTTGTCGCCTTAAAGTAGTGCCACAAAATATGCTGCGGGGGCATGTGTTGCAGCTGTCGCTTTAGAAGCAGCAACAGCAAAAACAGCACACGAAATCTCTTTTAAACTTTTGATAAGCTCAGTTGCCAGTTGCTCCAGTCGGATGCCATCATTTACTCACTCAAATGCTATAAACTTTTTACACTTAACAATTTATTGTCACTCTGCTTGCCTTAACGTTTGTCGTTGTCGCAGTCGCAGTCGCTGCCGACGCTGGCGTCGTTGTGTTTGTGTCATGAAACTTGCTGTGCAAATGAAAAAAAAAAATAATAATTCGAGCAAAAATGTAGTGGAAAGTTTCGCTAACACGCTTTTACACTCTCTCTTACAAACACACACACACACACACACACACACACACACACACACACACACACACACACACACACAGGCACATACATATACAGGTAGAGCGGCCATTGACACTTGGACTCAAGTTGGGTGAGTTGTTTGGAGTTGAGTTTATTCCCGCCATTTGACAATGACTCTGGCTTAACCCCTCTGTGCCTCATACTCACACACTTTAGAGGCATCCCCCATTGCCACCACCAGCACCAGCAATGCAAATTATTGACGCGGACAGCGGCTTCAATAAATCTGAGTGTGTGGGTATGTGTGTGTAGTAACTTTAGCTGTGCCTGCTGCCTGCTGGCTGCTTGTGCTAACTTTATGCCAAGCGCCACGCTAATCAGACAGCTTTCTAGTTCATTGCATTGAACGAGCGACACGCCCACATGGCTGAGCCTCTCCATCTTCAAACGTAGGCACGCACCCGCAGCACCGCAGCACCGCTAGTCTAAACCGTCCGTCAAGCAGCCACTCAACTGGCTGTAATTGCCAAGTAAATCAGCGCTGCCACTTGCCATGCCCAAAAAGTATGTTCTGTCGAGGATTGCGGATGGCAGAAAAAAAAGGGAAAAGGCACTTGGGGCTAAGGGGCTTAGGGCAAAGGAAGGTTTGCGTGTGTACATGTGTGTGTATGTGTGTGTGTGTGTGTGTGTGGCACTTGGCTTGTGCTAAACTTTGAGAAGTTTTAAAGAGGAATGCTTCATGGGCTAGATTCATAGCTAGTTAGTTAGTTAGTTCGTTAGCTAGTTGCTCAGGCTCCACAACTTGGTTAAGCGAGCGGTGCTGGTCGGGGTGCTCTCTGTTCCAAAAGTTTATACAAACGGAATCGGAATAAGTGTCGCCTGTCTGCTGTGGATCTGAAAGTGAAGCAATCTGTTTGTAAAGGCCACACAGTATAGGTAGAAATGCACCGAATATGGTATCTTAATTTCCGTGTCAAAAATTTGAATTTATATCGAGTACAAAAATGCTTAAATCGTGAATTTCAAGAGTTTTTTTGAGAGAGTCGTATTGTTAAGTTTGCATAATTGATATTTATAAAAGCTCTGCAAAACTTTAAAAATAATTCGAAAATCGGGTAATTTTTGGACAATAAATAACATTTCGAATTTAAAATTGAATTATGGAAAAAGCTTAAATCGTAAAATTCCTGAATACATGTTTTCAGTGTTTGATGCAGAATTAATAATTACGAAAAATGCCATTATAAATTGCGTCTAAAGATAAGCAAAAATTCTATAGTTTTCAGTTCGATTTACACTTAAAGACGATTTTCTAAACTGCAGTCCGATTTTTGCCCAAATGTACCATTTGAAATCTATTAATTTTTCATTTTGTATGTACAACTGGGGATAGTTTTATCCTCAAACAAAATAAGGATGGCTATCATCAGGACTCCAAATATTTAATGTAGAGAAGTTAATACAAAAGTCATGTTTAAAAGGAAAAAATATTCAGCAGTTTGATGGAAATTAATAACCTTTTGCTCACAACTTCAAATTTCTGGCAAGGTGAAAGCTTTTGCATATCTTTGAAATACATATTTGAAACAAGAAAGAGCTACCTACAGATGATACTATCTTGATTAGCTCTAAGAGCTATGTTCTCATAGATTTATTAAAATTTAGCAATATGCAATGAGCCAAGAGTAAATTGTCTCTGCTTGAGCTAAGGAATGATAACTTTTAAGCAATTATCTATGATAAGAGTATGGCGAGATAATTATATAAAACAACTATGCAACTATAGATCTCATAGATAAAGATATACTTTTACATCGTTCTATCGTTAAATCTAAAACAAGCCTTACTGTCTGGCAATACGGTCCAAAAAAACCTACACCAATATCTCATTAATTTTTTTTTCTTTCGATCTACTCAAAAATGGCTGTCATCAAAGCTTGAGTTTATTTTTTTTTTTTTTTAAGAAACGGATTATTATATTTTATTATTATTCTTCTTTTTTTCGTGTTTGTTGTTGATTGTTTGTCAGAAGGGTGGCACCGACAAAGGATTGCCACTGAGTCGAGTTGAGTAGATGCCTTTTCTGCTGCGTGCCCCACTGAATGCAATAAAAGCAAACGACAGTGGCATATTTTTCTATTAAAGCGTATCAAGCGGATGCTCAACTGTGCGCGATAAGGCAGACGAGCCTAGAACAAAACATGGGGCAGATTGGTGAAGGCAGTGTGGGACGGGCAGTGGAGAGAGTGAGGCAGCAAGATGGAGAATCGCCAACGAATTTGCCGCTTACAGCACGCGCGCGTCTCATAAAAAACGTATCAAAACATCCACTGGGAGTCATAAAAATTTTGCACTTTGCCCGCAGCAGCTGCAAGCACTGAGCTGAGGCTGAATCTGTAACTGGAGTCGAAGTCGGAGCAACTTTTGTCTTACAGGCGCGACAGACGTGGCGGCGTTGCGGCGGTGCGGCGTTGCCGGCGTATGTGTAATCTAATAAAATGTGCTGTTTATGTGGCAACAGGCTCGGCTGCCAGATATGCTGGGGCATGGCCAGTCGCCTAGTTGGCCGCAACTACTGCCAGCTTCCAAGTGGCTGTCGGAGAGCTTCTGGAGTCGTGCAACAGTTGCGCTGCTTTATGGCTGCCCTGTTGGCCGCATTGTGGTAACCATATCGTGCCACACCACACCTTCCCTGGCCAAGCTAACTGCAACTTATGTACGTTGCGTCATATCGTATGTGTCTGGAGGCAAATTCTACTCTCGTTCCTCGTTTGTGGGAGCCGTTAAGGTAGCAAGATTCAAACATATGCTCCAGACCTCTGCCAGATTGGAGATATAACTTTTCTACTGTGCAAGCAAAACTTTCGATAACTTAAGTAAAACAATTCTTTCTAAAATTTAAAAAACCCCAACTTTGGCTTTTACAAATTATTGCTGAGCTTAACGATATAATATTTTTTTGTACGTAAAAAATTTGAAATCGGTAAATATTTGGGTTTTTATACTTTTTCGATGTTCGTTGTTGCAAGTTATCGGCTGGTGTTACTTATGGTATCAAGTATGTCCCAGCCGGTTACGCCGACGTCAACGATCAATTTTGTTTTTTTATTTTGAAATTTGGTAAAAAGGGTCTTGTGCGAAAGTTACCTAGTTAGTTACTGTCTGTTACCAGAAGAAATCATCTTCGACCCCATAAGGTATAAATATTTTCCAAGTCTGTCTGTTCGTTCGTCTCTCAAAGTTTTGATGTCTAGATGTCTGGCTAGAGACTTAAAATTTGTTATATTTCCGTCGATTTCCGTTCGTTATTAAGTTCACAATTTTAAAGGCAGAGGACTCAAAATCACAAATAAAATATATTTTGACATATTGGCGATCATCGGATCAAGTGTTTGAGTGCATATTCTTGGATTGGAAGTAGTTGAATTTGGATAACTCACGTCAGGGTTTTAAATTTCGTTTGCTTAATTTAAGTTTTCGTTTAATACCACAACATTCATGATGCATGTATATGCATATATGAATATTAATTATATTGCACATTATTTTTGCGATTAGTAGAGATAATTGGACTAATTGGATTGGTGGTAAAAATAAGAATCAAAGCTTTATTATGAATTTTACTAATTGGCCATAAACATGCTTGTTGCAAATACTTTTCACATAAAATTAAAAACTTTACATGAAGCATGCGTGTTAAGAGCAGCTTCATTTTTCTACATTGTATATATTCGATTGGAAATTCGCATAATGGAGATTATTGTAATTAGGACAAGCCGCTTAAGTGAAATCTGAATGGGACTGAAATGCATTATTATTTCTTTTTTCTTTTAATACCCTGGACCCATAGAAAGGTGTAAAAGGGGGTATAATGGTTTTGTGCAAATGCACATAACTGGCAGAAGAATGCATCTCTGACCTTAATGAGTATATATATTCCTGATCAGGATCAATTTCGGAGTAAATGTAGCCATGTCTCATATCTGTGTACATAAATATATAAATATGCTCGTGCATGTGTGAGAAAGAGGTGGCATGAAAATTCTACAGCGTCCCGTTATCTACGACTGCGTGTACATATATGTATAGTTAGGGATTGGGAATAAAAACATGTTGCTTACCTGTGTCTGCCATAAGGAATGAGAACAATTGCAGGCCTGCTTACATTTAAGTGTGCAAAGATTACCAGAGTAATTTTGTAATTTAAATTATTATATATTCAAGAGCTGTGTTGTGGGTATAGCGTAGTCGTGCTCACTCGAGTGCAGCACTCTCACTTGTTTTTTCATGTATTAATGTGCAAATGCGGAAAAGCTTTGTAAGGCTATAAGTCGAGTAGAAGCTGGTCAAAAGCAAACAGTGAATGAAGCGGGGGAGCGGGGGAGATAGTTGTCTGCTGATTGCTGCTGCAATTGATACGAATAAGCATATGATTAAAAATGCATTCAATTTATCAGAAAGGACTACGACACGTCACAAGAAATAAAGCGCAAAGTAACACCGAGCTGTCATATCTCTTCGTTCGCTCTAATTGAGGTTGGATATAAAATAATTAAATTGCATTACGAAAAAAAGCATTATAAATATGCATATGAAAGGCGAGTTAAACTGTGCGAGCCGCGAGTCTGCTAATTAGCAAACTGACAGCGCACACAAAAAGAGAGATACGCACAAAGTGGAGACGAGCAGCGGAGTGGAGAGCAAAGGAGCAGAAGTGGTTGGGTGTGGAAAAATAAAGCATACGCGCCGTTAGACAAGCCAATGAATTATGCAAAATAGCAAATGACAATGAGCTAAATGAGGTGGCTTTCTGCGACGCAGGCTGGGTACGAAGGGGAGCAGTGGCTGAAGGTGTCTCTCTGTCTGTCTGTCTGTCTCTGTGTGTGTGTCACTCTAGTTGTGTGTGTGTGTGGCTTGGTGTATCAAAGGGCCGCCTGTGATACTGAGCGCTGCTTTTGTTATTAAATATTTTTTTTTTTCAGAAATTTGACATCGTTGCCACTTCCCTTGAATGAAATGTGTTCATGGACGCTGCAAAGGTGCCCGTGGTCGGTTAGTTGACTGTTGTGGAACATTTTCTGGATGGGGTGGGTGGGGCTTGGGATTGGTACTAATATGCCAGCTAATTTGTTATTCATGTGATTTAAGCGCGTCAAAGAAGATTAATGACTAAAGCAAACTAAAGCAGACGCCGAAAAATTACAAAACAGCAAAATAATAAAAAGAAAACGGAAGATGTAAAAGAAAAGGACTGGGAGAACACACACAAACGCAAACACAAACACACACACACACACACTTACACACGCACACACATAATAAGGGGGCTGACACAGGCCAAGGGACAATTCAATAAAGTCCCAAAAACCCAAGACCCAATTCAAGGTGGGCTTGGCCAGGCTAAAAAACTCAACTGAACAAAGACGATAAAGTCACGAGCCAGTGACAACAAAGACGCCGACAATGATTGCCGGGTGCGGGGGTGCGGGGGTTATGGGGGCAACGAAAAGGGGCTAGTGGTGCTAGGCCCATATCTGCAGCTCTTGTGTGGCAGAAAGAGTATTTGGATCTGTTGTTTACTTCAACTTGGATGACACTTTGACAGGGGGGACCTGCAACTAGCTGTGGAACTCTTTTAAAAATCTTAAAAGAAAATCTATAAAAAAAACGGATAATTTTCAAAACATAAAATAAATTTTAGTTTGCAGATATTTATTTGTTGGCTTATGTGATTTATAAAAGTTAACTAGAAAAAACGGCAATCCCATGTACAACGATGTTTACGTACTCTAGAAGACCGGAGTCCACCGACTGAAATCGCAATTTCTGTATATATTGTTTCTGTAAAAACTATATAACAAAATAGTTCCTGCCTGCACTCAATATACGGATATATTCCAGGATTCACCAAGCTGGTTTTTAAGCTTTTTACATATTTCCATATACCCTGTTAAATGGACTTAACCGGACTTAGCCAGCTAAGGCAGTCCCTGCTGGAGTTGGCATAAAAATAAATATATTTTCATACATATATACACGTGTATATACATATATATATATATACATATATATATATATATATATATAAACATATTAAGTTAAATAACAATAATTGTTAGGTATTGTAAGCATGGTATGTGTTGAAAGCATTTACATTTTCGATGTACATCTAAAAATGCATTCCGTGTTGGCCCATTTTCAAGCTGCTGCACACACACTCAAATCTGTGTGTGTGTGTGCATGTGTGCGTGTGTGTTTGTGCCTAAGTATCCTTGTGTGTATGTGCTCGCATTCATGTATCTTAGTTTTATGCAATTTGCATAATATGCTGTACTTGCATGCGGCCTTTAAGCCCGCTTGTGTTGGCAAAGTGGGCGTAACAGCAAGATGTGCAATAGTAGAGTAGTTGTAGTAGTAGTAAGGGTATTACTTGCAGTTATTATCTTTCGTTTAGGGAATTGTTAATTGAGTTTTGTTTGGGCTTATTAGCGTGACAATTTCAGCGTGTAGCGAATGAAAAATCAACAAGATGCAGCCTAACTTTCTGATGGTGTCGTGTCTGAGGGGATGGGGCATGTTGCAGTAGAGTGGCTTGTGTGTTGCTTCGGTGAGCTAGTGCCTGGCTGCAACACTGCTTGGTGCTGGAGCAGTTCGCAGTACGCAGCTTTGATGCGGTTGGGCGGTAGAGCTGTGAGTTGCCCCACCGCAAATTAAAGTGCACAAATGGAAAGTTACAGTTAAACATACAAACGTACGTGTGTTTGTGTGTGTATGTTTGTACGTGTGTTTGTATGTGTGCTTGTGTGTGTGCTTGTGTGTGTGTATAGAGTTGGGAATGCCCTGTCCGGTGCCCTCAGCGTTATCCCGTCTTTTGAAAAATGGCCTTTCAGCGGTAAGTTGCGAATAAGAAAGTGGCCAGGCTCTCCATGCGGTTTGCGTGGAGCAACAGTTCAGAAATTGCAGCCTGCATTGAAGTTAAGCGAAAACATTCTTGAAAAGCCACAGCCTGACTTGCACCATTTACTTGCTACCCCCACCCGCTGCCCCAGCCGTCGTACCTCAGAGGCCGGCAGTACAGGGCTGCCTGAGAAAATGTGCGGTTGGTTTGTGGTTTACTTGAGAAATCTAATTAAACGAATAACAAAGGCAGCAGCAGACATCAGGAAGCAAGCAGGACAATGTACGCCCAATGTTCCTCCCCCATTCCCCTCACCCACCCGCAGACATTGTCAGTTTTAGCCTAAGCATTAGCCTGAGCCAAAGGCAAAACCAAATCCAAAGCCGAAGCCAATGTCGAAAGTCCACCGAACACGAGATGAACTACAAAGTGGTGAGGAGGATGTCTGGAAGCCGAAGTATGTCGTGGATGGGGTAGACTGCAGCTGGGGGCGTGGCATTGCCTTCGCTAGGCGCATTTTTTGACAACAGCTTATGATAAGACTATTAATAAGTTTCCTCTCAAAGTTTCATGCCAAAAACAAAAAAGAAGATTATAAACCAAACTCAGGACTCAACTGCTTGGCTAACCCAGCAAAGTTATTGGCTCAATAGCCAAGCTATAATGCTGAGTGACTTTTTCTTACTGACCCACATACATATACGCTGTTACAGTAGTCAATCAATAAGTAGAACGATTCGTTGCCAGTGATTTCGTAAGTTTGAAATTAAAAAGTAAAAATAGACTCGATTTATTTTTGTAAGATTTAGTTAATGAACGATAACTTCTCAATATTTTGAATAATTTTTGTACAACGCATTTTCTTGAGAACTTTTGAGACATTAAGGAAATACTAATGCAAAATTTAAAAAAAGCAAGCATCCCCCACCTCAAAAGTTATAAAAATCATGAGTTAATATGCATTCATGTATTCATCGATAGGCGATAGCAATAAAATCTCAATTATATAGAGATTGATCGATAGCAATTGTAACTAATATAATCGATAATATTAATGAGAACGTAAATGGAATGGGTAAAGAAATATTCCATCATAAGCCCTTACTTTGTTCTCAGTTATTTGCCGATCATGACACCAAAGAAGTAGGTGTACAAAAGTATTGAGTCTATTCTTTATTTTTACGCTCACAAATAAAGCTGCTCATCAAAAGCTGTACTTTGCTCACTCGGAGTGCGACAAGTAAATGCAATTTGGCCAACGCACTGTTGCGCGATGTTGTGTGCTTCCTGATACATGTTCACCCTCTTTCGAAGGAATATCTGTTAAAAAACTTGGCTAGCATTGAGAGTTGCGAAGGACCAAGAAGCAGGAGTCGTTGAGTTACAGCCGTTGGGTGTCGCTTTATGGTCCCTGCCCGACTTATGTGTATGTACAAACATATCTATGTATCGTGGCACAAGTTTCGACTTTGGCTTGACTCTGGAATTTCATTTTCTCGTTTCGGTTGGGATAGGATGGGGTGGGTGGTTAGAGAGGGTGCTGTAGAGCAGAGAGCTGTAAAAATGAAAATGGCGTAACAAAAATGAGAAATGAAGAATGACAACATCAAATTAGCTTCATAAAAATGTCGCTTCGTCGTGTGTGTGTGTGTGTGTGTGTGTATGCGCTTGTGAGTGTGGGTGTGAAACA
Organism: Drosophila nr. perissopoda 5 BK-2023a; assembly: GCA_035044105.1. Lineage (NCBI taxonomy): Eukaryota > Metazoa > Arthropoda > Insecta > Diptera > Drosophilidae > Drosophila > Drosophila nr. perissopoda 5 BK-2023a. The sequence goes on along the minus strand of JAWNMK010000620.1, from coordinate 4,301,954 downwards.
AAACAGTTTATAAAAATGCGAGTACAAAATATTTTTATGATAAATGACTGTAAACGAGCACGTGAAGCAACAGTCAGCGGCGATAGACATAAACGTGCTGCTGGCAACCACATACGCACATGTCAGATCCCGCACACACACATACACACAGAGAAGCTCACACATAAGCTCAGATGTAGACACACACATTCACATGCAGACATGTGTCTGCCAACAATTTTGGCGTCGACGTTGACATTGAGGCCATTTCCGGCCGCCACAACCGAAACACGAACCAGCAAATGCCAGCAGCCAGCAGCTACCAGCAACAGTTGTCCTTTGTCCTTGCCAACATCGTGGCGACATGTGTCAAATGCGCGTCGACACACACGCACAGGCACACACACTCGCACACACAGTAAAATTCATTCCTTAGCACTTGCGTCTTCAGTTTTATTTGACTTCTTTTTGTTTTTTTTTTACTTATTATTTTTTTATGTCAAGGTTAGCAATTGCGTTCGTATATTAAATATTTACAATGATTAATATTAGCTGAAAATCATAAGCGCAACGTTTCACTCAGTTATCGAAATCAGCTTTGCTTTGGCATCGAGGAAATGCTGATTAGGTCATTATTAAGTTGAAGCCACAAAGATGCCTTACAGCAGGTGCCTGGACTAAATTTCGATCAAATTCACTAAAACGAAGCTGTAGAAAACCGCTCAAAGAAGCTAAAACCTAAGGGAGGCGGTTGGTGGCAGGGGGTTGCTTGGTTTGTAGCTGCTCCTGGCACTGGAATGTGGAATGGACCTTGTTCTGTTGTGCATCTCATTTTTATTAGAGAGTATCGCACACACAGCCAAACTCACACACACACACACACACGCACGCTCAAGAAGCTGTAGAAGTAGAAGAAGCAACCCCCTCCCCACCCTCAGGCAGTAAGGAATATAAAAAGGACTTCCTCTTAGATGACGCTTTTAGCTAAATTGCGACAAAAGTGAGCAGCGGATGCGTGCGGGAACGTCGTACAATGGGACCATTTGATTACTTATGTGCACAAAATCAGAATCATTATTCTTATGATACCGTATTTCCTAGGCTTTGAAACGAATGCTTAAGCAGATTGTTGAGCTTACAGGGTGCTTCAATGTGCAAACGTACATTTTATAAATTCTACAAAATTATCAGAGCATACGGATATATATATATATATATATACATATATGTATGTATATATATATATATATATTTTGTTTTAGTTTTTTTTTAAATATAAAGCTTTTAGAAAAATCCAGCCTCAAATTTATTTGACCCTCAAAATTCCAACACTTTTCTATTTTTTTTTTTTAAATTTGGGTATTTCGTTGCAGACTGCAGATAAAAAAAGGTTAACTTTGAAATTGTTTTATTCATTAATTTTACAAAACGCTTTCATAAGAATTAAGATTTTCGCAACGCTTCTTGGCCTGAGGCTCCACTGTGCTACTGGGTGTGCGTGGCTCTGTGTGTGCTGTGTGTGTGAGTGTGTGTGTGTTTTAGATGCCGGCGACTAAAATAATAAAAGAACGTCAAAAGAAGGCAGGCACATAAATAAACTTCCCCCACCCGCAGTATGTGTGTGTGTGTGTGTGTATGATTAGGATAAATGTGCACGCGTCCAAATTGATGTGGCCTTCCTTTGTCTGCCTGTGCGGGGCTAAACCGGAAGCGGATATGCGCTGCAATTGTCATACGCCGTTGGCTTTTAGCTGCCTATATTTACTACCCCCACCTTCCGACTCCCAACAAGAAGAAGATGAGATAAATGTGCCAAGTGCGCGTTGCTCAAGGTGGGCATCTTTATAAACTGCGTCCCTTATCCCCTGTCCCTTGTGTGTGTGTGTGTGTGGGTAAGTGTGCCTGTGCGTTTGTCATGTGCGTCATTTACTAGTACATTTTTATTATTTTATTTTTTCTCTACCTTTTCTTTTTGTCGAGCCACTCAAAGACACTCAATCACACACACACAAACACACACACACACACACATAGATGTATGTGGCATCTGATCTTTGTATAATTTGGCTTTCCGTTATTATTAAGTGGCCCCGCACTTGATGTGACACAAAAACATACACGAGCCTGAAATGTGGCAAACTCGACTTACCTGATATTTTCAGTGAATCCAGTTGTGTTTCAGTGTTGTAGTTCCAGTTATATAATTACATGACTTGAAAGACCTCTTAAATAGTGCAATATTTGATATTATATTAATAGTATTATTTATGTATATGGATAAGATTATATTTCATTTCGAGTATATATTCCGAGAACTTAAACTACAAATTTAAAGTTTCCAACTCTTAAGAAGGAACACCCGGTTGAGTTGAGCCGATTCGGCTGTTGAAGCTGATCAAGGATAAATATACCTTATGGAGATGCAACCTTCTGTCATATAGTTTGTACAGCTTCATTCATTAGATGGTGCACAGATGGCTCGTTACTAAGAATTATTTCACTTCCCGAATACGAGAAACCATTAAATTTCGAGGAGGCGGGAAAAGGCAAGATTTTGTTTTGGTCTGGTTTTATCTCAAGGATTGTGTAGCAATTAGGATGTCATGTGGATTATCATGAGTAGAAAGTTACATAATAACCATGGAAATTTCGAAATTTATTCTGATTATGCTTGTTCGCATCAACTAGGAGTTTCCAACGATTGTGTTGAGCTTAGTTTTTATATAGACTTAAAGTGCACCAATGTCCCCAATGTAGATATAGCCTTGAAAATTACTTTGAATGCCGAGACTTTGAATGAGACACGCTATTCATAATTGCTAGATTGTTGGGAGAATGGAAGAATGGAGCTGGAAATATATGGTGAGTATAACAATTAATGTTAATGATGCTATATTCCAAGCTAAATTTGACTAGAGTTATGATTTAGATGGAACTATACTCATATTAAAGGTGGATGCATCTAATTGCGCATATTATGTAATAATCGTCATTGATCATTCAGCTGGCAAGTCAATTAAGCAACAAGTAGACAACAGGTGGATGCGATGATGCTAATATCGATGGTGATTTCGGTGCCTGGGCTCTTGGAGCAATCTCAACTGGCAGTATGCTGCCTGCCACTTGCCACTTGCCACCTACCCCCTGCCAGGTGCCACCTGCCGCCTGCACCAGCTACAAATTTGCGCCTGTTCACAGTTAATTGCGGCTGAGTCACAGTTAATCGCATGTTACCCATGCACAAAGCGGCAAGCACCCAGAGAGGGGGAGAGAAAGTAAGGAAGTGGCAGAGTGTTGTTCCCATGCTGCTTGCCACATGTTCCTTGATCCTTGGAGGCATATCAGCTACAGTCAGAGAGGCAGAAAGACAGACAGTCAGACAGACAGACACGCAGACAGATAGGCAGACAGATAGACAGATGGCGACAAGGAGGCTGGCGGTGGCTGCTCTGGCATGTCGTTTGTCTGTTTACGGTTTCAATTGTCAGTTGATGTGTTGTGATTAACATACATATGCATGTGTGTGTGTGTGTATGACCATGCCCACTTTGAAGCGGTAATTTGTGTAAATGCGCTTGTCAAATACGACGTCAGATTATGTTTGCTCATGTGTGACAAACATTTGATGCCAGCAGCCATGTTGGTTTTTTTTGCTACTCAGATTTTTTGTTTATATATTTTTTAAAATAATTTGCTTAAATGTGAGAAATTTATGTTCTCACCTGCTGCTACAGTTGCAACAACAGCACTGTGCGAATGCACACAAATTTCGGTCTTCCGACCTAAAATCACGTTTTCAACTTTAAATGTACGATTGATTTAGGAGCAAAACTATGATCAAAAAGCCCTCGCTTTTTAAAATAAGTTGATTTTTGACGATGTTATGGCATTTTGAAGTTTCGACCTATGCCCAAACATCGATGTACCGATTATCAGGCTATTATTTTTACTTGTCTTCCGAAGTCAAATCACGTTTTCAACTTTAAATGTCCGATTGATTTAGGAGCAAAACTATGATCAAAAAGCCCTCGCTTTTTAATCTAAGGTGATTTTTGACGAAGTTATGGCATTTTGAAGTTTCGACCTATGCCCAAACATCGATGTACCGATTTTCAGGCTATAATTTGTACTTGTCTTCCGAAGTCAAATCACGTTTTCAACTTTAAATGTCCGATTGATTTAGGAGCAAAACTATGATCAAAAAGCCCTCGCTTTTTAAAATAAGTTGATTTTTGACGATGTTATGGCATTTTGAAGTTTCGACCTATGCCCAAACATCGATGTACCGATTATCAGGCTATTATTTTTACTTGTCTTCCGAAGTCAAATCACGTTTTCAACTTTAAATGTACGATTGGTTTAGGGGCAAATCTATGATCAAAAAGCCCTCGCTTTTTAATCTAAGTTGATTTTTGACGAAGTTATGGCATTTTGAAGGTTCGACTTATGCCCACATATCGATATATCGATTTTCAGGCTATAATTTGTACTTGTCTTCCGAAGTCAAATCACGTTTTCAACTTTAAATGTACGATTGACTTAGGGGTAAAACTATGATCAAAAAGCCCTCGCTTTTTAATCTAAGTTGATTTTTGACGAAGTTATGGGATTTTGAAGTTTCGACCTATGCCCAAACATCGATGTACCGATTTTCAGGCTATAATTTTTACTTGTCTTCCGAAGTCAAATCACGTTTTCAACTTTAAATGTACGATTGATTTAGGGGTAAAACTATGATCAAAAAGCCCTCGCTTTTTAATCTAAGTTGATTTTTGACGAAGTTATGGCATTTTGAAGGTTCGACCTATGCCCACATATCGATATATCGATTTTCAGGCTATAATTTGTACTTGTCTTCCGAAGTCAAATCACGTTTTCAACTTTAAATGTACGATTGATTTAGGGGCAAAACTATGATCAAAAAGCCCTCGCTTTTTAATCTGAGCTGTCTTTTGACGAAGTTATGGCATTTTGAAGTTTCGACCTATGCCCAAACATCGATGTACCGATTATCAGGCTATTATTTTTACTTGTCTTCCGAAGTCAAATCACGTTTTCAACTTTAAATGTACGATTGGTTTAGGGGCAAATCTATGATCAAAAAGCCCTCGCTTTTTAATCTAAGTTGATTTTTGACGAAGTTATGGCATTTTGAAGTTTCGACCTATGCCCAAACATCGATGTACCGATTTTCAGGCTATTATTTTTACTTGTCTTCCGAAGTCAAATCACGTTTTCAACTTTAAATGTACGATTGGTTTAGGGGCAAATCTATGATCAAAAAGCCCTCGCTTTTTAATCTAAGTTGATTTTTGACGAAGTTATGGCATTTTGAAGGTTCGACTTATGCCCACATATCGATTTTCAGGCTATAATTTGTACTTGTCTTCCGAAGTCAAATCACGTTTTCAACTTTAAATGTACGATTGATTTAGGGGTAAAACTATGATCAAAAAGCCCTCGCTTTTTAATCTAAGGTGATTTTTGACGAAGTTATGGCATTTTGAAGGTTCGACCTATGCCCACATATCGATTTTCAGGCTATAATTTGTACTTGTCTTCCGAAGTCAAATCACGTTTTCAACTTTAAATGTACGATTGATTTAGGGGTAAAACTATGATCAAAAAGCCCTCGCTTTTTAATCTAAGTTGATTTTTGACGAAGTTATGGGATTTTGAAGTTTCGACCTATGCCCAAACATCGATGTACCGATTTTCAGGCTATAATTTTTACTTGTCTTCCGAAGTCAAATCACGTTTTCAACTTTAAATGTACGATTGATTTAGGGGTAAAACTATGATCAAAAAGCCTTCGCTTTTTAATCTAAGTTGATTTTTGACGAAGTTATGGCATTTTGAAGGTTCGACTTATGCCCACAAATCGATATATCGATTTTCAGGCTATAATTTGTACTTGTCTTCCGAAGTCAAATCACGTTTTCAACTTTAAATGTACGATTGATTTAGGGGTAAAACTATGATCAAAAAGCCCTCGCTTTTTAATCTAAGTTGATTTTTGACGAAGTTATGGCATTTTGAAGTTTCGACCTATGCCCAAACATCGATGTACCGATTTTCAGGCTATAATTTTTACTTGTCTTCCGAAGTCAAATCACGTTTTCAACTTTAAATGTACGATTGATTTAGGGGTAAAACTATGACCAAAAAGCCCTCGCTTTTTAATCTAAGGTGATTTTTGACGAAGTTATGGCATTTTGAAGGTTCGACCTATGCCCACATATCGATATATCGATTTTCAGGCTATAATTTGTACTTGTCTTCCGAAGTCAAATCACGTTTTCAACTTTAAATGTACGATTGATTTAGGGGTAAAACTATGATCAAAAAGCCCTCGCTTTTTAATCTAAGTTGATTTTTGACGAAGTTATGGGATTTTGAAGTTTCGACCTATGCCCAAACATCGATGTACCGATTTTCAGGCTATAATTTTTACTTGTCTTCCGAAGTCAAATCACGTTTTCAACTTTAAATGTACGATTGATTTAGGGGTAAAACTATGATCAAAAAGCCCTCGCTTTTTAATCTAAGTTGATTTTTGACGAAGTTATGGCATTTTGAAGTTTCGACCTATGCCCAAACATCGATGTACCGATTTTCAGGCTATAATTTTTACTTGTCAAAGTATTTTTAGATATAATGATATAATTCTTAAGTGTTACAAAGTAAATTTCTCTAAATATGAAAAGTTTTAAAATAACAAATCAAAAAGTCCCTTATTTACTATTTTTTTTGTGACATATCTTTTTGTTGTTGTAAGAAACAAACCTAGAATATACAAACAAATTAGTGAATATTTTCTTTTTTCCTAAATTGTAAAATACCTTTTATGTGTTAGAAGTGAGAGTTTTCGTTTATTTTCTGATTTTACGACAATCTGAAATCTTGATACATTTTTTGTTGAGTGTATTTGTGGGGTTTTTGTTTATTTGAAAGTTTTTCGGTAAATACCAAAGGGGCCTTCAGTTGAGTGCGTAGCAGGTGCGTTCGATGCGCGGCAACTTTAACACTTGCTTTAGACAGCTCACCCCATCCCCATAGTCCAACACTCCCCTCCTTAAATAACTCCCTTTTGGAAGCCGCTTTGTGTACAAATTTATAGCGCTTCTGGGTAATTGAGATTCTTATTTTTGCTCATCCAGGTCAGCAGAGTTTAGGTTTACACAATTAGCCAACTGGCTGTCAAGTTGTAAGAGTAGTGCATCGAAAACTGTAATTTATGCGCTCAGTTGTTGTTGTTGTTGTGGCAGTGGCAGAGGCAGTGACAGAGAGGAAAGAGTCGAGTCGAGTAGACTGTGTCACGCCCCGCACCCAAGCATGTTGCATATTTGAATAGGAACATGGCTCATATTCCACTAATTAGGTGAGTTTCGCAAATACATTTTCATTATTGTAATTTTACACAACACTGTAGATGGCGAAACACAAAATATATAGATGAACAAAGAAAAAAAAGAAAAAGCGGTTTCTTAAGCTCGCCGAAGATTGCATACCCTTTCAGACCGTGTCAAATCGCCGTCATTTAAATGGTGTTATAAGTTTTGTTCCCACGAAAACGATATAGTTGTATGTTAAAGATCTTAGGTAATAATTTTAGGAGGAAAATAGTAAGCGTAACACAGTATTCTTGGAATAAAATAGTAAACAAAACAACGGCTCATACAAGAGGTAAGCTCTTACTCAATTATACCTACGTCAGCTATATGATATAGTAGTCTGTTCTCGACGTATTTTGATACAAATATAAAGGAGCATAATTAATGCGCTTATTAGTTAAGATTATTTTGGATATCTTGTTAATTTTAAGATTAAGATTATAAGTTATTGTAGTGCGATATAGGAGTCCGATATATTGGGAAAGTTTGCTTGGCAAATGATGTTAATGAAGAAAGCTTTTCATGTGAGAGCTTCAGGTGAAACCAAACGCGTTGCAAGCTTCACTACAAATTATAATACCCTATAAAGTGGTATACAAAAAACAGACGATGAGCCAAGAAACGAGCGCAAAAAAGTAGGCAATGTGCAGGCAAACTTTTTGTACACGCCCACCATGCAGCGGGGTTGCAATAGAGTTAAGCGAGGGGATGGGGAGGGGAGGGGTAAGGTAACGCTAGTGGTATTCCGACACATGTAGGCCGAATCATTTGCATATGTGCATACGAAAGCCAGGAGTTAAAATGCAAAAGTAGCAAAAACACAAAAAAATAAAAAAAAAACAGAATACTTGTCAGATAAAGCGAGAGAGGGAATGAGAGGGGACGAGAGGGAGAAGTTGGAGAAAGAGAGGAACATGTGTCTAATGGTTGAGCATTTAAAATTAGTGACTGCTCTAAAGGCAAAAAAAAAAAAAAAAATTCATAACCTAAAATTGCAATTCGCCTAAAAAAAGCAACAAAAGGAAATTTTCCATTTCATGAAGCACATTTGGAGCGAAGCTGAGCTCAAGTTTCACCCAACGGACAAAAGCTAATTCGCTTCAAAGCACACTGGGGGCTCTACAAAGCTAATTAAAAAATGTATTGAAAAAAAATAAAAATAAAAGAACAAAATATCAATAGCACAAATGTCAAAACCAATGTCATTTAATATTAAGCGAAAAATAAAAAGTCAGCATAGAAAGAAGCTTATCGATAGCTAGAAGGAAGTTAAGCAAATTTCTATTTTAGATAAGAATATGTAGCCATCAATTTGCCATTAGCCTCCTAAAATAAGCGCAGCTACGGGACGAGTTTTATAACATAGTTGAATGCCACGCCTAAAAGCTAATTATCCTGCAATCCATTCATATTAGTCGAAGCTGTCGAACTCATGTCTAGTGGAGTGGCACGCGACGTTTGATTGCTGATTGCTATGAAAGTCACGAATCACGAACAATTATAATATTTTTTGATCGTGTACAACCATATAACCGATCGATTTGAGTAAACCTGGCAACGTACATCATTTCAAATGTTGTTTATGCCGGCTTTAAACTCCACACTTTCCCACTGCCAAATCTTTTGCTTTGACTGACTATACACCACCCAACCCCATTCCCCGTCTCGCTCAATCTCTAACTCTATTCTTATCAGTAGCTCTGCATCTCGGTTTGAGCCTAAACCCAAAACCATTAACACCTGTTTCTGTCATTTTACATGAAAAGCGGAAGCGCTTTTGTTTCTGTGCAACAAACAAATTTTCTGGCGCCCAGTCAGTCGCCGACGCCGCTCCAGCTCCTGCTCTATATTGGGCCTGTTATCCTGCGAATAAGTTGCCCGGGATCGGTGATCGGGAATCGGGGTGCGGGTGTTCGGGCTGTGGTTTATACAGGACTTTTTATTTTATTTTATTTTTTTGACATGGGTATCCATATCCTAGATTCATTTGGCTGTAACTTCGCCTGTTCGCAGCAGCAGTAGGCGCCCGTTTATTTGCTTGCTCTTTAAACCAGCCCCCCAATCCCCCGGCCAACCCCGTAAATACTGGCACGTACATTATAAGTTGAGCGGTTGGCATGTCAGCCAGTCAAGCTCGCAGGATGGCAGGATGGCAGGCAACTGGATGAGGGTGCCGCTTGCATGTTGCCCAGAAAACTTTTTCATACATACATATATGTATGTACTTATTCTCTGTGTGCAGCTGTCAACGTCAAGTCGTGGATCACTTTTGCCCACTGTTTCCAATGGCCCGCGGGCCTTAGTTGCCACATTTAAAGGTGAATGCCACAACGAAACCAAACCACCACACAGGGCAACAAATGGATCATCTTTTTATGTCCTGCTTAAAAAAGGTATCATGTTTTTAGCCAAGGAGGAAACATCTCTATAATGTGTACAAATTCTAACTCTTGTCTTAACTTTGAGAAAACTGAAACGATTTTGAATATCCGGCGATCATTAATCATGACTTGACCTCAAAAAGAAATAAATCGACATTTGAAATAAATACACGAATTCATAAAATTTAGCTGTCTTTAAATTAAATTTCCCCAAATGGAAAATTTCTTACAAAGAGCACAATTACCATTAGAGACTTAAAGAGAGCGAGAGAAGGAGCTCCAGTACCTCCAGTACCTGATTTAGTGAGTGAGAGAGAGAGAGAGAGAGATAGATAATGTTTCTACGTGGGTGTCTTTTTGGTCAAAGATCTGTTCGGTGCAGTGCTTCATCCGTGAAATACGCATTTTTATTCACGTCGCGCTGGCAATTAAGGAGTGTTAATTTGTTCATTAATCGAGAGTAAGCTCAAATTAAGTGCCGTATAAACGACCCTGTTTAGAATGAAACAATGAAAAAAACGGCAGCACCTGATCCCATCACCAATGTAAAAGGAAACGGAAACGCACAACATACACAGATATGTATGTACATAGAAACAAATGTAAATATGTAAAAGGTGCGCCAGCTGCTGCTGCTTCTCGAAGCATTTAATACAAATATAATTAATTTGATGGTGATGAGAGCGAGACCTGTTTGAAATCTTCAAAATGACGGGCAAAATTATACAAAACAAAATATGTTTCGCTTCTCATCTGGGAAGGTTTTAAAATACGATAATTTTCCAAACACTAACTATTCTTTAGCAATTTTATTCAGCCCCAGTTAAAGCTGAAAAAATCAATTAAATTAATAATTATGAGTGGATCTTCAAATCAGCTGTTGGCTGCATCTTCATTGCGTGGGAAGTATTTATTAAAGCTGAGACGCGTTATCAAATTACTCAAACTGTATTAATGTGGAACACCAAATGTACTCACTATACTATACACTACAATACTAGTCACAGTCAAAGCTAAAGAGAGAATGAGCTGAGTGATAGAGAGAGGCTCATTGCGACACTCTCAAATGCGCCTTGTAATTTGCATATTCTGTTTTGTATGTTTTTGGATCTGCATCGTGCAAGGGGAAAGTAAATTAACTAGAATAATCTACAAATTCAACTTGTGTACTCTATTCTACCTTACTCATAGTAATCTGAAAACATTTCAAAAGTCTCAGTGTCTCTCTCTGTCTCTCTCTCTTTCCTTGTTATCCTTTTTTTCAGCAATTTGAAAGCTCTTGATTTTTGTAAGCCCCGGTTCATTTGTCATCTCTTTTTCAACTTCTCTTTTAAATTAGTTGAGATCCTTAGATTTTCATATGTTTGCTGAGTGTAATATCTGAAAAGGTTTTGTTTATCTTATTCTCAGTTTTGCAATCAATAATCACCAAGAAAATATTCATCCCTCATCTCTTTCCATATATCTATCTCTTGTTACCTTTCTATTGTGGAACTCTATCTAGTGTCTTTAAACCCTTGAGTGGCGTAAATTTGCTCAAATTTTACCCGTACTCGCTTATGCGTAAACTTTGATGCATTATCATGCAAAGAATGAAAATGTGAATGAGCATTCGAGTGGTACGTGATTCAATGAGCCCGAGACAGTATTCGCAACGAGTCTCCGTTGGAATCCTTTCGAGAATCGTGCCACAGTTCTACGCGTTCAAATAGGTGTTTCGTAAGTTTCTTCAATAAAATTAATTTATAAATTTATCATAAAGCCAAAAAATAACACGGGCACACACACACATCGTTTCACACACACACAGAGGCACACACAGATTGAATCGAAGTTATCGAAGAAATTTGAGTTTTGGCCAACTCATCGACTGTGGACCAGTATGGATGATATGTGGCAGGATAATAATGATGATGATGATGATGATGATGACTGCGCTTGCATAAGCGTGTTTGCCCTTAAGTGTGTGAGCAACCAGGAGTTGCTTGTCTATGCTTTTGTCTATGGCAGTTTCGAATCAATGCGTGAGCAGCATTTCCAATGCCTTCGAATAACCATTCTCCCCTCCTCAGCATCCCCAAAATTCACATTCACGTGTTATTTATGCAGACTCACTGACAAAGCATGCAAAGATTCCCGACTTTGGCTGGGCACACTGCCAGCAGACCAGCAGACCAGCAGACAAAGTAGGGAGGCTGGGAGGGTGGTAGGGTGGGGTAGAAGTTTGGAGGGCACAGTAATAGTAGTAAGGATGTTGCGTCTGGAGCATCTGCGCCCTGGGCTGCATACAATTAGCTGCAATTGTAATTAAAGCAATTGTGCCATAAATCTTTTGCCAATTTAATGGCAAATGCTCCAAATGGGCATACCACTCTCACAAATACTCCCCCTCTCTTTCTCTCTCCATCTCCTCATCTCTCTCACTGGGCGCATGTGCCAAGTAATTGTTGCCAAAAAAATAAGAAAGAAAAGTAAAATAAACCAAATTAATATAAATTTAATAGTTGGCTGGCATTTATGGCTCACACATACGAAAGAAAGAGAGAGGGGATGAGAAAGAGAAAAACAGATAGAGAGAGAGAGAGAGATAAAGGAAAAGTTTGGACTGGGTGGGAGTTGTCATTAAATGCATTCACAAACACAAAAAGGAAACAAGCAAGATAGCTCTAATTGGGAGTGCATGACAAGCAGATACTCTGAGCTTAAATGTCACCGATTCTTAGCGATTTTGGGGAAACGGTTACAGATGTAGATAAAATAAACTTTATATGCGCATGCAAGAATTTCAACTCCCTTCTCTGAGATCGGCACTTTCAAACAGACTGAGACACAGACGGATTTGGCTAGATCGACTCGGCTAGGGATGCTTATAAAGAACATATATTCGTTACGGTGTCAGAGATGAATCATTCCGTCTGTCATACTTCCATTCATTAATACTAATTAGAATTAGAAGGTTTGACACAATTTTAAGACGAATATTTAGATATTGTTACTCGATAGTAAATAATCGATTGATTTAACTTCTTTAAGTCAATTTTGCATACATATGTTAAATATACTAAATATAACAATAATATGTTTATACTAAATTATACTATTATACTAAATATAATAATAATATATTTAATATATTTATAGTAGATAAGTTTGAAAATAATTCGTTTTGGCTGCTCTTCAATGTGTATTTATTTATTTTTTAAAACAATTCTTTATAAAAAAAGGGGAAATAAAAACACTTGAAAGTTTAAGATATTTTAACATTGCTGTGGTTTAATACTGGAGTAAGTATATATAATATAATAAAATATAATATATAAAATATTATGTAAAACTAGTGTTATTGAAAGCGAAACGCTCTGGCAACGAATATGCCTCATTTGGTAAAAATTATTTAGTCGACGCTCTCCACTTGGCCGCAAGTCAAAAGTAATTGAAATTCTAAACTAATAACTGCAACTGAAGGGTGAGCGGTCGGTGAGCTCGGAGTGCTCGGAGTAGGCGTGTCAGCCGACAGTGGGAACAGTCAGTCGTAGACACAAGCACAAAATTATATATACATATACCCACGTATATCTGGATTTAGATATTCTTATAGAGAGAGTTGGAGCATCGGGGCCAGCTGCAAGTGATGTCGGAAATGTCAAAAGTCAATCGCAGCAAGGGGCACAGTTCCAAGTTGAAGAGCAGCTCGCCGCGCTCACACAGAATGGAACTCGACTTGCCGGAGTTCATGCAACTGCTATCGCGGAAAGTGCCGCCAAAAGAGCCGCAGCAGCGTCGGCGTCCCAAATTAGAGATTGTGCGCGAGCTGCGGCATTTGAGAAGCCTGGGCCCCGATGATAACGATGTGGATGATAAGACGGCGACATTGGGGACATTGGGTACATTGATGACATCGGGTCAGCCGGTGCATACTTTGGAACAATTGGATGCACTGCGTCTTACACGATACCGCATCGAGCAATTGTTGCACAGCAGCAGCAGCTTCGACCAGGTGGTGCAGAGCTGCTTTGTGCGCGTCAACATCAGTGGTGGCAATGTACCGCCCGTGCATCGCATGGCCCAGATCTTCAACGTGGCCGAGCTGCCCATGGGCTACTATGTGGGAAAAACAGCCACCAACATTGTGCTCCATCTGCGCTACGAGAATCTCTGCGTCAGCCACGAGCTGAACGATATCTCGAACATCGCATTCACACGCGAGGAGTTTGATTTCTGGCACGACAATTGCATTTTTCCGACCAAGGGGCTTATTATCCGCAAGAAGATCGAGCTGTACAATGCCTTAAACAGCGAGGTCAAAATCGGCAGCTTGCTCAGGCATAAGGCGCTTCTGGGTGTCTCGATGCCGATGCGACCCGTGCCCAAGGGTGAATTGCTTCAGCGTCTGGGTGGTGGGATCTATCCTTGGAATTTGCAACTTCCAGCAGAAAAAGGAGTAGAAGCTGCTGCTGCTGCTCGATCCCAGACTGATAAGCTCGAGCAGGACGAACACCCATAGCAGCAGGCGCAGGCATTGATGCATTGATAATTAAGACACAAGAAAAATAAATAAATCTTGTAAGATTTGCTGTATTTATAAAGCCGTGTTTCATTTCGATCATGTATCTCTTACATTTGCCAAAAGATTTCGAGTTTTTCTCCTGAAATTAAGACAAAGAATTATTTTCATCTATTTATACCGAATTACAACTGAAATTTATAATTTATTTTCTTAAAAATGAAATTTTGTGGTGCTCCTCTAGAGAGTGAATTCCGTTTCCTAGCTTATTCACAGAATGGCTTTTGGCCGGCTTATATAATGGGCAAGTCGCATATTGCAGGAGATGAGCTGCTAAAGGCATTCATTTGGGATTAACAAACTGTTTCATCTGAGATTCTGGCCACAGTTTCTCTGTTTACTGTGCAATCGATCAAACTGAAATGTCATTGAGCTTTTTACTATTTAAGTGGACTGCTGTTCTTTTCATATAAATGTCAGGTGGCTAATAGCCAATGAAACAATGTGCACTTAAACGCTGTTTGGGGGACTGATTGATGGGGTCATAGGGGAGCGAGAGGGGCGCTAATCAGAGGGAAACCATTGCGTCAATTCGAATTGTCCAGTGAGGCAAGTAGAGGGTGGGGCGAGGCAACTAAAAATGACAACAGTTTCAAAGCAATTAGTGAGCAAACTGAGCAAATAACATAAGGAAATTGAAAAAGAGAAAGAGAGACAGAGAGAGAGAAAGGGAGAGACAGAGAGATAGAGAAAGAGAGAGAAAGAGCTGTTGGATTCAGTGCAGCTTTTGCTTATAGCGAATTTTGTGACTTTGGCTAATGCGATTGAAAGTTGGCCCACAAGTTGTAGCGAAATGAAATGCCAGCAAAATATGGTCAATAAGGCAAGTAAAAGAAACAAAATGCAATTTAGCAACTAAATGAGCGTTCTGAGCGGCAGAAGGGGGCCGGTAGGCGTGACAGGCATTGTAACAATCATACGACCTGATGGCCAATTAGAAAATGCAAATTTAACGCTGCGACGCGCTCTGCGACAGCATTCTCGAAGCGAGTCCCTTCAGCCAGCAGGCAGGCGGACAGGCAGGCAGGCAGGCAGGCAGCCAGGCAGCCAGGCAGGCAGAGAGACGGGCCTATTAATTAATATTTAATTTATAGCCAGCGTAATTTAGCCAACCATTTCATTAAGCTCTTGTTTCTATTTTTTGTTACGCCCTCGCAGAAGATATACTAATCGCACCGTCAAGTTTGCAGCGCATTGCTGGAGACCCCTGCGACCCCAAAAAGTGAATATAATAAAGGTATATATTCTTGATCAGCATTTGCGTCCATTTTTATGTAATCTTGATAAAACTATAAATATAAATAGACACATTTTTGGTGCATCCAGTGCATATATATATAGTCGACGACTCTTTCGCTTACTCTGATTTGATATAAGCATCATCAGTGCGGAAGTAGTACATTAAGTCATGGGAACAATCGGTTGGTTCTCATATATTTGGCTGTGATCCGTTTGTAAGGTATTTCATATTCGTCGTACTTAAAATATCCTTTCCTTTTTTTTTTTTTGTATGCCTCTCAGTCGTATTTTCTATCACTTTATTTTCCATTTTTTTTTGGCCAGTCTAACATAAATATGCTCGCTGTCAAGTTTATCATATACATTCATATATATACATATATAAATTTGTCATATATATATATATATATTTATATATAAATGTATATATTTACTTCATCGTGTGCCGCTTTGCAGAGCTGACTAATTAACTCGAAATGAGTTTTTCGTTCGCTTTTAAGCAACCGCTTTCCCTCTAACCTACTCTTTCACTCTAATTTTTGTTGTTGTGCCTGGAGTGGTGGTGTATGTGCGAGAGTGTGTGTGTGTTTGTCCAATAAATGTCTTTTTTTATGTTGCTGTTTTTTTCCTTTTGTTTTTGTTTTGGCAGCAATGTCACTTAATAAATTTGACGACTGTTTTATGTTGTCGCTTTGGCCCTTAAAATGCAAAACACAACCAAAAACAAACCTTAAACAAAAAAACAAAAAAAAAAATAGATGGAAAACCAGAAAGCAACACGCCCATTAGAACACGTAGTGGTCATAAATATAAAACTCTGCCACGCCCACAAGAGCAAATAAAAAAGGGCCAATGCTGAGCTAACCTTGACCCCAGTTGGGGTTACGCGCGTGTGTGTGTGTTAGCTTTAAATGTGTGCTGCCCGAGCATACATGAGACGGGTTCAAGTGCGTGTAATGTGGCCAGGGTAAGGTTGGTTGCCATTTTCTGGTGTCTCACGATTTGCCATATTCAAGGATGCCCATCGCATGGATGGGACCGAGATGGCTCCTTCTGCTTCACAACTCTGTTGCTACACAAAACTGTCGCAGACAAATGCCTGCTGCTAAACATTGTACGAAATCATTTCAATGAAATCGACCGAGTCCAGCGTTATTTTAAATTTAATAATTATATTAAAAATTCAGCAAATTAATTTTATTAACAAATTGCCATCTGCCATTCTATACTTTTGTTTAAGTTTTGATCGGTTTTAAATAACCAGAATGTAAATATTGCTTCACTTTCATCTTTTTATTTCAAGCGTTGATATCGAAATGCAAATTGTAATTTTTAGTTTGAATAACATTTAATTTGATCATTGTTTTCTAATCGATTTTCGTAAATAGTGTTTCGAATCATATAGCTGTCGGATGATCAATCAACATAGGAGTAGGCGTGGTCCAAAATTGATGTTACCAGCAATACAGCTTTAAAATTTGGTGACTGTAGCTTTCAAATGCTGTGAAATATATGGTTTTATCGAATTACACTAACAGGTGTTTCGGTTTGGGTAGGCGGAGTGGGCGTGGCTATGCAAGTCATATGTCGATCATTGAAAGAGGTTTCCAAAAAGTTACCTTCCACGGTTGTTGAAGGAGATATGTGGGAGATATGTGGCTTTATTGATTTCCTAGCCTCCAAGTGAACGTGGTGTTTCAGTTTTCACACTTTGTCTGATGCTGGCACAGACCAGCTTGTGTTCCAAGTTTTAAGTCTCTATCTCTAAGGGGACAGACTGACAGACAGACAGACAGACAGCATGACGGACATTGCACAAAACCAATAGACTACCTTTGGTATCAAAGTATTAGAATCTTCACTTGAAAGAAAACATATTATTACGATTTGTTTAGAACTTTGAAACACATAAAATTAATTAAAATTTTGTATTAAATGTAAATTAAATGTCCGCAACTTAACTCTGGTCTGCAAGGGTATTGCATCTAAGATATTCATTTGTTTTTGTTTAAATTGTAGTTGATGCTGTTTTCTGTGTATTTACAAAATGTTTGCTTGTATTTAATGTACTTTGTGTGAGAAATATGCCAATTATTCAGATATTTATATATTTATATGTATTTTCATCTTCTTATGTTTTTCAAATGTTTTCTGTCGTAGATTAATATGACTGTGATTGATTCTACTGCAATATACAGCAATTAGTTTCGTTTAATTTGAATCAATGGAAGCCTGTTTAATGTTCATACAACTTTCTGTTCAATTTATTCCCAGTGGATTTTTCTTAAGGCTTTTGGTATTTATTATATTATATTATGCTGATTTCGTTTCTAAGGAGAGGTGCATTTAAATTAGGCTGCTTACGTACCAAGTAGCAGCTGTTATGGTTTTTAGAGCTACATTTTGGTAATTGAATCATGAAATCATATTAAAAGCAGGACAGACAGACAGACAGACAGAAAAGACAGCCAAGAAGTCTCGCTGAATTGATATTCTTTTGTATTCTATCGATTCATATAGTTGCTTATCTTAATATTACCCATGAGCTTAACATTGTGTGGCAATGTATAAGAAGACATCTTATATATATATAAATAAATTTATATATAATTTTTTTCATTCTCCGTTATTTTCAGGCCACAACAACAAAGATATTCAATGGCTGTGATGCTCTGCAGCCATTAAGAAAAAACAACTGAACTTTGCATTTTAATTTCAGCGCTGGTGTTTGCTATTTTTATTGGCCCACGCGGCGTATGAGTTACATGATACATGACACACGAGTAAGTTCAAGTGAAAGTCATTTCCATTGTGGACAGAGGCAAACCGCAGCACCAGGCGGGCGGCCGGGCAGGCAGGCAGGCAGGCAGGCAGGCTGGGAGGCAGTCAGCACATGTTACACAAGCTTCATTTGTTGTTTTCGCTTCCATTCGACTTTTGACTTTTACAAGTGCCTCTGGCGGGCAATCCATGGCCCGGCCGAGGTCCATGCGAAACACTGACGCCTGACATTTGTTTGGCTGTTGATGCTGCGACTTTGGGTCGGATTAAATGCGCAGCTACACCTGGTGACATATCTTCGAAAACAAGTGTGCAGATGGGTGATGGCAATCAACGAACATCAAAATTCAACATTCAACACTGCCATACAGCAACAACAAGAAAAGCAGGAGCACAGGGAGGGGCAGGAGCTGCAGCAGCAGAACAAGGACATCGTTTGGCAGCATCAGCATCAGTCAAAACTTTGCCAGCAACTGAATTATGTCATTTGGTTGGCAGGGTGCGCGCACAATTCCATATACGTCGGGGCAAGCAGCGATGTGGCAAGATAGGGTGGGGAAGGGGTGCAGGGGCGAATGAGGTGCTCGAGAGGAGGCGGTAGCCAGTTGATGGTAACCAGTTGCTCGGTTTGGTGAAAGCAATGGATCTGGAGATGTAGGTAAATGTGGCGCCACATGCATGGCAACATGCCCACTGAAGGCAAGGAGCAGGGGGACAGGAAAAGGGGGTATTTCGGGCAAACAAAAATAATAAAAAAAACGACAGAGGGAAGCTAAAGCAAAAGCCACAGCGACATACGTAAGCAGCACTGTGTGCTCAATATCAACGTAGCTGGGCACTCATCATCGATATTGATAACTGTTATCGATTCGCTTACTTTTATGTCACGAGTCTTTTTTGCTTTAATATGCTAACAAATGTATGAATTCATTTGCATAAATATATGTATAAATTGAGCAGCCTCCTTAAATTCCTATAATTTGTAAATAGCTCCATTTCTCGATAGTCGATAAACGATAGGCAAGAATCCCAAAACCTGGCGTTTTCGTTTTAAGCTGAAGAGGTCGGCTGCATTTGGAACCACTGTGTTGGGCTCAGCGGGTGCTTTTTTCCGCTTTTGCATTTTCCATTTGAGTTTTTACTTTTTGGTATTTTTCATTTATTTTTGGCTTGGCAAGGCAGCGCCTTGAATATTTTTCTTCAATTTTATTAAAATTATGGAAATGAATGAAATACTTATCCACTGCTGCGGCTGCTCCCCATTATATCCATACCGATGCTGGCTGCGACATCCCTTCAGCAACGAATTTATAGAAAATTGCAGCCGTCGCATGCCACGCCCACCGTCAACGCCCACGGACTTGAACCGTTAGCCTTCAGGTGGCTTTAGTAATCCGTTTCGCTGATGCAAATCCAATCGTTGTGCAGAATTCTTATGTGTTACCTGAGGCTCCCTCTCCAATGTAGTAAGGTGCGCCCCGCCCCCCTTTCCCACCCCCTGCATAAATGCAACCAGCATCATTTGCATGTCCAAGTTTACGATTATGCTTTTGATACCGATTCAGCTACAGCTTCGTTTCCCTTGCTGTTGCTAATCTGTGTTTTCCGCTGAAAACACAAAGGAAAAGAAAATAAAAATCACTTGGCCAACTTGCATTTGATTGTTTTTAATTGCATTTCATTTAATTTCATTTCGCAGCCTTATTGTGGGTATTTTTCTTTACAGCTTGTTCTTATACTTTTCTCCTTTATCTTCCTTGGCTGCATCCCCTTTCTCTCACTTATCCCCACAGTTCTTAAAGTTGTTCAAGTTGTTCAAGTTTGTTGTTCATTAGCGAACAAACTTGACACCAAAATGGAGCTGGTGCCACCTGGCCTCGCATCCAGCAGGCTGTCACTAATTGCAGCCGAGAGCTTACCGTTATTCATTCCATCCAACATTGCCCCAAACCGTCTTGTTACCTTCCTCTATGCATATTTCTGAATTTTAGCTGCATTTTTCCTGCAGCCCCCCGCATCCCCTCGACCGCACCCCCAACCAACTAACCCGGTTTCAAAATTTGATTTGTCGCAATATTTTTCGCATTTTGGCCATCAATCACAAATGTTGCAGACCATTTTCATACCTAACTTGATTTCGCTACATTTGCAAAATGCAAACCACTTTCGATACGCCAATTTCGAAATACATATTCGATTCTGCTAATCTTAACTTACTTAAGTTGTGCAAATTTCAATAATATTTACATCAGTCCATCAATTCAACATTTGCAATTTCATATTCCATATTATGGAAAAGTGAAAGAAAAAGACTAATTTCCGAAGAAATTTGTATTTTAGTTCTTCATATTGAGGAGTTTGTTTTCGAAAATAAAGCTGAAATGGTTCTGGTTCTCGTATTTGATTCATTAACTTGCAGCCTACAATTGGAATTATTTGTTTCTTTGTTTCTGGCGAATTAACGTGGAAAACCTGTTGTGGAACTAGCTGCAGGCAATGGGCATAGTTTAGTCTGACAATTAGCGCCATGGATTGCGTCTTTTTTTGCAGTGCAGATGACAGCTTAGAAAAATCATCGCCACCATCTGTTTGTCTCTCTGGCTGTCTCTCTCTCTCTCTTTCTCTCTCTCTCTCTCCTTATGTGTATGTGTAAAACTTTGAAGTAGTCATCAACTGCGGCTGCCTGTCACTAGACAAATGTGACATATTTGCGGCATATGGCCAACTGGCAGGCAGGCAGACAGGCAGACCACGCAGGCTGCCAGGCAGCATCATTAGTCATCTTCAAGTGGACGCTGAGTGGAATTATGCAAAAGTTGCCTCAAAGTGACCAAAATCACGCGCACAACAGCAACAATAACTGGCATGGCACTTGATGTCAAAGTCAATGCCGTTACTGTGACTGCTGCTGCTGCAGCACACTTTGTTGCCGTAAAGTTGGCGCAGGACTAGAATGGATTGAAGTGGACTGAGGAGTGAGGAGTGTTCAGGATTTTTGGAGAGCTGTTGAACAGCAGCTACAGCCAGAGTCACAGTCAGAGTTGTTGTCGGGGACCCAAATTAATCTTATTTAATTTGAATTTTTATATAAATAATGGAGAGCTCACCGAAAAGCCGCCGAAAACTTTTGTTCAAATTTTTTTTATTATTAAATGGCCATGACCAACACCATGAGCGATGAGTGGGCGGTTTGGCAGCGTTCTGGGCTGGAAGTTAGTGGCACGTGCGCGACTACTTGTGAACACTTTCCAATTTGTTGAATCCTCGCTAGCCAAAACAATTTGTGACCCCCAAAAACTGCAAACAACACAAAGAGAGAGAGAGAGAGGGTGACGAGAAGTGGGTGGGGTTGGACGGGATGGGATGGGATGGGATGGGTGTATAAGCCTGATGTGACAGCTTGCTGTACCACCTGCTGGCCGAATGAGCAGCGGTAACTGGTAGCAGAACAAGAGGCATGGGGCATTGGGCAAGGGGCTAGGGGCATGGGGACAGAGGACAGAGGACAGAGGACACGGGACCGGAGACCGGCGATTGGGAAGGGCATCCTGTCCAAACGTGTGTCATTCTGCGGCAACGCGGCAGCAGAGTGATTTATGGCAAAGCTTTGTGCCTGGCCGGGATCGGTTGAGTTCGCGTACATGTCACCTCTCCGAGGCAGTGGAGGTGGCAGTGGGTGGCGGAAGGCGGGGTGTTTGTGTTGTGTGTATTTCAGCTAGCTGTTTTGGCCAGCCCGCCTCGCATTTGTCGCATAAATGCAAAGTATTTTAAACTTGTTGTTTATTTTGGGGCCAGAGACAAAGCTGAGATTTTCAGGCACGACGAGTGTGTGGAGAGAAAGATAAAGAGAGAGAGAGAGACAGCTAGAGAGCGAAAGTGGGTGGCGGTGGTTGAGAAAACAGTTCACAAAGGTGACACAAAGTTGACGAACTTAAGACACAGATGAGTCAAGCATAAAAGTTAAATTGTGACAGGGCTCGAAAAACCACGTAGACAAAATGTGAAAACCAAATGGCATCTTAAGCGCATTCGAATAAAGTAATATGCTTCTAAGCTATTGTGATCCTGATACACACAGACTATAACAAAAAATTAAATAAAACTGACGTTCAACAGGAAGAAAGAGCCGGCTGGGAGATAACCTGAGATACGAAGTAGACTAGCTGATACCAGTTTGTTCTGTATGATCCGAAAAAACATGTTATAGTATTCAATATTCAAGGTAAATCGCTGCCAGGCTATATTATATTTAAGCTGCGGCCTTAGCTAATTGTTTGATAACTCATCGCCCTGAAAAGACCCCCATAAATAAAATAGAGCCCAAAATGAAAGCATTTTTAATTTTATATTATTTTCACAAATTTCCGTTGATGTTGTTGTTGTCGCGGACAGGTGGGTCTAAGATTCATTGTCCTGGCTAAAGACTGGTCAGCGATGTCTTAGCTGACTTTTTAATTGTATTAACAGGCTAATGTAAATCGCATAATGCTCACTGCTGCACAGCTCATGCTCTGATTGCCGATGGAGAGTGGGGGAGGTGTGTCGTTGAGGGAAAAGGTCTTTTGGGGTCTCATCTCAATGTTGCTTATTACATATTTATGTTGATATTTTCTCTCCAGTCACGCTCTTAAGGGCGTTGAATAAATTTTAATTGTGTTCGGATGTCGCAATGTTTTCAATGTAATTATTATTGTTGTTGCCGTTGCTGTTGTTGTTGTTGCTGCTGTTGATGTTTATGTGGATGTTGCTGCCCCGACTGGGGCATTAAAAAATATTGCAGCATAAGGGCCAGCGACACCTTATTCTCTCCCCACCACTGTCCACCTCCGCCAAGACAAAGAAAAAGGAAAACGAACAAAAAAAAAAACATATGGCCGACATTATGGTCATACTTATGTATACTTATATACGGTGTTTTTTAGGCCCTTGCTCCTTGGCCCCTGGCCTTTGGCTGGGCAGCAATAGTAAAAGCGAAATTAGCCAAACGCAGGAGGACAACAAATTTTCTACCTGTTGGCCATAAAATAAATTCCATTATATTGTGACAAAAAGAAGCAAAAGGAAAACGACAGAATGAAAGAACAGAAAACGCGCGCTCGTAAAAATAATAATAATAAAAGCCAAGCCAAATGACGCACCACAAGAGTGAGAGAGAATGAGAGAGATAGAGACAAAGAGAGAGAGAGAGAGAGAGAGAGAGAGAGAGAGAGGGCGAGAGAGGCAGGGCGAAAGAGACAGAGAGTAAAGATGCGAGGACAAAGGCAGCTGGAAAAACAAAACACGAATATCACAAGATTCCCACTCACATTCCAACAAACGGAATCGCCAATGCAACCTTATAGCGTATATAAGATATATATGTATCTATCTATATATATATATATATATATATATACTGAATGAGTGTTAAGATTCAAGTCTGTTTGTCTTTATGATCACGCCGGCTCCACTTATCGATAAAAATCGATTAGTATATCCGTAATATTGTAACAAGCGGCTTAAAATCGTTTGGGAAACTCATTAGAAACCCATCTCATTTATATATACGTATATACATACATATGTATCTATGTCATGTGCAACTTATGATAGGCAATGAATTGAGTTCAGGTTATTTCGGATTTGAATGAAATGAAAGCGCTTTGCGGAACACGCATTGCACAATTTTGAACTGAAACTGAAAATGCCATCGAAAATGGTGGCAGCAAATCAGGCAACAACTATAAAAGACGCACGACAGCAGGACACAAGGACAACAAGCAAAGGACATTATCGGGCAGCAGCAGCAGGTAAAGCGACTAACAACTAAAACAAAACACATTCCGCGTCAAATGCTCTCTTCACAAGAGGCAGACGCAAGCCCTCCACTCCCTCCTCCAACCACACACACACACACACTAACCAACAACCTTTCCAGCAAAAGCAGGCAAGCGCGAAAATTTTTGAGCAGACAATGCCAGATGAAAAATTGTGGGGCCTAAGGGACGATAACAGCAACAACAACAAAAATGGTGGCGGCGACCTTTGTTTAAATATTAACAAAATCACATTCGAAGGTATTACAAGGACAAACACACAGACACACACACACGTACATATGTACATATGTATATACGCAACGCTCTGTCAGACAAAGAAAAGTTTTCGTAAAGGTGAAAGTTTTTACTTCTTATTTTTGGTTGTTTGCTTAGTTTTTGTGAGATTTTAATTTTATCTGCGTTCTGGACGAAACAAATAACGTGTCTGTCTGTGTGTGGATCTTAGCACAGACCCACACACACACACACACAGACAGACACACACTGGACAATCATAAAGTGTGTGCGCAACTTTGCTGCGCTGCTCGACCAAATCTGAACTTGTTTGGCAAGCGATTTAGAAAACATCAACTTCACGTTAGAGAACGTAATAACTGCTAACCATCTAAGCATGGCAGATAAACGTTCAACCTGGTGGCGGGGCAACTATGTGTAACAAAAACGAGAAAATAAAAATAGAAACAATGTGGAACTTTGTAATGCGCTTTCAAACTGTGCAAAGTTGATTCCAGGATATTCAAGAAATTGAAAGTGAGTTGATTTAAGGCCACCGAACCAAGCACTGTCCATTTTGAAGGAATCCTTCGCTCATATATGTAAACATATGTTAGTATAATTTATAAATAAATAAAAATGCAGTGCGACCTATTATATCAATTGTGCCCCATCTCAGGCTATACCCTTACCATTAATTCTAATCCTTGCACGAAAATAATAATAAATTTTACGTTCCTTATGCTGAGAACATATTTACTTGGGATGATTTGAAAACTAACTAAAAATAGTTTAGTTACGTAACTTCTTGGTCAAGCGACCGGTTAGTTTTCGGAGTAAATTCCCAATCAAAATAAAATATGTAGATTAGACATTTTTATTTATTTTATTTTAGAATTTAATATTGAATCCATGGTTGGTTTTTAGAAAAACACAAACTTCCATTTTAAAATTATCATTTGAGAACACTTGTCTCCAAATGTATTGCGATTATCTAAACACGGGAAAGTTTTTTCTGAGTGTATGATACGAAAATCATCTTAATTTTGAGTTAATTAATTTTATGTTTGTTATGAAATTGCAGGGTAGCCTGTCGTCGAGCACGTGTGTGTTTTGCAAGCAGTTTAATTTCATGGAAATTGTATTTAAGTAAGTTTAACAGTTTCGAAATCATCCAATTGATTAACTAACTGCTGTAAGGATTAGGAAATGATTCAGATGATGATGATTCAGATAATGAAGATAATGCTGAAGCTAGAAATGGGCATGGCCGTGTGGCATTTACGGGGGATGCGTTGGGAAAGCAAGACAAACATATATTTTCATGTTTTCTACAGAATTGAAACCACACAAATGTTTTTCGAATTATAACAATTTGTTTGGCCAAAAGTCAGGTGCTTGCCACACACACACACACACACACACACGCTACCAGAGATTGTGGATGGAAGAGTCTGGTTGGGCGGGGCGCAGTTTTTAACAGTCGAGTACTCTGCATTTGTATTTAATTTTCATTTTGCATTTGAACTTTTTGCTCTCAGTAACCGCCGGCAGGCAAACATGGCCCTAAACCTTTGGGGCGTATTAGGGCACATAGCCATAGTCGTATGTGTGTGTGCGTGTGTGTGTGTGGGCGTAGCCGCGCCTTAACGTCAGCCAGATTGGCAGAATTGTTGCCATGTAACAGTTTATGTCTCATAAAAACTAGTTTCCATTGAATTTGCACAGCATGGAGGCGACAGGTGGGGACGGAAAGTAGTGAATGGGCGTGTGAGTGGGCGTGGAAATTGGCATATGTGTTGTGCAGGAAGTAGGAAGAGTAAGCCTGGGAAGCTGGTAAGAGAGTCGTCATTTGAGTTGGTGCTGGGTAAAGCCCCAAACGACAGTTGAACAAATTATGTGTGGGTGTTTCTTCTGTGTGTGCGTGAGAAAGTTACGCCTCACATGTCCATGCATGAAACAAATTTTTGAAAATGTTTATTAAATTTGTCGTGCATTTCAATTGGTCCTACAAGAGAATACGTGCGTCTGCATGCATTTTCACATTTGCCGGTCGCTAATCTCGCTATCCTTGCTCACCCGCTACTCTGTACACTTTAAAAACTGGATCGACCTGTTATTTTAGAAAATTCCCATAATCTGTCCATTTCAGATAAAGTGCTAAAGACAAAATCAAGAACTGTAAATCGATGAGACAGTATAATTTCTACAATTTGAAAGCGAGAGTTTCCAAATTGGAATGCTACATTGCTGCCAAAATTGCTTTATTTTACTTGCTCATTGTAAATTTATACACTTCTAGAAACCTTCTTCTAATATTGACAATACAAATTTCCCTTGTCACACATAAAATTGTTTGAGAGCTTGAGAGAGTGCTTTTCAGAGGGTAGTTGAGAAATTTTCTTGTGAAACCATTTTATCCATTTCCAATTACGAACCCATTTTCTTTCATACACTGGTGTAATTTTTTTCTCCTGAGTGTAGCTTTTTCCTATTGCATAATTGATTTATATTTTTTATTGCTTATTTTGCAAAATTCAACAGCAAATTTTGTAATAAATTTATTTACATATCTGAGTTACTAGGCTGCAGCTCTGAGTTTAACAATGTTTGTCGTTTGAATTAACAACTGTTATTATGTCGTTGCTGTAATTCAAGCTGCTGACTAGTCGCGTGCAACATAATTTGCAAGTAGCGTGTGTTATTGTGGCAGCCGTATCAATTGTGCATAAATTAAATGCAATTTATGCCAAAAGTTCAATGCAGTCAAGCATTTTGAGGGCGAGCAAAGCTTCCAAATTTGGCTCCATGTGTATGTAAGTGCGTATGTTAATTTTCTTTTTTTTTTGTTTCGCCACGGAGGTGAGAATCTCCTGGAGATACAGAGGCCCGGGCACTATGCATGCACTATGTAAAGACAACGTCAATGTATGCGTACTACACTCATCCCCACACACACACCCCCAGACCCGACGGTATTACCGTAAAGTATTACTTCGCCAGGGCGGGTTGCCTCCGTCACTCAGTTTCGCATAAGTTCAGATCCTTCTGTATGCTTATGATGAGCTGTCGGACATCTCTCCATCATGTGCTGTACCAAGCTCTCCGGAGGGGGCACTGAGGTAGTGACTCCCCTGTATCTCGAAAAATGGTAGAGCACATGTTCCGGGCTGGTTGGGCACTGCGGGGTATCCTCGTGCCTGAACCTGTGCAAATAGCTCCTGTAACAGCCGTGACCTGAAAGAAACTGGGTTAGATGGTAAGCCAATTCACCGGTATTTCGCCCCATCCATTCCTCTAGGTTTGTATCCACCTTCCTATCCTCGCTGCGCTCCATCTATCCTGCCAAGTGTCCATGGTCGCTGATCTCGCTGTGCTTCGGATGGCCTCCATAGCGTCCAATGCTACTATCCTCCTAGTGCGAATCTCCTTCATCTCATTCGCTAGTAGATCAACTGGCACCATTCGTGCCAGCAATTGTCGCCTCCCTGGCTTGGGACCCCCAACATTTGGTGGCATGCGCGGTAGGGCACCTCGCATTTTGGCTGCTCTCTGGCTGACATACTCTATGTGTAGCCGGAAGCTGAGTTTATTGTCGAACCTGCCGCCCAGGTATTTTATAGACTCCTTGGATTTGAAAACATCGTAGTTGACTTGCACCTGTATGTCCTCTATTACTTTGCGGCTTGTAATGAGTACGGCAGGTACCCTAATTGAAGCCGGGATATCTGCAAGTCAAATTGTTTGCGCAGCGCATTGCACATGGCCTACTTTGTCGTGACCTCATCGAGATCCCTGGATTCGTCTATTCAAAAAACGGGGGGTTCCAGTATTCGAAGCCCAAGGCATCACTGAATCGACTTGTTCATTGCCTTATTAATGACGATAAAGAACTTTTCGCCTACAAGAGGTACTTATCCGAGTAGTGTCATCCCCGTGTCATATCAGTCGCCTGATACGATAAGCTATGACTCACTGTGGTGGTATTCTTATGCCCGCCAGCCACACGGTTGTATTAATTATATATTACAATATACGCACTTCCACTTTGCCAAATCATTTTAAGCAACTGAAGCTCAAACAATTTAAACAATAACTCAACTCGTTGTGAGCTTAAAATTAGCAGTTTGTTATACTTTAAGCCCGAAGCTAATTCCACTTGCGGCAAACAAAAGAGAAACTCAACTTTTTGTACCCACCCGGATAATCTTGATAAGTGTGGACGATGGTGCCTTGCCTCATGCAAGCGAGACAGAGATTTTGTCTGAGGGTCAGCAAGAGAGATAGAGAGAGAGAGGGAGAGAGAGAGAGAGAGAGACGGAATATGAATAATTTCATTCGGATGATTGCTGAGTGCATTTAAAACTCATTTTATTACGCATACATAAGTTGGCCAGAGTTACATTGTATACCTTTCAATAGGGTAATACAGTCTTATCGTAAAGTTTGTACCGCATTGAATGTGATATCTGTATATATGTATATAAATATATATGTATATACATTATATTATTTTTTCATTATCAGAACTACCAGCCTGACTTGGAATATATCTGTGCATTTGCTTCATATCGATCGAGTGAGCAATTTTTGTCTTGAAAACTCTCTAGTTAAGAGATTTCTGGTGCTCTTTAGAGCAACATCAGATCACTATAATATAGGAATAATCGGTTAGTTTTTTCAGGATGATGTCATGATCTTTTGCTTGTCTTCAATTTGGTTACGCCCAGCAAGATGACGGCAAGTTGGCCGAAACCGAAAGAACGGATTTAGATTCAGACTGACTGGCAATCATGAAATCTTTCCTCATTTCCATTTTAATGTTGCGTTCGCTCAACGATTTGCTGCCATTTTACACTAAAAGTTAATTATTTTTATGATGGAAAGTTTCGTTGGCTTCAATTAGAGAAAGTGGCCGAAGACATAGAAGTAAACGAAAACGTAGAAGCAGATATTGTCGGTGGGTTGCCAGTCAGGTGAGATGACTCCAGACTGACTGCGACAGCGAATAGGTTTTGGGTCTGAGATTGGGTCTGGGGCTGAGATTGGGTCTGGGTCTGCGTCTGGGTCTGCGTCTGGGTCTGGGTCTGCGTCTGAATCTGGAACTGGGTCATTACGGGCCACCTCCATATTTGTTTTGGCCATGTTGATTTAATTTTGCACGTTATTGTTGTTGCTTGCTGTTGTTGTTCTTCTTGCTTGTTGGCCGAAGGATTTTTATTAGTTTTTCGTTTATTCGCCAGCTGCTTTAACTTTTCCGGTGTGTGGCTACTGCTTTTCCGTTCCATTCTTTTTTGCCCCCAGCCCCTTTCCCCTTGTCGCTGCCCACAATATGTTGTGTAATTTCTTTATATTTGTGGCTTTTATTACACACAGCCACAAGCCAAGTCCAAGTTCAACTTTAACTCCAGCTCTTGTCTTTCTCTCTCTCTCTCTCGCTCTCTCTCTCTCTCTCGCTCGCTCTTTGCTGTTGTGTGGCTATCCTTGTCGCTGCCATTTTGCTTGTTGCTGTTGGTTTTGCTTAGTTTGTTGTTGGTTTTGCTAATTTTTATTTATGTTCTTAAATGTTCGCTGTCGTGCCAAGGGGCCACGCATTTTTATTAATTTTATTTCAGTGTGATTATTGTGATTAGTTTGTTGGTCAACGCCCAAAAGGTCACTGCCTTCTTTCCTGCTACTGATTCCGCTTCTTCATCCCCATATTTTTTGGTTGTAACTGCTTTTCTGCACCCGCTCCTGCCTCCGCCTCGCTCTACCCCATTTCCGTCTCACTCGTTCACCGAATTCCGCTTTAGCCATTTTATTTATTTTAGCGACGACTTCGGTAAAGTCGTTTTCATAAATTTTAACATAAGTTTTTTGGCTGTTTTGTTTCGAGAAAATTGGAGCTAATAAAACAGACGTTGCTTAATTAAGCTAAATTTGTTGAAAACAAAATGACAAGCCGACATGGCGATACACTTTTGTTTTTATGGGTTGCCCAGGAAACCACCCATATTTGTTGTTAACCCTTTAAACTTCAGCTTAATCAGTCTCTCTCTCTTTCTCCCTCTCTCTCTGTTTTTGTTTCGTTTGTGTTTGTGTCTTTAATTCATTTTCGTAAACACTCCACTAGCTGTTGTCTGTCATCAACTTAAATATTCCAGAACGTTTTATATTTCCTCTTCATATGTACTAGTTTCATTGGGCAAGTAATAAATATCAGACGATCTCTCTCTCTCTCTCGCCTTCTCTCTCTCTCTCTCTCTCTCTTTCTCTCTCTCTTTCTCTCTATATAATTTGTTTCTCAAACGATTCTCTGGCTTTTGTCTGCCGTCAAATCAAATATTCTCTTGGGCCAGTATCAAATAATGACGGAACCCTTTAGTCCGCCCAGGGATTCAGTCTGCAGACCTTTTCGTTGCTGTTAAATTTCATAAATTATCTGCTCGTCTGGCTGCACAAAGGTACGAATACTTTGAGGTGTTTATATCCACAAATCAGCTGGGCAATTTCACTTAACATTTAGCTATTCAGTCGGTCAATTGGTCAATCGTTTGGACGTAGTCAAGCAAAGGCCTTGCAACCAGTTGCGGGACTGTTGGGTGCGAGTGTGTTAGTTAAGGCCAAAGTGCATAAGAGTTGCGGCGAGCGAACTGTGAAGTCTATTTTCAAAAGCAATCGCCTCAATTTCCATCTATCAACATGTCTGCCATCTGCTGCCGTTTGCTTGCCCCATCTTTAGTAGCCTCATAACCGTTACCCGTTGCCCGGATTCTTGAGTGCGTGCGTGCAATTGTATGTGTGTGTATGTGTGTGCGTGTGAGCGTGTGTGTATGTGTGTGTGTGTATATGCTGAGTGGGCTCTTGAGCCGCACAACACTTCCGGTTGCCACTTGTAAGCGAAAAGCCTTTCAGCCCTTGAGTGTTTGTTGTGGCAATGACTTGGCAAGCGTATTTGCTGCATACAACTCTGCCAGCCAAACACATCTGTGCTCTGTGAAAAACTTTGGCACGCCACGTTACTCAACAACATTTTCAATTTTCTGTTTGTTTTAGTTTGCAAAATATAATCCAATATCAAAAATAAACTCTACTCTTTATCCGTACACTAGAAAGGTATCTTTTGTAAGGGCATATGCCCTTCTCAAGATGATAGCAGCAGGGTATTCAAACAAAAACATAACGCGTGCAACATGTTTCTTCTGCACTTCCGCTCTGATGGCATGCGCGTGGCTCTGACTAATACCAACCACATAGTGTAACCAACAATAAACATGACACACACACACACACACATACACATACACACACACACACACTTGCATGCAGATATTGCAATATTTGCTTTGCCGTCTACTGCAACAAATTCAAAGCCCATGTGGGTCAGCGCAAAGGAACTTTGGATGTGTGTGCCTGGAAGGGGAAGGAGGTGTTGGGCGGTGGTGGGAGAGTTTCAATGGTTCAGTGTTCACAGTTCGCCACTCAGCTTAACTGCTCCTAATGGAATGCATCTTATATTAAGCATCAATCGGAGAAGTCCTTCAGCCAGCAAATAAGTCTATATCAAGAATAATGCAGCAATTTCTCTCGAATTCTGGTCGCAAATAATACAAATATAAGCTATGCTAATTGTTCAAATATATGGCAGACTTTGAACACTGTCCAGCCTAAACAGACGCTATCTTTGCGACGGTTGGGGATTGTGTAACACTTTAATGGCATCAATTACCAAGGTCTTTAACTCTACTTTCAAATATTTGTACAGAGGGTAATTATTTTGGCGAGAAGTTGATAAAGCAACGTCTCCAACCCCATACAGTATATACATATATATAATTAATGGTTGAAAAATGAATCGAATAAATCGGGCGGGGAATGCCGGAAAATGCCAGTTACCATGCACGCGGAAGAGGCACTGCTCTTGCCGACTTTCTGTAGACCGGTGTAGACAGCTGCTGGTAGTTGAGAGTCCTGTTCATTCAGTTAGTGAGACGACTTGGACAAACAGTTTTCGAAACGGATTTCCAGGCTCTGGCCATATTCATTATATGCTGACATTAGGCACACATTTCTCCCCATTTCACCCGCAGCAGCAGCAGCTCAATCTGGGCCTGGACAGCAAATGATGTGCTCTTAGGATTTCACATAATCGATTGCATTGAGTGCTGCTGGTTTTGTTTTTGTTGCTGTTGTTGTTGTTAGTGTTCTTGTTGCTATTGTTGTTGTCTGTCGATCAAGCACCTTTCGTGTAAGCCCAAGCAAATCCCCGTTCAGTTACAAACTCATTTTGTCACCGTTTACTTGAATGCCCTATGTCATTGGCACAAACGTACAGCCATAAAACATTCATTATTGGTCTAAGCGATCCAGAATGTCAATAGAAGCATCTAAATCTAAGGAACACCCAAAAAAAAAAAAATAAAAAATTGACATCGATTTTTGCTTAGGCATCTCTTATGTTAAAAACTTATTGTTTAATAAATTCCTTTAGCTCCTTGAACATCGCTCTGTTCAGATCTTTGCTGCTAATAGTCGGCACCAAACGCAGTTATATAATTTGAATATAGCATGCATATGTCGATGATTGTGTCCTTGGTCGATTGATCCGGCAAGCAAGTGCGAGAGGGCATTGAAATCGCGGTGTATCGAAACTTGATTTGTTATCGCTTTCGGTTTTATTTTTGGTTGCTTTCGTATTTTTTTTGTTGCTTTTTTTGCCTATCGTTCATTTTGTTTTCTGTTTGTGTGCTTCGTTTTTATTGTGGGCTTAAGCGTTTTTATGGCCAATTTGACGAATGACCCCCTTAAATGGGTTAAGCGGGAATAAGCCCGAGGCGGCCAACTAAACAACCGAATAACCTAACGCACGTTTCAACTGACTGTGCGAGTGTGTCAGTGTGTGTGTGTGTGTGAGTGCGTATTAGACGGCCGATAAGCATCCTGTGGAGCGCGCCAGCCTGCCAGCCAGCCAGCCCACAAGCCAGCCGGCCTCTGCCTAATTTATTCGTTTGTATCGCTCATAAATAAACCAAAATTGGGCGAGCGACAGAAACTTGAACTTGACTTATTGAATTTGCAAGGCAAGAGACTTCTTCAATTGCGTCGAGGGTGCTGTTCCAGTTGTTGTTCCTATTCCTGTTGCCCCTTTGACACTTGCGCATGCCAGTCGCCAGTGGCCAGTGGCCAGTGATAGACTACCGAATACCCTTTGCTATCACACAATTTGATCATAATAGCCCTGGTAACTTTACTAATTGTTATGTATTTGCTTATTTCGTTTTTCAATTCTAATTATTAATTAATTAAGTTAATTTAAATCGAATGTAATTTTAATCTAGAAAGTAAGCCATAGTTGTAATAACTTGAAATTACACGAAACAGAAGTTTGTCACGAGCGTATACTTAATTTCATTTTCCATATTCAATTGTGTAACTTGATAATACCCATTTGTATGGGTCTGTGATGGTACAGGGTATTAAAACACACTTACTTACTAGGCTGCATAATCATTGCGCCCACAGCTTGGAGTGGCTGATTGCGCTTGGGTGGTGTGGTGGTTGGGTGGTTGGGTGGCTGCCTCTAATGCGCGTCTAATGGCGCAAATAAATTTCAACTAAGGAATTTTTATAGAGAGAGCCATAAAACCAAATGGCTGCCAATGGTTGACTCTCTCGCTCTCTCTCTCTCTTTCTGAATTTCGCTGTCCATCAGGGTGAACGTGTGTGTGTGTGTGTGTGAGTGTGTATGTGTGTCCCTGTAACGTTAATAGCCTTAATTGAGCGTCTGTTTTTGTGCCTGCCACGCCCACTTATTTGTTTATTAGCGCCCCTCGGCCGCCCACAGCATAAAAAACGTCACCGTGGAATTTTCATTTAGCTTTTTTTTGGGATAATAAAAACGAAACGTGAATCGTAAGAGCCTCAATTACGCACAGGTGTTTGGATGTGCATGGGTATTTGTGTGTGTGTGTGGGTGTGTGTGTGTGTTTTCTCGTGATGCTATTCCCCATTTAGTACCCCATTGAGATTCCTTGATGCAACTGACAATTTCAGCGGCACCTCGAAGCTGCGTTTAGTTTTACCAACGCAATAAATTCCGTTCCAAGCGCTTTTAACGTTAATTTTTCGTCGACCTTCCGCTTAATGAGATGTCCTCAAAGTTATGCGCAGATAAGGGACCCTAGCCCCAGCTCAGTTCTAGCAGTCACATCGCTAGCTAGCTTTGCTAAATTGCAGCTAGAAAGTCGCTCGAGTTCCAACAAACTTGACAGGCATCAACAGAATCATTCAACTTATTTGCGAATTGCATTCAACGCATACATATGTAGCAGTTGGGAAAGCAATGTGCAAATAAATTTCTTTGAATGTCAATTGCAATAAGAAAAAATCCTTAACTTAAAAGAAATATAAAAGTTTAGCTTTGATGGGATGTAAAAAAACGAAACTCACAGTCAGATTTCAATTCATAACGTTTAAATAAATGTGTGTTGAAATATTCCATAATGATAAATATATGAGAAGATGGCTTACAATTTTTCTGACAGTAACTTCAGAACACAAATATATGTTGTTTCAATGATACATATAACAAACAACTCCGAATCGACGATTAATCTTATTATTGTTTATTTGTTACTATTATTGTATGGTTTCTTAAATAATGATACATTCACTTCACTATAAATTGTATGATTTTACAGCTTTAATGAGTTGGTTTCGTAACCCGAATGATTAGCAGAACCAGACCAGAGAGAATCTCTTTGTGCTCTATGGCTATACGTCATTTAATATCTGTGACCACTTCGGGTTTCTTTCTGCCTTTGTCTCTCTGTTTCTATTCCCATTCCTACACATATGTATGTATGAAAATATCCATTCGAAGGATGTATTTCATGCTTAGATTTGCAATATTAATTTGAAGTTTTATTTTTTACTCAATTGTGTGTAATAATTATAATAATAAAAAGGAAACAACCGTTAAGCCAATTTATGATTTATACTTGTACTCATGCAGAAACAATGTTATATTTAAATGTGGATGGGCTCTTTCTGTATCGCAGTTGAAGGCGACGATGACAGCTGTATCCGATTCCATTAAAATTTGTGAATGCAACATTTGCACTTTTTGCACTAATTCCGGCACGCTTCTCACATGCTTATGTGTGTGTGTGTGTTGGTCTGTCAGGTGTACCGACATCGCTGGGTATGGTATGGTGCAGCAATTTACTAGTGAGTCAAATAAATTTGACCTTAGCCACAAAGCCGGAAAGAGACGGGAATATTAGAGTGAAGCTGGTGCAAGCAGAAGGTGGGAGGATTAGGAGAAACGGGGCTGGTCTGGAGCAAAACAATCAGCAGCTCAGCTACCCTAATGCTTAAACTGATTTCAGCAGAGACACACATACTAAGCAGACTTCATTTAAAGCAACAGCGAGAGAGAGAGAGAAAGAACCGTGACTGGGTGTGGGGCAATGGGCAGCAGGCAGCAGGGGCAGGCAACAGCAGTAAGGGGAAGTGGCACGAGGCGAGTGTCACGTAATGCAGCGCAGCAAGCGCATTAACACAAAAAATCTTTGCAACTTTCTTTTGCGCCAAAAGCAGCAAATTTCATTTAACACCCAAAGCTTCAGACATGGCAGAAAAATAAAGAAAACGAGTCGGCCAGAGAGAAAGAGATAGAGAGAGAACGAGAGAGAGAGAGAAAGAAAGAGAGAGGGAGAGAGAAAGCGATAGGGGATAGCGAGTAAAATGCAGTTAGGTGTGAGTATGAAAAGTGCATGGCCGCGAATTAAAAAGGTCATTTGGTTGCACTTGGGGCATTCCTGTTTTTTTTTCATGTGAAATTTGGTCAAGGGGGTGGGGCGTGTGTGTGTCTGTGTGTGTGTATAAGGTGAGAAAGCGGTGGGCTGTTATATCTATATATGGAGGGTATTAAAATGTTGTCGCGAAGCTTGAAACGCACTCAAAAAGATGCTTCTGCGCTCATCAGTTAGATATAGTCGATGTGATATAGCTTCTGTTCATCCGTCCATCTGGGTATTTTCAAAATATATTCAAAAAGGAAGCATTTATCCATCCTTTTGCACGTTTACAAGGGTATTTAGTCTACGGTCTACAAGGGTATTTAATCTTCGGCGTGTCCAAGATAGTTGTTTTGAACTGTTTGTTTTTGGTTTTTCGAATTTTTTTTCTGGTTTTTTTTGGGGGGTTGGTTAGTTGGGGGCACTGAAATATCTTTGAACCGCTGGCAAACGGTATTTGGCGCTGCTCCAAATGAGCAGCAAGCCAACGGCGCGTGCCGAATGCGAAAAACGTTCGTTGCTTAAAAAAAAAGTTAAGGGATGGGGGAGGCGGGGGTGGAGGAATGGAAGAAGCAGCATCAGTAGAGAGGCAGCAACTTAGGAAAGGTGACTGCAAAAGGCTAAAGATGCGCCAGGTGTGTGGCAAGCAAACATTGTTTGCGCAACTTTGAAAATCAACTGCAGCTGCAGCCGGAAAGAAAGTATGCAATGATATACGTTCCAAATAGCTTAAGAGTCAGATCCCAAGGCAAAGGCATAGATTATATTTATCGCACTCGAGGGTAATTATCCTCGAATATCATGCACTCTAGCAAGCTGGTAATGCCAATGCAAGGATAATGCTTAAAAGTTAAAGTTGCAAATGCATTTGGAATTCGTTGACGTATAGTTGAAATGCTTTGAAAATTTCGGCATTAAAGCAATTAAACTTCAGGCCAAAATTTAAATGAAAACTTAAAAAAGGGGTCTGCTGAAAATATGCAAATTTTATGCAAACATTGTGCAAATCGGTCCCAATTTTTATGCGGAATTAATTTATAAATTTGTTCTCTCCAACAGAAATAAAAAGAGAATGAAAGAAAACGGGGCGATAAAGAGGCTTAGCGGCCAGCTGGATAGGTCCTGGGGCAGATAAAAGAATTGCAATGTTATTAAACTAATTTAAAGACGATAGGCGCCAAGCAGTCCCAAAATGGTTGTCGGCTTCTGCTCCACCCGCTGCTGCCTGGCTAAATGTTGGCTTATCCTTATCACTGGCATAGCAGACCCAACAACAACAACAGCAACAAGGAACAACACTGAAAGAAGCCATGCAAATTGGAGCTCGTGGCCGATTTGCATTCAAAGCCAATGCGCTGACTTTTGCGGTACAAATGGCAAAGAGGAAGGCGACAAACAGCAAAGCAACAAAATAAAAAACAAACACTTTTCCAACTGGCAAACAACAACAATTAGCCAAAAGCAGCGACTATTGTTAAGCAGATGGGCTTAGCTAAACCCAAAATACTCATAATTCCCCACAATTGAAGAATGGATCGTTGTGCAGCACTCACAGGAAATGAGCAAACAAAAAAACAAGTCCAAAGGCTCTAGTTGAGACCGCCCGACTTGAAGGTGGCCTGAAACCAGAATCATGTATCTCAATTTGAAAATATATTTTCGTTAACGAAATCTGCGTTTCTTATCTTATCTTAATGAAATCATTATAGTCTGATTGGTATTTATATGTCAATTAGAAGGGTATATTTTAATAATTATATATTTACGCGAAATAGAACAGTTAACGAGCAAATTAAATATACTTGATCTGAACTTATTTTTAAATTTTGACCATTCTAGCTCTTATAGACTCTGAGATCGACTTGCTCATACAGACGGATATGGCTAAATCGACTTGATTGCTGATCTGGAATATATACACACTTTATTTACATATTTTTTCGCAAATTTCAAATCCCCTATTCTTCATTCTTGGTGGGTTCAGAGTATAAAGATAGATATAAAGATTTATTGCAAACTTTAAAGTTCCATTGCAGCCTGTATTTTGTTAAGGGTTTTCCTTCTTGGTCTCAACAACTTGTAAAATTCTGGCCAAATTCGTTTCAAAAGCTTTTCTTAGAGTTCAGGCTTTTTCATCTACAAGGCTCACATCATGCCCAGAGTCAGTTCGATGTTCAAAATCGAGTCCAGTCTGAACGAGGCGCATAAATTCCCAACAAGAAGTTCAGCAGAAAGTTCTTTGATTACTTTGTGTTTCTTTGCTGTTGCACTTTAAGAGTTGTCTTCGTGCTTCTAGCCCACACAACACTTTAACTGCTCCAAGTGGCGACCTTTAAACAAACATCCCCACCCCCCACACCCCTCCCCACCCACGGCAATCATTCATTTTAAGTATCGCTCTTTTACTGTAATACACTCAGTTAGCTCCGACGAAATTGAATTGCAGCTCGACGCCAAAGTCAACGGTCTCAGCTTTCAAACACTTTATAGTTCTTTATTTCACTTCTTTTTTTTGCGCTTTCTTTGCGGCCAAGTGTTTGCTTTTCTCGCTCGTTGACTCTCTTTGCATACACACACACACACACACACACTCACACATCATAATTTATTTGCGTATGTTTGCTGAGCTGCAAAGTGTTAAGTCGGCAACACGAAAAATGTGCGCGCCGCAAGACTTTGGTTTTCCACTTTGCACTCTTCCATTTTGGCCACAGACCACAAAAATAAGAAGAAAAAGCAAACATAAAAATAATGAAGCAAAATCCCATACGCAGTTGCATAATGGGGCGAAGTGGCAGCAGGGGCAATGCGTGCCAGGGGCACACAGTGGTTCAGCACAGTCCAAATTTACACAGCATTTCCAAATAATGGAAACTCATCAGCTGAAAAATTAAACTGCCACACAACTATTTTGTGGAAGTGTGTCTAACTCAATAATGACCATGTCTGTGTATCTGTGTGTCTGTTTCTATGCTTAATAGTCTCTCAGTTAGAAATATATCTTGATGACTCCTGGCACTGATCCGATCTCTTGCTACAGCCAGTACACATTTCGGAGCCGGCCTAATCAGCGGACAATATCATATAGCTGCCAGCGGAAAAATCGAAATATGTGTATAGGTATGAAAGTCTTTTTTGCTAAACTTACCTAATCAACGAGTCATCATAATTAAAACATTAAAGCATAATATCCTCGAGATCGGCTCATTTGACTGCCAAATTAAAAATTGTTCAGCTTTTTAGACTTAAGCCAAAATTATGATGTTGACAATTTAACTCCGGTTAAGAAACGAATATAATTTTTGGTGTTTTGTTTTAGTTGGAGTCATTAGCTTTGTGCCAGTGTGCATGGGGCATAAGTGGATTACCGTATTAAGTTTTTATTATTAGTCTAACTGGCGAAGGCGTCATTGACTTTGGGCAACCCTCCACAACGACGAGCACGAGGATGAGGACGTCAACGCACTTCACAGTTAACAAGCGAGCGCTTGTGTGTGGGTGTGTGTGTGTATCTGTATCGAGCGGATTTAAGCCAACAACATCTGCAAATTAAGTGAAAATAAGAAAATTAGCTTAAAATATTTGCTGCGGCCCTTCAATTTGATTTGCCAGCTTGCGGCCTAAGCGGATTATGCTTGTCATTGTTGTTGTTAGTCTTGCCGCTGGTTGCCGCCTGTTGGCTGTCGGCTGTTGGCTATGTGTGGTTGTCTGCATGTGTATAATTAGAAAGAACAGGCCTTTAAGTCCAATCCTTATCCAAATCACTATCCCAAACGCAATTCCAATTTCAAATACTCATCTGGAGAGTCATTTAAATTTGCGTGACTGCTCGAAATCTCAAGGCGTTCATTTTCTGGCCAAGGCACAACTTTCATTTATGTGGCGGGGCCCCAGTTCGCATATTATGCGATGTATTCCATCTTTATCTGAATCTCTCTCTCTCTCTCTCTCTCGCGCTCTCTCTGTCTCTCTCTTATTCACATACGCAAACTGTGTTCATGTGCATAAGGTTTATGAGGCACTGGCGATTGCAAAACTTTTCAGCAATGGCGACAAAGTTTCGCTTCCTGTTGATGTTGCTCCTGAGTTGCAGATGTTCTTATTTTTTTTTGGTTTTTTTGATAACAGCTTTGCAGCAACAAGAACACTTGGAGTGAGAAGAGCATTTAACAGCATTGCATTTAACTAATGACAAATTGCAATCAAAGTTGACTGCGAGAAATGCCAAGCGCAGTCAACTTCGCGGCTATTTGCACCTGCAAT
Organism: Drosophila nr. perissopoda 5 BK-2023a; assembly: GCA_035044105.1. NCBI lineage: Eukaryota > Metazoa > Arthropoda > Insecta > Diptera > Drosophilidae > Drosophila > Drosophila nr. perissopoda 5 BK-2023a. Next base: position 4,261,538 of record JAWNMK010000620.1, on the reverse strand, counting down.
AACAAATATCACACACACACACACTCTCACTCACACACACACTTGAAATCAGCTTAAAGTTTGTAGTTCAATTCATGTTTGCTTTTGCCAATGTCAGATTCATTGGCTTTGTTTTTAAGGGCATTGGGCAATGCAGGAAACTCTCCACTAGTCATAGTCACACATTAAGGGGCCTCTACAAAACACTCACTCAAAACACACGCTCACACACACACGCACACACCCAAGCGAAGGCTTAAAGTTGTCAACTAAGCTGTCAAGTTTCCGACCCGCCTCTGTAGCCCAGCCTCAGTCCCAGCCTCAGTCCCAGCCTTCATCCAGCACCCGAAAAGCAGCTACTTTGTTCTCCTTTTGTCACATTGTCATTTGTTTGCAGCTACTCTATTAGCCGCATTTTAATTCAGTTACTTAAGTTTAGTGTGAACACAACAATTTCATACTTGAAGACGCACCCACACAAACACTTTCTACATGCCCACACCCGCGCACACACCCACAAATGGAGGCCAACGGTCAGGGCTCATGCGGCGTATGCGCAATGCCCAAAAACTGCTGTTGCAATTTGAAAGTGTACTTTGTCTGCTCTCGAGTGTGTGTGCGTGTGTAATTTTCGCATAGACTGTCTGTCAGTCAGTTGCCGCATTGACCTCACATTGTCACAGCTTTTGCGGGTGCCACGCCCCCTCAGCTTAGCAGGCGGCAAGTGGCAAGCGGCTGGCGTCGTTTTCCTTCTTTGCCTCCTTTGCATCATGTTGCTCTGTGGTCAAAGGTAAAAAGTTTTGTCAAATTGAAAATGTTTACTGCTTCGTACTTTGTCGTTAGTTTCTGCTGATGCTGCTGCTGTGTGTGTGTGCGCGAGTGTGTGTGTAGGTGTGTGAGACTGGCAGTCGCTCGAGCGGCAAAAACATCTTAAATTAGATACATTTTATCGCTACACATGAGGTGCCCACATACACACACACACTCGCACGCACACACACACACACTCGCACACAGATACTCACAAGCTTAGACGCACAGCTGGAACATCTGAGCAAAGTTTTGAGAGATATTTATTACAAGACACTTCATGGTGCAGGACCAGAAGCAGAAGCAGCATCAGCAAGGATATTCCAAAGTATTCCCATCAAGGACATTCATCGCCGGGATTCGCAAGGGCTGCGTTTGAGTGTTTGTCTATCCGTGTGGGGATGTCAACAGGCATTTAATTTGATTTTAAATCTCACTCTAACGACTCTTTTTCTTGCCAACTTTAATGAGCTAACGAACTTTAAAAAGTACAACTCAAAGGTTCAAAGCGGTAAAAGTTAGAGCTAACTAAATAATGCTAACCAGCTCCCGAAAAATATTTTAATTCATTTACATTGTTGTACAGATCTCTTTTCGCACACACACACACACACACACATAATGTGACAGTGCTCAAGGGTCAATGAAGCTTATTTTACTCCATGAACAATCCACAAATGCACAAAATGACTCATTTAAGGCTCAGCATGTTCAACATTGGCCATCGACCCAATTTGTCAGTGATTCAAGCAACAAGAAAGAATGTCAAGTCGATTAAATCTTAAATTGGCACCTTACTTTTGACAGACAACTCACATTTGTTTCTACCTATAACCCAATTTAAGGGTTGAATATGTTCAAACAAATTAAGAGGCTTGTAAACTGTGACTAATGAGAAGCAAGTCTATGTATTCAGATAGATGCATACAACCAATTACACTGAAGAACAATTATTTAAATCAGGGCGAATAATTATATTTGACTATATGTGACTGAAAGCATTGCAAATATGTGTGCCATTAATTGAATCAATATGTGCGACTAGAAATATGTGCGACCTACAAGTGTGGTTGCACTTCAAATAATTACATTACTGTGACTCTCTAAAGTCGAATGTCTTAATGGAATAAATGGGCCTCAACATACACGAATGTAAGCTTTAATATCTGCTCTGATAATTATCTACAGATAATAACAACGCTTTCAATTAGTTCTGAAAATCGTAAGTCGAAAATCGGCACAATAATTTGGCGGAATTTTGAAGAAGAATCAGTTTCATCATTTATCTATCTGTGTAAGAAGATGACACCAAGCATGGATCTAGCATCGGCAGATTAGTTAGCACATTCAGAAGTAGGACGAATATGTGTAATTTATATAGTTTAAGTCACAAAGTCTTTGGGTATTTTCAAGTCGTGCTCATTTTGCATGCTTCCAAATCTGCACAAATCGATGCTGTGATTCACGTTGCCAACATTACAGTGCGTCAGCATTAAAAGGCCCAGTCTTCAAGCTATTTAAATGGCATGTTCCTAGAGCGAACACACACATAACACACACGCACGTAGATGCCACATCAACGTCAGTTGGCAAACCCAAAATCAGCAACATAAGCAGCGTTTTCCCATGCGTTAACGTCGTTCTCGTCCTGGGCTTCGTCATGGGCGTCAATCAAATGCAGGAGTTTAACTGCAATTGGTAATGGTATTGAAAATTCAGTGCACATATGTGTCTGCATATATGCATATGTATGCGTGTCTTTGTGTGTGTGAAGTAAAGAAATTGCCTAGAAATTACCGTAGCACAACATCAAAATGAATAGCATGAGCAAAATGAATCTTCTCTGTCGCTCTGCCTCTCGTCCTGTTTCTCTACAGGACTTCCAATTCATGGATATGCAAATTGAAGTGCAGCTCCAAGCAAAATGAAATCAAGCGCCTTCTGCGTCTAACTGTTGCGAAATTTGCGCGTTTCGATGCGACTGCCAACCTGTCAGCCAAGAGCTGAGTTAAGAGTTAAGATTAGGCAACAACACTCGAGTGGCAACGCCTTGCTGCCGGTTGCTTACTGCCTGCTGCCTACACTCGAAAAAATCTGGCTTTCATTTTGTGCAGAATAAATTTCAATGAATATACAAATTAATATTTCTGCTCTTTGGAAAGCCACTTCTAAGCAGTATCGTTCAGATTTTGAGACCGATTCTTGGGACTCTTGAACAAGATGCTTAACCTGAAAAATTATGAAAATCGGTGAAAAAGTCGAAGATATTATTAATAATTTATAGAAAAATGTATGTTGATATTTTCAAATAAAAGCATTTGGCTCAAATATTTCGCTTTGCGCAGGTTTTCTCATAACATATTAACACGGTATTTCAAGATCTTTGGACCATGTAGTTTTTCTTAGTGTACCGCTGGCTGTTTGTTGTCTGCTGGCATGTTGCTGGAGACAAAACAACGAGCGCATTGTCAGCAGAAAACTTCATCGACACGTGTGCAACGAGTGCTGAGCCAGAGGTGCACTATAAAAATGAAGAAATTATATGGCATGCTTTTGGGAGCTAGGCGACAGGCACGCAACGCCGCAAACTCATCAGCAGGTAGCAGCAGCAGCTAGCAACAACAACAGCAACAATAATCTCAAGAAGAATGAATTCTCGCAGCTATAGTAATCACTCCGAATATTGTATGCCCTTGCTTGCACCCAATTATAATTCAGATATCGATTCCACTGATTGCTTCTAAGGGCTATATAAGATTTTGTGGTCAGAGCTGATGGATTTGGTTTGAGTATTTTGGGCAAACAAAAAGGTGTTTCAAACAAGAACAATAAAATGACAAATATCAATTATCACAGGTAACAACAGTTTGCATATACGCAAATTAGGGATTTATCGCCGATCTTGTTAATGGTAATCAAATATGTGTACTTTATATTTATACTTTCTCAATGCGTTGCGAGTTTGTTCACAACATCAAAACTGCCCTCTGCAAGTGTATGTATAATGTTGCCTGCACGTACAGTTGAGGTATATACAACTAGTATGTGGAGCTAGTGGTGAGAATGGCGTTGGTCAGGGATGGAGCGGGGCAAGTTGAAAGGATTATGCTGAAAGGTAAATAAAACTGCAGCCAGCAAATGATAATCCAAGCTGATGAAACTCGCATGCCCTTGTAGCCACTCATTTAATAATACAATTTTCATTTTTGTTTTTTTTTCTGCTTTTATGCTGCTCTTCATCCACTTGAAATGAGCCAAGTGTGTGTGAGTTGCGTGTCTTAAAATACCACGTAAGCTGAAACTCGAGTTGTGAAATTGATATGGACTTGCAGAGATGTTCTCAAGTCCTTTTTAGCACGAGGGTGTGATTTTTGGTTTAAGCTGACGAACGCCAAAAATATAAATTTGCAAATGTTGCTCTAATCAGGATACGATTGCGTTATACATTATACATTATACATTATCCTTATTATGCTTCGAAAAGGATGATTGACTCTTGCATCATTTCTCAAAATACGTCTATTGATATTGAAAACAAAATATAGTACAGTTATTATAACCTTATCTGTCCAAGCATGCCTTAGAAAGAAAAACTGTAAGTTCGCAATTCTCGTGAAAATTCATACTTAAAAGTAAATTTGTTTCGTTTTACGATATTTTAAGTTTTTCAATTCAGCAGAAAACAAACGTGTGGCACACCCTGTATTGTAAAACAGGTTGTCTTCATTTTCTTGGACTTGTCACATCTGGCAACTACCGCACTGATGAGCCCATCTCAAAGGGAGCTCTCTGTGAGCGCCGTAAGCCAACTTAACGTAAGCAGGCTCAATGTGGTGACAAGGTGGTTGCGACCTCGATTTGCACCTGCCGTTAAAGAGAGAGGGACAGATAGTAAGACAGAGAGAGAGAGAGAGAGAGAGAGAGAGAGAGAGAGAGAGAGAGAGTGATAGGTAAACAGACACCAAGTGAGTTGACGCAAGAGAGAAAGTTAAATTAAATATGTCAAATTGCATACATTTAGTGGCTAATGAAATAAGTTAAGCGACAACAACAGCAACAAGAAGAACAACAACATAAATATGAGGACATCACCGCGTTAAGACACCGCAACACTGCACCATTCCACTCCAATTATACAGGAGAAAAAATAGATAAGGATTCTTGTTTTCCAACTTTAAGTATGATTCATATTTCTTGAAGGAACTAAATTTATAATATGTAAATAAAAAGATCTTGATTCAGGTTGAAATGCTCAAATTCGTACGAATGAAAAAAGAGATGCAAGTGCAGCAAATTATATTTTAAGCTTAAGCCAAAGCAATTTATTTTTCAAAGAGGCTTAAATTAAGACGTCCGGACTTGAAGTTTACCGATCTCTGAACTGTACACAGTTATTACATTTTTCCAGTATATAAACAAGCACATGCATATCTCTCTCTCTCTCTCTCTCTCTCTCTCTCTCTCTCTCTCTTTCGCACTGTCCACCTCTCTCTTTCCCTCGTTCTCTCTGTGAGTATCGTTTGCGTTAGAATTTGAATTAACTGCCTTTTTTTATATGAAGTTTAAGTGTGTCAACGTCACCAACAGAGCGTTGCCAGATGTAGTCACTATTGTGCTTGTTGTTGTTGTTGTCGCGTTATTAATTTAGTTGGTATTCAGCTTGTGGCAAGTAATACGCCAACTGTCAACTATGCATGTGAAGGAGGTGTTGAGTAGTGTTAATCAAAGGGCCCGCACAGCTAGCAAGGGGTGGGGTGCGGGGTGAGGTGTTATGATGTTAGTCAACTTGGAGGCAATTCCTTTGCGTCGCATTGCGTCGCATTGCGTTGCGTTGCGTTGCTCAATATGCCCGCTTAGATTATATAACATCACAGAAGCATCACACAAAGCTTATGCAAAAGATTACAGCGCTGAGCTGAAGACGAACTGAGATACGTGTTTATCACACAATCTCATCAGGCTGCCTCCTTCTCCACCTCCTCCTTGTCCTCTCTTTAGGCACGCACACACATCTGCCCTTCATTCCCTTCATCCTTCCATCTATCCATAACTAAACGTCTATCAATTTATCTATCTATCTGCTTAACTGCCTCCGTCAGCCATGATGATGGCCAACAATGCTCATGTCCCGAAGATGCAATCATGCATTTTAAGTATATATTTATATATATGCATATATAGTACATTATATATATGTATATATTTATTTATTCTCGCATATGTATATATGTGTCTATTGCTGTGTTAAGTCTGCTTTTCGCTTGAACGTGTTTTTGCTTGTTGTTGTTTTCACTCTACTTTGTTATGGTTATGCACTGATCACACTGTTTAAAAGAGTGTATTGAGCCTCAGCGGAAAAGTGCACACACATATTAAATATTTATACCCTAGTTCTATTTGGAAGATAGGGTAAGACAGCTCTAATATCTTAAAACAGAGTCTTTCACGTTGCAATACTGCAAGGTTTCTCACTCCTCGTTCGCAACATTTTTCTAGGTTTGATGTTGATTGTTGTTGACTTTGATTTTTGCAATCTGGTCTCGATTTATTTTATATTTTTTCCAGCTCACTGACATTTCTGCACCGTCCACTCAGCCATGCCTCTCCCCTCACTTGCCACATTTGCCACAAGACACTCAAATTCTAATTTAGTTCATTGGCTTAGATTCTGGTGTCCTTGTTGCTGCTGCTGTTGCATGAAATATGAGTAAATAACACAAAATATATTGACACATGCGGGTCGCCTTTGAGTATGTTTATCTGTGATAATGTGTGTGTGTGTGGTATGTGACAGGCATCGAGGGGGCGTGACCGATTGCGCATTGAGCATTTTGTCAGTACCCGCATTTCGTTAACGCTTCAAAATTGCGATTCACTTTCAAATGTTCATCAGAATTTGTATACCCTGTAGGCGCCGCAACGCATAGGATCGATATCTGAGAAACTAATTCAGATCGAAGGAGAACATCAAATCATACCAGGTACTGAATGTGCTCCGTTTTCCACCTAAGTTTTAGTTGATTTCCTTAGCCTTCTCTCTCTCTCTCTCTATTCATATATATATATCTATGTCTAGACCTTTTGTTTTGTTAGCTCTTCTGTGCGCCCCATTCGTAATCTTCATATTTTCTCTCGATATATTGCCATTCTTTTAAAAAATCTGTCTGCTATAAACTTACTTATGTGAACACAGATAATTCCTGGGTCGCCTTATGATTTTCGCTGTTGAGTTTTGTCTTGTTTTTATTCTAATATCGATGGTTTAAGAGTGTGAACTCGACTTTTTCCGATACCCTTCGTCTATGCCTGCGTCAGAGTATTAAATTTGGTTTGATACTTCTACTGGCAGGTTGAACAACTGACATTGACAAGTGCAAATCAATAAAACCACATATCTCCGACAATTTAAATATTTGAGCCACCGAATATGGAGTGCAGAGGGCTGATGACGCCATTCAAATATTTGCATACAAATTTCTGAAGTGGTTTTTAAAATGTTTTAAAAATAGAAATGCTTCATACATCCCAAAAATCACGATTTGAGAGCAGATTCCTACCATGAATTCAGAGCCAGAATCACGTTTCCAACTGCCGATGCAGTTTTAATCTTGAAAGTAGTAACTTTGGGTGCAGTATTAACCTAGAGTAAAAGCCATCAGGAAAATGCAGTCTCATTTTTTTGGGCCTGTTTACACTCTGAACCACCAAATTTAAAAGGTGCATAAGGGATTATTCACTCCCACGAAGAAGGCTTTTGGCCATCTGCTATCAACTGTCAGAGTATTCTGCAGTCGACTGATTTGCGGCTTTTTAATTTTTGTTTTGCTGACAGCATTTCAAAATGCGCGCCTCATGAAAATGTTTACAGAATGCAAACGGTGTGAATTTCTTGCTCATGTTGCTGTTGCTGTTGTTCTCGTTGTTTATCTTTTTTTTGTACTGGTATCCAGCATAAGCAGGTCAAGAGCTTTTCACTGCCGGGTGGGTGGTGAGTGGTGCGCTGATTGGGTGGGTGAATTGAGATGTCAATCAGCTGACAAATGCTAAATCCAAATTCAAAACGATTTGAGGGATGGCGCAAACTGAGGCAAATCTCTGATAGCAGAAAAATGTTGTGTGTGCGTCTGTGTGTGCTAATATAAAAAGCAATCAAAATCAAATCAAATGAAAATTATTTGGAGTTGTTTTGTGTGTTGACAAGTTCATTATGTTTGCATTGCTGTGCTGTATTCTCTCTGCGTATGTCCGGCAAAATATGACCAACAAACACACACACCTACACACCTAACACACCTACTCGCACACACATCGCACATCGCACACCCACACAAACACAAACACCGCACATTAAAAGCTGACAGACGAGCCGCAAGTAGAATTCATTTGAAGTGTGAACAACAGCAACGAAAACAGAAACAGTCAAATACTGTGGTTGTGTGTGGCTGAATGGCCATGTTGGTGGAGGGTTATGCCATGCCTTAAATATGACATATGGATGAAGCTAGGCTTTTGAAGGCAGCAAACACTCAGACAACAAGAGACGTACGATTTACCCGGAGTTGTGTATTTCAAAACAAGCATAGATTTTCACAAACCTTAAGTTTGACGTTCAATGTGGTGCAGCATTTGATATTTAAAATTTTCATAATAAAGATTTGCAAAAAAAATTTTAGTTTTCACTTTTCCTTAAGCATAATGTATTGTTGCAAACTACAGTAAATAAGTTAATTGAGATGGTTGATTTTGGGATAGAGTTTAGAATTTTAGAATATATGTATATTGTGTAAACTTAAAATGTAATTGAAACAAATCCAGTGTGTTTTAAGCCACGACCTTTTTTCCAAGTGTACATGCACATTTGCATAACGACGCCGCAAGCAAATTATAAGACAATCTTGTGTGTCTGTGTTTGATTTTGTGATATTTGTCGCACTAATTCAATTTGATAAGAACAGAGCGACGGTTTTGATGCCAGACAAAATTCTATTAAATGTTGATAGACTGGAAAATATGTGTGTCCACTTGATGCAGTCCCAAATAGTCTACACACATTCACAAACAATAATAATGATAATAATAAGAACAGCCAGATTGGTGGCTTGAGCAGCGTCTAAAGAAATAAATCTTAAGTCCTTGGTGATACGTGAGGCTGATATGAATTATGAGTGTGTTAGGTAAACACTTAATTTGCTTATGTTTTAATTTAAGCATATTTGAATTCGAGGTGCTGTTGCTGCTTTCGAACCTCGTTGATTTAAATCTGCACCGAAGCTGAAGCTGTCCATCAATACTAAATACAAATTAATAGCTAACAAAGAAACCAGTGCAACTGCTAGCTTAGTCACTTGTATGGATACGAATGCTTTCAATATGGATTACATCAATTTGCCTTTGTCAGCTTTGAGTAATGTGATTCAGTAAAATGCCATGTTCCATAATGAAGGCTGTTGCCAATTTTGACAATTAAAGAAAATAACACCAAACAATTAACAAGTAACTTCTAATAATTATTAAATTTGAATAAATATTATAATTGTGTGTGTATGCTTAAGAATAAATAAAATACTTTCAATAGACTCCTGAAAATCGTGACGAAACGTCGAAAAATATTCAAAATATTTCAATGTACATATAAAAAACACCTTCTAAAAATGTTATATATGTACATATATGATTTTTAATTGTTAGTAAATTCAATCCTGGAAAAAAAACCTTGGCGTTTCAGAAGAACACAAGCTGGCATTTTAGCAATATACTGTCGATTATGGCGATTTTCTAAATTTCAGGGTGATTTTTTTCCTGAGTGGAAGTATTGCATCTGTCTCTGAGCATAAGCAAGGCATCGGAATGAGATATCCTCGTGCTCATTACATTTGGATTAACATGTTCATAATATGCCTGGACGTGATTGAGCCCACGCGACTTTATGTCTGTGTGTATGTGCTCTCTCTCTCTCTCTCTCTCTCTCTCTTTCTATCTCTCCCTGTCTGTCTCGGTGTCTGCAGTCATTTTGTGGTCACCCACACACACACTGAGATCAATGTGGGCAGATATAATTAGTGGGTGGAATGTTATAATTGTATGTTTGACAATCTTCATAACTGTCAATTAAATTGGCATTTGCAATTCCAAGTCGCAAGCGGCGACTGCAATCAATTCGGCCTAATGCAATTGTTTAACGCACTGCTGCGCATTATTATAAACAAATGCCATCAAGCACACACAGTCAAACATTCAGACAGATAGACATGCAATATGATTGCCCCGATTTTATTGACTGCATTACAATTTGCTAAAAGGGATGTGTGTGCTCGAGTGTGTGTGTGTGTCTGTGTGTGTGAGGCAAGCAAGTTGCCAATTTGCATATGTGTGGAATAGGCAGACAACTGCTCCTCAGAGGAGATGTTGTTTTGATTTATAGACCATTAGCTCATGTGCGTAGTCGGCCAGCCTAATCAATATACATATGTGCATATGTATATACATATATATACATACATATATATAAATTCTAAGCCATATATAGCTAAATAAACGATTGGGTATTAAAAACTAAAAAATTGAATAATGCTAAAGATAATTCGTAAGGAAAATTATACAAAATGTAAATAAAATAAAATATTATTTATACAAATGTTAAAATTGCATTTGCACTTGTATTTCCAATATCAGCTCTTTTTGAGAAGTAGATTTTTAAAATTTGATTTGAAGCAAACGTAATATGAGAAATTATTTCGAAAACAAAGAAACTGAAATTATTCGACAGAGTGAAGCAGTCTTAGGCTATTGGTCAGTTGTGCATTGACCCTTAGGCAGATCGAGCGTTTAGAATCCAAATTGTGAAATCTGAAACGTGATTGCACAAATATAAAATGCTATATTCAAATTGCACTTGAATCGCCACAACTGCAACCTAAGTGAGGCAGCTGACAGCTGAAATCCGACGCAGTTGAAAATGGACAAAACAAGTAAATAAATATCTGTTTCAAGTAAACATATATCTATAAATATATCTCTATCAGGAAAACTTCAAGAGCAAATCACCAAAGTAAAGTTAGTTAATGTATGTTTTTCTGTTTGATCTGAGATTAATCGTATCCCTTTTGCCTTGCCTATACGATAATATGATAAACAGACATGTTTCGGACATGTTAAGTAGCCAACTTTTTGAAGTGCTCCTTGTCAAACTTTCATAGGTTATCCACATAATTTCTTGTCCAATTCATTGCGACTTGTATTTTCCATAAATTAATTTGTAGGTCTCAATCCAACTTGTACTCGAAATTGAAAACATCTATGAATCATTGGTCAGCTGTGTAGATGCTGACATCATACTGAGCATAGAAAAGATTGTCGTTAATCAATGTCTGTCCGCCTGCTGCCCGAAAAGGTGACAGTGCAACATTTGGCAAGCAATCTGGCCCAAATGCAGACATGCCAGTACGGGCCACATAAACGAAGCTGGATACACTCAGACAAAATAGCAAAAATACATTTTTTATTGTTTTTTTTTTTTCTGTAAAACACTTTTAGTGGGAACACTAAAATGGGATAATTTTATTTCTGCTTTTAAGTAAGGAGTTTTTTTTATAAAATAAACTTTTCAAATACATATAAATTACAGAGTATGAACGAATATGGCAATCTCTTTTTTTCGGTTGTGTATATGCTTTGATTTTTTATAATTTTTTTGCTGTCTCCTATCTCGACAGTCTGTAGTCACGGCACGCCACCCGACACCCGCCACCCCCCAAACACCAAATGGTATTCCATTTTGGCGAATGCAGTCCACAAACGAAGGATTTGAGGCAAAGTGGTCGGGAAGGCGAAAGCATAATGCATAATTACAACAATGGCACGGCGAAGCCAAGGACGAGCCAGCGAAATGAAGCGTACCCAGTCGGGTGACTAGCTGCCAAGGTGGGACGGGGTTGTCGCAGAGTGGGATATTCGCTAGTTCCCAGGGTCTGGCAACTTTATCAGGACATCCGCTTTCAGCGATTTTTAATTGCTATTGTTACAGTTCATTGTTTTATTATGGAGGCCAAGTGAATGAATGAATGGCCAGCAACCAGTGACAGAGACAGCAGATAGATAAATAGCGAACCAGAGAGAGAGAGAGAGAGAGAGAGAGAGCGAGAGAGAGAGGGAGAGAGAGAGAGAGAATGCGAGAATGAGAGAAAGAGATTGTAAGACCCAGCACAATAGAGATAGAAAAGCATGTTACAAATTTCGTTGTGTTTTCTTTTGCCTTATCGTATTTAATTCTAGCTGGCGACACTGGCTATTTAAATGAATATATATGTCGTGCATAAATAATTAATTTTATGTATACATGAGAATGAGTGTGAGTATTAGAGCGCATAAGAGTATGAGTGTGATTATGAGTATGAAATTGAGTATGACCATGAGGTCCACGAAGGCCTTCCTTCTTCCAATATGACACTTGAAATTTGTGCTACAAATGTAGATTTGGTCAGAATTAAGCTGAAAACGAAATCCAGCCACAATTAGAAACAAATGGCAACAACGATTGGTAAGCTTTGGTTATTCATATATATGCATTTCATATATATGCATATGAATAGCTAAATCTATATATGTATGTCCACATCTATATATCTATATCTATACTTATATTTATATCCATTTCAATATCTATTTATATTCTTGATCTGCATCAGACACTGCTCTCGTCTGTCTGACAATCTATTTTGAAACGCAGTCCAACTTAATTTATCGACGCCTATTTTTTATTCTGTAAAACCAGTTTCCCTGCATTTAAGAATGGGGCGTGGGTGTCTGTAACATTGAACGAATGAAAGATTGAATGATTGAATGAATAGATGTCAGATCCCTTATTGAGATGGGTTGTCTTCAAGTTCCAATTCGCTGAGTCCTGCTGCCAATGAATTCAGATCGTATTAGTCTGGAGTAAAGAGCACCCACTCTGGGATATCAAGAACTTCGAGGACGCTTTCAGCAGAAGCATCTGCAGCATCTGTAGCAGAAGAATGCAGAAGGCCATTGGGATGCCTGATTGAGACATGAGAAGCCAAATCGTTGATACGTGGAATGCGCACCAAGGCGATGGCCACGCAGAGGGGACAGATGGCCGGAGTGGGGTCCTCGCGATGCTTGGTCTGCAGGTGCTGCACCAGCTCCTTGTCGGTGTGCCCCATCTCGCCGCAGAAGGGGCAAGTGAAGCTTTCGGCGAAGCACTCCGGAATCGTATCGCCGGCAAAGAAGAGCTCGCGTGCAGCACGATCCAGCAAGCACTGGAACGGATGAGTGCTGCTATGAGTACCCGTTTCCACCTTATTCTCATAGCATCCGGCGCACAGATCGTAGTCGTTGCACCGCAAGCACTTGTAGCGGTGGTGCACCAAATTGGTTGCCTCGCATCCATTGCAAATCACATTCCAATGCTTCTCCATTCTGTGTTCTGTGTGGGATTAAGTAAGCCAATTAACTATCGCCCATATTCACCACGCCTCAAATAGTCCTCTTTTAATATGCTACTTACTCTCCGTTCCTGATATTTCTCAAAATTAGCAGTTGATTTTGTGACTGACTTCCAGACTATTCTCTGAATGACTTTCACTTTACAAGGCACAGTTGTCAAAGCTAACTTGCTTCTTCTTCTGCCCCATTGATAGGGTTGTCATCCCCATTGCAGTACTTGCCAATATTTAAAGTTACCATTTATGCATATCAAATTATTGTCCATTGTTCATCGACTGATTAAATTATTTATTAGAGTAGATTAGCAGTGGCTATGTCTGTGAGTGTGATATTAATGTATTGCTCCAACTAATCGACAATAATTATTAGGCTAGATGAAATTAAGAGGCTTACTCTTAAATGCAATTTTGTACTTAATAATATATAATAAAATAATATACTTAATCGAAACCTTGTCTTCTTCTCATCCAGACTCCAGAAATGTACACACATATGTATGTAAGTATGATTGTATTTGTGTAATTAATATACCGACAGTTTCAGGGTATCAAATATGCACCATCAAATGCTATGTGTGTGCGTATGTGTGTGTACTTATGCAGATGTATACTAGTAAATAAAAATATGCTGAACAAATATAGTGAAATGAAACAGCAAAGTGCACTTCAAAGGCAGTGGCAACAAAGGGCAAGAACCATATAAGAGCCGAAAACATAAGCATAAGTGCTTCTCGTAGGACGGCAGCAACGACAACAACAAAAGCAGCAGCTACAGGACCGGGAACACCAAGGACGACGAATGAGAGGACGATGCCAAGTGTGGCACTACAATAATCATAAAAGCGCAAAACAACAACGACGACAACAACAATAACGTAGCAGTGACACTGAAACAACAAATGACAACAAATGCCTGGGCAGAGGATTTGGATTTGTCGCACACACACATACACACACACACACACACATACGCACACGCACACTTTTGCTCCTTTTTGTGGGTTCACCTGCTCCTGTCTGCTTCTGTTCGAGCTTTCTTTAGCTACAATGCACATGCGGAAATAATGTATTAATCCTGTTGAAGCCATATTTTTATTGCCATTGCTGCTGTACTTAGCAACACAGAGACCCCTGCACCCGCCCCTCTCCTTGGTTTGAAGCCGGCAATAAACCATTTTGACAAATGTGCGTATGTGTGTATGAATCAGAGTCGCTTGTGAGAGCATTAACAGTTATTCCATCTAGATAATAAACCGAATTCGCTTTACAAATATAGAACAATAACGGAGTAGTTAGTTGCTTGAAACCTAACCATAAGTTAGACTACTTGAAAGTTTTCATTCAAATTGCATATATCGTATGTGTAACGACTTCGTTGCAGAGGGAAGCAAAGAAATTCGGGGTAAGAAGATTAGCTTGCACCCTACTTTGATTATTCATATGCATTTAAGTCACATTATATGTGGCTTCTGAAGAAACAGCTTATACGAAAGCTAAGTATCTTATCTGAAACTGAAATGTTATTCGCACATGAGGTTGATATCTACTTTGATCTTGCAGACAGATCTCATCCACATTCAGAGTCAGCGAGTATGGCCTACTAATTATGGTAAGCTCGCAGATCCTCGATTCGGCTCTCAGTGTATTTATTAATACAAAACAGAAGCAGCCACAGCTACAGCCGCAGCAGCAGCAATTTAAAGCACCCTCATAAATATTACTGTTTGGCGAAGCAACGTTTAATTATTATTACGTATACACCCCGTTTGACGCATTCGTTGTCTCGATGCACAATGGGCATTATTTATGCAAGTAGCGCTTACTTTTTATACCCTGACACCACAGGTAGACGACTATATTGACTTTGTCCAGTGTCCGTCATGTTGTCCGTTCGTTTGTCTGTCCGCATGAACGTAATTGGTTTCGACCAGCTCCTGACCAGCACTTGTACAAAGTGAGACAGACACAGAGAGAGAGAGAGAGAGAGAGAGAGAGAAAAAGAGAGAGAGGGGAGAAAGTAGCTTAGCAGCGGGTGGTGGTGGGAGTGGGTGTTGTAAACCGTGTCTGTCAATGCTGGCGACAATTATGCGCATGTAGCCGGCTTAAGCAGCCATTGTTCCATTAGATGCTTTTTCATAAATTTAAATACAAAACATATTAAGTTTTATTGCATGTTATGAACTGCATTAGAGTAGCAGGCGGAGCTGGCGGAGCAGAGGGTGGCAGTGGGCTGATAACGGATGGTAAGATAAAGTACTTGTGCATAAGCATAAGCAACACTATTCCGTGGATAATGGCCTGAGTCAACAGCAAACTGACAGGTAGATAATATTCTAGAAAAGATGTTCCACTAATTGTTTGTGCTTTTCATATATATGCATATGAATAGCTAAATCTATATATGTCCACATCTATATATCTATATCTATACTTATGTATATTTATATCCATTTCAATATCTATTTATATTCTTGATCTGCATCAGACACTGCTCTCGTCTGTCTGACAATCTATTTTGAAACGCAGTCCAACTTAATTTATCGACGCCTATTTTTTATTCTGTAAAACCAGTTTCCCAGCATTTAAGAATGGGGCGTGGGTGTCTGTAACATTGAACGAATGAAAGATTGAATGATTGAATGAATAGATGTCAGATCCCTTATTGAGATGGGTTGTCTTCAAGTTCCAATTCGCTGAGTCCTGCTGCCAATGAAATCAGATCGTATTAGTCTGGAGTAAAGAGCACCCACTCTGGGATATCAAGAACTTCGAGGACGCTTTCAGCAGAAGCATCTGCAGCATCTGTAGCAGAAGAATGCAGAAGGCCATTGGGATGCCTGATTGAGACATGAGAAGCCAAATCGTTGATACGTGGAATGCGCACCAAGGCGATGGCCACGCAGAGGGGACAGATGGCCGGAGTGGGGTCCTCGCGATGCTTGGTCTGCAGGTGCTGCACCAGCTCCTTGTCGGTGTGCCCCATCTCGCCGCAGAAGGGGCAAGTGAAGCTTTCGGCGAAACACTCCGGAATCGTATCGCCGGCAAAGAAGAGCTCGCGTGCAGCACGATCCAGCAAGCACTGGAACGGATGAGTGCTGCTATGAGTACCCGTTTCCACCTTATTCTCATAGCATCCGGCGCACAGATCGTAGTCGTTGCACCGCAAGCACTTGTAGCGGTGGTGCACCAAATTGGTTGCCTCGCATCCATTGCAAATCACATTCCAATGCTTCTCCATTCTGTGTTCTGTGTGGGATTAAGTAAGCCAATTAACTATCGCCCATATTCACCACGCCTCAAATAGTCCTCTTTTAATATGCTACTTACTCTCCGTTCCTGATATTTCTCAAAATTAGCAGTTGATTTTGTGACTGACTTCCAGACTATTCTCTGAATGACTTTCACTTTACAAGGCACAGTTGTCAAAGCTAACTTGCTTCTTCTTCTGCCCCATTGATAGGGTTGTCATCCCCATTGCAGTACTTGCCGATATTTAAAGTTACCATTTATGCATATCAAATTGTTGTTCATCGTTCATCGACTGATTAAATTATATATTAAAGTTATTTCCAATAGTAACCTTGCCATTTAGCAGTGGCTATGCCTGTGAAACTCAAAGTAATAAATTGCATTTATGCAAATGCTTTGGCTAACATAATTTAGCTTAAAATCGTGCTTAGAGATGGCACAAGTTTAGTTATCTATTGAAGTTGATGTGTCGACTAGCTTACTTAAATCCGATTATTATCATAAAAGAGTTCCCCGATTATGTCACAATGGAATGAAACGCTTTATAAGCGATAATTTTTGAATTTTGCTCAATACACCCGAATTTCTAATTAAACTAAGATCATTTTCCATTGATGTCTGAATCCCTGTTAAAAAAAGCATTTGCTAGCTGTATTCCGAATTCTTTTAGGATTTGCCTTAACTTTCAATGCTGCGCTATTTGGCAGTGAGTGCGAATTTATTTTGAAATAAATCAAATTAGTTAATGGCATTTGAACAAAAGTCCAGTCAATCAATGGCTGCCGCTAAATAAAATGCCGGATGGCCCAAAATTGTGGTGGAATCATATTTGATACATCATGTGCCAGTAGTGCACCAGTAGTGCATGCTGGATACATATTGTATGAGTGCATACTCAATTTGGGATATATAAATAAATGGCTATGGCATTCGAATACAAGAGGCACTCATTTAGTGGGAGGCAAATCGAATCGAATCAAATCGAATGGAGTTATGCTTGTTGTATGGGGAAATGTACGATATTTTTGTGAACGTCCTCCACGAGTATTATTAATGTTTGCCAATTTTTTTGCCATTGATAATGTTGTAGACCAATTATCTAATCCAGGTAATTTCATATTTGAACCGGATAAAATCCACCCGAACACAGTATTTTGTTCGACGGAGAGGCCGCGCTGACCAGGTATCAGTCCGGTCAGGATTATTTGCTGATTGACGTCAGCTCCCAGGATCAGGGATACGGATCTTGATTTGAAGAAGTTATCATCCACCATGGAAATTGGGAAAAAATTCGCCTTCATCCGTTTGTTGGTAGACTTCGTAGGTGTAGTGACACGGAGATTGGGCTCAGCTTTCAAAATTACTTCCAACCGGAAGTTTCCCAAGCACCGTCTTCTCCGATCCGCTTTACCGGGAGTGCGAGCACATGTATTTCAAATCTGAAGTCCCTTTCAATTATTGTCTCTGGTCTCATGGTTAAATTGATTCGGCTGTGGATGCTGATTGTTTTATAGGTCCAGGGCATACAAATAATCGTCAACACATCATGTGGAATTCAGAGAAATCCAGATCATTCAACTACGGTTTCTAACACACACGAATCCTTCACACTAAGTAAGGACACACCCAAACAATAAGACAACTATTGTATAATACTACTTTATATAATATACCAATAATTTACCACTCTCTGTTAACGAAGGAACGACATCGGTGAAAGTTGAGTAAAAACATTAAATTAAATTTACTTTTTATTTACTTTTGGTCTGTGCTAATTTAATTAAAATGAATGAGGATGTTTATTCATGCATTCAGTGAAGTTGACTGGTATCTCCCTGTCACATTTAGTTAACTAGTTTCACACACCAAATCACACACGCTTTCACGTTGTCTTTCTCTTTCTTTTTCCCTTTCAATTTTAGCAGCTTGCTTGTAAACATTGAGCTAAACAAGTTAATTACCATTTGGAGAAAAATTAAGAGCCCCACAAAAAACAAAAAAACAATGTGTAGTAGAATGCACAGAGCATGAGGCGCCGCGTGCTTAGTTAGTTAGCTGCTCCCTTCTAGATCACGCCCACATTTTGGATGGCGTTGTAGCTGGACGTGGCAGCTGGAACTGTTCGTTGTCCTTTCATTTCTGGCCTGGCTTGGTTGTCATGGTCAGCTTCGTTGCTTTTGTACAATATTTAAAAATTCTTTTGTGCTGCGTTTATTTCTTGTTCATTGCCGTATTCGCCAACCTCCTCCCTTGGTGCGCTCTTGTTTTTTTGCTCGCTGGCGCATTTTCATTTAGTTTGCATTATGTTTTAAGTTGCGGCACTTGGGGCAGCACACACACACAGAGCTAGAGTGAAAGAGAGAGAGAGAGAGAGAGAGCGAGGAGAGAGAGAGAGAGCGAGAGACGAAAGGAGAGCAAGAAGGGGGAAAACTTAATGAGCTTCAGCGAAACGTGTTGCGCTTTGTCCCTCTGCATCTTGTCGCTCCATTCTCAGAGCACAGCATGTTTGTGCGCGTTCTGTGTGTGGTTTTTCGGTTTTTTGGCTACATCATCACAAAGCAGTCAGCACCGCCAACACCACCAGCAACGCTCTGTCGACTGGATGACATCAGAAAGCATCTTCATTTGCTCATGCTGCGGATTTTAAAGTGCTTGTCGGCGACACAAAGAGTCCTTGCCCACGTCGCGACGTCTACACTTAAGTCGCTGGAGCCCTTTTAGAGACGTTCAGACCAGGCAGCTTATGTCAACATGCGTGTAAACGTACTTCAAGCATATCATCAAATAAATAACAAACAATAACTTGAACGCAAAATCCAACAGTGGATTTAGCGAGCGATATAAATTTCTATTCAAGGGGCAAAGCATGTATAAGCTGTGCAGAAACCCAAACTGCCTGATGGAGAGACCGATAGATAGAGAGAAAGAGGGCGAGAGAGAGAGAGAGAGAGAGAGAGAGAGAGAGAGTGAACTAGGCTCAAAGTATCGTTGCATATTCGTAATAATAACATGCATAACTGGTGAGTTTTATCCAGATATACATATATCAGATATAAGTAGTATTAGTAGTTAGATCTTTATGCTTATCTTAGTTAGGATAACTCGTTAAACAACAATTTTGTTAATTAAAGAACTCATTCCTCGAACGGTAGAAAGCAACTATGTGATATAGTAATCTGATCCTGTTGAATTTTGTCTGGATATCTTGCTAAACATATGGCAGCTATATAGCCGATCCCAAAAAACCCACATATATTATCCAAGTTTCATCTTGTTTGCATAGAAACTGACCGACGAAAATGGCCATATCGAAGTGGCTAGTGATATCAATAAAGAATAATGCGTTACAAGCTTCACGTTATTAAGTTTGTCAATTCGTAAGAAAATAAACTAAATTGAAATAATTAAGCAGTGATTATCTCCAATTCAATGAAATAGGATTATTGAGATTTGAATATGCAAACACCTTTTGTCACAGTTGAGCAAAAGTGCTTTAGGCATCGAATTATGATCCCAATGATCCCTGCTCAGCTGTGCTTATATAGATGCATACATATACACACATATTATATATATATATATATATATTTATGTATATATATATATATGTATGTATTATACAGTTAACGTAGCGGAAGTCATAAACAATTTTTATGCTTTCACATTTCAAGTGAAATTCATTTCGCGTTTTTGTTATGGCTGCTGCGCTTTATGGATTTCTTCTTCAGCTGCTGCTATTGTATCTGCTCCTGCTCCTGCTCCTTCTCCTGCTGCTGCTTCTGTTTCTGCTGGCTTTTCTTACATGACCACAATATATAGCCATCCATGTATCCATATAGCTGCTCGTAAGTGTGTGTGTGAGTGTGTGTGTGTGCAAAGTGCGAGTATGCTGCTGAGAGCATTTTTAGCCGACTTCAAATTTGAATTCAATTGTGAGTGGAGTTTAGTTGAGTTAAGTTTCGTTAAGTTCTGTCAGGTGAATTATAAAATAAAATTGCTTTTACTTTATTGAACTCATACCTGTGCCACTTGCTACCGCCTGCCAACTGACATCTGCAGCCAAAGAAAACCGTGTAAATTGCATTTTGTGTCAAATGAAAATAAAAGTGCCGCGCAGCAACAACTTTTGCCACGCAGCAATTTAATGGCTCGCAAGTAGCTTAAAATTAACAATTTTACCACTTTTTTTTTGCGCTCACAAGCAAATTTGTTTTGCCCCAAAGGCAAAAACTACACTGAGAAAACAATATACCCTGATATTTGTCAAAAAACTTACTTAGTTTAGCGAGTCTGCGTTTTCAGTAAGGCAAATTTTTATCACCCTTAGTAATTAAGTTTTTTTTGTCTTTTTTTTATGAATGCCTGAAATGTTTTAAAAAATAACATAACATAACATTAATAAGATTACTACATTTTTTCTTATATTTTATATGTTATTTTGCATTTAAGATAGTAGTTTTCTCAGAAGTGCAGATAAGATGTATGTCTATCTATCATCCAAAAAATAAAAATAGGAGTTCAAAGTAATTTTGTAGCTGCTATCACTTACATATTTTTCCACGTGCACCCACCCAGATACACACACACACACTCACGCACACACATAGCAACATTCCCGCTTCAATACGCGCTGAAGTGGCAACCACTTAAGGTTAGAGCATAATTTTTGCGTCCCAAATTGATGCCCGTAATGAGCTTAAATGGCTCATGACACATATTCGCCGGTGGCAGCGGAAAACTGTACGGCACCAAAACCAGCAAGCCCAGCAAGCCCAGCAAGCCCAGCAAGCCCAGCAAACCAAACAGCAGCTCAGCATTATGAATTTGCCTACAGTTTTTGGCAATTGGCTCGACTCGGCGTGGCTTTTTATTGTTGTTGTTTCTGCTGCTGTTGCTATTCCTGTTTCCCTTGTCGCCTGACCGGTTAATATCTATCCACTCTCACTGTGGCACTCTGCTTACCATATCTGCTTCTGTTCCTGTACAGCGTACAGCATGCAGTGCACACCTTTAGTAGCTGTTGCCATTTTAAAGCTCACTTTTTATCGCTTGCTTTTTGCTGGCTCAGCATTTGAGCGGTATTAATTTGACTACCCTATCGCTGGCTAGGCTGATTGACTATTTGCCCACGTTAACGTAACAGAAACTTTCAGTTGAAGAAAGAAATAATATATATACATATTTGAAAAATCGGTGAGTCATGATTATCTGTTTGTATTTACCAAAAATCGCTAATTTTCTTTACCTTCCCGCCAGCCATTGCGGTTTAATTATTCCATCAGATAGTTAAGCTATCATTTCTCTCTTACTCAGCATAACTCCGAATTCCGCCGAATTCTGACCTACGAATCGTTGATCGAGTTATGATGCGATATTCAAGTTGTCCCATACAAATTATTTTATCTTCGACCTATAGACGAAGGATGATTTTGCCGAAAACTTTGGATGCCGTTTCTTATAATAACCAACCCAGCCAGCTAAGCATAATGTTTGGTAAATAAAAATTACACTATTGCAATGGAAAATGGGATTCCACCAAAATCTTGCCTTTATTGAGACTCACATCAAATTAGGATGTGACCAAACATATAAGCATTCTAATATTACCAACAGCACTCTGCAACTCGAATTAATTTGATAAAATAATTTGTTTGAATAATACAATAAATAATACAAATCAAATAAATAAATTAAATATATTTATCTTTGATAAAATACATTTTTTACCTAAAGTGTATGGCAAATTCGGCGATTCGATGAATATTTACTTATGCCATTAATTTTTGTTTCTCTGCGCTGAGCTGGCTGATGTAAGACGCGTTTGTATTATCTGCCTGATACACATATACACAGACACACACACACTCATACACACACACACACACACACACGCATTTCGGTCTAATTGGTTTGGTTGCGTTCGATTTGAAATTCGATTAAAAGCCGCCGCGATACGATTACCAATTCCTGCACCTATTCCCCGAGCCAATTACATTGGCTCCCTCCGATAGACGACGCAACAGCAGAAGCAACAGCAGGAACAGCAGCAGGAGCAGACAATGCGTCTTTTGTAGCACCCGGAGTGAAAGCCAACCAAGCCAGCCTTGGAACAGAAATTGGTGAGCAACAGGATGAAATGGGGGAGGCAGACGGCGGCAATGGATGCAGCACTTTAGGCTTAATCGTTGTCCTGGCTGACAAGGATACAATTGCGAATTTCTGCTCTTTTGGGTTGAGCCTTTGAGGAGAATCGCCAACGGATCTGATGGTCGGCTGGTTGGATGGTCTGCTCCGTTGCCTTAAAGCGCCAGCCAAAATACCTGGGCACATTATGTTTATTTCGATTTCATTCCATGGACAGTGGACAGTGGACAACGAACAACGGGCACTTGCGGTCAGCCACGCGGCCGCATCGACGCGTCGTTGCTGTAATCAATTGCATGCGGCTATTTTCGAAGCCAGGCAGCCAAAAACGACAACAACAACAACAGCAACAATAACACACCGAAGCAAACGAACGATGACAACGCTCGGCATTACTTGCCGCCCCTCATCTCTCTCTCTCCCTCTCTCTCTCTCTCTCTCTCTCTCTCTCTCTCTCTTGTACACAGAAGCTACCCGTTGCTGTGACCTCATACAACGATGCAAATTGCAATTAGCAGACAGGAAAAGAGAATGAGCCAAAGAAAGCTTTGAATGAGTTTGCCCAACCAGAAGGTATCCTGACAGCAGCTATGGTGTTGACATACATTGAACATACAGCCTAAATATCAAATATTGGTCTACAGACCCAGACAACCCTCAAGAGATGCTCAAAAATTAAAATTCCAGGTGTTACAGAGATATGGTTGGAACTGCTATATTTTTTGACAAGTGAACATTTCAAATTTGATCGTCAATTGGTGCCAATCAAGATTATTTGCATACTGTACGGGAACTTTGAAAAAAGATGCAGGGTAGTTGGGGGCAGAGCAAGGAAAGAAGTTAAGTTAAGTCGTAAAGTAATTAAAGGAAATGCATGAGAGTAAAGCTGGCTTATTGCTGTCCTATGCTCAATACGCAATGCCCAATGCTCAATGCTTAATGTTCAACACTAAATGCCAGCGAAATTGCAAGCGAATGCTTCGAAAACTGAGATTTGAATGAAATCGAATAAGGCCTCGTAGAGGCAATCAGGTGCGTGTGGGAAAGCCATAAGGGCAATGAGAACTCAGGGCTCATATTGTGAATATGTATGCAGATTTTACACAATGTGCTACAATATCTAGAGGTGCCCGTGAATCTGGCAATTATTAGAGCGACACAGCTAAGGATTATTGTGTGTTTAGACAAACAAAGTAATTGCCTTGGCTATCTATCCATAATGCTCGTTAGTAAAACGGGTTTAATTAGGGACTCTCAAACCACCGAATTTAATAACATGAAGACATGCATATTCCCATATAGATGAAATCTACGCTTCAGATTATTTTCATACCCTGAACCCATAAAAAATGGCTAAAAAAGGTATAATGGTTTTGTGCAAATGTATGTAACAGGCAGAAGAAAGCATCTCCGACCCCATAAAGCATATATATTCTTGATCATGGTCAATAACCGAATCGATATAACCATGTCCGTCTGTCCGTCTGTCTGTGTGAGCACGCGGATCTCAGAGACTATAAGAGCTACAGACTTCAAATTTGGTATTAACGTTCTCGGATACCCGGCTCAGATCAAGTTTGTTTTATTTTTATCAATAACTAACTCCGTTTTTTGAATTTTGAATCATTTCGATTTCCGATAGCAATTAATGCTACAATTTTGAAGAAAGAATCTTCCAAATAATGCGGAATATACATATAGTTATTATGGGCCAACGCACCAAATTTCATCAAGATCGGATAAGAAACATCCATGTTATAGTCGAAAATATATTCTCATTTTGATCTCATTTCCATCATGATAATCGATTTATTGCGTGCACATAAATATGTATGTATGTATATATTTATGTAAGTATGTATATACATATGTGTGTATGTGTCTTTGGGGGTGTTATTTAATAATAAAATGATCTCAGCATATTGCTATGAGTGCATTCAGTGTCCACTCACGAGTTAGTCAGACAAGTTTTCAATTATGCGCTTAACCAAACCACAGGCAAAGCAAAAGGTGAAAGTTAGTGTTTGGCAAAGGATAATTATGAAATTTGTGAGTGGCGTCGTCATCCTTGGCAATGGTATTATTTAAATTTTGATTAAAAAAACCAAAATAAAACAGCAAAAACTATTAAAAAACCAAAATATGTAAGTGTGTGTTAGTGTGTGCGTTTGTTTCCAGACACAGCCTGATGACAGTGCAACGAGGTGACGGCGATTAAGCGAACATAAATCAAGCAACGACAAGCGGTTGGCAGCAGGAGGTGCCATGGGTAGTCAGGGGTTATCGGGGGTTATCGGGTGAGTGTGGGGCAAGTCGAAAGGGAAACGATGTTTGCCAATGGCGATGGCAAAAGTTGCAGTCGCATAAATTAATCAGCAATGTTGCTCGTAATCGTAACAAATTGTTATTAATTTTCTCGCCATTTTGCCAGCTCATAATTAAAGCCGTGTGTGTTGTGTGCGTGTGTGCGTGCTTTGTGCCTGTGTGCTGTGTGTGTAAATAAGTGTCATGTAAGCGATTGCAATCCAAAGCAATCAATGCGTAAGCAATCCTATCAACTGCGCAATGGAAAGCCGTAGTGCTGTGGAAGAAAATGTATCAGTTAAATCAACAGGAGGATATATCACACTCAGACACCCCCACACACACACAATCATACAGACAGGGATGCGTAATTAAGATCGATTATAGTACTGCCGTTAGCTGCAGTAAAACTTAGTTCGAGCGCTCTACAAATAATCAAGCAATTGCAACAAAATTAAATAAATTGATTATTGCTGATAACAGTGCTGAAAACAGCACTAAACACATGCAGATGTATAAAGATTTCAATTTGAACTGAGGCGCGAATGTGGGTTGGCTACTGGTGCAGTCCACAAACCAAAAGAAGACCAAATAAATTACAAGCAATAACGAACTTTTTCATTCATAAGCGACGCGCTTAAAATGCTTCACGGCATACAGAACAAACTACAAACTTAATAGCAAAACAATGAGCTCCTTTGCCAGAGTATAAACAATTGCTACTTCTATGCGTCTGCCACATGAGACATTCAATGTGCATGGGTGTGAGTGTGTTTGAGTGTGTGTGAGTGTGAGTGTGTGTGTATGTGTGTGTGTGTGTGTGTATGGCGGTTGCGAACGAAACGACCATCATTTGTTGCAAAATGATGTATAATTTAATACCCGCAAAGCTAACTCCCAAATGGCAGTTGCTTTTCCCTTTTTGTATGTGTGTGTGTGTGTGTTTGTATGAGTGTTGTGTGACCTCCAAAACAAGCCAAAGCCAAGCAAAGTAAACGCGCACTTGTACACAGTGTACGCACACACTCACACACAGAGGAGAGCCCTCTCTCTCTACATCTCTCTCTCTCTCTCTCTGTCCCTCTCGCATACAATTCTCACACAGTCGTCAGCCCGCATCCGGCGTCTGGGTTTTGTGACTCCGTCTCCAGCCCCGCCTCCGCCACGGACCACTAACGCGTCCCCAATGGCCAGCCAACAAAAACCGGTCATGTGAGTGTATAAAAAAAAAGCATTGTAACCAGCAACAACAACAAAAAAGAAAAAAACAGAAGCAGAGCCGAGCAGTCCGTGCATTTAGGAGGAAGCCGTCGACGACACGTCGTCGCTCTTTGTTTGCCTGTCGTTGCCGCTGCCGCTGCTGCTGCCGCTGAACTGGAAGCTAAAAGCTAAAAACCGAGAGCTGAGTGCCAGGAGAAACGCGGGAGTTTGGCTAACGCGCCCGGCGGTTGTTTAACTCGAGTGCTGCACATAATTCATGTGTCCACTTGCAATTTTTCGTTGGTACTGATGTTTTTGTTGTTGCTGTTGTTGTTGCTGCTGTTGTTGTTGCTGCTGTTGTAGGGCGACATTGTTATGCTGGCCGTGTAAAAACGCCAAAAACAAAAGCGAAGCCCAAAAGCAAACGCAAACGCAAAACTCACCCCATAACCCCACACACCACACACTCGGAAAAAATGTGTGTATGCTTTAGAATCTAGAAAAGAATTTATCTATTTTTCTTTTTTCTTTTCTTTTTTCTCAACAAGAAGCATATTTGTTTTATATAAGGATATACATATATAATACATTTTAAAATTGTTTATATAAGTCTAACGTAAAAATTCCAAAAATATTATCGATTTCCAGGGCAAATTCCTAAATTAATATTTGTAATTATGGATGTTGGTTTTTCCGAGTGCAAGAGCAGACAATTTGAGTACAGTGCCAAAACGTGGGAGCTTATATGCCACTATTAGTGAGTGCTCTGTGCGTGTGTGTGTGTGTGTGTGTGTCTTTGTCACACACTCGGACACAAAATAGATTACTTAGTGTCGCGGCACTCTATCACATGAGGTCCGAGTCGACACCCACGCTTGCCACAGCCAACTTCCAACTTGAACTGCCTTGCAAGGTGCCTGCGAAAATGACTCCACATATGTGGAAAGATGAGAGTGGGAGAAAGTGGCTTAATGGTATGATAACCATAATACCTAGCTTGATAAGAAGTTTGTTCCAAATGTAGAATTCTCCCATTTGCAAGTCAAATGAAAAATATTTGACGAATTGCCGTCAACAATGTGGCCACTGATTTGATTGATGTGTTGCAATAACCAGGTAAAATATATTTAAAAAACTTTTATACATCTGCTGCTTTGCCACAGAAGCTATCGATAAATATGAAAATGAACAAATCATTTCAAGTGATAATAAAAAATCACCTGCAAATATCAAATGAATTCATAGACTTCCCTATAAGAAAGTATACACACATATATATACATATATGTAAATGTATATATATAAATATATACATATGTATATTCTGTAGACCCTAACATAATAAATATTCTATTTGTAAGCAAAGGAGTTTGATTTCAATTTCTCTTTGCAGCAATACAGCGACAACAACGAAGTTCGATAAGTCTGTCGATTCTTATTTATTTATTTATTTTTTCAATTTACTTGCGGATTTATGAATGCTTATTTATAATGCTATGCAATTGCAGAGGATAACATTTTTTGCCGTTGCGAATATGTTTGCAGAGTGTTGGCGATTCACTAAGCTCTCGTTGTGCTCTCTCTCTCGCTCTCTCTCTCTCATTTTCTATCCCTCTCATATCCATGCAGTTGGATTGGCATCTGCATAATTTAAACTCTTCCCCGCCAATTTGCGACCAGGACCCAAAAGGGTTCGCATACAGATGGAGAAGCAAGCGGGGTCAGTTGGTTTCGACAAACGCGACAAATAAATAAATTTCATCGCAAGGTGGGGCATTGTGGGCTGCTGATATTCAGATTCTGATATCCAGCTAACCCTTGCCCCACACTGCCACACACCGCTGTCAGCAGCAACAGGACAGCCAGCAAAACAGTCAAGTGACAGCAAAGTGCATTTTCACACATGTCACACAAGAGAAGCGCCTCGCCCCGCCTCTTAACGTCAGGCCCCACCGCACCATCCAGCTGCCGAGTGTGGCAAGCATAATTTATGGCTTGGCGTTTATGGCTTTATAGCATGCGTTTGTCCCTCGCCATCGCCATCGCCACCGCCCGCTGCTTACTAATAGGCGTCTCCATTTGCAGCGCAAACGGGGGCGACTGCAGGCTCCATTCCCACCACCCCACTACCCCTCTCACCACTCAGCCCTTCAGCCCTTCAGCCCTGCAGCACCACGCATCACGCCAATCAATAATATTTTTATATACTAGTAGAGTCGCGCTTTGTCTAATACTCTTGACTGCAATATTTTTGGCTGGCGACTTTTAAGCTATTGACTTTAACACTTCTCCTTGTCGCCTTCTCTCTCTATCTCTTGTTGGGCCAATTTATGGCTCGGACCAACAAACAAACAATGCATACACACATACATAAATATAGATGAACATGTCGTACATGTATTTTTGCGATTGATTTGCAAATTTATGAGCAATGCACCTAAGCAGCTGAGAGCGATTGTTTGAGTTGCAGATCGGCGCATGTATTAATTGTGAAGAGCCAGAGACAACGTCGAGTCAATAATGGCATATAAAAGAAAGCCTATTCATATCGACTAGGCTTATTGTAACTATCGATTACTTGCAGCGATTAACTAAAGCTAAAGTCCCAGACCCCGTCATAGTCACAGCCTCTGATATATGCATGTATGTCACAGTTGAACGAAAGTAACTCTAAATGATGATCTAATGGAGGCGCTCGGAATTTTTGATTGGTTGTGTTGTTTACACCACAGGTTGTTGGTGCGAAGTAAAGGTAGATTAGGATATAAGGAGTATAAGAAAAAAGTAGTAGATTTATGGGCAGTTTATGATTTTTTTTTCTTATTCATTGCGTTCGCTGCCCGCAAGTAAATAACCATTGCGTACCTTACTGTACTTAGCTTTCAAAAGCGCAGTGGAAAGTAATTTTTGAAAATAAAAAACAAAAGAGAAAAAAAAACCTACAGCAACAAAAACCAACAAGAACTCGCATATATATTTTCGAACAATCTTGGAATGCAGTCGCCAGTCGTCCCCAAATCCGTTCGATTATGAAACGGGGAACTCTTTTATGATAATTAATTTAAGTAAACTAGTCGACACATCAACTTCAATAGATAACTAAACTTGTGCCATCTCTAAGCAGGATTTTAAGCTAAATTATGTTAGCCAAAGCATTTGCATAAATGCAATTTATTACTTTGAGTTTCACAGGCATAGCCACTGCTAAATGGCAAGGTTACTATTGGAAATAACTTTAATATATAATTTAATCAGTCGATGAACGATGAACAACAATTTGATATGCATAAATGGTAACTTTAAATACCGGCAAGTACTGCAATGGGGATGACAACCCTATCAATGGGGCAGAAGAAGAAGCAAGTTAGCTTTGACAACTGTGCCTTGTAAAGTGAAAGTCATTCAGAGAATAGTCTGGAAGTCAGTCACAAAATCAACTGCTAATTTTGAGAAATATCAGGAACGGAGAGTAAGTAGCATATTAAAAGAGGACTATTTGAGGCGTGGTGAATATGGGCGATAGTTAATTGGCTTACTTAATCCCACACAGAACACAGAATGGAGAAGCATTGGAATGTGATTTGCAATGGATGCGAGGCAACCAATTTGGTGCACCACCGCTACAAGTGCTTGCGGTGCAACGACTACGATCTGTGCGCCGGATGCTATGAGAATAAGGTGGAAACGGGTACTCATAGCAGCACTCATCCGTTCCAGTGCTTGCTGGATCGTGCTGCACGCGAGCTCTTCTTTGCCGGCGATACGATTCCGGAGTGTTTCGCCGAAAGCTTCACTTGCCCCTTCTGCGGCGAGATGGGGCACACCGACAAGGAGCTGGTGCAGCACCTGCAGACCAAGCATCGCGAGGACCCCACTCCGGCCATCTGTCCCCTCTGCGTGGCCATCGCCTTGGTGCGCATTCCACGTATCAACGATTTGGCTTCTCATGTCTCAATCAGGCATCCCAATGGCCTTCTGCATTCTTCTGCTACAGATGCTGCAGATGCTTCTGCTGAAAGCGTCCTCGAAGTTCTTGATATCCCAGAGAGGGTGGTGCTCTTTACTCCAGACGAATACGATCTGAATTCATTGGCAGCACGACTCAGCGAATTGGAACTTGAAGACAACCCATCTCAATAAGGGATCTCACATCTATTCATTCAATCATTCAATCTTTCATTCGTTCAATGTTACAGACACCCACGCCCCATTCTTAAATGCTGGGAAACTGGTTTTACAGAATAAAAAATAGGCGTCGATAAATTAAGTTGGACTGCGTTTCAAAATAGATTGTCAGACAGACGAGAGCAGTGTCTGATGCAGATCAAGAATATAAATAGATATTGAAATGGATATAAATATATATATGTATATACAGTGTCTCACAGCTCAACTAGAGCACTGTCAAAGAAAAAAAGTAATTGCCTGCCATAAACTAATCATTCATTATTTTTCAGAAATTCCAAAGACCGATGGTAGGTATATATATTGACCACCAAAATTAATATATGACCCCAATAAACTGGGGTTTCCCCACCTGCTAGGTAGGATTATGTAAAAAAGTACCCTATTTTGAGGGGAAATTTTATTTCGACCAGGAACATTGTGGACACCTGGGTGCCATAAAACCCAGATTTTTTACCTAAAGTTGAGTATTTTCGGTATAAATAGACCAATCCTTCGTAGTCAGTTTAGTTTTATCCTGCATCTTGGGTGCAATAAGCCAACAAGGACTATGGACAAACAGACTACCATTTCTCAACGGAAACTCATCCTGGAACACCACAAAAACGGATATTCACATCTCCAAATAGCTGAAATGGTCAATCTGAGTTACTCAACTGTGTATAACATCATTCGGCGCTTCGTCGACGCAAATCGGATTGAGGATTGCACCAAACAAGATTTTCACCGAAGAGGAGGAGCGAAGGATCACCAGGAAAATAAAGGGAAATCCCAAGCTATCGGCTCCAAAAGTGGCTCAACAGGTGGAGGATGAAATGGGGAAAAAGTGCTGTGTGGAAACTGTGCGCAGGTTTTCTGCGCAAACATGACTTTAATGCCCGAGTACCACGAAAAAATATCTTTATAAGCGTACAAAATAGAGGGACTTGGATGACGTTCGCCAAAAACCACTTGGACATGGATTTGGAGATCTGGAACACAGTCATATTTGCATATGAGTCCAAATTAACCGTTTTTGACTCGGACGGACGGAATTATGTGTGGCGACAGTCCAATACTGACCTGAATCCCAAACACGTAAAAACAACAGTCAAGCATGGTGGAGGAAGTGGCTTTGCATGGGTATGTATCTCGTCAGCCGGATTCGGGAATTTTGTGATTTTTGAAACAACAATGGACAAGAATGTGTACTTCAACATACTAAAGGAAAATTTACTAAAAAGTGCCGAGAAGCTAATAATCCGACGTACTTTCCGGTTCAACCAGGACATCGATCCCAAGCATAAGGCCAAGATAGTGCAGTCCTGGCTCAT
This sequence comes from Drosophila nr. perissopoda 5 BK-2023a, assembly GCA_035044105.1. Taxonomy (NCBI): domain Eukaryota; kingdom Metazoa; phylum Arthropoda; class Insecta; order Diptera; family Drosophilidae; genus Drosophila; species Drosophila nr. perissopoda 5 BK-2023a. The sequence continues at coordinate 4,229,890 of JAWNMK010000620.1, read as the reverse complement.
CAGGAACTGCCCCCACATGATAATTCCACCGGCCCAGTCTCAAGATTTAAATGTTATTGAGAATTTGTGGGCTCTGCTGGAAAATAACATCCGGAAGCACAGCATATCCAGCAAAGAAGACCTCAAAAATGCTCTGCGGGATGAGTGGAACAAATCAGCCCAGAAGCTACCAGGAAGCTGGTATCTTCCATGAATAATAGGTTAAGGGATGTTCTTAAGGCCAAAGGATATCATACTAAGTATTAACATCCTTATTTAAGTTTTTATTTTCAAAATATATTATTTTATTTAGACTGATCCAAATAAAATTTCCCCTCAAAATAGGGTACTTTTTTACATAATCCTACCTAGCAGGTGGGGAAACCCCAGTGTATTGGGGTCATATATTAATTTTGGTGGTTAATACATGTACCTACCATCGGTCTTTGGAATTTCTGAAAAATAATGAATGATTAGTTTATGGCAGGCAATTACTTTTTTTCTTTGACAGTGCTCTAGTTGAGCTGTGAGACACTGTATGTAGATGCATACATATATATATTTATAGATGTGGACATATATAGATTTAGCTATTCATATGCATATATATGAAAAGCACAAACAATTAGTGGAACATCTTTTCTAGAATATTATCTACCTGTCAGTTTGCTGTTGACTCAACCCATTATCCACGGAATAGTGTTGCTTATGCTTATGCACAAGTACTTTATTTTAAACTTCGTTATCCGCTTAAGGGGTTTTACACACTCAGCAACACATAATTAAAAGAAACCCACTGCAAAGGGCATAAATTTGAATCCCCCAGAACAAGCTGAAGTTCCACGACGATCAGCCCTCTTCCACCCTCTGCTCCGCCAGCTCCGCCTGCGGCTCTAATGCAGTTCATAACACATGCGGGTTACTAAATTTCGCACTGGATTTCGACATAAGTATATATATATCTGTATGTCTGCGTGGTGGAGAAGGGCGACGAGGAGGAGAGTGACGCAACAAAGCGACAAAGGCGACAACTTAAGTCCCATGCAATAAAACTTAATATGTTTTGTATTTAAATTTATGAAAAAGCATCTAATGGAACAATGGCTGCTTAAGCCGGCTACATGCGCATAATTGTCGCCAGCATTGACAGACACGGTTTACAACACCCACTCCCACCACCACCCGCTGCTAAGCTATTTTCTCCCCTCTCTCTCTCTCTCTCTCTCTCTTTCTCTCTCTCTGTCTTTGTGCGAGTGCTGGGCAGCAGCAGAGGAAAAACAAGTCAGAACGCTGCAGTCGTTCGTAGCCGACTGTGGAATACTCTGTTTCCAGTGTTATACCTTGTTGTGTATAGGGGAAGACAGTCAACAATGTGCCCTTTAAATTTTGAGTTTATATCAGCTTGAGATAGACCAAATCGTGCAGGTTATCTTCAGGAATCTATAGGAATCGGAATGAACATTTATCACAACTCGGTCGTTAAACCTGATCGAGCCTCCTTTCCATATTGATCGGCGGCTCCATTCCGAATATTTGTGGTTGGCGTTTAGGGCCAGAATCAGTACTTGTCTGGATTCTCACAGGCCCAATAGATAAGAGCATTGCCTCATCCACTTCACAACACAGGTTTCCGGATTGATCCAGAACCTATATTAGAAAATCTTCTCACAAAATTCTGGGAGGTGGAGGATCTTCCTTCGACTCCCATAAGAGACTCAGATTAGGTATGTTAAGCGAGTCTTGGCCGCACCACTTTTAAAGAAGTAAATGGTAAATGTCACCCTACCTTTACGTAATCCTGATCACATGCAATTGGGAAACATTAATAATACTCGTGGATGACGTTCACAAAAATATCGTACATTTCCCCATACAACAAGCATAACTCCATTCGATTTGATTCGATTCGATCAATTGCCTCCCACTAAATGAGTGCCTCTTGTATTCGAATGCCATAGCCATTTATTTATATATCCCAAATTGAGTATGCACTCATACAATACGTATCCAGCATGCACTACTGGTGCACTACTGACACATGATGAACCAAATATGACTCCACCACAATTTTGGGCCATCCGGCATTTTATTTAGCGGCAGCCATTGATTGACTGGACTTTTGTTCAAATGCCATTAACTAATTTGATTTATTTCAAAATAAATTCGCACTCACTGCCAAATAGCGCAGCATTGAACGTTAAGGCAAATCCTAAAAGAATTCGGAATACAGCTAGCAAATGCTTTTTTTAACAGGGATTCAGACATCAATGGAAAATGATCTTAGTTTAATTAGAAATTCGGGTGTATTGAGCAAAATTCAAAAATTATCGCTTATAAAGCGTTTCATTCCATTGTGACATAATCGGGGAACTCTTTTATGATAATAATCGGATTTAAGTAAACTAGTCGACACATCAACTTCAATAGATAACTAAACTTGTGCCATCTCTAAGCACGATGTTAAGCTAAATTATGTTAGCCAAAGCATTTGCATAAATGCAATTTATTACTTTGAGTTTCACAGGCATAGCCACTGCTAAATGGCAAGGTTACTATTGGAAATAACTTTAATATATAATTTAATCAGTCGATAAACGATGAACAACAATTTGATATGCATAAATGGTAACTTTAAATACCGGCAAGTACTGCAATGGGGATGACAACCCTATCAATGGGGCAGAAGAAGAAGCAAGTTAGCTTTGACAACTGTGCCTTGTAAAGTGAAAGTCATTCAGAGAATAGTCTGGAAGTCAGTCACAAAATCAACTGCTAATTTTGAGAAATATCAGGAACGGAGAGTAAGTAGCATATTAAAAGAGGACTATTTGAGGCGTGGTGAATATGGGCGATAGTTAATTGGCTTACTTAATCCCACACAGAACACAGAATGGAGAAGCATTGGAATGTGATTTGCAATGGATGCGAGGCAACCAATTTGGTGCACCACCGCTACAAGTGCTTGCGGTGCAACGACTACGATCTGTGCGCCGGATGCTATGAGAATAAGGTGGAAACGGGTCCTCATAGCAGCACTCATCCGTTCCAGTGCTTGCTGGATCGTGCTGCACGCGAGCTCTTCTTTGCCGGCGATACGATTCCGGAGTGTTTCGCCGAAAGCTTCACTTGCCCCTTCTGCGGCGAGATGGGGCACACCGACAAGGAGCTGGTGCAGCACCTGCAGACCAAGCATCGCGAGGACCCCACTCCGGCCATCTGTCCCCTCTGCGTGGCCATCGCCTTGGTGCGCATTCCACGTATCAACGATTTGGCTTCTCATGTCTCAATCAGGCATCCCAATGGCCTTCTGCATTCTTCTGCTACAGATGCTGCAGATGCTTCTGCTGAAAGCGTCCTCGAAGTTCTTGATATCCCAGAGAGGGTGGTGCTCTTTACTCCAGACGAATACGATCTGAATTCATTGGCAGCACGACTCAGCGAATTGGAACTTGAAGACAACCCATCTCATTAAGGGATCTGACATTTATTCATTCAATCATTCAATCTTTCATTCATTCAATGTTACAGACACCCACGCCCCATTCTTAAATGCTGGGAAACTGGTTTTACAGAATAAAAAATAATGAAGAATTCATATATGTACATACATGTACATGTGTTTACATATGCTTAGTTGCTTAGATTTGCACAACTTAATTAAATTAACTAAACAAATATATCAGCATTGAAAAATGGTATACACATAAACATCATCATTTATTTGTATTTATTTCAAGGATACACTTAGTTATTACAGTCACATGAATGGTGATGTGTGAAATCGCTGGCTCTTGAACAAAAATGAGTTTTAGAAACTATTGAAGCAGTCAATTATCTAGTCAATCACTTGATAAATGGACCTGCTACGCAATTGACCCGAAACAAACTCCATCAGGCTGGGCTGGTTGGGCTGGAGTGGGTAGGCAGGTGCAATAGAAAGGGACAGTCGGGGACAGAGACTCATCACATTAGGCGTAGTCCTTCCATGTGCTTTGAGAAAGGTTCGAATTTGAATTTGGGTTCGGTTCGGTTCGAGCCTCGTTTACCCTTTGTAAGTGCCAAATTACCTTAGTGACCAGGAAACGCGTTCTGACCTCTTTGGGGTTGTTATTGTTGCTGCGACTGGCTGTTGCGTCGTTCTCTTGATTAATTGCTCAGCCGATGGCGCCTGGTCACGTGTCATGTGTTAGACTAATGCTAATGGCGCAACTTGCTGCTTGCAACATCACGCAACCAATCACGCATCCACCTACCTGTTCGCCGCTCTTGTATAGATTTTTGCACAATATTATTGTTGACATCTATAATAAATTTACAAATTGAAAGTGAACACTTGCATTTAATTCGACTCAATGGCGACGCGCCTGTCAAACCATCAACGGTGGAAGCAAAATTGAAATTTGTCCTTCTGTCAGGCAATCTGCCCCACTCGTCTGCCCTTATCGCTCAAAGCTCAATAAGTGCGCAGCAAACTGGAAAATTTTTGGGCCATTATGTCAATTTAGTGGCTGACACAAAGAGAGAGATACAGAGAGAGAGAAAGAGAGAGAGAAAGAGAGGGGGAGAGAGAAACAGAGAAAGAAAGAGAGAGAGTGGGAAAGAGATAGAGAGTTGGAGTGAGAGAGAGAGAGAGAGAGAGGGGAGGCAAAGAGTGTGTGTAAAGTGACCCAATCAAAGAATTGTGTATGCTGGCAGCATTTCTGCATTGTAAAATTTGTAAATTAATTAAATTTGCAATTTATTAGTTGCTTCTGCTGGTGCTGCTGCTGGTTTTTGTGTCATTACAAATTAATGCAGACCAGCACAAATACATGTTGCATTCCCAATTGCTGTTTAAACGTTTCACGAGTGAATGCGGCACGCAATAAGCGCTTTAAATCGATCATTATTCCAGCCACACGATATTCAGCTAACACACACATAGATGCAAATTGGCAGCTCAACAACTTATTGAAACCACAAGCAACCCCTCGGTCAATGCTTGGCTTTTGGCCAATGGCAACTTCCGCTTCCGTTAACAAATTTGCGCGAGATTGACAGTTGGCGTGCAGCCAACTCCTGCTTCCAGGCATTCAGCTATCCAGCTGCCAAATCAGCAATATGTGTTAGCGGAATTCGAAGGTCAAGTTCCACTATTGGCCAATATTCATTATTATCCCTACCTCGAACTGACCCCTCTCGATTGTGTGTGTGTTTTAAATTGGATCTATTCAAATTTGTTGACATTATAAGTGGTTCCTAAATGAATTGCCTACTCCAAAATCCGCAGTTAGATAGAAGCCCTTGCGTCGGGTAAGATCATTTGACTTACCTTTAGTGTTTCAGTGGCATTCTAAAATTCTAACAAAAAAAAAAAAACACATTTCAATCTTCCACATGAGAAATGTGCTGTTTGCGGAACCAATTTATGATATTCGTTAAAGTGGCAAAAAACCCGAACGCAATCGAAAAACACGCAAACAGCAAAGTGCCAAAAAAAAAAACCGTCAACAGGCAAAAACAGGGCGGACTCCGCGCACAGCGGGGGCGAACGATGTGGGCGTGACGCTAAAAGAAACGAAACAATGCAATGCCCCAAAATGCATGGCAACGAAAATGACAAATGAAAAGAAATCACAGCTGAGGAATAGTTATGCATCTGTTCTGCTCTCATCCTGTTAGAGATAGAAAGATTTCAAAATAGTCTTCATGTCGAATTTTAAGGTCAGCTTGTCGATGTTCATTTGAATTGCTGTCTTCGGCTCTCGGAAGCATTGCAAGTTTGATGTGAATTACAAAAAAATAATACATCCTGGAGTAATAATATTTATATCGCATGTTGGCATCCATTTGGCATGTGGCAACCACGTAAAAAATAACATACATATGCTGCAGATAAAGCGAGGCGTATGGGTGTTTTAAAATTGCTGTTTATTTGCAATTACAGTTTATTTGCCAGTACGCGCAAGCCAACAGCAAACAATCACACAAAAACACAAGCACCAAACTCAGAAATACATATATTACATACAGTGACCGACACCTTATTAGGCACAGAGTCAAAGAAAAAAAGTAATTGCCTGCCATAAACTAATCATTAATTATTTTTCAAAAATTCCAATGAGCGATGGTAGGTACAGGTATTAACCATCTAAATTAATATATGACCCCAATACACTGGGGTTTCCCCACCTGCTAGGTAGGATTATGTAAAAAAGTAGCCTATTTTCTTTGACTCTGTGCCTAATAAGCTGTCGGTCACTGTATGTTGTTCCATTCACCAAATAGCTGAGTTTCATTTTAACTGCGTTTCAATTGAGCCACTGGACTAAGCGTAATTTTCTTTCCTAAATTTAATCAATTTCGTTTAGATTGAGGCACATTTATTGCATGCGACATTCTTTGTTGAGAAAACAGGTTTTGAGTTGAACCAGATTTTGTTGCGTGCTCGAATGATAGTCAAGATGTACGTGTCCGAGAGTAAAAGCCGTGAAAATGCACTGTCTTAAGAGACGGAGCCACGAAAATGCGCAAAATGGGAAAGTCCCACATCCTTTCTCCTAGCTGCTCCCAAAAACGAACTGATTTGCAAAGTGAATTGAAAAAAGTTAAATTCGTGGCAAGAAATATACATAAAGCGGATCGGATCACTATACGATAGAAACGATCGGTCGAAAGATTAGTTTGTGTATGAAAAGCTTTTTTGCTTCTTTAACCAAACACATCATTCGGCTCCCACAACAAAATCATCAATATCGAATATTGTTTTCGGTTAAACAATCGGCTGACTTTTTAATTTTACAGTGATGCTTTGATATTGCCTGGGTCCCATTCAAGTCTGCATGGGTATATAATCTTCGGCATGTCTAAGATACCCGCTCCTGTTTGTTTTTTGTATGTGTCTTATCTTTTTAACTATATACCATCACACTATATCCATGGAGACCATAGAGAGAGACTATGAAGACTGAATAGAGCTTAGACAGCGTTCAAGGATGCGATTGGGATGGTAATAATTGGAATAATAATAATAAATAAATTGAACTCCGGTTTCTGCTGATGGTGTCAAATTTATAAAGCATTTGATGGAACACATCAGTAAGTTCTTTTGCTTTTTAATCTTTCGTTATAATAATAGTAAATATAATTTTTAAATGCAAATTATGCAGATGTATTTATATCCATTTTTAATTGGTAGAAATCAATAAAGAGAATACGTGAATGAAAGAAAAAATCTGGCTTACAAGCTTATCCCATTTATTTGATCCTCGGATTTATTAACAAGGATTTCGATAATATATTGCTTATTGGTCGAGTGCGGGGACGTGAGATGGGAGACATATAAATTCAATCATAGCAAATGTTTGTTAATTATATTTATAAGCAAGCGCACCATTTGTTCGCCTCTATTTATTTATGCTATTAAGCATTTCACTTGCATTTGCTGGCCATATCCGCAAGCAGCATTAATTCGGCTTTGCATTTAACACTTTTATTATTGAATTTTAATTAGTTCAACAAATAACGAGCAAAAACGTCAAAACCAAAATACGAATATTTCATATATGCTACACAGTGCAAAAATTCCCCTTCACATGCCAAACAAATAGTTAGTTCAACAATTCTTTTTCTCAATGTAAAAATCATTTTATTGTTTTCTCCGAAAATACATTTTTGGTTTCATGATATTTACGTAATATTAAATTATAAATACAAAATATAAAATTAAATAAATAAACGAAAAATCAATAATTTGAAAGTAAATATATTATTTTATTTTATTTTAATTCTATTTGCTTAATTTTATTTTTATTTCATTTTATTACGTATGTATATTTTATATTATACTATGTTTCAAATATATGTAAATATTTTTGTAAAATTCATTAATTCAAACCATTAAATCAAACCTTATTTAAAATATTACAGTGAACAAATATGGGTAACCAAATAATAGAACACATAAAATGGTTATTCAATTAAAAAAAAAGTTCCTTCAATGTTTATATTATATTTATATTTCGAATTGCATTAAATGTTTTGCACAACTGATATGCCCACTGTGCGCCTTGCATTGACACAGACGAAAAACAAGACAAAGAAAAAATAAATATTGACTGAATCAAAGAGAGAAAGAGAGAGAGAGAGAGTCGTGGAAGAGGAATAGTAGAGAGGGATGCAATTAATATTTACATGTAATCTTATTTCTATATATAATTATTTTTTTGGTTACGCCATTGAGTTGAGAATATTCCGAAGATACAGAAGGTTCGGATCAACTGCATTCAAGGTTCACTGAGACCCCCTCCACACACACACACACACACACATCGAGTCCCCACGACATTATCGCAAAGTATTACTTATCGGGGATGGGTTGCCTCATTAGGCACTCTCAAGCCAATTTCTCAGAATATTCTGAATGCCTATGATGAGCTGGCTGACTTCTCTCCAGTGTTACGGAGACTCCGCCATGTGCTGGACTAAAGTCTCTGGTGGGCGACTAAAGCAGTAGCGCCTCCGCTCCGCTCCGACTCAAGCATATCGATATTATTATGATTACCAAAGAAATGTGAAATATTGGTTTTTCGAAATGATTGGCAAAAGTTTCTGATCTCAAGCGCAAATTCGTGGTTAAAATCGAAAAAGTTTGATCAAAAGTCAAAGCACTACTTTCAAGTCGATGGCTTAAGCACGCTGTGATTCATATTATTATATATATAATGATATATAGATATGATTATATGTTTACATATATATATATATGTATATATATGTTATGTATAAAATATTTTCAGACATTATTGGTCACTCATTGTTTTTTATTGAAATCACCGTGCTATCCAGTTAAGTGCCTTACATATATAGGGTACACAGAGCTAATAGCAATCTGAACCGTTGCAATCCAGTTTATAGCTTTGCCTGGTGACGTGGATAATCAATGGTGAAATTTAATTGTACATATTTCGAATGCAGTTCGAAGCGGTAAATCTGCGATGCTGCAAGCGCACAGCTGAGTGAGCCACCCAACCAGCCGGCAAGCCACATTGAATTAGCACCACCGAGAACAGAAAACCCACCATCAACTGCAGCTGCAACACCAGCAACAGCAGCAGCTTCAACTTGTCCCTCATTTGCCCACACGCTCTCATTAGTTAAGCGAAGCGTGAGCCACGGGCTCTGCGGTGCTATCTGTCTGTTTATGTGTGTGTGAGTGTGTGTGTGTGTGTGTGTGCGTGTGTGTGCGTGTGTTTGGGGCAGCGGTTGCATCTTTTGTTAGATCCATAGCAGCAATCAGAGTGTTGCCGGGGCAACATCGGCGGGGCTGTTAAACATTTCTTATGAGATTTTCTTTTATTTGCACAATAATCATGACAACAGCAGCACCCGAAACGACACCAACTACAAAACAGATATGTCCAATTTCAATTGATCGACATTGAGTTAATCTGTAATTGGACTGATGTTAAGCATTGAATTCTACAAATCTCTCTGAGAATTATATTCTGTCAGCAAAATAACAAAATTCAATTTATTTACAGAATGAACATTGCAAAAGAAAAATTTGTCTATGAGTAAAGGAAACGGAATTAATTGACAATGAATATATGTATGCAATATATATATATAAATAAATATTTGGCAATATTTCAGATATATCCAAATAAGCATTTATTCATATTCAAATTGTTGTCATCATTTTACATATTTACATTTTTTAAGCAAAAGAGAAATAGTAACATTAACAGAGACGCTCTGAAAATGCTTGATAATATCTGAATATGAATGTAATTGATAATATCTGCAATTGGTTTGGTTTGTTGCAATAATTAGATACCCTATGCAATTGCAAGTGCCAGGGTACTCTATAACGGTATGCAGGACTCGATTGTCCAGCCACGCTGCCTGCCACGGTTATGTTTCATTCAACGGAACAGGACGGTGCTACAGTGAAAACAGGAGTGGATATTGGGCTGGATTATGTTCGCGATGTTGATTCTGGCTGTTTGTTGCATGCTCATTCAACGTATATCTGCGTAAATTCATCTGCTTCTTTGTAACGGTAATTAAATTGCAAACTGCCTTTTGTTGCTGCTGCTGCTGCTGGCGTTGCGCATGAATCGAGCGCTTGCCTAAAAATAGGCTAGGTTTTTTTATGCTCCCTCAACTGCCTCAGTGTATGGATGAGTCGAATTTTGCAATGCAAAAATGTTTGACAATGTGAAACAATGAAAACAATTTAACATGAAAACATCAAGACGGAGAGAGAGAAAGAGAGTGAGAAAGAGAGCGAGAGAACTACCATTTCAGGCAGCTTAAAGCCAGAATGCGTGGCGCATTTCTTAATTTCTTCATAACGAGAATTACGATTGCTGCTGAGTGCATTTGCTTAGGCGTCAATTTCCAGAATTCAGAATCCTTTTACACATCCACCTCCCATAGATGTCCAAGTGTATATGTACTTGTACATTCAGTAACTGGATGTAAAATTGGACAAAATTTCTGGTGTTTATCTTGGGGAATTGCACTTGAGATTTGCACTAATGGACACTGAACACATTGCCCAATCCTTTGGGTCTCGTCCGCACTGTTGTTGGTTACATTGCTTGCCCGGCTGCCAAATCATTTAGCTCGATTGCCTAAGCTAGCAAACTGGTGCATAATTTGAATGCATCATCAGCATGATAATTATCATCATTAATTCCACAGTGGCAGTATTTGAATTGCGGCAGCATTCGAATTCGAAATACTGTGGAACAAAATGCAAGCGACTTTAATAAGCATACGCTCAATTCCAGCCCAGAGAGAAAGAGAGAGAGAGAGAGAGGGAGAGAGAGAGAGAGAGAGACAGGGAGAGGGAGAGAGAGAGAGTGTTTCCTATGCGTATGCGTTATAAGCAATAACAATTGAATTAATCAAAATTATGCTTTGCAAATTGCGCTTCAATGCAAATGCAATGATAGCAAATGGAAACAGCTGCAGCAAGCCGAGGATAACCCACTGTGCACAGTGGAATATATGAGCAGAATGCAAGAGAAAGAGGCAACTGCCAAAATTTGACATTAGTCGAGACAGTGTAATGTCTGCGGCAAGCGGAAGGAGAACGGTGGCAGGCAGCAGCGAAGATGATTTTATGGGCCAGAGTGGCAGCCACAGCTACTTAGAATGGCCGCAAGCTGTTGACAACAGTTGGCCAAACTGCAAAACCAGCTGCTGCCGACGATGGTGGGGGATGTCAGGAGGTGGGCTGCGGCAACTGAAACTTTGCTTAACTTGATCGTTGCTGTAAACCAACGAGTGTTAAGCATTTTAATTGCAGGCATTAATTTAGACATGGCTGAGTCGCAAGATATGCCTGCACTTGTCGTTGTTTTTGTTGCAGTTACTTTTGCTGTTGCAATTGTTTTTGTTGCCTTTTGTCATACTTGCACCTGCAAGCAATTTGGCTGTAAGTATGCGTGTCTGTGTGTGTGTGTGTGTGTCTATGTGTGTTCGAATGCGTAATCAAAAGTGCCTGGGCATAATAAATAATTGCTCCATACATTTATAAAGCTTCCAGCTTAACACAGCCAGACGCAGGCACACAAAGACACTGGGACAGACAGACGAACAGACAGACAGACAGACAGACAGACAGAGAGTAAGTCTACTAGTCGCAGCAACAGCATTTGTCTCTCTTCGTTGGCATTTAATTAAAATGCATGCAATTTATGCAAAACTATTGGCGGCCACACACTTTTAGCCGGCAGTGTTGCTCATTACATTGATTACGAGCCATGCATGCGTATCTTAAATGAGATTAATTAGGAAAGTATCCTTGTAACTCATGCATACATATATATGTACATAAATACATCTATCATTACATTTCAAATGAATTTTCAAATGAAATAAGGAACAAAAGTAAAATGCACAATTGAATATTTATTGCATGACTACTTTCTGCAGTATTTATTTTATATATTTCTAACACGCCTATTTAACTCAAGCTCGCTTATATTTTGTTGTTATCTATATATTATGGATACTCTTAAGTTTTGAGAGGGTATCAACACATGGGCTGGGTCTGTTGCTTTAGCTGAGAAAGTGCTGTAGTCATCATATTAGAATGCAATTATGCAATTGCTTTTATATTGTAAGGATAACAAATTCGACTCCCAGCCCATTTCAGGTTATGCATAATTTATAATACGACACACATAAACAAACATATGGATGATATATGCATGAGGGTATTTTATATACAATTTCGACTAAATGCTGAAACGCCCACAGCTTGATGCATCGATGCGTTCAATGTGGCATTTACAATTTATTACGCATACGACCTGTTGTAGTTGTTGTGGCTGTTGAGTGTGGATGTTGGTGTGGGTGTGATTTAAATTGAGTTTCGTGTCGGAACGCAGTCGATTCCTTTGACGCGATTGGGCGCTAGGTGGCGCTGTCGTTGCCGCTGCTGAACCGATTAACGTGCCAGCCCCAAAAGCAGGCAAAACACGCTTGAACAAAGGCACCAAAAACTAAAGTTCAGCTTGTACAAGGGCCAACTTCAGTATGCGGCAGGAACTTTGGCCTGCCACTAGTTCGCTGCCAACCTATAAATGTTGAGTTGTCCTTTTGCTGGCAGCTTTGAGCACACACTTTACCGCTCTGCTCAATCGACCCCCTCCACCCTTACGACAAATTGCCCAGGAGCCTTCAGTCTGCAACTCTTGCTGTTGCCAAAAAAAAAAAAACAATTTTACAAAAAACTTAGAGCCGGCAGGTTTTGGCGCGTCTCCATCGTCGTCGTCATCGCCTTTGTGCAACTTGACAAACTAAAAATGAAAAAAGTTTCCTATGCCGTCGTGTTGCAAGAGGCGCCTTTTTCAATATCCTTTTGCCAGTTTTACCGCAGAAACCGGCAAGCGTCCAAAAATAACACAAAATATTACAGGAAGCGATGGCTCAACATATTGATTTTGCCACGTGTGTGTGTTCCTGTATGTGTGTGTGTGTGTGTGTGAAGGTGTAATTGTGTGCATAACAATAGCAGGACAATAATATTTAAGCTGGCCATGACAATGCCGATGCCGATGCCGATGGCGATGGCGATGGCGATGCCTGCCAGTCAAGATAAGTCAAGGTGAATCTGCGAATCAATAACGCCCTCTTAGAAGGTTAAGTTGTGTGGCTTGGTGCTGGGTTGGGGTGGGGAGGGATGTGGGGAATATCAGCTTAACTGGAAGTGGAAGAGCAACAAGCACTTGAAGCCAAAACAAAGGGTAAAGTTTCAAAAGTGTTGCAAACTGTGTAGGTGAAAGGGTTTTAGATCAAATCTGCAAGTACTCACAAAATTAATATCATAAAATATGTTGAAACAAATTTGTGTAATCTCCTCCTTTTAATAGAATTTGAGAGTTATTACTTCAAATATATTGCCACAAAAATGCAATCTAAGCTGCCATAAGCTTATCATAGCTCTGGCGATTTTCGCAAGCAATTAATGCCCTTTGAGTATGGAATGTTATTTCGCCTAAATGTCGAAACATGATTCTCACTTAAAATTGATTCGAGAGAGCTCGACTTGGAGCTGCAGACAAATACATAGTAGGCCTGCTGAAAATACATATTGATTAACAAAATCTGCGTTGCTTAACCGATTTTAAATATTTCAGTTGATCAACAGTATGCCAACTAAAAGGCTAAATGTATACAATTGTATCTTTAATTGCTCTCGTTCGATTTGCATTGATATTCACAAAAATAAGTAAGCGATCAAATTAAATAAACTCGATCCACCTATAAAGTACGAGTAATTATAACCCACATGAGACTGGTCTTTATGTTTATGGTTTCATCTTGAAATTCATGTACAAATTACATCCACAAAAAATGCTAGTTGGGTTGGGTAAAAATTGATCGTGAACAGCCAAGTTGATATAGCCATGTGACCGCTTTGTCTCTATGTCTGTCTGCTGGCTTTGAGAATATATGTAATTCATTTGCCCATTTTTCAACTGTTGATCGGTGATCTTTGAGCATTTGTCTTCATCTCTGCGCTGAACCGTAGCTGTAAGTCACCGGTTGATTGTGGATCTAAGCTCAAGAGTTCTTCGTATTTTTTTGTTAACTGCTTGTTTTTTTTAAGGCCGAATCGCCAGCTGTGATTTGTTGACCTCTGTTGGGGTCAATGGCGCGACTGTTTTGCGTATTGCGTTTGGGGCAATCGAATGAAACCAGTTTGACATTGGGCGACGCTTTATTGCTCCGTCGCGACTCTGATCTATACTGGGCAACATTAATATTTTGCCCATGACAGGCCCGAAACAAAACCAAGAAAAAATGCCAAAAACAAAAGAGAGTTTAAGACCACAACGGCAGCAACAAGAAGAAGAACGCACAGAAAGCGGCTTGAATTCCCCAGCGAATGTTGTTGGCGTCTCGCCATTTATGCGTAATTTGCCAATTTACACAAATTCTGTTTTGGCCTTATTGAATAAGCGGCGAAAACGCAACCTTTTGCGTGCCTGGGCCAGTTTCTCAAGGCGCTGCTTTTGCGTTTGTGTGTTGTATGTTGTATGTTGTGTGTTGTGTGTTGTATCTTGTGTGTTGTGTGCTTACGTTTGCGTTAACGTTTACGGTTACGGTTACAGTTACGGGTTCACGAGTGCCAGACATCCTTGAACTTGCCACAACCACGATGTTATGCTCGCATATCTTGTCTGCATTTTATTTATATAAACTGTAAGCCAAGTCGTTGACTCCTACCTGGACACCGGCTGTGTCTAAAGCCACGACAACGGCTACTGCTACGGCAAGACGACCGACCAGTCTTGTCCGGAATAGGTTATCAGTTGTTTTTCTAAGGGAAAGGATTTTTTGCATGTGTGTGTGTGTGTGTGTGGGCGTATGTGTGTGTACGTGCAACGTGGCAGTCTTTAGGTTCACTGCCATCTGAACGGTGAACATGAAGTTAGCCCTGAGTTATGCCCACGAATTAAAATCAAATTTATGACCGCCTTGAGAATGTCGCGTCTGAGATGGCAATCAGATTTGAAAATCGCTTCTCTTATGCCTTGCACATAACACGCACTTTTCGCGTAAAAAATGAACTAATGAGAACCGGAGAATTTGACTACAGTTTTGCAAAGCGACACGAACATTGCAACCTAATTATCTTGACATAATTATTTTCTGAACTGATTGATCAGCCAAACTACAATTGATTACTATATATTCGTATTCATATTTATATATATACATACATATATATTCATTTGGCTTCAGTCTAATTTAATACTGAATTTGTAAATAATTCTACGTCTTTGCATAAATATGCAATCGGCTTTCAACAAGATTTTCATATTTTCAATACTTATTTGCAGTCTGGGCACTACTTGAAGATTATGTCTGTGTGAAAGTAATAATCTTGCTTTTTGCTGATTAACCTCCAATTTATATTTTACTTAAGTGCAACTCGCTAAACATTTATATTATTTATACGCTTTTTTAGCAGCTGAAGGTTGGCAGGAGAAAAATAAATAAATTTAATTTTCATGTAGTTTTAAATATTCTTTAAATTATTTATAAATAAAGAGTTCAGTCTTTGTATGCTTATATATGTACATGTATGTATGTGCATTTTGAATTTGATGTTTCCGATTATTTGTTTGGTTTCTTGGGCCACCCACAAGATTTCATTTTTCCAACTTAAGTATTCAATTTCCTTTTTACATTTTACACAAAAAAAAAAAAATAAAAATAAATAAAATACATTCAACTAAATGGAATATTCCAAAACAATTCAATGTTTTTGTAGATATGGCAAAAATATTGTAACTATTTTTGATCAACACAAGAGAAATATTGAATTTCACAGTTCGCTGGAGTTCATCCCTCATTCACCAATGCTGCTTGCTTGTGCTGGCTACAAACTTCTACTCCGCCCAAGATTTGAACTCGTTTGACGTTTTTACTAGTAGTTTTTATTTGCAATTCATACACTTGCATTTCATAAATAGTTGGGCAATCACTCAAAAAAAAGGAACAAAAAAAAATAAGTAAAAATAGAAATAGCAAAAAAAAAGAATAGTTTTCTTGGGCAGTAGCGAATCGTTTTGACGACTGCTTTTGGCCAGTTTCAGTTGCGATCTGGTCGCTTTTTTAGCTGAGCAGCTTTTAGCTGTTATCGCTGCCTATATCGCTGTTGCCGCCTTCGTATGTGTCTGTGGCGATGCCGCGTCTTCTTCTTCTTCGGCTGCGGCCTGCGTCGCTGGCCATACGATCGAGTCTTGGTGTTCGGCCGGATGCGGGGCGATGTGCGTTGGCTAATCTGCTTCTGGACGCCTTCATCCTCCAGATTGCGCAAGCGTCGCGTATCGGTGCCATCGGTCGTTGTTGTCGTTGTTGTTGTCGGCGTGGTAGTGGAGCCCAACGTGGGACTCGGCAACACAATGATATTGTCACCTGCCGGCTCAGATGGGAACAGGTTGCGCCACAACAAAAATTTCTTGAGCAGATCTCGCCCCATACCATTCTCAGCAGTGGCAGCAGCACTGCGGCCCGTGCTTTGTGGCAGCCGATACCCTGCACATAATAAAAACACGAAGGGGTTTAATTAATGGTATCACTTCGTACATAATGGGCAGCAGCTCTGTTTCTTGCACACCCGTTCTTAAGGCCTCTATCTCAGCCACTTCCAGCAGGAACAGCAGCAGGATGATAACTGCAACAGCCCCAGCTCCAGCTCCTGCTCCTGCTCTAGCTCGAGCGTTTGTTGTCATCATGTTGGTTCTGTACGAGTGTTGGGCAGTGGAATGGGTCTTTTATAGATGTGGCGCGGGATGCAATTAAAAAGTTTCACCCGAAATCTAATTGCGGGCTTGCGTGCATCACGATGAATGAATGAATGAATGAATGACTGACTGCCTTGACATGGTATCATTAGAAGAGCTATTGGGCTGGGCTGCAGGCATGGCTGCCGGGCACGTAAATCAAGCTATGTGTTCTGCACACACACACACACACCGAGACATATGTGTGTAAGCACATATACAAACAGGGAGTATCTTTGGCACTAGTGAAAGTTGTAGGCACAGTAAATCAAATCTAATAAACTCGACAATAAACATGCACACATAAATCTCGGTGGGCGGCACGAACGAAAAACTGGCAAATCAAGTTGCAGGCCAAACAACTATGTACACACACATACACACACACACACAGGCACTGGTGTATCTGAGAGATACAATACTTATGGCTGGCTAAAGCAGCAGCCCAAGCGTGTTGTATAAATAAATAAACGAATTTATGTTTTCACAGCCAGCCTCTCTATCTTCAGCTTGTAAGTGTGGCATATTTTTTATGCACATATTTATATATTACATGACCACTTTTGCGGCCATATCCTTTGCACATCGCCTCACATCGTATCGCATATGGGGCAGAGATAGTGTCAGTGCGTGAGTCGGCCGCACAGGCAAATAACTTTAACATAATTCACTTAAATCTTTTTGGTTTAATCTTCAAAAGTGTTTCTTCACCCAAACACTAAGCGTTTCCCTCTCACACACGGGATGACTGACTGACTGACAGACAGACAGACAGAAAGACGTACAGACAGACAGACAGACAGACATACAGACAGACAGACAGACAGACATACAGACAGACAGGCAGGCAGACAGCGAGCTGCAAGTTTCAACAGTCAACTACATTGTACTATGAGTTGTACAAACACACAAACACACACACACACACACACACACACACACACACTCACACATGTGAGAGCTGGCCTGTATAACTGTTTCTGCATATGTTTCTGTTTCTGAAAATATATATCTGCTTGTGCAACTTAAACTTTTGGTGCCCAAGTCAAAATGTTTTCTTGTAATTTCCCAAAGTGTTGTGTCAATAGTCAGCAGGACCTCGTATTGCCCCCGAATGCATCAAACCTCTAAAAACACAACAAAACAAAAGGATTACAGAAAGTAGGCGGAAGAATCCCAGCTGCACTTCATAAATCCAATTTTTGGACACTTCTGTAGTGCAAAGTCACTGGAATAAGTAGTAAATAAATTTCAAAATATTATTAATATGATTATGTGCTTTGAGAGAATAATAAATCATATAATAAGTAATATATTTCTGGAACCGCTTACGGATATATGATGTATTTGACCAATTTGATTTTGGTCCCAATCTCTGAAGAAATACTCAGCAAGGAAATAACTGCTTTGTTTGGCATATCAAATTTCATTTAACTCTATACTCCAAATTTTGAAATTATAAATTGAATTGTTAAGCATAATTATTTCGTAATCATAAATAGATTCATCTTAAGGCCTTAATTCTGGATGCCTTCAATTCGGATATTGCTATGAATTTGATATTATTTGCCTTTGACTGGCAGCCATTTGAAGTTGCCATCGAGAATGTGGGCGGAGTCATTTGTTTAGCTTATTGTTTTTGTTTTTGCTGTGGTTTTTGTGCTTGTGGTGAAATCCAATTATAGCCATTTCTATTAACTTAAAAGCTTCTCATATTTATTTAATTTGTTATTGTGGTTTGGCTCGTTGATGGGCTTGTGTAAATCCGATTGTTGCTAGCTTTCTTATCGACTTGCCAACACACACAAACACATACACACACACACACCCACACACACACTCACATTTGTGTTGCATACACTTGCATTTATTAGGAGTTCGTTGTGCACCATTTAGCTTCAGCCAGAGCTCAATTGTTGTAACGGCAGCTTTCTAAATTGATTTACTCTCATTTTGGAAATAATTGACAGATGACTAACTAACCAACTGACTGTTTGACTCAGTGTCTGTTTGACTTACTTTCTGATTATCTGCACCATTGCATTTATCTGAACATTCATCCTAATCAGAAAGCATATGCCAATATTCAGATCCCGACGATCGCCCACCTCCTCCTTCGCCAGCAACTTAGCTCAACTTGAAATTGTTGCAAGTTATTGCTGTTGTGGCTGCTGCTGTTGCTCGTCTGATTGAATACGTATGCATGCTAATTAAATCAAGCCACTTAAGACGTTGAACAAAATGAATTATTGCATTAGGTTTGTTGCTACACAGATTCCTGTCGTGCATACCGGGGCGTATGCTTATTAATAACGATTTGAATGCAGCCTGCCTGCCTCCCTCCTTGCCTGCTTGCAACATTTCGGAGAGCATTTATTAATGAAGCCCCTAAGTTAAATGTCTAACTGCTTAGCTAATAATCACTTTATTTGTACTGCTTTGATGTTATTGTTGTTGTCGGCCAGATTGTGGTTATTGTTATTGTGGCTAAAATGGTAAGTGCAAATTTCGACTATTTCAATTTTCCGTTTCCGTTGGAAAGATGTAGTTATCAGCTAGCATGTAAAATAAGCAATTGCATAAAATGCGAATAAAAAATTATAAATAATAAATTTCCATAAAACGATTATATTCGCATTTAACTTCGAAATGAGAAATCTATTTTCTTTTGGTCTATTATTGCAATACTTACAGGACTTATCGTTTGTTGCAAATTGCAAATAATAAATCAGATTTTGTAAGCACCTTTCTGAAATATGAAATAAGTTGCAATCCGCTTAGTTGCAGTTACAGATTTTGCACTGTTTTATTTGCTTGAAAAATGAAGTTGCATGCATTACAAGAAAAAAATACAATAAATAAAAAAAAAAGAATTTAGAAAGTAAAATAAGCTAAGATCTACGGTCAGATTGGTTAATCGATATCCAGGAGGGCCCATTCTTCGTCCTTGGCAGATGCTCACAGATACTGCATGCGGCGAATGTTCTTGGCAAATGCCATCAGAGGATTGTTCCTCAAGGGGATCATATCGGCGCCATCGTTGAGGGGACGTTGGCTCAATCGCTGACCAAACATTGGGAAACGCGAGCTTTGCAGCTTATCGGCATCTTCCTCGCTGGCATCATTGGACACTGACTCCTGCCCCTGTTCCGGCTGCTGCTCGAGTTCCTCAGCGGCAGAGTCTGACACAGCAATTGGATCGTATTCGCCCTCGCGGATGGGTTGCGCTGCCTGCTGCAGTTGCCTGAACATGCGCAGATTGAGTGGCACATAGCCGACAGCATTGTTGCCCAGGGTGACGGGAACCAGGGGCACACCAGCACCGCCCATACCAGTAAATGCACCGAGACCAGCAAGGCCACCAAGATCAGGGATGCCACCAGCTGCACCACCAAGACTGCCAGCATTATTCGCGAATCTAAGACCGCTGCCATAGAGATCGTACAGTTCGTAGGGTATACGCTGTTCCGTCGCAGCCTGACCAGCAACCGGACCCTGACGCATCTGGAAGTGCGACATCAGCTGTGGCGAACGCATCAAATCCGAATTCATGATTCGCACAAATGCTGGTGCCGGCGTCGTCGTCGTTGCCGGCGTGATCAGAGTGACATTGTTATTATTAATGTTGACATTGGTGTGATTCCTTTCGCCATGCCGTGAGTCGTGGTTGGGATTCCAGCCCCTAAAATTCAGATGAAAGAAGCGTGGCTCCCAGTCCTCGATGCCCAAGCCGCTGCGCGCACTCGGAGTCGCGAAACGTGGCACATTGAACAGCAACAGCTGCTGCACTTGACCTGGTGTCAATTCAGATGTCGGCTCCACATCCCCATTAGCCACATTCGAGGGACTCGAGCTGCGTGCAGAATCTGAGCCGGAGCCCAGCTCCTCTGCATGAATATTGGAGGCAAGGTGCTTAGGCAGCTGCTGGCGGCTTGCAGCGCGGCGTGCGAAGGGCGTCTCCACATACTCATCGTTCGTGTTGAAGCTGGCGTGCCACAGGCGTGGTCCAAACATCGTGGGCGGGGCATGGCCCGTTGTGGTGGCACTCGTCTGGAGGCGACGCTGTCGACCCACACTGGCCGCCCAGCTGCCGTGCAGACTTATGAGGAGGAGGCTGCTGATCAGTGTCAGCATTAAGGACTGTCTCACTTGCACTTGCATCATTTGGCTTGCTGCTTGCTACTTGCTGCTCAACTGCTGCTTGTTAGCTGTATGCCATATCCAGGTTCCATGGCGACTTTATATAGCCAGCTGCTCTGTTCCAGCCGCAACTACAGCTAATGAGCGCCCATTTATCCATCGGTTATCGCGCCTGCTTATCAGTTTTTCTTCATTTGGCTTTTTTTAATCTCTTTTTTTCTTTATGCCAAACATTGGCTTTCATCGCGATTGCCAGCGAACAAGCTCATTAATTTCGCTTGCTGTCTGCTCCGCAACTTCTGTGCGATCTTAAGCTGTTTTATTAGAGAGCTGCGACGCTAATTACGGTACACCGCTCTATTCCTGCACACCCACAAATTCCTGAACTACTAATTGGTATTTCAATTGTGCATTATTTAAGTGTCAATTGCAAGTGAGTTGAAAGAATTCTGATAGATTGTATTTTTCATTAATGAACTATTCAAACAGTTTCCATATGTCGTTCTCAATTGTACGGAACCGGCTTAACCTTCTCATCCCTTAGCTGCAAGCTTGAAAGGCTTTCATAGTAAGTTTTGCAGCGTCTTTTTGTCAATTTGGCCTAAATCGCTAGTGATTCCCTTTTTTCTTGGTTTGGTTTTTGCTTTGCTCCGTTTCCCTTTCTTTTTCCATTTTTTTGGCCAGAGACAAATAAATATTTTGTTGCACTGCCAGTTGAGCCGGCTGCACCGACTAGCAGTCCCCTAACTGCCTGGTCCATGTCCATCTTGTGAACCACCCAGCTAACTATATTCCTTTGGAGTCCATTCCAGAATTTTGTTATGCCATTTTCATGCAAGAGCTAACTGATTGGGGGACGGGCTTACTCATCTCTTACTCTCTCTTGGCCTCCTAATCTCTCTCTCTCTCTCTCGGGCTTTCTCTCTCTCTCTCTCTCTGTCTGGCTCTCTGTTTGTCTTGGCCCAATGTGTCAAAGTCAACTTGGTAAAAAGTTTGCTTTTTATTATTTCGTTGCCTTCATCGTCGGCGTCGTTGGCACTTTTTGAACTTACCACTTGCCGCTTGGCGCTGCTTCCTTTTCCCCCTCCTCTTCGAAAATATTATAGCAAAGCATACTTTCCGGCGCCGGGAAAAATAGTAGGAAAACAGTGTTCTCTGAAATTGGGCAACGAGTGAACTAAACTAAGAAGATAATATTATGGGGCATGCACGACTAGCAGACATCCTCAATTATAATAGACTACAATAGTCAAATGAAAAACAATTAACCAATAATAATTTAATGGAGATTAATTGAATTTCGATTGTGTTTGAGTTTACTAAACACTAAAATAATCACTAACTTAGTGTAATGCAATCACATGCAACAGATAAGTTAGTCTTCGATCTGGCAACTCAATACGGAAGTCATATACTCGATATACTCATTGTGGTCTTGGAGTGCATTATAAATATGTTTTATAGGAGAGGGTGCCGAGTACTCTCCCTACCAAAACAACAAGAATACTATGCCATAATGCGATTTCGCCAACGGTGTCGACTGCACTTACAAACCGCTGCCCAGCAACAACACCCCCCACATACACATACAAACGAAATCTGCTTTCTCAACTACATTGCACTTTGCACTTGGGTTTCTTTTCAGTTCTCAAACAGTTTTTTGTCGCAATAAAAATTTAAGTCGATTTTATGGGCACGAAAAGCAAGTGAAGAGCCAAAGAAGTCTTCGTCGGCAGTCTTGACTAGCGAATCCTGGAGCCTTGCTGTCCTGGAGTCCTGTGTATGGAGTCCTGAATCGTGGCATCAACTCTCGAATGCAAAGTGAAGGCAGAAATTACAATTCTCTGGCAAAAAGTTTCATTTCTCTTGCGATTTTGTTGTCTCAACTTGGCATTCATATGCAAGCGATGCGGGAGGAGTGAAGGAGTGCTGGCGAGTGAAGGATAGCGTGGGGAGAGGAGGGGGGGGGGGGGGGGGGGGGTGTTGTGAGGACGAAGTCGTCAAAAAATTGGAAGGTTTATTTAAATTTCAACTTGTTTCGAAAACGTTTAAAAAGTTTCCGCTGCTAACTGACTGCTGATAACACAAAGTATCTTCCACCCAACACCAACAAAATACCCAACCACCCATCCCATCCATCCATCCAAAGCCTCCCGCACCACTCACCCACCCTCTACAGCGTCCTCTTGTCCCCGGGCAAGTTGAGACAAAGTTGATTCGGCTGGGTCTCTCAGCAAGAAAGCTGCTGCTGGTAAACAAGTGGCAGGGCTCAAAGGCGGGGGCGTGACAAAATTAGCACAAAATATTTAATGTACTTCTATTTTATTTGTATTTTTATTTGATTTCAGCCTCTGCTGGCTACGCTGGGGTATCTATGTCAGGCAGGCTCTGGCTGCTGGCTCCTGACTCCTGTCTGAGTCAAAAATAAGATTTGATTGAGCCAAATATAGATATAAGATATAAGTGGACTCGTCCTCATACTCGTAATCGAGCTGGGATGCATGAGGTGCCAGGCCTGTGCCAATCAGAATCAAGGCCCAAGTCCTAGATGTGGGTCACAATATGGCTAAATAACTGACTGCAGGAGGGCAGCTGGCTTGGGAATTGTGCATGCACCAGCCTGACTGCGATTCATTATTGATAAGTTTCGATTCGAAAGTGTACATTATGCCAAATTGTATAATGACAAAGTTTAAAAAAGATTAAGCTCGGGAAAGTATTTTGCAAAACTTTACCAATTAAATGTGCGATATATTGCGTTTCAAATTGGCTACAATCAAAAACAATCGAATGCCTTCTTTTCACTTATTTGTTGTTTTGGTTGTTGTTAAATAAATAAAGTCATCTAATGACGGTTGCTGTAAATAATTGTAGCAAACTTAAAGCAAGCTTAAATTTCAAAGTAGAGTCTTACTTGTGTCCAAAATGTACATTGTTAGATGTTTTAAATGCAGCCCAAAGATAATCTATCTAAAGTTTCAGTTAAGCTGGTCTTTGTTTAGATGGTTGGCCAGAAGGCAATGAGGGGGAAGGCTGATGGGGGGGGGGGGGGAGGTAGCAAGGAGTCATAGCTGGAAAGTGTATTGATGCGGCAACGCCTTTTACCCTGACCATGTGCCGCTCATTAGCAGCCACTTTGGGCTTGACACATTTGCAGGCACCAGCACAAAAATACACCAAGACGATGATGGAAGATGGGAGATGGAAAATGGAAATGGAGACGTTGATGTTGATGTTGACATCGGCTATGAAGACGTGGAAGAGGCATCGTCTCGTGGACGAAGTGAGTTGCAACTAATTTCAGTTTAATTTGTGTCAGTTTTTGTCTCAGCGTCGCTTTTCTTTTCACACTTTCGCCGACAAGGCGACGTCGTTACTTATTATCCTTTGGCTTCAACGTGCTACGTGTAAATGCTGCTAATGACGTCGTCGTCTTTCTCGTCCTCGAGAACGCCTCCTTCCCCGTTCAAGTCTCTGTCCTCATCGTCGTTGTCAGCAGACAAAAGGCTCAACGCTCTGTGCTCCTCGCTCAGTAGTCAATATTCCGCGTGGAATGTCTCATCGTCATTACAAAACGACTGTCTGTCTACCTGTCTGTCTGTCTGTCAGTCTGTCCATCTGTCCATCTGTACATTTGTCCATCTGTTTGTCTGTTTGGCTGTCTGTCGTCTTTAATGACTTCCTTCTCTAATATAGCAAATTTATTATTTTAATTTGCGCGCTTTACGTTTTTCGTTGGTAAATTCGCTGTTCGAATTTTCTCGGTTTCGAATTCGATTTCATAATTAGGGGCCCAAGTTGAAGTCATCGCTAGGCTGCCACCGGGGCCAAAGACAAGCTCATGAAACCAGAGTAGCCCACGCACACACCCCACCTGCCACGAGACCCCTTGCCAACCCCCCTTGTGTCATTCATCAGCAACATAAACCGCTGGCATCCACGATGCTAATGCGCTTATTTTCATGTTAATTACCAACAGACAAGGCAGCTCTTCAACAGGCCACATAGTTTTTGGCTAGCCAGCGTGGCAAGGACTATAAGGACGTCGACCACCCGCTGCGGAGAAGATGGCGCTCCACTTTCAGCTTGACTGCGGGCGACTAAGCGACCTGGCCGGCCGCTCAGATTTTTCCCAGGCGATTTAAATAATTGACAGATTTTCGCATTTCGCTGAATGCCGCCGGCTCACAGTGTTTATGTGTTTATTTTTTGTCTTGTCAGCTGTATCGGCAGGGGGTCAATGGGTCCTTCAAAACGGTGTATCTCCATCTCCATCTCTATCTCTCTCCCTCACTTGCTCCATCTCTGTCTGTGGCTCAGTTTCCATCTCGAATTTCATATTTTAGTCTGTACTTGGGCCTCGCTTTGTTCGCAGCGACATTAAACTGTTTTATCTTTATGAGATTATATCTGCTGCTTCCCCATCCCCCTTTCTCGTGCCCTCTCTCTCTCTCACTCACTCTCTCCCCATCTCTCTCTCTCTCTGTGTAAGCCAAAAGGTTTTGTGTTTGCCAAAGTTAAATGCACGATGTGCCCAGCCACGCAGCACCACCACCACCACCACCCAGTATGATTCCCCCTTTCCCAAGCATTATGCTTTTGGCTTTTTATAGCGTTTTCTCTTTCTGTTTCTATTCCCGCTTCCGTTTCTATTTCTGGTCGCCTGCTCAGTTCAATATTGGTTTATTGGCCAGTTGAGCTTTTCACAGCGATTTGAGTTGTTTAACCCCAAAGCAGTTAAAGGTTATTGATTCACCTGCTCTCGCTAACGGTTAATAGTAAGCACTAATAAATATCCTGTTAACCAGCCGTTAGGTAACGTCTCTACTGACTACCCAACAATCGCTCCAACACTTGTAATTAAGATACATATTGATAAACTTATTAACTATGCGAGAGAAAAATTTCAAATATCCTAAGTCAATTAATCCAAATATATATAAGTAAAATTCTTAAGTGACGAAATGGAAAGATATGTATATAACTGTGTGACTGCCTTGGCAAGCCTATCTTTGACTGACTTAACCGTAAATGGCATCCAAATTTGCTTATGCACTTCACGGCACTAACTTTAGCCTGATGTCGACATTGCCACATTTGAGTGGCAGCAGCAACAGCAGCACCAGCATCCACCTGGTTCAGGCAGCAATATAAAGCGCGGCGCACAGCACAACAAACAAACACACACTTACACACACAGACACACACACACACACATAGTCACACAAACACATATATATATTGGAGGCGATGACAATGAGATCTAGTTCCGGCATGCAAAAACAATGAGGTGATAAACTTGCAGGCTCAATGCACAACAGCAACAACAACAGCAACAACAACAGCAACAGCAACGACAATAATAACAACAACAGGGCCGCCAGCGTCAACGTCAACGTTGAAGTTAACGTGGCGCACATTTGGATGACACCTTGGAGAGACGGAGAAAGGAAGAGAGAGAGAGAGAGAGAGAGGGACAACAAAGGGGCACAAGTGCAGCAGCAGTTTCTGTTTTATTTTTTATTTTCAGCGTTGAGTTGCAGCAGGTGGTGGCAGAGAGGGCGGTGGTGGAGGGGGAAGTCTGGAGAGGAGGAGGTGTAGGGAGGTTGGCCATTTTGGGGCATTCGTGTGCATGCAAACAACAAAGGAAAATCAGCAGGCGGCTTGCATTTGTTGTTGCTGCTGCTGCTGTTTTCGCAAATATTCATGCAGCCCCCAACGATGCGAATATACGTACATATATATATATACAATATGCATACATATATACAAGCACACATATATATCTATATAAATATATATATATATACATATGTGTGTGTGTGTGTTTGTGTGTGTGCGTGCAAGTATTTCCTTTTTTCTGCTCTTAAGCGTGTTTCACAAGAAGAAAGTTGGTTGACTTTTGAATGACTTCCTTGCGCTCGTTTTGAGGGTTGCTGCTGCACCGCCAGAGCTGAGATGGGGTGTGAATTGTGCGATGTGGAGTGTGTGGGGTGTGAGGAGTGTTCACTGTAGTTGCTGCTCTTGTAACTGCTCTGTTTTCTCCTGTTGTTGCTTTATGTGTTAAGTGCGCTGGGCCCAAGCGCGCGCAAAAACAAAATCTGGTTGCTTGCAACTGACGCCCATGCTGACATCGCAGCCCCAGAAGCCGTAACCCGCATCCGAACGCTCCGTCCCACTCTCCCGCTCTGCCCCAGCTTCTTGCTCTCCCCAACCCGCTTGGCCAACCGTCACTACTCCATTTATACTCACACATACTCTCGGCAAACTGTTGAGCAAAAAGTGGCGTCGTCTAGAAAATCTAGTGACAATAAATGTGACAAACTGAGGAGGAGTTGATTGTCGGATGCTCAAAAAGAGTGCACGGAATTCCTGTTAGGATTTATGGACGCTTGAGTATTCGAAAATTGATTGCACAAACTAATTAACATGAATATACAAATCCCATTCTGCCTGCTGCAATTTGCTGATGGGATTGGCTCAAATATAAAACGATTAGTTTTGCAGAGGATATCGATTATGCGTATTTGAAAACAGGACTCAACTCGAGATAACAACTCTAGGAATATGTACACAAGTATAACAAAAATGAAGTAAGCCTTGACAGCTGTTCATTGTTAAGAAATAGCCATTCTAAAGATGGACTGTCATGAAATCAATTCTTAATTGACTAATTTAAATACCACACACAACACAGAATTGCCATTCGTTGAAATCTGACTTGCAACAAATGTGATGCGAACGATTTGGGGCACCACCGCAGCCGCAACCGCAACCAACTGCTAGCAGCGAGATTCTTGCAACTAATTTATGAAGATGTGTCCAGCCCCATATTGTATTGTATTGATTTGCATTCAGTTGTTTACTTTGGATGCAGTCAACGTTTAATGTCAGTTAAGCTTCAATCATATTTTGTTGGTGCCAAGCTAATAACTAATAACTACAACCGAGTTGCACATAATTGTAACATACTTTTCGAAACAAACTAAAATGTAATCTGCAGATTTCAAATCTATTCAAACATTTGTGTGTTGCACAATCCTTAAAGTATGCCACACAAATATAGCTAGCTGAGCATAATTCACAACAACTCTTCCATTCAAATTAAATGTTTTTGTCTAATAACTGCGATTGAGTATAATTAATATATTATTTCGCTTTAATTTGTGATGATATATGTATATATTTATAATTGTGTCTTTTATTGTCACTGGAAATCGGTTTGTATCGATATTCGTTAAGCGAAGAGTTATCCATAAAATAATCGATTGTGGTTTAAGAACTTATGAAGTCTCCTGCTTTTATGGTATCTGAGACCAGCTAGTACAGAAGGACAGTCAATATATACACCATATGAGATCGGAAATGCTTACTTCTGCCTGTTTCATAAGGATAAGGAGATTCCACAATTGAGGGCATTTGCATGTCGAATTTGTCTTCTTTAAATTACTGTGGATTTCTAAGCAATTACTTGGAGACACAAGGACAAAGCTCGAAAACAGGATGTGGAGTTGAGTTTTTTTTTTGGTGAACATTTTATTTGTTTGACAGAGCGATGGAAAAGGTGACAGGAGCAAGTGCAACTTGGCGTTTGTTATTTCTTTTCATCATCTGTTGGCCTTTTACATCTCGTCGACGTCGCGAGTCTGGCGCTGCTGTTGGCGCTGCGGCTGGCGCTGCGGCTGGCGCCTGCGTTGTGGCTGCCGCTGCTGCTGGCGACGACGCTGCTGCTGCACACGACGACGCTGCTGCTGGCGACGACGCTGCTGCTGGCGTTGTCTGTTAACCGGACGGCGCTGACCACTGTTGCCACTGCCACGACGCTGATTGGGACGACGGCGACGCTGCTGCTGAACGCGTCGATTGTTATTATTGCTGTTGTTGTTGCTGCCATTGCCAATGCGGCGTCTTCGGATGACTCGACGCCTTACCCCATTACCGTTGTTGCCATTGCCGCGACGACGCTGATTGCCATTGTTAGGACGACGACGTCGGCGTCGCTGCTGCTGACCCTGCTGACGTGGCGTATTGTCCCCTTGATCGCTGGACTGCGACTGCAACTGTGACTGCGACTGCAACTGCGACTGCGACTGTTCGTCAGCGTTTGGCTGCTCCTGAAGCGACTCCTCCGCCTCGGAGGGCTGCACGTCGCCCACTTTTACGGCGGTCACCTCATCGCAGGGCACATCGCTGTAGACGACCACGTTGCCGTAGTTGCAAACTATTTGGGACTCCTGCTCGTCATCGCCGCCATCGCCGGCATCGCCCGCCTCATCGGCCTGACGTGGCTCAATGCGGCCGATGCCGCGCTTATCCTCAATCTCGTAGATGTTGCCCGATTTGGTAATGAAACCAGTCACCTGCAACGGCTTGGCATCTTTCACCTTCAAAGTGGACTTTAGCTGCTGCGACTGTGTCTCCTTCGATGTGTCCACTGGCACCAGATGCTTCTGATTCATCGGCGGCACATTGATGATCATCTGCGCTTTCGTTGGCTTCGCTTCTGTTTTGGGTACAGTCGTTGGCTTCACGGTGGAGCTGAGCAGCGGAGCTGCCGTTGGCCTCAGCTCATCCCGTGCTGCTTAAGGAACAGAAAATACATAAAAAAAGAGAGACACACGGAACAGCCAGCGATCGAAAAAGAGAGTGGGGGAGAATTGTCAGATTTAGTTCATTCCGTTTCATCCAAAAGGGGATTCAAAAAAATTTACCGCTCACCAGTGAGTGGCCACCGGCCAGGGCCAGGACTAGGGCCGGGACCAGGACCAGCAGCGTTTGTATCGATAACCTCATTGCTTGATTTGTGTGTGCCAACTGAGTCGGGAGTGGGAACAAGCTGCCACTTATATTAACTTGTGCCGTCCAACAGACATCGGTGCATAAATCATTAGCTAACGGTTCTTTTCTTCTTCTCTTTTTTTGCCGGCTAAATTTTGATGCTGCATAATTAGCCACAGTTCGGGCCCCCGGCCACAAGAGTTCAAAGCACGTCTAATGCCAGGTCGACCCATTTAAGGCGCCTCATCACCACACGCAGCCCCAGCCACAATCTTGTCCACTTTCTGTACGAAACACAAAAAAATACAAATAATAAATAATTAATAAGAGGGCTTTCTACATGGCGAGCGATCTGCTGAGTTCAATGCCTGAACTCTGGCTTCATTATCATTCTTGCCTACTTACCAATTTTTGTTCTCTCTTAACATTTGCATGTTTCTTGTTTTTGTATTTGTTATTGTTTATTGCTTGATTTGTTGTATTTCATAAATTCAAATTAGCTGCTGAAGCGATCGGCAAAACAAAATAAAAAACAAACAAAAAAGAACAACAACAAATGGAAAAGAGCATCGCTCGACGCCAGACAGCGGCTAAGACAAATTTTACCAATGGGCTTGGGTCCGTGGAATGTTTGCTTCAAACGGCAAGTTGAGCAGGTCTAAAATGCTCAAATTGAATTAACTAACTTTAGCCAATGATAAATTGGAATCATTTACAACTTCCATTATGATCATAATTTTTCAGCTGCTTTTTTGTTTTTTTCTCCATTTTATTTTTATTTTTTTGCTATCTGTAAAGCACTTTGAACATGCCAATGAAATTGAATTCAATAAACGTGCCTGGAGACTATATCTATTATATATTTTTGTAGAAAGACAACTGATATTCTGTCTACTTAACTGCTATGCAATCAAATTTTAATTACAGCCTTGAGCAAACTAATTCTGAATCCAAAACTATTGAAAATATTCCTAGTTGCTATAAACTGGCTTTTTCTTTCGATGAATTAACTGTCATATCAATTTATGAATTTATTATGAATTCAAACCAAACTTTCCAATGAATATCAAATTCAATTTATTGGACAAATAAACACGATGTCTGGTTAATTTAATATGTGCATATATTCTACGCCAGATAACCGACCTAGATCTACATATACAGGTTTACATTCTCAAACATAATAACGAGAACTATAATTATAGTTACACGCAACCAACTTGTCAGATATAACTTAAGTAAATCTAGGTTTTGTTACATTTCTGATTATTTTGCTCACTTTGATTAAGGTTGGTTTTTGAATAGATATTGAATACAACCCCTCTTAATTCGCTTTCGTATGTTCAACTACATATTTGGTATAACTAGCTCAACATTGCAAATGAATACTAATATTTATATTACCAATAAAGTGTTGGCCATAAAACTCTGGATGTAAATAAGAAATGTGGCTAATCGAATCTGTTGCTGTTGTGTGACTTGGGAATTAGCACAGATAACGCGTCAAGTGGGCCACAGCTCTCCACTACAACTGATTTATCAGATCATCCATCTCACAATTACGCATGTTTATTGCCATTCAAATAAATAAGGGGAATATATATTAACAAAAAAAAAGGAAGTTTTGAATGCCAAATGTGATAAATATTAGTTTAATGCCTCCTCAGTTTTATTTGGTAGTTGCGCAAAGCTTCTGAGAGTTCCTTCAGTCTATCGGCGCCTTGGCGTTTCTGCTTTCGCTCCTGCTCCTTCCTCAGCTCCTTACACATCTTCTTCAGCTTCTTGCGCTCCCTCTTCTTGGACTTCTGCTCATCACTGTCCTCCTCCGACGAGGAGCTACCCCGCTTGTGACGCCTTCGCAGCTGCTCGCATTTCATTAGCAGCTCCTTTGCCTCGGCATCATCTTCATCTGGCTTGGGTGTAGTTGTTGTGCTCGTTGTTGTTGTGCTCGGAGTTGTGCTCGGTGTTGTGCTCGTTGTTGTAGTGCTCGGTGTTGCTGCACTCGGTGTTGTGCTCGTTGTTGTAGTGCTCGGTGTTGCTGCACTCGGTGTTGTGCTCGGTGTTGCTGCACTCGGTGTTGCTTCACTCGGTGTTGCTGCACTCGGTGTTGCTTCACTCGGTGTTGCTGCACTCGGTGTTGCTGCACTCGGTGTTGTGCTCGGTGTTGCTGCACTCGGTGTTGTGCTCGTTGTTGTTGTGCTCGGTGTTGCTGCACTCGGTGTTGCTGCACTCGGTGTTGCTTCACTCGGTGTTGCTGCACTCGGTGTTGTGCTCGTTGTTGTTGTGCTCGGTGTTGTGCTCGGTGTTATGATGGGCTCTGGAGTGTTGGTTGTTGTTGATTCGGGTTTGGGCGTTGTCGTCGTTGTTGTCGTTGTTGTTGTGGTTGTTGTTGACAACAAGCTCTCCTCACCAATCTGGGGATACGCTGCGCCCATCCAGCAGCAGCAGCTGGCCAAGATCAGGCACACTACCAAAGTCTCCTTGCGCATTGTCAGTGCTAATTTGTCTACGGCAGTTCAATCAACACTAAACTCCGCAGCAATGCCGCTGTATTTATTTATATTGTTGGTGGTTCGCAGACAACTAACTAGATGCCCCACTCTTCAACCAACCCTTGGCAGCCCAATCAAGTCATGCATGGACTGGTTTTTCATTTTTTATCGGTAGACAACAATTTACCAACTACGATATTTATTTGATTTTTATGTTTATTTTGGGGGTCTTTTCTCATTCATACGCTACGCGAGAATTAATCGCGTACGTAGGAAAAAAAAGAAGAAAAAATCTTCTGAAATCGACTTGGTTAAGGTTTGCTCGGCTGTAAGTCATCTGTTCTTTTTTTAAAAAATGCATAAAATGGTTTGTATATGTGTGGGTGGGAGAGAGATCCGCATAGAGGCAAAGAGAGAGAAAGAGAGACGGATGGTTCCTGAGAGTTGAAGCAAGCTTAAAGCTGGATTTACTGCTTTGGCTTAGGCTAAAAGCTCATTTACTGCTTACCACTCTTGTCCTCTCGCTCCAGCCAATGCCACATTTGAGAGCAACTCCACAAATAAACCGTTAACAACTAACGATTGTGAGTGAATGAGCTTTTGGATCCATTAAGAGCATCAGCAATCTTAAATTGCGCTTAACTGATTTTACTGGGTATTAAACCTGCCAGCTCCTGCTCTCGGCTTATAGGTAAATTATATAATATTTTAATAATTGATTCGCAGCAGAATGTGATGTAGAAGTTCCTCGATAATTTGAAAGCTTTAATGAGCTTAAAGCGTGATAAATTGCTCTGACCGAGATGGCAATTAATGATATTTAAGGCCGAAAGTTCGACTAACTGGTATTCTACTGCTCTCGGCCTGGCTATTAATAATTGTTCATTTCAGCGGGCCAGCAAATTGGAATCTGTTAACTTGCGGCACATGCCGCGAATGCCGCACTTTAAAGCTGCAAATGCTGCTACAGATATATATATATATATGTATATAGCAGCATCAGCATACCTATATATATTTATATATATATATTCATGCCTTTGTTTACATATATTTTTATGTGTGTTCGCATTCCAATTCCAATTCGAATTCGAATTCGTGTTTGTTTTTGTAATTAACACAGCAGCAGTTTTTAGCCAAGTTGGTCAGAAGAACACGTTTTAGCCCTAAAAAAACAAGAAAAAGAAAAGCGATTGCCGGCCACACAATTTTTATAATGCTGCCACTTGTTGTTAAGTCTATTATTAAAAAATACATTAGGGTGCTTTGACTTTAATGGCTTGATCTCAAACCGTTTTGTGAACTGCTGTCATATTTCCGAATAATTTGGCTGTAGCAATTATGAGTTTCGACGAGTCGTAGTTGATAATAATTAGTTTAATACACATATGTGTTGTACAGAAATACGTACATATGTGTGCGTATTTAAGCAAATATTGGCAGCTCGCTTCTGTGACCACTAATTGATTATCAATTAAAATTGTTAATTGCTTAATGCAACTGCAAATGGAGTTGGCATTAATGTGAACAGCAGCATGCTTAACATTTAGCAGGAATTGTTCAACAGTAACCGTCGAACCCATCTGCCACTTCTCCTGCTCCTGCCAAAATCAGAATCAAAACCAAGACCAAACCAAAACCATACCCAAATCGCAAATCCCAAAACCAAAACCCTATCTCAGCCTTAGCCCAAAGACAATTACTTGCGCATTTTCCCTCCTTCTCAATCTCTCTCTCTCTCTCTCTCTCTCTCTCTCTCCCGTGTGTGTGTGCACAAGTAATTGAATAAAAAGCGAGAGAGAGAGAGAGAGAGCGAATTAAAAAAAATCAACAAATAATTAAAAAGTGCATGTGTAGAAAGGCAAGCAGAAAAAGCACAGCACAATCCGGACACAATCCTGCTCCGGGGGCAGGGGCAGGGGGAACCCTTTAGAAAGTGCAACAATTTTAATGAAACAGAGAGAATATGTTAATTGCGTGTGAAACCGCTGCGTCGAGTTGCCTGCCACTCGCTTTTATTTATTATTATAATTTTATTCGCTCTCATCTCTGCTTTTCCCCCTTTTTTCACCAGTTTTTTGCGCAGTTAAGCAGCACAAATAATGCAGCTAAAAGGACTCGCAAAAAAGCAGGTAGCATAAGTGTCTGTATATGTTGTGTATGTTTGTTCGGTTGGCTTATCAAAGCATCAGACAAATCCGCAGAGACACCGAGACCGAGAGAAAGAGGGAGAGAGAGAGAGAGAGAGGTAGAAGAAGAGAAAGAGATAGAGTTAGCTTTAAGTATATTCAAGTATTTGCACTTAAGCTTGCATTATGCTAATTACATCAACGATTTGCCCGAAATGCCATTAAGCCAACTCGGTAAGTCATTTATCCAAAACGAAGCTCAGATTTTACATCCGAGATCAAGCCAAATAGAACAGTTTTCACATCCAAACTTCAAGAGTTACGTATAGATGTAAATGTGGTTACCAAAATCGAATGTATATAATTTCAATAAAAAACAAATTTCAACTGAACTTTTCTCCTAGGCTTATTTATGTATTATGTACTTTAGTCTAGATGCAGTTAGACATATTAACTTATTCATCAGCTATTGTCAGATATGTTTATAAAGCCCGTTTGGTCGTTTAAAGGGTACACGTTCAAATTTTAATTTATCTGTCTTTCTACACACTCTTGAAGAGCGGACCCCTTAAAGTATAATTTCTAATTTTTAAAGAATTATTTCTAATATTTACAAATTATTTTAAAAAGCAAGAAACTGTTTTTGGTATTCAGAGCGATTTTCTACACTTGAGGGTGCTTTTTTTCTGAGTATAGTTCAACTTCGGTCTGTAAGGGTGTGCAATCTTCGCCCTGCCTACGATAACCGATTTTGTCTGATTTTTAATGTTTTTTTTTCACACATAAGTAACAAAAACCTGATTTAACATTTACACATGATAAATGACATATTTGAACTGATAATGAACTGATCTGCCTTAAACAGCTCTAATTGGCATGATAGGCATGATATCATCGTAAGAATTTGTTATTAAATCTCTCTTTTTATGAAGAATATTTTTACATTAATTACAATAATTATATTTTAAAAAAATAAATAATATAAGAGTTGTGTATTGTGTGTAATGTTGAAAAAATTGAAAAGTGATTTCACTCGATACCAGCTGAATTTGTTGCTAATTGGGCAACGCTTGCCGCAAGCGAATATGTAAGCGTTGTCTTTATGCAACTACGCACTTGCCCCACTCACATTGAATACAATTTGAACAAGGATTTGGATTTGGATGTGGATTTGGATTTTGATTTGGTTTTCAATTTGACTGGCCTGGTGTGCTATTGAGCCTATTGAGAATGGCTTATGTCAAGCCCAAATACAAATCGCTTCCGATTGCTGCTGTGCGGTTGGGTTCTGCTCCTGTGACTTAATCCAAATTATCGTCATAAGCGTTGCATTAATGAGCAGCACAGTGCAACATAAACAGCGAACCGCTGACGGCTGACAACTGACGGATGACATTTCGCTTGATGGCCAAGACAAAGTTGCCAGCCAGCCAGTCAGCAACTTTTTCAAGTGGCATCAAGCAGCAGCGGCAACAGCAGCAGGCGCTGACTGCTGACGAGTGCATTTTTCTGTATGATTTTTGCCCACTCAAATCTGAACAAATCTCGCAAATTCGATGCGAGGACTGCGAGTCGAAGGCACAAACGGCAGGCTGTCGTTCCGCTGCTTTCAGCTACGACTGCAGCCAAGGGCTGTATGCAGCTGAATGTCCTCGTTTCGCCTGGTCATGTGCTAAAAAATTCAGGAATACGAAGTGCCACGTTGCTCGTGCAGCTTCGTCTCGTTTGTGTGCTAAAAGCACGAAGCGCACGCGCAGGCAGCGACGCTGGCAGCGACGTTGACGTCAGTCTGTCAACCATTGTTATTGGCAGCTAACAGTGGCTTAACAGCGACGCAACAGCAACTGGGAACACTTTCATATATATATATATATAGATATATATATGTGTGTGTGTGTGTGTGTGTGTGTGTCTGCTTCTACGTGTTTTATTTCTTATTTTTGTAGCTGTTTTTTTTTTTTTTTGATTGTTTTGTGCTTGGTTTATTTAGCACTCATGGCGCTTGCCGCTTGCTGCTTGCTGCTCGTGCTTTTCATGCCCCATGGTCGTTTTTTGCTTGCCTATATTTTTAGGCATTTGCAGCGTTTTCGCTTTGATGCGTGTGGCATGTTTAACGGCACTTGATGATGCCAGCAACGACACCAACACCAACATAAACACCAGCAGTACCACTGTAATTTGTGCGTCGTCGTCGACTTCGGGCGTCAGGTGAGGTGAGGTGGCCAAGGAGCACGCGTTGAACGCATTGCAATTGCTCGATTCTCGTTGCACTTCATTAAGCCCAACATCGACGCTGAGCATTTCTGCATTGCATTCTCATGCGCACTACCTGCCAGTCTGAGTGTCGTCAAAGAGTGTCACATGACCTTCGCGCCCACACACACAAACATCAATGCTGTCGCATGCACACAGGACACATCACGTAGCCGTCACGTTGGCACACCATTAAAAATAAATAAATTAAACAACAAGAAAATATAAAAAATCAAACAAATCAAACAATAAATCTCAGTAGAATCTGTGTTCCTGAAATCGATCGAAAGTACAGCTGCGACCTCAACTCGAAATCATTTTTGATTTCCTTAAAGAATGAATTATAGTCTCTGAGATCGATTTGCTCGATTCATTTGTTGATCATGTGGGGGTGAAGATATTTCATTCCAGGATCGATATTAAAATGCAAAAAAGTCTATCTAGTTTCTATAAATACATATATTAAACAAAACAACTAAGAGAAAAATAATACTTTTTATGGTCTGCCTATTGAATGACTATGTTTAATCAGCAGAAACGGAAAACACTGTCAAAAATTGAAAACAAAAGAGAGAAATAGCACAGGCAAACTCACGGGAAATGAGAAGCCAGCTCTGTCTGCTGTTTTGTCACCTAAATTCAATTCACTAATTTCGATGGCTGTCAGAAACAAAATATAAACAAAAATCAGAAGAACAAAACGAAAATAATACAAATTCTAAAAATCAAAGAGAGTCCAAGCCAATGCCTTCTATAAACTTGCAGCTAGTGTGTGTGTAAGTATGAGTGTGTGTGTGTGCTTGAGTGTGTATTTCCAGTTATTTTCCAGTTATTTGCTGCATACTTGTAGGCATTTGACAAGACTGTTGGGTGAGGTGAAGCTGTTGTTGCACGGCTGGTTACACAGCAGCGGCTACAACCGAGAGCCACCGGGCTGAACGAGCTACAAAGCAATATATAGGTGTGTCTGTGTGTGTGCGTGTGTGTGTGAATGTGTGTGTGTGTGTGTGTGTGTATGCAGCAGATACTGTAGCTGCCCGCATGTTTTGAGTTTAGTTTGAAAAGTAATCGAATGTTATAATTTCCATTAAACTGATTTCCCACGAGTAATGCAAGCCAAACAAGCCAAAGCCACAGCTAAAGCCAAAGCCGAAGTCAAAGCCAAGCCAACAGACGATGCAATCTTGATGATGCTTGCGGCAGTGGCTGGGGCAGGGGCAGGGGCACACTGCCTGAATGTTGGATGTTGGATGACGGATGTTGGATGTTGGAGCAGCAGCCGGTCTACTGATTGGGTGGCAAGCGAATGACCCTGTCACACTAATGTACTGCGCGTCAATTCCACAGTATCAAAGGAATCCAATGAAAAAACAGAGACAGACAGACGGACTGACGGACTGACGCACGGAACGGACGGACAGAGAGGGAAAAGGAGAGAGGCAAGGAGACATTGAAAGAGAGACCGGTTAATGGCGACATGCATAAAAAGCATGCCACGGCAATGCAGCCTCTGCCACTGCCTCTGCCTCAGCCACTGCCAACGAACATGGACCTGGATGTGGTAAGGGACTCTCAACTTGACTCGACTCTCGACTCGACTCGACTCTCGACTTGACTCCACTCGCTTCGCCGCATCCCGCAAATGAAATACAAATTAAATTAAATTCCAAAAGAGCAAGACGTTTGGCCAGCCCAGCACATACATAAATCAACAGCTCAAAGTGCAGGCCAAGTGGCAAGCGTTGCATTGCTGTGCATTCAATCGATTGCCAATTGCATCGCACTTTGTGTGGCAAGTGCATTGATCAGCTGGGACACACAATGCACAAATGCAGCGCTCATCAGGGACATAAGGGCGATGCAGTGAAGGCATTCAGCACTGTGTGCCAACTATCAAATGTCCTAAGAGCGCAGATCAACCACAAAACTAAGAAGCCAACATTTAAATTGCCCTTGAAGAATGCAGAGCTGAGCAAGCTTATTAACAAGCTACAATAATAAGTTGGCTCTATTTAAAAAGGTATAAAATGTTTTCCAGCCAGGAAACTCAAGCTTTTCATTTGTAGCTGATACAACACAATTCTACTTCTATAACAAATTGCATTAAGTTCATTTAAATTTGCAATCTTTCGTCTAATTTATAATTATTCATAAGTTCAGCACCTGACCTAATTTAAATATATTTTCATTTTCATTTGTGAATATAATTAAATGCTGCTGCATCAAAGAAAATGAACAAAGAATGAGTTGAAGCTGCAGCTTAGTTTTTCCGGCAATCGTCAATGTGGCTTACAAGCGACAACTGACAGCGTGAATAAAAATATTCGGTTGCAAATCGAATCCATATGTGGTTTTTTGCTAATGGCTTGCCTGGCCTTTGGCTTTGGCCCTGGCTGTCGAGTCGAAAGTTGGTAACAACAGCAGCTAAATGCAAATGGCTGGCTAAGCCGCGTTTGGACATGTGAGCAATAGATGGCCAGGCCACAAGTCCAACCACTCAGCTGCAGTGGCTATTGTTCAATACTCGTTGCTACTTGCGTCTTATGCAAATCACTAACCAGCAACAACAACAGCAACAACAACACTTGCGAAAAACAATTGTCACAGCAACAGAAAAGCCAACAGCAACAGCAAAAGCAACGGCAACAAACAAACCGAGAATAATTTTAACATTTCCGTTACAAATAAAAAGCTATTCACTTTGCTAATATGGCCGCAGCGATTCATCCGGTGCTGCCTGCGTTTTGGCTGCAAGTGCTTCAAAACTTGCCACACGCAATACAATAATTTGCCCCCCATTGGGCAAAAGGGTTGTGGTATACTCTACAAATTCACGCAGGCATACGGGCTCTTCCATGAGTTTTGACAAACATAGGCAAAAATATAAAATCGCATTTCTTTCTCATCCTCCTCGATATGTGAAACTCTTAATGGCTTAGAGTTGGGAAATATTTTAGAGTGATTTTTATATTTTATTTTATTTATTTACCAGGCGTTGCAATATTCTTGAATCAATTTATAACGGACAGCTTACAAATTGAATCTACTCGACATGCACAGTGAAACATTGAGTATTTTCTCGTAGAGTATACTCGAATGCACAGTCAATCATTTTTTGATCAGGTTCTTAAACCAAATTAGAGTGAACAATTAAAAAAATTAAAAATTTTAAACGAAAATAATAAAATAAAATCTGCGAAAATTCAAATGTGAAATGGTTAAATATTTTTTGCAAGCATAGAAATAATGCAAAAAAACATTTAAGCGTTTGCAGCTTAAAGAGAAAGAATATTTTCCAGTTATTCCAATTCAATCATAAGTTTAGTGATATTATATTATAATTATATGCGGCATAAGTAGCATATTGTATACTTATGGAAAACATGTTTGTTATATCTTTATGTATGCATGAATAGTGCATAACTGTTGCGGCCTGCTGTTGCCAATATTTGAATTTTGGCCCTTTACTTGCAGTGTCTGTCGCATTTGTTTATATGTCAGTTAGTCAGTCAGTCAGTTGGACAGTCGGACGGTTGGTCGCATTTGCAAGTCGTTAAATGCTTTTGTTGCTCGTCATTGTAGTGACTTGGCTCACTTGCAACTGCAACAGTTTTACTCTGGCAACTGCAACTGTTGTTGCTGTTGCCATTGTTGCTGGTCGTTTCGTGTCGCTGGCATTGTCAATGCTTCGACTTCCTTCCGCTTTGGCTAACAAATTTGCGTCGCGCATGCAGGCCAGGCAAACATAATCATCATTATTGCTGCAATCAGCATATTTGGCAGGCTTAAATCGGCTGACTGCCCCACAGTCCTCTTAAACATCCTGTCCGCAAGGACTGTTACCTGTTTACCTGCTGCCCAGCACTATTCTTATATTGCTCATCCTGCAGCACACACTGAAAAAGGGCCACGGAAACATTGTACATTTTATGCTCCTCGTCGCACTTACACGTACACCAATAACAACAACTACAACAACAATTATAACTCCAGTGGTTGTCGTCGGCGCCATAGTTGTGGCTATGCCTAATATCCGTCATCAAAAGTGTTGCTTGTGCCGCAACGTGCGGACTCTGTCTGAACAGCCTGTGTGTTTAGCAGAAGCTGTTGCAGTTGCAGTTGCACTAGCTGTATAAGCAAATCAATTCCCTAACCCCCACCACCACCAGCACCACCACAACCACCAACCCATCATTAAGTACGCGGGTGACTTTTAGTGTGGCTCGTGAGCTTAGGCGCATCCTGACTTCGCTTGAACTCCCAGCCCCTAACCAACAGCAACCCCATTCCCAATCCCCTTGCAACACCTTCCCGCTCTCATGTGTGGCATGCAAATATTCGCATGGCTCGTGTGTTGTTTTTATGGCAGTGCATTGCACGATAAGAATCCGTTGAGCAAAAATTAATTAGTCAATTTGCATGAAATTTATGTACAAAGCGCGAACAAACGAAATGCATTTTGATGTATAATGCACACATAAGAGAGAAAGAGAGAGAGAGAGAGGAAGAGAATGAGAGAGAGAGAGAGAGAGATAGTAGACCCAGCGGATATAAAAGTTGAGTA
The DNA here is from genome assembly GCA_035044105.1 of Drosophila nr. perissopoda 5 BK-2023a. Lineage (NCBI taxonomy): Eukaryota > Metazoa > Arthropoda > Insecta > Diptera > Drosophilidae > Drosophila > Drosophila nr. perissopoda 5 BK-2023a. The sequence continues at coordinate 4,188,759 of JAWNMK010000620.1, read as the reverse complement.
ACTCCTCGAACAGGTCAACAGGCGTCGATGAAGTTAGCAAACAGTCAAAGGCAGTTGAGCTTGCGTTTAAATCCTGTCGCATTGGGAGTGGAAGGACTCAGCACAGGAATCAAGTCTGTAGCACTTAAGGGGTAGATTTTAAATCCAAGCATGCATTGAATACTGATTGAGCTAGTTTCAGAATGTGTAGCAAAAAGGTAGAATTTAAGGAATTGCATAATATGACTTGATTGATTTGATTTCTTTGGAGTTCAAATATGTATATTCCAAAAGACATCGAAGAGTCGTAAAAGTAACAGTTACATTTGTAATTGCAACAATAAATTATCAAACAAATGAGGAACACAATAATCAACTACTTGCTGCTGCAATACCCCAGAAGTACAGGCAAATGAAATATGCTCAAGCACTCAAATGCTAACAGGAAGAACCAAGTAAAGAAATAGTCACTCCGAGAATAGTCTGGAAGTCAGTCACAAAATCAATTCTTCATTTCAAGAAATATTAAAAACGGAGAATAGCATAATAAAAAATGACTATTTGAGGTGTGGTGAACAAAGGCGATAGTTAATTGGCTTACTTAAGCCCACACAGAACACAGAATGGAGAAGCATTGGAACCAATTGCAACCAATTTGGTGCACCACCGTCTGCACCGGAGACAGGGTTCTGCAGTCTAAAGGAATTCTATCCGTGTTCAATTGGGTTCACAAACTAAATGATAAATAGACGCTTGTAAGTGAGAACTGTATATATAAGCAGCTTGGAGGATATGGCCAGGTGTGTCTGTATATCTGTATTGCCTAGTTGTATCTATATTAATATAATGAACATCAGAATATTACATCATATGTCTTTTATGACGACAGTTGGCTGAACTTCTAACTAATAATTAAATTGAGATGTTATCAGATGGACTACGGTCAACGTTCAGCGTGCCTGAGATGCTGTTCTTTTCTTAATTTTATTTTATTTATTTTAGTTGCTTTCGGCTCGAAACTAATTACAAAAGTAATCGCCGCATTCTGTGAAAGTTTCAAATACACTTTCCTGCCGGCCTGCCTGTCCTTCCTGCGCTCGCCACTCCGCATCCTTACAATTATTCTTGCTCAGATCTGTGGCACCTTTTTTGGAGCAGGTGTGCTGATGCCTAAAAGTATACTGCTTTCTCGTCAACGTCCTCGTCCTCGTGCTCGTCCTTGTTCTTGTACTCGTCACTGGCCATGTTAGGAGCGTAGTGTTGCAACCAAATGTCTCCGTTGCTGTAATCGGCTTAGAGGTGAAACCTTTTGTCATTATAAAAGGATTTCAAGCTTGACAAAATTTCCATTTGTTGCGATTTGGCCAACCGCCCTTTAATGTACACACACACACACACACACATACACAAATACCCTTGAGCTTGATGGGTAGTGTGTGTGTGTGTGTGTGTTTGTGTATGTTGTTGTTTAGTTAACTTTTAGCTGGCTGCGTCATTGAAGTCTTTGATTTTGTTCAAAGAGCTTAAGATTCAAAAACCGATAGCGTGATTGTTTGTTGCCAGGCACAATTATAAGCTGGTGTGTGGGTGGGTAGGTTGGGGGTTAAGTGGGTCAGCCCCAGGGTACAGGTAAGCAGGCTGCGTCTGTCAGGGGCAACAACCATTCAACAGAAATTGCCAATCGAACTAGATAAAATGAGCTGTGTAAATAGTGGAAAGGCGCAGATAGGCCGTGTTCCGCTCCTCTCTCCCCTCCCTAGCCCTACCCACTCATCTTTACTTACCCCCTTGCCCTTCTGGGCAAACTATGCCAAAAAAACGAAGTGAACCGCATTAAATCAAATCAAATCAAATCAAATCGAATCACAACAAAACAAAGCAAAGCAAACGAAACCCAGCTGCCCCACCGCCACTGTCAGCACGACCTCCATCTCCGCCACCGCCGCGGCCGCCGCTTCCTCCGAGCTTTGATCTGTGCCAGCGCTGCGTGGCTACCCCAAGGGCCAATAGATACAGTTACAGATAGCAACGATAGACAGGAGCCCAGACATGGCCATGGCCATGGACATGGACACGGTTACGGATGCGAACGCAGCTGCTGCCTGCAGGTCGTTATGGCTAATGAGTATTACGAGACCTGCAGACATACAAGTGCTCCAAAGCGGTGGGTTGCTAGTTGGCAAAGTGATAGGTATTTTGATGCGGAAGGGTTGCCCCTAAAGCTGAACTCGTGCCTGCTCGTGACTAGGCGAAGTCTGAATGCAAATCTGAAAATTAGACAATGAATCCAGTTGAGCAAGCAGCAACATAAGGGCTAACAAGTGGTAGCAATTGGATCGGAATGCAGATACTTAATTTCAATTTCATAAATTTGAAACTACTTTTAATCCCAGTAGAAACTGATTGGATGGTGCTAAACTCGAGCGAGGAGCAGCGAGAGTGCAAAAAACAAAAAATAAATATGTATTAGCATACACTATATTCTTTTAATAATTAGAAGTGCAGTTTTTTTGGATTACAAAAACAAGAAATAAATAAGTTGCCAAATTCTACATTAATTGTTATTTTGTGGAACATTACATTTTCATCGGTTCAACCGGTTGTAACTCAGCAAATCCGTTAAGACTTTTTTGGTTCGCGGCCCTCTGAAATAGCAAATATGTTGGCTTAAGACATAGTGTTGTCTGTTTGAAGTACTGCAATAACTCTGATAGAGATATCTGAAAAACGGGATTTGATTGGATTTGAAAATAATCGACACACGTGAACTACACGAAAATATATTTGAATATCGATTTCAAATAAAGCAGTAACTTAAAATTATTATTATTTTGAACAATTAGATAAATGATACATTTGATAATTAAAATTAAAGATATCTCTCGAATCGAAGCTCCCACTTGGGGATTAGTTGTCGTGTCACGCACTCATCTCTAGCTGAGCCAGCCACGCTTTGGAATGCTACGCATCGATATGACAATAAAAATGAACGACTTTGGTTTTGGATTTTGCGACTTTGCCTTTTTATCTCTATCTCACTCGGCAGCTTCTGGATGCGACAGATAGAGCTGGTCAGTTCTTGCACACGCACTCACTCACACATACACACACACACACACACACACATACTGCCCACACTGACGGACCGCAGAACGCTTGCACAATTTTTAATCATGGGTCGGCAGTGAGGCGAGGAGTTGTTTGGTTCCCATCGTGGGCTCCTGGTCATTGTTGTCGTTGTGCCAGCGACACATAAACATGCATGGAGACTACGCTTCATTCTCAGGGATTTGGCTTGGGATTGGGAATGGGAATGTGATTGGGACTGAGACTGGGGTTGGGCCTGATTTTGGGGTTGGGGTTGGAGCATGGGTCCAGGACCTTGTCGGTTTGTTGTTGCCGTTTGTATGGCTTTTAGTCCTTTATCTTGTTTCTAACTCATTGGATCGCAAAAACGGTCTCGTGTTCACCTTAATTGGGGTAAACATAAGTTCTGATTGCCCGCTAGGACGGCCGCTTTTGTATCCCAGCCTTCAGCTTTCTGCTTCTAACTTCGGAACGCATACCAAAAAGAGTTGCCAGCCACAAAATTTACTTCGACTGTTTCTTCTCATTTTTTTTTTATTTTCCTCATGTTCCTTAGCGTACTTTTTAGGCTGTTTTTTCATTTCTTTTTTCTGCTGGCTGCTTCTTTCTAATTGAACTGGTTCGACGTCGTCGTCTATCAAGAAATTTGTAGGGCTCAAAGGAAGGAGGACGCAGGCAGCGAAGTGGGGCAGAAGCCAATGGCTAAAATCGTTGGCCACAGAGCCAAGAGTGGAAGACGACAACGATTTCAACTACATGGCAGCCAGCAGAAGGGGTTGAAGGGAGCGTGGGTCGTACCAGGAGGTGGGCGGTGCAGGGCGGGGCGAGACAGGTCGGGTCGGTTGAGCTGAAGTGAACTGAATTGCTGCCATTGTTACTGGCGCAGATCACAAAAGCGAGATAAAAATTGTTGAACGTGTAATTTTTATTTATTGCATACAATTTTTAGAACAAATGACAGACAAAAGGTTGCCGCTCTCCCGGTCGCTGTCGCTGTCGCTGTCGACGACGCTGCTGCTGTCTGGGGAGTCGAAGGGATTGCAAAGCGGAAATTTCATTGCCTACATTTGAGCGCGCACCACGTAATGTATGCATTTGCCATTACGTGTGTATATATGTATATGTATGTGTGTATGCGAAAATTTAATTTTCTACTTCAAAAGCTAAGCATTGAACGAACGGAAACAGCAGCCACAGACCAAATAGACCCATTCCACCACCCCCAACAAAACCGAATTGAAAAAGCGTTTAGGCCACTGTGTGTGAGTGTGTGTGTGCCGCATTGTATGTGTATGTGTGTGTGTGTGTGGGGGGGGTAACTAAATGATGGGGAAACTATAAAAATTTACATAACAATAATAAAAGCAAAGGCAAAAACGACGCAGAACCAAAGAAACGAAAGACATTTATTCATTTCTGTTTTGAAATTAGCATAAAAGTAAACCTCACTCACACACACACACACAACCATTTACATTCTGTCACATAAGGGGCTAGTGGGGTGTTAGGAGAAGTGGCAGAGTTAGTGGGCGGAAGGAGGAGTTACGCATAATCAAAGCCACAGCTTCAGGATTCTGCTTTGGCTTTGTATCGTTTGATAAGCGTGAAAAACGTGCAAATTTTAATAAAAGCAAATGAGCCGCAAAATCATACAAAGCAGCAACAACAATAACAACAATAACAACAACAATGGCAACAGACACCCACATTGACAACAATAGCCGCGGCAACAACAAGCATACAAAATATATGCTACAGTTTCTGTTCGCTAATGTCTCAACTTTGTCACGCTGATGGTACAAGCACACACACACACACACACACACGCACACGCACTGTGAGGCTGCTGCAATCAATTTAATAAAGGATAAAGATACAGCAACTTACTCGACTAACTATATGATTATCTGCCTACACACATACATATGTATTTGCAGTTAATGTTTTACCACACTCAGAACAAAAAACGACCTAAAATTTAAAATACCTAAATAAAAATAATTATATTAATGTTTTTAGTTTTTGAAAATACTTACTACATATACAAAAAAAAAAATGTTTTTACAATTAGCAATGTCATTTCTCTGCTTTTCGAAATTATATTTCTCAATAGTAGAAAATATGTCGAGTTAATATAAACATTCTCATTTGGAAATTGATTTTCTGAATAATAAAATGAGATATCCTTGGCGCCTACATTTTGGAGAATTTCTGAAATTCAGTCCGATTTTGTTTATATATTTATTCGAAATGGCTCAAGACTTTCCCGTTAATATCAGTTTCGATGTCAATTTAATTACACTAATAATTACTTCTAACAGTAATTAATATTTTGACACTGGCTTGTTCTCTGATAACCAAAGTGCCACAAACAGATTTCTAAAAATTATTTTATTGTTATTATATTTTATCCAAACTATGATAGATATATATATGTATGTGCACAAAAACCCATAAATAAGAGTAAACTCTACAATAAAATTGAAATGGGAAAACAGACAACAGGGGAAGATAGCATTTTCAACTTTTATATATTTTGAATATTGTGTTTTCAAAAGACGAAGCATTTATCGGGCAATATTATCTGTATGACTGAATAGCTTCGCTTAGAATTGGAGTAGTGCTGTGGCAATTATGGAGAAGGTACAACAAATTTGATGAATTCATCTTCGGATGTTACGAAGTCATTTGCAATTGTTTCATCAAATTGTTTAATAAAACATTTCAATCAAGGTCTCCATTAAAATGCCGCTCAAAATAATAGTTGTGTTTCGTTGATTGACTATCAAAATTATCCAAAATGTTTTTCCAGATTCAAACTTTGTTCGAAATCCTCTTATATTCGACTATTTTTAGTAGTTTGATTTCAGTACAAAATGCGCAATGCCTTTGCCAAGATTTCAACACCTTTCTACCAGAAGGTCAAAAGTTGTGAAGAGCAGCACCACTGTTATTATGTTTCATAAATATTTATTAATATATACAAAGGGAACTCTTGGAGGATCGCTATCCTTTTTATGCTTTCGCTTAGCTCATCGAATCTACTCCTTTTTAATTTGCATACCCTGCTGTTGCTGCCTTAGCCTCAACGCCCTCCTCTGTTAGCAGTTTGCACCACCAGCACCATCAGCACCACCTGCCCTGCTTCACCCGCTAGCCACTCAATAAATTTCATGGTAGTAGCTGTTTGTTTCTCTATGTCGTTGGCCCTTAAACATCTCTCCTGACAGCTGTCGCACTTAGTGTCCTGTTCGAAAATATGTTGCATGTGCTTTTGCTGTTGTTGCTCTTGCTGTTGCCGCTAGCCACGATGTCAAGGGCACGAACTGAACGGAAATAGGGCGAGGCCAGCCTGGGGCAACGGCAACATTTTTGGTGGACACACACGCACCTTTTACCCAACACCCCCTACCACCCCCTCCCCATATGCTAACAATTTTTGTTTTCGTTTTTTGTTTTATATTTTTTTTGTGTTGTCAACCCGCACATGTATCTGAAATTCTGGCCCGCAGTCTTTCTGTGTGCTTTGCGGCAAGTTGTTAAATGGCACTGACACTTGCCTAACCCACCCAGCCAACGAAGCACCCACACACCCACACCCAAACCCACACCCACACCCACACCCACACCCACACCCACTACCCACTAGCCACCAGCTCACCCATTTAGAAATATTTATATGATATTTCTGTCTCTTTCTGCGTGTGTGTTTGTTTCACTTTTCTGTTTGCTTATTTTTTTTTGCAGCTGTCCTTCAGCTCATAATCCTTTGTTATTGCAAATGACCACGCCAACTCGATGGTCCGCACCGGTTAAGGTGGCGCGGAGTGGGCGGGTGGTGCCGCTGGATGTTGGTCGGTGGGGTGTGCACCGGGACCGAGACCGGGTCGTCAGCTCATAAGGCTCATCAACAAGTTCATTTTACGGTCAATTCATTAAAAAAGTTTTTCACTTTTTTGAGCATTTTTATTACAATATTTAGTTTGTCACATCATGTGTGGTTGTGTGTGGGTGTGTGGGTTTGTACGGGTGTGTATGTGTGTGACCCTCATTTGCTGACATTTAGTGGCAGTTTTCAACAACAATGTCAACTTCCATGCGTCATGCTAAACATTTTTGTTTTTTTTTCGCTTTTATTTATTTATTTAATTTTCGCCAGTCCCCTTTTTTGTATATTTATGTTGGTGGGTGTGTGTGTGTGTGTGTGTGTGTGCTGGTTGGCTTTAATTTTATGATTATTGTTCTTTTTGTTGTTGCTTTTGTTTCTTTTAGCTGTCCCGCTCTAGCCCCAAATCACTTTCCGCGGTCCTTTCATTTGTTTTTTTTGGCGCTTTTGTTCATTTCTTAAGTGGCGCTTTATAATGTTGACAGTTTTATTGGGGCGCAAAATGTTGGTAATTTCGGTGAGAAGGTGCCCAGCATGTTGAAGAGCGGAACCGGACATGGCCAATGGCCAGCAGCTAGTGGAAAGTGGTAGGTCAGTAGCTGTTGGCATTTGGTATTGACAGTTTGATGGCAATTTTATGTTAGTCGGATAATCTGCGGCTAAATACTAAGTGGATCAGAGTAAATCAACTGCCTCTGATTACTTTGATTGCAGCGCATTCAAATGCCTTAACTGTCAACCGACGACTCTTTCATATTTGATGTGCTTGTTCTTCTTGCTGGTTCCGTGTGATTTTGGACTTAAATGCAGATGGCATAAAAAAGAAGCTCGCCCAATCAAGATCGATCTATTGCTTTTAATTGCAGTATAAATATAGACAGACAGACACACGCAAGTTCATGCATCAACAACAACAAGCAACATGCCCCAAAAGTATGTTCAGAATTATTCTATCTAAATCAATAAATGTTGCGGCTTCGCTAAGCCAATGAATGCCATGAGGCTTACAAAGACATTCAGCAACAGCAACAACAGCAACAGCAACAAAAGGAAGCACATCAACAGCAGCAACAACAACTGTAACAGCAACAGCAACAGCAAAAGCAACAGCAAACACGAACATTATCCGGTTTCATTGCATTTACTTGCAGTTAAAAGATAAATGCCTGGACAGGCGCAACAGCAGCAGCAGTAGCAGCAGCAGCAGCAGCAACTAGCACTCGGCCACTGAAATCCCTGCGATGGCAGTTGCTTAAAACTTTGCAGTCTGCAACTGCAACTAGAGCCGTGGTCAGCCGTGGAAGCGGGTGGGGGCACCACATATACATGTGTAGCTGTAGCTGTAGCTGTAGCTGTGACGCAGGACCAACTTCATTGCCACCTTTCGTTGCAGGCATGCTCTGCGAGCGCAGTTTCAAAAGTGCAGGCAAACTTTAACAAGCGACTAATGTTAGGACCTGGAGGGCGTGTCAGCTATCTGAATGTGTGTGTGTGTGTATGGGAATGTGTGTTTGGATGTGCGCAAATACCCAAACAGGCAGTTGCGGTTCTGCTTCTTGCAGCTGTTGTTGTTGTTGCTGCTGTTGTTGCTGCTGTTGCTGCTGTTGTTGGTTCGTGTTGGTCGTGCGTGCCTGCAATTTTGGGTCTGTAATAACTTTTTGCCAAACTTACATCACCGCAACACTGTAAAATGTTGTTGAATATTTTTCTATTATTGAGGCGCCGATACCACCACCAATCGCCCCTTGCCCCTCGCCCCTGCGTGCCAACTGAACCACCAACATTGTTTTGCGCCACATTTCAACTGGAAACCATTTGAATTTGAGTTTTGAGTCGCACAGCTCGTAAAATGGACTCTCCGAAAATTAAGAAAAGATTTGCAACACAGCATTTGTTTCGAAATTGTCATTATTTATTGATGGCTTAAATAAAATTTAAGATTTCTGCGAGCAAGAAATATTTATTTTTTTTCTTCTCAAACAGGGTATCTGTGGGGTGTATAAGCACCACTCCAGCTATCTGATTTGTTACTTTTAGGAAATGCCTGCCGACGTCAACATCGCTGTTAGCGTCGATGTCGACAATTGGCGTATGTTTAGCACAAGTTGCAGGCGTCCAAAACTTCGACTATTTGGCAATGGCCCACAACACGTTTTGCTTTTCAACTGTAACTACAACATTTCGTCATTGCTGTTGTGCATTATTATTATTATTAAACAAAAAAATAATAATATTGATACTCTGAGATACCGATTAGGAATCAATTTGCAGTTCAAATAGGTATTTTCAAGCTCATATTATAAATCGAACTAGCTTGATATGTATTTACGATTTGAGACATTTGAATTTTGAAGGTCAAGCATCCACAAATTGTGTTTCGAATAATTTAAACAATGAGTTTCAACTAAGTTGATAGCTCCCCTGTATATTGAAGCAATAATAACAAATGCTACACATGAAAGTGTGTTGTAAGCTTTTCGTCTACTTGCACGCTGCGTGTCGTAACCTGCAACAATATAAATACAATGAGTTTTATGGCTTTACCTTGTTTCCAGATTTTTATTGGTGCAATTTTGCCAGTTGCCACTTGCCAGTTGCCAAAGTCGCGAGAGGAATAAGTCGAACACGAAGAATCTGTGGCTTCCATTTAGCTTTTGAGCAGATGATTTGGCGACAAACGCTTTTCAGCAAACGATTCAGCGAATCTTGAGTTACCGGGCTTTAGCTTGCACCAGTCTTGAGTAATCATCGACATGTGGCTGATCTGGCCAATAGTTGAATGCAAGTTTCGTTTCTTTCTTCTGCCCTCGAATTTGTTGGAACGCGTTCATGCGGCACGCAAGCAGGGGCAGCCACAAAATTGTTATGTCTGTCATTAATATTGTGGAGATTGCATCTAACGAGAAACGAGTGAAAGCTGCCAGTGGTAGCTACCACTATTGTTAGCCAGATGCCTTATTGGCTCGCACTGTGGACACTATCGCCTCTGGGCACGGTTAAGTGTATTAATTACGCAAGCTGTAGCCAGCAAGGCTCGCAACTCAAACTCAAAACTCAGAACTCAGAAGTCTGGCGGCTAATTGCTGTCTGTCCACATTGCGGCTTACACTCTGGATCGCTGTGGGAGCTGCAGATAAACTAGGGAAAGAAGCAGCTTGTAGCCAAAATCAAACATGGCTGGTAATTATAAACAGAACACCAACGCCTGTCACCATCAATGTCCAGCCAGGAGGATGCTCCCAGCTGAACTCCTCATTTGTTTACGCTGACTTTGACGCTTGCTGACTGACTGACAGACTGGTAGACCGACGGACTGACGGACTGATGGACTGATGGACTGATGGACTGTGCCATTGACTGTGTTGTGCTGAAGTTGATTAATGAGTAACGCGGCGACAGCTATCGATTCATTTACTTTGCGGTTTGATGTAATGTGACAAAGGAATATAAAATAAACCCAAAGAGAATACAAAAAAAGGTAGAGCAGCACGAAAATGCTGTAGAGCAAACACAACAAAAGCATTTACACAGCTACACACATATGAGCATATATTATTGCTTATGCAGCAACTGACCCGGAACCCACTGAAATTGGCTAATGAAAATGTGTGAAAGTGTGGAAAATGCAGAAGGATGCATCGACGATGCCATAAAGGACGAGTGGCTCAAAACTGGCATTCCCACATCATCATTTTATCGATAACTTTATTTTCTGTTTATGAAATATTCATGAGAATCAATTATCGATGCCAATAAAAAGCAGGCTAATTAGTTTAAGCTTCTAATTTTCTTTTAGCTAATAATTGAAAATTAAATATAATTAAAATGGCAATCAGGAGGCCAGTCTTAACTGAGATGCTCCGCCCACTTGGTGCACTCAGGCAAGCTGATCAATGTGTATATGTATGCTATATATGTACATATGTATACTATATACTATACACACATGCATTTGTCCTTATCGCATAAGCCTGTCATGTCCTTGCTCATGTTCCTTACCACCTGCTGCAAACTTCCCTCATCGTCGTCGCATATCAACATTTAGCCGCAGGCCAAAGGCGTTACACAATGCCATTGGGTGGGCGGCAGTTTGTCTCTGTCTGTGTGTGCGTCTGTGTGTGTGCGTCTGTGTGCGTGTGTGTGTATATTTGCCTTGGTAGCTTCATGCTGAGGTTTCGTTTTAATAAGTTTAACAAGTTTCTTGGCATAATTTGCGGGCAAGACTTGACGGCAAAGTCGCGGCAAACGATGCAAAATGTGTTGCATAAGCCGTGGCGCCACCACACCGTGGCGCAAGCGAGTGCAACATCAGTGCCAACAGTGTCGTCGTTGTTGTTATTATTATTGCTTTTGTTTTTGTTGCTCTTCGCTGCTCTCTGCTCGCTGTTGGCCAAGTCATTAGCAGAGCCTTCTGCAACAGGTCCTGCCCCATTCTCCTCGTTCGCCTGCCATCTCTCATTGCTGCCTGCTGCTCACTTTGAAATACGATGCTCGCAGCAGTAGTGCAACACTGGCCACAAAACCTTCAGCTTAGAAAGACATTTTTTGTATTCCGATCTTTGTCGCATGCCAAAATCGCTTCTATTTGTGCATATGTACACTGTAAAAAAAACATTCTAAAAATAAAAATCAAATTGCACGCATCTTGCTGCCACTGTGCCACAATGGCCGTTCTTAAGTTCGAGTGTGCCGGAAGTCTGCTGATAAATTCCACGCGGCAACATACTTTTGTTCTTATCAGCAGCTCTTTGAAGTTGCCCCGCTACGCATCGCCTGCCGCAACACGGCATCTGCCCTCACCATTGTTGAATTAAATTGGTAGCCAGAAGGAAGGACTGAGAGAGAGAGAGAGAGAGAGAAACAGATAGAGAGAGTGAGAAGGAATCGTTGCCGGAAGACTTTAAGACTTTAAAAAGTTACTTCAATGCCAATGTGATTGCACGAAAGTTTTTAGCATTGCTACGAGCAGGTGTATGGGTCTGGAATGTGTGGGGGGTGTGTGGCAGATGGCTCCAGGCAGCAGGCACCAAGCACTAGGTATCAGCTACCGGTTACTGGTTTCAATGCATCGTCGTTGCCGTTTAAATTGCCATTCCAGCAACAGTTGGAATGGTTGCCCAGTGCGAATTTACATGCAAACAATGACGTGATGTGAACCAGTAACGAACGATGATAAGGACACCAACTCTGTAGTCGCCCATTTTCCATTGCCGGCCACACAAAAACACAGCGACATAGAGAGAGAGAGAGAGAGAGAGAGAGAGAGAGAGCGAGAGAGCGAGAAAGAGAGAGCGAGAAAGAGAAAGAGCGAGAGCGAGAGAGAGATGCTTTTGACTATCGCGCTTATGCATATGACCATAGCTCTGCTCGGACACATCAGCAACATGGCGCTTATCGGAGGCCGCGCCAATGTTGGCCAAGCACAGATTAGTTGGATGACTGATGGCAACGGCAAAAGGGTCACGATGCAGTCCAGGGACAAAACAGCCGTTTGTCGAGGCACTCGCAAACACATTTTCGTTGTCCAGCCCCAGATAGTCTCTCGGAGAATAGACAATAGAGCTGTTAATCGGTGCTAGAAAAGTCATCCAATCGACACATTTTATTTTTTTCTATTCTAGTACGTTTTTTTTTCAATTTATTGATTTAGAAATTGTCTTGAGACAATAAGAGAATTTGATTAAGAACTTTAAGCAAACCGGATTCGAAAGTTATCGATTTATTTTCAAATTATAAAATTCATTATATTACCCGGCTTAGCAAAAGGTTTGCACAAAAAAAAACACTTGAATAAAGTGTGGAAAATTTAAATATGCACCTTGCATGATTTCGGGCAAATATGCAACAATGCGTGCAACGCTCAACGAACGATGACTGCCAATAGGTGGCGCTAATAGACGGGCGGGGAGTTTGGTCAGTGGGGAGGGGGTTAGAGCAAGGATTGGCGGTGGGGAGATATATAACGGAATGCTTTTCACATTAGACGGTGTCGTTTGGGTTTTTGTTCGCTTGTTTTTGCTGGGCTGTTGTTGTTTTGATTTTCAAATCAATTGCCAAACAAAACAACAAAAGCGCAAACACAAACAGCCGCTCGCATATGTTGCAAGTGTGTGTGTGTGTGTGTGTGTGTGTACGAGTGTGCGACTGTGCGAGTGTGTATGCTTCCATGTGAGTTGTTGCGCTTTGCCGGCATTTACTTGGTGCAGTAACATAAATTACCACAGCAGCGACCACAGGCGGCCAGGCAACTGCAACGGCGACATAATAAACGGGGCCAGCATAAACTGGCAGTTTCAGGCTGACTGCACCATATGCAATGATGGCAAGGGAGGAGGGCAGGAGGGGGGAGGGTGAGGCGAGGAGTGCCTAGCACCGCAGACGGGTCGCCGTGGCCACTGCAACGTTAGCGGCTTACAAATTATTTACTTAATTGCCAACGAAATGTGTCTAATGAGCCAAATTCCAATCGCAATGAACGAGTTGGCAAACACGAACATGAACAGTGAACGAAGAACGAAGAACGGTGAACGGTGAACGGTGAACAGTGAATGGTGAACTGTGACCGCTGAACGTGACTTTAAGAGCCATGCAGCGATGCTGCTATTGTTGCATGCCCCATCACATGAGACACTGGGAATCCTTGTTCGAGCCCAGCTGAGTAGCAAATCGATTGCCTGATGCACTCTAGCTAGATATATAGGTGTGTCTGTGTGTGTGTGTGTGTGTGTGTTACTGCATAAGGTAATCAAAATAGTAACATTATCAACTAGGAGATGCCCTGCCCTAAGAAACTTTGGACAGCTTATGAAGTAAGACACAATATCTATGCTCTTTTTTAATCTCATTTTTTATGAAATTAGCAAATTGCGTATTAAGAGGAAAATTGAGGAAACAGTCGGAGAAAAGTTTTAAGCATGCCATATTGGAATGATCTAGATAACAAATGATAGCCTTAAACATTTGTATCTTCACCTAAAAACCCATTATCATTGACAGCTGATTTTGGAGTTGATTGGCTTATTTTATTCAGAGAAATCGTAATAAGACTGCGATAAGAGCATTTAAAGCATGTGTTGATTTCTAATGGGAGAAGTATTTCAAACTAAAGTCCAACAGCTTTAATTGAACAACAATTAGTCGGACTAATTGAGTAATCCTTAATTTGAGAGCATTTCAAGTGCGTTGCCAATAAAATAGAGGAGCAAAGCAGTTGTTTTGCTGGGCAGCTGAAAATAATTTCCGGTAGAGACTAGAATGGAGGATGATTAAAGGTGGAATGCCAGGACGTTCAAATTGGCGTGTTTGAATATGTCGCAATGAGGCGCTGTGTGTGTGTGTGTGTATGTGTGAATGTATGTGTGTGGGCGTGGTATACTGAACATTAGCTAAAACTCAAGTGAGCCGCTGCGAATTGAAACGAATCGAGTCGAATCAAATCGAATCGAATCGAATTTCTGGCACAGCGAGTCCTTGCATATACACACACACACACACATGTGTTAGTTAGTGTGTGTTACTGTGTGTGTTAGTGTGTGCTATGAGGGCGCAGCAGTTTGCGGCGTGTTTGTGCAGTGACAGCAACAGCGACAAAGTTGATTTATCAGTTTGGTGGCCATTAATCATCACAGCGACAAGTTGGACAACCAACGGACCAGCTGGGGTCAACAATGTTGTGTTGGCAACTCAGCTCGGCTCGTCCAGCAGGAGGATAGCACCGGCCAGAGGATAAGGGACACCGGACAGAGGACGGGACCTGGACTGAAATGTCACTTACGCTTCAGCGCGCCAGGCAATTTCTTTATTGTTGCTGCTAACCTAGATAAAACAGGAGCAGCAAACGCTTAAAATACGAGTATTAGCCAAGCGACGCCTAATAACCCATAGGACAATGTGCGACTGACTGGCTCTGCATCAGGTGATATTCTAACAACCCACACCCACCTACACACACACACACACACACACACACATACCCCTGTAGCTGCTACAGCATTCAGTTGAGCACCACCTGGCTTCGATTTGTTTTGCATTAGCCATTAGCACTCAGCACAAAAATCGCACTGAATATAAGCAATATAGAAACAATTTCTAAATAAACAATAACAATTTTTGTTAAAACTAGTTAGTTTGGTATTTTTTTCACATTTTAATAATGTTTTCTAACTTTAAGAAATTTATTCACAAGTTGTTTTCAAATTAAGACACATGCATTTATTAACTATCTCAAAAGTCTTGCAAATTATAAACGATTAATAGTTTTACCAGCAGAGTAGATCGCAAACAGTCTAATTGAAAAATATTTGAAAAAAAATAAATAAATATTTCTATGTGCATATTGAGAAGTACCCGAAATTCTGAAAACTACTTTCAATAATTTACAAAAATCGAACATTCCGTTGTAGAAACTCACCTTCTGATAAATAAGATTAGTTGCCCTTGCGACCAAAAGGATTTCGATTTCTAAGCGACAAGGCAATTATTTTTCTAAGTGTATGCGAGGGACAGTAATAGAGAGAGAGAGAGAGAGAGAGAGAGAGACACAGGGACAGAGAGAAAAAGAGTGAATGTGTAAGTATTTGGAACCAAAGGAAAATGGAAATTCTTGGCTGCATTTCAATTCACAGCACATAAACCGACAAATCGCCGTTGGTGAAAGTTTTGCGGAGTTCTCCCTCTCTCTCAACCTCTCTTTCTCTCTCTATCTCTGTCGCACATTTTGCTTTCCTCTTTCTGTCTCAGTGCTGCACCAGCCAGACGTGCTGCTGCTGGCCGCGCAACTTACAAGAGCGTTCAGCATTTGTTTTTCAACGCCCGGTGCGATTTATCTGGGCAGCGCAGGTGACACGCAGTGCGAAATTGCTGGCCATATATATTGGCCCCAGTCATTAGAGAGACGGCAGTTGGGGCGATAAATGTTAAACGGCCAAATCGATGGCAGCGGCAGCACATGCGATGCATGCCACAACCGAGCCAAAGAGCGAGGGATGGAGATCCACAGAGAACTGCGTCTTTAAAAGCCATGGCCAAAGCTTAACAGCAAATGCAAACAAGTCCATTAAAGTCTCGAACTACTGGACTCGACCATAAGCCGACATGCAATTTCTATACCCTACACAACCTGGCAATGAGTATGCTAATTCTGTGTCACATTCTAAAACGCATTCAAATAGAGAAACGATGAGCTTTGCCAGTGCTGTTTACTCTGCTTTCAACTTGGCCAGAACAGCAGGACATAAGTTGAAATAGTTGCCCCAGAAATAAACCAAGTCTTTTGATCAAAGTTGTTGCAGGCAAGTCAGCATTTTGAGATATCAATTTTGTTCATCGCTGAGTGCCTTCAAAACTGACTCGGGACTCGTTTTTAATTGAAAGCACAGTGAAAGTGAATCATCGATTAATTACGATAAGATGACACGTTCATTGTTAATATTATATAATATTGTACATTATAAACTAACTTCCAAGACACAACACACACTGGGATTCGAAATGGCCTTCGATTAGTTGTGACTTAGGAACGAGTATTTGGTTACTTGCAACAAGTGTCACATGGCCAAGTCAGATGCCATAGTCCATGTGCCATTAGAGAAGTCACTACCCAGGCAACCTTTTAGATCTGGCTTTTGTATTTGTACGCTTCTGTCTGGGCATGAAAAGCATATAACAATGGCTATGACCATGGCTATGACTATGGCTATGACTATGGCTTTGACTATTGCTATGGCTATGACTATCTGTATATCCCTATCTATCGCCGCTGGCTACATATTGTGTACAGTTTGTATTATCTGTTTAAGTGCTCCCTGTGTGTGTGTGTGTGTGTGTATGTGTGTGCGTGTGCGTGTTGTGCCGTTTTGTTGTTTTACACAGCGCAGTGCTAAACGCACAAAGTGCACTGCTGGAAAGGGAGCGGTGGAGAGAGTTGGAGTGCTGCTCTTGTATCTGCGTGTGTTTGTGTGTGTGCGTGTGTGTGCGTGTGTGTGCCTGTGGGCATGAGCGTGTGTGTATGTACTTAGTGTAATTTCCGCTAATTGCTTAATCAATATATGGACTGATACACATATTATGTCTACACATTGTTCAATTACTTTTATGACAGTCGCAAAAGGTTTAAAGTGTGGCCAAAAAGTGTTTCTATCTAACACTCTAGCAATCTAACTGTAGTTAAGATCAGTGGTGAGCCCTGTGCTTGACCACAAGTCAGGTGGTAGAGCTGAGAGAGGAGCTGAAATCCAGGTGATGGCCACATTCTCAATTTACGCAGATCCTTGTCAAATCTTTGCTGACTAACAATTTTTGAGCCCACCAGCCGATTGCTGTTGTTATTGTTGTTATTGTTGGCGGCTTTTTTTTTTTTGCCTAGCACTTTTTTTTTTTTTTTTTTGATGATGCTTGCAAGCTTTGTTGGTCAAGCTAAGCCGCTTAAATTTGCTGTCCGCGTCAAATTGCTGCCATCAACGCAGCTTTGCGTCCAGCGCCCGTGTTCAGCAGGTTCCTGGTTCTGCTTTTGGTCCTGGGACTTAGATGTCAATTCGGGCGGGTAATCCTTGGCACCCTAGTTAACGCCAAAAAAAAAGGCACACCCCTCTGTGTGTGTGTGTGTGTGTGTGTATGTGTGTGCGATCACACACAAAAACCCAATTAAAAAGTTTGCATTTTTATGCCCCGGCCAATGGGCGACACTAAAAATTGGTACAAAATAACGAGATTTTCAGGCAGATTGGCAAGCAAGCAGCCGGTGGGGTGAGGGGGGGGGGGGGAGTGTAAAGGGGCGGCGAAAGCAAGCAAATTGTAGAAGTGAAAAGCATGCGGAAAACTGTTTGTCAAATAATTTTTCAGAGCATTTGGCAAGGAGCTCAAAAAGAAAGCCAAGAAAACAAGAAAATGAGGAGAAAAAAAGAAGTCGGAAATGCTGATACGACAAGTCAAAGGCCGAGAGGTCAGACCGCCCGGAAGGGGCGGAGGCGGGGCGTAGGCGGGGCTGTGTGGGTTCAGGAAATGCGTGGCCAGTCTAACAAAACATAAATACGGAAAAATGCGAGTAAATGGAAATGTGACATTTACGCGTTTTCTGAGCTTAGATCGAGTTAATACCACGGCACGTAGTGCCCTCTGTGACATGTAGGCGGGGGCAGATAATAAGAGAGAGAGATAGAGAGAGAGAGAGAGCGATAGAGAGGGAGAGAGGGAGAGAGTTGTCGCTGTCGTCGTTGACAGCTGTTGCAGAAGCAGCATTTTCAAGTTACTTTTCGAATTTTAATTATTTCTGTCATAGCAGCTGCCCCACGAACTCGTCCCCTTCCCCTGCGCCACCTACTTTTGCACTGTCAATGTCTCTGTGTACCCCTCTCTTCACTCACTCCCTCTCTATCTGTGTCTCTGTCTCGTTCTCTGGCTGTGTACTTTATTTTTACATTTTAATTAAAACGCAATTTGCACTTACTTAGAGAATCATTTCGTTTCGCTGAGTATTTATCTTTTGGCTTTTGGTTTCAGTTTTGAGTGTATTTGTTGTTCCCAACCATAGCTGACTGAGGACTGACTGACTAGTGTACTAATTGACCAACTGACCATGGCAACCAGCGACGCAATTCATCACTATCGCAGCCATCCGCAAAAGCCGAAAGTTAACTGAGCGAAATATCAAAATCAAATGCAGAATTCAAAATCCACGCTTCGGCTGCTTGGGTATTCGTAAAATGAGTTGGTGGAGGGCGGTTGGCGGTGGGCAACGGTTTTGGTCGCAAAATAATCAGAAAAGCCAACAAATTTAATCGACACAACTTTGCAGCTATTTCTAAAACTCAATATCACCAAAAGCACACTCCAATCCGCCAAAACCCCTGGCTTCAGGCCAGACCTAATTGTTCGTTTGCCAAAATTATGACAATGGCCAAATGGCGTATGGATGTATGGGTGTATGGGTGTTTGACTGTTTTGGTTGATTGTGTGAATGGGTGCTTTAGTGTGTATTCACAGTGTGCTCGGCCTGCATAATTAATATCGAGCAAGTGGCGAACAAGTTCCACGATATCGAGCCCAAACTGGGCTTGGAGCTCCGTCTGGCTGTCTGGTTGTTTGGCTGTTTGTTTCGTTGTTGTCTCTGCTGCTGTTGTCGCAGCGAGCATAATAAAATATATTTTATCATTGATCTCTCGACAACTCCAGCGACCAGTGAGCAAACACAAACAGAACAGAAACCGGCCGAAAGCAAACACGACAAACGCACAAAATGCGTTTCTATTCAAAATGCCCAAATTATTAGCTGGTATCGCAGCGAGGGGTGTTGTTTCACGCATGTTGAAGGGGAAGACGGAGTGGCACGAGGGACAGGGATGGCCGTCTGATAACTATGAATGAGGTGTTAGACAGAGGGTAAGGAGAGTATTCGCCATAACAATGACACGCAGACTGAGAGGCACACACAGCGGAAGCAGAAAAGCTGTTTCAAATTAAATTCGCACAAAAAACCAATTCAATTCAAAATAAGGATTTCCAGTTTGAATTTGTAATGATAAGTTCACTAAACATGTATCCACATTTAGGTTAGTTAAGAAAGGTCTCAAAATTACTTGCTGAAACTTGATTAACAGCCTTGCCAAGAGCGGCAAAAAAATAACTAATCTAACTAACTTCTCTCAAAATATCTACAAATAGGAGTTATCTTAGGCAGAAGTCTCCCATATATATCTGTGTACACCATGCAAACAATCAGTCGAATATTGACTTCTTGTATAAACATAATTTTTCATCATTATTATACATTCTGAGCATACCCATTGCTGGAGGGTAATAAGATCATTTAGATGCCATCAGGGGCAACCCTTCTTTCAGCTTCTTTAATCGGCATCGTGCCTTTGGATAGCCCATAAATAAATACGAAGCCAACTCTAATTTTCTACTTTTTTAATTTATTTTGCCAAAAAAGGGAAGACAAATGAAATATAATAAAAACAAAAGTTTGGCCAAGGATACTACACAGCCCTCAAGTTCCGTTTAATGGCTGCTGTCTATTTCAGGTAGACAGTTGTCAGGCTGCATCTGCTCTTAATTTTCTCACCTTTGGCTGTGCTGTCAAAAAAAGAAATAATAATATTAAAAACGGGGACAGCAGTCACAAGCCGAGCAGAGCTGCAAGCCACTTGATTTGGGGATCAGAAGTGCGCCACCCGCTGCTTGCGCTATGAGGGGCACTGGGAAAGTGGTGCAGAGGGGCGGTGGTGCGGTGGGGCAGCGGGAAAGTGACTTGATGCTGGCAAACAATTTAATTAAAATATGCATGTGCCCCATGTGAATTGAGTGGTTGAGGTAGTTCGTTGGTGGTTAGTTGCTGGCGGCTGCAGGGGCAGCTCTTGCCACTGCCACTGCTACTGCTGCTGCTGCTGCTGCTGTTGTTGGGGCACAATGAGCAACAAAACAACAACTGTCGTCGTCAGCATTTGACAAAAGTGGGCAAAGATGCCAAATTGAAACATTTGCACTGCCAGTTGCCCATAGACCATAAGAACGGGCTGCCTGCCACCCCAGCACCACCCCCAACCTCACACGCACACCCAGACCACACCACGGCAACAGACAACCAACCCCCCCCCCCCTCCCCATCCCCGCCTAAGTCCAATCGAGCACCACCCGCACCACCCATGTTGCTGTTGTTGTCATTGTCACAAAACTTCTTGCCACTTGGTCTACATTCAGTGTTGTCTCCTCTGCCTGCTAGCACGCCCCTTGCACTCCCCTTCCACTCCTCTGGTCCTGCACCACCTTATCCGCTATCTCTTTGCCCGGTTTGTTTTTGCGTTTTTAATTTCGCTTTGTGACAATTTTTTGCAATTGTCAGTCGACTGCCCTGCGTCCCACTTTGCCGCCTTCCAAGGCTGCCTTACATTTTGCAGCAATTCTTTTTCGCGCTGCCATTTGATAACTTTGACAGCGGCTACTCAACATCTTTGTCTGCCTCTCTCTCTCTCTCTCTCACACTCTCTGTCTGTCTCTCTCTCTCACTTACTCTGGCTACGTTTTTTTTTGCTTTTTTGTTTTTGAGCTGTCTGTGTGCAAATAAGCAGCGTCAGGGCGTCAAACTGAAAATAAATGAGCCAAAAAGTGCGGAGAGAAGCTGCGGGTTGCAAAAACTGTGGATAAAGCTGAGCATGGCTGGACAGACGAGCGAGTTTGGGGGGCGTGGTTGTCTGGAGGGGCTTTGAGCTGTTGGATAGCCTGGGATATTGTTGCTGAAGTGAAAACAAATTAACTATCTCACGCTGAGTTTTTATACTGCAGTTGTCCTCGCTGTCACTGATACAAACAAAGGAGTCGCGTCGAGTCGAGTCCTAGGCGCTGGCAAACACTTCAAGGCTCTCAGGCACCCAACATCCAGCATTCAGCCACCCAGGCTGGCAAGGCTTCCAGCTGGGGCAACTTTGTTGCGCGACAATACCCTACGAATGCACTGGATTTAGACAACTGAAGCCAACGCTTGCCACTTAGCATCCCATCAAAATTGCCAATCCTATTCACAAAATAATATTACAAGTTATTCAAGTCAAATGAAAATATTATGTTCAAATAATATTTATATGATTTTTCAATTTCAATTAATCTTTCGCTTGATTTCTTGCCTGCTCCGAAAGATAGATGCATCTTTCTTAAGTACATTTTGTAAATATATTTATTTTTGGATTTCATACACAATAATCACATTACTAATCATGTTCTTATATATTTCGCAGTCTTATTTTGAATTGTTTCTTCCTGTCATAGAACAATGTCTATTATTAATTCTTAAGTTTTGAGTTTCTATAAAGTTATTATATTAAAAAAATCTTTTGCAAATCAAGTTTTGGATGGGTTCTCTGAAGTTCTCCTAGGCATTGTTTCTTCCACACATTTACACAATTAAGTTTTGATTTTGTATAAAGTTAACATTAAACTAATATTAAAATAATTAATTGAGATGTTTGCTTTTTGGGGATTATTTATGATTTTTTCAAATATAAATGCTGGACAAGAAGGGGGTTTGAGGAAAAGAGTCTCAGGTGTTCGGCTGTACCCGCAATAAATTCTCGGTTCGCTTTCAGTTTGTTGTCTTTGTCAATTCGCTTTATCGCCGCTTTTGCTGCCGTTGATGCCGTCGTTTGTTGTCATCGTCTTTGGCTTTTATTTGCGTAACAATTTCGCTTTATGGCACAGCAGCGTCTTGGCCAACCACTTGGCCCACTCTCTCTCTCTCTCACACTCTATCTCTCTCGCTCGCTGTATCCTGCCTCTGTTTGCCAATTCTGTTTCTGATTTGCTGTTGCACCTGTTGATGAGCTGTAAATGAAGCTTCCGACGGCTTTATGACCGTCGCATCTTATGCTAATGCTGACTGCCTCTCTGCATATCTGTCTGTCTGTCCGTCTGTCTGTCTGTCTGTTTGTCTGTTTGTCTGTTGGCCTTGCCAACTATTAAACTCAAAATCCTCAAGCACATTTTGGACACTGTCATCGAATGGCATTTGGACAATTTTGCCGCATAATTTTGTACAACAACCAAAACAACAAAAATATATAAAGCATACGCACAGTGAGCCACTGCTGACAACTTTCAAAATATGACTGGTGGACTCGATCTGTACTGTCGCTCTTCGCTCCCCTCCACCAGCAAACAATCAACACACAACATACAACGTGCAACACACAACTCTCGTGCCACAAACGTTGACTCGCTAAGCCAGTTGGCACCAGTAACCATAACTTAGAAACGCAAACAAGCTGAATTTGCTGACGACGACTTCAGTCTTCAGACTCATCCAGTCTCCTTCCTATACATATAGTCTGCCCCCTCTCTCTCCCCCTCCCCCCCCTCTTCCTCGCCCAATGCCTTATGGCTGCTCCTTTGGATTGCACTACTGCGAGCTGTTACATTTCAATTGAAAGGATTTACATTTTGTTGTTATGTTTCAGCATTTTTGTTTTTCAGTTAGGTGGCTTGTCGAGGGTCGTGTCCCTAAAAAGCAACCCAAACGACCCAGCGACCCGTAGTTTTGTAATGCCACGCACTAAGCGAGTAAGGCAGAGAGAGAGAGAGAGAGAGAGAGATAGAGCGAGCGAGCGAGAGAGTGAGAAAGATACGAAAGAAAGCCATCATAATTGTGTGGTTGCCAAACCAGCAAAGCGAGAGTTGTGTACGATGTTATGAGTATGCAAGTGTGTGTAGTTGTCACATGCTGATTTATATAAAAAAAAAACATTCCCTCTAACTAATATGGCTGCATAAGTGTGCGTGTGTGTGTGTGTGTGTGTGTAGCAGTATACACACTGTATTCACTTAGGTGAATCCAATCATTTACATGATTCATATGATTGGTGTGCTTGTAAATGTGCTTAAGCGTTCACGTTGAGACAAAATCAGCTGACAAATATCCAGGAACACTAATGAGTATATTCATGAATAGACCCACGAATATAACAACTTATGTTTTGAGCCGTATAAGTCTATGAATTTAGTGCAAACACCCAAATTGATTGAGTTAGTTATGATAATAATCAAAGTACTAATTAATAACATTTTTGTACATTAAATAAATACCAAACTAGTTTATAATTTAAGTTCTATTGATTTCAGACATAATTTAAGCACAGAATCAATTAAAAATAGCGAAAAGTCGATAACAATCGTAAACATCTCAGAGAAGTCACAGCTGTCGTGCGTCATTTTCTCAGATATCTTTGCTTGCATTCGCATCGAGTCGTGAACACATTCGCATTACAGTCTTTCGTCAAATATTATGCTCTGTTATGAGCAACAATGGAGCTCTCTCCTCTAACCCCTCCCCCACGCCCCCTATTCACCCGTTGAATACCAGCACGCTGGCACCGTTTAGGCAGCGATTCGCTCGACACTCGACACTCATTCGCTTGTGCATTCAAACGACCGCGTGCTTAACGACCTTTTAATTGTCATGTGTCTTGCGGGCCACCAGCACCAACACCACTACCACCACCTCCCACTCTTCCCCTGCCGTGCATATTCTACCTGGTTGCATTGAATTAACTGCCAGAGCGCCGCCTAGCGGCCAAAAGTAGACAATGTGTCGAATATTCACCGCAATTTGCGGTCGCTTTTTGTGGGCCAAAAAGCAGCATGCCACATAGAGCAAGAGTAGGGCAAGGGGGGAGGGGGGTAGAAAGTATGGCTGACTCGTCTCTTTAGCCAGAAATAAACTCATTTTAAATACTTTTGCAAACAATTTGTAATAATTTGGCTCATTTTGGCGGCAACACACGACGCGGCAGCTTTTTGTCACTGCAACAGATTTTGTGGGCGGCGCCACTGTGCCCAAAAAACTTTTGCGTGCGATGGGGCGTGGCTCTGTTGTAACGTCGCTGCAGTGTCGCATGCTATGGGTGTTAGGTGAGAGGTGCGGGGTGCGGTGTGCGGGTTAAGGCAGGAAGTTGTCGCTTTCATCTATTTGTATAGCATTGCATTGTGTGCCAAGTTCTTAAGCACTGCTGCCAAAAACTTGAGACGAGGCAGACGAGACGCTTAAAAAGTGCCGCCTTTGCAGTTACACTTGCCCCCAGGCAACAAATGCGAGGGTGAGGGGTGGGAGTAAGAGGATACAAAATGGGTTTGGTTGGGTAGGGTAAGCAGCAGTTGCTACTTTATTACGTGCACAAACACGACAGGAAGGCAGCTCCACAGCTTTTTTGGGCTGTTTGCATAATTTTCTAAAGCGAAGCAACAAATAGCGTGTGAGTGTGTGTGTGTGTGTGTGTGTGTGTGTGAAGAGAGGCGTTTGTGTAGGTGGGGTGTCTACTGGAGGCATGCCACTGGCTGCCTTTTGTTGCAAAGTATTGAACCGGTGCTCGTTGAAGCAACCGTTGCAGACAATTGCATAAGAGTTGTGATGGAAGGAGCCGAGTGGGGCAAACAGACCGAACAATGCAGTCAGTCTGCCGGGGGAATTGGGGGAAATGGGGTGAAACGTGCGCACACAATTACTAACTGACTGACTGGCTGACTGTCTGCTTGTCGGGCCGCCGGGCCTGACAAGCGACTCATGTCTTCAAAAATTACATTTAAGTTACTAAAATTACAATACAAAATTGAAATATCTCATTTCAGCAATTCTTCATGCGTATTAAATCCAAAGGGGAGTGTCTTGCAATTACAATGGGGTGGGGAAGGGGGTGTGCAGAGGATAGAATGCAGAAGGACAACCACCAGCTAGCGAAGCCACAAAAACGAATGTTGTGTGTGGAATGAGGGGCGGGAAGAGGCAGGAGGCAGAGGCAGGCGGGCTAACGAGCCGCAAGACTGCAACAAGGCTGTTGAAAACTTTACAAAATTTATCAACGAGTTCTCGGCGAGTGTGTGTTGTGTAGCCATGTGTGTGTGTGTGTGGGTGTGTGTGTGTGTGTGCTTTTGCATTTATGAAAATGTAATAATAACAAAAGACGCAATGCAGCAGCAGCAGCAGCAGCAGCAACAGCAGTAGAAAACTCAAAACAAACACAAGGAGACACAAACCGAGGAGGCGAGACCCAAAATGCTGTGGAATGTGAGCAGAGAGGCAGACGGAGACGCAGATGGGGGCGGAGATGGGTAACATAAGTATTTGTAGATAGGCAGACATATGGCTGAGTGCATACACAATGCAAAACATTCACACACACGCACACATACACACACACATACACACACACATGAGAATAAATACATATGCAACTGTCTGCAAAATTGAAAATTGTATAACTTAAAAATTTGTGAAAAGAAATTATCATCAAATGTGTCTCACACACACACACACACACACACACCACGCACACACATCCACATGCATATAGATTCAGATACAGATGTAAAAGCAGAAAGAATATAACAACAACAACAACAACAACATGTTAGTTGACTAAACTCACTCAATTGAGATGATAACAAAGAAAGCACTTTCAGATAACTATTCATCAGCATTACGCAACTCAGAATATTCAAGCCTGCGATGCGTCTTATACATATACATATATATATATATATATGTATATATGCTTATGTATATTTATTATATATATATATATCTATACACTACGCGAAATTCGATTAAAGGCACTCGTGTTTATGGTGATAAAAGCTGTACCAAGCCCGGGATCAAAGGCAAACTTGGAGGGTAGAATTCTGGAACCTCCTTCAAGGATCGGTATTTCTTGGCTTTTCCCACCCTGTGCTGTGTTCCGTGGTATGACTTATTGGTATCACAGTGTTTCGCTAAGCTGTGGAGCTTAAAGCTGACCAGACGAATACTGTCCGAATCCCTAGCGGAAGATAATCGGTTCGATGAAATATATATGAGTATTGAATTAATATATGGCAAATTAGATGAATCGACGCAAAACTGTGTCTCACAATTCAAACGTAAAATCCATCAAAACGATATCACTTTTGAAAATCGATAAGTTTTTGGAGAAACTATCGCAGTGGTG
The DNA here is from genome assembly GCA_035044105.1 of Drosophila nr. perissopoda 5 BK-2023a. Classification (NCBI taxonomy): domain Eukaryota; kingdom Metazoa; phylum Arthropoda; class Insecta; order Diptera; family Drosophilidae; genus Drosophila; species Drosophila nr. perissopoda 5 BK-2023a. The sequence continues at coordinate 4,162,347 of JAWNMK010000620.1, read as the reverse complement.
AATTATGTGTTTTAAGGACTTAATCAAGTGAATTAATGTAAATAAGTCAAAACTGAAATACGGTCGATTCAAATTGGGACTACCCTCAATAACCACAAATAACGTGAACAAGCGTATTCGCATTCCCATTTAAATATTTCCATAAATATTAGGTATATTCTCAGGGTGTGAGTTGCGAAGCCCGTCGCTTAGGGAATGAACTGTTTCATACTCTGCTGCCGACTGTGGCCTCCCTCTCTCCCTACCATCAGCGGCCACTTCATCCCGCTGCTGCATTGCTTGCTTCTACTTCAATTAGCACCGCAAATCAAAGCCTAAGCCACGCTAATGCCGCCGGACAACAGCGGACAACAAAAACCCGAAACTGAAACCAAAACCGAAGCAGCGATCAAGTGGCCGCCAAAATAAATCGCGCCCCCATGCCCCCAAGCGTTTGCCTAGTATGTGTCCCGACAAAAAAAAAAATACAATGAAAATACATACGTATATAGAAAATAGAAAAATAAAAGTTGGAAACAAGTTAAAGCCGCGTGTCCAGCAGCGTTGCGAGCATTAAATTGATAGAGAACCAAACCCGATGGCAACATAAACAACACAATTGTTGCTAATGGTCGATGGGGTGCTTGGGACAGCGAGGGAAAAGCGGTGCGCGCTGTTGCGATTTTTCGCCTTTGATAGAAAAACAATTTTTCTACTCCATTTCACGCGTTCAAGGCAGCAGCGAACCAGGGCAGGGCTTACCATGAAAATTGTACAATGGGGGTAGTGGCAAAGCCGAGCCAGAGGGGATCGGGGGCCATGGTAGTAGCATTTTGGAAACGCTCGTCAGCGGAAAGATGCCGCCAGACCGATAAGCGCTAGAAATGAAATAACAAAAATAATATATTTGTATTGTATATCGAACAGAGCTAACCCATATCTCAATGTTGTTCGCTCTCTCTCTCTCTCTCTCTATCTCTCTCTCTCTCTCTCAGTCTCTCTGTCTTTTTCTACCAGGTTGGCGAAAGTTTTGCTCTATGTGACCCAATTTGTTGTTGTTACCATTCACTGACTTTCCTTCCGATGTAGTTTTGAAGTTTTGATTTGCAAATCGTCCAAAAATATAATAATATTGCTTACTGATTTATGTTGCCCTGGCGTTCCAAATTAACAAACATAATATTCTTCATATATATATACTAAAATATTGTTATATTTATAGACATACATACTCTGGGTATACATATGTATTCTGGAGCGTTGAGCAAAATCGATGAAGTCAGTTCTTTCTTGGATGCTTTCTGGTTCATCAGTTAAATTGTAAAGAAATACTTCCCTTCGAATGGATCATTTGAAAAGTGGACTCTTTATTTAGTATTTTAGACAAACAAAAAATTATTCTAGAGTATCAAAAGTGAACAGAACGACAAGAATATTACACCTAGGTCTTAAAACTGGAGTAAATAACTTTAAGTCTCGTTGCCTGGCCCCCTCTGGCCTCACCTGGCCTTATATCTTTTATTCCCTTGTAGAGTGTGGTGCAATTTTGCCATGTAGCTTGTAATGCACTGAGGCAGATATCTGCGAACCTATTCATTTTATATATTCTTGATCAGCATAGCTAAGCCAATATCAACATAATAAGATATGAAACTACATTCCAAAATGTAGATGCCAGCTGATTAACAAGAATATGTTTTATTTCTCATTTTAGGAAATCAATTTTATATTCGAAGACATAAGTTGCTGATTCTAATCGAATAAATTAAGATGGAGTGCAGATCAGAGAAACGCATTGTGTCATAAATTTGAAGATAGATTCCCAAAAGTGTTTTGCTTTTGGGTTGTCAAACACAACAGTGGCTTGTACAGTTCTGGGTTTTGTTCTGGTACATGTTTCTATAATGCTAAACACTTTTGTCAACAGAGCAGCAGCACTCAAATTGACGTCGTTACTTAAGCAAGTTTTGGGTTTCGGTTATTTTTTGTATGATAATAAAATGACTAACTCGAACAATGAATATGCGAATAATTAACACCCAATCTCAGCCTCAGCTAACGCTTCATCCGACCTACAGCGCGTACGTTGACGCCAAATGGGAAAAAGCCACTTGGCCCTGGAGTGACCTAAACAAATGCCAAACGACAACTACCTGGTTGTGATGGCTGGTTTTAAGACGATCCGACGTCAGAGGACAGCTTGGCGTAGGTGAATCTGAGTCTACAACTTTCGAGTGTTCATCGGATGTTGCGAGTGAATGAAACTGGCATGATTAAGGCAAACTCATCACACTTATAACATTAAAGCATCATGTGATTATAATTCAAGACTGTCATATAAGTATTTCAAAGTTAAATATACTTAAGGCTGGCAATGACAGCATTTTAATATTCATGATTTCTATAAAACATTCCTAGAAGAACACGCAATGAAGAACGAAAAGACAATTAATTTAATTAATAGAAGCTAAATTTGATAAATTTGGGGGAAACATTTGGTTTCTTATAAGTTGATTATAACCAAATATATATATATAGAGAATTTGAATTCTCTATAAAGTATATTTTAAGTGTTCCAACCTGGATTCTTATAATATCTCTGACATCTTTTGAATTCATTTCGACCATTTACCCAAAGACCCATATAAATGCATGTTATTTCTTTCTTTCTCTTAATTCTGCAAGTTCTTGCAGGTGTTTATATGAATATGACAAAAAAAAAACCCCGGGCCTAACAAAAGAAACCATATACACACCTCCGGGGCAGTTATATGGCCAAAAAAATGATAATATGGCAGTCGTCTTAACTTTTTATGAACTCATCAAAAGCAAACTTATGTGTAATGCTGCTGTTGGATAACAAGTAAAACAAGAATTAGTCGGCAACACAATAAAAAAATAATAATAATAAAGAAGACAAACACAATAATAACGAAAACCTGTACGAAATTCAATTTCAGGTGAACAAAATAATAATATATATAATTCGAAGCTTGATGCCAACGACGACAAAACGTTAACGCAAACGTCAAGCGTCAACGCCGACGCCAGCATCGCAGTCTCCGCCGGCAGCTAGTCAATAAAGCGAGTTAATTATTGTTTGGTTTAAAGCTTGATTACAGCACCAGCGAGAGGCTTAGAACGCCAGTGAACGCTTGACGCAAAACACTCGCGCCCCTTCTGTGTTTGTGGTGGGATCTACCTGCCTGCGAGAAGCAAAAAAGAGAAACAAAAAAGAAAAAAGAAAGGCAGAAGAGCAGAAGAGCAGAAAAAAAGATTTGTCGAAAACACGACAAAAACAGCGCACGATAAAAGTCGCCAGCTGCCAAAAACGCGCTCATTGCGTGCGCTGTTTTCGCAGCGGTAAATTAACCAGCAAAGCGCAGGAACGGAACGAGGCTCCCACCTGCATACACAGATACTAACGCAAGGATATCAGATACATACTGATACAGAGATACCACGAGATACGCTGCCAGGATGAGGATGCGCCACGCATTTGCTGGATTAATTGTGTGCTGGCTGGTAGTTTGTCAACCGCAAGGTAAATATTTTTGTGCCACGGCGCACCGCTAACAACAGCGACAACAATAGCAACAACAGCAACAGCAACAGCAGCAGCAATAACAATAACGACAATAGCCGTACGAACAACGGGTAGACAGGATAATGACACCAACACACACACACACACACACACACACACACACACAGACAATCGCCTGCGCACTTTTGTGCTTTGATATTACAGCAATAATTGCAAAATTATCGCTGGATTTTGCGCCAACGTATTGACAACCGTAATGAAAGAACAACAACAACAACAACAACACTGACAACAACACCGACAACAACACCGACAATCGACAGAGAAAAGTACAACCTAAAAAAGGATAATGAGCATGGCATGCGGCTTTACAGAGCTCCTGCGTTAAATAGTCGCTCAAAGTCAAAGTGATTACAACGCACAACATTTACTTCCGGCTCAGATTAAACACCAAATTGTGTGTTAACAACAACAACAATATTCGAATATAAATCGAAGGCTATATTAAAACTATATGTATTGTTATAAATAGTGGAACAATGCAACGAGTGCAACAAGTGGCTGCTCGAATTGCTGAGGCATTTCAATAACAAGTGTTAAATTGCGCACATTTTTGTATTTTTTTTTTTGTTTTTTTGGTTTATTGTTTCCTTTTTTCATTTGCTCTCTTAACTGTTTTTTTTTTGTGATTTTTTTTGTGATTTTTTTTTTGTGATTTTTTTTTTGTGATTTGTTTTTTAAATAAACTAAAAAATAAATAATCGAGCGTGTAAAAAATGATAGTTTGGGCTTTGTTTTTATATTGGATGCTGTTCGAACACAGAGTTTGATAGAGTTTTGATAGAACAGAATAATTAAAATTCTTTTGAAATTGATTGAGGATACAAACATTCAAAATTTGCTAAACTTCATTAATTAATTAAATTAATTTTAAATCCGAAATTTGCGAAAAATAACTCACTTTTAATCGGAACTAAATATTATATTTTATTGATCATTTCAAAACGAATTCCAAAATTTGACGATTTCTAAACAAATTGAAAAACGATTAAGTATTCAGATCAAATGTGATTAGTTTCACATAGTACATAACATATTTTCAAATCTTGGAGATTTTCGTAAATTTATTATTTTATTTTTTACTCCCTTTTTTAATTGGAATTATTATTTTTAGCACAGAGTAACAAAGAGTAAAAAGTAAAAAAAAAATATTCAAATTGTATTATTTTGATGTTGTACAGTTACTGAAGCATTTGGACCGCTAGAGAACAGGCCATAAAGTTGCTCAAAAACTCAAACAAAGAACAAAATTTCAAAACAAGAATAATTATGAAAAAAAAACTGCTCGCACATCAAATGATATTCAAATTAGAAACAGTCGAAACAAAAAAGAATAAAATAAAAAAAGCTGACAAAAAATAAAGAACAAATAAGCCAAAGAGAGACGAGTGCGATACAAGTATTTCAGGAGTTGCTATTGTTGTTGTTGTTGTTGTTGATTCTGCTGTTGCCAAGGTGGATGGAAGACTGGGGAGGGGGGGATTATAAATGCATGAAGCCTGTGATATGTTTACCTGTAATATCGCGCAACAAATAACAAAAGTTTCGCCAGATGGGCGAACAAAAACTTTTACGTTTACTTTATGGTCGCACCTCAACCTGAATTCTACACCTACCACTAATTCTCTCTCTTTCTCTCTCTCTCTCTCTCTCTATCTCTCTCTTTCTGTACCTGTCTGTAGCTGAGGCACAGTTTGCACAGTTTGGCGGTGGTCGTGGAGCCCAGGGCTCCGCTTCTCGCGCCAACACCAATGCCTACGAGCGTCAGGTGGACTTTGGCAACAATGTGGAGTTGACGCAGGGATTGTCCAACTCGCGCGCGGTGACCCGCCAGAATGGTCAGCGCACCGTGTCGAACAGTCAGGCGCGCAGCAGCGAGTTCGATCTGGGTGGCTTGCAGATTGGCAACACGCTGACGCGAACGCGCACCAATGCGAATGGCGCCGTTTCCGGCGGCGTGGCCAATCAGTTCCGCGTTGGCAACGTGGGTCTGGGTGCCTCCCTCTCGCGGGATAACCTCCGTCAGGGTTTCGGTCTGCAGCGCGGCGCCGATGGCGATGTGCGCTTGGGTCTGGGCCTGCTCAGTCTCGATCTGGACAACAATGTGCAGCGTTCCAATACGCTCGGCCAGGCACAGGTCAACGCCCAGGGTCGTGGCGCTCGTGTCGGCGCCAACAGCAACAGTCGTGTCAACCAACAACAATATGGTGGCGTTAATGTCCAGGAGACGTTCAGCAATTCGAATGCCTTTGGAAGGACACGTAACGGCCAGACAGGGGCGACTGCCGGCGGCTTTGGCCAAAATGCTGCCACACGTGGCGCTACCGGATTTCCGATTCGCAAACGCCGCACGCCGCAGCTCGCCAGTCGACAGCAGAAACCATTGAATCGCCGTCGTCTGCGTCCCAAGCGTCATGCCCAATTTGTGCCATTTGGGTACCCACAGAATGGCTACAACAATTTTGGGCCAGGCTACTATGGCGGCTTTGGCAATTTTGACCCCCGAGACCGATCGCGTCGTCAGTTTGGACGACCCAACAATTTTGGCAACGGCGGTTTTGGCAACGGCGGTTTTGACAACAGCGGCTTTGGCAACAATTTTGGTCAACAAAGTAACAAAAGGCGCCCGCAAGTTCAGTCCAGTGGCAATGCTGGCGCTCAAGGCGGACCTGGGTTCAATCAGCAGGCGGGCAGCAATAATTTTGCCAATCAGAATGAGGATGGCTCACAGGACGCTGGCAGCAGCAGCATTGGCTCCAATCTCGCCGCGGACGGTAGCAGCGGCCAGGTGAGCTCAGCGAATACCAATCATCAGTCAAAGCCTGGTCAATCATCGAACGGCGCTCAAAGTCAATCGCTCAACTTCAACGAGCAGGGGCAGCAGGCAACCAGCTCGAATGCGAATACCCAGCACCTAACGGAGGGCGGCCGTGAGACGATTGGCTCAAACAGTGGCTCAACTGCCACCAACAACAATCAGTTTGGCAGCACCAGCAACACGGCCAACACAGAGACTCAGGTGGTCAGAGACGGCAATCAGCAATCGATCACATCCGGCGCGAACAGTCAGTCCATCTTTCAGGGCAACAATAATCAGGGCAATGCGGCAGCAAATACGGCCGCCAACATCAGTTCGCAACGTGGCCCAGGCGGATTTGTGAGCAACTCGGCTTCCAGCAGTGCCAGCGCCACCAGCACCAACGGGCAGTCGGCAAATGCGAATGCCAATGCCAGCGCAGGTGGAAGCTCTAACGGTGCAGTTGCAGGTGCAGGTGCCACTGGTGGCAAACGCAATCGTGGCAATGCCAATGCTAATAGCAATGTGCTTGGCGGTTTTGGCCGTTAGTTCATTTGAAAACTAATGCACCACCCAAAAAACCACTCACATCAACACCAGCACCACCACACAGAAAACCTGTTTTCCACCTTTATTATTGTCTAATATATCGTTTTTTTTTTTCTCGACAACGAATCACTTGAAGCACACAAATAAAATGCATTTGTTATTTTTAAATTGTTGTGACACCTTTCACGCAGCATCGCACACCTTTATCATTGTTGCGCTCGGGTTCATTTTACTTTTTAATATTATTCATTTATTTGTTTTCGTTTTCGTTTTCGTTTTCAATTTACATTTTATCTTTTAAGGGATTTCTTTTCATTTGATTTTTTTTTATCAATTTTCCAGCACTCAATTTAATTTTGAAGTTACGTAAATTCTGAATTTCAAGTCTGCTTAAATTGTACATTGCATAATTCTTATGACAATAGATCAGGGTTTTTCTCAACAGTTAAAAAAGTATGCATTGAATCGAGATATATCCCCTCTAAATATACTCCCCAAGTCATTTCTTACTTTGAGCTATGAGAAATACGATTCAATTTCAACAATTCATTTGCAGAATCGAAATTATAGTATAGCTGTGGGGATTTGGGAATAGAGGCGCATATTATTCGCATATTTCTGTTTTACTTTTTTACATGTTATTCAAATTATTCACCTTGTTGTTGAGTGTGAGTGTTCGCATAATTCGTGAATATAGTTGTCTGTAATTGCATACTTTTTGGCAGTTGATCTGAAATCGTTTGCTCGTCTGTTCATTTTTATTTCTCTCTCTCTCTCTCTCTATCTCTGTTTCTCTCTTTCGCTCTCTTGCTGTGTGCGTTCAGTGCGCTATCGCACTCAGCAACAGGTGCAACTGCAGCGATGGCGTCCGAGGCCTTTGAATGTCAGTTCCGGCATTGATGACATTGAGTATCTGTACATAAATCGCACATCGCGACTGGAGGATATGCAGCCGACGCTGAACACTTCGATTGAGTCGTTCGGCGACTTTGATGCTAGCCAACGGCAGGGTCGCACCTTCCAAATCATCTCTGATTTTATCAGCAATCTGTTTGGCTCCTGCGTCTCGCCGTGCACCTTGGAAGCCTTTCAGTCGAATCGCTGTTGCGATACTTATGTTTTACCTCCACCGCCACAGACGTGCTGTTTGGTGCCAGGACCACCAAGGCCCATGCCACCGCCACCTCGACCACCACCACCACCTCCACCACCACCACCACCACCACCACCGCCTCCGCCACCAGCTCCTTATCCCTTGCCCTATCCGCTGCCTGGACCCGTGCTGCCCAACAGAAATACGCCCGTTATGGTTATAGCCACGCCCATCAATTGTTGCACCGTCTGCACCTATACCTATTATGGGCCACCGCCTTGTGGCCGCTTCAACTACAACAACAGCAATAACGATAACAGGCCTGTGACTATCTACGTGCCACCTCCATTCTACGGCCGCTGACTGCCAGTCGAAGCCCGGAGATGTGTAGCCATTATGAGCCTAGTGTTAAGACATAGCAGCCCATAGACTGTTTCTATCCATCTCCCTCTCCCCCTCTCTCTCTCTCTCACTCTCGCTTTCTCTCTGTCTGTCTCTAAATGTCACCCACTCTCCGTGCTTTTTGTTTGCTTTGTAATCTCTGAGAGTGCTTTGTGTCAGTTTTTGGTGCTCGGACTGTCAAAAAATGCGGCAAATTAGACATATGGCGTAGGGGCAGGTGTGGGGGAGGGTGACTAAGGTCCTGTGTCAGACATATGGGTATATGAAACTAGAGACGCGAGTCAGGAACTGGGAACCGCCAACTTGAATGCGCCTGCAACAAAATGAAGTTGTCGTGCCCTAAACTAAAGCTAAGCCTACCTAATTTCTGGCTTATTTAATGCGATATCTCTGCAAGCAATTCACATCCAAATTAAATTTGGGATTCCTTATTTGTGATATATATTTCTGTCTATATCAACACTCATGACAACACTCCCTTAGCTAATTGCAGTTCGTTCTTTTGATATAATGTTGTCTTTCACTTCACATTTTTTTTTTTTTATTATTTTACGTATTTTGTAAGTTACTTCAAAGAAAAGTTAAAATCTCTGTGTAAAATGCAAGCAAGAGCTTTGAATGTATGCTGGATAGTTTTAGATACGAATTTTTAAATATCCTGCAGGACTTCAAGCTCATTTTGAACCATAAGACTTATTCAATAAATGAACGAATCCAACGAATACTTTCTACAGCTAAGCGAATGAGCTGTATTCAGAGATGATGTAATTAGTAATTTTTTACTTTCTTCTTCAGTTTAAGATTTCCAAATTAAATTTGTAAATTTGATTAAATGTATTTAATGTGTAGAGCATTCAGAGTACATCACATATGTGGTCGCCTTTCTTGTTGCCTTTTGTTGCTGTCCATTTTTGCGATATGTGTTCGCTCCTTTGTTATTCATTTTTCTCGGGCCGTTGACTGTGCCGGTGTGTATGTGCGTGTGTGTGAGTGAGTGTGTGTGTTGTTGTCGGCTTTGTGCACATAAGCACAGTGAAATTTATAATAGCCTGCGCCCAGGACCAGACACAAGCCGAGGCCCAAGCCCAAGCCCAAGCCGAAGCCGAATGCAAATGCAAAGCACAGGTCTCTGTCAGAGTCGTTGGCTGTCTGGATGGTGGCCACACAGGACATGGGACAGAGGACGGCGACACAGGACACGTCACGTCAGCGGCACAACAAAGCTGATAACTGCAGGCACTGCGCCGTCAGATTGTGATAAGCGCTGGCAAAACAGAGCCGGCTCCACAAAGGCTACAGAGAGTCCCTGACCAGCAGGAGGAGGCGGAGGATTTGCAGGAGGTGCACGAGACGGAAGCAGAGTGCCCAACACATCGCGCGCCTTTGTCATTTCTCATAATGTTAATTTATATTCAGTTCAGTCTAAGCAAATAGTAGCACAAAAAAAAAATACATATATAAGCCACATGCCGTGCAGTGACAGCCGGGCTAAAGGCAGAAAGCGAGAGAGAGAGAGAGAGAGGGTTGGAAAGGGAGACAGTTATTTATATAGGGGGTAGGGGTAGGAGGTGAAATAAATATGTGTTATGCCTTAGTTATAGAATTGGTGGCGGCGACGCGCAGGGGTTGCGGCCACAAAGCGACGCTCGTTGAAGACCTCTTGGCCCGGGCAGCGTCATCTGTGGCCGAGTAGAGCAGTAGGGGAATCTCCTCGACGCTGGTCTTCTGCAGTTGTGCCGAGTTTCGGACTCCAGAGCGCAGCAGCTCGTTGCTGGACAGACGACGAGTGCTGGGAACAACGGCTGAAGCAGCTGCATCCGCACCGGCAAAAGTGGCGCCCTCTAGCAGCTGGCTGTCGTCATTTTCGATCGGCTGCAGTGGTGCATCCTCGGGCTGTGCAACGGCAATTGTGTTGGCAATGGGTGCGGCACCATCCTCGGTCTGGGCATCGTTGGCAATGATGGAGCTGCCCTGGAGCAGGGCCTCGATGTTCTCCACGTTGGCGAGACCGTTGATCTGCAGCTGATCGTGCAGTTCGCTGGGTATGGCAATTGCCTGGACATCCTTATGGCCGGAGATGCCGTTTGGTGTGGGTATGAACTGGACATTCTCGGGAATCTGATCAGTGGGGTAGACAGGCACCAGCTCCGCTTCGTTATCGTTGCTCGACTTGAGTAGAATCAGTGAGATGGGCACAATCTTCTTGAACTTGAGCAGCACAAGCTTCTTGATGGCCACCGCGCCGGGAAAGACGCGTGCCTGCGGACCAACATGTGGCTTGGCAATCAAGCCACGCTGCAGCTGCTGCTGCTTAGAACGATGTCCAGCAATATGGCGGGCTAAAGTGAAATTTTTATTTATAAAATGTGATGCATCTGGTGGATCTGGTGCTGACAAGCTACTCACCATCGCTGACGATGACCAAAACAAGGCCGATGGCCAGAAGGGTAAACAGTTTAAGAGCCATTGGATTTGAAGATCGTCTCCGTTCTTTGTGTTCTGTGTACGTCGCTGGGCGAGTCAGTCTATTAAATGGTTTACTGTTGCTTAAGCAAAGACATTTTATAAAGAGCAGAGCCGCTTCTCGAGTCTTTCGCTCGAATCTTTCACTCGGGTTATCATTTAAATCAGAAACAAAAGAAATTAGGCGAAAAATTTGTGCCAAACAAGAAACAAATTGATAAAAAAAAGAAAAAAAAAAATAAAGCCAGCCAGTCAGTCAAATGGCAAATGACAAAATTTAATAAGCTATGCAAATTCCCTACATTAATTTATGCATTGTACGACGACGAGGGCTTCTTAACTGCTTACTGAACTGATTCGCCAAGTGGAGTAAGGTCTGACTACAGACTATTGACGACAGTGTATATATGCAGTCCAGTCAAGTCGTTGACCGCCAATGGCTGCACCACACTTGGTACCACAGTTGGGACACAAACCCGCATTGCCTATGCCAAAAATATAGCCAACAAAATCTCAATGGAAAATTTGCATTTTAGGTCGTCAGAGCCAGCGAAATTTTACAAACGGCCAAACAGCGAAGTCTAACATATTTTTGGGTCAGAAGTGAGATTTTTTTAACCACATCTATAATGAAGCAACAGGTTAATGTAAGGCATTTATCATTGGCATGGCCAGAGTCCGAAAGCGACCCCAATACAAAATCTTGTAACCCGTAACCCGTAGTCAGAGCTGGGACTTCGCACTTCTCATGTCAGAGTTCGCCCAGCCCTCTCTCTCTCTGCCTTATCTCATTTTGCTTTATGTATCTGTGGCATTGACGTATTAGTATTTCTAGCTTAGTTTCTAGCGATAGTTCCCCATTACGCATATCTTTTCTTTTGCAAGCGATCACATTTTAGCTCAATTTGATTAGCGAACGGAAATTCTCTGTAGCTTCTCATGATGGACTTTAAATCAGCAGATGCATATCAAATCTCAAATTTTAATTAATTTTTCGTTTGAATTAAATGCATAATAAAAATTATAAATGTATTTTAGATCGTTGAAAGTCAAGAAAGAAACTCAATACGTTAACATATGTGTATGTTTATGTACTTTGTAACTCTTTCTGTGTGCCAATTTACTTTCGTTCTTTTAATTCAGCAAACCTAAGTATACATATACATATATACGTATACATATACATATACATATACATATACATCCAGATTTATGAGAAGTACAGAGAAATTTGTTTTATGTATGGAAACATTGCAAACCGAACATTATGAGAAGATAATTTGATTTATTGAAAAAAAGTTAAGCTAAATGGACACAAGTAAGAACGCTGTATTCGAGTGAGATCGACTACAATATACCCTGCACCCAGCTGTTAAATATATTCCAGTCTTATTGCCAAATTTCTCTTTATTAGCATTTCTGCAAGTGCACTCCTTTGCTATAGCAGGCACAGAAACTGAAGAGCCCAAGTCCAAACTGATCCTAACTGGCTACATACATGCATACATACATGCTTACAAACATACGTACATACATACATACATAGATACATACATGCTTACATACATACATACATACATACGTGCATACATACATACATACATACATACATACATACATACATACATACATGCATACATACATACATACATGCATGCATACATACATATATGCATGCATACATATATATGTGCATACATACAGTGAGAGACAGCTTATTTGGCATACATGCATACTTAAACACATTCATACATACATACTTACTGAAGCAATCAAAACTAGCAATCGAACACGCAATCGTAGGTAACGGGGCTTTGTAGAATATTTACGTCTGCATCGATTACATGCCATCCCATTCACACACATGCGCTCGCATATTTGCAGTCGGGCATAACCGACTGCGAAATACTTTGATACTATATGTAATGCCAGCCGATAACAGCCGAAAAATACTGTCCAAGTTTGGCATTCAAATTGAGGTAGATATAAGCTAGTTACCTTCCTTCGAAGTTTGGTAACTGTAGCTCTTAAATTATGGAATATATGGGATTTTGAAAATTTTGGGGCGGGACAAGGTTCCTAATAATCTTCCTTCCAAGCTTGGTAACTTTTGCTGTTAAATTTCGTGAGTTATATCGTTTTTGGGGGCTGTAGTGGTCGTGGTCCAAACATTTTTGAAGAGTGTTGTTAGCAACTCTAGCTTTCATATTGTGTGAGATGTATGGACTTATCGATTTACACTAACAGGTGTATCGGATTAGGGAGTCGTGGCGTGTCCATAAACATTTGTTATTGGTCATTAAAGGCGGCTACCAGTAATATACCCAGCAAATTGGACGGCTCATGAAAACTCAAAAACTGCGCAGGATATAGCCATTTCAAATTTCTATGATACCTTTGGTATCAAAGAATAAAAAGCTTACGACATCCAGGGGCTTTACACCTCGACCCTCTGTAGTCTCTAAGGCTGACGATAGTTAAGCTCGAATTTAGCTGAACTTGTAAGCTTCTGAGTTTTAGAAAGGATTTTTAAAACTTTGCCGTTCGATTTTCTACTTTTGTACTCTGACACCGAAGGCATTGCGTTGTTGGCAATGTCCTTCAACAACAGCAATCCTGACTTCCAATTTGGTTTCAGATAGGCGCACGGATCTCATGAGTCAATCTATACCCAACACTTACCGTTAATCTAATACAGTGATGATCTCCCTCCTTGAATTACAATTCGGGGAGGCAAGCACACTGGTGTGCTGAGAGCAGATTCACGTTAAGACCCTATTTTTCAAATTCAAGATTCTTTGTATTACAAAATCTCCTTTGTATCACTTAACGAAGTCCTTGATTTATCCAATTTGATACAGTCTCCAAGTTTGTAGTGCGTTGAACCCCAACCCAATTACATAAATGTAAATTCAAAACCACCACCGAATTCCGAGACGATACAGCCATGCTCGTCCGCTGGAATTTAATTTGAAGAAACTTGGAATACAATTAATGATTTAAAAAACAATCTTAATGAATTTACATTTCGCATATGTAAATATGTATCTTTTTTTTTTGTCCAACAGAAAACGCAAGAAATAAATAATTACTTAAAATAACTTTACATAGAAATCAGATAAATGTTAATAAAATTATGACAGTCGAAAGTCTTGATATCGTAGGAGTGCTGACCTTGTCAGCAATATCTCTGATCACATTACTATGCCAACATTATAATAATTTTAAGATTGTCTTACATAATTGCAGAGCTAAAAGCATTCGCATATAATATTCTGAATTGAATAGGTTATTTGCATATGCATTCTGGCAGTGTCAACAATAGTCCAACTTGCAAATATCTTCTTTATTTATTTGTAAGATTTGTAAGAATTGCCGAAAACAACTGATCATCGAAACAAAAGCAAGACCAAAGCGATATTGGAATGCCTTTAAAGGATTGTCCGCTGGCCTTATAGATAGATGGTTGTTTATGGTCTCTCATTAATTATGATCTACCAACTCAAACAAAGGAAGAGCTTTTCGTAAAAGATGAGACTTAAATATAGTTTGAGTCACTAATTTTCGTCTGATCTGTGATATTCTCATGCCCAAAACAACTGTTTTTTGTTTCTATTTTTGGTGCTGTTTTCCTGCTTTCGCTGCAAAGTTATTTGGGGCTTGGAACTGTGAGACGGGAGCTGGGAGCAATCACGCCCCAGAACACCAGGTGCTGCCACTGACTAACAATTAATTTGTGTGCTTATGTGCAAATATATTTCTTTATGGCTGTGTTATTTAGGTCCATTTCCAAGACAACAACAACAACAACAACAACAAGCTACGTTAATAATTAACGCTCTACGTTAGCCACCACCTTTGAAGTTTATCTTGGCTTAAAGCGCGTATGTGTGTTTATCTGGCAAAAAATACTTGCGGCCTATTATGCGGGACATAAACCAATTTTTTAATAACCATATTATGCAAAAGAGAACAGCCAGAACAGAGAACTGGCCACAGATTAAAGTAAATGCGCGTCGAGACGCAATCTGTTCATTAGCCGGGCTTGAAATTGGGTTGGGGATTGCGGATTGGGGACTGGGATTCTTGTGTGTGGGCCTGGACCTGAAATCGGAAAAGTGCCAGCCTTATGCTAATGGAAATACATAAAAAAAACGCATAAATACTCATTAGTAAGGTGTCTGTATATATATATATATATGTATATAAATATGTATATATCTGTGTGTGCTTGCTTGCGGCCCTAGAAGAAAGTTGCGCCCGTGTCTGTCGCAGTGACAGGGTCACGACGGGGTCACAAGTATTAGAAAGTTATTGGAAAGTTGTGGTTTTTTTTTTGGCTTTGCTCTTTTCTGTTTTGATTATTGGGAACATTGTTAACATTGTTCTTTAACTGGAACAATGATCAGTGCCAGCATGTATGAAACAATAACAACAGCAAAAACCATAATTTGCAATGTGAATTCGTTCGCTCTGAACAGTTAACATCTGCCCATGTCGAGTCGAACTGTTATACAACTAATTAAGCTTTTTAGAGCTTGCACATGTACCATGTCGTCTTCCATGAGCTTAAAGCTTATGGCGCAATTTCAATGTGAACGAACCGTTAAACTGATCTATTTGAATTCGATTTCCATTCAACTGATCTACTTCATTGAACTGGTTCGCATGCATATTGTGGCTATTAAAATAAAAATATTCACCACAAAAAAGACAACTCGCCAAAATGATTGCCTGATTAGAAGATATTCAAATTATGTTTGCTTGACTAACAGATGCTCTGTCCCCAAATGAAATGTATTACAAATCTAGTCCAATAATGCACTTTACTCACGAATATATATAAATGATCGTACTTTGAATCAGTCAGTTGCACAATATTAATATTCCTTTTAAAACACAAGAAAAAGAGATTAAAATCAAAGTGTATTGCGATCGTGTAATAAATAGAATGATTCCCAGCAATCAGTGAGCGCCTGGCAAAATGTTGCTGAACTAGCTCGTGTATCAATTCACCGTTAAACTTAGGGCTGTGGATGATCTGCAGCTGCCGCTGAGGTCACCCGCAGGGTTAACGTTGGCAGTTGCGGTCAACGCAGGCCAAAAACAAATCAAGCAACAAAATTAATTTATTGCCCAGCGGCAAGCAGATGAGCAGCAGTCTCTCTCTCTCTCTCTCTCTCTCGCTCTCTCTGTGTGTGTGCTCTCCGCCGCTGGTGAGTGCGAGGCGGGCAGCTGTGCTGCTGCTCTCTTGGCCAAATTGTAGCTGGTACATAAAAAGCTCAAGTCGGCGCGCACGCTCAAACAGTTGGCCAAAAGAAACGTCTGTCTGTGGACCAAGCGAAGCGAACGGAGGGCGAATCAAAAGCAAATCCAAGCTACAACGATAACAACAACGATTAACGATTTACGATTTACGATTTAAGATTTAAGATTAACGATTGTGTGTTTGTGTGTACGTGCGTGTCTGCCAGAGCGTGTGTGTGTGTGTGCGTGTGCGTGTGTGTGAGTGTGTTCAACACACAGTTGTTAATCATTCCTGAGACATGGCCAAACTTGTGGCGCAATGCATGCGCCTGGCCCTGCTTTTAATCCTGGCCGCAGCCGTGGCCCACTCCGAGCCTGTCAAGGCTGACAGCAACAAGGAATCGGCGCCGCTTCCCCTGCCCACCGAGCAGTCGAGCACGGAGTCGCCAATTGCGGACATGGCGCTGATTGGTAGGCAACAGAAGACCACAAAAAAAAATAAAAATAAGAAAAGATTCCCAACCAAAGCAAACGCGCCCTCAGACAAAACTAATGTCTAATGTGTTATTTATATTATTTTTTTCATGTGCTCCAATTTTTTTCTGTGCTATGTGTGTAATGTTTGTGCGTTCTCTTGGCGGCCTTGGCTGCTTTTGCAGAGGATGCCCCAGTGGTGCCCAAGCTGCCCACAGAGAAGCCACCAGTGGCGCCGGTCAATGCCAGCGACACGAACAAATCGGATTCCAGTCCCAAAATAGATGAGAAATCGGCTCAACCGCACACAGTTGCCGACTTTATCATTCATCCGTTGATTGCCTTCAAGCCACGCCAAGCGACGCCGGATGAGGTGCAGGCTCAGGGCAAACAGGCTGGGGGAGGTGGTCCAACCTCTGCACCCAGCACTTGGCTCCTTGGCAACCCTGGTCAAGCCATCTCGACGATTGCGGGATCCGTTTCCGGTTGGTTAACTGATCGTTTGCCCGGCTTCAACGGCTTGGTAGATACACCTGTCCGTGGTGGGGGGTCCAGCACCACCCAACGTCCCGATATTGTTGTGCGCGTCCAGCAGCGTCCAAACAGAAGACGCGGAAACGGCAACGGCAACGGCAACAATCTGAACAACGGCAATCGAAATGGCAATCGGAATGGTAATCGCAATGGTAATCGCAATGGCAATCGAAATGGCAATCGCAATGGCAATCGCAATGGTAACAGTAATGCTAATGGTAACGCTAGCGGTAATCGTATACAGCGTCCAAATCGCTTCGACAATCACGTGGACTCTCTGGACGCGGAGGAGTATGATGATGCCGATTATTTTGATAGTGACCCCTTCGATGAGGAGTTCTATGATGAAGAAGAGGAGTTGGATGACTTGCTCCTCAACGATGAAGATGATCAGTCGTCGCAGGAGCATCTCGACAATAATGCTGATGGGGAGCGTCAGCACTCCGTTGAGCAGCAACAGGAGCAACAAGTCGAGGAGCAGGAGTCAAATCAGAAGCGACGTCGTCCTGCTGAAGTGCAGCCGCAGCGACGCAAGCAGCAAACCCAACTGCAGTCTGAGTCGACGTCAGCGTCGCAGTCGCAGCGACGTCAGCAGCAGCGGCAGCAGGGGGTGAGGCGTGGTCAACCGTTGGCTCAGCTGGAGCAAGCGGAGGAAGGAGAGGATGACGAGGATGCGGATGTTGCGCTGGAGGATGACGATGATGAGGATACGAATGCGGATGCGGATGCGGACAATGCGCAGAGCTTCTCAAATGTAGTCTACACACACTCCTCGCGCAAGTCGCCCAGCCAATCGGGCTTCATCCAAAATGGCCAGCAGAGCCTGATCAATCAGATACGTCGCTTCACCTTTGGCCAGACACCCGCTGAATTGAGCAACACCCTGCGCAAATCCCCCAACAGCCAGATACCCTCGAGAACCGCTGCTGGCCTTCGTCGCCAACAGCAGGCGACCCTGTTGGTTAATCGCAATGGTCAGACCGTCTATGTGGCACCCGAGCTGCTCCACCTGAGTCCCAGCTTCACCAACTATGGCTATACGGCAGCCCCAAGCAAGAGGCAACGTCTGCCCGCCAGTCCGTATCCACAGCCACCGCTGACGGTGCCGCTGCGTCGCAAGGGAAGCCCCACACAATACATAACGATACCCTGGAGCCAGCTGGGTATCTCATCGCCGGAACGCCAATCGCTTGTGTCGTTGGGCGAGGGCTTGCAGGCGCAGCCACTGATCTTCAACATACCCGAGAGTGCAATCAGTTCGGTGCCCAGTAAGAATGGCCAGAAGAGGAAGAAGAAGCGACCAACTCTGACAGCGGCAGCGGTGCCCCTGCTTGCCGATGCCTCGCTTATGGACATCTTTCAGCCACCACAGATCCCCCCCTCACGCACCAGCTCCAGCAACAAGTCCAAGCCCATTCTGATTACCGCAAAGCCAGTTCAAGCTGGCAACGCAGCCGGTTTCCTGCCGACGCGCATCCGCCCCGCCACAATTGTGGAGAAGGCACCCGCCATGGAGACCCCCATGGATTCGGAGTCGGATACCCAACTTCAAGGCCAGAGCGAACAGCAGCAGGCTGCGGAAACGTCGCCCGATGCGACCGTCGAACAGCAGCAGCAGGTGATGCCCGAGCAGGAGTTCATCATTGTGGGCGAGGACAATGAGCCGGGCCTGTCGCGCCATGTGCAGCCCGCCTATGGGGATGCCCGATATGTGTCTTATGGCGATTTTCATCCCTACCTTGACTTGACGCATCAGAACCGACGTTTTGCGCTCCGCAAGGTGGGACGTTCATTGGAGCCGGTGTCTGAGGACAATTCCTCTGCCGAGTTACCCTCTGTCCGGGTCTAGTTCTACTAATATAACGAGAGCATTTACTGATTAAATGAGAAAAGAAGCGAAAGAATTGAAAAAGAAACAATTATCAAATCAAAAAAAAACCACATAAATGATTTTTAATCACAAAAAACACAGAGTGCAAAAAATAAATTTTTTTTACATTTTTTTTCGCTTGTTGTTGTGTGTGTGTGTGTGTGTTGGACTCGAAGCCGAGTTCAAGCTCGATGTCGTAGTCAAAAGGCAAAACGGTCGCAGATTGACCGAAAAATGCTAATCACTGTGAAGCCAATGTGATCTTCAAAACAAAAACCCGACTAGAAAACTGTTAATTATGAATAACTCCATTTTTTTTTTTATTTATTTACATTTTTTTTTTTGGTTTTCTTTGCTTCTCGTTTTTAATGTGATTTCTTCATTGTTATTCGAATTATTAATTGCCGTTGATCGGCGTGCGTTGACCCGACCAAGAAGAGTAGCATATTAATGAGGGTCGTGCGATTTGACCCATTAACACGAGCCAATAGAAAGCCGGTCATGTATATTAATGAATTCATAGAATTTGAAATATTTCTCAGCTATCAATAGGGCTTATGTTGAATTCAAGGAACTAGTTATTCAAAAACGTCTAACGGTTGTTTCCATAAGCAGTTTAACATATAAATTAAATAATTTAACAAACCTCGTGGTTCATTTGGATACCAATATCTCTATAACGGATAGTTGTGGCATCTGCTTTCTAAGCCAGTTTCATAGCATGCAGCCTTGAGGCTTAAGGATATATAAGAGTCATGCTTTCAGAGAAGCTCTCCGGTAGAAGCTTTTATATGCTTTCAAAATTGATCAACATTCGATGCAGAGTTGTGCAGCTTTTCACAATTCTTGGAAGAGCAAGAGTTGCATAGCAGCCAGCTAGTAAGTGATTCAAAGTTCAGGCAGTCACATAGCAGACAGCTATAATAGTAGTAATTGCTGCAGATCGTATGATATAAATGAAGGATATATGCATTTGGATGCCATAACGCCAAAAAGGAGGAAGAATAGCTTATGGTGTAAAATTAGCTGCAAAACATATTCACAGAAGTGTCTTCTGGCTTCCATTAGGTACAGTGGAGTTATATGATTCAATTTAATGAGTACACATATGGAAACTGTCATTCAAAGAACCATATGTATGTATCTTCATAGTTGCGAGAATAAGTGTAGTTAGGAAAGAGTTTTCAGTGTTTAGCAATGAACGAACATTCAGTGTTGTCCATCTACACCTATTTGCAAATCATCAATTAGCTGCAATGTTTATTGCTCAGTTTTAGGGGCTTTCAATCACGAGATAATCACTTTCCACTTAAATCATTGAATCGACTACGACTTCTGCACAGGTTTCGGTCTCGGTCCCATTCTCGACGTCGCCAATCAACAGAGAAATACACACACATACACACACGCACACACATTAAGCGCAACAATAATATATTTCAGCTTTAGCACCTAAGGGCAACTACCAGAGAACTTCAGCATTCAATCACTGGCTCCCACTTGGCAAATGATAATGTGAAATGTGAAATGGAACGAGATGCTGAGAGGCAGCTTGCCACTCGACTTGGACACATGGCTGGGGCCTCGGGTATTTTAGCTTGGGCTGTGAGGTACTGCTGAAAATTTGCATAATCATGCTAAGTGCGGCAAATTGTTAGAGCAATCAATGCGACATTATTAGGCCAACATGCGAGCACTTGAGCTCCCGACCCCATCGGCGGGAAGGCGCGACAAAGACCCAGTTGACAACATCATTCGTCATTCGTTAAGAACGAAACAACGAACAAACGACGACACGGCCCAAGTTGATGATAGCCTGCTGCTGCTGCTGCCGCTGCTGCCTCAAAAATGCTGATAATGATGACGATTACGACGATAATGATGACAATTGAGCGCCTCCGGGGGTTACAGCTTCTCAATTAATGGTTGGCTGCCATGTGCTGGGTTAGTGGCTTGGTTGACTGCTCGATTATTTCGCGGGGTGAATGATCAGTTAAGTGGCAGTAGTAGTAAGTGGCGATCAGCAATTTGGCTAAAATACAAGCGTGGCATTCCAAATTAGAAATTCATTTGAGACTACACACGTTAAGAAAAGGGCGCAGTAACTGTAAATACACGCCGAGAGATTCATAATTGAATTTTGAATTTCTTTAGCTGTGCACCTGCTTGGCCTGTGCCTAAGCCAAATTAGTTGACTGATTCCATAGCTAATTTCCATTATGTGCCCACAATCAAAAAAGAATAAATAAAATCAGCAAAAAAAAAAAATAATATTTTGAGTTCATTGCTATGTTGACCATTTGGGTTTTTTTTTCGTGCGTTGAACTTTCAGCTGGCCAAAGTCAAATAAAAATACGAATTCCAAGTCCAAGTCCAAGTCTAATTCTAAAGTCGATTTCTCCCTTACAATGAATCAATTTATTGGACATTGCCATAAATGGTTGTCTCTTTGGCCATTGGCTCAGCTCAAATTGGATGCCATTTTGATGTCCATTTTTTTTTTTGTTGCAGATTTGACATTTGACACCGTTGAATTATTGCAAAAAAAAGCAGCACAAGAGGGCACCAGCTGCGGCAACTTCTTATGCTAATTTCATTTTAGAAATTTCTTTGGCAGTTCTTTTTAATTTCTTTTTTTTTGTTTTTTTATTTTTCTGAAGACCTGTTGTTATGCGGATTTCTTTACTGACACACGCCTCATAAATGATATGTGGCTCTCTGTTCAGGCAAATGCAGAATTTTTAAATTTTCTAAATTATTTCTTCAACATTATGAATATGCACATAGCTAATATTTTATTTTTTGATTTCATTCGGCGGCTTATTGCTGATTATGAATCTAAGGAATTCGCTTCTTTTAAATTTGTATTTCAGCGCATATCAAATTTGATGACTTTTACTGTCCTATTCTCTGAGTTCGACTGAACGGCAGAGAAATACTAATGTTTGCTGCTAATATGCCGGCTTAGACAGTACTTGGTTTCTAGTTCTCTTATCAGAATAGTTTCTGCTTTCATTCCAGCATTCAAGTCTTTTGCTTTGAGGAATGCTGTGTGTACAAACGACTACAAGTTTATAACAGCCTCTGCAAAGAATTGGGAACCAATCAAACTACATTTTATTTTAAAAGTCTAATTATTTATTTAATTTTATATTTAATTTTGTCCACATAAAGCTTTTATATATTCTCGATTAGCATCTCTATTCGAGTTGATATTGTCAAGTCGGTCAGTCCGTAGTCATAGACACGACCAGTCAAAAGATGGGTTTTTTACGAAAAACTTTTGATTTTAAGAAATTATCCGAACTCACTTCCACATTTGAGCAGAAAATCATCAAAATCGGACTCATATTTCATGAAGTTTAAAACAATAGTACAAAAGTCAGAAATCTCCTGATGATTATTCCCGAATGTATTATGGTAAGCTATGCAACTTGCTGCTTGCCTCGGGTGCTAAATGCAGCAGTTGGAGTCTCCAACAACAACGCTAATCAAACTTATTAATTATATCAATATATTTATACTCATTTTTTGTAACAAGAAATTTACAAATTTTCGCATACAGTTTTTTGTTTTGCCGAAATTTCCAATACTCGCTTGCCGCGTTCCGCTTTCCCCGCTTTGTATCGCAATGAAATGGCTGCTAAGATGACACAACTCGAACGTATATCGCAGTTTCCAGTTAGTAAAATAAATATATATCAAACGAATAAGAGATCATCTCCGAGTATTTTAACTCTGAAACTTTTACAACTAAAGAAATCGATGCTGACATCGATGCATCGAGAATATATATTTGAATACAAATTCCGGCAAGGAATTTTTGGATTCCACTCATCAAAATACGCATGAGTTTAGAGCTGCGATTGATTTGGTAATTGAAAAAATACAAATAGTTTTTATGATGCTACATACATATACATATATGTTTGTACATATATACATATATGTATGTATATATATTAATACAAATAATAATGCAAAGTAATTGCAAATGAAAGATATTTTATTGTTGGCTGTTGCCAAAAACTAAATTAGAACTAATAAAACATAAGCACTTGCTCCTAAAATCGATCACATACGTTTTGAGATAATTCATAGATTGACACATAACTGTTTATTTGGGCCACAGTAGAATTTGTTAGCTAGAGATGGACAACACTTCCTGGCTGCACCCAACACTAATTAAGGACGATGAAGTCGTAGTCAATGTAACGCGCAGTTCGATTAAGAATTTCGTCTGGCCAAACTTATCGATCGAGTCCTGCCTGGATATCAGCATGGTCGTCTCCCAAATGCTGTTCATCGCCATTACCATCGCCATATCGCGCAAGTGCCTGCACCTACAGCTGGCAAGGACGGCAAGGCACGCCTTCTATTGTGCCGTGGCTCAGGTGCTGTGCGTCAGCGAGGCAATGATGATCCGGAATGCGCTGCTGCACACGATCTTTGGCCTGCTGGGCTGTTTGCTCGGTTTCATTGGCGTTGCCACCGAAGTCCTGCGGAAGCAGACGCACTTTCGCAGCAAACATGGTCGCCTTGGTCTGGCCGGTTGTTTGCTGCTGCTTGGGAGCTTCGTCAGTGGAATGTGGCTGCTGTTGCAGCAGCTGTGCAAGGAGTTTAGCATCAGCTTACTGTTCGTGCATCGGGTGTGCGGAATCATTTGCTTCATGGCCACAATGGGCACATTAATGTTTAGCTACAACACAGGATTCATGCATCACAATTGGCAGGAGCCTCACATTGCTTTGTTTAAGTGCTGCACACTGATTGCAACGGTCGGCGCAGTCTGCTACGAGTATAGATATCTTGTGGCAAGTATTAAGGCACTGATACCCAATAAAATACTCGACGCGATTTCAGTTTATGAACGGGAACGTCATCTGGGACAGCCACTCGCATTTGCAGACTAACCCTATTGCGGCTTACCATCATTTAAATGTTATTCTCATTTTGAACTCGAGCGAGCTGAAATGCGAGTTATGATGTCATGCTCGAAGTCAACGATTCTTACTGCCGTGTGGAGAGTTCCTCTAATTCAACTTAAATACTCAATTTTACATGTCATAAACTGAAGAGATTACAACTGTTTCTTGAGAGCTCTATAAATACTTGATTGTACATGTATGCAATTATCTTGTATTATTCCTCTCTGCAACTATTAAAATATATACATCTACATATATAAAGTAATTTCGTTTGCTATGATGTTGTTAAAACGCTTCACATAACATTATTTCCCAGCGACCTTTGATGACTGTGGTTAGTGTCTCTTTTCACCATCAATGTGCCCCACACAATCACACCCACCACAGGAATATCAAACTTGCATATTTGGAGAAAGAGTATAAAAAGTTCAAAAACTCCAAACATCCAAAACCCAAAAGTATAATCTAAAAGATTCATTGCGATCGATATAATTATGTATTGGTAGAAAAAAGCAATTGTTTAATTGTTATTTCCACATTTATGCAGGAGAAAATATTATAATATAATTATATAATATTATAAGTAATTCTTAGATGTTTTTCTGTTCTCTTGATTATAAGCAATTTAGAAATAACATATTTGAAGAATTTCAAGAAGTTGATTAAATAACATTTGCAATTTGTTAAACTATAATATATGCTTTTATAAATAAATCATTCTGAACGAGATCTTTTTGCTCAACAACATTTTTGGTTTTCTTGTATGAATAGCGATTTTGATGGTTTGCGCTAGTTGATTGAGGCACAACAAGTTAATTTGTGGCATAAGTGAAGGTGAAAAGGTGAAAAAGAAGTTATCTGAAAGTGGCTAAAGCAAAACGACAACAGCTAAAGCGTCATCGTCGTAGCATTTTTGGGGTTGGGGTTCAGTAAAGGCCAGCACTTGGGTATATGACCGAGCGAATGTGCCATGGCCAAAACAGTTGCCAAACGTCGCTAGCTGAGCACTGGACACTGGTCACTGGTCACTGAGCATAGGGCTCGAGGTTCTATGTTCTGGGTTCTAAGTTCTGCAGAGTGCTGGAGTTCACAGATCGTTGTTTATATTGTCATTAACGTGACGGGGTTCAAGTTTTATTTTTTGGCTGCTGTTTTGTGTTTTCTTATTTTTTTTATATTTGTTTTGTTTTTTTGTTTTTTTTTCTGTTTTTTTTTTATTGTGTTCTATTCTGGGGTCGCTGTTGTGGTCAGTCGAGCTGGTTATCGATGTTGTTTGGTTCGAGCGCGGCTTTTGTTCCTTCTGAGGTCAGTGAACTGCGATCAGCATTTTTGGCCATCTTTCCACCAATTTCGGCACTTGAATTTATGCCGACTTCGATTTAAGCATGAATTCGAAATGGATGCCGTTGTTGAACCTGAGGCCGAAGCCGTAATTATGTCAAACTCCAGAGTTCTCTCTTTCTATTGATTGTCTTTTATTCTCGTTTTATTTTTTTGCCGTTTATTTTTTGCTCTTTTTTTAAGCAAAGCCACCGACACTGTGTGAGTGGATGTCTAGAATGATTCTTTTAGTCAGTTGGCAGTGTTTCGTGGTTTCGTTTACTCATTTCATCGATTTTGTTTTCCTTATTTGTTCGCTTGTTTGTTTGTTTGTTTGGTTCTTGCTGCCCTCTGCCTCGAGCCAAGAACTTTTTGCATAAAAACCTAGCAGCTAACAGTGATTCTGTACAGTTCTCTTTAGAACTTTGCTTACAATTAAGTAGGACACTTCGCAGCGCAGCAGACGCAGCACAGCAGTTACAGTAAAAGCAGAAAGCAATAGGCAAAAACAGCAGCAGCAATTGCAAAATATTGTTTCTTTCTGAGCAAGGATCCCACGCACTGAAGCCATGTCAAAGCTAGGCGCTCTATTCGTGCTCAGCTGTCTGGTGGCCCTGGCCTTGGCCTTGCCGGGTAAGTGATTACTCCCTTCCAATCTCTTTGTCCATCTTTCATCTTATGCGGCGAATTGCAATTGCAGAATCACGCCTGCAGCAACAAAGACAATTGCGTCAGCAGCAGCAGCAGCAGCAGAAGTTCCAACATCCTTATTTGTTCTTTAGCGTGCCACGTGGACGCGCCAATTTGGGGGGTGGGGCTGTGGTAAAGGCCTTTGAGATTGTGGAGGACCCTGAGGACATGAGCAACGATGGCGATGATGATGACGTTTATGATGATGATATGCCCGAGATTCCGTTGCGCCGTCTACAGCATCACGACGATGATGAACTCAGCGATGATGATGTTGACGATGACAACGACGATGATCAGCCGGCACAGCGGAAAGGCCTGGGCCTGGCACGCAACGGACAACTGGTGCTGGTCAACGGTGGCCACCACGACGACGACATTGATGACGATGAGGAGCAGGACGACGATGAGCAGGACGATGATGTGGATGTACCGTTGCCCATGGTGCTGGCCAAAGCAGCCGTCGTGGGAAATCGCCAAAAGCCAAACGCCATAAATGGCAAGCAGCTGCTGAAGAATGCCAAGCCAACACAGATGATGGTGGCGAGAGATCAGGCAGGCGCCATCATGGTGCCCGATGGAATTATCGAGATCGAGGGCCAGAGCGTCGTTGACGAGAAGACAGGCAAGGCTGCTCTCCTCGTGCCACGCGCCGCACTTGATGCCATTCCCAATGGCGCCGTTGTCGCCCTCATGGAGCGCTCTGCCTCCTCCCCCTCCTCCTCCTCTGGCGAGAATGAAGTCGGCGAGGAGCGCGCCAATCGCGTCATTGTGCGCCGCCGCAAGACCGGCGGCCGACGCAATCTCCAGCTGCGTCGTCGCGCTGGTCGTCCCGTCCGTCGTCGTCGCGGCGGTCGTCCCGTCCGTCGTCGTCGCAACAATCGTCGTCGCAATGTGCGCGTCATCCGTCCCAATCTCAATCGCCGACGTGGCGGTGCCCAGCGTCGTCGTGGTCAGGTGGTGCTGCAAGGCTGAGCAGCTCAGGAAAGCAGCGAATAAATTTATAGTATTATAGTTAAGCGCTAAACGGGACCATCAAAATGCGACAATTGATTACGATTCGAATAATAAATAAAATGTGATATGAAAATAATGCGAGGCGTTTTCATTTTGTATACTTTTTCTTACTCTTCAGTTGTGGCAATAAACTGTGATAAAAAAATGGCGAGTCTGCTTTTTTTAAACATTTTTCCGTTACATTTTACATTTTACATTTGTGTATTTAGTTTTGCTTAATATTACGACAGTTGATAAATATAGTTGAGGTTAGAGAACAACATTCTTGCAGAACAAGGTGCTAAGAGACATCTCTGGTGATCCACCCTATGTGAGCAATATGACGCTGCACAAGGACTTCGGTGTACCGACAGTCATGAGGCAAATAAATCGCCCTACAAGTCGCTACAATGACCGGTTGCATAACCATGTTAACCCATTGGCTTGCTCACACCAGCGACCTCTGGACAGTTGGACGTCAATTGTAACGTTAATGTGCGACAAATGTTATATTTGATGCTATGTAATATTTGTAATATGCTAACACTAGTTATATGTTTAAGTTATTTAATTTAAAATCCTTGTTATTATTTATACTTTCCACAAAACAATATTTTATGGCCTTTCAATAGGTTGATCAATATTAAATAAAATTACTACTTTAAAAAAAAAGAAGAAAAAAAAGAAAATAACAATAGAATTTCTTAACACTAAATTTTGTTGTTTACTTTTTTACATTCTTTACAGATATTTTTATTGTCTTTCTCTCTTCATTATAACTGAAAACATTCTACTGAGCGGTTATTCATTAGGCTAATGCTCTTTTGATTTTGTCTTTTGATTCATTTAACATATTCCACACATTTGTTGGCATACTTAAAATTAGTTTGCTTTTGCGATTGTTTTTCTTTTTCTTTTTCCATCTTTCGGCAGGCAACACCGTTAAGTATTTTGTTACTTTATTATTATTTCATTGTTGTTATTGTTGTTAAAAACCTTCCCTTCCCCCGTTTTGCGTATTATCGACATTTCTCAATGATGTGGAAACATACAATATTTTTTTATATTTAAAATAGTGTAACCCTATTTTTGAGTAGATTGAAAGCTGTTTAACTTACATATTTCATTGTTAAATATATTTTAATAAGAAATGTTCAAAAAGTTTTGTTCTTAAATGACAATCAATAGTCAATATCTTATTGGGCAGATTAGAGCACGCTAAGTCATTGATAATAATTTAGTCGATATCTATTTGTATTTAATATAAGAACTTGGTTAGTTATTGATAATAGCATTTATAGCTGATATTTAGTCTTTAAGTAAGTTTTTATCTCTTTTATTTGCAATTGAGACTGAATATTAGTGGTTTTGTTAAAAATATGCCAAGGCAATTTTTCATGCGTACAAATGCAAATTCTCATTAGTTATGTGACCATTGTAGTTTCTTTATATGTATGTATATTCGGCATCAGATCGATCACCAAATATAAGCGGTGCACTTATCCATTAATGCCGCACCGCCACTAGATAGATATACACTTGCCGAATACAAAAACACTGGTATCAATATTCCCACCAATTAGCATTGTGTCTGTAATAAATGCGATTAACAGACAAAATGAAAAGATATGAATGCTGTGAATGCGGTGAACGGTAAGAGTTTCTCCAAATTTAAATTGGATAAGAAATGGTCATCAAATTCAGTTAGATAGTCGATGTGGTTGGGTGGCGAATAAAATTGGTTATTGCTAATTAATTGCGAAAACTAAGGCACCAGTGAAAAAGTTGTAGTTGTATCGAATCTAAAGCAAGAACAACCATACTCCAATAGAAATGTAGAAATCTTCCCAAAAGTTTTAGGCCCGGGGCAATTAAGAATATATTTTGACGGTTCATCGGGTGGCACAGTTAAGAGTTCAAAAGCTAATAGTGGCGATAATCAATCAGTCATAGATAGTATGAAGAGCCGCAGAGGAGGAGAGATTCTGTGCTTTCTGACCATAGTTACTTGACCCCAGTGATATTGTTTGTGTTCTCTATGTTCTATGTTCTGTGTTCTGTGTTCTGTGATCTGTGCGAATTAGCATTAACATGAGCGGCAAGCAGTTACACGGTGGCTTTGCCAATGGCCTCTTCACTTTGACCCGCCCGGGGCGATTGCGAGATTAATCACACCGCTGGTTCGGCAGGGAAAATGCCACAAATTGGCAGATTGTAGAAGCGGCGGGGGCAAGGGGACCAGGTCTTCCAATTACCTAGCAATCCATCAACCATCCTGACTAAGAATTTTGCTTCATTGTTGTTGTTGTTGACTTCAGTGGCTGCTCTTAGTGGACATACACGTGAATGGGTATATAATCGTGGTGCTCCCAACTTTTGCCAGTCAGTGGCGAGTGCAAGCTCAGAACCAACAAGTCCCAGTTCCAGTCTCGTATCTCAATCCCAGTCCTAGTTGAGTCATCCTTCAAGGAACACTCACATTATCACTCATTTTACCACAATGTGCGGCCCGCAACAATTGGTGCTGGCGTTGATGCTAACGCTAGCGCTTTGCGCACCATCTCTTATCGGTAAGTCCCAAAAAAAGGCACCTTTCCTGATCTCTGGTTGTGTGGAGTCAAACAAGTAACCTTTAATTGCAGCTCAGCGTCATGGTTCCAACTATCGACTGGATTTGCCCAACGAGAATCCGAGTTCCGAGGGTCGTTTCACTTCGGCAATATGGAACAAGTTAGGGAAGGGCAACAGCTCATCGACTGCTTCTTCTCCTACTTCTAGTACTACTAGTCCATCTTCTACTAGTACTTCTAGTTCTCCTACTGCCTCATCACCCACAGGAGCAACTGATTCACCAGTAACATCGTCACCAGCATCGTCACCAAGTGTCTCAGCATCAAGATCAATGGAAAATATTGATAATAATGATGGGTACCACACATTTAAAGGACGTGCCTACGCCGATGACGCCGACGACGATGAGGATGAGGACAGCAGTGAGGCCGCCGACGACGACACTGATGATGATGGCAACAACGATGGTGATTATTATATGATCTCCGCCGATGGTGGTGCTGTTGCTGCCAAGCCCTCAGCTGGTGGAGCTGCAGTTCGGCGCCAGCCAACTGTGTCGCAGTGGCGCCAGTATCAGGAGGCTGAGCGCAATCGCCGCCGCATGGATCGTTTGCAACGTCAGCATAATCAGCGCATCCGTCAGATGTTGCGACGCCAGCATCTGTCAACGCGTCGCAACGCACAGCGCATTCATCGTATCCAGATGCAGAATCGTAGACGTACCGCCATGCGTAATCGCCTCATGAGGAACAGGAATAGGAGCCAGAGACAGCGTCAACGCCAAAACAGTTCACGGCGTCGCCGTCGTCAGCGGACCCAAAACCAGCGCCGCCGTCAGCGCAGGAACCAACAACGTCGCTTCCGCCGGCTACTTCGCCGTCGCCGTGGACGCAGCAGCGGTAGGATCTAGGTTGCTGAAATGGCAATAGGACAACCAATCGATTCCGATACCGACACACCGATTGATCGACATCCGCATTCCTGTAATGAACAAACGCAATGGCAGCTAAAAAAGTGCCTCAAATAAATATTATTTTTTTTCATGTAAATCTCAATTTCTCACAACTGAATTGACAATGCATCGGGTATCAGGAGAAGCATGGGAAGCAAAATACATAATCTATAGTTGAGCGTCTTGACTCAATACATAATATTTGTTTTAGCCTTAAGAGTAGCTAGACCCATCCTAATAGACACTGTGCACTTCACATGTGAGATTATTCTATGCTTATCGCCGTATTATTATCATCATGTAACCGACCCTTAAGCCTCTTCTAATTTCATCTCGAATTCACAGCTGCATATAATTATTATGAAGGAAACGAAAATTTCATTTACGATTTCATATTTATAAAATTAATTATTCCTTCATTGCATTTATTTTGCTAGCCGAAAACTGAGAATCTCATTTGTATTCAAATATTTTTTGAGGTGCACATTCTAATCCCCCGATCCTCCAGGCAATGCATATTAAATATTATTTGTTAGTTTGATTAGTTTGAATTAATATTGCATTGGTATCATTGAACTTATCCAAATTGTGGGAATTGCACTGATCCGCATGTTGACCGCTTAAGGTTCGGAATAGCACAGTTTGGTTCGGTTCATTGACTCTGGGTTACACTTTCGCCCTTAGGTTATGTTTTGTCTTTTGGCAGCGATTAGAATTTCTGCTGGCTCAGAACAAAAGCGTCGGCCATATGAATATGCTAATGCGCATCTATTGATTCGCAGATCCAGATACAGATACACAGCAACAGCTATGCAAATGCCGTCAGAGAGCGTGGCTGGGGTTAGAAGGTTGTTGTGCGAATAGTCAACTTCACCATTAATTTATGGGATTATGTAAAATGGCTTACAACTCAAGTAGACTGCCAAATTTCTTTTGATCTACTCTGCTCTGATCTGCTCTGCTCAGCTTGCGCTCTTTCTACATATATATATATATATATATGTTTTTTTTTTTGGCAATGTAACTCTTTGACCCTACTTTGAGTTTAGGCCTATGAATTAGTTACAGCTCAGGTTGTAACCAAGTAGGCATATAAATATGCCACAGATTGCCGTTGTAAGTCAGTTAGCCAGCGATCCGCATCCAGCAGAGATACGCACATATCAAAAGACAAGCCCAATATAAAAGAAAAAAACCATAGCAAAGGACATGCACATGTTTGGGGGCTTACTCATAGCGGCCTGTCTGGCAGCGGTTGCGCTGCAGACCAGCGGTAAGTAACTTTCCAGCTGTATATGTTGCCCATTTACTAATAGAAGCAGCTTCAATTCAATTTATGATTGCAGCCAATCCACAACAGAAGCAGCAGCAGCAGTATCAGCTATTTAGAAGACAGCAGAAGGATTTTGAGCTGCCTGCCGAGGGTCGGTTCATTCCCAGCAAGCTGACAGGCCTGTTTGGTGGTCAGCCTACTGAAACCACTATTACTACCACGCCAATAACAGAGAGTGGCACCAGTACCTTTACACCAGCTTTAAGTGCATCATCACCAGAAAGTCCTGTCAAACGCGCCTACAACAATGACCATGATATCGAAGATGACGACGAGGATGATGAGCAGCAGGAGAAGAACTATCAATTGGGTGATCACCTCAACATGGACGATGATGATGATGATGATAATGATGATTTGGATAGTTACGATCTTGCCGCCTATGAAGGACATGTTGCCGCAAGCAAGCGTGAGCGCAATCAGGCCATTGCCTTGGCTAGACAGCGTCGCCATTATAGACGCCAACTGGAAATGATGCGTCGCCAGCAGCAGCAGGGCAGGCAGCGACGTCGCCAGCAGCGTCGCCAGCAACAGCAGCGTCGCCGCCAACGTCAGCAGAATCAGCGCCGTCGTCGCAACCGTCGCCGCAACAATCGCCAGATTCGCCGCTTCCTCCAAGGCAACAGGCGTGGGAACAGCAATAGGAGGATCAATCGCATTATCGGCACACGTGCTTAGGTTTCCAACAGCATAATGATTTTGTGAATCCTTGACTTGAAATAATACCCTATATTGATTATCAAATTTCAGTTGTTTCATTTTTTATTTTTTTTTGTGTTGGGATGGCATATCAGAGATAGATCTTGGGCTGCTGGCGCCAACTACTACTATTTGCTATATAATAAATATAATATATATATATTTACCATATCAAAGTATAATAAAAATATAAATATAATTAAGAAAGGTACATGCTGCACACAAGAAATGGCATTCAAATGTATATTACATGCGTTTATTATCGATTTTTCAAAGGCACACAGTTCATTGGTAAATAATAGACAATATTTGGGTAGAGGTCTGACCTGATAGAAGTATATATTTCCTTGCCAGCACTTAAATACATATATTTAGTCTAGATTTACATGGCAACGTCAACTCCCCAGCTGCAAATATATTAGAGATAAATGTCAGAGATGATCATCAGGGTGATGATTAAGCCGATTCATCAAAGTAAGTTAATCATCGCATAAGTAACTACATTGTGTTGCAAACAATTTCGAATACTCTTAAGTATATTTAATAAAAAAAGTATTTATTTATCGAAAAATGTATACTTCTCGAGTTCTAAAGTTAATCATTATAAACACAGCAGCTGAGATTCCATTGCGAACTTTGTCGCTGGATCAATTTAGCTCATGCGCGAATCGAGTGTGATAGACAGAGAGAAAGGAACGTGGACGGTGAGGGGAGTGATAGAAATGTTGCCAAAAATTTATGCGAAAAATGGCAAATTCTTTTTTTTGGCTGAAAAATGATAATGAGTGGTTTTAGCAAAAGGTGCTCTGGACTAGTTGTTGTTGTTGGCAACTAGAGCTTAGCTATTGGGTATATAACCCTGACGGCCCGTTGACATCGGCACAGTCAAGCAGCAATATTGCCCCAGGCAAGCAGCAAGGCGGAATAAGCCAAGATATAAACGGTATTTATATAGGGATTACCGAAGAAGGACATCGTTGTCACCACCAATATGAGATTTCTAACTTATGCGCTACTTTTGCTAGGAATAGCAACATTGTCCCATGCAGGGGGTGAGTACAAAGCAAATAATGACCAAAAGATAGCCCCAACTCAATCCACAATTGCAGTTGGACGCAGCGAGGATGCAGAGTCATCGCAGCAGAGGTTGAGCATATTCAAGCGTGGAGTCAGACCTGAAGGGCGAACTTTTTCAGGGAAGGAGTGCGACACTACAACTGAAACTAATCAGCCGAGCATTGTAATCTCTGGCACTTCCATCGGCTCCGCACCGGATGCAGAACATGCATCTTCATCATCGATGCCATCTCGTCGCAGCTTCAATGACAACGAAGAGGAGCATGCTGATGATCCTGACGATGACGATAATGATAATGACAATGATAATGATGATGATGATGATCGCTTCGAACTTGAATTCCAGTCCAACGATAACGAACTGCAAGCTCTCGATGGCTTTAGCGGCAGTAGCATCAACCGTCCATCGCGGACAGACATCAACCAGATTACGCTAAACTCTCGTGTGCAGGAATACGAGCTGCGTCGCGAGCGGGAGACAATCAAGGTGCTGCGCCAGCAAATCCGGGATCTGCGCCGCCGGAACAGGATGAATCGCCGTTACGCCCAGAATTCTCTTAAGCGACAGCGGGACACCTTCCGCCGCAATCGTCAACGCACAAACCGCATAAATCGTGAGAATCACCGTCGCATAAGCAATCGTAGTCGCCGCAATCGTCTGCGCCAGAGAAGAAATCGTAATCGCAATCGTTTTGGCCTCTTTTAAACTATCCATATTGACCAATTGACCGCACTTACGAAATAAATCGACTTTATAATCCATATGGCGTACATTTGATCTGCAGGTGTTAAGCCTGATGAGCTTGAAGGCCCCTTCCACACCTTTCTGGCGAAGTGCATGTTAGCAGACAAACACTTACCTTTACACAATTACCATCTCGATAAGTTGGCAAAGCTGGATCGCTTTGTCGGCAAGGCTAGCCAAACATTTGTAGACTCAGATATGCGCTCGAAAAGCTTAGCGGCTTTTAGCTTTTAATGGCCAAAGAACAGGTGCGTTCTTTTCTAAAGGAATTGGTCTGATGTAGACTCCAAGCAACTTGTCTATGTCCCTGCATTTCGCTTTTCTCCTCAAGGATAAAGCTCTTGAAGGAGTTAGTATAATATTTATAGCAGATCTGGTTGTTGTTTGATCCTTTTCTCCATATACATAAGTATGTATCCTGTTTATCATTTTTATGTCTACACTTAGAAAAATGTCGCCCTACTAAAAGTTTGTGCTCATGGTTTACAAAAAATTTCTAGATATACCAACAAAATTAGTAAGGATTTTCTATTTTTCTGAAATATATTTCCGAATTACAGACAATATTTCTTTTTAGTTCTTCTTAAGAAAATAATAATAGATAGTAATACAATTTAATCTCTCGACTGGTAAGTTTCTTAAAATTAACTTATATATATATTATAACACTGAAATGAAGCATATTTTGACAATATAGCAGAAAAATGTACCCGGGAATTAAGAATGGAAAAACACTGGGTTTTAGCAAAACACAAACTTCAGTTACAGAAATATGCTTTTTGAATAAATACCTTTGAATAGTCATTACGGCGGCATATGTAGGATGATGTCAAAAATTATATCTTTGCATATGATAGGTTTTCTGCGATTCTCTAAATTTCTTATCTTTTTTCAAATATTTCCTCAGTAAAAACCAATTAGAAGCTTAAATCGCGCTTGATGTCTTCACAATATTCTCACAGCATCTGCAGCCAAGTGCATTTTAACCAAAATTATGTTTCTTAAAATTTTATAGTTATTTTTCAGACCAGACTAGTTGTGCGGTCTGCGTTTAGGCCATATACGATGTGTGGTTGGCCCGAGGCCTGTTCTGTGTGCACCTTTAACTTAATTGCCTTCTAATTAGAAACGCAATTTTCAATGCCCATCACATCTCAAATAGTTTTCACTTTTTTATATTTTTTGTTTTAGTCATCAGCGAAGAATTGACTAATTGAATTTAGATGATGACAACAACAAGTGAGCTGGTGGGGTACTCTAGGGTGTGGGGTGTGGGGTACCTTAACGGGGAATAGTGGTGGCTAAGAGCTCCATTGCCAAGTGAGCGAAACGCATATAGAAAGTAGGCAAATGCCAGGAAAGGCAAATGGAACGCTTCACTGGACTGCTGCGATGATAAGCAGAACAAGACTCGGACAGCAATGATGACGGTGGAGAACTATTGGTCCAAGCACTTTGGTGGCATGCTCAAATAGCTGCAAGCGTTTTACAGACTTTTATTTTATTTTTAACTGAAATTGAATTCAATTGTGGACGCTTCTGGATAGGCAGGTATATCTAGTGTAGTGAGCGACAGAGAGACACAGAGACAGAGTGAGAACGTCGGGGCAACAGAGAGAGAGAGAGAGAGAGAGAGAGAGAGAGAGAGAGAGGGAGGGAGGGAGAGAAAGAAATATTCATATGCTAGAGTACGCACACACACACACACACACACACACATTGATCCCTAGGCCATTTACAGTTAGAGCCAAGTACTTAGCCCAGCCGTTTGCATATTGCGCCGTCGAAGCCGTCAATTGCGGGTATAAAAGGCATTCAATTTGCACGATAATGTATCAAACATTGATTATCGATCAGTGTGAGAACACGACGACAATAACAACGACGACGAGGAGGACAACTTGCACATCGAGCAGCACAGATTGATAGATAGATAGAAAAGTTCTCATTGGTTGAGTAGTTTCTACAATGCAGTCGCATAAAGTCGCATCCTTGCTACTCCTGGGCAGCTTCCTGTGCCTGAGCCTAGGCCACAGCAGCGCTCGTCACAGCGGCCGCAACTCCTACTTCAACGAGCCTGCTCAGGCCCGTTCCAACGATGGCAATGTGGCTGTTGCTCTCGACCAGGGTGTCGATAAGGATAAGCTAAATGGAGGTATTGGTGCAGCTGCAACTGCTGCTGCTGCTGCTGGTGTCGCGCCCGGCGTTAGCGGCAGCAACAAGGATGCCTCGAGCGGACGCCTCTTTTTTAAGAAATTTCTCATGTTCAAGAACTTGTTCAGCAGCAACAATCAGCCCGTGATTCCGATTATTATTACCGGAGCTGGCACTGGAACCGGTACCTCCACCTCCCCCACACAGTCATCGACCACAACTGGCACATCGCCGACGGCTTCCCCCACATCGCCGACGGCCTCCGGCACAGTGAGCTCACCCTCATCACCCTCATCACCCGCATCACCCACATCAGCGTCCGTTTCCCGCCAGTATGGCCAGGATGATGAACTGGCCGATGAAGCCAATGAGTCCGAGCTGCAAGGTCAAGCCGCCAATGCTGAGTTGATCGATGAGCAGGCACTGCAGGCAGCTTTGGCCGCTGGTGCACAGGAATACGAGGTCTTCACCGAACCGGCAGAGCAGTCGGAGTCTGGTGCAACGGAGAGCAAGGCAAGCCCAAACAATCGCATCAATCTGCGCCGCAAGGGCGGTCGTCGCGGCCAGGGACAGATGATCAGTGTACGCATTCCACCGCGCTATCGTCGCTACTTCAAGAACGGCCAAAAGGTCATGTTGAACGCCAAGAGACGGCCCAACAAGCGTCGTGTGATTAGGAGGCGTGTGCAGACCACCAAACACAAGCGTCGTCGTCGCGGTGGAAAGAACAAGAACAAGAGGGGCAAGGGCAAGGGCAAGAACAAGCGCCCACGTATACCAGTCGTTTAAGAATGACAACAGCAACGAGTACCGAGCCACCAACAGAGACAGAGAGAAAGAGAGAGAGAGAGAGAGAGAGAGAGATGGAGATGGAGATGGAGATGGAGACAGAAATGGAGAAGCACAGAGCTCGAGCAAAAAACAAAAAAACAAAAAAAACACACACACACATATGCATTTTTTTTCTAATTTATTGTAGCTAATCTTAACAATTGAAGCCGCACATCTTTTTGGCCAAAATATGAATAAATGAAATCTTTCTTATGGTACTTGACACACATTTGTTTTGTTCCACTGGTCAAGCATCATCCACCTCCACCTTCGCCTCGTGATGTGGCACAACTAATGAAATGTGCACATCGAGGCGCAGAACTATTTAAGCCGTTAACAGTGCTCGTCAGCCAAATGAGTCCAACTTGAACTGTGCAATGTGCGGCATGCTGCTTAGCCACATCTTGCTGTTCGCTCTGACTGTGCGTTCGGGTGCCGCTCGCTGTGGCAGCAACACAGAGCAGCTGCGTTTGCGTAGCACCTCCAATGGGCTGGGCAGCGATGAACTCGATGCCGCGCCACAGCAGGTGGATCTGAGCCAGCTGAGCGAGTCGCAGCTGCAGCAGCTGATGCAGCAGCTCAATGTGGCCAATGAATATGAAGATGACAATCGTGGCAGCAGTCGTCCCTGGAACAAAGTGCAGCGCATCATTAGACGCCAACTGATGCGCATTCCCAAACGGTATCTGAAAAAGATCCTCAGACAGCTTGGACTGGCTCGCAGCGGCAGCAATCGCAACGGATCGCCATCAAGTGGATTGGATCAAGCGGATCGGGAACTTCAGCTGTATTACCTAATACCGCTTGAATAACACTAACAAACCTATGAAAACAGTATTAAACGCATGGCAAAAAAGCATGTTAATTAAATGTTGTGACATTTTTAAGATCAGATAGTGTTTATTTATCGTATTTGTTGTGCATATTATATACAAATATAATGCACAACAGCTCTGCTATTGCCACAAAAGATATAAATTATGTGATGTCTTTGCAATTTGGTTGCAGTTGGCAAATGGACTCTCAACAAAGTCGAGTGCCCTGCCCTGAACACAGTAAGACTCTTGTTAGCCAGCGTCCTCTGAAATTTCTACTGCTGAATATTTTTTCATACATTTCTTTCTTATTTTCTTATCAACATTTTTCTGGGATTTTTTCCCGAACTTTTCAACGAAGTATTTCAGTTGGAGGTCTATTAAAATTATGATATTTTCTCAGTACACTTTGAGCATTAATGTGTATCGTGTTATCAGTTGGAGGTGCACTTTAATATTATGTTTAAGTGCTTATAGAACCTTATAAACTGGATGTATGGTTTATCATCATTAGCCTGTTACAGACACACAAACGAGATTTTTTTTTAAATATTTTATTTTGGCCATTTGTGTAATGAGAGCTAGAAAATCTTCAGATTGAAATAGAAGCCAAATGTTTGCTTCGCTTGCACTAGTGAATCCAGCACCTCGACAAGGCCAACGCACTCCAACTGACTTGCCCCATCATCTGCAATCACATTCAGCTGCAACGCTGCATCGCTCCATGGATCCGTGGCACTTAAACCATTATTGTTGTATTGGTTGAAAAACCATTTAAATTTGCACGCAATTAAGTGTATGGGAAATGAATGCTCCTCGGCGTTGTTAGTGCCAACAGCTGCGTGGCTCTGAATTGTGGCAGCTTCTCCTCCACGCTGATCCCAATATTTAATCACCTTTCATCACCAAATCAGCTGTGATGAAATTCTTTGAGAGGCCCGCCAGGCGGATGTGCAAATACTTAAATAACAGATCCCTTGGGTTCACATATCCCCCAAATAGGTAGTAAGATGGCCAAGCGCCTCTTCATTTTGTATCACTCTTTTGGTTAGTTACAGCAGGGCATGTGTTTTCGTCAACTAGCAGATCGCGAAGTCTGATAGTATGTTGCTCTGATATGGACATGGCTTTGGAAATCAAAAAGGGGTAAACGAATTTCCATATCCATTTTCTTTTTTTTTTTTTTTTATTTAGCAATTTAATTTAATATAGATCAACCTACTGAAAGGTTATAAAATATTGTTCTGAAAATTGAATACATAATAACGGGGAATTTAAATTAATAACATAAACAAATAATTGGTTTTAACATATTACAATATTACGTAACATCAAATGTAAGATTAAATATAACATTTGTTGCACATTAACGAAAAATATTAACGCCCAACAGTCCAGAGGTCGCTGGTGTGGAGGCGCTTGAAGTGTCTACGGGTTGTATTCGACCCTAGTGAGTAGGCCAATGGGTTAACATGGTTATGTAACCGGTCGTTGTAACGACTTGTATGTCGGTTTATTTGACTAAAAACTGTCGGTACACAGAAGTCGTTGTGCAGCGTCAAATTGCTCACATAGGGTGGAGCACCAGAGATATCTCTTAGCACCTTGTTCTGCAAAACTTGAATTTGTTTAATCCAAGATTTTGCCGCTGTGCCCCAAAATGGAATCCCATATGTCCATGTGGGCACGATGATGCTCCTATACACCAGCAGCTTGTTGCTCAGGCTGAGTTTGCTGGATGACTTCAGCAACCAGTTGAGTTTCGCCCTTTTGGATCTACACGCTGCTGCCGTGATCTGTTTGTGTTTGCGCCAGGTAAGTTTCCTGTCCAGATACATACACAGGTAGCGAACATGGTTCCCCTGAGGTATGATCGTGTTGTTGAGTCGGACGGGTGGACAGTTACCACTCCTGAGCGCAAACGTACAGTGCTGAGACTTGTTCTCATTGACACAGATGTTCCACCGGTTGGCCAAGGTACTAAAATTATCCAAGAATCTTTGCGTAACCGCTGCTGCTCTCCAAGCAGTGGAGCAGTTAGCGAGGAACACAGTGTCATCTGCGTAAGTGGCAAGCAGCGTGTTTCAGGCTACCGGAATCGGCAAGTCCGCGGTGTACAATGTGTACAGGGCAGGTCCAAGGATACTACCCGGCGGTACACCCGCTCAGATGCGGCGGATGTTTGATCGCTCGCCCCTAACTTCCACCATAAAAGAACTGCCAAGCAGGTAGGACCTGAGCAGTAAATACTGCGCCGAAAGTAGTAGGGACTTAAGCTTAAAAAGCAGGCCATCATGCCATACGCGATCAAACGCTTGCTGGATATCCAGGAAGACAGCAGAGCTGTACTGCTTATTTTCCAAGGCCTCGAGGACATGCTGAACTACTCGATGAAGTTGCTCTGGTGTACCATGGTGATGCCCAAAGCCAAACTGATGATCAGGAATGGCACTCTGGAAGCCACTTACTGCCGACAATCTTAGATTATACGGCCTGCCAGGTTTCGGAATCATCGCAATCACAGCACACTTCCACGGAGTGGGGAAGTGGTGGAAGTAAGAATTATAGCCTGAAAATCGATATATGGGCATAGGTCGAAACTTCAAAATGCCATAACTTCGTCAAAACTCAACTGATTTTAAAAAGCAAGGGCTTTTTGATCATAGTTTTGCCCCTAAATCAATCGTTCATATAAAGTTAAAAATGAAATTTTAGGTCGGAAGACAAGTCAAAATTATAGCCCGAAAATCGATATATCGGTGTATGGGCATAGATCGAAACTTCAAAATGCCATAACTTCGTCAAAACTCAACTGATTTTAAAAAGCAAGGGCTTTTTGATCATAGTTTTGCCCCTAAATCAATCGTACATTTGAAGTTGAAAACGAAATTTGAGGTCGGAAGACAAGTAAAAATTATAGCCCGAAAATCGATATATCTGTGTATGGGCATAGGTCGAAACTTCAAAATGCCATAACTTCGTCAAAACTCAACTTATCTTCAAAAGCGAGGGCTTTTTGATCATAGTTTTGCCCCTAAATCAATCAATCAACTAGCAGATCGCGAAGTCTGATAGTATGTTGCTCTGATATGGACATGGCTTTGGAAATCAAAAATATATCCAATATCCATTTTCTTAATACCAAAAACTGTCAAGAAATTTATAGATTAACTGTTATTCAATTTTCATAATGATCCTTTAAATGGAGGACATAATGGTATAAGCCGAATGACTACAAAACTAAGCCAAAAATATTTTTGTAAAAACATTGCATCTGAAATTAGACAAAAATTGAAGGTAACACGAATGGAACAAATTCTGAATGGTGTTTCAAAACGTATTCCAACGAATTCTAAACGGTAAACCAAAATCGTGGCTATAACCAATGAAACTCTGACAGTTGGCACAATATAGAAGAACAGAGTGTGGAAGTGAATAAGCAGCTACAATACTATGCGATTTAATCAAGTATCTTCGTGCGGTTCTATATTTTGTCTATTGATTTAATGCAACACCAAGAATAGTTCTGGATTTTGGAAAGAACCACCTACTTATCCACTTCTTGAGCGGGAAAGCTTAGACCCAATACACAATTACGAATCATATGAAAACAATGGAAAATACAATTTACAAGTGGCAGAACAAAGAAGCACGCTCACTACCGTTCCAGAAATTCTCAAAAGTCTATCACTTTTACAATTTTAGAGCTTGGAATGTAAATTAAAAACTCCTCCAATATTTGTTTACGCCCACGCCAAATCCCACCGCAAAATAATACACAAAAGGCTGTATTTAGCGAAATCTTAAGGGCAAGCTGAAGGATAGATTACTAGGAACTTCCTACAAAGATCGGTATTTCTTGGCTACACCCATCCTGTTCTGCGGCACCTGCTACCAGATGGTATTACTTATTGGTATAAGCGTAATTCGCTGTCGGTTATATTCGAAACTATTTAATGTTGTATATTCTAAGGGGTCCACAAAGTTTGGGAATGCTTACGGGCGGCTGAATGAGACGGCTTCCTACTAAAACAAACTTCTAATTAAAAACAATATATTTATTTGTTCTTTTTTTTAACAATTTACGGTTATGAGAGCCTTTCGTTTTAATTTGTTTTATGTTTTATTACGCAACATACGCACAATAGTTATTTATGCGTGCGTTTGGCCGACAATAGTGTGGAGCAAATAAACATTTAATAGCATACTTTTGGGCTGTTGAGTGCAAATGAATTTTACCAAAAGGTTGAATCGACACAACTTTTGCAAAGAACAATACAATTATAAATAACTTGAATCCACACAACTTTATGGTTGGAAAATACATTAAATAAAACATTTGTTGAACGTATTTGTGTTGAGTATTTTTTTTGGGACAGCTGATCGCAGCTATGATTCACATCAATTGACGGCAAATCAGGTATCTGCGCTCTGGTCACACTGTCACTCATATGCTGCGCAGGTGGCGTGTTGTGTTTTACTATTTGATCTGCAAATCACTGGCGCTGATTAGATTTAGATCCTCCTAATATATACGCACACATAAACACACACACAATGGCAAGTGGATTATTGGCTGGAAAGGTGGCATTTGTGACAGGTGCGTAGCTTGGCTGGATTTAAGTGGCCAATTTGGACGAGCTGTGTGAACAAGAAATTTGATGTTTTCAGGCGCAGGCTCTGGCATTGGCCGTGCCACCTGTCGCCTGCTAGCTCGTGACGGCGCCAAGGTCATTGCCGCCGATTGCAACCTGCAATCGGCCCAGGAGACGGCCAAGCAGCTAGTGGGGGCCGCTGCACTTGAGGTAGATGTCTCCTCGCTGCAGAGTGTACAGAGTGCGGTGTCTGCGGCAGTGGCCCTGTTCAAGCAGGCGCCAAGCATTGTGGTCAACTCGGCGGGCATCACCCGCGACGGCTACCTGCTGAAAATGCCCGAACGAGACTACGACGATGTCTACAGCGTGAATCTGAAGGGGACGTTTCTGGTGACGCAACAGTTCGCCAAAGCGATGATCGAACAGCAGGTGACCAACGGCAGCATTATCAATCTGTCCAGCATTGTGGCACGCATGAACAATGTGGGCCAGGCGAACTATGCAGCCACTAAGGCGGGAGTCATCTCCCTGACGGAGGTGGCCTCCAAGGAGTTTGGCAAGTTCGGCATACGTGTCAACTGCATCCTGCCCGGCTACATAAACACCCCAATGGTGGCTGTGGTGCCCGACCACATCAAGCAGCAGGTCGTGCAACGCTGCCCCCTCGGTCGCCTCGGGGAGCCCGATGAGATTGCTGAGGTGATTGCCTTCCTCGCATCCGAGAGGGCTTCTTATGTGAATGGCGCTGCCATTGATATCACCGGCGGCCTCAAGTAAATATCAACCAACTCACTAACAACACCAACAACAACATGGTTAAGTAACTCTTGCATTTATTTGTTGTATATCTACAATTAAAGAAAACCATTTTTGTTCTGTT
Organism: Drosophila nr. perissopoda 5 BK-2023a; assembly: GCA_035044105.1. Classification (NCBI taxonomy): domain Eukaryota; kingdom Metazoa; phylum Arthropoda; class Insecta; order Diptera; family Drosophilidae; genus Drosophila; species Drosophila nr. perissopoda 5 BK-2023a. The sequence goes on along the minus strand of JAWNMK010000620.1, from coordinate 4,118,746 downwards.
TTTGTTAAATCGCTCACAGTTGCGCCATCTATTCGCAAACGTTTTGATCGAACGCTTACAGATGCGCGCCATCTATTGGCAATCTTTTGATCTGGCACCGCACCCAACTCGTACTGAAAATTGTGATTTTTTTTTTGTTTGCACAAAATGATTTTTGATTCTTTGACCGAAAGTCAAAGGGAACGAATTCTCTTTGACTACTAGCTATTTACGCTGTTTTTTCAATATACAAGATAAGAGTCGGCGATAAGCGTTGCTCTAATTTTAGGTATTGTTTTGATAGATTTGATCATTCTCTTTTCAAAATGCCAAACACAATTCATTCTTGAATGTTTGAAAATAGGCTTAAATCAGATTTGAAAAAGGAGCAAAAAACTGAAACGTTTCGAATTTTGGATCATATTTAGAAACAAGTTTACCACTAAATTAATTACAAATCTAAGGTAATCGAAAAATTGTGGAATTGGCAATTGCTACACGATTTGGTTAAACAAAATGAACATTTTCATAATTATGCCAATGTTTATACACTAAAATTCATTTCATTTCCAATAGAAGTTTGTACCAGAGTAATACTGCCACATGTGGTAAGTATCGATTGCAAATGCGGCACGAACTGAAGATGGTCGATGGTCGATCGTTGCGTTGCCATTGCGGTGGCCATTGTCCCAGTGTGGTCACATCGAGAAACAGTGTCGCGTTTTCCAGAGGGGGTTAGCGGGGTGGCTGCTTCCTTGTCGTAGTGGTGGTGCGCGGTGGCTCTGCACAGTGGTGGTGGTGGCCAACTACCAAAGTGTGCAATATTCATATATTTCACAATTCCCCAGCTGCTAATTAACTTGGCCATACCAACACACACACACACAGAAAAAGAAACATATATAAATAAGTGTGTGTGTGTACGTATGTGTGTATATATATGTTGGTGGGCTTGTTTGTGCCACCACATTCGGGTGGGTTACGCCTGTGGTCGTGCGTGCAATTTAAATAATGAAGACATTTTATTAATTCAAGAAATTCAACTCGCCTCGCCACATTCACAAACACACACACACACAGATATACACATACATGCTATTACACAGAACGGGTCGCCAGAACATTAAGCAACATCAGCTCAAGACCAAAAGTTTCGGTCCCTCGTCCCCGTCCAGTTCATTCCACTGCGGTCTACTTGGCGGGTGTGCGTGTGTGTATGTGTGTGTGTGTGTGTGTGTTACGTTCTGCCCATTTCGTTTTTAGTGCATAGTGAAAACAAAACATTTCCTAATCATATGGCCAAAGTCGCAATCCAACAGAACACGCATATAAAACAGACAACACAGAAAGAGAGGGAGAGAGAGACACAGATAGAGTTGGGGGGAGGACGCCACCCCCTCCCCCTACACCCCTTGTGACTGTTTGCCTGCCTGCCTTCTCACCATAGCGTTAACAATTAACAACACAACGACAACGACAACAATGAGAGCCCAACGCCTGCCAGTCACTTGAGCCATAAAACAGCCCAACGCGGCCAAATGACGACCCCAATCAACCCCACCCAGCCACTGGCACCACCACCGCCCGTAGCCACAGCCCATATCCACATCCGCATGCACACCCACGCACAGACACAGAGAGGGAACCACTCGCCATATCTCATGTTAATGAAATCGTAACTCTTCGTGCGACTTGTGTCCGTTTTTTGTCTCTGCCGCGTAGCGATGACGTGCTCCAACTCAGGCTCCAACTTGCAGCTCTAAAGGGGCTCCCAGGAAGCCAGCTACAAGCCGGCAATATGTGCACTGCAGCCGCCCATTGTTCATAAAAGTGTGCTGGGGTTCAGGCTTGGATTTTGACTTGCGTCCGGACTGGGGCTGGGACTGAGACTGGAGCTGGGGTTTGGACTGCTCAGCAGTGGGTGGGTGATTAACTCAGGACTTTACCAAAATGTGAGCAAAACCGCCACATATAAAACAGGGGAGTAGTGCTTTTTTAGTTCACAACTGCGAGACCCTCTGTAGACAGCTTACATTGGCAAATGCTTGAGAGATGTATCATAAAGTTTGCAAAAGAGTGGATTTACTTTATCTGTATATTTTCTGTTATGAACAACCAGCATTTGAAGATGCTTGGTGATACATTTTACAGGATTGTTTTTACTTTTTGTAATTTGGTTGTTGCATCAGACAGAAATGTAGAAATTATGCAATACATGGTTAATATATCAAAAGAAAATAATCTATTATAAAGATAATAAGTTGGGCAAATAAAATGCTCTACACACAAAAATTAACCACATAAAATGCCTACTTTTAGGCTGAAAAATTAAATCACAAGAGAAAAATTCTAAGGCATACTTTTAGGTCAAGCTTGTTAGAAAATTTGATTTTTACGTTTGATTCGGTAGGACAAACTATCGTATTCTAATTTGGCAGGAAAAGATCTATAAAATTTATAAATCATTTTCATATTCAATCTACAGCCGATTTTCCAATTTCTATTTATCGATTGTAAAAATGTTAACCCTAAGTGATTTTGTTCTGAAATTCGGAAATGTTGGAGTAGCCGTGCCTCTTGTACGCTCAAATACACATGTCCTTTCGAGATCCCTAGGGACATGACCGAGATATGGCTAATTTGGAATGTTCCTTTTATCGATACAAACATCATATTAGTCGTATTCTTGCATAAATTCCCTAGCAAATGCAGTTCATGTATTTTTAAACAAATACACACACACGCACATGCATCTACATATGTGCAATGCGTGCGCCTGCAACTTGCGATAGTTTCCACAACAATGTCAAGCCAATTAACACAGTAAACCGCAATTGCAACTTCCGACAACTAAGTGCACGTAGTGCTCGTATAGTTTTCACCCCACCCCTGCAACAACATGTGAGTGTGTGTGTATGTGTGTGTGCTTGGGAGGTGGGCGGTGACGGGTTGCTAGCTGGTTGGGTGGCTCTGCTTGAGGGTCGTTTGTGACAAGGGCAACTAATTTAGTCAAATGGGCGTCGTGCGCTCTGCCGCAAAAATTTCTTGCAGTTCGTGCTACGGCGGCTAACACTCGGCCAGGATAGACAGCAACCGGCAGCAGGATTAGAAGGGGGTTTACGGACGTGTGTGTGTGTGTGTGAGTGTGTTGTGTGTGCGTCCCTCACGCACTCATTAAGCATTTTTAGTCGAGCTTAGCGAACCGTTTGTTTGCATTGTCAACTGCCTGGCTGGCCTCACACCCAACCCCCTTGCAGATCCTTTGTTTAATGCCATGTCCCCGACTCCCACTGCCTGCTAGTCATAAATTTACACACTCACACTCACACACACACACACACACATGCATATGGGTGGTGAGACGTTTTTTTAATTTAACTGCTGTTTGTTTGATTTTTAGCTTTGACAGCTGACAGCTCTGTGACGCGGAAGTTGGCAACTCTCACTCTGATGCCACCACCAACGCCGGGTGGGTCACATTTAATATGTTGCGCCACCTTATTTGACATTCGGGGGCAGCTGCTGCTAATTATGAGCTTAGCTGCGCTTTGATGTTGCCCCAAAAATACTGAAAGAGAAAATCAAAACTCGTTCAATTTTTTTGCAATACATTTTTATTTATTTCCTTTCATTTTCAATATAATTTTTTTTTTGTTTAAATTTTCTCTTTTCTTTTGTATTTTTCATATTCGCTGTTTATTTGCCTGTTTGTATACATAAAACATTTGTTCTTTTCGCTTAATTACTGATCAAAATATCGACAGCTAAATATCTATCAATTGAATGCTCTTAATTGCTAATAATAAAAATGAAAATACTAAGAACACACAAAAGAAGTACAATTCGATGCATTTCTTCTGTTATTCATGCATTTTCATGTCCACGTTAGTAAATAACCTCGAACAAAGCTACAGGCTGTCTATCAAATAGAAAAAAAAAGTGTATATAGATAAGTGTATGTGTATATGCATATGTATGTATTTGTTTGTAAATGTATATGAATCTGTACGATATTGTGTATGTTAATGGCATACTACAGCTAGGATATATATAGATTAATTATCGTTATACACTTAGAAGTACACTTAGCACAATTGAACTTAAGAATTTGAATTTACTTTTACTTTTATATGTCTTCATCATTTTCTTCTACTATATCTTTTTTTTTCTATGTTTTTTTTTTCGATTTTTTAGTTATTTTTTTTTTTTTACACTATTTGTGTTTATATTTCAATTTTTATCATTATTTTCAGATTTGCTGAGCTTCAAATGTGGGCGTGTCATAAGTTAAGGCGACTGTTTAAGAGTGAGTTTTAGTTACTACAATTTCTCAAATACATTTTTAGCTAAAACTAACGCTTAAGCTCTACGAAAAAAATCTCTTAAATTACTAGACACAAAAAAAATGCACATCTTAAATACTATCAGGTACTTTGGCATAATTTTCTTAAGCAATAAACACATTGGCGTATGTTCGTTTTGCAAGCACATTATATAAACTCTCTTCAAGTACTAATATTTTTTTTTTTGTGTATATTTATTTTAGTTTTTTGTTTTTGTTTTTTTTTTTTTGCGCGCTCCTTGTTGCCAGTTTTCGAAGTGCTGCCCACATTTGAGCCGTCAGAGAAGCTGAATATTGGTTAATATAGCAAGTCGGGATATAAGTAGTTAGATATGTAAGTTGTTGGATAGCTTTAAGATATGCTCAACAGTTTACAGTTGAATCAAAGAAGGTAAGAAGAATGTATTTTTTATGGGAGCACAATCTAAGCAATTGTTCAAAGTTTTCGCACAACAAAAGCACGCAAATTATTAATATGTATATATATATATATATATATATATATATATATTGTATATTTTTAAATAATGTGTTCGTTTTGTCTTTCTAGTAATTGTTTTTTTTTTTTAAACGATTTCAATATTATGTTTGTGTTGTAATAAATAATCTTTGTAAGGCGTTTCTTAACATGCAGCAAGTTTCTAACGACTTGTAAATGCGCAACATTCTAGCTTATCTAACTATTTAGTCTATATTAACCTGGCCTTTAGTCGGGGCCCACTTACAGCTAGCGAAAAAATTGAATTTGTCACGCTTAAGCAATTGCCGGAAAGGACCTTTTACAAAACTGATTTTCGACTAAGCTGGGACAAAAAATGAATACGAAAACAATGCGAATATATAAAATTAAGATAGAATACTAGGTATATCTGTAGTTAGTTAAAGATCTAGTAGTACTCAACTAGTGGGCATTTGTAAGCCCAAAAGTTAGTCAAGTTACATACATACATACGTACATACATACATATGTACATATATTTATATGTATGTGCTGCCCCATCTGACGTGGCATGAGCTCATTTAACCTTAAGCGATACAATGCGAATTTTTGGTTGCTAAAAACGTTGCATGGGTCTCGAACAGAACTTACCCCCCTCCCCTTCTCCAACGTGCGCCCTTGAGATCAGTCTTGTTGTTGTTGTTCTTCTTCTTGCTTGGCTGGCTACTCAGCTTGTTGGGGCGAGTGGGCGGGTTGGCGGATTGGCGTCAGTTTCTCGCACACCCACAGGCAACTAACTGCTTAGACCGCTGTGGGCGGCGGCAACAGGGATGAATTTGAGGTACGCAAATAAGGATTACCATAGATGGCGCTGTAACGGGGGTCAACGCTCAATGCCATTGAGCTGGGCACCACCACATGGGTGGTGGTGGCGGTGCTCTGATTGCTGCAACTTCCATTCGGCGATGAGCTTACCACCGATGCCGTTGTCGACTGCAGACTGGGCAAGCCGTTCTCTTGTCGTATCTCGCGTGCCCCAATGATGCTGCCAGTGAGGCTGCCACCGCTGCTGTTCGTCAGAAAGGTCATCGGCACACTCTGCCCCGCCGTCTGCTGCTGTTGCTGTTGTTGCTGCTGCTGGTGGTGGTTGTGGCTGTGGCTGTGGCTGTGGTGGTTGTGTTGTTGCTGCTGTTGCTGCTGTTGCTGCTGCAGCTGCAACTGATTCTGATGATTGTTCTGTAGTATTGTGGAGCTGCCGTTGGACTTGGTGGAGCAGGAGGTCAGATATTGTGGCGGTGGGCTATAGTGTGTGCTGTAGTCACCATAGGGCACGTAGCCCCCAGATATATCCACCTTGAGGTCGCTGTAATTGGAAGTGCGATCGCCTGGCTCCATTTTGCAGCTAACGCCGCCGATCTTTGTGATCTGATGCTCGCTGATGACGTCAGCCGGTGGAAGTTTTGTGCGTTTCCTGAACTTCAAGTAGATAAGAATGAGAATGACAATGAACACCACCACGAAGGCCAACATCGAAAGGCCGTACACCTCCGTCATATACAGGGATACGCTCTCTGAAACGTCAAAAACAAAAAAGGAAAATAAATTAATTGTGGGAATCTGAATTCTGAGAGTGATTTAAATATGTGTGTGCCACATCAACGAATGCAATACATGACCAACTATGTACTTACTCTTTGGCAGCAACTGAATCTCGGCCACATCGTTGCCATAGTCGTTGACGACCGTGCAGTTGTATTTGCCATAGTGATTGGCCTGGCTGTCGCGTATGATGAGGATACTCTTCACTCCACCGGGCACCGCATCGACCAGTATGGAGTAATCGTGACCTGACTCGGAGCTAATCTCTTGCCCATTGAACGTCCAGGAGACGTGACGAGCCCTTGGCACACTACTGGCAAAGCACTCAATGCGCGCCGTGTCGCCAACGAGACCATATTGAGAGCGCTGCGAACTGATGCTGGGCGAACCCTTCAGATAGACATAGGCATCCGCTGAGATCTCGGCGTAGCCGGGCACATTCGCTTTGCAATAGTAGCGTCCAGCTGTCTCGTTGCTCACACTAAATGTTAGATTGGAGCTGGTGCCGACCACACGGTCGCTGGGATGCTGTATCCAGACAATTTCCGGTTGCGGATTGCTGTCCACCTCACAGCTGAGCGACACAATGCTGCCCACATCTGCCTCCATTGATTGTGGGCGCTGCTTGAAGCTGGGCGCATCTATTCAAATGATATTTAAGGACAGGGATAAGGGAGCAAGGTGGTTAGGACTCCAGTATTCCGCATATATGCTCCACTCATTCAAATGCACACTTACAGCTTATGTCCAGCGTCTCGCTGTCCTCGCTCTTGCCCACAGAATTCTGCACCTCGCATTTGACAATGGCGTCGTGGAACTTGCGCGTCACGTTGCGTATGACCTGCAAAATGGATAGATTGTGGATTGTGGCAATTGTGATTGAGTTGTGGCTTGAGGATTGGAGGAGGCATGAGCAGCTGGCTGAGAATGACAGCAAATTGTGGGAACGTTATGTCTTTCCGGCCGTGCCAACAATTGGCTCTCAGACTGGTCGCCAGCTGTAATTGCCATGACAAAATAGCTAGCCAGCATTATACAACATTTTTATCGCAGCGCCGGCAAAGTTGCTCTAATTATGCGGCTCGCTGCTGGAATGTGGACGTGGTGGCCAGATCGGGCCAGACAAGCAGCAAACATTTTTTCTATTGCGTAACAACGCAGCTGCTAATAGAGAGGGTGAGAGGGAGAGGAGCTGCGGCTACTGCACTTACCATCTCTGTTTTTTGACCGCCTATAATTGGCTCGTCGTTGATGTACCAGCGATAACGGACATCGTTGGGATTGGCATCGGCTCGGCACTCAAGTCGCACCTGTGCATGCTCCACAATCCGCTGAACGCCGACAGAGCTGGACACGGGGACGGAGTTGGAGCTGGATATGGAGGGAGATCCAATGGCGCTACCGCTTCCAGGGCCAATCACATTCACCTTGACTTTGGGCGCGTATTTAACCTATTGAAATTCAATGAAAATTTGGCGTCATTTTGGAGACTTTCTTCAATATTTATATTGAAATCTATCTAGATCATATTATATAATAATTCTTCTGTACATCTCTTTATTTCCCATTTAGTTGATCTATCCTAACTATGTGTTAACGCAAGAATTGAATTTCCCGCTTGTCTACAACTAACTCACAGTAAAGTCTCTCAACTAAGATTAAAGATTTATGGTCTAACTGGATTGAATTATCATCTGGAAGCTGACCAGTTGTGCTGATGCTGGAGAAGCACCTAATTACGAACCTTGCATAATTGGCTTGAAGAGCGCTGACTGCTCCTCAGGATAACAACATAAGAAACTAACGGTGTGTGCAGTTGACAAGCAACAACATCCATATTGAGCGGGGACTCGGTGTTACCAGCTTTGACAGCTGTCGGGCGTCTTTTAAGCATGCTTTTACTTACGCCTATGCCATGTGTCTTATGTCTTATGTTTCACCATGAATTAGCCCATCAATGTCAAGCTGTGTAAGACAAAGGCCTAACAAAAACAGAAAACAGCAAACAAAACGAAAACAAGAAAAATAATATCTTTGGCAGAACGAAGCTTATATACCCTTGCCACATGCAAACTTTATTTAAAATATTAATTTTAAAAACTGGCCTTGGCCGGCTGTCCAAATGGGCTATTGGCCCACTATTGACAGTTGACAGTTGGCTCAAGCGATGACATCGTGGCAGCCAGATGGTCAAAGACCTAGTCCGAGCAGACCCAGTACCAATTGCTGACCATGCTCCCCGCCACCTGATGCTAAAATTGCAATGGACCTGTCCACAGACGACTCCGACAGTTCGGACAGTTCCGACAGCTGCTGCAGCTGCACTGCCGGACTGCTGGCGGCTGGCTGCTGGCTGGGAGGGAACTGAGAGGTGTTGATGAAGCTTACCTCGACACGTATTTTTGCTGAGCGATAGGTGCGGTCTGCCGTATTCTGTGCCTGGCACGTGAAATTCGTGTTGTGGTGCTCCTTTTTGGGTGTGAGGCGAAGCAGCGATTTAGCCGTATAGCGACGCAGATCGGGCAGCGGTATAACTGTATACTCAATGTTATCAGTTAGTACGTTGCCCAGGCCATCAATCCATGTAATCTGTTCACATAACCGAAGAAAAAAAACAATAGTCTTGCTTTAGTGCCAACTCTTTAGTTTAGTTTCAACAGAATATATAAAAATTTAAATATTTGCTAGCCAACTAGGGCTGACTATTTTTTGAAAGGATTTAGTTTTATTTATGCTTTATTGATGATATATGTATTTTTTTGCTTCTCATTTAATTTATAATACTAAATAAAATGTTCACAAGAGACCAAAACTTTTTTCTCCAAGTTTGACATGTTTTTTTAATGTTTTTTTTTTTGAGTGTGGGTCGCAGCAGATAGCAACAGAGCCAACCTCAGCTATTGGCGCCCATGGTTTGTTTGATTGGTTTCGACTTGAGCGTTGAGTGTGAAAGTGCGCTTTCAACAGGGCTGCGGTTTCAGCTGCTGCTGCTGCCCGAGCTGTCAATTTGTGGATATTCGCATTTTGCATTTGGCTTACCTCGGCTGCGGGCTTGCCGCCAATTGAGACACACTCAATCTCCACCTTGCGGTCCTCGGTGGCATAGATGACATCGCCCTGTGTGATTTTTGGAGCCTCTGGCGGCACTAGCACCGTTAGGCCCGCAAATGTTGATCGTATGGCTGGCTGGGCGTCGGGTCCGGGACTCACTTGACACTGGTAGCGGGCATCGTCGTCCAGCATCACCGGATAGATGTCCAACGAGTAGTCGCCCTCCTCATCGCTGCCAACCATTGCGTAGCGCTCAAACCCACTCAGATCACGCGAAGTGCCCAGCCCAAAGTCATCCTTTGTCCATTGCAGCGTGCCCTGCTTGTTGATTACCCGACATGGCAGCGTCACCCGTGCTCCAACCACAGCCGTCTGGTCCTGCGGCTCCATGGCGAAGCGCTGGTTCTGATAGCTTGTATACAGCGATGGTGTCGCCCACACCGCCTCCACGCCCATCAGCATCAGCAGCAGCAATGACGCCCTCCCAAAAGGCTTGCAACGCATGATACGCTCTAGCTGTTTCCGCTTTGTTGTCATTGTGCCAAGCTGCAAGTAAAAAGACAGATTCCAGTATTATTTCGATATGAGTTTCAATTAATTTTCATTTGAATTCAATCCAATTCTATTGTTATTTACATTTAAAATGATAAGCAACACTTTTTAATAGCTGTAAGCGGCTTTAGTTTGAAGCTAACGAAAGCTGTTCAAATTTGAGTTATCTTGTGATTTTACGCATATTTTAATTGGAATACAAATTCTCTACTTCACTCAATTAAAATAACACCGAATTAGGAAAAGTTTTAGCAATCATCATTTGGAAGATATTATTCAACATTGTTTTTCTGCACTTTGTGTCTGATTATGATCTGCTTGACGAGCCTTAATCCAAGTAAATGCTAAAAACTGATCTTTAAGTTAATAAAATACGAACGAAGACAATCTGACAGATCAACCAATTTTTCGCCTTTTTTCTATTTATTAATTTGTGCTATATTTTCGATACACGATAAACAAGAATAGCAATGCAATTTGTTGAGCATTTTCTGTGCATGATAGTATCGCTTTTATCGCACCCCAAAAAGCATGCAATGCTCTTTTTGAACGAATTGAAATTGGGTTTGCTTACTCACTGACACTGCAAGCTATCCAAGCGAAGAAACACGCGAAATAAAATCAACGATTTTGCGTTTTGTTGAACAAATTTTTGGGCAACAATTGCTTGGGGGGGTCTTTTCAAGTATTATTATTGCGTTTATTGTTTATTGTTGATGTTGGCGCTTGTTTTTATTTTGTTTTATTTATGTTTTTATTTTTCCAGTGTTGGTGGAGCTCCTGCAAGTGCAGACAGACGCGTACGTGCGCGAAAAAATAACATCAAAACTCAAAACACACAAAAACACACACAAGGAAAGTAAGCCAAAAAGAAAAGAAAGAAGGAATTACATTCAAATTAGCTAACATGAAGAAAAGAAGTCTGTGCGGTGGCGTCTCAAGTGCGCTTACTTTACTGAGGACCCGACAAGGGTTACGTTCACGTTCACGTTCACGTTTACGTTTACGTTTACGACAGCCGAAACATATAAACAAGAAATGTGCAAAAATGTTGCCGAGCAATTCGTAAAATGTAGAAAATGTGCGAGAGTCATAAGTATAAAAAAAAAGAAATATGAAATGCGGCCCCAATAAAAATAAAAGGGTTGCCAAGCCCAGGCAAAGAGGCCAGCCATAAGCAACTGGGCGAACCGCCCGACTGCTAAATGCCCTGTTTCAACGCTAGAACAGCTCCACACGTATGGAAAGGGTCTTGTCCGTCGCCTAACAACTGATGGAATAATACGCTTCTTTGAAGGAGTTCATCAGTCTATTTGCATGGACAATAAATATACTATATTTTTGCCAACTAAGAACAGAGCATCAAGGACGTGTTTGCCCTAAGGCTACAAGCGAAAATTGGCTAACCAGGCCGCAGATACAAATATTAAAAAAAGAAAGAAATATAAGGTAGCCTAAGTACTCATCTATCCAAGCTATTCATTTCAATATCGATATCTGGTCTGTTGTGAGCATTTATTAAACTATGACACACAGAGTCACACACACATACTTAAACACACACACTCACACACTCTAATGAGTTGAGTCACAAAATAGCCAAATACACAATTATCGATTCAATACGGGAAACAGAATGTGTTTCACAAATTGCAGCTATTCATGCTAAGTACACAGATACATATATATATATATATATATATATATATACATATGTATATACATATATACGCACAATTGTTCGCCATTCAAAACTGTCATTAATGGCTGCATTTTGGCACCTTTGGCTAGCCAGGCGAAACTTCAACTGTGACTCCAGCTCCCGCCTTCGATACCGATGCCGTTATCGATGACGATGTCGATGTCGATGACGATGCCGATACTGTCTTTATCTAATGCCCTCCCCACATCTGGCTGCTCCCTTCCCCACACTATTTTCACCTGTCAGCGGTGAGTTTGGTCCGCTGTCGTCAGGTGCGACCTATGCTCGAGTTTTCTCACGCATTTTTGTTCACATTTTCAGCACACACACATACATATATATATGTTTATATGTATATATATGTGATATGTACACTTAGACAGATAGTTATGTGTATATGTGTTTGTATATACACTGTTTCTTTAGTAAGTAGTTCGCTTCCGCCACTTGGCGTCTATTGCTTTTCAACTAATTTTGTTTTCTTGTAGTTCGTGGCTGTTATTTGTTTTTATTGCATTTATACGGAAATTGACGCTACTCACACTCCCAAACACACACACATACACACACACGCAGGCATACACAGAAAATTATAACAGACCTCAAAAAGAGACGACGAAAGAAGCAGCGGCGTCGGCAGCACCAGCAACACCAGCAGAAGTAGAAGCAAAACAAATCCATAAAACCGAAGAGCAGCACAAGACGCACATAGCAAAAGATTACCGCGCTTGCTTCCGTTTGACTTGTACGAGAATGATAGATAGGGGGGCAGGGGGCAGGGGGGAGGGTTCAGCAGCGTTTATTTTCTCAAGACCTGGAAATGACTCAAAATTAGAGCCATGCACTGAGTTTTTTGGGCCAAGCACACACACACACACACACACAAGCACACACACACATACATACACATGACTGGGAACCATTTGCGGGCAGCTGGCCGAAGAAGCCGACACGATGGTCGCTAATTAAAAGTGATTATAGACACGCTCGTTTATCGCCAGTCCCCACCGATTTTTTTGTGTGCGTTCGGGCTTATGTTTTGTGCGTGCGTTGTAATTTTCATTTTAATGCTGGCAACTGTCGAACCGAGCGAGAGATTTCACTTTCAGCTACACAAGTGTTCAGCACTTTGATACGAAAGTACCATGCGAAAATGCCCAGATAATGAACACATCTGTGGTAAGCACATTGACTAAAGGATGTGCAAACATATTTCAAATCAAAAGCAATATAGCTGAGAGGTGCACTTAAACGATTGATACTAAAAGCGTCATCAGTAGTAAGTTTACATAATCTATATATGAGATTAAAGATAGTTTTGCCTAATCTAAATAAAATGCGTGGCTCAATATAATTTGTAAATTACTTCATAGACTTTCGATTAAATGTTATGCGTTTGTTAATTGTTTATTGTTAATTGAATAATGGATAAATGGTTTTTGAAACATTCACATTATCTGTCTCTCTCTCCCTCTCCCTCTCTCTCTCGCTTTGTGTCTCTCCCTCTCTCTTTAGCTTTATCTCTTTCCGATATCTGCCAGGCATGGAGTCCACTTGAAACCAAAATGCCAATCACCCGACAAACACAAAAACATTTCCGTTCCAGGCGCTTTCCGCTCCAGTTTTTAATTTAACGCTGCCGCTTGCTGCCATTTGCTGCCATTTGCTGCCACTTGCTCGTTGCCAGTTACAAGTTGAGAGTTGCCCCAACTGACAGCAGATACAGTAATTATTTTCAGGCGACGCTTATCACACATAAATCTCAAGCGGGCTCCAACCAATCGATACAGCAACAGCAACAGCAACAGAATCGTTATGCGAGGGGACCAGAGAAGGTTTCGGGAGAAAAGAGGGCAGCTTGTTTTGTCAGCATCACTTTCCTGCCGTTGGGCTTCCATTAGTGGCAGCTGCTGTTGCTACTGATGCTGCTGGACAATAGACTGGCAACGGGCAACGGGCAACTGGCAAGTGGCCACTGGCCACAAGATGTTTGCAGCTGCAGCATGCGTGCTGCATCCTTTACGCAGCATGCCAAACATCTTTTGCGATATTTATAGTTGGCTGCAACTGGGGAACAGGTGCTATGGCAACGCCCGATACCCAACCGCAACCCCAACCTCAACCCCAAGAGCGGCTCCATCTGCAAGTCTAACTTCAAGTGCCGAGCCGAGTCCAATGAAGTTATTTTTGTGATGAATGTGAGCGCTCGACTCAGCGCCCATTGCCCCATGCTAATTATTTTCTGCTCGCTCCGGTCGAACCAGTTTTTGCTTAGCCAGACCCAGACCAGAGCCAGAGCCAGAGGCCCCTCTTTGCTCTCCTCTGCGCTCGCATTATTATCATCTTTTAGTTATTAGATGCAAGCTGCAGCGGATGTTCAGCTTCCTTCGCTTTCAGACTTTTGTCATTTACAGTTTTGGCCTCATTGCCAGCCAGAAACGTAGACAACGGCGCCGTCGACGATTAGACGCCAAATGTCCAAACGTCGGAACGACAAATCGTCCAAGTTGCGAGTAGAAACTTGCCTCTCTCATAAATCAATAAAAAGCCCACCTGGTACAAATGACTTAAAAAATGTATATTGAACGCTTGCTATCAAACCGTAGCAAAGTTTATTTCCATACATCTATTTGTTTTTGTTCACTTCGAGTTGGGCCACTTTCCGCCTCTATTTCTTAGCCAAGATTTAAGGCCACAGCGGCAGCTGCATGTATGAACGGTGTGATGCAACCATGGCCCCCAAAAGCTGTTAGCCACCCCCTCTTCGTCATTGTGCCACTTTATACTTGTATAACAATTAGCTTTTGTCTATAACTGTCTGTTAGTATCAGGCAGCTTTTGAAGGTGTACCTTAAATATATTGTGAGAATAACACAGAGAGAGAGAAAAAGAGAGAGAGAGAGACAGAGAGAGAGAGAGAGATAGACAAAGATTAGTACACAGAAAAGGAGAAATGAATGGAGAGATTAACTTATAGCAGAAGTCGGTAAACAGAGACAGAAAGATATCTATATGGTGATATTGAAGTGATACAACTAAAGAGAGAGAGAGAGAGAGAGAGAGAGAGAGAGGGTAACAGAAACAGAAAGACACATAAAGACAGAGAGAGGAAGAACGAGAGAGGGATAAAAAGACTTGATAAGGATGCATAGAAGAGATTTATCTTAAAGAGAGAGTGATAATTGCACTTTAAATGATGCATAAAAATAAAGCGAAAAGAGAAAATGAGAGAGAGAGTGAAAGCAAGAGAAAGAAAGAGAGAGAGAGAGAGATAGAGACAGAGAGGGAGAAAAATGGAAAAGAATCAGGCTCAATCCTAACTGACACATTAACCAGCAGTTAAAGTGTCAACTGTACCTCAAGCCAAGAGCAACGTTGCCCCTCCACTGACTTAATATGCACGCACAGGCGCATACACACAATCGCACAACGACAATGAGGCACACACATACACGCACATATACAGTTGCAGAATAGCCTTTGGGGACCGGTTAACCCTTCGCAAAAAAGGGGCTACTTAAAGGACATTTGCTGACAAAATGAAAATGGCAACTGCAAAGAGGCTGGCATAAAAGTATTGACATGGGAGACGAGGGACGGTGCCGGGGCAGGGAATGAGTGTGGCACAAGGATAGATGGCAACAGATAAAAGGTAAGGGATATTGGCAAGTCCAGAGATGGGCAGAGATTAGGACAATTAAAAAAGGGAATGCTTAACAATTAAAATCAATTTGTGTGCCTAGCTGCATGTGTCTGTGTGTGTGCGTGTGTGTGTGTCTGGTGCACTTTGTTGTCAATTTGTTTGCCTGAACAACTCAGTTAAAAGGCAGCGGCTAAGCGCAAAGGGCCAAGTGGCCAAGCCAAAGCCAAAGTAAAAGTAAAAGTAAGACCAGCAAATCCTGCCAACAAACCTACATAGATGGTCGATAAGGGTTGTGGAGTTGGAGGTGGGGTTGGGGATTGGGGTTGATGTTGATGTTGGTTTGCTATAAGTGGACCATATTCAATACAAATGTGTGGGGCACTTGCAAGGCGCCATGCAAACTGCTTGAAGGGCAGCCGCCAGCTCCAGCCCATTGTCAATAAAAAGCTGGGGCCGACGGGCAAAAAATAAACTTAAATCGCCTATTAATGGCAAACACACACAGAGTCCCTAGCAATTGGGCAACTTTTTGTTAGGACTATCTACAAAGTCAGCAAAAGTTAAGTTTCGTCCTGCGTTCAGGAAATGCCAGATAAAAATGGCTACTCACTTCTCCACACAAACACACTTAATACAGTATATGTATGTGGTAAAGGGGTATTGGTATGAGGGTTGAGGGCGGGGAGGGTGGCTTATGGGATCGTTTTAACATTTGCCAGCTTATCGTTTTGACATTTAATCAGTTCGCTTTGCAGTTCAGTTTGTTGACTCGAATAGGGCGCAAATCGTTTGCTGTTGACTTGAAGTCAGTCAGTTCATTTTGAGCAGACCGAGCAGACGCTGGGTCACTAATTAAAGCATCTTCACTTGGCCGCACGCCCTCATTAGCATAATTCTAGCATAATTCCTCCCAAGCTACAGCGTGCAAACATTAAATTATGAAACAATATCAATGTGGCCACCCAAATAAAAACTCCAATGAGCATCTCAACAAGCAACAAAATCAGAGAAAACAACACCAAAAAAGTTACAAAAAAAAAGTTGACACAACAACAACAGCAACAATAAAGTAGAAGAAGAAGAAGACGAAAAACTGGACGCTTAACGAAAGTTGCCCAGCCACATCGAACCAGAATTTCAATCAGTAAATTGAACACCTGAACTTAACTGATTTCGTGCTGTGGGTCTGCGGCTGGCAACTAACAACTGGCAACTGGCGACTTGGCTTGGGACTGGGACTGGGCTGGGACTGGGACTGGGACTGGGACTGGTACTGAGACTGGGGAGAAGCAGCGTGTGAAGCCGAAATTGAGAAAAGAAGATGTTGCCGCCACAACGAGAGCAACAGACACACACACACACACACACAGGCGCACACACACAGACTCACACAACAACATAGAACAAGAGCAACAACGACAGTAGCAGCAGCAGGAACAACAGCAACTAAAGTCGAGCAAATGGGGCGCAGCAGGAAATTAAGACAGGCATACAAAGCCAAAGGCAGAGAGAGAAAGAGAGAGAGAGAGAGCGAGAAAGAGAGAGAGGGAGTCATCGATCCCTCGCACCCAGTGTTGCCTCAATTAAAAAGTCAACAAAAACCCAATTCAAAATCAACCAAAGTAAGCTGCTTAATAAAAGTTGAAAACTTAAAAACTTGTCATTGGGCATTTATTTAAGGGCTAGTTTGGCAGTTTGCTCCTGATATGCTTAGCAGCAGCCCCATTTGTAAATCCTTTTGTGTAGCTTTCACTGACATGACAAAAATCTCTTAGAAATGTCGCATTTCTGAAAGAATATTCCCATGGAGCCAGCTATTTAATAGCCAAAATGGCAGCACTTACGTGGCTTGTATCTGCTTCCCGTTACAACTCATCCACATGAGAAGACGGGAGACAGCTGGAACACCATTATTATGCCAGCTGTCTCAATCAGAGCCAATGCGAACTCCAATCGCAAGTCTATTTGCAAAGTGCTGTCAAAAATCGCTGAAGAAACTCGCGTTTGTGTTTTTGTATTACAACAGATCGACCAGTGTTTGGCTTGGACCTGTCTCCGTCTCCGTGTCTGTCTCTGTCTCAGTCTCAGTCTCTGTCTCAGTCTGTGTATCTATATCTGTCTGAATGTGCGTTTCGGATTTAAGATTTGTATAACTTTAAGCCTTATTAACATATTTTGTGCCCCGTCGATCTTTTTGTATGCTACATTGTCCACTCCATGCCAACCCATCCTATCCCATTCCATTCGATTCGATTCCAGCCATAACCACAGCTCGATCGCCCACACGCAAAACGAACGAATATTTCGAGCCACACTTTTGCCAGTCTTCAGACTTAAGTCTGAAATGCTGTGACGTGAAAAGAGCGTGTGGGCTGGCTAAGATCGATCCATACAAATTCATTTCGGTTGGCCAAACACCAAACAACAAACAACAAACAAAGGCATCAAGTGAAGACTGTGTTGAAATTTGTTGGTGTTTGTTGTGGAAATGATCACAAAACTGGATTCTATGCAGCTTGTACATCTTACATCTTTTTGGCGCAGCCGAACGAATTCTAAACAATATCAACAGAAGCCAACTCAGTGGGTCAATGACGCTTAGTCGCATTGAATCAACCTGAAAGCAATTATATGTATGTATGTCGGAAACTTAAATGCTCTTACTATTCACTTCCTAGTGAGCTCTTTACACTTATTTCTTGTTATTCCACTTTTATTTTATTATAAATACTTATTGTTTTTGAGCAAAAGTAAGCTTACAATAATTTTTCAAATATATTGGACTAATTGGTAGTTGCTACATTTAAGAAATATTGAAGTGTCTCTTTCTGTCGTCCATTTGCGCTCTCTCTCTCTCTCTCTCTCTCTATATATGTCTCTCTCTTTCTCACTCTTTTGCTCTCTTATATGCTTATATACGCTTAATACTTAATAGTTTTCTTCATAATACTCATATACTTGTCTAGCCTCGTACTCGTAATACTCATGTGCTTGCCGGAGAATGCAATCTATGCGCGCATCACTTGACAGCAATGACACTGCTTCATGCAGCGAGTCAACCTTAGGTGCCACATGACTGGTCGGTCGCAGCTGCCACAGCTGCCCCGCCCATTGGCAGCTAATTGAGTTATATAGCCCGAAAGTCGGAGGCAAAGCAACCGTTGGGGCCCCATGTCCAATAATCAATAACCACATGACGCGGCACTTGGGCGCGGAAAGTGCAACCAACGGGGCACCAAGGGAATGGGACATGTCTGGGGTATCAGCGGCACCAGCACAGATGAACGAAACCGAACCGAACGGAACAGAAAACTATTTAAAATCGAAGAGAAATTCAAATACAAATCAATTCAATAAATTAATATATACACATACATTTACAAGCATATACGTATGTATTAAGAAGACTTTTTTCTCCTACAGGTTTTATGTATTTTTTATTTATTTATTTATTTTTATTTATTTTTTCTTTTCGGGAGGAGTGCGGTCGAATTCGGGTTTCACTTGCGGTCTCTCGCTGTGGGGCCCCTCTAAAAAAAATAATAAAAAAAACAACAAAGGTTGTGTGGATGTCGCTGCATGTCTGGCTTAGTTAGTGCATTGGGAGTGTGGTTTTTTTTTTCGTTTTGGGCCAACGAATCGAATCAAAACGTGTTAGAAAAGAGCATAATAATGAACTGGCAGCTGAGCATAGACGACAAACACAGCAACAACAGCAACAACCAACTGTGCGACCGACCCACTCACCGTCAGCATTCGAATTCGATCTGAGGCTGGAGTTTTTCTTGATGGTTTTCCATTTGTGTTGTGGTCGGTCCAGTTGCCATTGCCGTTCACGTGGCTGGATATAGACGTGTGTGGGCGTGTTTGCAATAGCAACGACCATGCAACCACACAGCGCAGCCATACGACACCTTCGACAACGGTGTCGCCATCCACATCGCCATCGCCAAAGACAACGACAACATCGTCGACCAACTAAATCCGATTATAACTAATTATTATGAACACCAAACTTCAGGCACACTGCCCAGCTACACTCGAAAAATATATGCCGCAGAATATGTTATTTTTAAGTCATTTGTAAATTTTGAAATGTAGAAACTCATTTTAAAAAATTTCAAAAAATGACCCTCCAAAACTATGAATCGATTAACTGGATTACGAGTCTGATGATTTTCTGCTTACTTGGTCGTGTATTTTTTTCTCAGTGCAACCAACAAAAAAGAGACAGTCCAGAGCCAGCGTGGTTAGCACGGATCACAGGGCCATTGCAGCTGCAGCTCTTAACTCAATGATGTCAATGATGATTGCCTAAACAGCGCCAAGCGCCAAGCTCCAAGCTCCAAGCTGAAAACTTGAGTTCTCCAAGGGCTTGGCGTGGGCAATGCCTCATTGGCGTTGTTCATGTTATTGTTGTTGTTTTTGTTTATGTTTTTTATTTTTTTGTAATGCAAAGTTGCAGCTTGTTATAAGCTCTGCACACACACACACAGACAGACGGAAAGATTTACAGTTGGTCAGATAGGCAGACAGACAAACACATTGCAAATCGCAGCTAGTTTAAACTGTCAAATGCAGGCCTTATGAATAATTCATGTGATACATATAATTGTAGATTTTGGATGAACACATAACCATGCCATTAACATCGATCAATTTCAATAATTCCCCAAACAAAATCGAGTAATCGAAAGGGAGACGCAGAGGTGCAGATCCAGTTATCGGCTGTCATTGAAAAACAGTTAATAAATATTATTTCTTGGTGCACATTTTGATGTGTTGAATCTGAGTTTTCTTATTTTCATTATTTTTTCATGTAATTCAATTAAGTTAGTTTTATTTAATTGAATGTTTTAATCAAAGTAATATTAGTGGCAGTTAAAGGACAAATGGCTTGGCTTATTAAGCTGTTGTCTGTTTGAAATGCTCGTCATACAATAATAATATTGCAGTCGTTAAACGCTTTTAGCCAAGTTCATCGAGTGTTTTCGGACTTGTATTTGTTTATGGCCACTCGGCTCGTGCGAGGGGTAAGTATTAAGTATTTGTCAAATAGACTTACCGTTTCCCTCAAGGCTCTTTAGCTGTGCCAGTGACTTTGTCAAAGCTGCAAGAAAAAAAAGCACACATATAAATATACAAACACATATATACTTATGTACAGATACACATACATATATGTATATAGATATATACATGATACATGTAAGTAAGTCTGTGTGTAGTTTATGTTGTATGTCGCATATAAAAGTCAGCTTATTAATTTAAGGTTTTCTTGTGTACACATTAATTGTTGTTATTGTGCGCTTTTGTTGCTGTTGCTTGCTTGTGCTATTCTTGTTGCTATTGTTGTTGTTGTTGTTCTTTGTTGCTGTTGTTTGTTTGCTGTTGTTGCTGTCGTTGTTCGACTATAAACACGCACGAGTCGTGTTAGGTCGCGCCGGCTTCCGCATTTGTCCGCCGAGGCCTTTGGCCTTTTTACACAGGATAGTCCAGGGGCGTGGCGGGGGAGGGGCTGATCACAAAATGTTTATTAGACGTATTATAGCCAGTTGGTTGAATGGTCGCAGGTTCCTCTACCAAGCAGAGCACGCATTTTTCGCATAAAATCGACATTTTTATGCACTTCTCATAATTACGCACAATGTTCTCCAGACAGTTGGTGGGGGGATGTAGGGGGAGGGGGTTGCTGATTGTAGCGGGGGGATGTAATAAATTTGTGATGGCCCATAATTGCTGCAGTTTTAATGCTTTTCTGCTTCTGTGCATTGCAAATTGATTAGGGACTACACTTAGTCAAACATATGGCAAATCAATTTGCTAATCGCCAATGTGAAGTGCATTCCAAATAAAATATTCCAATTTTAGATCGAAAGATTAACATCATTAACTTATATATCTGAAATATTTGTGTAGATATCATGTCACATATTTTATTTATTGTACTATAATGGATCGCTTCTGCTCATTGACAGTCAAGTTGCACTTGTGCTTAATAATATTATGCAATCGGATATCGATACATTAATGATATCGCTACTGACTCGATTACTTGCTCTCAGTTGTATCGGGACAAAGGCAACAAGGTTGCCAAATAGCCTTTACCGCTTCTTGTTTGTTCCTCTCCCTTGTGTGTCCTATCCCACATTTCTTTCTTCAGAATATAGAAAGTGGAAATGATTTTAGTTAAAGCAACACAATTTTGTTTCGAGTGTATCGCGCTTAAATAGATGACTGTTTCTTTGATGATGCTGCTGCCGCTCTTTGGCTCTTTTTAGTGGCTGGCAAACGATCCGTGAGACTAGAAAAGGTTGTCCTTAAGCACAATATCATCTGGATGGGCTTAAATAGGATTTAATTCCAAGCTGCATTTGATGCCGTTTTCTATGACTGCCTCCTGTGACAGTCACTAATCTCAATCCCAACTCAAAAATTTCAAATGGCTTTCAGATGGCCACAAAGCGCAGCTGGCCAAGAACATTGGCTAAATGACCGACGTAGTACTCGTACAATTTCAAGCAGAAAAAGCCACCCATTTACACACACACATACACAAATAAATTCAAACACACACACACACACATTTATGTATAGATGTATGTACAGTGTCTCACAGCTCAACTAGAGCACTGTCAAAGAAAAAAAGTAATTGCCTGCCATAAACTAATCATTCATTATTTTTCAGAAATTCCAAAGACCGATGGTAGGTACATGTATTAACCACCAAAATTAATATATGACCCCAATACACAGGGGTTTCCCCACCTGCTAGGTAGAGTTATGTAAAAAAGTACCCTATTTTGAGGGGAAATTTTATTTCGACCAGGAACATTGTGGACACCTGGGTGCCATAAAACCCAGATTTTTTACCTAAAGTTGAGTATTTTCGGTATAAATAGACCAATCCTTCGTAGTCAGTTTAGTTTTATCCTGCATCTTGGGTGCAATAAGCCAACAAGGACTATGGACAAACAGAATACCATTTCTCAACGGAAACTCATCCTGGAACACCACAAAAACGGATATTCACATCTCCAAATAGCTGAAATGGTCAATCTGAGTTACTCAACTGTGTATAACATCATTCGGCGCTTCGTCGACGCAAATCGGATTGAGGATTGCACCAAACAAGATTTTCACCGAAGAGGAGGAGCGAAGGATCACCAGGAAAATAAAGGGAAATCCCAAGCTATCGGCTCCAAAAGTGGCTCAACAGGTGGAGGATGAAATGGGGAAAAAGTGCTGTGTGGAAACTGTGTGCAGGTTTTCTGCGCAAACATGACTTTAATGCCCGAGTACCACGAAAAAATATCTTTATAAGCGTACAAAATATAGGGACTATGATGACGTTCGCCAAAAACCACTTGGACATGGATTTGGAGATCTGGAACACAGTCATATTTGCATATGAGTCCAAATTAACCGTTTTTGACTCGGACGGACGGAATTATGTGTGGCGACAGTCCAATACTGACCTGAATCCCAAACATGTAAATTCAACAGTCAAGCATGGTGGAGGAAGTGTCATGGTCTGGGCATGTATCTCGGCAGCCGGCGTCGGGAATTTTGTGATTTTTGAAACAACAATGGACAAGAATGTGTACTTCAACATACTAAAGGAAAATGTACTAAAAAGTGCCGAGAAGCTAGGAATCCGACGTACTTTTCGGTTCAACCAGGACAACGATCCCAAGCATAAGGCCAAGATAGTACAGTCCTGGCTCATGAGGAACTGCCCCCACATGATAATTCCGCCGGCCCAGTCTCCAGATTTAAATGTCATTGAGAATTTGTGGGCTGTGCTGGAAAATAACATCCGGAAGCACAGCATATCCAGCAAAGAAGACCTCAAAAATGCTCTGCGGGATGAGTGGAACAAATCAGCCCAGAAGCTACCAGGAAGCTGGTATCTTCCATGAATAATAGGTTAAGGGATGTTCTTAAGGCCAAAGGATATCATACTAAGTATTAACATCCTTATTTAAGTTTTTATTTTCAAAATATATTATTTTATTTAGACTGATCCAAATAAAATTTCCCCTCAAAATAGGGTACTTTTTTACATAACTCTACCTAGCAGGTGGGGAAACCCCAGTGTATTGGGGTCATATATTAATTTTGGTGGTTAATACATGTACCTACCATCGGTCTTTGGAATTTCTGAAAAATAATGAATGATTAGTTTATGGCAGGCAATTACTTTTTTTCTTTGACAGTGCTCTAGTTGAGCTGTGAGACACTGTATATACAAATATATACAACATATAGTTTTTCCGGCTCAAAGCATTCTTGTTTTATGCTGCTAACGCAAGTTTTTAATTGAATTAAGCTAGCTGGAGACAAATGCAGAATATATGTATATTTAGGCACACACACACACACATACACACACACACACAGATACAAATGTATCTAAAAGATACAGATGTTATAGGAAGACGGAGAAAATTGATGGAAATATTTGCAAAATTTCTCTGCATTGTATTATTTTACTGCATTGTTTGTTTATCCATTTGATAGTTTTGTCGTATTTTAGCTATTACATCAAGTTGCAAAGTATTTTCCACTTGCCACAAAAATTACATTTACCAGAATTGCCAAAGAGTTCCCTTGAGGCAGGCCATAAAATAGTTTGCAGTTGGAATTCTGCACGCCTGACGAAGTAATTAATGTGTTTAAGTTTCAGTTCTTGGTGGGCTTGGGTGAGATTTAACATTCATGGATTGGATTTTGGACTATATTATTGGGTAGTCAAAGGGAACTTCACTCTAACGCAATCAGCATCAATCAAGTTTTGTACATGTCAATTACTTGATGTAATAATGGGTATCTCTCAGTCAGTCAAGTTTGTCGGGCATTTCAACTTCTTTGCCATGCACACACATAACAAATTGAAAAATTGACATAATTGTGGTGAAGCGGAAAGAAGCAGGGGTTGAATGGGTGAGGGGTGAGTGGTGAGTGGGCGGGGGGGAGAGGTGGAGCCTATAAGTAACCACAGATAGGGTAGTTCAGCACCTGCAGACACCACCCCTCCTACTGGCCACCCGATTGCATTTGATAAACAGCAGGTCATGATTCATGAGCCTGGCTCTATTATCCTTTTGCATGCGCCAGCCTAACGAAACTGCAGTTGCGGCAAGCAGTTGAACAGCGGGGGCAGGGTGCGGTTGTGTTGCAAGGTGGGTTTTGCTGGCAGCAACGCGGGTGGCATAAAAGTGAAATATATGCGACGTATTCATAAGAAAACATGCGATGCAATAAAAGAAAAACAACAAAAATGAAAATAAAAATACACAAATACAGAAAGACAGAAATACATAAATATAAAAGAACAACAGCAACAACAGCAACAACAACAACAACAACAGCAGGAGCAGCAACACACAGATAGAAAACCGTGTGGCACGAAACCGAAACAAACCAAATGGAACCCATATCCCTGTTTGCCGAATGAATCAGTCGATTCTCAGTCTGTGTGAATAAAAAACACACACCCACACACATATATATGCATATCTGCTCTACGTGTGTGTGTGTGTGTGTGTTTGAGGGGGGAGGGAAGCGAAAAACGCACTCCAGGATACGGCCAGGAGGCTACAGACAGCTACAAAATGGATGAACGTGGCAACAACCGTTAAGTGGTTGCTTGTTGTCCTTGTTGTACTTTGAAATGTTTTACAAATTCAACAGAAAATTGTATTCACAACAACAAATAAATAAAAAGTGAAGTAATGCAATAGCTTTATCTGTTTGCGAGAGAGAGAGAGAGAGAGAGAGAGAGAGAGAGAGAGAGAGAGAGAGAGAGAGATAGAGATAGAGAAAGCGAAAGCGAGTCAAACAAATGTGATATAAGATTTGGTGGTTCGTTTTTTTTCTTTTTTTTTTGGTAGGGGGGTGGAGGGGGAGGTTGATTTATCCGGCACAACTCTCTCATCGAGGGTGTCAGCTGTGTCAGCCCAGTCGCCAGTCAGCTGCTGGCCAATGCGTTAATTTACGCAGCGGGGGCGAATAAACCAGAATAAAAAATACAAGAAAAACAACACACGACAATAATAAACAAAATAAAATAGGCATAGCAAATGAGACAAAGCGGCTGCTTAGCGCATGAGTCATCCTGCCTCGTCCTGCAGGACGAGAGGTGTGGGCTGTGTAGTGCGGGGGGGTGGCGAAGTGCGTGGGGCTGAGACACAAGCTGAGCTCTCTCAGAGGGTTGCGTTCTTTCTATTTTTGATTACTTCAGCTCGGGGGATGATGGGGAGGGCAGGGTGGGTTGTGCAACTCCAACAACTACACAGCTTAACTGGAGCAGGACAAAGGAAGGCGGCTTAGATAACGCAACAGCTGAAGTTGGCGTGCTGGGGTGCTGGTGCGGAACCGGGGGGTACCAGCTGTGCACTGCAGCAATGAGTCACACTAAAATTGCAGCCACTGCTGATATCCATTTGTTCGATAACATGCTCAATTCTTTTCAATTTTCAACTACATACATATATGTATATATATATTTTTTTTTTGGGGTGCGAATTTTGGAGTCAACTTCTCTCGCCCAGTTTCAACTTAACTTTAAATACTTAAAAAAAAAAATAGCTGACTTATAACTCAAAAGTTAAGCAAATAAACAGTCGCTTGAGTCAGTG
Organism: Drosophila nr. perissopoda 5 BK-2023a; assembly: GCA_035044105.1. Lineage (NCBI taxonomy): Eukaryota > Metazoa > Arthropoda > Insecta > Diptera > Drosophilidae > Drosophila > Drosophila nr. perissopoda 5 BK-2023a. Next base: position 4,092,796 of record JAWNMK010000620.1, on the reverse strand, counting down.
GTCTGATTGACAAATATTGAGCGAAATGTGCAAAAATTAGTTTTAGCAAAAATTGATTAATAACTCAGGTTAAATGTAAAGCGAGGCACCCCGAAGATTAAATACCCTTGCAGTTTGGAGTCTGTCTGTGGACATATAAATTTCAGGCAGCGTTTTTCGTTTCATTTTATTTCATTTTGATATTTCGTAGGCAGCCATTAAGTTTGTGTGGAAATGAATCATTTTGGTAGCAGAAACCACAGATAATGCCAGTATTTTCACATACACATGCGGCCTTGCGGCCGCCCTGAAAGTGGGGCTTATCTAAATGGCATTTGGTTAGAGGCTAGCAAGTGGGTAGCAAGCTGCAGTGCCATCTATAGATTGCTAGATAAGACGCATACAAGACGAACCATTTGCGGTTGGCCCAGACCGCTGAACTTGCCAACTTGGCAGGGAGTCAGTCAGTCAGTTAGTTGATAAAACTTTAGTCATGGCTAAAATACTCTTGGGCCAAATGTAAATATTAAATTTGCGCATAAAAATAATGCGGCTACAGATACAAAAAAATGCTAAATGGGTGCGCAGCTCAAGTTGAAGCTGAATGCTCAAAATACTATATATATATATATTGAAGGAAGAGGACGAAGCTCAGAACCAATCGCTGCTTTAACCGCTCCACGCAAGGATGCGAAAGTGTGGGGATTGGCGCGGTCTGAGTTGGCAAGCATGCCCGTCCATAAAAAGCTTGGCAGACTATGAAGTGCTAGCCAAAGGTCCTGACGAAATTGACGCGACGGCAACGTCAACGTCAACGCCAACGACAACGACATCGCCAACGAGAAGCAGCAAAAAAGCAAGGAGCAAAAATATAAAAAAGGAGCAAAAAAAAAACAAAAATGGAAGACGACTCCATAATAATTTTATGCGCTTCCAAAAAACTTCCGCTCCGTCATAGCGTTGTGTTTCCGGCAAAGGAGCGTCACGAAGACATTTCACACACACACACACACACACACATGCCGCCAAATTGCCATAGAATTTTTGCATTTACTTGGCCCGTCAAGCTTTTCCTTTATGTTCGACTTGGTCGCTGGCTTGATTTTTGCCTCCAACACAACGGACGCTCGCTCGTCTGGCCAGGGAACGGGGAATAATCTGCTGGGAATGCGTTGATGGGGGGGGGGGGGGGGGGGAGTGCTTCAGATACTGGCAACTGCGAGATTGAATACACTGGCTTTTGGGTACTGGGCATGGCCTGACTGACTGAATGCATGAATGAATGAATGTTCAACTGTCACTTCCGTTCGCCAAGCGAACGACAACAAGTTAGAGTGCTCTAGGCGAGAGTGGCACCATCTGAAGATACCCTGTACCCATCCATCCCCATACCTTTAACTTTTGTGGGTGTTCTGTTCGCATATCTGCATTCCAATCTTCAGCTCTCGATCCCTCAACTGCTTGTGCCAAAGAATAGAGCCTTTCTAATTTCTATCTAGAATTGGCAAAAGGCTGAATTTCTATATTTATCGATATTTTCTGATTTGGGTTTTTTCCAAATTCCAAATTTCAGCTAAAAAATTCTCAAAATTTCAGACTGTTTTTGAATGTGGCGCAGCTTTAGGATACCCTTTTTCTTGGCCATTCCACGGGGTATCACAAGAACGACAACAACGACATATCAACATACATTCTTGCTGACGAGCTTCAGCTTCTGCTGCTGCTGTTGCTTCTGCTTCAGTTGCTGAAGGTGGAGGAGCTGAGCCGAAGGACGAGGCGTTAACATTGTAGTTGCTGCTGCTTCAGCTCTTATTATTGTTGCCGGTCTAGGGATGAGGGAGCAGCAGGGCGGGTGTGGCAAACAGCGACGAGTAATGACATATTCAAACGCAGCGCGAAGTTGTCGACGGTCGACGAAGGCGTCAACCTGCTCCACCCTCGCACACCCATCGCCCCCCCTCAGCAAAAAAAAAAAATAAAAACCAAAGAAAGAAAAAATATAACAGAGGAAAAAATAAAACATACACACCCACACACACACACGCACACACCCACACGCACACATAGAAACGTTGCCAGACATTTTGACAAAGCTGGCGACAAGGACGTACACTTGTAATAACATAAAAAGGATATTGTAAAACATTTTCATAAGTTCTTTCTCGCAGACGCTGCTTAGAAATCGCAGTGGGGTTGGGAAATGTAGGGAGGCTTGATGTAGGGTGGCGTGGAGGGGAAAGGGGAAGGGGTGTTGGCAACGCTTTGATAATGGCAGCAACTACTCTACGCTAAACGGTGACTGAGTGTTTGGCAGTCGGATAGGATGCTGTCTCATAAATGTGCAGACATGGTATAGTATCAGTGGTATGTATGCTGCATGTTGCATTGGGCATGTGGCATGTGGCATGTGGTATGTGGCATGTACTCGTATTAACACTGATCACTTGAGCCACCTCACAGGAAATTCCCGACTATCCGTTGCATTGAGAAATTCTATGCAAACAGATGGAGCATAAAATTCAACAATTATTGCTGCATTGTGTGAAGCAAGTTGTGCTTCCCTGGCTAAACGCTGAGCAACTGCATCGATTTGTAGTGCAACCTGCTCAATATCTGTTCACTTAGGAGTACGTGACATTAGCACAAGACAAATAGACATAAGCATAATGTTTGAGATGAGAGTTTAACTAAAATTATTAAACAACAAATGGATGATCAAAATGGATGCATAATATTTTTATGGATAGGCTTAAAAGCCTTACAACCATGGAATACCGATTCCGATTCGAGCTAAATTTCTAAAGTTGCTACACAGGGAATGACTCGTGGATGGCCACACATACAAGTTCATACATTTTTGATGGACTTCATGGAGATTGTGCAAAAGATGCTGTCAGACATCCATTTAGTGATGTTTTGGCTTGTCTAATAAATATATGTATATATGGATATGGATCAGCTGCAAATGAAATTTAAATAATAGAGAGAAACGTTGAAGAGCTATCATAATTGAAAATTCAAATTAAAATGAATTCACAGTTAAATCAATTTCCAAAATGCAGCTAAATAGCTGGTTGTGAATTGGATTCGCAATTGGTTTTCAATTGCAATTGCAGGTTGGAGTTGTCAACAGATGCCGCCATAATCTTATAATTTTTTTTTATATCTTGGCAGCGACTAAATCGTATTCGTTTTTCGGCAAAGCTGCTGTCAAACAATAAACAAATTTTATGGCCATTTGAAATTCACATTTGGCTTTCTATTTGCCATTCGCATTGGGACTAATTTGACATGGTTTTTTCCTCTCTATTTTTATTTTTATCTTTATCTTTATCTTTATCTTTTTTTTTTTTTTTTTTTTTGGGCACTCTGCCAACCCTCAAAGCACATACCCGGAACTACCCAGCACACACACACACACACACAAACAGAGAGAGGGAGAGAGAGAGAGGGGAGGGAGAGACAGAAGGAGAGACATGCATACATAAGTAGTTGGACAGCTGGCAACCCTCAAGTCAGCCCAAAACGGGGCACACTTCAACTTGAATGTGCTCTGGTTCAACTTTTCCATCAATGACTATTAATTGGCGTTCTGTTTGTTGCGACGGGCGGATGGGTTGTGGTGTTGGCCAAGAGGAGGGCGAGGGGGGGGAGGGGGTGGACAGGAATGAAGCGCTCCACTTGCATTAAGGCGGCGCCATTAAAGCTCATCTGAAATGCAGGCCAAAGCCTTGGGGCGCTTCAAGAGCTTTAGCTGCAAGCAAAAAGCCACTGCCCCTGCCTGGTTCAGCTTCTGCCTCTGCCTCTGCCTCTGCCTCTGCCTCTGCCCCTGCCACCTCCGCCATCAAGCTGGAGCACTTTAGAAATGCCGCTCATAGATTCTCATTCTCATTCTCATTTTAATTTCCATGAGTTCGTTTTCATTTATATTTTCGTTTTCGTTTGCAGTTGTTGTTGTTGCTGCTGCTTTTGTTGTTGTTGTTGTTTTAATGTCCATTTCCATTTGGCATGCCCCAAAGTGCTTCGGCTATTTGGGGTCGTCGCCGTCGCCGTCGTCGTCGTCGTCTCTAATGATGATAGCTTGACAAATATTTATTGCTCAAGCATTTGAGTGCAAATATTTTAATTAGTCTGACGACGATGCAAACACACAGACAAAGCGCAGCAGGCACGCTCATCACCAAATGTACATTGCCACATGCGGCAAATGGGCGTAACAATGCTTGGCTCCAACTATCCAACTCGCCCCCACTTGCCAGTCCCTTCTTGTGATGAGACTTAATGAACTGCAAAGCGGCTTTCAATTGCCTCCAATTAACCAAATTAACAATGGACGTCGTCGACGATGAACAAATACGATAACTTATTGCATGCAGCAAAAAGAAGTAGCAATAAGCAGCCGCAGCAGCAGCAACTGCATGAGAGAAATCACTGGTTGTAGCGGGATTGAGAGGGAAATGGAGAGGTGACAGTTACAACAAAAGCAGTTGCTTGCCTCACATGTCAATATTGCAACCGAATGAGTGACAGGCAACATCTTGCAAGGTATCCGCACCGCATCATAATTTGTGGCATGCAAAGAGCTAACAAAGCGACAGGATGGCTCATAAAAACAAAACAGCAAACAGCAAAAAAGCAACAAGAACAACAGGAAAGAAATAACTTTTCGACATGCTGACGACGACGCGTCAAAACGATCGACCGTATCGAGGCTACCGCCTCTGCCACTTGCCACTTGCAACTTGTCCGCTTCGGCTTTCTAAAATACCCTTGCTGCAACTTTTTGCCATGAGGCATCCTCGAACCCATCAGTTATCTGCCTGCCTGCAGTCAAAACAAAATTAAATGATAAAAACGACGAATTCAATCGAGTGAAAAAACTGAAATGCTTAATGATTGTTTGGATCGTAAACAGAAATCGGATGATGTTAACCAAGATCAGATGCGAGTTACTATATCAATGATCCTCGCGCGGATTCCAATCGGAATTGAGAGGCCAACAGTTTTGACTGCGGTCTGTAAGGGTATTCAACAATCGGAGTGGCCCCGATGATTTTAGTTTCTTATTTTTTGCTGCTGCTGCACAATCAATACGTTCTACACAACAAAGAGAGGCAGTAAGAGCAGTAACGGTAACTTGAGCATGTTGCACTTCCGCCGGCTGTCGTTGCCAGACATTTTAGCAATTTGCAACGCCAGCAAATTATGGGCCAAATTATGAGTAGCAAAACCAAAAACCAAAAACTTGCTCCACCAGCCTTCTCCTGTGCTCCTTGCATGCAAGGTGTGGCAAGGACGTAGCTGTGCGGCAAGCTGCATGCAACTTTTGAGCCCCAAGACACGCATCAAAGGGTTTTGTAATTGTTATTTTTTTTGTTTTTTTTTTTTTTATTTTAGTTTATGCTTAAATAATGATAATCGTTTTTATTTTTCTTTAATTTTTGTCTGTTTCTATTTCTATCTTTCAGTAGTCATAAATCATTTGAAAGCGCTGGGGGGCTAGGTCTATGGGGAGGCAGCAGATAGGAGGGAGGAGGGAGTAGCGTGCGCAGAGACATTTTAAAGAGCATCCGAAAAAGAGCCAATGCCTATGCGAGGCGAACTTACTAAATGATTATGGCCTGACTGCTCTGCTCAGTTCAGCTCAGCTTAGTTGATCTAAAGTCAAGAAGTCAAAAAATTGAATCGGAGACCTGAGCATTGTTACCTAACGATCACACAATTTGGGGCATGGTTTGGGGGCAGCTGTTCAGCATGTGCTTAGCATGCGGCCTATGGACTGAGAGGAGAAGCCATTAAGTTGAGTTCTTCGAAATTGTCAGATGTGCTAAATACCTATAAATATAGATATGTATATACATACATATACATATTTATAGGCACTGCTCTTGTAGAATTTTATATTCAAATTTGCTGCAGTGTTGCCAGATTGGACACAGTTCAGACTTGCCAGATTTAACTGCATTTTTCAAGTTCTTTTCGATTTTTGAAACGTTTGACATTTAATATGCAATAGTATAATTATAATAAAATATATAATTTGCAAAAATACATGGAAAAACAGTTCGTTTCAAATTAATTAAATTATTAGAATAAATATGTTGAGCCTGCATTTCTGAGTATGTTCGAAAATTACTCGGTTATTCGTTAAAAAATACTCGCCGCAAGGCACTCGTTTGAATGGTATATGCCATTATTTATGTTTGAGCCAATTCGGAATAACTGTCAACACACAAAGGCGTCAGTCGACCAAGCGGTTCAATCGCAAATGTCAGCCACAACTGGCGGGCACAACCCACTCACTAACTGGCTACCAGACTAACTGGCTAACAGGCTAACTGACTAAGCTGGCTTAACAAAAAAATAAAGAAGTATTTTGCGGCAACTGTTTTGTGTAAGCAATAAAAATGAAAAGGTCAAAGTGTGTTGGCTAAGTGTGCGTTAGAAAGAGAGAGAGAGAGAGAGGGCGAGAGAGAGGGCAACAAATAAAATGCATCAAGTAAAAATCTGGCATCTGTAAGCCTAAATGCGCTTGCAATGCGTGGCACGCAGCTATCAAGTGTTGCAAGCGCGTTGCACTTGGATTTTATTTTTATGTTTTTGCTTTCATGTTTTTTCACACATGTTGAGCAACATTTTGAGCAGCCACAAAAATAAATAAAATTAACTTAAGGCAAAATACGTAATAATCCAAGAGATTGTTGTGTAGAGTGTCAACTAGTGTTGAGGGGGGTGGGTGGTTTGGGGGGGGGGGGAGAGTTAAAAGTAAAAGTGGCATGGACAGGCCAAAAGCGGCTTATAGCTAATACTCCGTACTCACATTTTCAGCGTCTGCTGTTGTTGTAGTTGCTGTGGCTGCTGCTTGTTGCAAGCTCAAATGTCACGCCAAAAAAGTAAATAAACCGCTTTGAAAATTTCACTGACGGTTTGCTGGCAATTATTTATATTTGCCTCAATTGTGTTGTATTTATCTTGTTATTGCTGTTGTTGTTATTTTCTCACTTTATTTAATGTTGCACCTTGCGGCTGCGGTTGCTGCGGCGCCAACGCATGCACTTCATAACTCTTGCGATTGCTGCAACATCAATGGATGTCTCACTGGTAATCCACGCCGCAGTTTATATTTCAATTATTATTTCGTTTATTTTTCTTTCTAATTAACTTTTGCACTCAAACCAAAACAAAAAAAAAACGTTTGCATAATTTTTTGTTTATTTTGTTAAAAAAAAAAAAATAAATATAATATAGATGTGGACAACTTTTAAATATGCACGTTGTCTTTGGACATGGTAATGTTTTCAAAATACACGAAACGCTCCCGAGAAATCGGTATTTTCTGTGTTTGCTGCTTGGTTTTTGGTTTCGGGCTAATCCGTCGACACGAAACGCACGCGACGAGCTAACGAAAAGCAATGCGAGCAGCAGGTGAGGGTGCAGACACAGACTCAGCCACGACACAGCAGCGAACCGACGCTCGCAACTCGAACCGGGTCGAACGTGTTGCGACTCGCTCTGTTCGGCCACTGTTATGCCTGTACGAAATGTAAGCGCGCTGTTAAAGAGTGCCGCACACCAAAAACCAAAGAGCACAAGAAGACACAAACTGCAACTTCTTTGGCTCCTTGTGTGTGTGTGCGTGTGTGTGCGTGTGTGCTTGGGCAGAGAGAGAGAGAGAGAGATCTTATCGAGGCTATGACAGCAAACGAGTTATCGATCTGATGTTATGGAAAATATATACACAAATATTATGCATTTGGTCATATGATAAAAATGACTAATTTCATAGACTGCGCAGAAGAGAATTAAATTGGACGGGACTTAGAGGACTATATCGTTCGAAATATTAATTCGATTTTTATCGATCGATATAGAGGCATATATAGAATTTGCGAGTTGCAGCCACATCTCCTACATGTGCACATTCTGGCAGAATATGATTAATTATAAATATCGGATCAGCTGCACGTTCATTTTTGAAATGTTGGCCAACTGACCTGCTTGATTAGAACTTAGAATCTTGTGCCTTCTTTGGGTGTTTTGTGTTTTTCAGCTCGGCAGTTGGCCCTGTTGAGAACCTTCTAGTTGCTGTTGCCGGCTGCTGTTCATCATTAAGATGATTGCTTGGATATCATTTGGCCAAGTCGTCTATTATTTGGCTGGCTCTGCCCGCTGACTGCCACTGAGGTAGCCCCGACTCCTGCGGCCCCAATGCTGCAGCTTAATTGTGCATTTATAGCCACAGCTGTGGGTGGGAGGATGCACTGAAAAAAAGACTACATATATTTAAATTTTGTCGACTTACGAATTACAATTAATCGGAGAAAATCAATGGAATTTAGGAATTCATTTACTTTTATTTATGTTTCTTATAACTTTGTGCAAAAAGAAAAAAAAACCATGTTTCGCTCAGTGTAAAGAAGGTGGGCCAAGCAACGCGTGGGTTTTATTCGTGGCCAATTGCAACTGCAACTGCAACACTGCAACTGTTGCCCAAATTGAAGAATTTGCATGAGGTCAACGCTGTCATGACACTCAGTCGGAATCGTAGCTGTTTTTTTTTTGTGTTTTGGTTTTTGGCTTTTTGTTTTGTGCTTTATTTTTGGCTTTCGCTAAGCCTCAATCAAAGTCGCAGCTGTTGCACCCACAACTGTTGCCAGTTTGAACTCCTGACTCTTCACTCTCGACTCTTGAATCTCGACTTGGTGCTGGGATAGGAGGCAATCAATGCCGGCAACATCTTGCTTGAGACGCTGGCATGTGGCATATGGTGCGATCGTGAATGGGCGCTTGTGGCTGCCACAGGTTTTGCCAAAAAAAAAGAAGTAAGGAAATGAGCTACACGAAGATAAAACGAAGAAAGGGGCAAAGAGAAAGAGGAGGAGGCAGCCAGAGAACAGCTGAAGATGATGTGCATCAACACTGTGGGAGCCGCTTTGCTTGCGACGTGTTAATCAGTTGTCTGCATGATGCGCCGATTCTGGGATCATGAATAATTGAATCGATACACAGACTGACGAATTGGCAGACGGGCGGACTGACAACCAGACGGGCAACCAGACGGACGACCGATGTAATAGGGAAGAGACAAACATACATGATTTCCAAAGATTAAAGCAAATGTTTATTTTAACATTTTGTCTGCGTGTGTGTGTGTGTGTGTGTGTGGAGAATTTATGGCATGAAGCGACGAGCGCAATTTAAACTACGCGTGTGAGTGCGAGGTGTGAGGGAGATTCCATAGAGAGGGCGAACATAAGCAGACAGAGAGGGAAAGAGGGAGAGAGAGAGCGAGAGAGCGAGAGAAAGGGATAGTCTGATAGAGGAGATGTTTGGTGGCTAAGTGGATGGGCCAGGGGCAGGATGGAGTGTTCTCCTAGTCGGTTTTAGACTAAGCAATGCTTCTTTCTGCTCGCTTTGCCCTTGCATTGGCATCTCCGCTGATGAAGTGTTCACCATCCAATTTTTAATGTAGTGTGCGAGTGTGTGTGTGTGTGTTTGTATTTTTTTTAGGTTGTTTTTTCTTCTATTTATGCTGCTGCTGCTACTGCTGCTGGGTAATTGTCGTGTAATTTATGGTTCACGCATGGGAATATCAATGTTTTCTGGTCTAAATTTACGCATTTGTTGTTCTGACAAATGGAGTGGGGCAGAGAGAGAGAGAGAGAGAGGGAGAGACGGAGCGGGGGCACGGGACAGAGCTAATGATAGCAGCGCCCGACTTTGGTTTACGATTATCAATAAATGTTTATAAACAATGCACAATCGACAATGGCAATCGCAATCCAGTTTAGTCATGTTTTAGTTGAGCAGGTCACGATTTCAGCTCGCACTGACATCTATATCTATATCTATATCTATATGTATATCTATATCTATATCTATATCTATATCTATATCTATATCTATATCTATATCTATATGTATATCTATATCTATATCTATATCTATATCTATATCTATATCTATATCTATATCTATATCTATATCTATATCTATATCTCTTTCTATATCTATATCTCTTTATTATTATTTATCCTCATTCTCTCATTTATTGTTACATGTTTTAAGTATTTCTCCAATAAAAGCCGAACCTCATTTTTTTATTGCAACAGTTTTTATGGAATTTCACGATTCGCAGAAATGGACAAAATGCGACTAATTTAGTTGCACAAATCGAGGCGAGGTGCAATATACTGGAAGTGCCCCAAGTTCTATGTTTAAAACGCGACACCCCAATTGCAATTAGACATTTTTTCTCTTGCTCCTGCTCCGGCTCCTGCTGCTGCACCTCCTCGTCCGGTTCCACTCGATGTTGCACAGCCAGCGAGTGGAGTGCAACTATTTTTAACTATTTGCCCCCAATGCAAGGCATTTTCTTTCAGTGTGGGCGCTGTGAATTTTAATGAGTTCAATTCCTTTAAATCAAACCAAATGAAATCAAATCTAATTTAATACCTTTCTGCACTCTACGCCGACGCGCTGCAGTTTTCTTCTTCATTACACAGAAAGGGACAGGGGCAACTTATGGAGAGGGATAGTGGGCCGGGGGGGGGGGGGGGGTGTTTTATTACTAAAGCCACGTCCACATGGGAACAGTGGTATTCAATGTCAAAGCCATTTGCAAAATTCGTGCCGTATTCGTTGGCCAACTCATCTCATCTCAACTCGACTCTCAGCTGCAGCGCTTCATGCTCCCCCCCCCCCTCTCCACCCACCCTCTTTGCTGCACCTCTCTACCCAATTGTTGTCAACCAAGAGCGGATGCAACGTTTGCTAAAAATATCAGACGTGTCGCTTAAAGTTAGGGTGGCCATACGCACCCAGAAATGGTTCGCTTTGGCTCTGCCCCCGTTTTGCCCGGACAGCTGTATTTCATTCTGATGTCGGCGGTTGCCATTTGGCACGCTTCGTCCGCAACAAAAACAACAACAACAAATTCAAGGGCGTGCAGCCCATTTCATTGCACAGAAGCCAAGATGTCGCCCATCTAAACCAATTCCATACAATCCTAAGCAATGCAATCCTATCTCCGGCAACGGTCGACAACTATTGCTAAACGTCCAGCAATATCTTGCTACGATCCGAAATACCCTGTTATAATGCATCTACCAATAATCGCATGCAAATTGCCAAGAGTATGCAAATAGAAAATAATTTCAACTTAAATTTTACAAAATTTACAAATGGTGTACTCTTTTGTTTGTTGCAGTGTAGAAGTTAGTTCCGATATTCAGCAGATTGGAAAATTATAAAATAAAATAGATGCTTATTGTTTGGTGAGCCCTTTTTATATGGTATAAATATGTTTTTCACTTGTATCAGGTCAAGCGGTCTCTTATTTCATATTTTAAGTGAAATTAAATATAATTACTAATTTTAATTTTAATTTTAATCGATTTTAGTGTGAGACCTTCTTTTATTTTATGTGTTTTTTTTTATCAGTTTTTGCTGAGTATTTTGTAGTCGCAGGCTGGATAGCTTTTTTTTTGGCTTGTGGAGTGGAGTGGAGTGCCCCTGAAACAGCAAGCAGCAAGCAGCGACGATGGCGACGCCAGCGTCTCTTTTTATGTGTGTTTACTGTAAAATTTATTTTTAATTTCAGCGACGCGCTGCCTGCAACTGGAGCTGAGTGTAAAAATAGAAATACGCTGAAGCATTTAAACAGGATGCAGCAGCAGCGGCAGCCCCTACTTTTTGGCGAGACGACGACCACGTCGAGTCAAGTCATGCAGCCGGGCTGAAATTACTTAAAAATTGCCAGACAGTGCAAATATGTTCCGGGGGAGAAATGGTCGGGTTTCGGCTATGGCTGTTGCCGGAGCCGTAGCTGGAGCTGGATCTCCGTACTGTTGCCAGCACCAAGTTGACAGCGCCAGCAACAAATAGTTTCAACCAAAAAAAAGCCAAAAGCAAAAAAAAAATGAAAACACCAAATGCAAAAGCAAGAATAGCACAAAGATCAACTGGCTGGCTGTTGCCTAGCAGGCTCCTCCTATCTAGTATGCACCCCGTCCAACCGTCCGTGTACTTGCTGCTGGCGGGCCATCATGGGGCCAGCTGTCAGTCTGGGCGCATTAAAATGCAAAAGCATTTCATTTGCCGCCTCTCGCAGACAAAATTCAAAATCAGCAAATTACGTGCCGGCGGAATGGCGGCCATGTAACTAACACTTGGCAAACTGCAACAAAGCACGCTGAGCAGCAGAAGCAACTCCAGCCGCCAGCTGCCTGCCGCATGCCGCATGCCGCATGCCGCATACTCCTTTTTCCATTTGCCATTGCTAACCGCATCCCTTTCGCCAAAATTGCCACCCACTTTTGGCCTGCTTGTTTTTGTGTGCTCGCCTAAGACGACATGTAATTATCGTTAGCACAACACAAAAAAAAGAAGCGATTTTGTCGGCGCTGAGACAAACAGTGACTCGTATCAGACACAGTCGCAGTCACTGTGATTAGCTCATACGCAACGCATAACAAAAATAAATAATTATAACAAGTCAAGTGCAATGTTTGGCGTTGCATGAACTCTGAACTATGCTTCAGATTGAGAGAAGCTCTTCAAAGATCAAGTAATGATCCGAGATTCAAGACTTGCCACAGCTAATCAGTGTCGAGAAGCAATTGGAGGAGTTAGCATGTGCTGTGTTCGCGTTCTCCGATCACTGGTTACTTTTTTGCCAAACATGAGGATAACTTTAAGTGCCACATTTAACTGTTGCAAGGAGTGGGAGCGCCGCGAGCTGTGGCAATGTGTATTAGTTATATGCTTATCGAATTGCATCTGGCTCAGTTTTAAAGGTACAGCACCATTTTGTTGTTGGTCTCGGCAAGGTGCCACACGACTAAATACCGTATTTAGTATTTTCTATAACACACAACCCATCCGCCCCAGAGTCAGAGTGGGCTTAGAAAAGTACTCGATTGCCCGTGACTGGCAACAGCCCCTTTTTGCCCCCATTACACATTTTTAGCTGAATGCCAATCGGCAGTTAATGAAGTCAGCTCCACTCCTAGTGCTTCCCCCATCCATTCCGCCAGCAGGCACTTGCCGGAGTGGGCGGATGGATTCCGGGTGGGGGCACGTACGTATTGCTATTTGGCACTCACTGAAGTTTATTTACATTTTCCGCCAGCCTGTTTTTTAACTCTGCCCAACACTCACAAAAAAAAACCAAAAAAAAAAAAAAGAGTCGAATTTATTGCTTATCTGCTATGGAAAAAAAAAAAATAAATACAGGATCTAGGACATCTAAGCCTTAATTCCTTCTGAATCGTCAGAACCATGTTCCGAAATATTTGCAGTATTTTCTGAAAAGATTAAATACTTGGTACCTTGGCGAAAGTTCTCAAAGTATATTTTCTACTTTTAAAATCTATTTGATATAATAATTATTGGGGCGCTTCATGCACTGCAAACAAGTTAGATCAGTTGTGGCCCTTCTGAGCCTATGGCTCCTTCATTAATCCTGTTTCTCACACGATTTGAGTTTGACAATTTTGTAAGAAATATTTTTGTGAAAAGTAGAAATGCAATTTTTCGAAACCACCTATGAATTAATGCTGTCAATGGATAAATGTGTATTATAAACGAGCTCATATATTTTTCGAAGTGTACTTTTTCTTTCCACTTTCCGTCAGTGCGCCAGTCTGTCTGTCTGTCCAGCCATCCGATTACTTTCGCTGTCTAAATAATTTCACAAGACGGTTTCGGGTTATTTGAGCTGCGCTTTGGGGCCGCCTCAAGGTGAATAGCAAGCTAACAAACGAACGGTAATTACTTAAAAAGGTGACACCCCCTCCTCCTTCTCCTTCTGCCTTGCCCCCTCCCCACCCTGTTGCAAGAGCTTAACTTCAAGTTGGACTCGAAATCGGACTCGGGCCTGAAGTCGTGACTGGAGCAGCGAGCAGCGACTCCTTGCCCATGTGCCGGTTTATAGCACGCTTGGGACTTAGACGAGCCATAGATGGAAGCGAGGGCTAAGCGGCCAAGGACTAGGCTGGTAGGATTCCTGGTGGCGATGATGGATGGGGGGGGGGGGGGGGGGGGGGTGCGAGTAATCTGCACTTGCGCGGCTGCCGCCTGTTTGAAAAGTGAAATGTAAGTAATTAAAATTTGCCAGCATTAAGTCTCGTAGCTCGTAACTCGATACTCGTAACTCGTAACTCAGAATTCCATATGCCAGACACTGGTTGTCTGCTTCTTTTTGCCATTTTGGATGCGACTTGAGGCAGAGGGGCACATTGTTGCCTGATTAGTCTCGATATTGACTAGTGGATGGTAGGGTTTTAATTAACACGCATTTCCTTTGTCACAGTGTCGCTCTCAGCAATCACTTTGCGTAGGCTCGCACGCCTCCAACCCCAAACCCCAACTCTCAAACCCTACACCCCGCCAGAATTCAAACAGTCCATCAATTTTGCCATATCATACGCCAAGCAGTCGTATTCTGATTCTGATTCTCATTTCCATTTCCATTCCCATCTTAAAATTGAGGGCATTGTTTGTTGTTGGAAAATGTTCTCACTTCGTCGTCGTCGTCGATATTACGTGTATTATTTTTGGCTGTTTGTTTTTTCAGCCACGGCCGTCGAAGAGGCTGCAAAAACGCCAAAAAGGCACGTAGCTCAGTGGCGGGCGTGGCAAACGGAGCCGTGGCCCTGGCACTTTACCACGTTGCCAAGCACTTTGCTTTCATTTCATTTCGTTTCGTTACGTTTCGTTTTCATTTTCGATTTTCCATTTCTTTATGAAAATTGCTGATAATCACACGGAGCAGAGCCAGCAGCAACAGCCGCCCCGCCTTCATGCCAAGTGTGAAGCACTTGCAGCAGATCACTCGATATATACTTATCTTTAAATGTGGGGTTATGGTGGGGGTTGTGGTTGGGGTTGGGGGTGCGCTATGGGTTTGAGTAAATTCAAAGTTTTTTGGGCACGCAATCTCAATCTCAAGCCAAGTGCTTTCGAGCTGTGCGAACGCAAGTGATTTCGAGAGTGCCAGCGAGTGTGAAGATTACAATTGTCTGCAGCATGCAGCATGCAGCATGCGAGGCAAGCACACCGAATTTTAAGTCTAAAATTTTCAACTAAATGCAAATGAAAATGGTTCGAATGCATCAAATAACAGCCAGCCAGCAGCAAGCTGCTTAAATGCGAGTGCAATCAAAACAAAATAATATTTCAATTTTGTTCACTTATCAGTATTAACTATAATTCATATAATATTACAATTAATAATACTAGATCTCAAATTCATTTCTTTTTTTTTTAATAGACTTTAAGTAAAACTCATCATTTTCATTCACCCAAGACCGCTTTTTTCGGCGAAATGTAAATTTAAATGTAAGTCCTGGGAACTAGACTTATCTGCGCAGAACTGCTGATGAAAACACAAGATTTGACATGCAAAGCCAAAGATTAGCGTCAAGAGTCCATTAAATGGAATTCTGCTTATCGTGGAGAGAATGTCGATAAGCAGCAACGGGAATGGATTAAGGAGGACAATCTCCACATTTGAACAGGATGCCAGGCAGCCGGTCGGCTGGCCTAAGATACCCGCTCCATCTTATTTGAAAGTTCGTTTGCCTTCTGAGAAATGAGCTTTGAAATGTAGTTGGAATTTGGTATTTAATATGCCAACGAAAAGATAAAACAGAGCAAAAAACGAAACAAACTGATTGCAAATGATGAAACTGGCAACGAGTTTCGTCAGTTGTCGGTGTCTTCAAAATGCATTTTAATCAACTCAAATGGATGCGCTAAATGAGCAGAGGAGCCAACAGAATTCAAGCATTGTATATACATATTAAAATGCATGTACATATGTATGTATGTACATATGTATGTATGTACATATGTATGTATGTACATAATTATGCCCCAAAAACGTGTCCTGGCTGACTGCATGAAAAGGCATGTTTAACAAATGAAATTGTCATACTCGATGGCTCAAAGATGTGGCGACTGGCTACGAAGGGGAGAGCAGACCTCAACTTAAGATGACAACACAGCTCCACAGTCTAGAAATGCTGATGTTGATGTTAATGTTGATGTTCATATTGATGATGATGTTGTTGTTGTTGTTGTTCTTGTTGTTGTTGTTTCTGTTGCTGTTGGAGTCTGCAGCGAAGTGACAATGACAACGTTGATGCTGTCGCTGCCTGGTGATGACTTTGAATGAGTCAACTTGAGGTTTGTCTGTCTGCCTGTCTCCCAGCTATCTAGCTTCACACTCAGAAAAATCAAATTAAGCAAAGATGGTCAAGTAACAAAAGTAAACATATTAATTCTGATTTTAATAAGTTTCCTTTTAATTGAAAAAAAAAAACAATTTCGTTATTGACAAATGAACTTGCATATCTTGAATCAAAAAACTTGAAGATATTTTATTATAATCGATCCAAGCACCATCCTAAGCTACAAATTCTTCTTGAAAGAATTCATTTCTTCTTTTGAAATTTAAAAATTAAAAAAAATTACTTAACAGTACAAGGAATGCGAGAATTATTTATTTTACTTTAAATAGTTCTACAATAAATCTTACTCAAAACGAGAAACTTATTTAAGAATTGCATTTTTTTTTCTCTGAGTGCAGAGCTGTCGCTCTTGTCTCTCCTGAAAACATGTCGAGCTGAAAATCCGTTTCTATTCCCCTCTCTCATTCTCTCCCTCTTCCTCTTCCTCTTTCTCTCACTCTCTCACTCTTACAATCTTAACCCAATCTATAACCAAAAAATGCACAAAGTGCGCTGGCGCTTTATCATTGGAGAGGCTGAGTGTAATTATTACAAGCAGGCAGCTTTATCATTATGACTATGACAGACTGATAAAAATAATGTACGACTCCCTCCCCCCCCCCCCCCCTCCACTCACTCTCCTGCAACAGCATCCCGCACCCCATACCGTTTAGCATGGGGCGCTTTGGGGGAGCCGAGCACAAAGCGCTTTATGAGACTGCCAATGTCCCCAAGTTAAACTTTAGCTTCAGTCTCGTCTGTCGCCATCAACCTCGTCATCAACATCCACATTGTCTCCAGCTCCATCTCCATTTCCATCTCCATCTCTGTCTTCGTCTCCATCTCCGTCTGCCGTCACCCATCACCCGTCAGTTCCAACTCTATCTTCATTCAGACATTATTTTCATTGAATTGCTTCATGCTCGAAAATTTATTGTTATTATTAGGCGAGCGGGCTGAGGGGTTCCCCCGTCTCTTCAAGCTATTTTAATTTGGCCTGATGTGCCTTGTGTGCTGCTGCTGCTGCCATCCTTATATTTTCTTTATTTCTTTTTAGTCTTTTTAGTGTTCGACTTCGAGTTCGGGTTGAGTAAAAAATTTATGTGAAAATTCATAATTGGATTATGGCATTTTCAGCTCTTTCAGCGGTCGTTGGCGTCGCCTTTGCCTTTGAGGGGTTCCCGCTGCTATCTGCATCTGCAGCTCTATCTGCATTTGTGTAGCTCTCCCCCTCCCTCTCCCTCTCCCTCCCATCTCCATCAATCTCTCTATCTGCATCTATTCAACCAAGTGACAATGAACTTGAAAACTTGAAAACTTGAAAAGTCTCGGCCAATTTCAGATTACTGTCTTTCATATTTTTTCTTGTCTTCATTTTTAGCCATTTTGACTTGTTCAAAAGCAATAAATATTACCTGTTTTTTGTTCATGTACAGACCAAAGAAAAACAATTCGCAAAATGTACAAACATTTATTTTTCTCTTAATAATACAAATAATTAGTGCGATTGTTTGGGTTTTGACTATTGTGCTCAAACCGGAATTGGAATCTGAATCGGAGCCACATGTTACCCAAAATTGGAGTCGGCATCAGAACCTAAAATATAATTACCAAATACCGGAAGTGACATTATTATTCCCGAAAAGAATAATGGTCGATTCCGTTACTTAGGTGTATGTATGTGTATATTCCAAATCAAGATCAAGAATATATTTATCTTATGGGGTCAGAGTGGCTTCCTTCTGCCTGCTACATACTTTGCAGAAGTTCTTTGTACCCCCTCAATCTGAGTGGGCTATTTAAGGCACGCCGTAGATTAATGACCAATGCAGAGCTTAGCCCACCTTAGCTGCCACCTCAATTTTGATTTATTTGAACAAAATTTGTTCGCTTAAATGCAGAAGGCTTCTGCCACCTGTGATGACCAGGGTTTGCTTTGGTATCGGAGTATTCCGCATTCAGTTATGTCCGACTGGAACGTTCTTACTTATATTTGCAATATTTTGTGTAAGATCAAGCTACCCATACATAACCGATTACCGTTAGAAAAGTTTGGAATTTTTATACTTTACGTAGCAGAATCTGAATCGGTTTTGACCAAGTTACGAAACTTTAGAATTGATATGTAATTGAGCTTCGATTACCTTGAGGTTTTGCACACAAATATCCGGATTATAGGCTTTAAGCAACTGAACCGAACACTATTTGCAGTACGTGTATGTGTGTGTGTGTGTGCGTGTGTGTGTGTGTTTGTGTATGTGTGTTGCCCTTTTATTGATGAAATATGCATGTGCTTAAATGCGTTACAATAAATATTTGATTTATTTGCGACGCCATTGACTGAATTTTAAATTACGGCGATTTATTTCAGATTTTTATATATGAGCAATAAACACAAAAAACAACAAAAAAATGCAACAAGAAAGAAACAGCAACAACAACAACAACAACAACAGAGCAGCTGCCATGCAAATTGAGTGGATATGGATATGAATCGGAATCGGAATCTGAATCTGAATCGGAATCAGGATGTGAATCTGATGGTGCCGGCGATTGGGCATGCGAATGTGCGTGTACATCTGAGAGTGAATGGCTTTTAGGATATGTTTTGGGCGCGGACACCTGGAAATAGCAAACTCTGTTTTTTACGAGCTCACATATTTTGTTGCTGTTGTTTTCGATTCAATTTTGGATGACTTTATATTTGTCCAATTTGCTATTTACATACACACATGCATATACATACATACATATGTATATACATACATCGGGTATATGCATAAGTGTTTGTATTTTATGATTCCCACTCTGCAGTTGTTTTTAGATATGCTTGTTGTTGTTTTTTGTTGTTATTGTTGTTGTTGTTGTTGTGGTTTTGTTTTGCTGCAAATTGGCAAATGAAAAATGGGAAGCAATTTTTCACAGCTTCGTCGCCGGCGTCAGCGTCGCAATTTTGTTTTCATTTTATTTAATTCGCTGCAATTTAATTTGTTTGCAGTCGTTAGTTGAATGCACTTATTTGTGGTGCTGTTTGTTTTTTATTGTTATTACTATGTCTATATATAATGCCTCGCTTACGCTGCCACCTAACAAACTGAGGCATTCAAATAAATAATGAAAGACCTCTCTGGTAGAAGTGCCTCCTACTGCACAATGTGCCATTCCAAGAACAAAAAACTATTTATACCAACTATTTTGCTTGTCCCTCTTGCCCCTGCCACTGCGAGACTCTCAGCCGAAATTGCTAAAGTGGCAGCTGCTTGCTTACTTAATTAAGACGACTCATGTTAACCTAAGCGCAGCTTTTACTTTGGCCTGGGAAATCGCGCAACGCGGCGTCTTTAAATGAAAAGCGCGCTGTTCCCAGCAACAAAGCAAAAAAAAAGTGATTAAAAAAAAAAACATCAACAAAAACAAGTATAAACGCCAACAAATTATCAAAAGCGAAAAAGGAAAAAAAAACGAAACAAAACGAAAGTAAGAAAAATGGGCTAAAAAAAAGAGCTCAACTAAGATTGTGGAGGCTGGTAATTGTACCGTTGTTGTTGCCACGCTGCCTGCATTATTCACATGCCACAAGGTGTGTGCCCTGCACAATTATCATGGATCGGGTTGAACTATAAGCCAGCCAAGCTGCAAGTGCAAAGTAGAACACCATTCTTCGTCCCCCACTCTCATCTATGATTTGCATAATTGAGATATAGTCGAAAGCATCATTTGCTTATTTATTTCCACATTAAAAAACAGCATGTAGCTTTGGCTACAAACTTGCCACAGCCACAACTTTGTCCAAGATAGACATAGTTTTCTAGCTCGCAAATTTAAAATATTCCAAGTCATTTGCAAATGAAATAATTCGACATATCCAACTGATTCCAATATGGTTTATTTATTGTTTTTACTTGTCTGTGCGAAGTGAATAATAAAACATTTTATTTAACATTCATTTCTGCAAGCAACTAAAATAACTAATTTTGATATCTTTTCTGACTTCTATACTAAATTCGGGGTGAAAGATTTTTATGTTTTTGGAGCTTGCTTTTGCTGGCCACAACTAAAATGTGATCGGTTTTTTTTCCAACATTTCAGGGTATGACATTTGCTGTCTAAATATAGGATCCACCCCAAACGAAATGCGCCGACTGTAAGCCGAGGTTGTGTGTCACAAATCATCACCAAATCCGAATCCGACTCTCTTCAAGCATTTCTTCAACTATGCGTCTCGTTTCAAGTGATCTGCATGCCTTGAGCAGAAGTGCTTCTTAGACTTGGAGAGGGAACTGAGTAGACAACAACCCAAAAATAGCTGCAAACTGTCTACAATTTCAAATATGTGCGCATGTATGCGTGTACGTGTGCGTGTGTGTGTGTGTGTGTGCGTGTGTGCGTGTGTGCCTGCTTTGCTGTTGAGTAATTCGAATGAAATGTCGCCTGGGAATTGGATGGGCATTAAAGACATCTAATGAGCGTCATTAGTATGTGAAAATCCAGCTGCGTTCTATGTGTGTGTCTCTGAGCCCAAAAAATCAAAGAAAGTATCAAGCAGAAGCGCGACCTGCGCCTGAGCAGGAGAGATAAGATACCGTTGCCCACAATCCATCCAAATACACATCTGCAGCTGATTCGTGAGTAAGTGTGTGTATGTCTGTACGCTGCTACTAATGAAGTGGAAAATGCTGTGCGTGTTGTTGTTCGTGTGAGCTAAGAAGGATCCTGCGTCACACAAGTCAACGACAAATTCCAATTTCGTAATTTTACGATCTCGACAGCCAGCTGGCTAGTATCCCACAGGCAGCCACAGGCACAGGTACAGTCCAAGATACAGATTCAGATATAGAAACAGAAAGAGTCGCATTTTCCCGTTGCCAGTTATCCATTTCCAGAGTGGCTTAGGGAGACGGGTGGTTGAGGGGTATGCATATGTCAATTTAAAATTCCAATTTTGAATGATGATCAATGCGTGGATTCAAATCGATGCTACAACATGTGAGCAGCCTATAGCTTATTCACATACATTTATATAGATACATATATGTGTGGGTGGGTTTACTGAACTCCAACTGATAATTTCCCTCTCTGTCTCTCTCTCTCTCTCTCACTCTTCCTCTCTTTCTTGCTGGTTCCTTCTGCTGGCAATTTTATGTACGCCCATTTTGGCTGCAAGTTTATTGTTTCTATGGGGTCACTTCCCAATCCTGACATTTTCATATGACCCACGTGTGTTTTTGGTTCTATTTTATGGATTACCTACGAAAAAATGTTGTAATTAAATAAAATTTATAATAATTTCCTATGCACTCTTGTGTTTTAGTCATTGCTTGTGTTTTCCCTTCTATTGGTTCCCCTTTTTATTTTCATTTTTATGTTTTGTTTTTCCACTTCTTTCGTTCTATTCGGCCACAGATTTTATTTTCTCACAGCGCCTCGTCTCCAGGGGAGGGGGCTATTAAATAGCATGTCCAGTGCCCCGTCCGTACTTCTTATATTATTATTATTATTATCATTATTGTTGTTGTTGTTGTTGTTACAACACTCATGCAGACACACACGCACGCACACGCACACACAGATATCTAGGTATTTTGTGTCACTTTCGTATTGCGTGCGTTAACAGAAACAACAACAGCAACAACAAACACAACAATAACAACAGCTAAGCGCACAATAAACACCTTTGCCTTGGATTTAGTCTTGGACTCGTTCGCATTCTTCGTCATTGTATTTGCCTTTGCCTTTCTCTCTCTCTCGCTCTCTCTCTCTCTCTCTGTCTCTGTCGCTCTTCTCTTTTTGGCAGCTTCCGCCTCAGTTAAAAATAATGACAATTGAAACTTGTTCATGAAAGGAAATCCAAAAAGATTACATGCACTCATTACGCTCATATGTATATATATGTATATATATATTTATATATAATGAACAGGCATCCAATTTCTTGCTTCTTTGATAGTTAGACACTTGGATAAATCTGCAACTGTACTTGCACACATATTGCGTTTTTATACTCAGCAAATTTAATGATGATTCTTCATACACATACAACACTTTTTCTGGTCTTTAAAATGAGTTTTTAAATTTACGGCAAACAATTTCTTAAACTTAAAAGAAAGTCTATAGTTAAATTTCTTTGTTGGAATTATTGTATTGTATTATTAATAAACACATTTCAAAAAGTAAAATTGCAAACCATGTTTTTATTTTTCGGAAAAAATACTTTGTAAGATGTAGAAAATATTAATCAAATTTGCTGTCTCATGTAAGAATTCTGTGTAAGAGATAAAAATGTAGACGCTCAAATTATACATCTTATTTTAAAATGTTTGAAAAATTGAAAAACAAACATTATCTTTAAGAACGAAAAATACTCTGAGAAAAATACTTTCTGAATAATAAGATGAGCCTTTTTTGGCGATTTTTGTACATATCAGGGATTTTAGTTATCGATCCATAGAAATAATTTTTGTTTTTAAACTGCTAAGCTTTCTGACATTTTTACATAGATTAAGTATTTCGCTTTAATTCTGATACTCAGTGCATTGAAAGTGACCCTTTTACTTAGAAGGTTGGCAGTACTCTAATTATTTTATCTCGTTCCCTATTTCATTTGAGAGCTACGTAAACCTTGTGCCACATTTGCTTGTAGGTTTGTAGTGCGTACTTTTTCTTTTAGTGGAACAATTTCTTAATACCCCTTTGGGGCACACAAGCGGAGGTAAATCGCTGGGCTCGCACAATGGGGGTTTCACAGTCAATTGGCAACCTTGTGCTGCTTGAGAATGGTAACAACACTGCCACCGGGAATAGCAGTGCGAGTAAGCGCCAAAGAGGAAGCGGCATTCAAATTTGTGCATAATTTGTAGGTCAAGAAAAGTGGCTCAGAGACGAGCCGAGCTGGGTCTAAGCTAAGCTGAGCAAAGCTAAGCTCAGCGAGCGAACAATTTAAATGCAGTAAAGTGATAATAACCTTGGCCAGAGACGAGCGAGGGAAACATGTCAGTGGCATGTGGGAAAATGATGATGGAGCCCGAACATCAAACACCGAACACCAAACACTAAACATCCAACACGAAATGCTTCTATCTCGCTGCTCTCGCTCTCACTACACTCAGAAAAACAATCGCACTCAATTTTTGAAAATCATCAAAGACAACTCACCGTATTATTCCGAATATATAGATCTAAAACTATCTTTCTAAAAACCAGGGCTCTTCTTGGCTTAATTCCAAGTTTAAATGTTCTAAAATTTAGAAAGGTGTTTTTTTTTATGTGTAACTTATATTATTATTAAACATTCAATAATTTTAAGATTGCACATATGCAAATAAAAAATTGTTTCTAGATTAGTATAACTTAATTTAAAAAAAATACGATTGGCGATTTAAGTCCATTTCTAAGCAGGCAGCAACTAAATTCAAACATAGCAATCGAGATAGAAAATTTCATTACTAATAAATTTCACTACTATTACTATTTTTATTATTACGAAAAACATATCTCTGAAAATAGAGGAAACGCCTTTTCAATTGGAAAAATTGTTTTTCGCATATTTACAAATTATTTCTCAAAACTAGAAAAGCTTTTTAATTTGATGGGCGGTTCTCTAAATTGTATACCGCTTTTCTCCCTGAGTGTAGATTCTTCTCTCTGTTTTTTTTGTCAGCTCGCGGCCCTCGTCTGGGCTAATTGCAGGCGCGGATTTTGCCATCCGCTTTGGGGTGTCAATTAAATTCACTTAGTAGGTGCGGCGACGACTGTGCCACATGTGCGTCCCATCTGCCTGCCTCCGTCTCTGGGCTCAATCCGCACAGCTGCGACTGGTGCTTCTTTCGTTTTGTCTGATGCTTGTTCTTGTTTTGTTTTTGTTTCCACTGCTGCTGCTGCTGCATCTTCTGGTCTTTGTCAATTCAGAGTGATGCAGTTGACTGGCCTGCTGTAGACGAGGCAGATTGGGGAGCTTGGGCCGGGGAGGGCTTGGGATTGGTAGGAGCTCCGCCTCAAAGGTCAACCAGTTGTTGGGGGCAAGGCGTGCAATTCTTTTTTTATACAGAATTTATGAAGAGGAACAAGTGCAACTGAAACAGCAGCAACAGCAGGGGGGCACTCTCATGTGGCATGCCATCAATGCGCCTTTTTCATTTACTTTATGTTCTTGGGCTGGAAGAAATGCAGCCTGGCGACAATTTCTAATGCGATTAAAGCGCTTGATTAAGTTTGGCTTTATCTTAGAAGAGCTGATTGGCAGCAGGTCCAACAACCTTGCAACCACAACAACAACAATAACAACAAATGCACTGTGTCCTCAACGTACGAATCTTAATCAGATTCTGTGACACATATGCCACAACATGTGTGTGCTGATAAGACTAAAAATGTTGTTATCTTTTCTGCTTCATTGTTTTTTGGGCGTTTGTGGTGCAAATCCTGTGTATATAAGTTGTGCAACCTTAGGGGCATTAAATCAAGCAGTGCAACCAGATATTTGCAGAAATCTGCATTTAATATTGTAGTGCTAAAAGACTTGAATACAATTTGAGTCATAATCTTAATTTGTCTAGACTGCGCCAATACTATATAGACACCATATGCCTAACTATAGATATGAAAACTGAGATATTGATCAAATTTTGTGTAATATGGACTGCTGCCTGCTAAGCACCACTGTTTAAAGACTGGACAGCTGCCGCTGTTGCTGCTGATGCTGAGTGTTGCAGCGAGTGAAGAAGCACGCACCGCTTCAGACCTTGCAACGTTTTGCGTCGGCAACCCTCTCTAGGCTCTGTGCATGGATCTGTGTGTGTCTGTGAAATGTGCTGCATTTCCGGTTGCAGCCGCTAAACACAAACTGAACAAAAAAAAAAAACGCAGACGGGAATAGTCTGATTCTGATTCAGATTTAGAGGCAGAGGCAGTGGCGGGGGCACGTTGCACGTTGCTGGGATTGCAACAAAGAGTCTGTGCGTGTGCGTGTGCGGTTTATTCATCTGAAATGCTGAATGTGGATCGCAGCGAGTGGCATGCTACAGGCCAGTTGCACACTGAGCCAGATCCAGAGCCCAGCTTGGGACGGACGTGTCTTTTGGCTTGCAATTGATTTCTTTGAATTTTTCGCTAGTTTGTTTTGTGCACATTTATTTATCTAGTTTTGTGTGAAGTCATTTTGTACCTGCCGCCAGTCTCCCTGCCTCTCTGTCTCTCTTCCACTCTCTCTCTCTCTCTCTCGGTCTCGCTCTCTCGCTCGAAATATTTTTGTATCACTTGTCTGGGTTGTGTGCTCTGGGTCTGTGTTACGGGTTCGGTGTCTGGATTCTGGCTTCTGGCTTCCTGTGAAGCATCGTTTGCTGTCGCCGCTGTCAGATCCTGTGAAAATTACACACACTAAAGTGTAATTAACAAACAGAAATGAGGCTGCCGTTCGGGGATTAGACGTGCCAGCATCTTCAGCAACGTATCTGTCTCTGTATCGGTATCTGTCTCTTTTACCTGTGCATGTGTCTTCTGACGTGTCACTGCGACTGCTCAGTTTCCCACAATCATAATTTGTTAGTTGTACAACTTTGGTCCTTAAGCAGGGGCGTGGCATAACCGGGCGCTGCCTATGCGTGCGACCTTGCGCGGCAATTAACGCATCATTGTGCCCACAGCATCTTTTCCCACCCCTCCTGGATAACAAGACGCGTCCCACTCCGGACTACCTGCACATGTCTTATAACCCTTGGTCTCATTAAAACAACAAGCCGCAACAAGTAATAAGAACAAGTGGCTAATCAAAGCGTTTTATGCCGACTAGCCAACTGCCCGTAATTGTCCAAAGGAACCAGCAAATCACAGTGAAATAATTTACAAATTATGTTGAGAAATAAGAACTGAAAACTACAGTAACTAAGTGCAGCAATTAAAGTGAATACGATTTACAAACACCACATTTTAATATCGGCTGACTTAAGCTTAACATGTGAAATTTATCAATAATAATCAGTTCCAGCTCAACCCATACCATAATTCAATCATATATATATATATATATATATACATATGTATATAAACAATGGCAATTAAAAAGCTTAACGGCGAACTACAAAATTGAAATACAACAAGAAAACAAGCAGATTTTAGTGGTTGCCAACTTCTGCTCTTGTGCTCTCTGGTCTGGCATAATGTGAGCTATTCAAATTTGATAATTTCGATGCTGACCACAGGGGGCATTGGGACCTGACCATAAATTGCCGAGCACCACACGGTCGACCACTAATGTGCACCTTGGCCCCTTCAGCGCACATGCAGCTACAATAAATTCATTTCAGCCACAATTGTTCGATTTGGCTTTGCGAACTTTTCATTTCATATTTCATTTGATAAAACACATTGCGGCCAAACACGCACACACACATACTAATTATCAAATAACAGGAAAACCTACACATTCACATACACACCTGGCTGGGATGGGCAGTTTTATTTATTTTCAATCTAAGTGTTATCAGCAAGCTGAGAGTGTTTAATTACAAAACACCCTATCAGAAGTATCTGGGGATAATTTGTATATCATTATACAAATTATGGACTGCATTCATTCGTTCATTCCCTCTCACGCTCAGTGTGTGTTTATAGGGTATTCACAAAATCTATGCATTTAAGCTGCTGATGTTATTTTATTGCACTTTTGTTTGGTTCTGTTTTTGGTTGGACTTCCGCTGAAATTTGCCAAAAATATTTCGCAGTAATTCCTTTCTTATTTGCCGCCAAACTGCGCGATTTGATCAAGCCTACATTAGCATTTGTTTGAATTTCGATCGAACTTGAATTTGTGTCTTTTCCATTTGCAGCCTCAAAATGCACTGTCCACTGACCAATAGAACATGATTTGTGCGTTTTGCGAATTGTTTGAAATAATAAATGTATTGCAAATACATAAAATACAATACAAAAATCAATTGGCATGTAAATGCGATGCTCTAAAATAGTTTATATTTACTTATACATATACATATATATATACATATATATATTCTTATAGCTTATACAGCTTATGCTCTCCAAAAATTGTTGGATTATGCCACAGTCAAATATTTGATGTTCTTTTGGTATACCCTCGAAAAGAGTTTTATAAATGTTCCAAGAATGAGTTCTTGAATGCAAAACGTTTTTGTTTACCATTAAATTCTAACCAAACTCATCGAATCGAATCATGCCTGGTCTTAGGGGCTCTCATATTTGGGCAATAAATCATGGAGATCCGACTACTATATCTTGAAATGTATACTGAAATTTAGATGCCGGCAATTCGACTCCGGTCTGCCGGGGCATGAAATCAGTGGCTTGGCGTGCCTTAGATAGCCGTCCTCTTTTCTTTATTCATTTGCCTTATCTTTGGGGCTGGTTGTCTGCGATCATTTTGGCCAACATTCAATCAGTTTCGCATTACTCTGGCGGCGATTTGGTTACGGTTACCGTTACCTGAACATTTTCTCCAGTTGCTGTCGCCGTCGCCGTCGTCACGTGCGATGCAATTAGCCAGCGGTTGAACAGACTAACCAGGGCCAGGCGACTCAGCCAGACTCGACAAAGGGACACAGTTGACAGAGTGGACAGAGTTGACAGAGGGGCAGAGTGCGCGACAGTCAACCATTTGCAATGCTTCAACGGGCAACCCGTCAAGTGCAGGGGCTGTTGTTGTTGTTGTTCGAATAGTTGTTGTTGCTTTGCATAATTTGCGCTTATCAAACACCAGACAGACACACACACACACACACACCCACACACACACACACACACATATATATATATACTGCAAGCAACAAAAAATTGAAGAAAACAGCTGACTTTCCCATGCCGACGTTCAAATACCCTAGCAGACTTTAGGCCAGCTAAACACAGTTAATAAGAATAATTGTAGAGGAGTACCTTTATTAATCCAGATGCAAAATATATACACATTCAAGTAGTACACATTAATAAATGAACAAATTCTGATGTGTTATGTGGCAGCTACATGTTAATTGCAACTGTTTTTTGCGCAATCATTTCTGCTTAGAAAAAACTGACGAATTGCCTACATGGGAGCCATTTGATATCCTAAATGAGTTTAATTTCCAGCGGTTTATTTTCCAAAATAAAAGTTTTTGCTATGTCAACTAGATCATTCCGATATATTTAATATATATGCTCCCAAGTGTCCAGCTCAATACGTTGCACATTTGGTGACAACATTATTGTATCCCAGGGAACGTTGGCTTCAGCTGAGTCAGCTCTGTCAGCGCCCGGCAGCGAGTTGAGGTTTTGTCAGTGAGATATTTGGTTTTCAGTGTTTGGTATTCGGGGTGCATAGTTGGTTAGTCGCGTGCCCGACGCAGGTGCACTGATTACCCTCGCCCGACTGACTCATGTCCTCCCAAGCCCAACGCCAACCTCGAACCCTCCTTCACTCCAATGCTACCCGAAATGAGTAGTGCACGGTCTCAGTATCGGTCCGGGTCCCATTCCGGAGCATTTGTCAACGTCACGTCACAGCGTGGGCGGCTTCCAATTCTTAACTCTCGACGCGACTCTGGCTTTTAAGGATTTCTTTTCTATTTCGTTTCGTTTCGTTTCGTTCCTTTTTGTTGTTGCCTCAATTGAGTACTGACTGCTCTGTGTTTGCTTTGAGTTGCGCTTGCTGCCTTTTTCTGCATCATTCGCTTCCGGTGGTGGCCGACGTTCCTCGCAAACGTGACTCACTTCGGCCACTCGCTCAAAATGGGGGAAACCCCAGGAAAGCCTTTTCCAGCATTTGACTATTTTTATTCTTTTTAGTTGTGCGAGGCAGGGTTAGGTACAGGGGCATGCAGGTGACTGTGGGTTGCTTGCAGTTCTTTAATGTCGAATGCTAATTGGCCACGCCCACATTGTATAATCCCCCATCCTCTTGGATAGATGGATGAGCAGTGGTGCCAGAAAGCAGTCTGGGCCGTCAGCCACTCGAAAGTTCGAGCACATGCCACATGGTTTGTTGCCCCAACCACACGTGCACCATCCCAGAGACACTAGGCAACCAAGTAAAAATGCTACAAAGTGGATTAGATATAGACGAATATAGCCAAAAATACATAAGAGCTGCAAAATAGGAATCAAGGCGGATGAGCAACCACATTCAAAGCTGGTTTGTAAAACTTTTCTTGTGGATTTTGTTTTGACATCGGATTCCCGAATGCGAATAAAACACAGTTTATATAAACTGTTCCTAACAAAAATAATTAGTTTTCTTATGTTTTTGACAACTGGTGTAGGAAAAAACGTAACTTTGGTTGGGTTGCATATTATTAGGGTCCTTGCAGCCTGATACGAATTTGGTCAGTTACTTTCTGCAATGAATGGCTCAATTGCATGATTTTAAAAAAATGTCTAGCGACTTAAACACAGTTTTGCAAAGGACGGACAGAACTCAAAAGAAGTATAAGTTGAAAGATTACATCCGTGAGTTAAGCTTACTTAGGCTAACGAATCTTTTGTTCTTGTGAGAAACTCCTGTGTAGGCGAGTGTAATCAGCAAATTCTTGGAGAAAATAAAAGCTAGGCAACAGGAAATGCGAGAAGGATGTTGGGAGCATGCTGCGAGGAATGCTGCAATGATGCGGCGAGGATGTGGCTCCAGCCATTCTCAGAATAAGTAAGAATGCTGTAATTGTGTGAGCCAGACTTCGATATACCCTAAACCCAGCTATTTAACTTTAAAGAGATTTGCACACCCAAATGTAAGCATGTCCAACTACAGGGAAAGCACATATATTTATTGACAAGCCCGAACTGGGGATAGTCGTTTCCGTGTGATGAATATCAGTAACTTGTGTGTTTCTTATCCGATCTTGATGAAACCATGTTCATTTGATACATATTATGCAATTACTCACTATATATCTCACTGGACTGAAAAATGTAACTTCTTTTGCTTTCGGAAATCAAAATGTATCAGTTACAGATAAATGTAATTTACCACTGGGTATACGATAACTTATATTCCAAACTTAAAGCCTCTAAGAACAACGTGCTCAAACAGATGGACAGACAGACTTGGCTATATCAGCTTCTGATCAAGAATATACATACTCTATGGGATTAAAGATGCTTTCCTCTGCCTGTTACATACGTTTGCACAAAACCATTACTCCCTTTTTAAGCATTTTTAATGGGTTCAGGGTATAAAAATGCAAAGCACGCTTGATTTAGTGTCATTAAAGGGGTTGTCGCTTGCAGCGGGGAGAAATGAGGCGAGGAAAAGCGATTTGTGCTAGACAGGCTGTGGGCTGTGCGGCTAGCTACCTCCCACCCCTTTCTTTAATCAGCAGCTACAAAGCATAGCAAGCACATCCAAACACACACCCACACACCCGCACACACACAGACCCATCCACAGGCCAGCCAACGCATGTGCCTGGCGGTGGCATTTTAATTGGCAGCCAGGATGATGAAGACGGGGATGAGGATGACGATGACGACGTCAGCACTCTATTTGGGCCAAAGACGGAAGCATATCCTTGTGGCATGGCACTCATAATAGGCGCATGCCGTTGCATGTTCAGAGCGAAGCCCCAGTGGCGTAGTATGCTCGTAGTATTTACCACAGCCAACGCTCGCCAAATGAATGAATGAAATGTGGAGTTCATTCATAAAATAAATCACAGCAGCAGCCACCAGTTGGGGGTTTGAGGTTGTTGGTTGGGGGTTGATATCTGGTAGGGAGATGCTGAGATGAGTTCTCAATGAAATGGATTAGTCAGCAGCACAAGGGGGCTGCTGCATCAACACAAAGGCCCAGCCAAGCAGGAAGTTGTTGTCGACAGCGAGGACAGGCATCAAGCAGGACTCAGACTCGGGACTCAGGACTCGGGACTCATTAGCGTTGGCTGGCCAAGGTGCTAGACAAAGTTGTCACTCGGAGTTGAGTGTGTGTGTGTGTGTGTGTGAGTGTTCGGCACCTTATTTGTCTGCTTCATCTGCTACAGCAGCAGCAGCACAAACAATTCATTCTATTTGATTTGCATTTGTATGCAGAGCAGGGCAGAGCAGAGCAGAGAAAAGTAAAAAAAAAATGAATAAAAAATGTATGAAAAAATGTTGAATGTTGTACACTCTATTGACAGTTCACTGCACGACACTTGACTGTTTGAGTTGGCATTCAAAACAACACCACACACCACACACCCACACACCCACACAAACCCACACACACACACTCACACACTCACATGCACACACGGAGTGCAACAGCAACACTTTTAAGCAAACACACAAACACAAACATTGCCACCCAGCCGAACAGCAGAGTTCTGTCTTCAGGCGTTGCAAGAACCTACAGCTTGTGGCCCAAGTGGAAGACGGAAGGAAGAGCGAGGCAGGTTGCAGTTGCTGTTGCTGTTGCAGTTGCATTCTGCCTGCCTGGCTAGCTGGCAGTCAGCTACACGTCGCCTTCAACAATACAAGTTAATTAAAGTGCAATTAAATACAAACCAAGGAAAGCCAATGAGCTCAGCTGTAAACAAGTACGATCTACAAAAATTAAATATGCCATAGGCAAAGAGAGAGAGAGAGAGAAAGAGAGATAGAGAAAAAAAGAGAGAGGGGGGAGAGAAACAAAGTTGGAGAAGAAGAGGAAGAGCATTACATCGTAATGCAATCTGCAGGGCAGACAAACATTGAATATCCTGATGCAAACTGATAATGAGTAACAACAACAGCAACAAAAATCAAAGTTAATTAAACTCGTAAGTTAAAGTTGTACTCATTAATGCTCAAGGCTAGTCTGAATGCGAATAAATATAGTAATTGCATATATTTGTGTGCTAGATTAAGGCACAGCTTTTTTTTTTTTAATTTGGCATTTATATTTTAAGCATTAATTAACCTATAAAACATTAATTTGTGGAACCAATAATGTAAGGAGCTAAAAATCTATATAGCTTTATTCAACGTTTAATTAAATAAAGAAAAAACATTAAAATTTAAAATAATTAACAATTACTAAATCAAAACTTTAGTTTTACATTTAAATTTATGAATTCTGAATAATAAAGATACGAATAAAAAACTGTTCAGCTTATTAATCGATTTAATTTTGCATAGTATACTTAAAAAATGTTAACAAAAAATGCCATCTTCTATGGTATTAAGAATTTCCTGCTGTTTGGTATTGAAGTGAATCGCTTTGAATTGTGGTTTTAATAATGCTATTAGCATACATAAGTAAGGATGGCGAATTGTTGGAGCTGTGATTGCGAACGCATCCACAGTTAATGATTAGCAGCAATTTATCAAATGGCCAGCCAGTTGTTAGCTGGACTTGGACATGGCCTGGTTGGCTAGCTGCCGCAGATTGTTGGCCATGTTTCAGCTGGCCAAAGACAAGCTCAAACTACTGACCGCAGCATTTGACCAGCCAAAGCTGGAGTTGTCCAAGTTCTGCATAGTCCTGCCATAGTTTTCGTTCAAAACTTTTCAGCTGCTTGCAATTATTTATAACACCTCGAAGAACGAAACTCTTTGCCACAATGCCGACCTCATAAAGCGCTACCCTGCCCCCGGCCCAGTATAATTGCCGAAAGCTGGTTAAATATGTATATAAATATATTTATATATGTATATATAATGTAGAATGTACAGCATTGCTTCTAGATATGTAGCTAGAAGCATGTTGTGCGTTCTGCAGATATGCCTGCTGGCAAGGCTTGCTCGCTTGCCATGAGCTGGTCAGCCAAAAAACAAATGCTCAAACTTGCCAGAAAACTTTGCAACACTGAAAGTATAAACACAAAAACCATCCCGGACAATAAAAGCCAAAACAAATATGGGAGAAAAAAAGAATTACTGTACTGAAATAATAAACGCAGGCGGAAATAAATTCTAATCTTTGCAGTGCGTTTCTACAAAGTTGTCGGGGGCACCGGTGGTGGGCCAGGGATTGTGTCTAGGGTGGTTTGCTGTGACGCTGGCAGGTGCATGCGTCATCCGTTGAAAGGTTATAGTATGCACCGCAAAACTTGTAAATAATTTCGGGTTTGGCTGCTCAACAAAAAGTTGCCCAGCAACCTGTGCAAATATCAAATGTGCATCAAAGATGTGGAAAAGCTAGCAAACGGCTTTTCGCTAGTTTTTTGTGCATTGCTATTGTTGAGACTAGTTTGGGGAGTGGAAACAACAGCAACAGCAACAGCAAAAGCAGCAGCAACAGCAGTAGCAGTCACCTGCCACGCCCCCTCTAACTCAGCCGCAGTGTGGCAATTAGTGTAGCTGACTTGGTGCCAGCATCTGCAGCAGTATCTGTGTCTTGACAAGAAGGTTCAACAAATTAGTTGGGGGCCAGTCTCTACTCTGCACCACAAAGCCATACCGAGCTGAAAAACTGAGCAACACCACCACCACCCCACACTCAGAAAAATTATGCTCAAGCATTTAAAACGATTTCTGTAAAGTAAAAATGAATCAGAATAATTTTTGGATTAGATTGTCGTTGAATTACAAGTATTATTTGCGAAAGTGATATTATTTCCAGGTTTAGCAGCTAATTCTAGGGTATATTTTTATTTTGAGTGGACCAGCATAACAACTTCAGTTACAGCAGCATCAAACCACAAAGCAGAAATTTAGGTTTGGTCGGACTGCGGCCAAGTGGATGCAGTTGACGTTGTTTTTGTTTGCAGTTGATTTTGGCCAGTAAACCAGTTTTGGCGTCAAATGCCGACAAAACTTTCAATTTCGCAAACGTTGGCGCAGCCACCGAAACAGAAAAGGTTAAATGTGACTCCAGCAGACAAGAGAAATAGCTGCAACAACAACCAACACCACCACAGACACATAGGCACAGACAATGGGGCAAGAAGTACGGGTAGCCGTCCACCAGCGACTCCGCTGTTGGCAGCAGGCCTGACAAGCCACTGATAAGACCAACGCGAAGTGGGTTTCTGGATTCGGTTTTTTTCTGTTTTGAGCTCTCAGTTTCAGAGTTTCGGTATCGGTTTCTGAGGCTGTTTACGGTTCCGTCTTCTGATAAGATTGTCTTCATTTGTATTACGAATTGCTGTGTTTGCTTTTGCATTTTTGCACATGCATAACAAATGATGCATGAGCCTGGCAGAAGCAGCAGCAGATGAGCAGATAAGTTTGCTTAAACCCAAAAGTCGCGTGAACTAAAGACAAATTGCCGGACCAGAAGCACGACCAGGGGCAGGAGCAGGGTCTGGGGCATACAATTGGCCAATCGAGCGATATCAGTTAACACGATTAAAAATGCAAAAAATCGCAAAGTGCGCATTTAATAATTGAAGATGATTTCAGGAGGAGCAGACGCAAAACACAATTGTGAACAATTTATGAATGCGGCGCGTGAATAAACGCGCCGAAAACGCGCGCGTGCGCAGCTGCTGCGATGCCGATGCCAAATGGAAACTGGGGGAACTTTTGTTATATTTGTGATTGTGCGGCGGCAGCAAAAACAACACTTGAAATTAGTCAACGTTCGAATTTGGCAAACACATCATAAATCATTTGCAATACACTCCACACACACACACACACACACACACACAAAAACACACACACTTGGAGTGGATGCAAATGCCGTCTGTGATTTGTGCCTCGAACCCAAAACCAAAAACCAAACGCCAGATTCAGGCGTCAAAGCGTCATCATCATTTTGGTGTTTATTTAATGTTGTTGTAGCTGTCTATTTTTTCTTTTTCTTGTGATAATCAAAAAGTAGACACATATTTTATGGCCACGCCAAGGCATGATTCCTGATGTTGCTGAGAAATATTTAAAGCTCATATTTAACACATATTTTATATGGCATTTCAAGATAGCTTTAAGATATATTTTAGTGTACCATTTAAAGTAGCACAGCAATTTGTTACACTAGCCGTCTACACATATCAAATGGGTCAAGTTTTTCGTTGGACGTGCTTTGTTTATTGTCGTTTACGATATGTGGGAATCTTCAGGTGTGCCATGTTGTTGTGTTGTTGCCACTTACAATATCATAGTTGTGCTCGCTTGACACAAGTAAAAGTCTTTTTTATATTTGTGATACTTGAAAAGTGGTTTCAGATTTTATTGCATCTTAAAGATAATTTTGAACGTCAGATGCTACCGATGCAACAGATGCCTTTGTACTTTTCGCAATGCAAGCGTAGTTGAATGCAACGAAATTGAATACAATAAATTTAATTTTTATCTCACAGATACATTTGATAAAATCAAATTGAATCGAATTCAATGCAATTGTCGAATTTAATTGCAAAATGACTTTAAATGAAATGTAACTGACTAAGTTACAGACCTTTGGCAAGCATTTGAGGGCCAATTTGTATCTGTGATAGGCAAGTTGAATACACTTTGTGAGTCATTAATTATGAAAGATACTTTCTCACAAAGTGACACTTGTATCTGGCAGATACTTGACATACATTTGTAATGTTTGCCTCTCTCACAACAGAGCCTATACATATTTCATTCATTGTCTAGCAATGTCGACATTTTTTATGATGTCCTCGAATCCAGTTCTGGATAATTTTGCGCTTGTTTAATTACATCAAAGATCTTAGTTATTTGCTTTATCTTTAGCTGTGTGAACATTTTTCTCCGTCTCGTTAAATATTTTTGTTTTCTTTTTCGTTATTTGCCAACGTTTAAACCCAAGATTAAATAACTTGAACCCGTTCTCTTCAGTTGGACTTGGCTCTTAGTTTGCGGCCATGTTTGCCCCGTCACCTTGGGCCACCGCCGCAATTCAACTTTTATAAGCGCGCTGTCAGAACGTAAACTCGCTTGAGCTACTCATCTATTTAGCTGGCCGGACGCCTTTGAAGACTGCAGATCTCATTTGGAGTGCCAGTTGCAGCAGCAGACGCAGCGACTCAAAGGAAATGCACAATTAATCTATGGCTTAATTAGAATGCAAGTTAAGTGCCCGCTAAATGGACAACTTGGCTGCAAACTTTCAACGTGGCCAAAAAAACTTTTACCTTTGTTGAATAAATGGATTCTTCTCCATCGTATTCATCCTCATCCTCATCCTCATCGTCATCTTATTCATTTGTTGTTCGCTGGGCAGCAGCTATTTGGCTGTGGATGCAAGTGCAAAACAATTTGTTGCATATCATCAAACGCAAATCAAATAGTCCCCTACCCACAAAAACAACAAGAGCAACATCATTAAGAGCAACAGCTGCAAAAACATGTACAGCATTGTTGAACGGATTCAACGCTTAATGAACAACAAATTACAAATCGGGAAGCCGTAGATGCTGACTGCTAACCAAATACTGAGTTCCATAAAATGTGCTCTGCACTTGATACCCTTTAAACAATACATGTATACCGGCGTGGCCCTCAACACTCAGTTTAGTTAAGGTCTATTACATATTTTACGTTTAGTTTGTAGGTCATGGCGTATTCGGCTACACTTAACTTGTTTGCATTTGTGTGGCATTTGATGTACTAAGATCAACAGCTGCTCTGATGGGCAAAAGTAAAAGTAGTGCAGATATTCAAATTTATAAATATATATTTACATATGAGAATGAGTAGTGAAGTTGAAAATAATGATATATAAGTGGAGAGAAGCATTACTAGTTAATCATTTGACAGCAACAATAGTTAAACACAAATATTTTTGGGTTCATGGTACTTTAACCCACTTTTGAGCATCGCCAATGACATTGCGCTCCAAGTTTGGAGAGTTGTACATAAATCAGAGATAAATCAACTCACTTTCACGAAATCAATGCCCTCGGCCAAACAAATTGGAGACAAATCATAAACAAATCAAAGACGCACAAAATGCCATTCGATTACAATGGAATTAATTGATTTTCTTTATCAAATTGTTGTTCAAATTTATTTATGACGATTTTAGCTAAAATATAGCAGAAAAAAAAACACACACAAAACATGGCAGCACTCAATGACAGACATTTCACCAAAAATGGCACCAAATACAATTTTTGGAGGCGCCTACAAAAAATAAATAAATAAAACAAAGATACAGCAAAAACAAACGAAAAATCCAAAAACTACAACAAAAAATGCAGTCGAATGTTTTGTGTTTTGTTTGCCATAAAAATCAGGTAGTTAATAAAGCAGAACAACAGCAAAAATAACAAAACTGACAGCAACAAAAAAATGTAAATTAAATGCGCAAGAGAATATATAAAAATCACATAAAAATATCGAAAACGACCAAGAAACCAACCACCACCAAAATATAAAATGGAGATATGAAATCGGCTGACGGAGACTTGATTAAAGTTGAGGATGGCGACACAATAAAATGTGCTTATAATTTTTTCTTCTTCTTCTTGCTGTATTTTTTTTTATTTTTTATTTTTATTTTTTTTTGTATTCATATTAAGCATTTTAAACAGTTTGAACATTCAATAAAAAAGCACAACAACAAGTGGTAGTGGACATGAGATTTAACAAAAAGTTGGCCAACCGCAGACAGAATGAATCGAATAAGACGCGGAAAGGCACCGAACTTTCCATATCCTAAAAATTGAATTGAAAAAATATATGAACAACAAAATGTAATGCAACAATGTTAGATATAAAAATGTATTTTGAATTGTAAATGAAAAGCGTTGACTTAATTAAAACAGAAGAATAAAGTGAATATTTGGAACAGCAAACATTTCTTAGCGTTAACAAATAAAGCAATGCAAAACAGTTTAATAAACACAAACTGAAGAAACACAATTTAAACATATATTTCTTAATTTAACATTTTTAGAGTTTTGCAGTTTCTCAGGCATAAGAACGTTTTTCAACTTGTCCAGATTCGATAACCTACTGCAAATACAGCAAACCATTTTTGGTGTTTTTTTTCTATTCTTTTGTGGAACCTGCAGTATTGGTAGCAATTGCTACCAAAGCCAAGGAAATCACTGAAATGAACACATCTGCCATTTGGGAAACCAACTTAATGATAATGTTATGGTACTCATCAGCGATTTGTATAGGGCATTCTTATATTGAAACTCGTTTCGAATCGAATTTTAGCTGTGCGTTGCTCATTTTATATTTTTGTTATTGTTATTAGCATTTTTCTCTGTCATTTGCTGCTGTTGTTGCTGTTGGCGTTGTTGTTGTTATTATTGCAATAAAATCAAAACAAATCCAAAGTTATAGCCAAGAGTTGTGGGGCAGGTTTTTATCTGGCTGTTGCCGATGTTGATGCCGTTGTTGGAGACGCAACGCCCACGCGACCAACATTTTTTCATGTCTCGCGCTTTGTGTTAACTGCCGCGTTGCGCATACGTCGCGTGGTCCATGACAACGTCGCCTTTTGATTTGGCTCCTCGATTTGAAAACACATAAAGACGCACAAAACCCGTTGCTTGGCTAACACACACACACACACACACACACACAGATATAGAGATAAACCGATACACTCGCTCAACAAATAATACAAAAATAAATTCAAAGTGTTACACGACAATTCGTGCAGGTGTCATTGAGACTTGCGAATGATTTGGCGCCAGTTTACGGCATAATATGATAGTCAAAGCAGCACGCACAACAACAAGCACGACAACAACGACTACAATTTAAGCAATCTTAGGAGCCCAGAAACATGTTGTAGCAACTCTTGTTTTGCCTGCCGCTGCGGAAAATCTCTGCAGTGCATTTGAATTTATCAATTGCACTATTAAATATTACAAAAGGCAATATACTAAGCATCTAACGGATCACATTACACAAATAAAAAAACTTCACACTCTAACTATATTTGCATATATGGAAGCCAGTATTTCTAGTTTAGATCGTAGCTCGAGATATTATTATATTTTATTATGTTGAGTGAGCTTGACTACCAGATCTTGCATTTATACATTTGATTATATATTAAATACTTTTGTACAAAACCAATTTACCCATTTTTAATTAGTTCATGGAATAATATCAGCACAATTATAAAGTCAGAGTCTGATTAATGACTTCTCCCTGATAAAACAGGCAGGGTTTAATATGCATTACTTTTAGATATTGGAAGAATATACTTGTTGTCTTGTAGCAAACCAGCAACAAAGCTCGGAAGTGGTTTGATGACTATTCCACTGTCATCAGATCTAAGACTCATTTATAATCTTTGGAAATCATTGACTAACAAAGAAC
Organism: Drosophila nr. perissopoda 5 BK-2023a; assembly: GCA_035044105.1. Classification (NCBI taxonomy): domain Eukaryota; kingdom Metazoa; phylum Arthropoda; class Insecta; order Diptera; family Drosophilidae; genus Drosophila; species Drosophila nr. perissopoda 5 BK-2023a. Next base: position 4,053,446 of record JAWNMK010000620.1, on the reverse strand, counting down.
TTCGGGCTGCGGCTTAGGAGTTATTTGGCTGTATTTTCAAAAAGCGATTGTTAACGTCTTATTCTATGTATTCCCAACTGGTATGCAGCTGTGCTTGTTAGCCTACAATTCCCTATTAATATTTTTAACAGCACATCTTCATGCTGTATTGATATTTTGCTTGGTATTTTACGCAGACCATACACAAGTTTCCTTTACAAGCTGATCTTAATGATATCGCTTGTCAATGTATGATACGACTATTTTCAGCTTTGGACTTTATAACATCTTAACATTGTATTCAATTTTTATGAAGTAGGGCAATTTGTTTGTTGCCGCGCGAGCTTTCAGTTCAAACTTTGCCACATCGTAAATTATATTCAACGAGAGCAACATCCACAGCAACCACAATAACAACTGCACCGTAACTTTACGCCTCAAACGAAAGCTCGTAAATTTTCATAATTGCATTGCTGGAGCCGCCCAGACGACCCCAGACGCGTATGTCATGCGCACATCTCGCAGTGGATATCGCTTTAAGGGTCGCCGCCGGATTACACTAAACACATTTCCTCCGTAGCCGGGCAGCGTGTCGTATGAGTAATGTCTCGGTGCAAAAGTTGCGCCGGATGTGTAATCATTTTATCATATTTCCCATACCCTGACATCTAGCAGACCCATCTAGCACCACACTATACCCATATATACACTATATAGCTGGCTATATGGGCCGCGTCGGACCATGGTGGGCTTCTTGGCCAGTTTTGCTCGTTAAGTTTGCCATCATCGTCGTTGACGGCGCACAAATTCAATTAAATTAAATACATGGCAACAACGCTGACTACTTCACTTGGCAAGAGGTACGCTATGGGAGGTCGGGGGATCTGTGGGGGGAATGGGGCCAAAGACTATGTGAAAATTTTGCGCACAACAAGCAAGCAACTAAACAAGCAGAAAATGGCGAAAGAGAGCCCACTTGTCTTGGTCTTGCATTTAAATTTCCGTTGAATTGCTCTGCCTGCCTGTTTATAAATCTTAATTAATTAAAGTACACACACAACAATAGCCATGCACACACACACACACACACACACACACATTCGCTTGAAATAAAAATGATTAACCAACAACAACAACAAATGCGACAAGCAGAACTGAAAGTTTTCTTCAAGCGAACCCGAAGCCCAAACACTCTCAAGCCAAAAACTTTTCTTGAAATCATATTTAAGACATGCCAGCCTGAAGAAGCATCAAAAATGTGTATTCCAAATTGTAAAATATTAAAAGTCATTTAATTACATATAAATATTCGACTTAATTAATCAGTTGATATTTTATCTTCATTACTCTAAATATGCACAGCTTATTGAATATAATATTTCAATAAAACCATCGAACTCGTTCCAGTATCGTTCAGTTTTCCTAAGATAAGCATTCTTAAATAACCAGCTGGATAACCTATCTAGTCAAAAGTAGTTCGGTTCGGTGGCGTTACAACCTCTTTCCCATAGCTTTTATGCTTAGAGGAGGAGTGGCCCAATAAAGTCCAGCCCGCATTTGATGGTGGTCCCTTCCCGTGCGGAGTTTGTCTGCGTTTGTTTTTGTCAACACCGCGTGAACCGCGACATTTGTGAAGTATCATCATTGTCATCGTCATCGTCATCGTCATCCTCATCGTCATCCTCACCGTCTTCATCTTCATCTCTGTCGTCGTCCATCGGCTGATCATCAAACGGCTGAACAACAGTTAGCAGCATTTCTTGGGGCACAGTTTTCTGTTTTCTGTTTTATGTTTTATGTTTCTTGTGTCTGCATTTTTTTGCTCTTTTTTCGTTTGCTTCTCTGTTTCCTACTTCTAATCGAAATGATTTTGCTTAATTCATCTTAATTAGAAGCGCTAGGCACTGGCAACGGCAAAGGCAAACGCAAAGGCAAACTTTTTCTGACCGTTCGCGGATGGCAGCTGTGCTGAAGAGTAAATACAAATAAAAGGCACAAAAAGAACAACAACGAAATGGAAGCGAAAAATGAAGAAATTATTTAAGAGCGGCTCATTCGCCTAGCTATTTATTTTAATTTTAAATTACGCTTTTTTGTCCGCAACAGCCGTTAGTTTTGTTGGTCTTCGGGAAGTTCCCGCAAAGACTGAAATATTAACGACACATATTCTGGCATTATTGCTCAAATCTTTTACCCCAAAACTGAACTGGCCCTGGTCTAAGCCAACAGTGGCTTGCCAAATTTACAACACTAAAAAACAATTGGTAACAAGAGTTAAACGACCTTAATTGCGATCTGTCAATTGATGCTGGCTGATGAGAGTTGTCCGCATGGGAATTAAGACTCTTCAATAATAAGTGCCGCAGTTTAATATCGCTTATTGAATCTTCATAAAGCTGTATTGAATTTCAATTGAAAGGATTTCAAGAATTGCCTTGCGTTTAAGTAGTCAACTAAACTTGAAATCAAACATAAAACATAGAAATGCAAATAAAATGATTATTTTTTTGTAAGGTAAAGCAGTCAAAGGTTAAACGCAATTTAATAGATGCAAAAAATATATTTTTCAAAAACAAATTCAGTACACTTAAGTGGATTTGACCAATTGATGTACACGATTCCCCACGGTCAGCAGCAGGTGATAGTAAAATTTGCAGTATGCTTCCCCTCTTTTGTTGCATCGTGCTGCAGCTGTAAGCTGTGCAACAGCAGTCATGATTAAGATGACGACGATGGTGATGATGATGATGATGATGATGAGGGCGACGATGCTGGCACGATTGTAGCAACAAGTGTTGCACTTAATTTGCATGCAATATGCGGCAGCAACAATGTGCAAAGCAATGCGCTCCTGTACAACTTGTGTATTCCGCTGAACGCACTTTGTGCCATACCCCCAGCACCAACCCCTCCCACACCCGCCGCGCGCCCCGGCACAAATTGAGCACTCAGAAGTCCCCCAGCGAAGATTTGCATACAATCAAAGTGAAACGAAATTGATTTGCCACTTTGCCGTTGCTGGTTTCAATTTAGCAAATGGCATCGCTTGGCTGTTCAATTATTAATTTTTGTCGCGTGCCGGCAATGCCAGACAGCAACGGTACATTATGGTGGTTCGGTTCGGTTCGGTTTGATACGGTAAGGTACGGGACGGAACGGTACAGAACGGAACGGTGCGAAACAAGCGCGAGAAGCGTTGCTCTGAACTTGAAAAATGATTGCGCATAATTGAAATCGAAATGAAATCCTAACGTTAGGCGTCAGCGAAAGCGGTCAGGCTGCCAGGCGACTGGACGAGTGGGCGCATTGGCGACACACAGACTGACAGACAGCCTGACAGGCACACAGACAGTTAGTTAACGACAAAGACAGAGACGGGCAACAGCACGAGAGGAACAAGTGCGGCAAGCGCCATAGACACAATGCTGCAAATCCTGCCCAGCAACCTGAGCCGCATCTGCAACATCTGTTTCTATTCGTTATATACCGTGTGCCAGAAAGCAATAAGGGTATATAAGACTAGCATTGCTTCATTTGCAAAATTCAAAATTGGTTAAAAAGAAATGCGTAAACCTCCGTAAATGTTTCAGAATATGCACAAATCTATATATCTGAGCAGACATAAATATATATTCAATTTCAATTCAATTTTATATATGCCAAACAGACTCAAGCAGTGCGATTACAGGGTATCTGGTGCGTCGGGCATGCAAAAGCAGTTTGACTTATGGCTGATATTTATGATAAATGTGGGCGTTAAAGTTGCGACTTTTGCCAGCAGCTAGCAGCTAACAGCACCTGTGCGTGTTGGCGTCAGCAAAGGAATCGCGCGAGTGAACAAGGCGTGACGGCCGTCGTCATGTTAGCAACCTCTGGTGAAGTATGTCAACATAGCTGCCTCACTCAATTTGTTAGATATGTTCGACGCAATGCGAGCCAAAAATAGCGTGCACGCATTTTTATCGATTGCCAAAAGGATCTCCAATATGGTCAATATATCTTGTCTTCTATGAATAGGCCCACACACACACACCCACACACACCCACCATCCCAGCTGGCCCATAATTATAATAAATATTTCAGACATAAACTGAGAAGTGAACCAAAAACCTTTGTATGACGAGTGGAAAGCGTGAGAATCTTACGTTAGAGTTTTTCGAACACTTTACAATTATATAATTAATTATTTAATTCAGAAGAAAATTGTCTGCGGCATGCAAGCAGCAGACAGGCAACGGCCATTAAGGCAAAAGTGGGCGGATGTGGGTTGTAATTTTGAAGCAGCTGAAAGGGTTTTCCTCGGTCAGTTCAGGCAGCCATGAAAACGGAATTGAATGTGAATTTTGAAATGCTATTGAATTGAGCTATTCCCTTTGAGCTGAGCTCGCGATTTGGGTTGGTAAGTTGAGGTGGGGAGAACCAGGTGGTAAATTGGCTGTGCGAAAACATCAAACATAGCTCAATTTTCATTTCATCAAGAGAGTGGGACAGAATACTGATACATATTTGATGAGAGTGGAAAATTATGTTTTTAAAGGCTTGAAAATAAATGCCGTTCTTTTACAAAATCAGTCTATAGTGTAGATAGTAATAGCAATTTATGTAATAAATAAATTTTGATTCTGCACAATAAAAACAAGTCCGAAAATTGCAGCTGCACGTTGAAGGAAAAGCTCAAGTCTGAACCGATTTTGTAGATTTAAACATTTAAACAGTATGTCAAGGAAATTGATAAGACTGTTTTTGAGAGAGGTGGACTGCAATTTTGTGGCACTTGTGGAAATCGCATTTCAAACAAAGTTATAACAAAGAGTGATTCAAATAAATATGTATCTTATGCGTTATTCTATTTTTGCTTCACATATAGGCTGAATGCAAACACAAAATTAATGGAATTTAATTTTAGTGGTTACACCACCAACAGTTACACCGAGTTATGTGTGTGTGTGTGTGTGTAAAACGGCAAACGAGGCTTTTCCAATATTCGCGATGTTGGTTGCATAATTGCCATTAAGCAAACAAGGAAGTGATCAATGATCCAGGTTATCCAAGTTATTATGGCCATTACGGCGCATGCTATGCATATTTATGGTCAGGGGTAAGGCGGGTGTGTGCATGTACACACTGTGCCACTGATGGGTAATGCATTTGCAAAAGCCACACGAATAACCGCATGAAATCACATAAATTAAAATAAGTCTATTAACCTGAAAAAATTTATTATTTTGACCAGAAACATTCGTATCCTTTTTTTCACAATAACAGTGGGAAAGTGGACGGAATCTATGTATGTAGGAGCAGCCAAGGTTCTGACCCAAACAACACTCTGACTAGCTGTGACAAAAAGGACACAACCGAATAGTAGAAGCGAGCAAAGACAGAGAGAGATAGAGAGAGAGAGAGAGAGAGAGAGCTAGAGTTGTGTGCTGCTTTATATTTTGGGGTAAAGCAAGAGAAAATTTATTATCCTTGACTCGCAGCAACTCTCTGCTGCCTGCCAATTGTTCACTGTTCGTTGTTGTTCCGGTGCCCCGTTAACTATGCGCCATTTAAGCACCTGCTGTGCAGCCCAAAGCTCTCACATCTCCCCGCCGATATCAGTTCATGCCCCCAAAAAGCAAGCTCCGGCCCATCACATTCCACACGTCCATACATCATTGCGCCACAAAATGTTTATGGTCAGCCCGAGCGGTGCTCGTAGTAATGGCTAGAGAGTTGTCCAAAACGACGAGAACACACCTCCCTCACCAGCAACACTCTTTTCATAGTTTTGTGCGCCAGTCCTACTAATGCTTTATTTATTTTTAATCATAGAACAAATACGAGACGCCACCCTAACAGTATGTATGCCTTGTCATTTGCTCGACGATATGTGCAAACAATTGGCGCATTAAAGGCCAGCGACAAATAAATGCCATAAAACGATTTGACGAACACAAAACACGGAAAAATGACCGAGAACGGCACAACGCAGAGCAGTGTTTATTGGAATGAATAGTGCTTAAATTGCGCTTACAGCAGGTCTTATCGATAATTATCGATTACACACACACAAGCAAAACAGCAAAAACTGAACAAAATTGATGGCTTACTCACAAAGCATGAAGGGTGAGTTTCAAGTGTGCCACAGTGCAGAATAATAGGACATCTTTCAGCTGCCAGCTGAGAATGGTACTAACATATTTGCCTTCACGTACCTGGCGAACATTCAAGCAATTCGTTGGAAACTGAATAGACTTACTTATGAAGCTGCCCTCGGTAATCACAGATACATGGTTTGAAAGCAGCAACTCTATAATTTAGGAGCCGATTTCTGGTAATATTAGACCAATGAGCTTAGGAGTGAGCCTCGGGCTGATGTGATGCGAGTTGATGTGTTGTCTGTTCAACTGGTTGACGGCTTCACTTCTTGACGTTCTAACTGGCCAATTGATTGAGGGGTTTTTGGTTTCGGTTCTGATTCTGAGTCTGATTCTGGTTTTGACTTTGCTTCTGCTTTTGCTTTTGGTTGTGGCTCTAGTTTTTGGTTTTGACATCGGCTTTGAGTTGAATGAGGGCCGCAAGCAATTAAGTGTCGCGTAGAAGCTCAATGTTGCTGTTATTTAAATGTATATCTCATATAGTCATTATTGGCATTGCTGTTGTTGTTGCATTTAAACAGGCATTTGATAGCTGTAACAACAGCAGCAACTGCTCATCAACAGCGTCATCATCTGAGCCTCAGTCGGAGCGCGACTCGTTCATTATTTCAAGTCAATTAATCAATCATTCTTGTAAATGCTGAACATTCATTTCTTTTTAACCATATTTTGTGTTGGTAGCGAGGGGAAGTGGGGGAAAAGCCCGAGGAAAAACTTATGTCAAGTTCGCCGTTAAATGAAAATGGAATTAAAAAGGAAATCAGAGTCTCAGAATCAAATCAGCCAAGCAGTCAACCAACAAACAGAGCGATGACAAGGCCACAACAGAGAATCGGGCAACTGGAACAGTTTAAAAGGCATATTTATTGAAATTAAATGGAAAACAGTAGCCGAACTAAGTTTAATATTCAGCATTATTTAACTAACTGAATAAATAATGATTTGAATAAATAAGCCAAATAAAATTCCGGAAGCCAAACTGAAATTCTCGATACGAAAACAAAACAATACAACAAATTATACAAAGTATATTCTGTGCATAAAATATTTCATTGCGCAATTGAGTGAAATTGAATATGGGAAATGAAGTAGCAGCCTGAGTAAGTTCGTTAGGCAAACTCAAAAGAAACCAAAGATCAATGGTCAAGTGTGCAAGAAAACTGATTGACATACAAATAAAATGTAATTAAACATGCAAAATGTTTTAGAACCAAAGTGTTGTCAGTCACATTTCGTTCTGCATAAATAAAAGAGTAGTTAAACATAATTGCGGGGTGAATCGGTTATCTAAGGCACGCCGGAGATTATATTCCTCTGTTCACCTGAGTTGATCTGATGACATCTACATTGTTGTTCGGAGTCCGAATGAGTTGAATTTAAATTTTATTTCAAGCAAAAACTGTTCGAATTGCAGCTATATAATATTGTAGTCCGATGATCATCATTTTTATTATACCAAACTAGAGTGTGAGTTTGTTCTGGATGTAAACAAAAAATAATATTTTTTTAATACAAGCCCAAATGGAATGAGCTATATCTAACATTCGCACAGACGGACATGGTTATATCGATTGTATCCACTAGTGATGCTGATCAAGAATATATATACCTTATGAGTTCAGCAACGTCTTCCTCAATACGTTGCAAGATGGAAAACATAAAAATTCTTGTGCCAATCGACATAGTTCTGAAATAAGACATGGAACACATTAATATTCATACGATTACATCCAAAACTAGGTAAATGTAAAAATGTGGCCTATGTTAGCACAAATTAACTGCCGCTGACTGTGGACAGATGCCAAGTGGCAGTTGCTGCATAAAAGTTTCGCATGGAGATGTGTATGGGGCAAGCACCTTGTGCCGCCTCCTCCGTTCCTCATGCGCCACATACTCATAACGAGCAGTCATAGCAGCTGCAGTAGCAGTAGCTGCCGCCATTTTTACACCTTTGCTTCCGCTTCCGCTTCCGTCCTTGTTTGTCGCCATCTTTTTTGAGTCCAACTTTGTCTGAGTTTCGAATGCATTGCAAGTCATCGCTTCGTTTTCTAATTAAGCAAGTGCTCAGTGTTTTTTTTAACCACCCAGCCCTCCCCCCTTACAATAGCATCAAAGTCACCCCGTTTAATATTAATGGCCCTTCAGGCAGTTTTGAAACTTGGCAGCAGTTGGCGGCGATGAAAACAAACTTTGCAATCATTTGAAAATTTTACATTTTGTTAATAGTTTGCAATTTATGTATGAGCAGCATTATGCGTAACATTTACCGGATAGGGCCCATACTACTCACAGTTGGGATAGTGACACGCCATCAAATGTATGCATATATACATATGTAATGTGCACACATACATACATATGTGTGTGTGTGTTAAGATAGTTTTACTGTACGATTATCAAAGCACACAACGGACAACGAAAAATTTAATCACAACTTCCTGTACTCTTTGTGATTTGTAGTTTCTTTTTTTTCTGTCTTTATAATATTATTTTTTAAATTTGTTGTTTTTTTTTTCTTTTTGCGATTTGATTTGCTTGCCAGCTGGGCGTGGGAAAAAGCTTAAGGCGTTTTGGGTGTGAACACACGACGTCATCAAGAGGAACACATTACTTGGTGGCCACAGAGGTAAACACTAAATCAAGACAAACGACTAACGCGAAATGAGCCAAAGATCCGAAGATTTTTATAGGCCAAAGCAAAACAAGCCAAGAAACTGACTAAGCTCATTTTTTTTTTTTTTTTTAATTTTCCGTCATTGAATATTCTGTCATTCTGTGCGAAATGTGTGAAAGACTCATAACGGTCTATCCACACACACACACAGACACACTCATAAACGACTATGATAATGATTTGTGACAAAAATTATGAAACTGTTAATGCTCCTTTCAGTTGATTCTCTTGATTTGCTATTAACTCATTTTGAACATTCAATAGACCGATCGAGCCATAAATTATTATTTGGCTTGCAGTTTTCTTATCATTTCATGAAAATTTCACTAACACACACGACGATTCGACCTGCAAATGGAGTGGTGCTCTGAGTATATCGCAAGTATTTAAATTGATGTGATTTACATATTCGCTTAACGTTTGTGATCTGAGTGCTCCACATAAATCGCCGTCAATTAGAAACAACTGAGAAACCAAAAACTGAACACTCAAGGTTGCAACGCATAGATACTGTTAAATACCCTGTATAAGGGGGAGAGAGGGCTGCAACGCACTTAATTTTGGTATTGCAGATACTATTTCGTTTCGAGTCCAGCTTTAAGTCGGTAACTTGCAGAATTAAAGGTATGACCAAATTCCGAGTCCAGCAAATTAATGTGAAATTGTCATATTGAAGACACGGCAAGTGGCAAATGGAAAGCGAAGATCCAGTTGATGATCACGCTAGCTGCCTGCGAACAAAGACTAAATAGCAGATACCAGATAACCGATACCAGATAACAGAGACCAGATAACAGATACCAGATAACAGATACCAGATCCAAAGCACTACATGCTTACCAAAGCAAGCGCAGACGTGTCGCGAGGCGAACTTGTTCTGCGCACGCGTTTAACACGCGCGCTAATTTTTCGCCTTAATTATGCGACCTCCGAGTTGCCCGCTTCCCTTTCCCCACCAACGCAAACAAAAAACATAAAAAAAAAAAAATACAATATCGGAATCATATCAATATTCAAATTAGTTAACCGGGCCGCAATCCGCCGCAACTTTTGTGGCCGCTTTGTTTTGATTGCTCTGGCCTTTTGTATTCCGAGAAATTTATGGGCTTGGAAGTCTTTAGTTTTTGTGAACTAGCCACTCTGCCAAAGACAATAAGATTTGTCTCATTTCGAGAGCATTAGCACTTGAGTCCCCAAAAAGTTTATAAAAAATAAACATATTAATATGACATTAAAATGATAAGATTCACATTTGATCAGAATTCCAAATCCATACATATTTATTGTCCGATTTAATGAATTCACTTTTGATTTATCTACAAAAATAAATAATATTTGATTGCGAGCAATTTGTGTTTTATTTTTCGCATGCAAACACTTAAAATGATTTTCAATTGCAGACATTTATAGGTTAGACTATGAACTCTACTTTGACTTCACTTCCCATTGACAGAACAACCGATTATTGTTGTAGTTATTTATGTGTGTTGTGTGTTGTGTGTTGCTTTAGTAGCTCTTATCTCTGCTGGTGCCATTCGCAGTTGTTTGCGATTAAACTTCAATATATTTTCAACTCTGAACTCATGGCAAACATTATTCATATTCCAAATTCAATTGTGCAATGTGCACATTTTATTTACGATACACACACACACACACACACACACACACACACACACACACACACACACAAATTATCTAATCTGTGCTTAAGCTTAGGCCAGCGATTTAAAGTGATGCAGATGTGGGTGGCAAAAACCCTGCGGAGGGTGATAGAGAGAGAGGCGGGGACAGGGGTTAGCGGGTAACGTGTCTGAGACTTGAGCAGATTTTGTGCATGTCGCCTGTCGGCTTTAAACGTCAACTCGTCGCTTCTAAGAGGGCGACTACTGGTATTCGGCGTTGTTGTTGGCTAAAACTGTTGGTTAATAAATTGTTGGCTAAGCGGCGATTCTCGATTCTACTTTATTTTTAGCTGCGATTCCCTCCATGAAGCTCATTTAACCTTTTATTTATTTGTTTACATTTTGATCAGCAATTTGCTTGTTTGTCGCTTTATGTTTTGCATTGTTGTTTGTTGCTGTTGTTGTTGTTGCGATTGTTGTCGCTGTCTAATGTTCATTAAACGCTTCCGCCTCTGATGGTAATGATTTGATGATGAGCAAGATTAATTTGATGAGAGAGCACAAATACTTCAAAGATGCTGACAAAATGTATCACAAAGCTCACAACCCGAACGAAAAAGCATAAAACACCAGTTAAAACATAATAAATATAAAATTTGAGAATACGCTCTGACTAAATACCCTTTACAAAAATACTACTGATTGGAATTCAACAAATAAACAAGATTTATAATTATGAATTTGAGTTTTTCCATTTATTTATTTTCATTGTTGATATTTGCATAGTATTTATATTAGCAGCTCTTATTTTACTAGCCACTTTACAACACATTTGTATTTTCATTAAAATTGGATATCTATTGCATAGTCTTAGATATATCTAAGTAAAGGTTGACATAACAATGGGAATGCTTCTCCATTAAGAAGATCTGAATGAGCATGAGCTCATAACTGATATGCCCTGTCAGTTGGGGCCATTTACAACACGCATAATATGTAGATAGACGGCAGCAAAAGCCAAAAGCAGAGCACAAATGAACAGAAAGCGAGGCACGAGGCACGAGTGAGGCAGTGCGAAGCCAATGGAGTCAGCGAAGCCAACTTGGGCAATTGGGCATAAATTTCTGGCACAATTACAACGCAATCAACTTAATTGCATTGAATAATTGGAGATGAAGCCAAATGCTCAGCAGGAGGGGCGAGTGCTCGAATGGGGGTGGGCTAAGTAACGGAAGCTGCTTTCGCCTCAGTGTATCGCTTTTAAGCTGTGCCACATTCAGCGATCTGAACAGGATCGCAAATCGGCTCAAAATCTGAACATTTGCGTGCCATGTATTGAGAACTCTAATCAATAGATAATAGGCGCAGGAGGCGTGGCAGCAGATTACGTAACAAAAGGTATACACACACACACTCGCACTCGCACTCGCATAATACCAGCACAAAGATCAATGAATGGCAATGAGCACATGAATGAATTAATCATCAAAAGGGCTGCAATAAACCAAAGAGTAAATCACACAGCCAGCTGAGCAGCAGGAGGAGGAGCAAAGAGAGCCTGAGGCGGGAGTAGGAGGCAGGAGTACAGAATTGGCAATTGTTTGGGTGCTTCAATTGAAATGAGGGAAGCATGCTTGGCAATTTGCCTTATTATTATTATTACTGGCGTTGTTGTTGTGCAACTTAAATGAATGAGCCATGCAAATTAAAAGGCAGCCTCCGCTTTCAGTATTCTCTTTTCTATTGAGGGCTTAAATACATGCACAATACACACACACACACACACACACACACACACACACACATACACACAGACAACAATGGTAGTGTAAACAACTCATTTAACTAATAATGAGCAAAGGGTCTTTCCTCTGCTAATAGCAAATTTAGGATTGCTAATAAAAAAATAAAAAATTATAATTATTAAAAATAAAACTTCAGCTGAATTGAGGATGATGAATTTTATGGAAATATCAAAACAAAGCACTACCAATATGGAATCTGTTTTAAGCTAATCATAGCAATCGAATGTCGGAGACTAACGATTATTAAGAAGTCAACCCCTACAATCAAAATCAGATGTATTTTCAGTGACTCTAATGATTCTAGCCGTCCAATTGTAGGCTATATTTATGGCTTCAACTTTGCACAAGAATAAATGGCTCCAGCCTTAAGACTTTCCATGAATTTCCATAAGACAAAGAAGCTGAAGAACTTATCGCAAATGATCCAAAGTTAGGTCCGCCATCCTCCATTTGCAGATCCGTGGGCAAAACCATAAATTGGAAATATGAATAGCAGACAAAGGCTGAATTTTAGTGGATCGTTTGTCAAATGCATTTCATTTGTGGAAATTATATGGTTTTATGCCTTGCTTTGTATTTGGGTGCCATAAAGTGGCCGTTAAACGCAGCGACAACTCTATTCATAAGCATTTCCTTTCCCATTCGAGCAACTTTAATCTATGCCTCAAGCCATATACAGAAGAGTCGAGCAGGTGCCGTAAAATCAAAAATAAAGACGGATGCGGTTACCGCTCAACATTTCAGCTTCAACTTCAGCTCTTCAGTTGGCTTTAGCTTCGATATAAATTGAACGGACTCAAAAGGGGCGGCAACACTCGTAAATGTTGTCCGGCATAAAGTTATTAAAAGAGCATCAGCCACAATCGCAGAATTGATATGATAGACAGCTGCTGGATGGATAGATGGATGGAGGCTTAGCTGAGGTGAATTCATGAAAAAGCCGTCGAAAATATTTCCGTTTTAATTGGACGCCAGCCTTTGTGCCATATAAACTTTATGAGATCGAACCGGTTCGGCGTGCGCACCAAATTGGGCAATCTAGCTGAGGCGCCATCAGCCAGCTGCTCAACTGTTCAACTGTTCAACTGCTTAACTATTCAGGCCAAAGTTTTTGCCTGTTTTTTTTTTTCTTTTTAGCCGATCCGGCCGGTTCTTGGTTCTCATGACAGCGTGCCAAAGTTGGTAGCCAGAGATTAGCTGTAACCAGAGACGCGCCAACATGCGACTAATAGAACTATTACACATTATCGAAGTGCAGCAAAAAGCAGCAGCCGCAGCAAGGCGGAGAAGGGGAGTGGGAGGGTGAGGGGGAGTGGGAGCAGCAAGAGATTGCGCGGCATAAGCAGAAGAAGAAGGAACATTAGTTGCAGTATAAATACAGTCAGCCAAACAATTTTGTTTGTTTCTTGAAAATAAATTCAACGCTTTTACAAATCAACTGACATTTTGCAGTCAGTTATTTCTGCAGCTTACAAATATTTTACTAAAGAACTATTTTTAATCTTAAGTTCTTAAAATGCTGAAAAGTATATAGTAAAAATTAGTGGCGATGAGTTTTATCTTATTTAAGAAATGATTCACTTTTACACACTTCTCACTTTTTTTTTATACACGCTATTTCCATTCACAGGTAAATCCATCTTCTACAAACATGAATATGCAACTTATTTTGGCGAGTGTAGTGTTCACTGTAGCTGGCTGCTGAGCGTAGGCCGTTTAGTGTTCGCCACTGGCGTTCCCATGGCACCAAGTCCGTCCTTGTCCATGTCGTTGGACTGTCCCGGCAGTTAGCAGGCAGCTCCCAGCCTCAGTCCGAGAGTCAGAGTCAGTCTTTGAGCTCAGGTGTGGCTGGCTCTTTGTGGCCTGCGCGTGTTCAAAATTGTTAAGCACTCAACTGGAAAGTTGTCTACAGATTTATGGCCAGCCAAAGAGCTGCTGTTGCTGTTGCTGCTGCTGCTGCTGTTGATGTTTTGCTGGCTGCAGTCTCATATTTGGTGGCTGCCTGCGCCTAACTGGGCCTCGCACAGGTGTCTGTGGCAAAAACAAAATCTAGCAGCGTACAACAAATTATTGTGAGAAAAATCAGCTGTATGGGAATTTCAGTCTGTCAGCGAATCAGTTGCCATTGCTGTTGGCCATTTGCCGTTTGCCGCTTGCCTTTGCCAGGGCAGGCGAGCTCTGATTGATTGACAGCGGCACTTAGGTCTTAGCGCCAGTTGTCAGCAACTTTCCGAGAATTTTAACGAGATATGCAAAAATGTACTTTGATTGCATTACTACAAGTCAAAACATATTTATATTAAGTTCACCAATTCTCACTTCAAGATAATATCAATGGGCGAAAGTTGTCGTTTTATTATTATTTTTATTATTATATTTATTATAATTATTAGTTTTACTCTTATAATTAAGGGGGCTTCATGCATTGCGACCAAGTCAGATGTATTGTGGCCCCTTCTGAGCATATAGATCCTCCATTAACTGCACGTTCAAGAATCTGAGCAATATTTGCCAAGTCATCGAACCCATAAATGGTTTGATACTAACAATGGATGCAAAGAAATTGATCTGTTGAAGAAGCTCTATTACATTTGGAGGCCATCGCCAATTGCCCATCCCCAAAGCATAACTTAGACTCTACGCATCCTTCTATGTATGCACCTATTAATAGTGTGTGGTAGCATTTGAGCTATCGAATATCAGATATCAGTGACGATCCCGCTTGTTACCAGTGCCAGTAGTCAGTCAACTTAGTCGTTCGCCTTTGACCACATGCAATAAGCCACTTCCACAACTTGGGGATGTCAGCTGTCGTTGGGTAGACTTTGAAATTCTTCAAGAGAATGAGAGGGTCTCCCTCCCCCTCTTCTTCCACTCTGTAGGTATTTTTTGTATGCCTATGCAGTGGCATTTTTAGGGCTACATCCCGCAAAAACCACAAGAAATCAATTCCAAGAAATTGTTTGTCTTCCGCTGCTGCGCTGCGTTGTGAGTGGAGTCGCTGCTCGTTGCACAGCCACCGATTTTGATATGTATAGAAAATAAATCGACGCATTTGCCACGCTTCATTTAGCTTTGTAGCAGACAGTGGTGCGAATTCGCCGCTGATCCCAATCCGAAGCCGAGTCCGAGTCCGACTCCGAGTCCAATTCTGCCACCAATGTCCGAAGTAGGCGTCCGTCCGTCGAGCGGCATAATTATTGATGGTTTATTAACACGGCATGAGGTGTTGACTGCTGTCCCAGATACGCCTCAAAAGTTGCCCCTCTTTCTGTCTCTTTCTCCTCTCTCTGCCTTTCTGTCTTGGGTTCTACATATTGAGGCGCGCAGCAATTTTGCGCGCTTGTTTTTTTATCGCTGCCTTTTCGACATAATTTCATT
The DNA here is from genome assembly GCA_035044105.1 of Drosophila nr. perissopoda 5 BK-2023a. Classification (NCBI taxonomy): domain Eukaryota; kingdom Metazoa; phylum Arthropoda; class Insecta; order Diptera; family Drosophilidae; genus Drosophila; species Drosophila nr. perissopoda 5 BK-2023a. Next base: position 4,037,841 of record JAWNMK010000620.1, on the reverse strand, counting down.
GGCAACAAAAACAAGAAAAGTAAATAAATAAAAAAAACCATGATAATAAAACTAAAATTAACTGGCGAAAGGAAGTGAAAAGCGTTGCACAAACTCAGAGTCAGCGTCAGCCTCATTCAGAGCAACTCCAACAACTCACTAAATGGCTGACAATGACGATGACGATGGCGATGATGATCATGATGAGTTTTGATGGTTGGGTCGTCTCTCTGTGCCAACGGTTATCGAAAACGAAACCAAAGCGAACACATTTATAAGGTGCGGAAACTCGAGGCGTGACATTAACCATTGAAAGGCCATCCAGCTACCAGCTACCAGACGACAGCAACAGCAACAAAAACAAATGGCCATCAACCGTTGTCCGCTAATGACGGCAAAATTAAACACAACCTGCCGTTTGTCTCCCGGCTTGAAGTAGTGTGTGTGTGTCTCTTTTTTTCAATCTCAGTTGCACATGAAACGCGCATTAGCATAGTCATACCCCATTAGGCCTGAGGCATTGCATTTGAGATGATAGTAGGTATTTAATGTGATTGTTCAATTGCTGATTAAATTAAAAGCAGCTTCTCTGATCTGAGTGCAGGCTTCTTTTGCCAACCAGTCAATCAAACAAGATTCATTTTTAATTGTGTGTTTAGAATGGCAAACAAAATAAATATGTACGTACAAATATCTGTCTCTATATCAATACAATTCATTAAAATGTTGTATTTCATCAATTTTTGTTGTAGGTTGAAACTTTGAACAAATCTGTGCAATTTGCACTCGTTTGCTTGTTAAAGCAAATGCATAGTTGACCTTTTAACCCTATTTTGTTCACTTGCGTGTAACCTTCGTTTGGGGCATTAGTTGAAGCCTTTATCTACACGTTTGCTAAAAAATTGTGCACTGAATTATGCTAAACTTTTTAGAAACTGCAAAAATTTTTGGTTGGTCACTTGTGGAATTCAATTAAAATAGATACGCACACACTCAAACACACACATATGTGTATATATACACATACGCCACTGCTGGCTTTGGGGGAGGGCATAGGAGAGCTCAGGTAACTGCGTCGCAAACTAATTAAAAACAAACGCTCGGCTACTTGAGCAGCATGTAATATAATTTCCAGTCCATTTTTGCACACACGGACACACACACACATACACACGCACACACACACAAGCATGTGCACACATGTGTAGGCTGAATTTTCTGCTGGACCTGGGGACTGCGGTCCCAGCCAGCTATTTATAATTACCTTGTGCGGCTTCAGTTGCCGAAAAACTTTTGCGTAGCAGCTAAAATCTAATTTGTGAACCAGTTGCAGTTGGCCGTGTCCGCCCCTCTAAGGGGAGAGCAAATACATATGTATATATGAATTCAAGACATTCCTCATACGTCAAGTGAGCCCGCAAAGAAAAGTCTCTCGACACATGCATAAACTAGGAAGCAATACTTAACACAGCTATAGATAAAGATAGAGAGAGAGAGAGAGAGAGAGAGATGTGTGATATATGCAAGCAGGAGCGGTAAATGCTAATGCATATGGGCTGTCTGACTGTCAGGTAGTCAGTCATTCAGTCATTCAATCAGTCATTCAGACTGGCAGGCTGTTAGCACGAGCATGTCACGTTTGAGCCGCATTTCAGCGTCATTCCCAAATACCCCCGAGCTGCTTGCGGTCTGTCTGTCTGTTTGTCTCTCTGTCTATCTGCTGACTGCAGAAAACCCATCTCTTCAGCTGCGACTAGCTAAATACTTTATTTATTTTATGAATAAAGCCAAAGAACTGAACCGTAGCCCGGAGTCGGAGTAGGAGATGGAGATGGAGACGGAGTCGCAGTCAAATCGAGATGAGTCGCTGCGGGGCTAGAACAATGGCAATGCACATGGCAATATAGCACAGCAGCCATCCAAGCACCACCCAACACCCACCCAGCAGAGCCACCCACTCGACACAAAGCTTGAAGTGTTGGCAGCGACGATGACTTCCTGTTTATCAGCGTCTGGACCGCTGGCTGCTGACTTTACTCAACTTGCATCTCCTCCGGACACTTCTTCGCGCCGACTCCAAGTGGAGTTCGCGCATGCTGAAGCGTCCACTTTGGTGCCATTCACATGGGCTGTACCACCACTGCCAGTGAAGTGGGAAAATGTTGTGGTTGGGTGTGTTATACGCCAGCGTCAAGATGCAGACTGCACCGCAGCAACTCTCAGAGCAGAGCCTTGACAACAAAAACAACGCAATCAGCAACAACAACGTGAGACACCACAGTCTGAAAGCTATCCATGTCTGCAACACCACCACCACCACCACCACCAGAGATACGGGGTTGCACGGAGGGCGGGGGCTGTGTTACGCCTGCGGACGTTTATGGGCTGCGTTATTTATTTTTAATAAATTTTAATGCTGAAATCGTAGAACTTTATGATCTAAGGGACAACAACGAAGTTGTTGTTGCTCTTGCCTCTGCTTCTGCTTCTGCTTTTGTTGCTGCTATGTGGGGTTTCTTGCCGCAATATTATAATTTTTATGCCACAGATAAGATTACAAATAATTCATAATTGGGCTCAAGCTAAACAGCAGCAGCACCCAGCTTCAAAGAAAACTCAACACAAGCAGTCTGGGAGCCGGAAACACAGCTTTTTGCTATTGTTGCTATAGTTGCAGCAGTTCTTCTTATTGTGCACGGATCTTAAAATGTGAAACATACATAGGCACCGAACTACACTCAATTACGTTGCCAACAATAGTAGAGGGAGCTCAACTACAATGTATTCTGAAGCCTGTTGTTAAACATATTCTTGTTTTAATGTCAAATATCCCTTGGAAAGCTTTTGCTTAAGTGTGCAAGGCACAGCTACTGTTGAGTAGAAAGCCTAACATATATCATGCCATCTCTCTTTCACATATGCGTACTGATGGAAATTATATCGATGCCTAATGATTCTTATCCCATATTTATAAAATATGTCCAGTTGATCAATTAGAAGAATCTGCCTTTAAAATTGTGGATTTTACTGCTATTGATAAGCGATATGTATCGGTACTTGCGAAGCAGCGGCAGTTATCGATCAAAATAACTAAACTTGATGTGCGCGTGCTCTGAGTCTCTGAGATCCACTGTCAGCCTTATATGGACTCAGCTGTAGATCCCAATCTAGAAACATTTGCATTTTTAATGGGTTCAAAGTATCTCTATATAAATATAAAATAAATCTGTACAATGAAGAATACAACTTTTGTCAGCATGGTTGTTTCCGCAGTTTTATTAGCGGGATTCATTGGGTGGATTGTGGCTAAGCTGGCTAAACTAATCCGCTCAAACTTTGTGTTTATTTTATTTAATTTTCTTGATTGTGGTTGGTCTTAATTGTGGTTGCCAACATGTGTGGAATTGTTCTGTGAGCTGGAAAAAAAATGTATCAATAAGCTGCATGGGTTACGAAATGAACACAAATATAGGGTGTGTTGCACGATGGTTTATTGGCAAAACCTAACCGATTTGCAGAAGCAACCATACTACTAATATAATTTGTACATATTTAAATAGATATTGGCTGTGGAAGATTTACTGTGTTACGATTCAAATTGATGCACTATATCGGCTATATCCGAAACTTAATCCTGGCACAACAATAACAACGATATTAGATGTGCTTGAAATTTAACTCAGGAAGAGAATTTGTTGGTGAACCGTGAAGAGTTTAAGTTTAAGCAAATGCTGCGGGTGGGGGAGCAGGTGGAGGTGGAGGTGGATGTGTATCTGTGGGCGGGTGTTCGGTTCAATGCGTATTAAAGTTGCAAATAATAAGCAAACACCCACGCAAAGAGTGCAATAAAAGCCATAACTGCTATCGTAGGCACGGCAATGATTAAATACCTTGCAGACCTGTGTCAAATAGCCATTGCACCATCTAAAATGTACTATAAATTTAAAAACCAACCGATTGTTCCTATGTAAGCTATATGGGAACATTAGTCCGATCCCGATGATTTTTGAACCAAATAAGAGCAGAATAGTAGATTAGCTATGAGAACTATATGATATCACAGTCTGATCTAGACGCATTGCTTAAACGACAGACAGACGGGCATGGCTATATCCACTTGGATTGATATGCTCATCAAAAATATTCAGACTTCGTAGGGTCGTTAACCCCCCCCCCCCCCCCCCCCCTTCAATTGGGGGATAAACTCAACGACACAATTATAATACCCTCTGCAAAGTGTATAAAGGGGAGAAGCAGAGCAACTGGGCCAAAAAAGTATGCTAGCAAAATTGTTGCTTCTTTTGCATAAATATGAATAAATTAAAGTCAGAATCCACATTTTTTGATATGCGCACAGTTTGAGGCCTCGCTCGCGTTGGCCGGACAGACACACAACACGACAATGAATGCAGACATGAACATGGACCCGGGACACGGACACGGACACGAACAAGGGTGTGTAGGCGGAGGCGGACGCTGACGCGGGGGCGGATGCGGACAGAGGAAAATCGAATTAAGTGTTGGCGGCAGGCGAATTGCGGATTGCGGGGAGAATGAATTGACTGACGCACTTTTTGTGGCCTGCAATTAAAAATTGCGCGCTGTTGCACATTTAATTATTGGGAATCGGCTTTCAGGTAATCATTGTTAATGGCAACTACGATGCATTTAATCTTAACGGTAATGTTGTTGTTATTTGTATAAACAACATTGCTCTACACCACCTCTCCCTCTCTCTCCCTCTCTCTCTCTCACACACACTTCCTGTGTGTTGACTGTTTTCGTTGTTTGTGCAGCCGTCGCCTTAAAGTTATCATTGCTCATTTGCATACATATGTATATTTACCCACATATATCCATATTTGGATACATATTCCGATATAATTACTCCAATGGCAGCACAGGTGGCGCACATACCTGGCGGCATCCGATCTGAAATTTCCATACCAAAATAAATTCGCATTATCCATAACACAATGCTGTGCATTGGCCGCAGCTCAAGCTGAATATTTCTCATTAAATTGGATTAAATGTGGTGCACAAATTTGCACGCACATAATCAAATAATATTGAAATAAAGTTTCGAGATTATTAATTACAACTTCACTGATGGTAAATTGATCAAAAGCTTGCATCCAACCACATTAATTTTACTCATAATACAAATTCAAACCCATATTTTTTTTGCATATTGCCCCAGTCCGCTGGCAAGCGTTGCGGCCTTGTCGATGAGCGTGCCGAGGGCAGGCGAGCTGGTGGCAGCGTAAAAAACTTACTTGCAAAAGCCATTTAAAATAGTTATGCTTTAAAAATGCATGAGCACAGCATCCAAATAGACTTTGCTGGCATGCAAGTGAGTGTTTGTAAGCGAGCTGCAATTTTGATCCAATTTACATTTACTCGAATGAAAATAAATATGTTTGAAAATGAGATTGTACCTGACAGCCCAGCGCACAGACAGCAAAAGCAAACATCACAAGAGAGAGCGAGAGAGAATGGTAAAGATAGAGAGAAACTGAAGTAAAGTGACTAGAGAATATATCCTGTATATCTACATATATTAAATTATATTAATAATATTTCCATAGCTCGATAAAAGTTCCACAAAAAATTGGGCAACCGTAAATGCCATTAAGGAATTTATAAATGCATCAATAATATTAAGTTGCAGTGTGCTGTGGCAGACTTTGATATTTGCCAAGCAAAATATGTTGCTCAAAGATGTCTAAAAATTTCATGATTAAAAATGTTGCCACAAATAAGTTGTGAACGAGAAGAAGCCAGCGAGTGTCAGAGGGGGAGGGCGTGGAAGGGGAGTGTCTTAGGTAAATAACATCAGAATTTGTTTGAATTGAGTTCTCGGATGACACAGACTAAGAATCTATTCAAAAAGACTGCAAAGACTGTTAGATGTCTTTCATTATTGTTAGCAATATTAAAAATATATTTTAAGGGTGCCAAAGCCTGGCAAACGAAAACGGAATATACGTAAGTAAAAAAAAGTAATCTTAAAAACTGCACAAGCTGCACAACAACAGCAACAATAATAAGAAAACGACGAAGCAAGACCAGAAGCAGGAGCAAAGCGAGAAGAAGAAGATGAAGCAGAAGGATAAGGATAAGGAAAAGGAGAAGAAGAAGAATACACCGCCATTGCAGCCACGATAAAAGTAAGCAAAAAGAGCGCTGCAAAGACGCCTTTTGCCCGGTTGGATTAAAGTATCAGCCTGGAAATTTAAAACCTCTTCAATAATAACAACAACCACAACAACAACAAGGATAGACGACGGCTGCAGAAGAAGAAGAGGTGGAGGGGAGGTGCAGAAAGGGGCAGAGTGGGGGCAGCACAACAACCACACTGAAACCAACTGAAAAATTAAACAACAACGACGATGAAGCGGTCTTCAAAAAGAACAAGGCAAACGTATAATGTTGCACTGCCTAGTCGTGGCAGCAGGCAGGAGGCGTGGCAAGGTGGGGGCAACACAGTGTAGGAGTGTAGGAGAACGAAAGAGAGAGAGACAGAGAGGGAGAACGTAAGTCGTGGTATCAATGTGACGTTGAGGTTGCGGTCTTCTTGCTTGTGCGACAGGTAAATGTAGGCATGAAAAAATGACAGGCAGAGGAAGATGGAAGCAGGTGAGTGGAGGCAGGGAATCGCTGGCGTTGCCGGTGGCTCGCTCGGCTGGATGGGGCCTGACCCTGACCAGCTTACCAGCAGCAGCTACAAAAATATTTTTAATAACGGGGCCGTCGCATAAATAACATCGAAATCTGAGCCTCCATCCTGGGCAGCCGCCATATCCTTGGCCAGGCAGTGACTTGACCATTAAGATATTGCATTGGACGCGGTGACTTTAAGTCCCTTCTCCCCCTCCCCTACACAGACACACACACGCACACCAATGGCACAGCAGCCGAAAGCATTTACATAATGCCTGGAACCCTTTAAACCGGTTCGACGACTTCGCGTCTCCAGGACCACGCTGAACAAGTGTGCTCCAACCCTTTGCCACAATGGTGCGAACAACAACAGCAAAAATTAGTGGTATGCAGCTGAACATAGATTTATCAATGCGAAATACATATGAAGACTTGACAACATTTTAAATTTGCTAACAGGGAAATAAGCAAATTTATTCCTCTTTTTTTGATCAACAATTTATCTGACAAGCTAAGCTGATATAAAGGCTAAATTCAATACTAAGATTGGCGAAGGAGTTATTGTGCTTGTGAAACTACCCCTGTACAGCATAAGACTAAAGCCAGCATTGTAAAGTTCATTAAAGGCACTCAAACTGCATAAAACTAATTTCAAATCAATTGAAATGTGACCCATTTAACCATCATTTAAATGCAGAGTATTTGCGATTCGTTTAAAGACAAACCATTTGGAAAGTCAGTTTTTATTTTACTGGTTTTGCTATTGTTGTTGTCGCTGTTGTTGCTCTTAAGCTGCTGTTGCCCCATTCGCTAGACTTAATCACCTCATGACGCGGCAACGTCCTCGTCGTTGTCCTCAACATTATTATCATCATCATCATCATCATAATCATCGTCAACTTCGTTATCGTGCTTGTCATCGTCACCCTTCAGTCGCAAAAGCAGGACGCGTCCTTATGAGCACAATTCGAGTTGGGGCTGGCTTTGGTTTTGGGCTTGAATGCGTGCCGCTTATCAATGGAAAGTGCTGACGACAACGCAGCCAAAGTCAAAGCCTTGTTCCCACCCCTAACCCCATTCCCATTACCATTCCCATATTCCCATCGTCATACCGAGGTCAAAGAGGAGCAAGAGCACGCCGAGGACCCTCACACGCTGCGGCTGACGAGAGTCTGTTTATAGTTTGCCAGCAACTAAATTAAAATTATTTCAACTTGAGTTACGTTCTGTGCGAGGTTGGCTATAATGGAGCCTCAGTCTGAATCGAACAACAAGAAGAAGAAGCCAGTAACGGAGCTTGAGCAAAAATCCGAGCCTGCACTCGGAAAAATATACGCCATTATAGTTTGAAATTAAAGATAGACTTATCAACAATTTGCAACTACATATTAAAAATTTCAAAGTAATTTATTTTTTAATGAAAAAATAAGCTTTAACATTCAGAGGAAGATTCAAAAGATTTCGGATATAAATACCGATTAAACATAATTATTTCTACTTCTTTTTCAAAATGGATATCGATTAATGATTATTTTTTGTACTTCAAATAAGTTGGTTTTTTACATTTCTAAATGGATATCGTTTGAATAATTTCAAATAACTTTATTTAAAAAAAAAAAATATTTTAAATAAAATTGAATTTGGCATTTATTTTTCTTGCATTTTAAATCACATTTTTTGCAGAGTGTAGTTTTGGTGTCTGGAGTTTGCAGTGTGGATCTGGAGTTTGACATTACCCTATGCCTGGTGCCCGATCTTTGATGCCTGATGCCTGATACCAGGGCCATTAAAACAAGTTTGCTGTGGCACTGCAGATGGAGTTGAGCAATGAGGGGAGCTCTTGTTTTGTAGGGGAAGCATTTTGATTACTGTCGCAGTTGACGTAGCTGTTGCTGCAGTTGTTGATGTTGTTGTTGTTGTTGTTGTTGTTCGATGGTATCAAGTTATAAACACTGATGAACGGCCGTTCGATTTTGTTTCTCTTCAAGTTGCTAAGCCAACTAAAAAGGTTTTGACGCAAAGAGTAAACATAATAAGTATGATAATAATAGTTAAACGCAACAAACGCAACAGCAACTACATATGAGCAACTATGAATCGAAGTATGGCACTAGCAATTCGAATGACACTTTGAGTCAAAGGGGCCAAAAAGTGTAAAGTCAAACAATTAAAAACTCAATTAGCGCCATATTGAAAAGCTGCCAATCATTTGGTGTATCTGTGTGTGTGTGTGTGTGTTTTTTTTAGTGCTTCTTGTTTGTTTGCATTGTGTGCCACAAATTGGTCAAAAGCACAAAAATATCAAAGATTGGACTGAGTACAAAAACGAGCGTGAAAACAAAACCAAAAACAAATCAACATCGAAAATAACAAAAACCAAATCAAACAAAAGGCAAAGGCAAATGGCAAACCTCACAAATAGAGCGTGAAATTGACATAAAAGAAAAAACGAAAACAGCAAAAGGGAAGAGGGAAGAGGGAAGAGGGAAGAGGAAAAAAGAGAGCAACAGCAGCAGCACTAACAACATCAAAAACAACAACAGTAACAATAGCAGCAACTGCAACAAATGCAAAATAGCAAGCAATTTTTTGGAGCAGCGCATGAATTCCCCAGCATAGATACATTTGTATCTGCATATGGGTGTTGCCGTGCTTGCATGTGTGTGTCTGTGTGTGTGTGTGTGTGTGTGTATGTGTGTGTGTGTGTGTGTGTGTGTGCAGCCGGAAGGATAGAGCATATGCCAAAGGCATATGGCTTGAGCTCTGCATCATAAGTGAACAGATGGCTGGCAAAGGGTTAAAGTGCAAGGAGCAAGTTGTGCACTCATCTAAAAAATTAGCTGCGAAAGACATCAAAAAACGCAAAGGGACCTGCACAAGCAAAGGGGAAAACAATCAGTATAAAACAGGACAGTAACTGTCAGATGATACTGATGTAATATATCTAAAAGCAAACTAACAGCAGGTTTCTAAAGGTTCGTATTTTCAATTCAAATTCTCTTCTTATCGATTAAGAAAAATAACAATTTTAAGATGTCAGCAGATTAACTCCGGGCCACAAGGGTGTGTAATCTTCCAAGCTTTTTTATACGTAGGCTAAGCACACTTTCAAACTTTTCTAAAATATACAAATGATTCTTAACCTTATACACACTTGGATGTAATTCTGCACGGCTTCCTAAACTTCCATCTCGAACAGCAATCTCATCGTTTTGTAATGCAAGTTCAGTGAGTCCCTGCTTATCATCAACATCAGCGTCAAAGCCAGAGTCAGCGTCAGCGTCAGCGTTCCCGTCAGTGACAACTCTCTGTCTAGACTGGACCACGCCCACATCTTGGTGGCCGCCCATGATGGGTCAGCTTGCCTGGCGAGCTGACGGCAGACGTCAGCAGAAAACGGAAAGGCAGCCAAATGCAATTATGAAAATTCATTTGATTTGTGTTTATGATTGTGCCATCCGTTCGTTAAATGTTTTTAAAATTTAATTTACCATGAGGATCAGACTGAGCCGAGGACGAGGGCGCAAAGTAAAAACGCAATTCATGCGCCTAAAGATCTCAGGCGGTAGCCAAGAACCACTGCAACTGCAACATTGCAACAATTTAACTGCATGTCAAAACCATTGGCACCCCAAGCAGAAGCACGCAACTATTGCAGTTGCAGTTGCAGTTGTTGTTGCTGCTCTTGCTACTGTTGCAATGTTGTACGGATTTTACTTTTACTCAACTCATTGCCTCGTAATTAGTGGAAATTACTTGTGCCGTTTCCCCAAAATACAATAACAATAACAACAACAACTGCAACTGCTACAGCGACAGCGACAGCCACAGCAACAAAAAGCTCAAGCAAACAAATGAAGATAAAAACAATAACAACGAGTAAAAAAGTGCGGCTGCTGCTGAGAGTCGCTTGTAATTACCACAACGATCAACGAACACCGATCAACGTCGACTGCCGCTTGCCACAGGTGCGTGGTGCACAAAAAACGGCATCGAGTGGCCGCCACATGCTGCAAGTAGAATCCTAAATGCTCTGCCATGCAACGTTCGCAACATTTGCTGCGGTTTATTTTCACAAATAAACTTGAAAACCACTAAAATAAATGACAAAAATTTCGAATTAATATTAAGATTTTTTTTGTAATATTTTCTAGTATTTATTTAGTTTTTCTTTTAAGTTTATTTATTTGAAATTTCACTGACAAAAATATGATAAGCAAATTTATAAATCTTTGTGATAATTATTTCAGCATAAATGAATTTAAAATTTAATTTAATTATTTTTACACTTCGCAAATAATTTGAAAATTATCCAAGCCATTAAATCATTAAACATAACCTCAATTTTGTAATAGAAGAATATTAATCATTTTGCCATGAATGACAAATTTTCTTCCAAATGAATAGATATTTTTCAACTTACTTGTCAGATATTCAGAGATTCAGTTCTAGTTTTAAGTTTTTTTTACAATATAATAAACAAAAGCAAATGTTTAGTTTGTTGTGCTGGCAATCATTTTATGTGGTAAACCGCATTACAACTTATAAAGCTCTCTCTCCCTATCTCTCCCTATCTCTCTCTCTCTCTCTCTCTCTCTCTCTCTCTCTCTCTCTCTCTCTCTATCTGGCCAGCAAGTAAAATAATAATAATAAAACATGCACACAAAAAACAAGTAAGAAAAAGACTGAGAAAAAAAGAATTCGACTCTGGACATGACACGGCAATTTGTGTCGCAAACGACGGCTTGCAAAATTAATTTGTGTCCGCTGTTATTATAAACTTTTTCTGTTGTCGTTGCTGTGGTTGTTGTTGGTGCTGTTGGTGCTGTTGTGGTTGTTGTCGTTGTCTTTATTGAATTAAGCGTTTCTTGCAACTCGATTTCAAGTTGTGTCCAAATGCCGAACGCCAATCTGTGTGAGCCAGCGGCAAGGTAAACTCCGCTTTCCATCTCCATCTCCATCTCCATCTACATCTGCATCCTCGACCTCGTTTCCGCGCTTACACATAACACAGATTTGTAAGGCATGCCCCAAGCACACTAAACACTGTGTGTGGGCGCAGTTTTGGGAAGGGGAGTCGTTGGACGAAGAAGAAAGGCGTGGCATTGTTTGATTTCTGGTTAGTTGACGACAATGATGGCGTCTCATTTGCACTTGACATTAACAGCCGGCTGCTGCTGTTGATGCTGCTGTTGATGCTGCTGCTGCTGCTGTGGCTGTGGTAGATGCGTCTCGCAACAACACTTTATGCTTCATTTGATGCCGCACAGCTGGCCAGTATGCCAGTGGCATCCCAGTTAGCGGCGTCTCGAGCCCAGTCAGCCGTAGCCAACGCCAACACCAATGCCATCGCTGCTCAATCAATTGGAAAAGTAAACAACTAGACTAGCAGCAGCAGCAGCAGCAGGAGTGGGAAGAGTATGGAATGGTATATCAAATGTTTACTCCAAGTGGACAGCCAGCAATTGGGGCTGTGCCAGCAATACCACTCTACTTCAGTTTCACGTTGCAAGTTGTCTCCCTTTTTTTGCTGCCTCTCTTTGGCTATTTGGATCGAGGTTGCACTTTGACAAAGTTTCCCAAGTAAGTTGCAAGTTTCTAAGCTGCAAATTCTTCTGGCCCTGCTAATTAATTAAGTTAAGAACAGTAATATCCTAGTTAGCTCATTTTTCAGGTATTATGTGACTGGCACTTCACACCAATCACTGTTTTTCTTAGATTTTCAAAAGTGGGATCTCAATTGTTAATTACCAGCAGTAGTTTTCCTCAATTTCCACTGTGCAAGATAAATGACAAACAAGTAGCAAGTCAGAGTCGTGGCATATGCGACTTTCACTTTTCCACAGCTTACGATACTTAAATGACCAAGGAAACGAAACCCATTTTCCAGCGGAAGCGTCAAACTGTTAGAAACACAAAAACCAATTCCATTTTGACACTTATTGAGAAATAAACGTTGGTAATTTATGCAACGCTTACTGAATAACTTTTAACCGGCCCTTTCTAAATTTCAAACTCTTCACAACATTTATAAAATCAGTGTGTCAAGCTGAAAAATATGTAAGGTCCGATTGCGATGCTGGATTGATTTTTGATCTGAATCAACAAGTCGATCTGGCCATGTCCGTATGTCAGTCTGTTTGCTCGTCTGTATGAGCAAACAGATCACAGGGACTATAGCAGCAAGGAAGTTCCAATGTGGAATATAAGTTCTTGTACAGCACATAATACACCTAAGTAATGGAATCACCATTATGAAGTTCCTCCACGTTGATTTTGTTCCGATATAATATCAGCTCCGGTGTTCCGCTTCTGAATTTCAATCAGTTAATCTGCTGTTCCGATTCCAATTGTCTTTTATCTGGTGATCTGCTTTTATAATTGAAATATGTATAATCAGTATATAAAACAAAATTAAATCAATCGTACATTTAAAGTTGAAAACAAAATTTGAGGTCGGAAGACAAGTAAAAATTATAGCCCGAAAATCGATATATCTGTGTATGGGCATAGGTCGAAACTTCAAAATGCCATAACTTCGTCAAAACTCAACTGATTTTAAAAAGTGATGGCTTTTTGATCATAGTTTTGCCCCTAAATCAATCGTACATTTAAAGTTGAAAACGAAATTTGAGGTCGGAAGACAAGTAAAAATTATAGCCCGAAAATCGATATATCGGTGTATGGGCATAGGTCGAAACTTCAAAATGCCATAACTTCGTCAAAACTCAACTGATTTTAAAAAGTGATGGCTTTTTGATCATAGTTTTGCCCCTAAATCAATCGTACATTTAAAGTTGAAAACGAAATTTGAGGTCGGAAGACAAGTAAAAATTATAGCCCGAAAATCGATATATCGGTGTATGGGCATAGGTCGAAACTTCAAAATGCCATAACTTCGTCAAAACTCAACTGATTTTAAAAAGTGATGGCTTTTTGATCATAGTTTCGCCCCTAAATCAATCGTACATTTAAAGTTGAAAACGAAATTTGAGGTCGGAAGACAAGTAAAAATTATAGCCCGAAAATCGATATATCGGTGTATGGGCATAGGTCGAAACTTCAAAATGCCATAACTTCGTCAAAACTCAACTTATCTTCAAGAGCGAGGGCTTTTTGATCATAGTTTTGCCCCTAAATCAATCGTACATTTAAAGTTGAAAACAAAATTTGAGGTCGGAAGACAAGTAAAAATTATAGCCCGAAAATCGATATATCTGTGTATGGGCATAGGTCGAAACTTCAAAATGCCATAACTTCGTCAAAACTCAACTTATCTTCAAAAGCGAGGGCTTTTTGATCATAGTTTTGCCCCTAAATCAATCGTACATTTAAAGTTGAAAACGAAATTTGAGGTCGGAAGACAAGTAAAAATTATAGCCCGAAAATCGATATATCGGTGTATGGGCATAGGTCGAAACTTCAAAATGCCATAACTTCGTCAAAACTCAACTGATTTTAAAAAGTGATGGCTTTTTGATCATAGTTTCGCCCCTAAATCAATCGTACATTTAAAGTTGAAAACGAAATTTGAGGTCGGAAGACAAGTAAAAATTATAGCCCGAAAATCGATATATCGGTGTATGGGCATAGGTCGAAACTTCAAAATGCCATAACTTCGTCAAAACTCAACTTATCTTCAAGAGCGAGGGCTTTTTGATCATAGTTTTGCCCCTAAATCAATCGTACATTTAAAGTTGAAAACAAAATTTGAGGTCGGAAGACAAGTAAAAATTATAGCCCGAAAATCGATATATCTGTGTATGGGCATAGGTCGAAACTTCAAAATGCCATAACTTCGTCAAAACTCAACTTATCTTCAAAAGCGAGGGCTTTTTGATCATAGTTTTGCCCCTAAATCAATCGTACATTTAAAGTTGAAAACGAAATTTGAGGTCGGAAGACAAGTAAAAATTATAGCCCGAAAATCGATATATCGGTGTATGGGCATAGGTCGAAACTTCAAAATGCCATAACTTCGTCAAAACTCAACTGATTTTAAAAAGTGAGGGCTTTTTGATCATAGTTTTGCCCCTAAATCAATCGTACATTTAAAGTTGAAAACGAAATTTGAGGTCGGAAGACAAGTGAAAATAATAGCCCGAAAATCGATATATCGGTGTATGGGCATAGGTTGAAACTTCAAAATGCCATAACTTCGTCAAAACTCAACTTATCTTCAAAAGCGAGGGCTTTTTGATCATAGTTTTGCCCCTAAATCAATCGTACATTTAAAGTTGAAAACAAAATTTGAGGTCGGAAGACAAGTAAAAATTATAGCCCGAAAATCGATATATCGGTGTATGGGCAAATGCGCAATGAATATTATTTTTGTTCGAATTTGTAAATGAATCTTAAATTTATGCAACATCTTGGAATCATTTAGCCCTCAAGTGATTTTTTGCGCTCAGAATCGCATTATTCAGTTATGCGGATTATAAATTGGAATTCAAATTGGATTCATTTCAGATCATTTCTCAATCAGGGGGTTCATTAAGTTTATATTCGGTTAAGTTCATATGTATTAGGTGCTAATATCTTTTAGCTTTTTTACTATTGGCAATCTCGTGCCTGGCACACATCATATACATATGTGTGTGTGTGCGGATTTGGGCCAGTCTGCGTGCTGCGCTGCCATTTGCAGTTGAGGCAGCTCCAATCAATTAGCCAAATTGTGCATAAATTTGCGACGCTTATCAATGTCAATATTATCATTATAACAATAATTGCCGTGTGGGGGCGTGACATGGGCGGGGCCGGTGGGGCAGCAAATTAACACATATTTCACTTTATAGCACAGAAATATTATATTTAAGAGACGTTTCGCCCACAGCTCGAAGCAGGTCTTCTTGCTGCCATCTCCATCACTTTTCCACTGTTTGCGGGGCTAAAATAATAAATTGCAATATCGATAAAATACACGAACGTCACGCATTGCTCACGGCTCACGACACAACCCCCCCCCCACCCCCCAACCACCTACCACACATAAACCCAGTGGAACTGTCAAGCCAGCCATGCCCTCGTACGCTCATTAGATCGGCCTCATTTTATGGCACGTGGGCGTTCAAGTGGGCGTGCCACAATCTGTAGCTGTTGCATAGACATAAGCATGCGCTGAACAGTGAGAGGGGGATGGGGGCTTGAGGGCATAGTCTGATATTGGTCTTGGTCTTATTGTGGGGTTGTCGTCTGCCGCCCTGTCTGCGCAAATGGCGCAGCAAATTGAATTTCGTTTATTGATTATCCTGGAATTTTATTTTCCTTACACACACACATATATATACATACATATATACATACGTATATATAGATATATATATATTTTCTTCCACTTCTTCTTTGTTCGTTGTTGTCTTGACGGGCAGAATCTAATCGTGAGCATAGGCGTAAGCTGCGGGGAAGGTGCTGGGGAGGCGGTTTCGCGTAGCGACTGTTACAATTTATGCAATTTATGGCCCAACAGATGTTAAATTAACTTTTGCTCAGCCTCCAAATAGATGCTTCGTACGCATCCAAATAGAATATTGATGGCAAGCGCAAATACAACGCACAAATAATATCATTATTGGATATCGCATCGCAAGTTAAACTCTCAATTTGCTCAGCAACAAACACTGACCTATCGACCCATCGACCCGTCGACCCGTCGGTCTATAACTAGAGATATGCGAAGTGCTTGCCTCGTATGTGTGTTTTACCAACTGCAAAACATTTTATGTAAATAAAGAAGAGCCTGGCCAGCAGTTAGTCGTTAGTCGATAGTCGTCTTGCAACTGCCACGTTGATACGATTAAGCCAGCAAGACAGAGGAACAGTCTGCAACCTTAGCCGGGTAGTCAGACAGACAAACAGACAAGCAGACAGATAGACATAGAGGCAAACAGAGGGACAGACACTTGGCCCCACCGCGGCTCAAACCGTGTGACTATTACAAAACCCGGGCACGTAGCCGTTGTCAATCATTATGACAACTTAACGCACTCACACACACGCACACACACACACAAACTTACACGCACACACACACGTAGCAGCGACTATACGTATGTTGGTGGGCCATGCATCATGCACCAAAGTGTGCCTCGACTTAAAAGTAAAGAAAGAAAGAAAGAAAAGATGCAGAGCAGAGACCAAAAGGTGAGAGAAACACACACACACATTCACACACACACCCACACACATACACATTTAAATATTATAATGATAAATATAGTTTATAATAAGCAAAGGACTCGAGTCAATAGCAAAACCGAACCGAGTCCAAGCGAAGCCAAGTAGCTGATAAGCATAAATTTAAAATAAAACACAAAACACAGGCAAACAAATAAACGGAAATATTCAAATAAATTAGACAAGAAAAATGACAACAAAAAGAACTCTATTTAAATAAAGTACAGGTGTTTCAGTCCCTCAGTCTCTCTCTCTCTCTCTCTGTCTCTCTCTCTGTCTCTCTCTCTCTGTCTCACTCTGTCTGTTTCTGTATGTGACCGTGTTTCTGTTAGAGTATCACAAGAAATACCTATACCTATACCTTTACTTATACCTATACCTATACCTATACCTATACCTATACTTATACCTATACCTATACCTATACCTATACCTATACTTATACCTATACCTATACCTTTACCTATACCTATAACTATAAAATAAAAACACAACAAAATTGCAATAAATGAAATAAAATAAAAAAATTCGTATATATGTTCACTATAGCTATGGCCAATGAATATATGCATATAGGTATTGTAAGGCCCATCATCAGATTCAATCAGATACAGATTTAACATCAAATTGAAATCTGAAAAGCTTATACAAAATCTTCTTCACCCAATACTTCTCTACTTTTTGTAAATACATATTGTCTTAGTTGTAGATCATAATTCTGCTTATCGATATACTTAACATCTATCTTTTAATAACTTTAGCTAAAAATAAATATGCTCAAACTTAACATTAATGTGCGTCTTGAACATATTTGTACACTCTTAGCAGTTATAATATACTTTTTTTACTAAAAGGCAATGCAAATTATTTGCTTGATTTGCTAAATGTCAGCTATTTGCATTGAATCACACGTGTTACGAAGAAAATGTCAGAGCCAAAAGACTCGATGCTAAACCAGAAACAGTAGTCGCACGTTCAGGTAAAGCCGAGAGCATCACTCAAAAATGAACAAAGTGGCGCCCACACACGGCATACCTCGGATGGGGGGGGGGGGGGGGGTGCAGAAATTGTCCGGGATGGGGAGATTACGGTTGCTCACTTCGTGCGGTAAAAGTTAAACTTTATTTTGGACAAAAAACGAGATTCCAACAAAAAAAACAGACAGAAAGAAAATTACAGACTTCATTTAAATGCAGGGAAACGTGGCCGAGAGACACAAAAATCGAATATGAAATTTATTTTAGCATTTGACAGAAAAAAGTTTGTGGCTTCACATTTAGATGCTAATGGAGATGGGGACAACTTAGCCAGTTGGCGGGGTGAGGGGAGAAGAAGTGGAAGACCAGTGCAGCTCAAATGTAGCGCACGATGACTGCATAATTGATAAAGCAGCACTCAAGAAGCAGACTTACAAAGAAAATGAAAGAGATTCAGAGACGGAGGGACACAGATGAGAGAGAGAGAGAGAGAGAGGGAGAGAGATATGCGAATCGCATCAAATGCAAATATCCTTGTTAAGATGCCAATTACGGAAATTAACTTGGCCCTCGCAACGAACGAATTTATTGATTTTGCATTGAAATTGAAATTGAAATTGAAGCTAGAGCCAGAGCCAAAGCTAAAGCTAAGACTGAAGCTGAGGCTGAGGCTGAAGCAGCCGAAAGAAAAGTGCGCAAGATGCTTGGCCCTCATTGCTCAATTGGCAAATGTGCTGAGACTGCAGCGGAAAAAAAGAAATGAAAATAAAAAATAAAAATAAAAATAAAAAGAAGAAGAAGAAATGAAAAGAAGGTGCCAAGAAATGTAACAAGCGTAAGAAAAGCTTTGCACCAGCCAAGGGAAACCCCAATTGCTCTCTGTGTAAAACGAAAATTGAAAGCAATGCACAAGCCCAGGCCAAAGACGACAATGCAACACAAAAAGGGGAAGAAGTGGCATAGAATTGTGTGTGCTTGAGTGAGGTGGGGTGGGGAGCGAAACAGGCTGCCAATGGAAGCAGCAACGTAGTCGGAGACAGTTTGAAATAATTACGTTGAGCTTGCGTTGCAGGGCAACCGCGCGGAGTGGGGGTTGGTGGGTGTGCTACCGTTTGGCACCACATGCAACAATAACCAGAGCAGCAGCGGCAGCAGCAACAACAACAATCAATGGCAATGTGATGCAAAACAAGAAAGAACAGCATTCGTAAGCACGCCAATACTGAAATACCTCGTAGACATCTTCATTACACTATACATTTCAAAAATAAACCGATTGTTCCAATGATAACTGCATGATATAGGGTATGCAACAAATCGAACAAGCCCTCTGCCTGTAATTTGGATTGAGCGCACCAGGCAGCAGAGCCATAACGAAGTCAGCGCCGATGTCAACGCAGTAAAAGTACAAATAATTTCATTATAATGTTGTCTAAGGGTTGGGTAGCTGTGTGGAGTGTGCGGGGAATGGGGTCCAAATTGAACGACAGGTTACAAAAAAATGCAGACATTGCCACAAATTGCAAAGCAAAAGAGTGACAGAGAGAGAGAGAGAGAGAGAGAGATAGATAGATATAGAAACAGAGAGCGAGAGAAAGAGCTCAAGTGAGACGGAGCGTGGGGAGCAAACTGACAATGCATTCTATAAATAGCTTAACTGGGGTGTGGTAAATGTCAGTTATGGAAAGGAGGGAGGGGGAGGTGGGGAGGACGGGCAGCAAAGGCAAACAGTGTCAGTTGCAAAAGCAGAAGCAGCAGTGACGACAGCGCAAGGCGTATTAATTGCGACAGCAGTTCGTCAACATTCCGCAGGAGACAGGACCTGGCCCAAGCAAACAGAAGAGCAGAGACATGAGCAGCAGCAGCAGCAGCAGCAACATAATTAAAACTGCCAACATGGCGCGTGATCAGCGGCAGCGATAAGCGACACAATTGAGACTGAGAAACAGAGACTTGCAGCCGGAGACTGAGACTGAGACACAGACTGACACTGAGAACTGACACCGGTGACAAGCGATCGATGAGCGCCGAAGTGCAAAAGCAGTAGACAGCAAACCAGTAGACAGTAAAAAGATGCAGAAGCAATTGCTGCAAGGCAACGAGTGGCAAGAAGGGGGCAGCCAGCTAATAAAGAATAAGTTACATAGTTCAGCTTAATGAATATGTAATAGATTCCATGCATCTGCATGTCCGATAAGAGAGCCATCATTTCGCATGGAAAGTGAAGAGCGACGAGCGTCAAAGATTGATCGATCGATGAAGCTGGAAGACGTGTGTGAAAAGCAAATCGAAAAATGGTAAAATATACGTATTCATTTTATGGCTGAGTACTTTATCAGTGCTTACATTCGTTAAGTAAGCTATGCTGATTTAATATGATGCAAACTACAATATTATAAGTGACCATTGAGATAAAAATAAATGTTAGTTGAGTTTTAAAATAAATATTGACTATTGAAGCAAGGAGACGTCTCAATGGAGAAGTAGTTAAATTAAAAGCTGACCAGATAATTAATTTAATAAATCCAAGATTATTTATTGGATCGAATTACAGCATTACTTACATACATATAAGATTCTCAGATCTACCCAATTTTCAATGTTTCTATGTTCATTCATGAGATACTTGTGATTGGAAATGTGCTGCAAGTGGGCAAATGATGTACAAATGTGATCAAGTTTGCATTGACTGTAGCTAAGGCATGCGGAAATCACAGCCTCGAGCAGCAGCTGCATGTTGCATGTGGCATCGCGGAGCAATAGTTAATTGCACCTGTCGCCTACTCCTACTCTCAGCTAAAAGGTATACAGCTGCTGTCCACACAGGATTCGCAACTGGCGCTACAATTGCAACCATATTTGGAGGCAGTCTGAGTTGGACTCTGAGCTGGAATCGCAGAATGCCGAGTGTTGTGGCTCTGATTGAAGCTGAGACACAAACCAGTCAAGACACACGGCCTATGCGCCTGATTATGAGGCAAGCAATTTACCTGGAGCACTCGCACTCGAGCTGGGCATCAATAATAACAAGCAACACCAACAGCAGCATCAGCAGCAGCAATCGTTACTCGGTGGTCCAGGAGCCTGCGGCGCGGTAGCGCAGCTTGCAACCAGTTAAGGCACAACCAGAACGGCGAACGCAACCGACTCCGAAACAGTGCTGCGAGCTGCGAGCAGCGGAGTTTGGGGCATACTGAATGGAGTGCAGACTTCGGCCCTCTTTCTGTGCGCGTGGCCATCGCGACGTGGCGTTTTATGACTTTGTTTGGCAGGGGCTGCCGCTTTGGCTTAGAAACAGGTGCACTTCATATCAGAAGACGAACGTGGCCACAGTCAAGCACTCGAAACACTTAATCAAATCGTTGTTGTTGCCATAGTGTAACAAATCGAATGTATTTCGAAACAAAACCTAAAAAACATATTCATTGATAGTTTTTTTTCTTTTCTTTTCTATATTTTTAATTCTCTTAAGGATAGTATTACGTTAAATCTTGGAGAAGAGTTACATATTCTACATATTTTGTAATATCTTAAATTTTCGTAGGCTTGTACTTATGGGATCTGCAATGATCTGCACATAAAAAGGAGCTTTGATTACAATACTATTTTCATTGTGTTCATATTGAAACTATTGAAATTGATTATAATTATTTGATTGCCTCTTATAAGTACACATTTCATCGGCATTTTCAGAAGCAGTGGCCCACTGTTCAATGCTGCGCTCGTCGCATTGGCCATCTTGGCATTCACGTCTAATTACCGGGAAGTCAAATGCAGTCAACATATAGCTCTTTGATTCGCGCTGGCAGCAATGGCAACTGGCTAAATAGTCACAGCCACAAGCCAAGCCGAAGACTCTCAGTCTAAGTTGCAGTTGCAACTGCAGCCAGCCACTGTTGCTACAGTTGCCCGTCTGGGGCGCAACGTCAGGCTCATTTTACTGGCCGGCTGTCTTCATGGTCATAGTTATATAGTTTACTCGCCTGCCACACGATGGGAAAATGTGTGCGTTGTCTGTGGCAATGGCAAGTGGTAGCCAAAGTGTGGAAACATGGACAATTCTATGGCCTAGGCCTAGGCTAAGGCTAAGGCTAAGGCTAAGGCTGAGGCTGAGGCTGAGGCCTCAACAACAGCTTCAACATCGGCATCAGCAGCCGCATCTGGCCTAGCCTCAGGTTGGCCCTGGCCTAGCCATAAATCAGGCTCATTTTAATGACGCAAGCGAAATGCATCTTGAAACGTGTTCCGCTGGCTGCCTAGAGTTTGCTGACCAGCTGGCTGACCAGTTGCTTCCCCAGTTGCCTGTCGCCAGCAATTTGATTCTCTGCATGCACTTGCTCCAGTTGGAGCAAAAATAAAATATAAAAACAGCGCCCGCCGCTGTGCATCTGAACTGCAATTAGAGCATCCATCACATAGGCATTAACAATTGAAAAATTGTCTTTGAAATATTGAACGGTAATTAGAATACGCAGTCGCAATTGATTGTTGTTATTTATCTACAATACCGACCATCAGGCAACCGGACAGACGCCGCCTAATTAATATGACCAGTTGGCATCAAAGAATTAAGTCATTTCAACGAACTTAAGGCACAGGCCATTTAGTTGAATCTACTTACAAAATGTATTTAATATTTACAGTTTGATCATACAAAACACTCAACTTGGCATATGGCACTATATGTATATTATGTGTGGACACAATCAATTTGTCGCATTTACCGCTTCATGGCCAAATATAGCTGGAGCCATTAACCGAAAAGTGTCTCATAGCTTCAAAGCACCACATTTGGCTGGCTAAAATGTAAATGAAATAATTCGCCAATCGCATGATTCATTGCGAAGAGGCAGACTATGAAATCTTAATAAGCATAATGCCCGATGTGGCAAATTTGATTGAGAGGTATACAAAAGCGACTGCTAATTGATTTAAAGACACATTTGAACGATCGCTGCGACATTACATTAAGCTTATAAGGTGTTCACTAAGCACAAAAAAAAAGTTGAAACACTTTTATGGCCGCTTAGAAACGCAAATTTTATGCTAAACTTATGCAAGTCGGTGACCAATTCGATGACCAGAATTTAGAGGCGCATAGATTTTTCCCAAGCGGCTTAAAGCATTTTGACAAGAGCGGCGCGGCTTGGTGACGGTTGGTGGCACTGGAACAGACTGGACAGGGCTACAATCAGTGAAGCTGTGGCATACGAGTCGATAAACGAGTCGAGTGAAATCCCAAACGGGCATTAAAAGGGGGGGGAGATGTGAAGCATTGGGCGAACTCTGTTTGAGAACTGGACTAAACTGAAACTGTGTGTTTGTTTGTTTGCTTAAATTTTTTTTTAATGCTCAACATTTTTTTAATGAGCATTTTTTATTACTTTTATATGTTGTTGTTAATTTGGTTGAGGCCACGTTATAAAACTATGAAGAAAAACGAAATGCACTAAAATCGAATCGAAACGAATTAAAATAGAAATGATGGCCAGAAACAAGCAAAGTACAAAAAGGCGCTCAGAATCGAACCAAATATCTAAACAATGTGACAGTTGTTCGCTGCAGATTTAATTTTGTTCTCTCTTTTTTATATGTGCTTTTAGTTTGATCTGATCGAATGAACACCGCCCTGTATATGTGTGGGGGAATTATAAGATTATCTCTAATATACACTGGGATATCTAAGGTATTAAATAGGTGACTTGTCAATGGAGTCGAAATGATTTTAGTTCGCATACAATTTAGATCGGTAATATTATGTTGAAACTGACACTTAGCATTTTTCTTGTTCATTTGTTAACTTTTAAGTAGCTTACCGATGACTTGATATATCTAGTTTCGTTTGCAAGCTAAATACTGATCATTCTACAAATTATTGAACTATATTTGAAATACCTTGAACAGAACTCGACATATTGGGTTTTAAACTCAAACATCTATAATTAATTTCAAGTAATATAAAAGTTGTTAATAAAATTAAAAATACCTTAGAAATTACTTTACATTTTACACTTTAAAGCTTCTCATCTAATTTCATTTCCAAGTAATATATTTCTCATTTTTGACATTTTAAAATAATATTTAAAGAGCATTTTCCATGTGATCTGATAATATTTTCTTTGCCTTCTTCCTTCTTCCTTCTTCCTTATTTATTTTGTTTTTTTTTTCTTTCTGTTTAACTTGAATGCAGATAGAGCAGGCGGCTGTGTGGGGTCATCGAGGTAGTAGAGTAGGCCCTGACAGCCCTTCGCCTCGTTCTGCTTGTTGTTGTTACTGTTATTGGAGGTGTTTTTGTTATTTTGACATCTTTTGGGTTGCTGGTCGGCTGATGGCTTTCGCCGTTAATTAAGGTTGATGGACAAATTATGCCCACAAATTGGCAATTAAAATTAGAACGCGCACATAAATTCAACAGCATCTAAAAATGCTCAGTTGTCGTTGTTGTTGTCATTACGCTGACAAAATGTTGTCGCCTGACAGGTTTCCCAATTTGTTGCACAACACAACACAACTGCATGTCTTCGCTGATAAGTTCGATCTGGTTTCAAGCTGACATTGGACCAAAGTTGACGATGAAGCTGGAAATGATAATCACAATGTGGGCGTACTTGAGGTTTGCTCAATTAGTAGAAGCCGACATCGAAATCGAAATCAAAATAAATTGACATCGTACAGATAAGATTACGAACACATTTCGGAATATTTAAAGCTGATCTTGGCAAATATGGTTTGGTGAAGACAATAAAACTTATTTTGGACCAACAATAAAACTAGCCGATAGTTACAAATATGTCATTAGTATTTCCTTGAGAAGAGGAGTAAATAAAGCTATTAAAGTTATACTTTCGTTTTGAAATCAGCTTAATTATATTTTTAGTTTTCAATTTATTTCTATATAAGAAACTGATAGCTGAACTTGGCTACTAAGGCCTTTCTCTATATTAGATTACAACTCAACTTTTGTCGTGTTTATAATAAAAATTCAACATATATACACTAAGAAAAAATGCACTCTGAAATCTACTTATTTTGATGTCATCTTATTATATAGAAAGTAAAAGTAATCAAAGTCTTTTAATTTCTTAATTCCCAGTAAGTGTTTTTCTGCAAAATGTAAAAAAATATTTATAATTTCAATTTTATCAATATTTTCTTAAAATTCTAAAATTATTTTTTCATAAAAAAACGGTTTGCACATCTAACTTTTAGAAATATTTTCTATTATTATGAAATATATTTAAAAAAAAAATGGAAGATAATTTAATTTGCGTACATTCACAGGAACTATTTTCATTTAAGCTAGATTTTCTGAATATCAGGTCGTTTTGATAGAATCTAATCATATTCCAAGGCGAAATGCGTGTCTACGCAAATTCCAATTAATTTTTAACTGCATCCCATCAAATCGATGGCAAACTCGTTACGCTGTAGTCCAAGCACTCATCCACAACAACTACTTGGAAGCAGCTTCTACACGTAGTTTAATGTAACCGAACTACATACATACATATATAGAGACGTGTAATATCTGCTGTGCTATGCATAACTCGTTACCGTAACAACTTCAATGTGTTCTCCTTTTATGTTACGGCTACTGCTCAAATGGATATTCTACATATTGAAGTGCTGAATTTTCCCAGCGAATCTTGGCATCAAATGCTCTATTGAGGGCCCACCATATCTATAAGTCATGGGCACTTATGGCCCAGACAAACTGTTTTGTGGCTGACTGCAAGAGAAGAAGAAAAATAAAAAAAATACACCTGCTACAAATGCGCTGTCAATAATTACGAGGCAAAAGTTCAAGGCGCAGCTCTCTGTTGTCGGCTCTCGCATTTGCCACAATCATTTACACTAAATCACTTAGGTGCACAAGTGTCTGTGGACCAAAACGTCTCCTCCTCCTTTTCGCACTGCCCCCGCTGCCCCATCCGGCTATGCTAGGCGCGCTTATGTACGAGTTTGTGTAACTAAGTACAAGTTGGCCAGTTGGCTCGTAAACATTTACGCATATTGCAAATAAGCAAAATAACAACAACGGCAGCAATCATAAAAAAGGGAAACAAAACTCCATCGAATACAAAACACCCTGTGAACAGTCTTCACTCTCAGCTATATATAAATATACTCACAAGCAGTATTGTCAAATAGATCTTTTCTTGTACATATGTAGTATGCTGGACGATTATGTTACATTGGTTTCCAGTCCCTAGCCTTTTTAATGGAGAAATCTCGTCTAGACTCGGAGATCTGGCCACATGCATACAAACCCAATGGAATCAGAGAAACTTGATTATATATATATATATATATATATATACATTCAACCCATATTTATTTCTCTGAGCTCGGCTTAGATCTGAGATCAGAGATGCCTTCAGTTTGGCCCTACTCAGAGATACCTTTGGTAATTTGGTACAGGGTATAACAAGAGACGCTACACGACCAGGTCCTCAAATAGAGGGGGCCCCACTAATTCACTTTGCTGCACGCTGATTGGTTGAGAGCGCCAGGTGGTCGCGAGTCTAACGCGACCGCCGATGCTTAATCTGCCACTCCTCTGCAATACCCAACCACTTGCCACCCCCTCTTCCACTAACCCTAACTGGTAACATGTTTTCTTCAGCAGCAGCAGCAGCTCTGATCAGCGATAGGCAAGCAAGGCAACGGCACGGTGAAGCAGGCGCATCCTGCCTTGGACTCTTCTCAATTCACAATTCTCGTGATTCTCGCGATTCTCGCTCGATGCTCGATGCCCGATGCCCGATTCCCGATTCTTGGACGCAGCGGCGTTTCAAAGCTGTTTGACTGCTCCACTTTGGCGGTGGGCGCTCGTCCGCACGTCCCAATCCATCCATCTCGCCGCATAAACTGGTTCACTCATTGGCTGACTGGCTGGCTTGCCCCTTGTTGCACATGGCATATAACGAGCTTTGCCTTTTGGTTTGATTTTTGCGCACAGGTGGCTTGGCTGCTTCAGCTCTGATTGTTGTTGCCGTTGTTTGTTGAGCGAGCGATCGCGCGTAATAAGCCGCGAAAACATTGTTCAGCTGCGAGTATTGGCCATTCCTTGTGGGGCAGCAAGCACCCTCTGCTCTCTCCTCCCTACCCCCCTCATCATGACTCCAATTCCCCCCTTTGAATGCTGAGGAACCGGTTCAAGCGGCACCTTGATTTCAGCTCAGCAAGGATGCCGATTGCCTCATACGATAAGCGCCCCAGGACCCCACCCCCCGCAACCGCCGCTAAATGGGAACCAGATCCAGTCAGCCAGTGGTTGCAGCAAAAGGGGACCACATCTATCTGTAGGCAAATTATGTGAGCAGCAGGCAGCCAGGCAGGTGATGGCTCTTGAGGGAAAGCGTTGAGTAAGTGGATGAGAACTGCAGAGGCGGATTGCACGGAGGCAACATGGCCAACATTGGCCACATTGGCAACATGGACAACAGCAGCAGTCAACACTTTCGCAGGCCGCGCACAGATACAAACAGTTGGCCATTAATCATTCCCGCAGCCGCCTGCAACAACAACAATAACAACAACAATAACAATAACAACAATAACAACAACAATAACAACAACAAGAATTGTTGCACTTTACAGCACTCATTATGCCAGCTAATTGAAATGTCTTAGAGGGCAAATGAGCAGGCAACTTCTAAGCATAATACTCCAATCCATATATATGAATATATATAAATATATATATATATATATATATATGGCCCAGCACAACCCAATACACATTCATTCAGCAATAAAATCCAGCTGTTTTGTGTCTATCTGAAAACCAGAGTTTCAATTTTCTAAAATTAAAAAAATATTTATGTATTTCATTTCAATGATGTTTTTTTAGGTATTTGTACACAGAACTCAGAAATACCTCTCTTGTTAAACATTAAATTTTAATATTTTCAGATTACACGTACAGATTTATTTTAGATAGTATATAAATCCAGATAATATCGTATTTTTGAATTATACGATTTCATAGGGATTCTAACCCGTTTCTAAGGCAGACAGCAATCGAACTCCAACATAGCAGTCGAGCAAGCTAATTCTATTCATATTTTCTGAATTTCAGAAATATATTTTCTCCGAAAACCAGTTAAACTATTTAAAATTGAATTTAGCTGACAGCCCTAATGGAAATCTCTAGCTGTCAGGTATCCTATTGTAGAATAGTAAGTCATTATAAATAATTGAATATCCAATATTAAGATTGAATGCTGACGGCTGATATGGGTATATTTTTGCCGAAATGTATTTGCAACAAATAAAAGAAAAGGATGCCTCAAACAAGATTCCATTAAGCAAAATAAGAGCAGAGAGAAAAGTGTTAATTAAACACCCGCAAAATGGTGTGAAATTCAGCTAGTTAATAGTGCTGAAAGATTAAAACATTAAAAAAATAAGTAAAAAACAGAATTTCATTTTGCGATTTGCTTTAAGTCTCAATTTTGAAACTTGTTTCGATCAGTGACCTCAATTCATGGCATATATATGTGTGTGTGTGTGTGTGTATGTGTGTACTTTGTATGCATTGCATTTTGTATTGTTGCACACAATTTTAAATTGATGCAGATGCCATGTTGTCATAACCATAGACTGTTATATTCGTTACTTTTACTGTTATTTTTGACTCTGTCGGTTGATGCATCAGTGCGCACGCAATTTAATGCTACTCTCTCACACACACACAAGAGGTCATGGTGGCAGCCAGAGGAATGGGCGACAAAATGGCCTCGGGACCAGACGGTATCTCCAGCAAGGCCCTGAAGCTGGCGGTCCGCACGATACCCGAAACCTACTCGAAATGCCTACAGGACTAAGTATTCCCCAAGCAATGGAAACGGCAGAGGCTCATCCTTCCGCCAAAAGGGGATAAGCCGATAGACGACCCGTCAGGATATAGGCCTATCTGCCTTCTAGATATAGGCTCCAAATACCTCAGGGCTGCAGCCTTATTGGCTTTGCAGACGACCTGGCACTAGTTGTGGAGGCCAAGGAGTGCAAGGAAGTAGAGGCCGCAGCGAACGCGACAAAAAGAATTGTGGCAAGTTGAATGAAGGATGCGAGCTTGGAACTTGTAGGTCATAAGACAGAGGCTGTACTCATTACAAGCCGCAAAGTAATAGAGTCAATAACGATGTTGTCAAATGCAAGGAGGCTGTAACAATATATCAGTAGACTCTGATTCCGGCCACACATCGAATATGTCAGCCAAAGAGCAGCCAAAATGCAAGGTGAGGAATACATCGGGAGAATTACAGCTGAGTTGGATTACCATCTAACCTAATTTCTTTCAGGTCACGGCGGTTACAGGAGCTATCTGCACAGGGTCAGGCACGAGGACACCCCGCAGTGACCGACCTGCCCGGACGCCATCGAGGATCCAGAACATGTGCTGTACCATTGCTCGAGATATAGAGGAGTCACTACCTCAGTACCCCCACCGGAGAGCTGTGGTACAGCACATGATGAAGAGATGTCCGCCAGCTCATCATACAGAAGGATCTGAACTTATGCGAAACTGAGCGGCGAACCCACCCCTGCAAAGTAATACTTTACGGTGATACCGTCGGGTTTGGCTGTGTGTGTGTGGGGTTGAGTTTAGTACGCATGACGATATCTTTGACCCGGGCTTCTGTATATTCTGGAGATTCTCACATTCATAGATAATCAAAAAAAAAAAGAAGAAATACACACACACACACCCGCAGTCAGCCAACGTTGTCACTATTTGTGCAACTACATCCGCATCCGTATTCGCATACGTTTCCTTCCGCAGGTCCAGTTTTTCATTTCGTTAGCCTTTGACTGCAGTTTCAAACTGCTGCTGCACGCCATAGAGACACACACACATGCAGACAGAGAGAGAAACCGCAACAGCAGCGCAAACAAGAGCTAGAGTGAGATGGAGGTAAATGCTGTGTTTGGCCTCAAAGACAGCTGTGCTTAACCCTTGACTTGCCCCGGGGATCGTGGCCATCGCGTGCATCTTCTTTTTCTTGTGGCTCATCTTCTTCTGTGTTTTTTTGCTCGTCGGTATTATTATTATTATTATTATTATTTTATTTCATTCTTGCTATCCACTGTTTGTTTTTTTTTTGTTTGCGAAAACTAGCAGCGACAAGTGGCAAAAACCTTTTGACAACTGAAACGCAGCCGGCAGCAAAATGCGATGACATTTTAATCGACAGGCAGCCCAACTTCAACTCCAACGCCAGCATCAGCTTCAGTATCAGCATCAGCATCAGCTTCAGCTTCAGCTTCAGCTGCATCTTCTCAGCTTCGGCTTCTGTTTCAGTTACAGTTTTGTATTTTCTTTGCTGTCTACATTTGCAGTAGATATTATAATTTTTTCATCAAGTTTGTAATGCATTGTATAAAAATAGTTTTTTTCGTATATATATATATATATATATATATATATATATATATAAATATATATTTGTATAATTGTGCATTATAATTCCAAAATACTCACTTTTGTTACATTTCGGGGAAATGTCGTCTTAAGCGGTTTTTAAATTAGCTTAAAACATATATCTTCGCCAAACATGATCTTCGAGTTGTATTCAATTATATGATGCATGAGCCATAGCCATGTCCGTCTGTCTGTCTTTATGGTCAAGCTTAGACATCAGTAGTTGTAGTCCCTGTAAGTGTATTTGGTCATCGTTGTGACCCGTTCTTTCTTGATATTGCTTTGTTTGCTGCTGCTCCTTTTCCATCTCGCTCGTTTTCCGTGCAATAATGTTCTAGTCCACAGTTGGCAGTCGCTGCTGTTGCAGTTGCAAGTTTTGCCCTCAACAGTTGTCTGCACCGCCTCTCTTTTTTTTTTTTTTTTGTTACTGTGTCGGCCGCACGGTGCTCCTTGGCGTAGACGTCGTCGTCGTCGTCGTCATCGTCATCATCATCGACTTGTGCAGCATCACTGCCTCGTCAAAACGTCAATCGGTGTAATCAAGCGTTAAGTGATTCTGCGGAAGCGCAGCGAGGCCTGGGCCCAAACTGGACGAGCATGTAAGTGCCAAAGGAGACAACGGGGGTGGAGGGATATAAGGATATAAGGGGCATCGGCTTGGGGGTCGACTGCAGCTTGACTGATTTCACTGTGGCAGCTGCGGTCAGAAGCACTTTTCATTATCATTTTTATTTTTCATCTGTCGCCTCAATTTTATTTCGGCAGTCTGAAGCGTACTTCTAAACACGAATGTGAAAAACTTGACAGAAAATGGCCACAAATATGATATTATTTCACCTTATATTTGTAATTGCAATCAGCTCATTTAAATTGCGTATTATTTTTTTTGTGTGCGATTATTTTTGCTTATTATATGAATGTAAATGATGTTGGCTAAGGAAAGGAAGATTAAAAAATCAGCAAAAAATTCACGAATTTTAACGAATCTTGTGGTGTTGCATGGCAATTTCCATGGACCACAAGCCGTAATATGTGTTATTTTCCAAGAAAGCTTGTAGAACAACAAAAACGAATGAATTGCTTAATATTTACGTTTGTTAAACGAACTCAGCATGTGATTTTTAATGCAAAATATTAATTATTCAGTAGAAGCTAGTGGATGAAGTGCCAGTCATGTTTGTGGACAAACACAAGAGCCCAATAAGAATTTATTGAAAAACAAGAACAATTATTTAGTTTGCACAATTTTAATTGTCTATATGTGTATGTTAATTGTCAAAGCTGAACGATAAACAAGCAAGAAACAGCAAGTCAAATTGAGTTAGGAGTTGGCCTAAGTTGTTGCATTTCCCACACCAGCAACACTAACGCCCAACTCCGACCCACTCCATGGAGCAATGTGGCGCAATCAAAGCAATTACAATTAGAGCAACAATAAAAGGCAATAACGATGTGAAATAAGTGCTGGTTAACTGGCCAACTTGGCGACTTGGCTACTAAATTGGTCATCACGCATGCAAAGTGCCCAAATATTTTTTATTCACTTCTGTGTACATTGACAGTTTCCTGGCTCGCTCTAAGTTTATTTGCCTATTGAAGTGCACAGTTGAAGTGCGAAAACTTTGAGCAACATTTGGTTTTTAGTTGAAGGAAACAAAACAAATCGAGTGGCATTGCTAGTATTTATCATTGCTTTGATTAAGTAACAGCAGTAGAGTAGCCGACTGCGAAATACTCTGATACCCGTATTATATCAGCCGACTACATGTGGCAGAAAAACAAACAATGTCTCGGGGCGGGTGGGTGTGTGCCTCAACCATTAAATAATCATCAGAGTGCCATTCAAATTTGTTAACTCCATCTGTGAAATCGCGGGAGATATAGGCTTTTGTGATTTCTGCAAGGGTGTTATATACTTTCCAAATCGTGTGACTCTAACTCAAAAAAACTGTGGCAGGTTAAATTTCAATTTTTCAGTTATATGTGCACGAGCATTGTACAATGCCAAAATACTCGGTTATTCTCGGATTCAGGGTATGAGAACAACAAATGATAAAATCATTATTTTCAATCGATATCATAGATTGTTTTAGCTTGGCTCTAGTATTCGAGCTGAGCAAATTTCACATGCACGTCCTCGTTTTCGTCTTCATCCTTCATCCTCGTCACTGGTGCCCCGTCCTTGTCTGCCTGCTATGCTGCTGTGCTGCTCCAGCACAGCCCAAGCAGATATTTGCTGTTTAGCATCCGAGGCAAAATTCACAACAAATTTGTGGCCATTGCATATTTATGCGCAACGGACGAAGCAATGGGTTGCCTCAGCCGCAACCCTTTGTGTCTATCAATGTTTTTGTTGTTGTATGCCTGTATGTCTGTCGGTCTGTCTGTCTGTCTGTCTGTTGCTGCTTACCTTTGTCAGCCAGCGATTCGATTTTATTGTCCTCTGTTCCATTCGATGGGCGTTTTTTGTTTTTTGTATTTTGTTCATTGCATTTTCTTCGTGTTCAGTTTTTCTACTTGCGATTGGCAAGCACAGCTTTAAAATGAGTTTTGTGACACTCAGTTTGAGCATACATGCCACTACAAATGCAATGCTTCATTTATATCTTCATATGTTCACAATATGTGCAATATTTTTGGAGCGGGTATTTTATGGGCAGCTGTGGTTACGCCTGATATTTTTAAAAACTTTCATAATCAGACGTCCTCCAATTTACATAAATCTTTAAAAATAATCCAAGAATGATACAAAATAGATTAAAAAAAAATGAAAATTGGAGCATGCAAACGCCCGCGTTGATAATGAAAACGGAAAGCTTTTTCGTATATGCAAATTGGAGCACGCCTCATAAATTTCAATTTGAACTTTACTTGAAAATAATCAAAGGTGAAATGTGTGGCAAATATGGATTGAGTTGCAAATTGAGTTTGCATTACAATATTCAAAATTCCCAAATTTACTGGCGAAGCCATATTTATAACTTATTAAAAATTTCGAATTTCGAATTTCGAAGAACAAAACTATCTCAACAAATGATTGTAATTAGCTCAATTAAGTTATTAGAATTTATATATTTAATTATAGGATACATTTGAAGTGCATTTTAAAAGTCGTTGATTCTAAATCAATTTTGCATTATGCGTTTATTTATATATTTTGCGTTTATTTATATATCTTTATTAAATTTATACATATATTTTTTTTTTTTGTCGTTTTTGATATGCGATATGCAGCAAATTCGATTTGAATCGATTTCTTATTTTGTTATGCATACGATTGTGACTTTCAGCGCGCTTTGCCTTTAGCCATAATAATATATAGAAATACGTACGTCTGTATGGCACGCATACATGTATGTATATGCATATGTGTGCGAGCATATAAATATATTTCATTTATGCTCAAAGCAAATTGCCGCTGCCAAAAGCTGCCAAAAACCAATTGCAATTTTCCATGCGCAGTATGCATAAATAATACACAGACATACACTAGCACACACAAAGGCTCAAATAAAACAAAATTACGCATACGCCGTGTGCCGGCCAGGACTACCGACAGGGGGTGGAGCAGTTGAAGGGGGATGGCGCACTCTGAGCTTTGGTGACATCGACTGGCAATCGCCATGCCATGATACTCAGTTTTGTTTAATAATTTATGTATATGCCTTGGCAGCAACTCACACACACACACACACACACGCACGCACACATACAAGAGGCGAGAGAGAGTGAGAGAGTGGGAGAGGGGGAGAGAGAGAGGGAGTGAGGGAGAGAACTGGAAAAACACATCGGTTACATATGTTTCACTTGCGCGTCTGTTTGTGTAATTTACAGTTACACAAAACCGCAAATAAAGTTGCCAACATTACGATCCATTGGGGTAGTGGCAATAACAACAACAAAAACAACAACAACAACAAAACCAAAAACAACAACAACCACTCCAACAACAACAACAACTTCCAAACAACAAGAAGACAAAACGGTAAAAAGTCAACGTTTGCTGCAAAGGGTTTAAGAGAGCAACACAGCAAATACATCTATAAGTGGTAAGGGGGTTGCTGTATTGAAAAGAGCTGGAAGGGGTGGGGGTGGCTGTGTGTGTGTGTGTGTGTGTGTGGGGTTGAAGCCATAATGACAATAACATGTCGCAGTTGAAGTTGAATTTGAAGTGCTGAACAAGTTCGTGCCGAAGAAGTTACAGTTACCTCTGCTAGAGCGACAATAGTTGCTCGTAAATATTGCAATTGCCCCCCACCACGCACACCCGCCTCCACCAATTCCATGCCACTCACACACAAACAGGCAGCAGGCCGCGAAACGATTGCAAACTAATTGAAAGCACTCACAAGACAAAATACTCAGCTTGGTTAGTTTCTTCACTTATTGATTTTGTCAGAGTTTGTTTCTGGCTCCTGGTTTCTGTTGCCCCTTCTGGTTACCCCTTTTTTGAGGGAGGGGATTGTAGTCCATGGTAGTTAATAATATCGATAGTTGCGCTCCATCACTTTCAAGCAGCAGATGTGGAAGCCTATGATCACAGTTAAGCGAGCCAAACAATTATAGTCGATAACAAATTGCAATTAGTAAACTAATTTTGCTTTCAACCTAAAGATGTATTCTGAGAAATTTATATTAATGCAACTCAGTCTGAAATCAGTCAAGATTTAGCAGGCTTAGCTTAAATGGATTTTCATGTATGTATATCGAATGATGTGCCATGTATATTTTGAGATATTAATAATAGCCTTCCCACTTCCCTTGTTGGACTATTTTTTACTTATAAGTCTTCCTCAATTCAATTTCATTATCAAGCCGTCACAGTCAGCTAAGCCGAAAGTTTATATAATATACAAAAAAAATATCCATCAGGAGAACTCGGTTCCCATCTAGATTCTTAAAGTGCACTCGAATAACATCATCTGCTTGTTGTGTTTGCTTCAAGCACACACACACACACGCACAGACACACAAAGGGCATAAACATTTTTAATAGATTTCCGCTAACAAGATAAATAGTTGAAGCCAAGTTGCTGGCACACTTTAAAATACAAAGATTTAAGATGATTTGAAATCGCCACCGAGTTTGGGTAGCAACACCAAAACCAGGACAAACAGCAACACAGAGTCAGGCAACCAAGCCAGAGCTGCTCAATGCGGGAGTTACTAGGGAAAGGGGATTGGTACATGGGTATTGGGATAGGTTGGCTGCTCCTTGCCTATTATTGATATCAAATTGGAAAGTGTCTCACAAGGAAATGGCTTGGCAGGAGACGCCTTCATAGAATGTAATTCTTGATGCCCTTACAAGTGGACATTTAAGCCTTATATAAATGGATGCTTATGTCATCTATATGGTAAGTATAATTTAGAGAATATTAATTTAACTTGGCTTTGCTTGGAAAATAATTTCGAAAAATTTCAAATAAGCAAAGAAAATATTTCGCTGAGCTTATTTGTGATTTGCATAAAATAAAGTGAATACGTATAATTAATGTCCCAAAGCAATACATATAATATAATATGGATGCAACCAGGCGAAACTATTTTAAACAATTGTTTTTTAAGCTGCTTTAACAACTTCGCAAGCGTATCAAGTCTTCGGCACTTCTGGGAGAAAACTGTCTTCTGCTGGTTTTTTGGCTATTTGTCTGTTGACCGCAACAATATAATATTTTGTATTGGCAACACCGCAGAAAGAAAACAAAATGAGCAAATATCGCCATAAAATGCCAAAACTGGAGTATCTTGTCTGTGTGAGTGATGCGGGTGGGGTGTGGGTTAGGGTTGAGTATTGGTTGTATGGTATTGGTTTGGGGAGGCAAACTTTAGGTGTAAATATTAAATATCCTGCTTAAATATTTTTGTCCTATTGATTTTGCTGTCTTCGTTCGATTCACTCGCCCTTTTATATGCCCGCAACATTTTCATTTCCTATTGCAATAATTTTCCCTTTTGCCGGCTATTTATTTTGCCGTAGCCGCCGCAGTCTCAGTCGCCATGGCACTAAAAAAACAAACAGCCAACCAAAAAAAAAAAAATTTTCGCTTCCCATCATCATGAAGAAATTTGTAATAAAAATTCAGCAGCAAATGAGAAAAGTACACACACACACACACGCATACATGTGCACCTTCTTCCGAGCCTCTCTCTCTCCATCTCATTCGCTCTCTCTCTCTCTCTGTCTCTCTCTCTCTCTCTTGGCTGTTTGGAGTTGAGCAGAACGTGTCAGTTACCGTAATACGTGCACAAACTATGGCACTGCCTTTGTCTATCTTTGGCGTCTCCTCGGATTCTGTCGCCGAATTCTCTTCCTCTTTCTCTCGCTCCCCCTCCCTTATGCTCGTTTTCGTCCTTAGTTACAGCGTTCTTTGTGAGGCGAGCAGCACAAGGGGTTTATTTAACAGCAGTAGTTGATAGTACTTTTCATTGCCCTAGGCCAGCGTGTGAGCGTTGCTTGGAGTTGAGACGGAGGCAGGAGGGAGCGTAGCCTGCTCAGTGCAGGATTTTCAGGTGAATGCCTGAAAGTGCTTCCTTTATATGCCCAAAGGGAGCCATCAATGTGGCTAATAGCGATTGCTATTGATGCGATATGTTGCTGCACAGCTGCAATGGAATTCGATCTAAAATCTGAAATGAAAATATATTTCATATTGGAGACAGCTTAAAAGTTTCAACGACAGCATTGGATGCATCAACAAATTCGCAACTGAGTTTCCACATAAACTATTTAATCAATATCTTAAATTTAACTGGCATTTGTAGCATTTGTAACTAGTGTATATTTGAATATGAATTATTATGGATTATATATAATTAAATGAGATTATGGCAAACTGCCTTCGCAGACTGCTGAGTCAGATACAAAGAACACTTTGGATTCGTCCACCTTTTGCTTGATGGCACAAATAGAAAATTGGATTCCATCGAAAGTTGCTGCAATCAATCTCTAAACTAAAATTTATCGGGTGAGCAGGCGGAAAAGCAGCAGTAGCAATAAATCAAAGTAGAGATTAAATTACAGAAAAACGTTGCATTCAAATTGCAATTTGTTCTGAGTGGTGACATTTATGCATGTGTAGAAAGAAGGTTCTTAATTTTATATGGAAATTTTCGCTTGGCCACCAAATCGATGGGGACGTTTTCCAAAAACGGAAATGAAACGCCCCATTAATGTTAGCGAAAAGTTGAGCGAATTTTCTTTGACGAGCATAAAACAGGATATGGGAAACGGAGCTGGTCATGAGTCAGTCACAAGCTCAAGAAAACCACAAATCAACACGTAGCCGTAAAAAGCCAGAACTGTTTCCCAGACCCTTGCCAAAGGAAGAAAAGGAATACATTCATGTGCATATAAATAGTGTATATAAATGTATATACATATATACTTCTTCCTCTGTATGTATACGAACCCTTTTTAGTCGTCAAGTCATCTTGGCAAACGGTGTTTCCTTTTTTTAAGTATTTCCCTTGCCAAGCACACAATGGCAAAGTCGAACTGCAGATACCCTACAAGCAGCTACAGCAATTCTAGTGGCATGTGGAGCCATTTGCGGTTTGGTTCACTTCTATTTCAGCAGCATCAGCTGCAAGCCTAAACACTCGGAGCTAATACGGAAATGGGCTCTGGCTTTGGTTTAGTGCGGATTTTTGTTGTTTTTGGCTTGACAATTATAAGTTGAGTTCCGGGCAAGACTCACAGCGGATTCTCGTGATAAAACAAAAGCGTCAACCAGACGGCAGCAATAACAAATGCGACAGCAACAGCAACAACATCAACGACAACACCACAAATAAACAACAACAAATGCTGACAACTTCGAGTGTCCAACACCAACAAAGCATGAGAATAAAAATAAATAAAAGCGGAAGTGATATAAAAAAAACATGTGCCAGCATTTTTATCAAGCTCTTCTCACTCACTCTCTCTCTCTCTCTCTCTCTCTCTCTCTCTCTGTCTGTCTGTCTCTCTCTGTCTGTCTCTTTCTGACTCATACATACTTACACAAACTTACACACACGACCCCTTTTGTTGTCGTCGAGTCTATCTTGGCCACGCACGCAAAATGTGTTGCCTGCTTTTTGGGCGATGCCGCACGATATCCCTTTACTGAGCTGTTGTCCGAGGCATGCAAAGCTTCTCTAATATGTATAGAGTGTACCCAGCATGCCCCCAAACCCCCTTCCTCCCCCCTCCTCCACCACCCTCAATCCCCTCTGCTCAGGGAAGTCTTTATGCCACCATCTCGATGCCCAGGCAGCTCTCTAATATGCTAGCACGCTGTAAGTGCCAGCGAGACAAATATTAATAAAATATACAACTATTAGTCATTGGCTGGCTGGCTGTGTGTGTGTGCGTGTGTGTGTGTGTGTGTGTGGATGTTTACTATGGCTTGTATTTTTAATAGGAAGGACAAAATAAATATTCATAAAATGGCGGCCTGGCAATGCCAAGGAACGTCAGAAACACAGCTCGATGCCGTGTTCCACAATTCGCTTTCGATACTGCATTTCAGTTCAGTTTTGCCTTAAATTAAGTGACTTGTGCTTAAGTGACAGTGGAATATTGTTTCAAGCGAACATGTAACTCTTTTTCTTTTTGGCCAACTCACATATTAATAATTGCGTGCATTTCGCACGCACAAGTTTTCTTAGCTCTGGCGTTCCTCAAATGCAGAACGCATTGGCGACACACTCTCGACACACTGTTAACGCTTAACCCACATCCACATCTACAACCAATCCCCACCCAATCGCCACCCCACCCACCAGCAGTTCACCCCCTACCCCCTGCTTGGCTGCCCGCCTCAACTAACAATAAGACTGACGAATGTTACGCCATAAAAATAAATACCTGCTGACATTTTTCATTGTAAATATTTTGTAGCTGCTGACGCGCGGCCAAGTGACTTGAATGTGGGCGTAACCCGACTGATGGGCGGGCGTCCTGTGCCATGCGAATGGGTGTTTGGGTGTGTCAGCTGTGTGCGCCTGGCAAAAAAAAAAGGTTTTCACTCTTGCCGGCCAAGGCACACGCACAACATGCGAGCGAAGACTCACTGCCAGGTTTGATGGCGCGCGCCGGACAGAGGCGGTTGCCTTTCTTTTTTTGTCTGGCTGAGTGGGAGCTGGGGGGTTTGTCTTGAGGGTTGAGGGTGGGTTAGACAAATGGACGACGCAATAAACCCGACTGCTGCTGCTGGTGCTGCACGAGCTGCTTACTGGGTGTGTGCGCTGATCAACAGCATTAGCGAGTATCATGTCTGCCTGCCTGCCTGCCTGCCTGCCTGCCTGCCTGCCTGTCTGTCTGTCTGTCTGTCTGCCAGCCCATCATCATCATTATCAAGAACATGAAACGGCATTGCGTTAGTCCTAGTTCTAGTCCTCGTCCATATCCTTGTCCTTGCTGTCATTATGGCCAACACCATCCGGCAAGTACTATGATATGTGGGCGCTGGCCGTTAGGTCTTAACTTCTTTAGGGTTAGGCATTTGTCAAGTCGAGCTGGGCGCGTGTGTTTTCAGCTTAAACTATTCCCCAGCTCGTGGGTCACAGCAACAACAGCACTAACAGCAGCAAACAAATGCTTTGACATACAGTTTTATTAAGCGAATGCTTTGGAAAATATGAATATTTTAAGCATGTGCTTTGACTGACACTCAAATGCTCAAATGCTGCTGCTGCTAGACTCATGAATAACAATCATAGCCATTTCAAATAATAATCAATAGCTTTTATTTGT
The DNA here is from genome assembly GCA_035044105.1 of Drosophila nr. perissopoda 5 BK-2023a. NCBI lineage: Eukaryota > Metazoa > Arthropoda > Insecta > Diptera > Drosophilidae > Drosophila > Drosophila nr. perissopoda 5 BK-2023a. The sequence continues at coordinate 3,997,877 of JAWNMK010000620.1, read as the reverse complement.
TCTTTCTGCGTTCAGACGCATCTAAGCTTCAGTTGTGAATCGGTTTAATCAGATCAAAATAACAAAACATCTTTATGCAGGTGTCAATCAACAAAGTCTAAACTCCATATTTGTAATTTGATGTTGGAGAAATGTAAACATCCAAATATGCCAAATTAATTGAATTAAGACTTATAAAGCAAATCTAATCTTATAGACGGACTCGGCTATGGAGCCAGATCAAGAATAAGTAAGTCAAGAATTTGGGGTCAGAGCTGCTTTCTTCTGCCTGTTGCACGCTCTACAGAACTTCATTAAACTCCTTTACACAATTACAAAGAATTACAATGAAGGCGCGGCTATTTGAGGCACGCAGTCCAACTTTGAAAGCAAATATTTGACTGAGGTGTAAAGATTGTGAATGCTTCAAAGTTTCCTGCATTGTTTTTTTCCCCCAGCAAATGTGAAACGTATTTCGTTGTGGAATTTTAATTAGATTTTTGGGCGTGCCTTTTAATAAAAAATGCCAATAATTTAATGAAAGTTGTATTTTTTAACTGTGCTCATTGTGTACAGAATAAATAATTGTATAAATATGTGTATATTATACAACAAATATTTATTACTGCATGCAATTAAAAAAGGTCAACAACAACCACAACAGCAGCAGCAACAGCAGCAACAGCAGCAGCAGCAACAGCAGCGGCATTTGCAACAAAATTCAAATTCAATTGATTTATGCGACGATGGCCATAAAGCAAACGCCTCCCATTAAAACTGTTAGGCGAAAGAATTGATGTTGCTGGTTTTTTTATATTATTTTTCCTCTTTTTTATGCGTGTGTGGTTGTGTGTGTGTGTGTGTGTTTATTTTTTGTTTTCGTATTTTTATTAAACGTAATGACTTTTAAATGAGACGCGTGCCGCGGTTGCTTTATGCCTCATGTGGCAAGCAACGGCGTTGGCTAATGAAGCCATCAAAACGCTGCCAAAAATATATATTTTGGTAAATTATTATTAATAATGGCAGAAACAATTAAAGCTCGTCAAACTTCAAAATGCTATGGGAAAATAAGTACGTGCATAAATATATATATGTACATACATATATATGTACATACATATATATGTACATACATATATATGTATTTTATATATATATATATAGATATAAATATGCGTATATGCGGGCGTGCTAGGGTTGAGTTCTGTGGCGCCTGCATTGGACGCCTATTTCAATTATGAAAACTATGAAAAATGTGCACGCGCTTTTCAATTAAAACAATCAGTAAGCAAAATATTTGAGAAGCAGGCTAACCAACAATATTCGAAGCACACACACTAAAATTAATTGCAGTAATGAGCGGCACCGTCTACGGAATGCCCTTACTGACTTTGCCCAATAAAAGAATAATAAAAGAATTAATTAAGATATTCGAGAGGCCATAACCAAGATATGTACATATAAGAAAACCAATTTGAAAACTAAAAACTATTTAATTTTCAGTATTAAATTCAAATGAATTCAAGAATAATTGGATTAATTACATTCGAGTTTTATTTTAAATCAATAAATAACAGCTGAAGAAGAAGAACTCATTTTCGATTGTTCACAGATCACATTTCGATCGAATACTTACTGTAAACTTATCCATATCCGTATCAATATCCGTTCATGTTTGTCATATGTGGATGGGGTAAAGCTAAAAATATTGATTAAGGTAATGTGTTACCTTTTCGGTGTGGAAGTTAAATCAACATTCTCATTATTTCAATATATATTTATATGCAATGGTATTTCGTACAAATGTCGGCAAATATTAAACAAAGCAGCAATTGAAATTATTTGGTAATAATGCATTTTGCGGTATATTCAAAAAGTATGAATCAAATGCATTCAAGGCTCTGCATAAAAAGTTAAATAAACACGAACAACAGATGGGGAAAATAACTAAACATTTCTATAGACCAAATAAGGGAGAAACGTTGCGGTCGGGCTTAACCGACTGCGAAATACTTTGATACCATAACTAATACCAGCTTATAACAGGTGGCAAGGAACAGGGTGAGTGTAGCCAAGAAATATCGTCCAAGTCTGCTTTTCAAATGCCGGTAGTTGTGGGGCTTCTGTGAATTTTTGAGGCGGGCGAGGTTGTGACCAAGAAAAAAATTGTTAAAGGAGTTTCTTAGTAACATTCCTTCCAAGTTCCAAGATATGGGGTTTGGCTACCAGTAATCCTCATTCCAAGTTTAGTTACTGTAGCTCTTAATTACGGGAGTTTTGGGCTTTTGTGGATTTTATGGATCTTGGGACGTTTATCGATTTACACTAATAGGTGTATCGGTTTCAGGAGGCGGAGTGGGCGTGGCCATCCAATTTTCTATCGATTTATTAGGGAAGTTGTCAGTAAAATACTTTCTACTGTAGGTTACAAATTGTGGAAGATATGCGAATTTCAGATTTCTATGGACTGAGTTCCTGGCGGGCGTGGTCTAATAATATATATGCCGATCCTTGAAGGATGTTACCAGCCAGTTACTTTCCAGGTTTGGCCACTATATGGTGGGTGTGTTATATGGCGATTGTTGAAGGACAACGCCAGCGACCCACCTACCTAGTTTGAAGACGGTAGCGTTAAATTTGTGGAAAATATGTGATTTTATCGATTTTCAATTATCAATGTTATCGATTTCATAGCCTCAAAGTAACCTGTATATGTTTTTAGGTTTCTCTCTAGTATCTATCTCAGGCGGACGGACGGACATTGCACAAAACCAATATACTCAAATACCTTCAGTATCAAAGTATAAAATGCACAAAAGAGTTTATAAAAATGCTTTGATAAATTATTATAATCATGCGAATTATGTTCAAGTATCTGAGAAGTAAAACCTTTTGTTAGACCAGACGAAACGCTGAATTCAATGCATGCAAGGTTGTTGCAAAACAATAAATATAAAAAGCAAAATATACAAATTGAGCTCAGAGTGATCATTTCAGATATAAATATTTGAACTGAAGTATATGTATATGATTGTGGATCACAGCTTATGTAAATGTGAACTGTTGACTTTGTTCATCACTTGCCTATAGATGTGAAGTGGTCGGATTGAATACCATTGGCCTAATTACCTGCTGGGCCTCATTAGGGCCGCTCGCTGGCTCACTTGGCAGCTCCCATTCAGGGAGCTTACCAATTTGCATGCCACCGTTTTTTTTACGACTCCTCGAAACTGAGCAGCCATTATCAATTTATTTTGCTTCGGTGCTCATCAAAAAGGATGGGGGCAGGTATGAATAGCAGAAAAAGTGGCTGGAGGAGCAGGAGCAGAAGCAGGAGCAGGAGCAGGAGTAGGAGCAGTGAACAGTGAGAATATATAACGATTTAATTAAAAAGTTACATTAAATATGTTCGTTGTTGTATTTTTTGTTAGCAATCACTTTGCGCATTCCTCTTGCGCTGTCTCTTTTTATTGGAGAGTGCACAAGTTTTTTAACTCAAAGCCAGAGAGCCATGTTAATATACATCTACATATACATATATATACGAATGTATATACATATATCCGTATATCCCAACTGCTGCTCATTAAGTCATCGTTGAAGTCGAGTTATTCAATGGCTTTGCCTGCCGACGACCTTTTGATGGGCAAGGTAAGCTAAGGGGCCGAATCGCATCGCATCGCATCGCATCGCATTTTATTTTCATAATTTAATGTGCGCGCCTTTTGTTTTTAGCGGTGCCCAAAACACTCGGCAACAACATCCACGTGAAGCGGCAGACGGCAAAATGTGCGGAAAATCTGGGCTACCAAATAAAAAAAATAAAAAAAGACGCGAAAAAAATGCGCAAATAAAACAAAGCAAAAATGGTAATAGAGTGGTTTGGGACAGGGCCAGTGGTGAAGAGGGGGGACTGGGGGAGAGCGAAATGTGCGAAATGTGGCGTATGCGTGGCAGCCGCAGAAGCGCCAACGACCCTGCAGCCACGCAGCCCCTGCACCCTCACCCCAACACCTTGGGGCATCAACCCGACCACCTTAAAAGCTCAACAGCAGCAGCAGCAGCAGGCAAAACCCACCCAGCCACCCATATTTGTCCCCTTGAACTTTCACTTGTGCTTGAGGCTCCAAGCAGCACCAACAACAGCAACGAGGCAATAGAAGGGGAGGGGCAGGGATGGTGTAGGGGGAGGTGAGGAGGGAAGGTGAGGGCGGGAGTGAAATTAAGCAACGGCTGCAAAATGAGCGCCAAAACGTTTAGCGAGTTGTTTACGAGGCTGCCATTTTGTTTGTGTTTTTGTTTTTGCTCTTTCCATGTTTTTTTTTCTTTGTTTTCTTGGTTTTTTCTGTTATTATTTTCATATGGCAGGCAGCAGAGATTCGACATCTGTTGAGTGTTATATGGCTACATATATATGGCACTGGCACTGGCAAAGGCAAAGGCAAAGGCAAAGAAAACTTTCGCATCGGTCGAGAGTAAACCCAATTTCCAATTGAACTTTAACCATTCCGCACACACCACTTTTGGTCTTAGGAAGCAGTCTTTGCCAGGGCTTATAAATTAAGAGAGTACGCTGGGAGCCAAATTTAAATATGCCATTTTTCTAGAGGTCAATCCAAACTGCTTTTAGAAATCGGCAAAGTTGTGAGAAAGTTATGACAGTGACAAGTTTTGCAGCCATTAAGCCAAATGCGATGCCTTTAAGCCAAGTCTACTTTTCAAACTCCCACAACTTTATTAGTGGGTAGAGGGCATTAATAATAATAACGTATTCATATACAGAAATCACATGCCAAAGTGATAAAGTTTCCCATACGAATTTAATGACAACTTGCTAAGTATTCTTAAGATGCCAGCCGTTTTTCACACTTTCCGCTTGACCAAATTCAAAATGGAGCTGGCAAAAATTCGATTAATTCGCTGCGAGAAGATGCTTATGCTAATTGAGCGATAAGTTGGGCAACGCTCTTTGCATACATTTGCGGCTTACAGCAGAGACAAAGATGTATGCATTATCGCCAGAACACGCTCCAGATAAGCGACAAAAGTCCGACCACCATGCCCCCAAGCCCACACACCCCGCTCAGCCATACCCTCGTCCAAGGCTTAGTGTGTCTGGGGTGGGGGCTTACTCTTCTTATAGCCTGAAAATAATCGAAATGGCTAAAAGGGTATAGCGATGTTATCAGAAAGTGTGCAACAGATAGTCGACAGTCGAGTCGATCTATCACACTAGAGAGAATAGAGCTCGAGGATTCGATTCGAATTTGCAAGCAGATCAATTTTATTTCGGTTTCGAATTGATATATAATTTAGCCACACATATTATCGATCAATTTTAAAATTCTAAATTTGCCTTAAGTAACAAAATATGAATAAGAAATAGAAAAAGCTACTTTCAAATGGAAAAAAGTAATCTCAGCAAGACTACTACATACTTTTTTTAGTCTGGTTTCAGGGTAACTGCCAGTCGAGCTCTCTCGACTAGAGCATTCTTGCTTGTTCGTTATTATTTCGCTTTTTTCTTGGGCTTTTAAGCGCTTATTAGATTTCTGGGAGAGCCGCGACTCTGGTGACTAACAAAGGAATTTTAAATTCCAATAAATCTGCCGGCCTCAATAAGTGCCGGGCACTTGGAGAGGCGCTGCGACGGGGTGGGGCTCCCCATTAAAAAGCCGACAAGCATTTGTGCAACAACATACGCAGATTGACTGACTGACTAAACGATCGAATTGAATGAATGAATGAATGACTTACAAGCTAAAACGCAGTTTTGTGTGTGGATTTCTTTTATTTTTCGGGGTGCCAACTTTGTCTGGTGGTGGTTTTTGGTTGTTGCTGTTGTTGTTGTTGTTGCCTACCCGCGTCATAAAAAATGCGAGCAACAAGCCAGCCAGCCAGCTGCTTGCTGACAATACACAAATTTGATTGGAGCCACCCTAATGTGATTTCTCTGCCACTGAAATTTGACAACAAACATTTTGGCTAGCAATTTATATGCTTTTTAATTTGTATTGGTATTCCTTAGCTAAATCGATTTTAGCCTGCCCCGCAGCAGCACTAGGTAAGCTCTCCTCATTCGGCCTCTTCTCTAGCTATTATAATTTTTGTATTTTTTACTTTTTTTTGTTGGAATTTTCACTCTTCGCATCTCGTCTGCATTTCGCATTCGGAACGCAGCAGCAGCGAGAAGGATGGCCATTTGTTAGCCATTTCCGAGCTGAGGGCCGTAAAATGGAATTTATTATTTGAATTATACTACGACGCGTTGGTTACCAGTTACCCGTTAGCCATTGCCCGTTAACCGTTAGCCGCAGCATTGCCAACTGGCTTAGAACTCGGCTCTTTTTTTTTGGCGGTCACGGTCCTTGGTCCTTTGTTGTCTGGCTTGCCTGCGTCTGATGCCAAGATTTTAGCGACAGTTTTTTAATTAAAGCCCTGCCTGAAACCAATTCGAAAATTTGTATATGTATGCAAATGGCAAATATACATACATGCATATATATTTAGTAGATTAAAGTGGACAAAATAAAGCTCATATTTAATTTGAGTTCAATATACTCCTGCGCCTATCAGTATATTAAAAACTTGCCCTCGATCTGCCATTTATCTATAACACTGACTAAAGAAATCTTCACAATTATTGACTATTTCGGATCTTGTTATTATTTGATCTTATGCGCTTGGATTAAAATACTCACCTCATTTCAACCATCAATTATCAAAACATACAAATAAAATTTACATGGAAAAAACGAAATAAATTTTTTTTGTATATATTCAAAATAACTTTTGCAATTATTTAAATTTTTTATTGATTCTTATTATAATTACAGACAGCACTTTAATTGCAACAATTAGCTATCGACGATTTTGCCTTATTAGGGAAAATAATAAGAAATTGCAAAAGGTTTTGCAAACTAACAGCAGCTGTAACAGCGCGCTGTTAACTTAACAGTGTCAGTTGCAACATGTTCGCACCGCGTTCGCTGCCAACCGAAGAGAGTTGTGCCCCAACACTAGACCAGTCTGTGGAAGGGTGATGTGAGGGGGGTAGTAAGCATATGGATTCATATATTTGGAAAATTCTTGAAAATTGAAAACAATATTATTTAGCCAAAGGCTCTTTGGCCATTTGCTTGTTTGTTTGGCTAACAAAAGGCGGCAGCAAACAATTCATTTGCCCAACTAATGTAAATGTATTAAACAATAATTTCTATTGGATACAATAAATATGCGCATGTGTGTGTGTGTGTGACTTATTATGCGAAAATTGTTGAGCGAAATTAAATTTGTAACTAAGCAAATGCTGCATATTTGATGGAGCAACCTATTTCCATATACACACACACACACACACATGCACACACACCGAGCAGCACATACTACTTCCATTTGTTTTGTCAATTGATGTGACTGTGCATGTGTGCATTAATTAAATACGTATACACACACACACACACACACACCCAAACACACACACACACTCATACACCGTTGCACTTAACAGCACAACCGACCAACCAACCAATGTAAACAGAGAGTAGCTTACAGCCAACCACTCCTCCTCCCTCTCCCCCTCCGCCCGGTCCACCGTCCCCTACACCCAACTGGTATAGCCCAAAGGAAGTTTCTTGCTAATTAAAATCCAAATATTAATTCTAAAATGCAACACAGAACCAGCAAAAGCAGCAGCAGCGCCAACATACATAAAAAATAAATGAAAATAAATATCTAAAAGGAAAGAGAAAGAGGAAGAATTTCACAGGTGAATCGTGGCAAAACTGGCTTATCGCAGTCGCAGATCCATCGATGATGGCCACAAATTTCACTTGGGCCAAAGGCAAGCACTTCTCTGTTGCTCAGACTAAGCAAACATTTGGACAAATTCAGATAGCGCACGGGGCACGAGGCGCTAGACACGAGTTGAGTGTGTGGCCAAGCGGAGTGAGTGCCTTGTGACGAGCAGTGGGTGATAACAATATATCGATATACAATTTTTAATCGATTACATTGCGTCTACATTTAAGAATTTATCAGTTATTTGTCAAATAATTATATTTCAATCCAATCGAGACTTTGAATTGCAAGTAGCATTAGGCCCAATGGTTTTTTGCAGCAGGTGTTCACTGTACTCGAAAAGTCAGCTTAACAAGTCCGGTCGAGTATGAGATCAGATTCAAATTTTGTTCCCATTTGGAAATGGTATCGATTACGTTGAACCATACAAATTATTTATGCATCTCTGCTAGACTCGTTGCTTCTTCTTCTTCATCTGCTCAAAACCATATAATTTTCGACACTTACGATTTAAACGACGCGAGAATTATAAATACAATAACAACGGCGACAACAAACAACAGCGAGTAATTTGCTGGACAAGTGTTCAACAACAACAAAGACCATTCATACAAGACACACCGCAGATCGAACATCGAACCAACCAGCACATACAGACACAAACACACCACTACGCTCTTTGCTGGTTGTGCTCTGCGATCGAACCAGCTGCACACACTCTCTTAACTATTCTTGTCGCGTGATCGATTTGTTGGCTCTTTGACATCTCTGACTAAGTGTGTGTGTGTGCGTGTGTGTGTGAGCAGTTTCTTAATATGTGAGAGAATTTTATGCTTATGCTAAAAGATTTACAGTTGGTGCATGCCGAAAATGTTAATGAATTTTGTTATGCTTTAATACCTGTCAGTGTACCCCGTGTGTGTATGTGTGTCGTGGCCATCATTCGATTTGCTATAAATGACGAGCAGTATATTTAAGCGTGTGCGACTAGACGCTTATATAAACATATAAACAGCTATATTTATGCATGTGATTGGGCCGTCTTTTTTTTGTGTGTTGCTGTTTGGTCGGTTGATGGAGAGTGAGTGGGGAGGGGAGCGGAGCTTGACATGGTGTTTATGGAAATTATGAACGGTGCCAAAGCGACGCCAATTGCTTGACCCAAATTAAAACATTGCGCGTACATTGTTGTTGTTAATTGTAGAACAAACAACACAGCAACAAGAGAAACACAATACATACACACACACACACACACACACACACACAGGGAGAAGACGAAAACAAGAAACAATCACATTTGCCATGGGAACCATGCGCCTGCTGCTGCCTAATGGGACTGCCAACGAAATCGGATTCAGAAAACTAAATCAGTTTGCAGTCTCTTTGCCAGCAAATCAATGGCAATATTTCAAAATGTCAGGCTTGGCCAGGGCACAGGTGTGAGCCACAAAACTTGAACAACGACCAAGCAACGAGCAACAACGAACAGCATCCACATCCACATTCACATCCACTTCCCCAATACACACTCACATCCACAGCAGCTGCTCCATAAAACCCATTATACCCAATCATCATCAGGCAGCAGAAGCAGCAGAGTGTCCAGGTCTGAAAATCGGGATCTGGGACCCCAACCACTGCTGGTACCGAAAGAAATTACTATGAAAAAAAATCGAAGTTATGCACTGATAAAAAAAAATCATAATTATAATTTTAATTGTTGAGCAAAATATATACAAGTAACTCAAGAATATACAAAATATTTTTAAAATGTTTTTGCTTTTTTTTTTTTTTTTGTTTTTTACTTTAAATTATATTATATTATATTATATTTAAAATACTTTAAACAATTTATATACTTTTTTTCCGTCGACTGATGATGACATTAAATACATAAATAAATAAAAAAAATTAATGTTCGAGCTAAATTGCTTATGTATTTACTTATGTATGTTCATTTTATCATCACAATTATATTTCAGAAATAAACATACATTTATTTGGAATAAATAGATAAATATTCATATTTTGTTTGGGAATATTTTAAAAATTGTTAAGAGTAATAATTACAATATTTGACATATATTTCATGAATACATTTACAATTGTACAGCGATATAAATTGAATTATAATATTAATTTTCTCTCAGTGCTCTTTTAGGAGCGTATTTTATGCAAAGAAATCACTTTTCATATATGAAAGCAACAGGAATGGGCAGCGATGGGGATGGAATTGAGGAAGGGGGAAAGAGAATGGGGATGGGAGGGGTGGGGGCTCTGGTTATAACTGGTTTGACAGTAACTATAACTACAATGGGTAAGACTGTAAAACAACAACTGGACAGATAGGGGCGCATTTTTGCTGCAAGCCATACAAATACAACAAATGCATGCGAGAAGTTGCTGCGGTGCTTCAATTTGCTGCCGCAAATGTTGCCAGCGACAATATCAACAACAACAATAACAGCAACATGCAACATAAATGCAACAACAGCAGCAGCAACATCGAGAAGAAGCAGACAAGCCTTGCGGTTTGCACTGTGTGTGATTTGTATCGTTTACAGGTTGTCGAGCACACACACACATACACACACACACACAACTGCAAGCTCATAATGCAAGACCCAAAGCGAACTACAAGTCACAGACAAAGACGAAGTCGAAGACGCAGACGAAGAAGGCGAGAGTGAGAGTGAGATAGAGACGGGGAAGGTGCCTTTTTATTTTTATCTGCAAGGCGACTGCAAACAGCAACTGTAACGAAGACAACAACAACAACAACAACAACAACAACAGAAGCAGTTCAAAGTTGAGCAACTGCGCTAATAAGCTCTCACTCACACACACACACACACACATGAAGTTGACAGTAGCCAATATAACTGCATTCTGCTCTCTCTCGTTGCCTCTCTCTCTCTCTGTGGTCGTTCGCTATCTGCTCATCGCAATCCTGGCAATGCGCGCGTCGTTCGCAAGTCGTGCGCGTGCGCAACGCTTGCTGCGAGTTGAATTTTGAGCTGTTGTTGTTGCTGCTGCTGTTGTTGCTGTTGTTGCTGTGTTTCTTCATTTCTTTTTTGTTTGGTGCGCGAAAAACGGCAGTCAACTGCCCACACGTCGTTGCCAACTTATTGTTGTTGCTGCTGTTGTTGTTTTTGCAATAAAGACATCGCACAAGTTGCTTCATTCATGACTACCTGAACTGGCCTCCGATTCCGACACCGACACAGACTCGAACTGCAACTGCAACTGCAAAAGCAGCAACACTTGCAACACTTGACTGACAGCAAGATGGCAACGCTCGCGCATTAAAGTTTGGATGGAACTATTTGGGTGAAAAACATGTCCGTCTACAGATGGACAGCTCAGTCAGTTAACATTCCCAAAGATGAAATCTGGGAGTTTATTACTAGTTGTATTATTTATGATCCAAAAGACGTTCAAATGTTCGATACCAAATCAAACATTTTGAGTTGTAAATATTGTTGGTTTTATTTTAATTTTTTAGTTTATGTTTTGAGTCAGTTGGTGCTGATCGCCTTTCGAATTAGTTAACATCCATTACCATCTCGAACAATCAATTAGATCTGTCTTCTGGTCTTGTTAATGCGCCGATTTATACGAGTTATTTACGAACATGCTTTATGAATCTTGTAGACAAATTAAAAACAAACAAACCAAAAAACAGAAAAGCAACAGATTTGACCATTGCTGGCATTCCATTTTGTTGTTTAGCATCAGCATATTTTAAATAATAGGTTGTAAAAAAAGAAACAATAACAATAGCAAAAACAACATCAACAATTACAAGCATAACAACTAACACGTGTAATCTTGGCGCTTTGATTGTTATGCTTGTTGAAAATTGTTGTTGATGTTGTTGCTGCTCATGTTGTTTGCTGTTGCTTAACTTTCACTTGACCAGTCAGCTTGTTGGTCAGCAAAAGTTTTGCCAAGTCTGAGAGAAGCAGCCGCAAACAACGGCAACAAGAACCGAAATCTGTAACTCGGAATGCAAAGCACCCAGTGTGGCGTATGTGGGTGGTTGGGGCAGTCAGTTTATGAAGCTCGTGGCATAGAGCAACAGCGGCACTCCATTAGACAAAAATGTGTTAAAACCAAATACATATAATTTGGTGGCCACAAGTCACAAGGACAATGAAGGCGACAACAACACCACACGACAAATGACAGCGGCTCACAAGCCAAACAACGACAACAACAACAACAAACAACGCAACAACAACGACAAGAACAAGAGCAATGCCGTTTTACGAGCACTTGCGTCATAAAAATTGTTGTAACAACAACAGAAACGCATTTGGGGCAGCCCCTAGAAGTACAATATTTGTGCCCAAACCCCAACCCCAACCACTGTCTCATTTCTCCAGCGTTTTGAGGCTGCAGCTCCACACTGAAGGAGGCGGCACTTCTGCTTTTTTTATGTCAAAGTCAAAGGCCAAAAGGCGCACGCATAAAAATGCCAAGCAATGAGATAGCTTACAACACAATGCGAGGGTTGCTCCAAACCAATCGATTTTTCAAATTACATTTCTGTTAGGCAAAATTGATAATTATTCGACAATTTCTTTCAAGTCAATTAACTCATAACTTTTGTGAAATAAATATAGATATTTGAAAATAACTTAAGAACAATCTAAAATACCAGTTCGGGTTTTGAATAGAATTATTTTTAATACTGAAAATCTGTTTGATTCTTAAGCCTTGTTTGTGCAACATGTTTATTATATGTTTATTCATTTTCATCTACTTAATAATGAAACGAAACAAAACCTTTCCAATCAATGAGCTATTGATTATTTGTTGTCATTTGAAGCAGTTTTAAAGCAACCCTAGCTCATTCTGCATACGTTTCTGTGTACCTATAAGACGGGGCAAGTCAATCGGAAAACACAAATTCGATTAAATTGTTTAAAAACAATTTTTATTTATTACCTACGCATTTTCATTGTTGTCGCTGTGCCTTTGTCGCTGCGGCTTATCGACGACCAAAATGGCCCTGCCACGCCCCCCTCCACACCCCACCAGTACTAAAAATATATGTGTCTATGTGTATACAAGACAATATTGATACCTTTTCGGTCGATTGCGGTCAGTTTCATTCCCAATGTCGAATGTCGAAAGTTGAATAGAGAGAGAGATATATAGAGAGAGAGAGATGCCCCCAGAGAGGAACGGAAACACCGTTTCCTTTTGAGCTCTCATTCACTCATTCATTCATTCATTCAATCGTTCATTTCGAAATTAGTCGGTGGCCTGTCACTTGATAAAAAGCTGTGATAATTAGACTCGAAATGGAAGCCAAATGCAACGACGGATAGCGTCGGTAACTCGGGTAGCTAATTTATATGACCCACACCCATACACATAGCGATACCCATTCCTCGAACTACTTAGCATATCAATTTGGCCCAAAAAAATCCAAAGCAAACAATCCAAAAAAAAAAAATTAAATAATAAAGGAACATCGGCTATCTTAAGCACGCCGAAGATTACTGACCATTGTGGACTGAGTTCAAGTTGCTATAGTGTCCGATATCGTGGTTGTATATTGAATATATATTTTCCAAATGCTAGCAGCTTAATAACACGCCTAACTGGTGGGATAGTTTGGGAGAGCGTGTTGAACAAAAAAGTTGCATTTACAATCGCAGTTATTTGCTACACTGGACAAATATTGACGAATTTATGTTCACAATTGAGAATCATAATACTAAGCATATTGGGTGAGTTTGATTCGGATATATTGCTAAATAAACATATGTTTCCTAAAAGATATAGTTGTCTGATCTTAATTATTTTGATAGTAAAAGTAACATGCATAAAAATACGCATTGTTCAATAGTTTAGCTTGGAGAAAGGTTTTTAAACAGAAGCTCATATTTGGGGGATTCTTCCTATAGCTTTGATATGATATATTTACATATACATATATAAATATCTCTTGGATTTAATGTCCAAATATAAATATTTTAATATCGGACAATAATGAAACAATAACTAAATAACTTCGACAAATTTTGCTTAAGGCAGCTGTATAATTTAGTGATCAGATCTGGCCGGCTTCTTTTGGCCGTCACTTTCAATATGTATCAAACTTGACGACTAAAATATAATACCCTTTACAAGGGCATACAAACGTGGCTAGCAAATTAGTAGCAAGGAAATCGAAAAATGTATTTCAATTCATAGATGAGGGGCAGGGGTCGCGGACATGGCTTGTTGTGTGCGGCTTAAGGCTTGAGTTTGGAATTGGAATTGCGATTGCGATTGGCTTTGGGTAAGCCTCAAGCGCCGCTAATATTGTCCCTCGAAGACTGCATGGTTTGTGGCATGCGGCATAGAAAATTTAATTTGAAACACGTTGCTTGTTAGCTTATGTGCGGGTCTTGCAATTAGGGGCGGCACACGCTTCCCCGAATCACCACTATTATTGGTATTGTTATTTTGCAATGCGACCATGCCTCTAATATCCTAATTGATTGGCCAAACGTCAATCTAGTAACAAGGATATGCCACAGACTGTTGCAAATGGGCAAACGTTGCGCACCTAATGTTATTTTATCTGGATGGGGAGATGGATGGAATCAAATGCCTGAGTTTGAACATGTTGCCAGCCATTCAATATTTATATGCATAGATATTTTGAGAGAATCCAATGTTACAATGCCCCTAAGCATCCAGGAACTAAATAACATTATTGCTTCTTCTGGTAATGTGATACATATGTATATACTAACGTAGTACAATACAATTAAAGAGCATTTAACAATTCAGACACTTTGCAGCTCCTTTTTTAGTCATCATATTTCTTCCAGTACATTGGGTGTGCTAAAAAAAAAAGAAAAGGAAACGACGTCTAGCCAAAATGGAAAAGAAAATCACAAACTCGGAATGACGATACATTAATCAAGCGTGTGTATGCCACACACACACACACACACACACACACACACACACAATACAAAACATCACACACCAAATACAAAATACAAAAGTCAGCTGGCTGACGTTGACCCTGTTAAAAGATCACGAACACGTCCGGCACTAAGTGAGCCGTATGGAGCAACAACAACAACAACAAAAAGGAAAGAGAACAACAGGAATATCATTATGAGTTTATCATTGGAATACGGTTAAGGAATCGAACTCAACGGGAAAGAAACGGAAGTCAAGGCTGTGGCCCTTATCCTGTTGCGGCTGAATGACCCAGAACCAGAACCCAGAGCACAGAGCCCAGGACAACTGATTGCCATCATCGCGAACTTCTAATGAAAATGCCTACAACTGTAATGGCTACATATTTTTTGTTGAGTCATCGTACATCGAAATTCAAACGAAAACGGCGAATGCAGCAGGCAGCAAGTCAACTAGAAAGGCAGCACGAAACAGCAGATACCCTGGAATGTAAAGGCAAGCAAGTGTATTCAAATGTGTATAAGCCATTTGTAAATCTAGACTTGACTTGCGTTCTTTCCTATTTACAGCTATATGGCACTACCCCACAACAATTTGGGCATAGGATATAACAAAAAAAAAAATGAAAAAACTAACGAAAAGGTTCAACGGAAATTTCGAGAGTGAAATTTGTTTGAATGCCGGCTACTTAACGGCAAATGCGAATCATTTTAAATTGTGATTCATGCAATTCAGTCGACAAGAAAAGAAAATACAAAATACATGCGAAATAAAAAGGGACAGCTACCGAATTCGGTAATCAAAACAGGAAAAGGTCACACATGGATCAGGGGTGCACTGGAGCCTAATGATGACCATGGCCAGACAGATAGATACAGATACAGATACAGATACAGATACATTTAGAGAACCAAAGCCGAAAAAGAGAAATGGCGTACTTTTCTCTAATAAATGGCCAATACAATGGCTAACAGAAGGGACAGAAAAAAAGAAACCACCCACTTAAGCCCAACCCATTCCCCCCACTGTGGACGCGTTTATTAATGGCCTGTGAAGGTTTCGCAATGGCAATTAAAGCGATTTGCAAGTTGAAAACGTTATAATTAAATGATTGCCATGTCACACAAATGAATAATAAGAAAAAATGAAATAATAATTAAAAAAAAAAAAAAGAAAACAACAACAAGATCTGACCGTAACTGGCAGTCAAGTTGCATGCTGAGAGCCCCGGCGATTCGAGCGGGGCGGAGGCAAGCGGAACTAGCCCCAGGCGCTGGTGCGTTTTTTACAGGTTTTTCAAGATACCACCGCGTACTTAGTGATTTGGCCAGCGTTGTCTGAGTTGCCACAGTTGCCACAGTTGCGCGCAGCTGCAGACTTTGGACTGACCTTTTTGTATTAATTGCACGCCGCACTCGTCGACTCAATGCCAAAATGTTCGACTGACCCAGGACTGAGCAGCGATTTTGTGTATTTTTTTCTTTATATATATAGGTATATATATGTATGTATATATGTATATATATATACTGCATATGTTTCAATCGTCAAAAGTTGAGTCGAATCGAGTCGGGTTAAGGTGACTTGTCGTGTGGGCGTTGGGTTTCTTGTTTTTCAACTGGGCTGCAGATATGTAATTTTTCATTTGCCAAACGATATTTGAAACGTCGGTGTAAGCCAGAGGCTTAGATCTGGCCAGAGCTAAGGGGCTGAAATAAGAAATCATCTAAAAAGAAAAACTTGAATCAGCGTTAATTCTTATTGAGATAGTTTCCAATTATTAGTAATTCTCCATAATTACTCAAATATATCAACTTTGACAGTGCGCATTTTCTTGAACACCTTAAGCATTCATTAACTGAAACGTTAATTGTTAATTGTTTTGTAGGCAATCAATTAAGAGTGAATTGCTTAGCAATTGCTCAAATAATTAGAGTGCTTACAACTTTCCCTCCCTTTCTCCCTGTGGGTATTTTTTTTGTTGAACGCCACTGTGCAATCTGAGAGATACATTACTTAGTATGCTATCTATCACGATTGTGGACTGTCGAGTGTCTCGACTGTCAAGCATTTGTTTAGGCGTTTCGATTTCTATGTTAAACTAAAGTGAAAAATTAACATAAATTACAGGCAAACTTATGGCGCATGATTGAGTCGCGAGTTGGCATGGCAAGTCTCCGAGTTGAAATGCAAAATGAACGCGACAACTTTGGACAGGCGACTGACGCCAGTGGTCGGTTGGCGAAGTGGTATTATTGTGGTTATTTGTATTTGTCTGGGTTCCAGTTTGTGGGACGCCAACAAATCGCTGAATAATAATGGAACAGCTAAATGGCATCAATAAGCTTCTGATTTGTGTGAAGTTTTGCTCGCATTTTCAGCGCTTATGTAAATTCATATTAATAACAATAAATAATGATATTGCCCATTGCTATTTACCAAGTCGATATTCTTGTTGTTTGCCAGAGCAACCTTCAGCATTCGATTGAAGCATTTAACTTGAAATGATTTCCACCGCAATGGAGCAATCCAATTTGATGTTCATCTCATTGCGCATAGACAACAAGTTCTGCTTGCAGCTTCAACTTCAACTCCATTTCCATCTGCTGGCCAAATTGACTTTGAGTTTGCTCTTGCAATTTGAAGTTGCTTCATTTAATTTGCTGCTGCTTCTGATGTTGATGTTGATGTTGCACCCAAAGTTGTTGCGTACGCTTTTCATGCCACGTCAAGCTGCTGCCGCCGTTTCTCTGCTGCTTGTGATTGTGTGTAGAATATCAATTACTTATGCTAAACACCTGCTGCATCGGAATGTCTGTCGGGCAACGAGTGCTGATTCTAAACCGGCTATACTCACACAAAATCACACAAACAGGCACACACACACACACACACACACACACACACACACACACACACACACACACACACACGTACACACACACACGTACACTAGCTGATGCACTTATGCTAGCGCAAGTTTGTGCCTTAAGTCTTTCGTTCATTTTTAATTTTTGTGCAGCACATCGTTTTTAATAGTGTATTGCGCGGTGTCCATCTGCTTTGTGTAACGTTTTGTGACATTATTTAGATGTCAGTCGCATAACTAAATTGCTTACACTACAAATTTAGAACTTAAACATTTGCTCTTTTTTTTATTTATTTTACTATTAAACATGTTTACAAAAAAAGAATGGCGCCCGTCTGTGAAAAACATAATCTCCAAATCAGTAATTGTTTCGGGTTTGTTTTCCAAAATTTATTGTATACATAAAAACATTTTTTCATTTATTTTCCATTTAAATCATCACCTTTTTTTGGCCTGTAAATATTTGTTATGGTTAGAAAACAAAAAACAAAACATTTATTTTTGAAAAATAAGTTACGGGTCTAAAAAAATAAGTTAACATTAATTTTTACTATGTTTGAAGTGAATTGTTTTATATATTTCATAATTTTCGGATATATTTCGAATCCCTGCACTTGTATTGGAGCAAAAATCCTATTTAAATTATAAAAAGAGGTCACCAAATAATAAATTCTTTTCTTTAATTTTTGAAATACAACATTTTCTAAAGTCATAACTTTCTGATTAAATATATGTTATATATTGCAGTAAGAGTATTTACAAGCTGACTTTCTTGCAGGTGCTTCTCTTGTTGCCTTACCTCGTTTTATGTTTGCTCATTCAACTGGCATCAACACGCCGTTTCGTGTAAAGCAGTTCAAGCTGCCCAAGCACCGGTCACTGCCCCAGCCCCCGCTCAGTCCCAGCAACAGCCCCAGTGGCAATCCCAACCACAGCTCCAGTCAAGCCCGAGTCGCAGTTCTGGAGTAAGTGACAGGTCCGAGGTTCAGATGCAGGTCCAGTTTCGAGTCGATTCCCCCCATTTGAGAGATCTGTTTTGTGGCTGTGATCGCATTCAGTCTGCGGCTGCCGTTTTCATTGATTTCGTTTTTGTTGCTGCCTCTTCTCTTCTTTTCTGTTCTTTTTCATATTCCTTTTTTATTTTTGTTACTGGGCTTATTGCCTTTTTTTCTTTTGTGGGCAATGTCGGGCAGTTAACGTAGCTGCCTGTGCTTATGAGGTCGATTTTTCTTAGAGTAGCTGCCCCTGCTCCCTTGTCCCAGTCAGCTCCCATAAATGGCGCGTATCGTTTGCGGTGTTTTGTACTGTGCAAGACTTGTTACAATTAATTAACTGCCGCATCAATTAAACGCTGCACTCTTGGCCAAGTTAGCAGGCGCCGCATTGCCAAATACCCTTGGGTATAGACCAACAAGCAACTGCCAGCGCCCATAATCCACGACAGATAAAAACTCAATTAATGGCCATCATCAGAGCAGCAGCAGCCGCATTCACAAACATTCAATTTGGGCGGCTGCCCCTCTTCTGCGGCAGGTGTTGGCCTCGAATTCAGCTGCAGTTGCTTCAGTTTTGTTGGCATTGCAACTTTGAAGATTATCCGTTAAACATCACATCAATTAATTGCATTCAATTGAAACTGCAAAATTGGTTGGAAAATACCTTAAGCTCCAAAAGGCTTAATAAGCTAATGAACTAATTTCCTATCACCAATGTAATGTTTTCCTTATAGTAGTTGTTAATCACCTTTTGACCTTCAAATGTGGATCTATTACGATAGATATCTATATTATGTGAGAGTCACATGGAAGCATCTACGACCCCATAAAGTGTATATACTCTTGAATAGCGTCAAAAGCCCAGTCGACTTAGCAATATTCCGATTCAATATTTTTTGTAATTTTTTTTGATTATTTTCGATAGTTTGAAGCTAGTTTAACAACTCCTTCAATTATCATTGATATAATTCCGCGTCATTCCCATGGAGAATACATGATAGCCATTAAAAACAAAACTAACCAACTAATTGGAGAAAATAACAAGTGAAAACACTTATCAAATGTAATTCCAACTAAATGACTCGGTAATTGTAAGCCGAATGGAAAAAAATAAACGAAATTACCCAAGACAAGATGAGGGAAACACCTCAACAAAAACCAGAAAGAAAAAGTAAAGCTTCTGCTGGCAAAGTTTTGAAGAATTGAGCTGAGAATTAAATGTGATTTGGATAATGGAGATCTCGAAGAGAAGAATGGGTGAGCAAACGGAATAAAGTTCTCACAATTAAAATGAGCTCAAATTAAAAAGTACTTTTATAGTTTTACACTCGTGACGCGCAACCAAAATTGGGAACGAGGAGGGTTGCCCCTCCGAGGTGAGCTACTCAAATTGGTGGCGAGTGTAGAAACTGGAACTGGGTGAGTGGACCGAACCGACTGCGGACGTGCCAGCCAAGTAAATGACTTATAATTGATATTCTTAAAACGGATAAGCATCGCTTCTAGCTACGACAGCGCGCAGAAGCAAACCAAATAGCCAGTCGCTGCCACATCGCTTGCCCCATCGCTATCATCATCATTATCATTATCATTATAATGAAATTGCCAAGTCGATGGCAATGGCGCATTCCTTGCCTGGCTTGCAAATTGTTGTTATTTTGTTTGGCTGCCTACCTGCTACCGTGTGGCAGGCGCTTGGTTTGTGCGGTAATTGCCATAGTGCGCTGCAGCAGCGGCAACTCAATCTCAATGCGCCCACGGAACTCCAGCTCCAACTGCAAGTCCAAGCACCACGCTTCACGCTCCCTCGCTACCAGTGACCAATTGAAAATTAACATGTCCACGTTGGCTGCCACGTATGCAAACGAGTGTTGCATGTTGTTCTTGCCCCTCCTGCTGCTTGCCGGCTTGCTTGATGACAGGTGCTGCACGCGCCTTGCCGCATCGGTTGCAACTACAGCAACTGCAACTGCAGCGGCTTTATTGTTGTCAATTTGGTGGCGATTGTTAGCTGCACACGTCCCAAGCGCAGCATTTGCCACCAATTGGACGCGTTGTTGTTGTTGTTGTTATTGTTGTTGCTATTGTTGTTGTTGTTATTGTTATCGTTATTGTTATTGTTATTGTTGCTGTTCTTGTTGCGCCGTCAAGAAAAGCGCAGTGCTGAAGCTTCACTCGACTTTAATAAGCAGGAAGCATCAACCAAAATCCAAATGATGCCACACTGCTCACCTCCCCCTTGCTGGCATCCTGCTCTTCATTTGATGGCAAACAGCTGAAATCTGATTAGGCATTGAAAATAATGACATCCAAAATATGCCAAATACACAAGTCGAGCAGTTTTCTACTGATTTGCTTCTTTGATTCTTATTAACTAAAAAGAATACGCAATCTGACTGTTGAATCCAAATAATCTTTTGCCATCTTTCGGACAACATTTAATGACAAAGTTTTGTCAATAGAATATTGGCTTTGTATATGTGATTTCTTATATTATTTCTTATTTATTACCATATTTTTTAGGAATTTTGGTATAGCGCAAAAAGTGCTCATTGGTATAAACACTGTTAATTAATTGATTTTCAAAATTTGTGTACAATTTCACTTAAATTTGCAAACACGTCAAACTTCAACCATTTGACCATAAAATGCTTCAAAATGTGGCAAATATTTTATTGAAAATCTCCCATATCGTTTTCGTTCTCTTCAAAGATATAAAAATCGGAATATTAATTTGAGAAGCTTAAAGCGAAATCGTTCTTAAGTTTATCCAATCATAAATATTCGACGCATTGCTTACTCGTGTTTGGCAGCAGTAAAGTTTGTATGAGATATTTGCTTAATGCCATAAAAATCATAATAAAATAAATTTCGAATTTCAGTTCAAATGCTCAATGCCAAGTTTAGGGCATTACAGTTATGAAAGAGGGGCATTGTTAAGGGGCATTAAGGTGCGGCACGGATAGCCGCATACACTGAAAATAATCTACTCTAATTACCAGAATTCGTTACGTTCGTTACGCTTCTTCTACTTTGGCGTTTTACCTTTTGCGATTTGCGTAATTTGAGCTTGTACTTCTCTACTCAGTCCAACAGCGAACCCGCTTAGTTCTTTAATGTTCTATGGGGCCTTGGTTGCTTTACGCAATTTTCTCACCAAATCGCTGCCACAATTGTGTTAGTTGAGTCACTTAAATTGCAAACAGTTCCCAGACACCTAACAGTCCCCCCCCCCCCCATACCAACCCCCGCCCACCTGACCACTTACCCACCACAACCCGGCAACAGCACACATGCTGGCAGCGAATTGCGAATGCCTTTGTTTTTGGGATTTGGCGACGGTAATCTGATTGGAGCTTGTTTGCAAACGAGCTTTTGGGGTCTAGGACGGAAGCTGACTACTATAATTAATAATGATTTCAATTTGCATTAGCCCACCTGCAATTTAAGGCGTTTGCGCAAGCGCCAACCGGCGTCAACATCAACGTCAACATCAACGTCGACGTCGACGACGACGTCAGCAGCAGCAGCTGTACGAGTTTCGTAAATGCAGCAGCGCTGGCAGCATAAGCTCTTTAATTTGAAAAAAAAAAAATAAAATAAAATTGAAAAAAAAACGATACAAGCAAGAATGACTATCTTAGGTACGCCGACGATCCAAAACCCTTGAATACCGGAGTTTGTCTGCTGATAATGTTTTTGTGGGGGAACAATCTGATTTAGTAGTTCAATATTAACGATTAATGATTCGTGGTGAACTTAGATCTGATATTTTGGCAAGCAAAAAAGAATTCTTCCTTCGAACCTTCGATTGTTCCCATGCAGCTATAAGATATAGACGTTCTGAGTCTGCCTATCTTTTTCTAAAGGAACTCATCTTTCGATCCGATCCAGTCGGTTCCGATTTACGTATGGAGCGCAAATTGGGAGTTCAAGTTTCATAACGATAGCCTTAAAACTCATGATCTTCACTCTGAAAGTGTTGTTGATCACAAATAAATAAGGGTTGAAGATATCTCCTTGAATGCCTTACAGACTTGATGACAAAACTAGAATGCCCTCTGCAAGAGTATGATGAAGAAATACAAAGTGCTTGAATTGACCCAGTCAGTCTTGGGTTGCAGTCTGAATGTTTTGGATTTTTGGTTATGCAAACGTTTAGGCCAACGTTAATCAGCTGTTGGCAAATCAACGCCAATCAAACTGTGCAAAGAAATGACTTTATTTAGGTGACTTTTTTCGTGCAACAAACAAAAGCAATAGCAAAAACGACAACAACAAAAATCGTCAACATGCTAACGTTAACCAGCAATGGTTGTAAAAAGAAAGCAGTTGGCTGGATTTGAAAATTGAAGCTGAGAATTGTATCATCGATGGCAGCTGCCCAGCTGGCAGAGCAGAGCAAACACAAAAACAAACACAATGCAGCATGCTGACAAATGACTCAAATGCACACGCGCTCACAAACACACACACACACAGACACACACACCGCAAAGATATATGCAGCAATTA
Source organism: Drosophila nr. perissopoda 5 BK-2023a (assembly GCA_035044105.1). Lineage (NCBI taxonomy): Eukaryota > Metazoa > Arthropoda > Insecta > Diptera > Drosophilidae > Drosophila > Drosophila nr. perissopoda 5 BK-2023a. The sequence goes on along the minus strand of JAWNMK010000620.1, from coordinate 3,974,777 downwards.
TGCGCGATTTTTCAGTTGCAGACATGCAACAGTTGTTTGCCTCACCAGCTTGCTCCACAATCTGTCACTCAAGCAGCCAGCCAACCCATCCACCCACTGGCACATGCAGATTGTTAGTCTTGTTCATATTCATGACTGTCTCCAAGTGGGCGTGTGTGTACTTGGATGTATGTGTGTGTGTTTTTGTGTGTGTGTGTGAGTAGTTTACACACACATAACTTACGTTTAGCTGCAGTAAGAACAACAACAATACCTACAACAACGTATTAAGGGCAACATTCTCTTTCTGTCTTTATCTGAGTATGAAAGCAGCAACTCCACTTTACACACACACGCACACACAACCCTCACTTATGAATACTTTGTGGTCCACACCGTTATTCTCTTTGATGGATTATATCTAGTAAGTCGTGATCTTTTTCTAAATATTTTTTATATAACTTTGCCATCTCATTAATATACCAAGTTGTAATTCTCAGTTGAATTGGCAAACATTTTCACACAATCTGCTTTACAAGCTTGTCCAGTCAGTCCCGTACTATATCCATGTTGCATTGCTCCCAATTAGCAAATGCTTTGGCTAAGCTTGGGTTTCATTCAGAGAACTTCAAACGAGTGCATGCCACAAAAAAATTAATTGCAATCTTAGACGCACTTTGAGGCTCTTTACCGCTCTGTAAATAAAATAAATTACACATATGAATGTGCCATATATGAGTGCGTATGTTCCTTCTCTTTCTTTAGAAAAAGAAAATTAATAACTTAAAAAGAGAGTCGTCCAATTTATTTCTTAGCTAATGCAATTTAATGGCATATAATCAATATATTTCTTTGTGCACCTTAAAATGGATCGGATTAATTACAAACTTATTTTATTATTCCATAATCTTGTCACAACCGAATATATTTATATATACTTACAAACGAAGACCCAAAAATAAATGTTAGCTGGTATAAAATACGGAAGAGTATTTAATCTTCGACCACTCCCAAAACTATGGCAATTTCCTATATTATGAAAGATTCTGAAATAGAGAAAAAGTGTAAGCGGTTCGTCGTCATTGCCAATTAAGCAAATAAAAACATTTCGCCTTCGCTGAGGCGATACGCGACAGGCGCCCAGCGACAGGCGACCAGCGACAGCAGACAGGCAACAGCTACAGAAACAACAATAAGAATAACAACAACAACAGTAACGAGGAACAAGGCAATAGCTGGCAAATACGGCGTATGCGCAACATGGCAAACAACAAACATGACAAAGAACTTTGCTACAGAATACGGCAAAACTAACCAACAGCACTGAAAAACTGACAGCGTTTCCAAAAGGGGTATGCAAAAGGAAAGTATTCAGGAGAGGGGTTGCACGAGGGTGGGGGAAACTATTTGCGGGTAGCGGGCGGGTGCTGAGGTCCTTCAATTTCTATTATTGTATTTTGAAAAAGAGAACTAAGCAGCGAGCTTGCTTGTAACTAGTGACAGCAACACGGAGAGCTGTTGGTGCTCTGATGGGGGGAGGGGGTGGGGGTGGAGGGAGCGGGATTCAGCGTGGTGCACATGGAAAGGGGGCCGGGAAGGGGATTGCATTGCGTTGCTTAGCTGCCAAAAATTGGCAAACTTTGTGAAACTTGCGCAATGAAATAACTAAAAAACTAAATGTAGCAGGAAGCTACAGCAAAGGGGCTAGTTGGGAGCGGATAGCGGGTGGTGGCTGGGGGAGGTGAGTTGTAGGGCTAAGCGGTAAAAAAAAGTGAAGTTGGACAAGAAACACAAAACTAAATGGAGCGCGCATAGCGTCAACTGGTGGGGCCAAAAAGGGTTTTGAATGGAAGGGGGAGGATTGCTGGAGGGGGATGCAAATATGAGAAATGCATGGAAAACACACTCTGCGAAATGCAAGCGGAAAGCAGGATGCCTTTGTTAGAGGGCGGAGCCCGTGGATCGTGGGGCGTGGCAGCGTACAACAAACACACAAACAAAGAAACCGCTGCAAAGCGGGGGAAAGGAAAGGACAACATTGGGGAAGTGTTGTTGTTGCTGTGGCTTGTAGCGATGTTGTCGTAGCCGGTGCCTGCTCCTGCCACCTCCGGCACCCCTCGTGACGCATTGTGCTGGACAACAGCACAAAGTAATTAATTTCAATTTGTAAAGTTCAGCGAAAGGCAATTCGCTGCTCCCCGCCGCGCACTGCCCGTGCCCCATTATCCCGGCTCCACATGCACACCCCCACCCGCGTCACGCCACTTTGGGCAGTCGCAGCAGTATTGCAGACGTGTGACAAGCTGAAATAATTGCGCCGCATGCAGATAAGCGCCGCACAACAAAGCAGCTGCCAGAAGAACAACGACGACAACGACGAGAACAACAACAACGATGCCAGACAATTTGTGCAGCGAGAGGGAAACTTGAAGACTCTTGGACCTTTTCCCCTCACCTGCCCCTGCCCCAGCCCCTGGCCTTGGCCCTGGCCCAGGCCCTGGCCCCTCCCCGCCCGATTCAACCCACTCAGTGCATTACTCTCAAGCTGATTTCAATTTCTGCCCCAACATTTTTCGGTTCAGTTTCCCTTTCGTTTACCCTTTCCGGTCCTCTTTCCCCATCTCTGTCTGTTTCTCTGTATGTTTCTGTTCCCAGTTTCGTGGCCCAGGGAAAATGGCAATGCAATAAATTAATGAAACATAAATTTACGGCCTACTGCAGTACTGCAGTGGCAACAATAACAACAACTTGAACATATTCAGTGTTTTGCAATTTCTAATTTTGCTGCAGAATAACAATGACACAATTGCAATTGAATATGCTTTGAGCTGTACATCGAAGAGAAGATACCCTAAACAAGTCCTCAGGGGTAGTCATATTTTGCAATTCGGATTAACATGTATTGCGAGAGACAACAAATTCATTAAATATATTTTTATTTATTTTTTTAGACTTTTGCGTAGCCCTTTTAGTTAATTTCCCGATTGGCCCTTCCAAGGCAGTGAGCAAATTCGCAATGCCCAAATTGATATACCCTGAAACCAAATGAGCTCAATTAACTTCTATCACAGTTCTCGTCCTCAACTTTGTTGCGTTTAAGGGTAGGCCAAAGGTCACAACTGCTCCACATATATCTTCTCAATATGAGCAAAGCAATGGCATGTATTTAGATTTGAATTTCAGATTTATATAGTGCCATTGTGACGACTTAGTTGATAAAATAATAAAATGGATAAGAAACTTGGAAGTCGTGTAGTTCTAACACAAGGGCAATCGCAAGCGTTGCCAGTTTTCAGAATCGTTGATTAAAAATCCGATAGATTCGTCAGAAGCGAATCATCCCTCGGCGGATGAAAGTGATGCAGATGTAGTATTTATGTCTGACTCAAGGGACCTATTAGCTGGAGTCGAGTACCTTGGTGTGATAGCCTCACTCAACCAACTCTGGGGTCGGAGATGCTTACCGAATATGCACAACATCATAATAAAAATGTTTTGCCTCTTGGAGCAATCGAAATATACAAAATACTTTTGTTATTTGACATAGATTGAATACATCCAATGTCTAATTGGAAATCATAGTTTACTGGGAGATAACTTTCAAATATTGGATGGCCCACCAACTTAAATCGAATGTTAAGTTCGAAGAATTTTGAATTATTTCATGGTACACTTCATTTAGATTTTTGTCTGGCTACCAAACGCCTATCAACACACAATTTAAACGCCAGTATCTCTAAAAACATTAAAGCCATTTTCATTAAGTATGAAATGTTAAGAAAATATTTGTAGTGGCAAGCCTTGAAGTACGCATTCAAATAAAATTATTTTTTCAAAATAAGAATTGTAATTTCATCCTATTTTTTCAACCACAATCTGAACTCTCTGATTATTTATGCCGTAAGATAATAATGCGTGTAGAATATGTTTCGTAGAACTCTTTTGCATATTAGTCGGAGATGATGGCTTCGGCCTAATTTGTATGACTTCTTGTTCCCCCTCTGCTCATCTGAAGTAACACATGGCTGCCGCCCATATCTTTGCCAGTGCCTCCCTCCTTCTCGTCTCTCTGCATAGAGTGACAGAATGGAGCGCCTAGTGAATTATGTGAAGTGCAATGGGCTATGTGTTTTATGGGGCGTGTATCTTTCGCACCTCTCGCTTACTCTCTCTTTTGCTACCTCTCTTTCCCACCTCATCTCTATGAGAGTTCGAGTATCATAATTTACAAGCGAACAGTTGCAAACAGCAGGCAGCTAAAGGATCTGAATGCTGACTGGATTTCTGTTCTGGTTGTTGGTGTGCTTCTCATTATTGTCGTTATTTCAAAATTGTACTGCTTTTGTTTTTCATCTTTGCTACCTAATTTGTGAGTGGCAGGATGCAGACGCCAAGCCGAACTTTAAATACATGTTAAACGTGATGAAAAGAAAACAGAAACAGAACCTGAATGCTGACAAGAAGTCTTCTGACTAAATTGAAGAGTAGCAACCGCTAATTATAAATGCATTCGTCTCTCTTCAATACAAAAAGAAGGAAAAGACAATCGTTTTAACCGACAACTGGACAACGTTTGTGGCTTCTGGCATATTTTATTTTTTTGAATACAAATCTGGTTGGGTCTGGGTCGCATAAATCTTTATTATCACGAAACGACAAACGACGAATGATATAGCACAGTTACCGAACCAGAATGGAATTAAGAAACAAATAAGTATATACATACATATAGATATATGAGGCATTAAACAGCGCCAGTTGGCTGCCAACTTCAACCTCAGATGAACTGAGACTTAATTAGCTGTTCTGGCTCTCCTCTGCTGTGCTGCGTGCCTGATTTGCTGCTCTGATTGAGTTTGCTGGCATTTATGAGTTGGTGGTCGTTGTCGGCAACGCATCCTTCTTGATGTACCTAATGAAGTGCACATAGTTACATTTGCACTTTCAGCGCCTTTCATTAGCATTCGAACTAATTGTCCCCCAGCAGCGATGAGAAATTTCTTTTCGTCGATATTGCCGCTCCTCATTTGATTGGATTGGCCAGTCTGGGCCCAGTGCAAACAATCAAAACTTGCCTCAGCAGCAACAGCAGCAGCACCAGCAGCAGCACCAGCAGCAGCAACAGCAGATGCTAATGAAGTCATCTCATCAGCGTGTTGCATACAAATGCGTCGCATTCGACGGCAATTTCCGCTTTTGATTTATGCTGCAAAACGCAAAAACAGCAACAGCGAAGGCAACTAGGGCCAGTGGTCAATAACCAATTGTCTATCGGCTATCGGCAAATCTGGTATGGAAAATCTGTAAAATCGTCAAACTAGAGCAATCAAAATGATAGCCAAGGTGCCGACGAAAGCTGGTGCTGATGCTGATTGATGTCGCTGATTGATGATGTGTTGATGTGAGCTAGAGTGAGCACAAGCAATGCAATTGCACCGGAGCGAACTGTGATTTCAGATTTATTAAAAGTTCAATAAATTTATTTAAATGTTTTATGTAACTAGGTAGGTTAATGAAAGTTTTATTGATGCATGGACTGATGCACCGCGAGATTGACTGCCTCAATGATTGAATTGATTGACTTCTAGCTGTGTTTAAGGAACATACGCAACATATATTTATTGCTCTAAGGGCGAATACTCGTAGTCGACGCAGAGTTTCAAAAACTTGCTTGTTCGCAGATTATAATCCAAGAATGCCGGAAATGTTAGCTCTTACAAAGAAATTCTAGTCGAAACAATTGCAATTACCTAACATTAACAAATATATCTTTTTTCTTTATTTTCATGTATGATGTGAGTTCTTTTCTTCTTTTAACTTTATTAGATCTTTGCCGTAGTGCGAATATCCAAAGCAATGGCATCAATTAACACAGTAAAACACTTGGCCACCTTCATCAAAAGTGGCCCCGAACAACAAGAACAACAACAACTAGAAATACAACTACAACAACATAAGCAGCAGCAGCTGAAAGAACTAAGTAACATGCGGGTACAACAGCTATACCAACAATTGAGGCCGAATCAGATTGGTATATGGATAGAGGAACAGAGGGACGAAGACTAGGCGAGAGAGAGAGAAAGAGAGTGAGAAGTGTGGGGAATGGGTGAGAAAGAGAGATGAAACCAAAGATTCGCAACAAAAATCTGCTCAATCACTTTTCACTTAACCCAAACACAAGAACTTCAAGTTGATGTACGAGAGCTGATGAGGGGCCAGGGCTGCATAATACACACAAAGACGTGCCAGATTGGTCAGAGGGGTAAGCGGCGTCAGGGTTGGTGCGAAGAGGGAGGGGGTTAAGGAGAAGTTAAAGTGATGTGTGGGCTCTTGAACACCAAAAATACAAGAGAACAAACAACAGCAGCAGCAACTGAGGAGTAGAGCAAAAAGCAAAAGTAAACTTTACTTCGATGATGATGATATGCAAAAAGGCCAGACCGGGAGCAAAGAGCACAAGCAGCAAGATTTGGACAATGGGAAAGCTGCTGCAACAACAACAACGACACATATGCACACACACACACACTCACATCACACACACACAAACACACACACACACACACACACTTAAAGTATTTCTTGATATTTAATTCTTACTCCAAAAAATAAAAGCGTTGCCACGTCAGCAGCAGCAGCAGCAGCAGCAACAACAACAACAACAACAGCAACAGCAGCCAAGGCAACACTTGACCCAAAGAAAAAAATGCAAACAAAAATGGTTGGATCAAAACATTTTACCGTAGACAAAGTCAACAAGGGATTGAGTAAATTTTCGGTGCTAGACGAAAAGCAACCTGGGAACGAATCACGAGTTTCACTGAGAAAAATGTCCTTCCATGTCGATAAATGTTGAGGCAGTTGATATGTACAATATCCCTGGGGAAAACTTGCAGCAAACTGATATCGTCTGTGCATAATAGAAAATATAAAGATTTGACTCTATAATTCCAACAAAAGCTACCAATTAAAAATAGAAAAAGTCCAATCGAAATCTCTGAAATGTCCTAGCTACACTCAATTTACTGAGTTGTACATTTTTAGGAAATTTCATATTTTTCAGTTTTCCTTTTGAATCATATTTGTTTTTTGATTAAATATGTTTATTTCATTTGCTTCATAGAGAAAAATGAGCTAAATTATAGAAAGAATAATTTGCACAAATATTTTGGCATTAAAAGTGAGTGTTTATAATGAATGTGATTATTTTAACTGAACAAAGTAATAGTGTTAGGCATAGGTACTTAAAGAAATTCCAATAACTACTACTATTTATATATATAATCAAATAAGAACCAAACACACGTCAATATCTTAATCGCTTTGATATAATTATATTTCAAAAACAGAGAATAAATATGATATTTAGATGTTATAATTATCTTTTTTGATTTTCTAAAAAGTGAAATATGTGCAAATAAGTGTTGTAATCGATTCTTATAAACAGTGTTATTTGCTATTGCTAGAGGGATGATGTATTTATATTTCAGAAATGGAGAAGAAAATAGATAATTCAATGTTATTATTATAGTTGCAAGTAGAAATGAAAGCACAACTAACAAGATTACAGCACAGCTCTGGTCACACTGTGTCGGCCCTTATACCGACGTCAAAGGCTTTGGCCATTAAAGCTAGTAAGCGGGTAAAGAAAGCAGCCGCCTGCAGCCTTTGCAGACCCAAATGACTTGGCAGCTTTTTAAGGGTTCAATGCAATTTGTAGTTGTTGGAAGCCGCTTGCACTTTTTGTGTGTGTATACGAGTGTGTGTGTGTGGGTGTGGGTGTGTGTGTGTGTGTGGGTGTGTGTGTGTAGATGGGTATGCATGAGGCTGGCGTCGACTTATTGGCAATTTTAATGTGTCAGCAGCAGCAGGTGCCAGCAAGCCCTTGCCCACTTTTGTTGATGATGAAAGTGCCGTCAAATGGTTTTTTGATTTGCTGTTTGCGTAACTGAGCCAAATTTTGCAAGCCTGCAGCACGATTGCCTCCTGCCCCATTGCCGCTGTGGCCGCCTATGCTGCCTAATTGTGTATGCGTGTGTAGTGTCCGAGGTGCCTTGCGTAAATTTAACAAGTTGCCACTTGAACCAAAGCCTAAACAAGTCGAGCCAAGACGAGCCAACAACAAAAACTATGCAAGCTGCTAAATGGCACAGACACAGGAAGAAGCAGCAGCAGCAAGTCTTTCTCTCTCTTTCTCTCTCTCCCTCTGTCTCTCTCTCTCTCACTCTCTGATTGTTTTTGTTAGGCTTGGTCTTGATTCAGACGTTGAATTGTGTTGGCTCTGTTGTGGACTTCACACTTGTCAAACACTTGGCCCTCTGTTTGCTGCCATGGCCATGCCACCCTTTTTTGATTTACAGGGTATACAAGTGGTCTGGCATAGTTGCAGAAAAATTTAAAATATATTTAATTTGTTGTTGAAAACACTTCTCTGCAAAAAGCTTAGCTATCTATCAATTTACGTACTCTTTAACAAAATAAGCATATTACACATTTACAATGCTTTTGAGCAACAGTTGCGATTATTATTGATCATTTTGCCATACAATCATTCTAACCTGTCGAACTTAGTATTTTATATCTTAAGTCTACAAATCCTGTTATTTTGTTTGCTTACACGGATTTTTTGGTCAATTTAACTTAAACTTACAAACTTATTTACAAATTGTAGAGAAGATAAACATGTCTACTATATATCTAAATATTTATTGTTGAAATAAATTCTTCAAGATTTTGACCAATATGTAGAGCATTGAACATGCGATGCAGTGTTGTGTAAAGAAATGTTTGTTGTCAGCTTGATTTGTGTTGCTGTTGCTGGTTCATTTTTCTTTGGAGTCAGGCACCAAACAAAGTTGCCACGTTGCCGTTGACAGCTCAAAAAACACTTAAAACGCTGATTTACGTCACGTCTTAGACAGGCAGGCATACCAAACCCCAAAGCCCCCAAAACACCAACCCCTAAATGTCTCGTCCCATTGATCATTACTACGCACAAATTTGGCGCATTGGCAAATTGACTTTGCTGACTGACTGCAGGCGGGCGAGGTGAGCGAAATGTCCTGAATGCTTGAATGCTTGAATGCCTGAATGCCTGAACGCCTGCATGACGTGGCTACAAATCGATGAGGTGCCAAACTCCCAGCCCCCCCAATTAGTGTGCTTGCAAAACTCTCAATCCTTTCAGAGCTACGGCAAACAGGCTGCACGTAAACGTAACCGTGTTCCTCTGCTGATTTCTTATATTTTTCTTTTTCTTTCTACGTTGTTGTTGTTGTTGTTTATTTTTCGTCTCACTTTGACAGCTGCAAATTAATTAGATTTAATTATTTTCTCCTGCTGTTGCTGCTGCTGTTCGTCCATTGATTGGGCCTAATTAACTGTACTTGAAGTTGGCGCACGCCTCAAATTTCAATCATCCATCAGGGCCAAACATGTGGGCGAACTTGGTTGCGGGGCATGCGGTGCGTCAGAGAGAGGTTTCACTGTCGCTCGTCCTTTCGTATTCAGCTGGACAATGTGCTGCAATTATGTATTACGGCATCAATCAATTAATTTCTTATCAATGTATTGTTCGACGCATTTCCTGCGAATAAGCGGAATGGCGGAATGCCAGCATTGGCCAAAAAACAGACCCCACCCCCTTATTTGTTTTTTTTAATAAGACTGAGTAATTATCTTGCATAAATTTGATGGCTCAAAATTTCTAATCAAAATGTAATAATTTAAACATTAATTATGTTTCAGTTCCGTGAATGTTGCATGCTGCATTTAACTGTTCTAAGCTTGTGTGTATTAAATTCAAATTCAATTTACAACATATCCAAATTTCAATTGAACCGCAGCATGATTGTGAGTGCCTTCAAGCATATATGTAATGACCATTGTGTGCGTGTGTGTGTGTGTGTTGGTGTGTGTGTGCATGCATGCATGTGTATCTTGATTTTCGTAATTAACTTTAAAAGTCATTTATCAATCAATCAGTAAGAATGTGTCAAGCTAGAGTCGCAGCCAGAAACCAAAAAGCCAACAATCGACCAAAGCACAAATTAAATGGACGCAGCGTAGAGGCGACAGCACCAACAAAAACAGCAACGTGACTCTGCAGCACAACAATCCACTCCACTCTTCGCACTCCACAGTCCACTCGAGCCCGTGTCGAGTCGAATCGAGACGACAAGTGTGCTAAAAAGCATTCACGACAAGGTCGCACTTGCTGCGGAGGCCGCAAAGCCGAAAATTGGCTTACAATTCGCCTGTGAAGCGGCCAAGCGACAACTAAGTAAATCAATCGTCAAGTGGCCCAAAAGAAAACCAACAACAACAACAACCCAAAACATTTACGAGAACAGTTCTAAGAAAAAGAATACGCGACTACTTGCATACTACGCCATACCTCTTCAGATCAGCTAAACAACTTTTGGGCAAACTTTTGGTTTGTAAATGAAAATTATCAGCTGATCGAAATGAAATGCGGCATTAATCAAGAGGACATCTTTTAAATGGCATACCATTTCAATATGCATAGTTGCCAAATGTACCAGGGGTGTATTATTCTAATTTAATTGATCTGCTGAATATTCGAATGTGGTTAGTTAGATATGAGGACAGCTGCCCAGAGGCCAGCTCCACCATTTGGACTGTTTCATAACTGCAATCAAATGCAAAATGCCCAATATGCTCGCAGAGCCAAAACAAACAAATCAAATACGGCAGGGCAATTAAAAGCAGCGCTGACCAAGCTCGCACATTGAACTCAACTTCAATACACAAGCAGAGAAAAAAACGTGAACAGCAAAAAATAGAAAATGTAAAAAACTGCAAAATGAAAAATAAATAAATAACCAAATTGCCGAATAACGAAAACGCTTAAATTTTGGCATGGCAATCGAGCATTTCGAAATGTTGGCCGAGTAATTTTTTCGTGCTTGCCTGATAAATGACAAAAGGCGCCCCATTTATTAACCTAAACTACAATTATGGCTGCCTGACCGCACGCTGACCACAAGCAGTCAGCAGTCAGCAGTTAACAGTTAACAGTTAACAGTTAGCAGTCAGCAGTCAGCAGTTGGTAGTCAGCAGTTGGTAGTTAGTAGGCAGCAGCACTGGCAGCCGCAGCAGCAGGATCAGATCCCCGGCACCGACTCCACTTCCATTTGCACTCCTACTCCGAAACTGACTCTGAGGCACTCTGCATGCCAAATGGCAAAGCATTAACTGCCATTAGTTGTGGGCTAACTGTATGTGTGTGTTTGTGTGTGTATAATGCGAACTAAGACTGTGGCAGCTGATGATGCGGCATGCGGCTCAAACTTTTCCACTTTGCAACTATTTCAAAAGTAAAGCGAAACTTGGCCAACCATACCAACTCGTCAACCCGCCAACCCCCGCCCGCTTTGCACACTGTCAACGCTGTGTGGTGCCAGCATAACTGACGTCGATTTCCAATGCGATTCATGTCTGCTGACCCACTCACCTCTCACCTCTCACCCCTCACCACTCAACCCTCAACCTTCAGAGCTACCCGCTGCCTGGCTGGTGCCTGCTGCATGATTTATGATTTTGCCAAAAGTATTTCTGTGGCCAGCAAGCCTCGAGCGGGCAAGCGTTCAAAGTTGTCTGCTCAAATCATTTTAATTGAAAAAAATTACACATGAGCGAAGCCAAAAAAAAAAAACCAAGAAAAATCGTAGCAAATGGCAGAAAATCAGCCAGCGTACAACGAAACTTGAATACACTTTACCCCATTCTGAAGGAACTATGGAATTATTTGTATTCCCACTTGGCCCACTTATGGATGAAAGTTCTCTGAAAAACTTGAGAGTTTACTACAGAATAGCATATTACGATATTATTTATTACATATATTAAGATTTATTTAAAATCAAACTTCAGCGCAAATCGCAAGGAAGCTTATAATTGGATAGAGCAACGAAATGTATCCACTGAGGACACGTGTACATCTCTGTATTTGGTGGCTTCTTGTGTGTGTGTTTTACGCAGGAACCAAACTTATGCCCTTCAGCTGAGCAAGGTTCACAGTGGGCTTGACTTTGTCCAGGGTGTGGGTCCCATGGCCTGTGCCCGGTCTCTGGTCTCTGGTCTCTGGCAGGGGTCTGCGACTGGTCCTGGGCCTGGGCCTGGCACGTTCACTAGCTACCGGAAATGTCCATTCACTTGCATATTAACAAAGTTCCGCACAGGCAGCGACGTCGGCGTTGCTCGGACGGCTTGCATATACTTGGCAGTACTTAATAAACTCCAGGGACAAACACACACACACACATACATTCAGAGAGAAAGAAAATGACGAGCAGATGGACAGACTGTACGTATGAATATATATATATACATATATATATATATATGTGTGTGTGTGTGTGTGTGTGTGTGTGGATATGTAGCTAGGAAACGGGCCAACTAACTTGCTCATACATCATCATACGGGCAGGGGAACACCTGGGAGAGGGAGTAGGTGGGTCGGGGAGGGGTGAGTGGGGAGTGTAGGGACGAGTGCAAGTCACAGTGTGGCCTTTAGAGTGGCCTTTCCATAGCATACAACTGTGCGACGGCCGCCTGTGGCGCTGTTGGCTGTGGCTCAACATAACTGAAACAGGAAAGTATTTCGAAGGCACCGGAAGCCGGAAGCAAGCAATAATTCAAATGAATTTCAAATCAAATCATTACTAAACATTTACAAAGTATGCGCAGCAAGCTGCACACAACACCACAGGAATCTTCTACCCACCAACCCACCAGTCCTGCACTGAACTTGGAATGCCAAGCGGTAGCCTTAAAGGCCCTTGAGTGCCTTGGCGCGCCTTGAGCCTGCCCTGCCTTCAACTTGCAGCTGCAGCAGGTGGTAGGCAGTGGGTTCTGGTCGTGATTAATTTATATTATTATGACAGTGATTAGGGCCACTTACAGGCTCATTCCAGCCATGAGCGGCATAAGGCACATACCAACACGCACACACACACACACACACACACACTGAACACTAGGACACTCACTGGGACTAGTACACTAAGAGAAACCAAGATCGTCAAACCCATTTCACCATGCGCAGCTCAACTTGTTTTTCATATTTATTTCTGTGGCACCTTTCTAAAATTTCAAGGCAATTTTATTTTTTTGAGTGTACTCGCGCATTTATCAAGACATTGGACACCACATGCAGCGGCCGTTTGTCTTGCACTTGACCAAACCAGAACCCATGCAACTAAATCAGCATGGCCAACTAGAACAAAAGAAGCACCACCCGCAGATCCAGTGATGGAGCCGGAGGCAGGCGCAGTGGCATAGGCAGGTGCAGCTGCGTCGACAGTGAATCCGGCACGTGGCCCGCAAGGTGTCGTGGCCATTAAAGTGCGATAAAAAAAGGATGTGTCCACAGGATAAAAACTTTATTGCTCTGCAAAACTAGGAACTAAACGGGGATAATATATTTTCTTAGACCAAACCAGTCCAAAACAAAATATATATATATGTTATCAGTTAAGTGGATATAATACAATTATTACTCTTAACCAGCAGGAACTTTAAATATTTTGTTAATTAACTTTTTCATTAAACTTACCAAATTTCTAAATGGATAGTTTGAACATCAAATAAATTTAAACCATAAATGAAGTAAGTAAATGGAGAGAAAGGTTCAAAGTTTGTTTAGAAAAAATCAAGCAAGCAAAAGATCAGCCGATTTTTAGAAGCAGTAACTTTTGTGGCATGGATTCGTCTCAAAATTATAACTGCTATTAAATTCCATCGTTTTTTCATGGATCCAATACCATTAAGCTTATTCTAATGATTTCAATTATACACATAATGCAATACAATGATATTAAATAAATAAGAATTCATTTGAATACAACGATTTTCAATAAATTAGAATGAATTCAATTCTCAACCTACTTCAGAGATTATTTTTATTAGTATAATTATTTTATTATCCAAGTTGACTTTCACCAACCCTTTTTCTGTCCACTATTTGTTCACCAGTTGAAAACATAACTGGCATTAACTGTTTACAGCCATTCATAAAAGATTCTTAAAATAAATATATAATTTATTTTTCTTAATAGGCATACAAAAAAAAGTGTTTTTTAAAAAAAAAGCATGTTGCTTATGCATAGGTTGGGCAGCCGTGGCTCAGCCGCGATTGGGGCGCACGACGACAACGTGGGGCCGCTTGCCTTTCTTACTGCCCTTGCGGCGTCGTCTGCCATTGGTCCTGTTAACGACGATGGGACGCCGACGCTGCTGCACTCGACGGCGATTGCCAATTAATTGCCGATTAAGGGTTTGTGTCAGCAGACTGTTGATGGCAGCCTGTTGGCTGCTAACACCAGATACAGATCCTGTCGACGTGGATCCCGAATTCGCATTCACATAGATGGCGCCATTGGAGCTGACTCCTCCATTAGTGGTACCCGTTGACAATCCTGTGCCTAGGCCAGTGCCTGTGCCCAAACCAGTGCCCAAACCAGTGCCCAAACTAGTGCCCAAACCAGTACCCGAGCCAGTGCCACTTGTACTAGACGGACGCAGCTGCTCCAGCAGGTCTTGTTGGTTTGTAATGTACTGATTGATCGCTGTATTAAGTCCAGTGCTGCTGGCACCGAGGCCACCTCCACTTAAGCCGCCGGCAAGGAAACGCAGCTGTCCGTTCTCGTTGACATCCTTCACATAGAGACCGGCCAGACGGGACTGGGAGTCCTCGGCGGCACAAGTTGCAAGAAGTAGCAGCACTGAGGCCAACGCCGTCCAAATGTAAACAGCTCGGATCATTGTCGATGAGTTGACTGGCTTGGCTAAGCGAATCGCCGGCTTTTATAGTAGATGGAGTCGCCTCGAGTACGTAATGAGTGAATGATATGCTGAAATCGTTATATCAACAGAAATGTGACCCATTCCCAAATTCATGCTTTCTTCGCGTTCATTTATTCTTTGTGATTCGAATTATTGCAAATACTCATATCATTGTATTCCATTTGGTCTTGTAGAAAGCCGCTCAGCTGCGCCCTCCAGGCGACATTTTAGAGCGGTCTTTGCTTTCTAAACGTGTCAAGTACTTAATATTGTTTGCCAACGATCAGCAGCCGATCGTCGACCCGATCATCATCAGCACAGCCCAACACATACTCAACTCTACTCAACTCAACTCAATTCAGAGAAGATATGAGTTCAATGGTCAAGAGCCACTTTTCAGGCAATTAGCACAAATGAAAATGTATATATAATAAATACTAGACAAGCACCGGGAGACCATACATTTGGTGTCAAAGATAACTCACATTATAATTCGGAAAGCATATTTCAAAAAAAAATTGTTTGTATGAATGATCGAATCGATTAACATATATGTAAATCAGAAAAGTTAATCGAGTAATGTATGAAGTGGAATTACATTTTGGTGCGATCGCTAGCACAACACATTTTCACCAAGGTATGTCAAATTGTTGGCAAATTGTGGGATTATCATATGCAAAGAAGCTTAACAACTATTCTGATTCAATTAAGCTACAGTTGCAGGCTGCGGCCCACTGTGCCTGAGAGGCTCAGAGTATCAGAGTGATAGTGTGTGGAGGGGTGAGGGTGTGAGAGAGTGCGTCTAAGTTTAGCGAAAACGACTGTTGCTGACGACTGTCTGGCGGGGCTGTTGAATTACAATTTCACTTATGCCACCAACGCAATGCACACAACACTGAAACAAACACACACTCTCATACACGCACACACGCATGCACACACGCACACACACGCACACATACGCACATGCATGCATATAGCGCTCAGTTGGGGTGCGTCGTTTACTTGGCAATGCAATTACTGCCGCTAACCGCGCGTGAAAATAGCAACAGAGCAGTTGCAACAACAACAACAACCACATATGAACAGCGTTGCCTGCAACTGCGAAGCGGCTTAAAGCGGCAAAATGACAATTAACAACAGGCGGCAAAACGTGGCAAGCGAAGACGCGAAGCTCAGCGTTGAACAGTCAGCTCCATATCAATGGCAGCACAGCAGCAGCAGCCTTACGCACATTAAGAGGATTCAATTTTTAACCAGCCCGCACATGCCCCCTCCCTGCAACCAATTACAAAACGTTAAGGGAAAAACCGCATGCCCTTTCCAGGTGCAACGGCAGCAACGAAACTGTGTCGGGCAATAGAATGCTAGTCAAAGTTTTGCCCTCATCTACCTTGGCAACCACACAGCCCCTCCTCATGTCGCCCTTAACAAATGCTGTTTGCGACATAACAAAAAGCAGTTTGGCCAAATGGGTAAAATTGCAGCGAACTTTAAGTGGAATTCCATGACATTTTAATAGTGTTGCCGATTTGGGCACACTCAAATGCAGGCGCCAAATGGAACAAATTTCTACGGTTAGGTGACGCTTAACCATGTCGATGAGGGGTGGGGGGTGTGTAGTTGCAACTCGAAATCCTCTTTATTTGCCAGAACTTGCAGCAGTTAAAAATTACATACTATAGTACATACTTGAATGCAACCAGCTTATTTCGAAAGCTAACACAATTAATTCTATTTTTAATTGATTGATTGTAGTTTTTGTGGCTATCGAAAAGAGACGTGTATCGATATTTGCAAAACGACGACAGTTATCGATTAAATGAAATAACTTGAGCTGAGCGTGTTATAAGAGAACATGTACTCCAACTCTGGCTCTTATAGTCTCTGAGATCCCCGTGTGGACATGGATATATCGACTTATCTGTTAATCCTGATCAAGACTACATATTGTTTATGGGGTCACAGAGGAGTCATTCATTTTGAATGGCTTCAGGGTAAAAAAATTTGGATTTACATCTTGCCTTGTAATTGTGCAGATTTTAATTTGTTAGCTTTTATTTACTGAAGCTTCCGCTAAAGCACTTCTCATTGGCCTTTTCCAAAATTCCTAGCTAAATAAACGAACTTGCTGCAAGGAAACAGCATTTGTGTTTCGCAATTGTTTAGAAATTGACGAAGATTGTAAGTGGAAAACAAACCAAAATATGAGAATACCGAATATTTAAAGCTGGTGTTTTCCAAAAATGCTCCAAAAATTTAAAATTTATAAAAGGCTTTTTAAATCTGTCTCAGAGAATATTTTGTAAAAAATCAGAGGGAAATCTTGAATATAATTCGAGTTTACAATTCGGTTACTTTGGTATTTGCGTGACAGTAATTGTCAACGTGGCACGTGATATCAATGCATTAACGGAAGTGTTTTCCTTCCTTTTATCAAGGGTGGGTTGCTGTGGGATGTGAGCGATCCAAAAATAGTCACGGAAATGTAACAATCTATGCTTAGAGATCAATAATCGCTCCCTGCAGTGTCCCCCTCGGTCCAGGTAATCCCTGCCACATTGAATAATGTTGCAAGCCAAAGTCATAAAAAGGCGGCGTTAGCAATAGTGGGGATGATAGGATGTAGATAGGGGGAGGGAGTAGTTCTACTCCGCTCTTCACTCCACTCTTCAAATGACAAACAGACGCAGCAAATAAATAACAAGAATCAGTGAATTGTGAGGCATTTTGGGGACGCTTTGTGAGATTTTTTATTTATTTTTTTGTGGCTGGGGTAAGACGTTGGGAGGGTGAAGAGTCTTACCACTTAAGTCGCTGGCATTCGCAGCCCTGCGGGCGACAAATTAACACACATACACACAGCCAGGAGGAACAGGAAGCGACTGCTTGCCCCCAAAAGACAAGACAAAAGCCAGCGAAGAGAAGAGCCGAGCAGATGAGCCAATCGCGTGGATCTATTTTCAGAGAGCAGACACAGTCACATGTTTGGGATGCACATAGATACTCCGCATGTAGACGTGTGCATAGGGAGCATAGGGGTGGCTGAGCGATCAGCTTGCCATGTCGCACCTTTATTAATTGCAGCCGACGATGATGCAGACGCGCCCAGACGAACATTTGACATGTTTAATGCGAAAAACCAAAAGAAAATAAAGAAAGCAAGAGGCGAACGGGACTGGCATGTAAGGTGGGGACTGGGGCTGGGTCTGGGGCAGGGGCAGCGGAATGAGATATCTATTTTTGGGGCCGACGCGTCAAAGTGCGTTGCGAGGCGAGACGTTGACATAGGCTGGAAATTCTTCGTCAACTGAATCTATTTCTGCCAGAATTTCTGGGTGCCTGGCAACAGATTCCGATGCGGATTCGGATGCAGATTTCGAATGCCAGCAGACATCAGAAGACATCAGACAGTAAACAGTCGTCAGTAGACAACAGACAGTAGACAGCAGACAGCAGACGCCACACAGGGCCACAAGTCCACACAAAGTCCAAAGTCCCACGGGCCAAAGTCTGAGCAAAAGCAAATGCAAGCAAAGCAAATAATTCCTCGTACTCTCCACACATACAGTTGAACTTGCCATTAGCAAACTTGCTCGAGATCAGAAAATCATTTCATTATAACTGTGAGAATTAAGTTCAAGTCAATTCATACCACGAACAACTTTACTGTTATGTTTACAAATAATTTAAGGTTAGTTAGCCTCGGCTGGTCAATATTTTATTCTAAATATAAATTAATTTTGAGTAAAGAAGCTAAATAAATAGCTTACAACCATTTCCAGCCTTAACAGAGTTATGAGGCCAAACATTCACTGAGAGGCTATGAATTTTGCTGAAAGGCAGCTTTACCTATTAATGATTCAAAGCCATCTTAGTAATTGATTCGAATAAAATTGAAATCCGCTTTTGATATCGAAGGCGCTTTGCGGGGTGGGCCCCTAATCGCTCTTAACCTTTGCCGAGTGCAAATGTGAAGCGATTAATTGCGGGGAGAAGACACTATAGGGAAGTTCAACTGTATATTGCAATGTGGAAAACTGCTTCTGTGTTTTCCTTTGTCTGGGGGATTGTACTTGGCTGACAGATGAAAATGAAAGCATCCCTGACTGCATTAGCAACATCTTGTCAGCAGTAATCGTATTGGGTATAAATATATAATGAATATAAAGATTTCATCTAGAAAGCTATGCCGCTCACCAAGTGCAGCAAAAATAGGTTTAGAGTTTCAAAATAAATTTCCGGATCTGCACTCTTACTTATAGATAATGTTAATATTTGGTTTTCCATCTTTAAAGGCGGTTATTTTGTGTCATTATCTGTTAATTGGGCAGCTGTAAAGAGTACTGCGAGTACTTCACATTATCGTCGTTAATTGTGAGATGTGGCATCTGCCAGTCGCAGTTGCATTTGCCACTTGTAGCAATTGCCATTGAGATGACTTATGCTTTATTTTGTGACCATGTTAGGCGCACCCACCTAAAAGTAGGCGTGCATTTGCAGGCTTTTGGGGCGAGACCCAAAACATCCAAAACATGAAAATCAAATATCGTCTTGCAGACACAAAAAGCAAACCAGACACTTTTTGGCAATTAGTGCAGTGCATCTTGTGGCTGTACGCCCTAATGTCCTACGTGTCCTGTGCCCTTTTGCCGTTGATGGATGCGGACGGACGCACTTGAGGGAATGCCGGAGTCAAAACCCGGCCAGCATCATCCACTTGAGGCGCATCTAATTTAGTGGGCGCCAAAAATGAGGGCTTCTCCGCATGTGGTCATCAAATGAGAGTTTTATGTAAATGTTCTGCTCTGGAGTGGGCAGGCCATGCACTTATCCTTTAAGATACTGGCCAAGTGCATTTTTGAAAAAACAAAAAAGAAAAGAAAATCCCAAATGAGCTAAGGGCACTCGGACAAACGCATTCGCAATCGCAATCACACTCACACTTAAGTGTCCTCTACATTACTTTACTTGACTTTTTCATTTTGAGGTCTCGCATTGCAGAGGCGGTCAGGAAACGCACAAAAGGATAATGACAGACTGCATTTCGTTCAAGCGCGGGAATCGCGCTCAGTTTTGCTCCAATGCTAAGTTGTTGGCATCAATTTCAAATCTTCACGATTTCCTTTGTTAGATACTCTGTAAACATTCAAATCATGTGCAAGGCTTTCATGTGCAAAGAAGCCTTATAACTTTAAGGTATTGGAGGTGTCATATAATCAAAATTTTTACTTTATTTATATTACTTATTTATTGATGTAATTGTTAATGCATCAGTTATCAACAAATTAAAATTAACACCAAAAAAAAAATGTACTTTCATTATGTTGATTAATTAAAAATAAAAAATGTAATTTCTAGAAACCATAATCAGCTCGTAAATCGAGGCATTATTATAATAAATGATCAGCATGAACAAAGTTCCCTATTTTCTGATTTGTATGGCGATAATTCTCAGCTTATTATACAACTTCTTCACATGCATACAGGGTATCCACAAGTCGAGCACGGCTGACCATGTCTTTCTTACTAATTCTCATCATTCTTATCATTTTTTTTCCCGCTTATTTTTTGTAGCTGTAACTTGAGTCGCAAGTTTGTGCTCTTGTTAGCATCGCTTGCCCTCATTTTGCCTTTGTTGCCCTTGGGTCTCGGATTTCCTTTGAATTGGCGCCGGTCGCTCACTCAGAGTCAGAGTCAAAGTCGGCGTTAGATACAGAGTCGAAGTCAGCGATTATTGTTTATTTGTTTGTTTTGTCAACATTTGGTAGTCATCATTTTCGGGATTTTCTTATTTTTTGAAGTTGTCTACGGTTACGCACGGCTTTTCCAATGAAAGTTTCCGTTTCAGTTTTTATATGGAAAGTGCTCAAGAAAATGCTCTCACTCTTCTCGCGATAGATGGGAAATGCAACGCAATCAAATACGCTTAAGATGCCAACTTGGCAACTTGTGTGGCTTTTCTCACACATTTTTCACGCTAAACCGCCGCTTTGGTTAACGTTCATCTGCCCCTCATCATCATCAGCCAAGCAATAAAGAGAGATAGAGAGAGATAGAGAGAGAGAGAGAGAGAGAGAGAGATAGAGGACCAAGTCCGAGCTGAGACTGACTCTGACTCTGTCTCTCGTTGTGTGTGGTTTGCTTTATTGGCATAAGGCACCCGCTGGGCCGCCCTTCATTTGTCATGGACTGCATCCGTTCCGCTGTTGTTGTTGTTGTTGTTGTTGCGTAATGAATTTGTATTACCCAAATTGAGCCAAAAACCAGCGAGTCTCAGTTTTCATTTCGTTTTGATTTTAATTGTGTGCCCTAAGTTGTTGTTGTTGCTTTTGCTGTTTTCAATAGATAGCGCTGCATGTGAGTTTCCTTTGAATTTTCATTAATGCGAGCCATGGAAACTGAGGAGAGTGCGTAATTGGTTTCAGTCTCATGCTGTCCAGATATATATACAAATTCACTTATGCATTATTCACTAAAATACAGTTTATTAATAAAGGTTTATATTTCCCATTTTCATGTTAAGCTAACAAAGCGTGCCAAGCATTCAATTAGTCTCTGCATACGTCGAATGTAATGCTAAATTACAGAAGTATATATTTGTATATCTATATATTCATATACATCAAATTATTGATACTCACATTTCTGTTCATGTGCGAGTGTGTGTGTGTACGCAATGTTTCATTCGTATGTTTGTGATGCTCATCAAATTCTCGAACCTATTCTGCTTGCAGATTGTTTAATTGATTGATTTCCAAAACACATAATTAGAGTGCAATCTGAGCTCGGAGTCCATGTTGCACATGAGTCTATTCAAGGCAAATATATTATTATAGAGCACACTGCTTAGTTGAGTCTGCCAAATATCCAGCGATCTGAAAGTTGCTTGTGGTCTTGAGATGTCGATTGAGGCTGAAGGCTCAGCTTTTTGCCATAATTCTAAGGTCAATTCTGTATCATTTCATGTGTTTCGATCGATTGCAGTCAATTATTAAACTCTCTAGTCTTGTGTGACTATTACGTAAGGGCAACCGCAAGATTTGTTGCAATGGGCGTGACAATTAATAATGTTAATTTAAATAATGTCGGCGTTGCTTTTGGCACATTAATGAGCGCCAAATCGATCATTATCACCGGAGAAGCGACGACATCAGCTTCGCCATCCATAATCATCACAAGTTGCGCCGCAAAACGCCCTCAAAAAACAAAAAAAAAAAACTAAATACGTAAAAAATAAAACAAAACAAAACACAAACCGAAGCAGCTCGCAACTATCTTGAAATTGTGGGCAGCTAATTTGGAGCACTGATTTGGTAATTTGCTATGGGACTCCATTGTTTTTTTTTTACTTATTTATTATCTTTATTTATTTATTTTTTGTTTTTTTTGGCTGTGATTCAGTTCTTTCGGCTTATGTGCAAATTAAGTTTTATTAATTTAATTTTTTAACGAGCTGTGATCGGCTCAGAGATTGATGCCAAACCGTATTGATCATAATGTCGGCGTCGGCGTTGTCTGCTCCCAAAAAAAAGAAAAAAAAAACTAATTTATTGAGACATTTTTCTTTTTGGAATTTCTTCGGTCTGGTAGGCAGCTATTTATTTTGAATTTCGTGCGTAGAAGGCTTTGTAATGATCTCTGATGAGGTGTTTATGATCATGGTCCAGCATTTTGCATTAGTCATGCCCATTGTGGCGTCTTCACGGGGGCGTTGACTGTGTCGGTTGTCGGTTGCCGACTGTCGGTTTGCTGTTTGTCTCGTTGTTTGCTGGTCGACGTCGGCGTTGCTTTGTTTTTTTTTTTTTTTTTTTTGGCTATCTATGGCA
Source organism: Drosophila nr. perissopoda 5 BK-2023a (assembly GCA_035044105.1). NCBI lineage: Eukaryota > Metazoa > Arthropoda > Insecta > Diptera > Drosophilidae > Drosophila > Drosophila nr. perissopoda 5 BK-2023a. Next base: position 3,952,161 of record JAWNMK010000620.1, on the reverse strand, counting down.
GTCATTAGACACTGGGCAACCGTCTCGATTTGCTACGCCCGAAGCCAAATGAAATCGAAAACATCGAAAGCCTCGCTAGCATTAGAAAATCATGCATTTCCGACTGCTCAGTGAACATTGTATGCCTATTCCTCAAGTCGCACGAGAAAGTGAACAAAAATATGTTTATTTAGATTATGGGTCCATTTCCAACTTATCTCCACCGATCTTTGTATACAAAATATATGACCATATAAAAATTCATATATACAATGTTAAGCTCTTATTCGATGGATTTGATCCAGTACATTTGTTTTGTGACAGTTTTTAGCTGAAGCAGTTATATAAAGCAATTTTCAAATTGCTATATTGTCATAACATAATTCATTTTGCAAATTCCAAGCACAAAAAAATGTCCACATGTAAAATACATATTTGCAATTTTCAGTATTATTTTATATATACACAGATCCCGTCCATTTGTGGCAATTAAAAATCATTTAATAGCCGTATCCACTTCTGGCACGATTAAAACTCAATAAATTTGTTCTGTCAAATATCTTTTTATGTTATTCTTGTTTTAATGCCCACTTCCGTCACTCCAGCTCTAAATATACGCACATTTTTATGATGCGATCCCTTTCTGAACAGAATGGAAATGGGAAACAGCAGAAAAAGTTTAAGGGCCATACTTTATGACACTTCCTGTTCTGAGGTCGCAAAGTCAAGACTTAGAGCCCATAATAAAGTAATAGGTAATTATACACATTTCTGACTACGGCTCTGAATCTGAATCTGAATCTGTTTGCATATTGCTTAGATTACACAAATTTCACATTCCTCTCAAATTATTCCTGTGGTCTCTGATGCTTTTGGGGCATACTTTATGCTTTGTTTATTCCTTATTGTTGTTCTCGCTCGCAGTTCTCTTATTTTTGGGTTGGCTGCCTCTTAATGTGTCACCAGGCGCACATATATATATTAAAACTTCATTCATTTTGTGACCGCTTTGAGGAGGACGACGAAAGGGGCACGGGCAGCAGCACGGACACAAGGCACAGTCGTGCACTTACTCAAATCTAATTCGTGAACTGAACCAGATATTGTCCAGGATGAATGATGCCAGAACACTCGTTGTTGTGCCGTCAACAACAGCGACACCAAAATGCCAGAAATTAGATGAGATCCATTCGCATCAGTGACGTATCCATCCATCCATTCCAGTCATAGAAGCCAGCAGCAGCTGGAGCCGGAGCTCGAGTTGGAACTGGAGTACTAGCCAAGTCCATCTGTCAAACATCGTGCCCGGTGACAGTTTATGTGGCTTTTTATTGTTGTTGTTCCTCTTCTTTAACATCATCATCTTATTTGGGGTGGGCTTTGGGAGTGTTCTTGATGATGTTGTTCTTTAGTTTGGGACTCCTATTCGGAGGTGGATGTGGATGCGGCTTGATGTGTCATTTTTTCATGTATATTTTTTTTTTATTTTGAGAGGGGCATGTTAATATATGAGCTCATTTGGCTGTAACTGCCGCCGGCTGCTACACACCTACCCCCTACACCCCCCGTCTACCTGGCCATGGAGCATATGTGGCCTTTTATTACGATTATGATTACGGGTAAGTGCAGGAGTGGGGAGCGCAAACTTCGATGGGGGACCGAAGAGAAGTCGAAAAGAAATCTGAGCCACAGCTGGCAGCTGCAATACCTCCAGCCTATTCCTCACTGCTCCACACAGGCTACTCCACACCGATCTTCCATTCCATTTCGCTCCGCACATCTCATTATGCTAATCATATTCATTAGCGTGCATTCGAAAAACAACAACAAAAAGCATTAAAAACAAAAGCAGTAATCGCAGCTCCAACTAATTTGTCACGCTGCCAGAGCTCAAGAGAAAAACTTGTTATCGATTCGCAAAGATCTTTGGTATCGAGCTACATACAAAAATATTAATAATAATAATAGTAATAAAAATAAAGAAATACAAAAAAACGAAAACTGTGTTAATGAACTTTGAATGCCCTAAGAAAAAAAACCAGTAGAGTACTTCAAATAGAAGTTGCAATAACTAATTGAAATCATTGGGAATTTAATGTGAAAACTAACAAATTGATTATACACCAATGACACTAGCTGAAAGAACATTTAAATATAATAAGATATATAGATGTTTGACTCAATTCAATTTATTAACTGAATCATTTAAGAGGGAAAAGGCACACAGCAATTAAACTATATATTATTTGAATTATATAAATTTGGACAGTTCAAAAAGTGTTTTAAAAACCTTAAATTCGATTTAATTCGAATATTTTTTGGATTTTGAGTTATATAGACGATATGTAGTATTACTTACCTAGCCCATTTATTGATTTTAAAAATATAATATCAAATTAATTGAATGCTCAAGTGTTATTTGCAACCAGTGTCATTCGAGCAAAAGCCAATAAATGCCGCCAGGCCAAAAGTCTGGAGCTGTTCTCATTTTTGTTAAACGACTTCGACATTGTCGATGTTCTCATTGATAATCATAATCAAGCTAATGATGCGTCAGACGATAAGCTGCTGCTGCTACCCCAAACCCAGTTCCATGTTTTAGACCATCTCCCCTCAGCAGAGGCATTTAATGATGATGTAGAACTTGACCGATGGGTCGAAGCTGATCGCATTGAAGTGACGATATCTCCAATTGGCTCTAACATTCCTCAATGACCTGTCACGCATTCAAACAGGCAGATAGAGAGAGAGAGTGAGAAACTGAGAGAGAGAGAGAGAGGGAGAGAGAGAGAGAGAGTTGCTGGTAAGAATGGAAGATGGTAGCTATCAGCTTTGCAGACATAGACGGCGGCTTCTGCTAATACTTATCCGACGCAATTATCTAACAACGCATCGGGAGCAGGGCTTGAGAAAAACGATTGGCTCATCGAATTAGGGGCAGGCAGACTGTGGAGACTTGTATGGACAGCTTGTGGCAGTGGCAGTGGCAGTGGCATACCCAGTTGGCTAATGAGTGCAATTTGCTTCTGTCTTGGCTACTAAACGCTCGCATTAGTTTAGATAAATAGCTTAATTAATACATTTTGTGTACCCGGCAATGGGCGATGGCCGACGGCCACAATTACAACAATAACGAGCAGCAATTATTACCCTAATGGCATTATTTGATTTGCTCACAGCCAAACCACACAACCAAGCACCATTGCACTATGAAAAGTGCCTCCTCCCAGCCGTTAAGTGCTTCGTATTTGCACTTGGCAAAGGTTAAGGGCCATTCACCCACCTCTTGCGCCTAGTAAAAGGACTGATAATTATATATTCATAAAGAATAAGCCATAATAGTCTTAAGGCAACACAAAGCGCTTTCGAGTGTAACATATCAAAAGCGGATTTCAGTCTAATTCACCGCAATTACTAATGTGGTTTGGAAACATTAATAACTAAAGCTGCCTTTGAGCGACTGCTTTACCCCCATAACTTTGTTAAGACTGGAAAATGCAATTAAGTTGTAAGCTATTGACTCAGTCTACTTTATACCCCAAAGTCAAAACGGAACTGATTTTTGCCTGATATTAAATATTAATCAGCAGTTCAAATCGAAACTTAAAGTATTCATAAATATCCCAGTTTTCAGCTTATTTTACAAACCCGTTTTTTTAACAAAAGCATGGGATTGAAATAATTATATAGATTTAAAGAGCTCGAATCAATTTGCTCTGGTTATTGGGAAATTTGTCATGCATTAGGCGCCACATAAGTTAAGTACAGTAGAACAACTGTTTAGTGCACACGTGTCTAGAATTTTTCCATTGGTTGAGCTTCACTTGGAGTCGATTGATTCACTTGCAAATGGAGATCAGCTCTTGCTGTCGTCATGTCTCTAATGACAGCTTACATGAGCCGGCTCAATGGATCAAAGAAGCGGAACCCTGTGCGCCAATTTGTGTCGCTCTGCCCCACTGCTGCCACAGACTGAGACCAACATTGAGACTAAGAATGAGAATATCTCAGACTTGTGTGGCAGTGTGCTTGCGCTCTTCTTGTTGTTGCTGTTGTTGTTGTTATTGGTGTTATTGTAAATGGGTCTCAGGGAAATCGAGCGTGGAGGAGCCTCCTCGATACTGGATACGGGTGTCTGTAGTCAAAGCAGCTGCCGTTGTGGATAATAACGGGAAATATTCTATATCGAAATTTGTAACGCCTTTTATCGTTGGCAACTTTGAAAAGTTAGTCACTTGGCTGTGTGGCACAGTGGCACTCCCCTCCCGCCCACTCACCACTGCGTCGGTGAGTTGGGGAAGGGGTACGAGGTGGGGGGGAGGGCTTTCACGTAATTTTTCATAAACATAAAAGTTGCCTGGGGGTGTTGGTTGCCTGTGTTGTGGGTGGTGCTTTGGGTTGCCTTTGGTCGCTTACGGGTTTTGCAAATGGCAGCGGAGCAACCACAGAGTGTAGCCTCCTGCATATTGTATTTGTATTTTGTGATTTTAATGCGGCATTTTGTGGCAAGGTGTCTCTTGCTCTCCCACACTCTGGCACACACTCAATGCGTGTGTGTGTATATATATGTGTGCGAGTGTGTGTTAGGTCTGAACATTAGCAGCCAACGCAAAAACATTTTATGATATAATTGTGTTGTTGTTTCACAAAAGGTAAGCGCCTGTTTCTTGCTCCCCATCGCTCCCCATCTGTCCCCATCTGTCTTTATCTCGCTGTTGAGGAGACAATCAACATACGACTGTGAACTCTGGCATCGATGACCCAGTAACAGCAGCAGCCCGCCACAGATTTACATTTTTAGTCGTACTTAAACAAGGTGGAAGAGAAGAACCTGGTCTCAGCTGCCTTTCTGTTGGCTTTTGGTATTCGGCTCATGTGGCGCATTTGTTGCGCTCCTCGGTGAATTGTAATTACAGGCATGTATGTAACCTAATGAACGGAGCAACATGTGCCTCCATTCGACATTTTCCCATTATTCCCCTCTCTGATGCCCCCTTTGGCAGTCTTTGCACGCTCCACGCTTCCATTTCACATTTGCTTATGAGTAAGTGGCGAATGTTGTAAAATAAAGCACAAACAAAAACAAAAGACGAGCTACTTCGGTTGGGCGGAGCTTTGTCTTCATTTTGTTTTATTTATATATATTTTTATATATACATATATATATATCTTTTTTTTTGGGCGTAACGACGCTGTGCATGCCCTTTAGCGAACCTATTTTTGTTATTAAGCGCGAATTTTGTGCATAAGTAGATTATAATGTATCCACACATATGTAAACATACACAGACACACATGCAGCTCAGATATCTCTGCTTTTATTTTTATTTTTAATATATTGAAAGTCTATGAAATGTTAGTTGAATACAGCAAAAAAAAACGGTGTTGACTAAGGCAATCACACAAAGTATTTTCACAAATAAAACCAAATAAAAGTAAAAAAAAATCGATCTGATTTAAAATTGAAACTATATCATTATAGCCCAACAATGGACCATTTGTGGCAGTTTTTGAAAACCTTTTTAAAATCAATTTTGGAACGCTTTTGAGTGTGTTTCACTCGCACAGTTAGTCTCGCATAGCCGCTTGAAAAATGTGAGTAGATCACATCTAGAAATAATGAAATGAAACTCAAGACGTTGTTTAATAATTAAAAAACCCAAAATTAGTTTAGATGGGCGCTCATCTTGTTAATAAAGACTATGACTGGCATTAACAAACGCATCATTATGTGCTCACACACACGCAAGCTCATTAACAGCTCGAAATGCGTGCGACTGTGTGTGTGCGTGTGCGTGTGCGTGTGTATGTTTATTTGTGTCATTGTGTGTGGGTGTGAATAACGCCTCTTAGCCGCGCCAATTGCAGGTGTAATATTTCAATGTGTGTGTGTGTGTGCGTGTGTGCTCAACTCTGCGTTGTGTTTGCAAATTTATATTTGTGCTTAGCTTAGTGGCTGGCGGGCAACAACAACAACAACAACTACAACAACAACAACAACAACATACGCAAGAAGGAGCAGATCAAGTTGGCAACTGATGCCGCTTGGGTGCTGCAATAAATAGCTGAGTCGAGTTATGGCTGGTGCCACCGTGAAAGCGGCCGCCTAGCAGAAACCAGAAGGCAACAGTACACCAGTAGAGCCGTAGAGCAGTGGGTGTATTATCTTTGGAATTTATTACCAGCAAATGTTATTTCTAGAACGTTAGACACACTTGCAATACCAGTTGGGAGGGGGTGGCAGGCGTCTCTCATCAACGCCTTCATTAGGCGCCAAGTGGCTTACCGAGGGAGAGAAAGTCTAAGAGAGAGAGAGAGAGAGTGTGAGAGAGAGAGAGAGCTAGTCATTCCCTTCCGCTTTCAATGTTCACCCACACAAACATACACACACACAGACACACAGAGAGAGAGAGAGCCACAAAAAAACGTCATTAAATTTACGAGAATTTGCTTGAACCTAATACAAAAGCAGCTGACTGAAGAACGCTGCTCGGGAATAGGCCGGGAAAAGAACGCAAAAGCAAAAAGCAAACAGATGCTAAAGGCCAGCGCGATTAGATGGTATTTAAGCAGAGTCTCAAAAACCACAGCACAAGCAATGTCTGCATTACACAGATAGCAAAGAATGCAAAGAAAAAAGCAAACAACAAAATGAAACAAAATCTGGAAATATATTCAGCATGTTAAAAATAGTCGCCTTTATCTCAGTATACATATTTTATTTGGCTGTCGATAAGGATAATGGTAATTCAAAAGTAATTCATGAATATATACTATATATTTAATTGAATAATAATTTAATTTTTATCATGTTGGGCATATGATTTATTTGAATAAAATAAACAAAACTTAGTTCATCTCGATGCCATCGGATAACGTGAAAACAAATGCTACGATTTTTAGCTGTATTGGGGAAAACCCATTTAAAAATAGAGGTAAAGCCAAAGCTAAAGTAGAACGGCACTTAATGCCACAGAAATACTTTAGGAATAGAAATTGCAGTGGAAAAGTTACGGATGGAGGAGATGGCGACGATGGAAAAGGAGAAGAGGGCGGCCAATAGTACTGATTGTAAAATACGATTGCTATTTATGAGGGTTTTGTCGAGCATTTCGCAAGAAAAACACAGTTTAAAGTTGAAGTTTTAATTTTAGTTACAGCGTTAAATGTCACATCGCATAAATTGTTTAGGTATTCGCTACGATTCTGTATCCGTATCCGTATCCGTATTTGTATTTATGTATTTACTTCGCCGACAGCATTTCAGTTTAATGTCCTTCATAAAGTTTCCTCATTTGTGTTCATGTCGATTGTCTTTGCAAAATGATCAAAATAAAATAATAAAATGCAAGTAAATGAATTGAAATGCAAATAAAATTTTATGAACTTGCCCAGAACTGTGGTTACAGTTTACCAGCTCCCATTTCCCAGAGTTTATGCCATGTTCGCCAGAGGTGCCACCCCTTAGGGGCTGGGTGGGGGCTTCGGGGTAGGATTGTGCGTTTAGGGTGCGTTAAATGTTAACACGAAACACGAAGCGAAGCGCAAAGTTTCGTGCCCAACGGAAAGCCATTAAGGCGAAGGCGACGGCAAAGGCGTCATAAAAAATGTTTAATTCATTTAATGAATTTTCATTAAGACAACAAAAAAGCAAAATAGCTAAGTTGATAAAATCAGATACGAATACCAAACTTACATTCCGATGTGTCTATGTAAATATCCAGTTAAATTAATAATAATAAAAATTTTACATGTGCCTAGCCATGTTCCCTAGCTCTCGATCAGCATAACTTGCCGAGTGGATAAAGCCCTATCCGTCTGTCTGTCCGTTTCTATGCGAATTAGTCCCTATATTGACAAAACTTTTAAAATACCCGTAATTTTGCTGCAGGTAGTACATATATTGGATCCGGTTAGATCGTCCCACTATATCATATAGCTATCATATAATTCACCAGTTTTGCGTTTGCTTGGATTATTAAATGCATAATGAAATTTAGATGTGGGCAGGTTGACTCTTTATTATTTTAACATTGAAGTACCAACGAGCAGCACATTCAAGTGGGCAACGATTCCAAGTAAAGGCTTGTTCGCGCACGGATGAAGGCAACCCGACCGAGGGACATAACGCAACAGTTTTAATAGAAGAAACAGACGAAGCACAACTTATTAACATTATAATTTGAGCATAAAATATGAAATGGTTTCTATATAGCATAATTCGAACTAAAAGTTTGAAGAGAAAGGGGTAGAAAATTCCATGTATTTCTGATCAGAACTACAAAACTAATTCGGAAGATTCAAGCTCTTTATAAGTCTATCTAAAAAGATAACATTAGATTTGTTAATCAAAGTCTACAACGGTGGGTAGGTAAGCTGATATTAGTATTCCAAGTAAGACACCTAAGGGCAAATAATAGACATTGTTTATGTAAGGATCCTTTCCTGCCCTGATGAACCTTGAGTTTGGCGGCCAATATACAAGACCCATATTCAAGAACAGGATGCACAAGTGCTTGATGAAATCCAGGACTCCAATGGATCGATTAGCAGAGGAAGAAATATGCTTGTCAAACTTTAGCTTGGGATCTAAAAGGATACGAAATTCATCAACACATTCAATGCGTTCCAGTGGAAGAAAATTCTTATTTTAAACTTATATTTATGACAACTAAGACTTAATAAATTAATCGACGCCAGGTTTCAGAACTAAGCAAGTCTGTTTGAAGGCTTTGTCCAGTAGAAGAGTCAGTAAAGGACAGGCAAAGTTTTACATCATCAGCATCATCAGTACCCAAGAGTGACTTATAACAGACGGAAGGTAATTTATAAACAAAGTGATTAACAATTAAATTTATAAGTCGCCGTAAAATAGCGATACAAATGCCTTTAAGCATTTGTTAACACTATCAATAGCTATTATAATCCATTAGATACAGCTGATTGACAAATGCGTATTCAACTTGAATTTAACCTTTGCTAAACTATTGTTAGTATGAATATCTATTAAGGTTAGCAACTCTTGGTGGATTGAAAGCGGATAGTATTAATCCATTTGTATTATTTAGCAAGTAGTCTTCATTTGAAACGTTTTTGCACGTACTCCTTATATATATGTATATAGCCGACTTGCGATCGTCATCGCTTTTATTGCATCCATTTCCAACAGTCGAGCTCTCCTTTCTTTTCTCAACCCTTGTCTTGGTCGAGTGACTTAAATAGATTTCAACTGCTTGGCTGCGTGGGGCAACCAGCTTCATTTGAACTGCACCGCTGCCTTTCAACGGCAGCAACGAGTATCCGGCCTGAAAAGTTGCGAATTGGCACGCGCCCCTTCCTGCTGTTGCTTTTGCTTACACATACAGAATACATTTTTTTTCTCCTAAAAAATACTAAAATGGAAAGAGGGTATTATGAAGTAAAAACAATCCGATCTCAGAGCATGTTCTATAAGAACTGTTGACTTCAAGCTTTAAATATATGAGTTCTCTCAGATAATATGTCATTTTATCGATATCCCAATACAAATCGATATTCAAAAGTAATACGAAACCATCTTACTTTATATATAATATGGCCTGATATATTGTTGATCAACTATAATAATAATAATATTATCCAAAAAAAAGATTTTGTTAGCCAAAATGTAAAAGCTAAAATCAGCATGTATTTGACAGCTGGATTCAGGGTATCTCCTAGTTGAGCTGTCTCAACTAGTGCATTCCCACTTGTGTCTTTTCAATGGGGTATTAAATGTATTTATATTTTTTTAGTGTCGCATTTGCCAGTGGAATTAATTTTAAAGTGCAGCTCGCTCAATTTCCTCGAACAATTTGCTGGCCACTGCGCATTAGGTACTGGGTGGGGGGGCGGGGGGAAGGGACTGTGAAGAAAACTGGGGAGCTCGGCTTATGGTGAAGACTCTGAGGGCTGTGCTGACAAATATTGACGGCGCTATTCAAATGCTTGACAAAAAGGCAGCATTAAAAAAATACATAAATATATATATATAGAGGTAGGAAAGTATAAATAACAGAAAAAATAATAAAGGAAAAGCTAAATGCCAGGCCAAAGGCAAATAGAAATAGTCGCAACGCGAAATGTGTGCAACAGTAAAATGAGAAAACTGGAACAACAACAACGGCCAACAAAAAGGAAACGAAAGCAAAGTAGGAAATTATGATATCATCTTTATGACGCCATTATGGTTTTACCACGCATGTCTGTGTGTGTGTGTGTGTGTGTGTATGTGCCTCACTCATCCCTCAGTTGACATACTATGAGTAACAGCCGACACTCAGAAAAAAATCGATCTAAAATGGCAGACAGGCAATCTCTTGTATTGAAAATAAACATAACCTCAAATGATTGATTTTGGATTATCGATTTGCTTATTTTAAGCCATTTTATACGTTAATTTCAAAATGTTTTTTGAATCGAGAAAAACTGTCCAGTTTTCAGGTCAACTTTCTAAATTTCAAGTTGGTTTGTTTTTGCGAGTGTAGCTGAGCTAAACCGTTGGCTTTTAGGTACATAGCCCGTCGCTGTCATGGCGAACTGTTGTGAATGTCACAGAGACCGGAAAGGCAACACCCACTGGCAGAAGATGACAAGGAATGCAACAGTTTTGAGCAGCGCGATGTCAACAACTGTCCTCAGTCGGACCATGTCTCAGAGAAGGCTAAGCGATAATTATTAACTTATGCAGCGAATACTCCATCAGATCCGCAAAAGCTATTCCAAAATTGAAACCAAAATTGCGCATAACGAAAATCAAATTATAAATATTTGTTTGACATAATATACATATCCCCGATGATATTTGTATATTTTATTATGATCATCCTAAATGTGTTTTAATGTAGATGTACGTATATGAAAAATGATTGTTATAAGCGTGACTCACATTTCGATAGCCGCTGTCATCGTTACTATCGATAACGCATAACGCAAACACACATTTGAATTGTGTGAGTTAAAGTGGAACAGAAGCAGCTGCAGAGATATTGATAAGTGATAAATTGATATGAATAAGCGATTATACAGTTTGATTTCGAAATGTAATAGCTCTTATTGGCTGAAAATGTATTTGCACTGCATATTTGAGGCATAATTAAATCATCCAACGTATGCAGAATGTCACCGAAGGCAAATATATGTAGTCGCAGATGGCAAACCGAATGCCTTTTCAAGCTGCCACAAAATGGAAAATGCAAAATTGCAAACTGTGATGTATGAAATGTGAAAAACTGAACCTGAATGCAAATATGTACGCATACATATAAACATATGTGTAGCAAGCATAGCGCGGCAGACAATCAAATGAATTGAAATGCAATTGAAATATTGCAACAGGCATTTGCAGCAAGCTTCAAGTTGCAAGTCACTTCAGTTGCTGGCTTCACAATCTTGTGCCAGAGCTTGTTCTCTGTCTGTGAACAAATAAAATGAAAACTCATGCGAAAATGCGCTTTTCCAATTAATAATATATCCACACACATCTCCACAAAAGCAACAACAACAATAACAACTATATCAACAATCCAATTCCAATTGACAACACACTTATTTTTTCATATGTTATGTAGCTATAGCTGTCACTCAAATTGACAGTTTTCGAAATGTATTGAAACACTTTGTTGACATTAATTTGATCTGCTCCAGGAAATCAATAATCAATACTTTTGAACGATATTATTATTATCAACATAATTAAAACTGTTTTGACTCCAATGACTAACTGACTGACTGACTGGCTGATGATTGATAAATGACGGAAGATTTTGTTATGGCATCAGTTAGTAAAATACGTTTTGGCTTACAAAATCTGTGTTTCTCATCCGATATAAATGACATTTTTTTGCAGTTGATCAATAATATATCTGGGTATATTCTATATCAATTGGTATAACGCTAAATAGGAGAAGTTATTGAAAACATAAACATGTTAATTGAGAACTTATATTTCAAATCTGAAGTCCCTAACACTTAAACTCTCCAAGATGTGTATGCTTATCAAGAATATGCACATAAACATATATACTTTATGTGGAAGTACATACTTTCTTCTGCCTGTAACTTACTTTCCCAACTTCATTATATTCATTTCCCATTTAAAGGGGTTTAGTGGGTATTAAAAGTGCCGGTCATATCTTAAATGCATAATCTGACTTATGCTCTTAACTAAAACTTAATTTTAATTTAAAAACAAAAAAAAAAGAAGAAGAAAAGATCCTGTTCATGTCTAATTTGAACTCTAGGCTGTACTTGAAAGAACTTTTTTCTTGCGCCTTCCTTGTAACTAAGGAGGCTAATTTGTAATTCAAATGCTTGCCACAAGATGTTAGCTAAACCACGCCCACTGCCAGCGCCGCATGTCTAATTAAAGCGTGTAAAGCCTTGACCTTTGAACTAAGGACAAGAAGCAAAAACATGCAAAAGCAAAGGGAAAGAAATGTGGCAGAAAAATACCAACAAAAAAAATAGAAAAGACCGAGAGAGAGAGTGAGACAGAGAGAGAAAAAAATGCAGCCAAGTGGCGCCACAGCCATAAATATTGAAGCGGCAAATCGAAGACAGGAAGTGAAATATTTGCGTTGACATCGCTCGCAATATGTTTTTATATGTGTTCATGTGGGCTATGCCCCAGCTACAAACACATGCCACGTGGTTAAGGAGCAGCTCAGATCCCCATTACAGCTGAGTACAATTCAATTGGGGGGTGTGTGTGTATGTGTGAGTGTGTATTTTGAATGGGGGGACTTGTTGTTTCAAACGGTGTTATTGTTGTTGTAACAATTGTTCGTAAACGCAATTTCATTTGGCCTGCTGGCTAAAGATGCTCGCTACGTTTCGATACAATGACGATAATGATAATGAAGATGAAGACGATGATGATGATGATGACTCCCCCACTTGAATACGTACATACATACATACATACATACATGCGAGCATTACAGCTGGAGTGTGAATCATTTCCGTTTGAATTCGGTTCATTGCATGATTTTCACATTAAATGCGAGTCGAGCGCAAGAAGGGAAGGGTTTGAGTGAAGGTGACGGAGATTGGGGAGGGAATTCAGCTCCTTGGGCTGCTAACTCCTGAGCTTCGGTTGGCTGCTTGGCTGCTTGGCTGGCTGACTGTCAGTCAGTCATTCTGTCTGTCAGTCTCTGTCTGTCTGGGAGCTGGTCGCCCTCTTCTGCTTGATTGTGTTTTCCTTAACTTATTTTCAAGCGCAATTATTGACGTGTGCCCCTCCAACAATAATAACAATGACAACAGCAGCAACAGCAACAGCAATGACGATAATGATGATGATGATGATGATGATGATGATGATGATGATGATGATGATGATAATTGTCTTAAAGTTCTGCGTATTGATATTTTAGCTGTATTTCTTGACTCTACTGCGAAAGCGACTTTAGTTTTCAAATGCTTTGCGCTCGAACGGCTTGAACAGCTTTATAATTGGCCTGGCACTGCGGAAACGGAAGCGCTCATCAAGCCCTTAACAACAACATACACACACACACGCACACTCCATCACATGTGTATAATAACAGCGTTTACGTATTATCCAAAATTTAAAGAGAAAAACTCGAAACTGAAAATGAAACTGTAACTGAAAAATTGAACTGAATCTGGGTCTCGGCCTCAGGGTGGGAATGATGGCGATGAGGGGTGAGGTATGCTGTGCTGGCAACGGGTCTAAATAAAAGTATCAACAACAAAACTCTATTTGAAACAAAAACACACAGGAACAACAACAACAACAACGGCAACAGCTTTATATACAAATACAAAAGAAGAAGCAAAACGAATAAAAATAAATCTGTATATAGTACTGAAGTATATGCATAAATACACACATAAGCACCGCAACTAAAATATTTAAATTTGCCATTGAAATGCACAAAACAAACAAAATGCGGGAAAATAAAACGATTATAATACGCCGACTATTAAATACCCTTTATAGGAACTATCGTGACAAACCTGATGAATATATATATATATATTCAGACAACGTATGGTAAAAGAAAGCTAATCGAGTGAGTAATAACTGATGATTCAGTATTTCACATTTGATATACATATGTGTTATATTTTTACGATACGTGTTGGATGTTTGAATGATAACATTCTACACTAGGGTGTTAGAAAAAAGCACTTCAAATCGGAAAAAATAACCCTGGAAAAACGGAAGTGCAAAGCGTTTCCGATTATAATTTTTTTTTTTTTTTTCCTTTTGTTTTTCTGTCATTGGAAGCTGGTTACCGTGGGCTAGGAGACGTTGGAAAAAATGTGTTAAATATAGTGCCCAACTGGGACAAATGATTGCTTGCAAATTTCTGAAATATGTATGTTGTAGTTCAAGTTAAATCCCTAAGGGGCAAATATGTACACGCAAGGGACTATCCTGAGAAATGCACCAGAAACTACAAAAAAGATTTATGATGATTAATATACAAAAATATGATTCAAATGAAACTGAAAATAAACTTAGTTAGTATGAGTAAGGCTTGTAAAATTAATTATTATGAATATTTATAACTGCATATTTAATATTTATCTTAGGCATCGTTGAGACTGGCGGAAAGAAAGATTATCAAATAAATATATAAACTTATTGCATTAATGTCTTTGTGTGTCTTCGACAGTATTTAATGTTCTATTAATCTTAATTTGGGTACAACAAAAATATACAAAGTTAAATATTTCAGTTAATAAATAAATAACATTTGAATAAATAATAATGTTGTTGTTGTGACGATAATTTTCCCTGAGGCAAGTGATTAATTCTGTGAACTGCATTTGACTTTTGGTTTCATTCCACTGTGCCAAACAGCGTCTTCAGCGGCGCTTGCATTGCCAGCTGTCAACGACGCTAGCGGGCCACAAGCAATAACAACAACAACGACAACAACAACAACAACAAGCAGAACAAGATGAGCAGAGAACAACTGCAATCATAACACCGCTAAAGAGGCAGAACATAAACAAAAGCAACAACAGCAAACGACGCATCGTAAAATGTGCCCAAAAAAAAAAAAAAAAACAATAAAATGCAGCAGCAGAATTAACGACTTGGCAATACCCTGAAATAAGTAAGTGTATTTGTAGTCTGACAACAACTTAATGATTAACATTTTAATGCCCAATAATTGGCTTGCCAATATTTTGTAAAGATAATGCAACTGCCACAGATACTTATCAGTAAAGTTTCTTTTTAATAATGCATTTTATTATTGTTGTTTTTATTTGTATTCAAATGAAGTTCTTCATGAATGATGACATACAAATTAATCATTATTGATTTAATTATTTAAAATAATATTAACTAGGGATTATTACGATTTTTGTGCCGAGCTCTTAATCTTTATCATTATCAGTTAGAAATGGCAAAAATAATTCATTTTGAGCGTAGCTTTAGTGCTAATTGTTTTGGTGAGCTCTTTCTATTACCTAAAACATACTTTTTTCACAGACTCCAGGTTAAGGTTTATTTGTTATTTGATACCGTCGGAATTCGTCTCCAGTCAGCGGTTGAGTTTGAAACTTTACTTAAGCTATTTTGACACTCTTCTAAAAGTAGATGAGCAGGGCAAGGATGCTTAAATTGTTGAAGTCCATTTTTAAAGTGTAGCAATAAGAGCACACGCTAACGATCTAACTCTCACTCTCTTTCTTTATCTCTCTATTCCTCCTCTCCCTCTCTCTCGTAGGTGGATGATCGCTGATGTGCCCACCCAGTCAGCGTTGCAAAAGGCTCGTTTCAGTGGAAACGCTCGACATTCAACGTTCAACATTCAACGTTCAACATTCAACATTCGACATTCGCTTCCGTTGTGACAGCGGGCATGGAAACAGCCTCCACGCAACGTTGTCAACAACTCATCCCAAAATTCAATCCATCTCTCTCTCTCTCTCTGTCTCTCTCTCTCTCTCTCTCTGTCTCTATGGGTCTCACTTAGCTGGCTCATCGTTTTGGCTCATTGGCATTTGAAGCGTCTCGTGTTTCCGCCGTGGACTTCATCGTCTTTGTCTTTGTCTTCTTCAATGTTGCTACTAAGTAAGTAATCCCAATCCCTGGAAAAATGCGCATAAATTCGTTTGAGGCGCTGAACCGATCACACTCGACACACACACACACACACACACACACATACACAGATGTGTGCATTCTGTTCGACTCAAAGTCATTCATTCAATGCTTCATTGCTGTGGTAATTGCTTCCAAATGCTTAAATGCTTTCATTGTTGCTGTTATTGTTGTTCTTGCTGCTGCTGTTGCCTCAATTTCAATCTGTGGCAGTTGCCATGTCTGCCACTCAGTTTCAGTTTCTTTCAAGTTGTTGTTGCATGTCCAACATGTGTCGTCGTCATTGATTTGTCGTTGATGTGCGGCTCTTGTTGCTGCCAACCGAATGGCAACGGGAATGAGCAATGGCAACGGGAATGGGGAACGGGAGTGGGCAATGGGGAATGGAGAATTGTGGGGATTTTGAATGATTCTGTGGATAGGTGAGCGGTGGTGCGGCAATAAACTATTGACATTTGTCTGTCACAACGCCGCATCCGCACTCAAAGCACTTCTTATCGAGAGGGAATCTCTATCTATCTCTCACTCATTCTCTCTCTCTCCATCACTCTCTCTCTCTCTCTCTCTCTCTCCATCACTCTATTTCTATTTTTCATCTCTGCCTCTCTTTGTGGACTCTTGTGTTTTAGGGGGCGTTGCTCGTAAATTTTGTTGCGCCGTCAAACAATTTGGGCATGAAAACAATTTGCACATGGTAACCTGAACGAACCCAGCAGAGAATTCTAGGTATTCTCACTGTGTATACACTCAGAAAAATATAATACCCTGAAATATAGAAAATGCATTCCGATTGTTCTAGAAATATTTCTAAGTTTAAATCAAAAGCTTCGTTTAATTTCAAATAATGTTGAATTGAAAAACATCTGTCAAAAATAGAAGATAATTTGTGAATTCTGTGTACACTCAAAAAAACGGCCTTGAGCTGAAAAAATATGTTATTATTTTTCAGAGTGTATGCATATGGATGCGCATGCATGTATGTACATATGTCTGTGTGTAAGTAGTGAGGCACAAACTGAGCGAACTGGGTAACTTGCATTCTGGGCCACTCGGAGCGTTTTAATTATGAGGCGGCAACTGTTTGCCGTTGTTATTGTTATTGTTATTAATGTTGTTGTGGTTGTTGTTGTTTTTTCTCTGTTGATATTGTTGTTGTTATTGTTAGCTTGAGCTTTCTTTGGTTCTTTGTTCTTCACTGTTCGTTCTTCGCTCGCATCTCTCTTTTCGTTGTTAACGATAATTTCATGTTCACAGCCCCAGCTGTGCCAATTTTTGCATGCGCATTTTATTCAAATTATTCAGCTCATACACAATCAGTTAATTTATGAATAGCATTAACAAGAACAACAACAACATTAAAAGGGCCTTAAGCTCCATTTTTCAACAGTTTCGCCAACCGATTCGAGGGCGCCTCTATTCAATGTTGCGAATCGGTGTATCAGTTGTAAGTCATTCATTGTGATCGTTTGGTTCAACTGTGAATGATCACTGTGATCATTGTGAATCAAAGTGTGAATGTCAAGGCAAATCACAGAGTCTTTGTAAGCAAATCATACGATCATTTGAGTGATCACAGTATATCACAATGAGAATGAGCTCTGCGAAGCTTAGACAAAATGATCAGAATAAATACTGGAACCACAATTAATCTTGGTGTGTTTAATCAGTGGGTTTATTTGGGTAGAGTGCATCCCAATCAATCCCAATCAATCCCAATCAATGATCAGAGTAATTCAGACTTTATGACTTGACGAGTAATCATTTTGCAAGCCAATACATAGAGATTTCGCTTATGAGATGCAATAACTTAAGACACTACCCTGCCGTACACCCGCTCCGATGCGGCGGAAGTTTGATCGCTCGCCCCTAAGTTCAACCATAAAATAACGGCCAAGCAGGTAAGACCTGAGCAGTAAATACTGCGCCGATGGTAGTATGGACTTATTTCAATATCTAACACAATTTAAAAAAAAAAAATTTCAACTTATTGCTGAAAACTGAGCTGATGGCAAAATTAAGTTGTGGTTAAGGGCCATGAACCAACAACAAGTTAATGCAACTAAATAAAAAGATATAGTGCAACATACCTGTAGTTTTATACAAGCAAATCACATTAGCAGTAGCTTATTTGCCTACTGGTTGTGGTTAACACTTAGGCAAAGCAGCTCAAGACTTGTGGAGTGACGCTAATGGATTATCATCTTGAGGCAACTGTTCTCAGCTCGCAGCTCTCAGTGCGCTGTGCCAGTTGCATGCATTTCAGTGTTTTTGTGACAGAAGGCCCCATTCCCATATAACACTTTCACAACGTGCCATCGGCCATCGATGGTCTCACTGCCCCCCCCCCCCCTTCCCCCCCTCTACCCCTTTTCACCACCTCTACCCTTTCCACAATCCCAATCACTACCACCTTTGGCCAGGGCACCTACTGACTGTTGCTGTCACTTTGTTAGCTTCCGGCTGCTTGCCTCACACTGCTGCTGCTGCTGCTGTTGCATCTGCTGCTCACCAATCAAGAGCGAGTGCGTGGGTGTGTGAAACAGGGGAAAATGAACGTGTGGGGCAGCTGGGGTAGGGAGGGCTAATTTATGCTTGTATATAATATCACTTAAGTCCGTCCGCTTCTGTTCTTGATATATTTATAACGAGACGCTGTTATTGGGGGTCTGTTATCCTTAATAGTCGCTGCGCCTGTTAAATAAGCAGCTGCTGCTGCTGTCACTGCTGCTGCTGCTACTGTCACTGCTGCTGCTGTTGTCTATCGGCGACCAACAGCAGAGCACGAGGAACAGCACGAGAGCACGAGAGAACGAGAGCACGAGGGCACGAAGACAACGACCTGGTTTCATAAAGGAGTCGGTAACGCTGTCGTTCGTCGAATTGCTTCGTCGTTGGAGCGCTCGTGTCGGTGTTTTTAGTACACACTCTCGAGAGCGACATTGCGACGGACTTGTTGTTTTTTCTTTCTTTTTTGTGTTGTTTTAGTAACATCAGCAGCAGCAGCAGCACATGCGACGCCAGCTCGTTGGGAACAGTTGTTGTTCAAGTATCCGACTGCAGTGGGCTGCGCGTGCCGCCGTCTGTTGTGCTCTGTTACCGCTGTTAACGCTGGCGTCGCTGTCGCAGCAGAATGGCGCTGCTGCTGCTGTGACGCTGATTTGACGTAGCTCTTGGACACAGCGAGGCGCGCGTGAAACAAGTTTTAGTACGTGTTCCGCCGTGTTAGCAAACAGTCGTCGCCCCAAAGGTTCAAGCGGACGCTGTGTGTCCGTGTGCTGTGTGTGCTGTGTTGATGACTGTGACTAGATGTGCTGACTGTGACTGTGACTAGCGATAGTAGTGTTAGCGATACCGACTGTTAACATCGTGAAGACGCAGCACGTAAAAAACAAATAAAGCCGGACCCAAAAGCCAAACAAGCAGCAGAAGAAGCGTCAAAAAAAAAAAAAACGACAACAGAGCGTCCGCATACGACCCCCTGCCCCCCACCCCCCCATCACGCCCTCTACCCGAAAGCGTGACAAAATCGAAATAATTCCACAAATCGCCAGACATATATATAACAATATATTTCGTAAATATATACACATAGATAAGCGGATATATTTGCAACTGGCTTTAACGCAATTTTTATCGCATTTTTTTTGCTTGTATTTTTGTGATTATTATTTTTTTTTGGCAAGTGTTTGTTTTGTTGTCGTAGGTTCAACTAACTGAAATATGTACAAAAATCTTTGAATATTTGCATTTGAGTTAAGTGAAATTCAATCAATTTTTAAAGCCACTTTACAAAAAAAAGAAAAAAAAAATTATTTGGAGGAATTAATCAATGGAAACTTATCATTAAATATTTTTGTTCTTGTGTGTGCTGAAGTGTGTGTGTGTGTATGCTGCTTCCTGTGCAACCGGTCGCAGGCTCCGGCGACAAGTAACAAGCTGCCACTCTGCCGCAAGACGCGACCAGCAGAGCTGCACCTGCAACACAAGTTCAACGCGTAAAAAAAAGAGAAAAAATTAAAATAAAACAGAGGAGCAACGCAACAACAACAACAAGAAAATCTTACAAAAAAAAAAGAGCACAGAAAAACCCGTTTTTTCGGGAAGCTGCTAAACTCGAACAGGCAACAAGAGGCAACAACAAAACAAGCCGAGATTGAGCCGCAGGCAGCAAGGCCGCCCCAACAACAACAACACCAAAACAGACTTTTTGTTGTTCGCATTTTTCCTGCAACTTTTCCTCTGGACACTTTCTTTATGGTAAGTTATTTATATACCTAAAACGACACAGCTCGCGGGACTCGCGGCTAGTCAGGCTAACAGCTAAGTCTTCTCGTTAAGAAACTTTTGAGGCGCTCAAAAGTATGCTGCAATTTTTTGGTCACTCACCCTCAGCTGCCATTTCCATGTGAATGTTTGTGCGTGTGTGTGTGTGTGTGTGTGTGTGTGTGAGTGTTTGTATGTGAGTGCTTGCTCGCAATGCATTTAGCGCTCTCAACCAATAACCGCTATTAATTTCAATCAGAGCGTAACACAGTTGATGACGAAAATTGCATTTTCAAATTATTTTCAATATCATCACACTAAGCCTACCCTACCCGTACTCCACCACGCCAAAAGTTCAAATGCCATATTAATGTTTTCACATTGAATTTGAATGACATTATAATCAAGGGGCATCAAGGGTAATTCGCTTGCAGCCTCAGCCACAGGAGCATGAACTACGAAAGGAAATTATCCAATTAGCTGATCCGATGTCTAATGGAAATATTTGAACAAGCGTGTGCGTGTGTGGGTGTGTGTGTGCGTGTGTTGCACAGACACGCATTTTATTTTATTTATTGTGGATGCACCATTCAATTGAATTTTGTACTAATTTGTACAAATGTCATAAGTGATTTTAATAATAATCCAAATGCAAATATTCGCAATGGTTTCGGTTACATACAACTCGGAAAAGCTATAAGTTGTGGAAAATTATGCTACAGCGAGAAGAAAGTATATATATACTTACGACTTAGCCATATAAAAATAAACAATTTCAATTTACAATTTGAGTGGCTGCTGTAATTATAAATTTATTGTTATATATCGCACAATGGCTATAATACATCTATAGTTTGAGTAAGCTTAATTAATAAATCTTTTCTATTTCCCAAGCGATTTTCTGCTTTACGCTGACTTCATTTGGCAGAGATCGTTGCGATTAAAGAAATTTTGTTGTGCCACATTTCACTCGAAGCACTTAAATCGAATGCTTCAATTTAAGCCCCCAATCAAAATGGCTAACTTTTGTATGCTGTATTTATATATTTTATATATTTATTTTTGTTTGTTTTTTTTGGCCAATTGTCAATGACAAAGTTGTTTGGTGTTTTGTTGTTGTTGTTGTTGGCACACTAAAAACGCTGCCAATCAAATTTGCGTGTCTTACATGACTGCCTGCTGCCTGCTGCCTGCTGCATGCCTGCTGACTGCCTGCCCTTGCCAGCAGCACCTGGCCTATATCATTCCCCCACCCCCACACCACCCCCAGCCCAACTCCCTTCTCCCGCTCCCCTTGCATGTGGGCTTTCAACTATTCGCGCACAAAATGTGGCTTAGACCACAACAAAGCAGCGCTAGCAGCTCTGCAGCGAAATGAAGTGCGGGGTGGTGTTAGTAGGTTGATTGAGACTACGGGGGAAAGGGATTGGGTAAAGCCAAGGCAACAGAGTAAGTACAAACCTCAAAAAAAAAAAAAAACAGCGAACGAGTACAAAATATTTTCGACGGGGACTAAAAGGCGCTAAAAATGCTTTTCAAGTGCGTCCTCAGCTTGCACACATTTGATAGATAGATACACACACACACACACATAAAAGCCACTCAGTATATGTTTAGGTACTTAAATATATCTGTATATATATATATATATATATATGTATATGCATATTGCAGTGTTCTTTAAGCTCAAAAGCGTCCAATTGCCTTTGGGCATCACTCAAAAACGAAATAAAAAACTGTTAAAAGAGTAAAGCAAAAAGAAAAAAAAAGAAACGACTCCAGCTGTGATCCGACTGTAAGATACTCTGTTTACTCTGTTAAATTGTCTTCGTGTTAGCTTGTTGGATAACATACTGAAAACAGTCGACGGTGTTTTTATTATAGGAAACCATTCTGTGACTGTCATATGAGTAAATTGATTTCATAGATAATTTTTACACGCTCTAAAACTATGAAGGCAAAACTAATACCCAAAACCTGTGACTCTACTACTGTGTGTGCAGAAATCTGTTTGCGTTTCTTCGAGGAATTCATCAGGAATTCAGCAACACAAATGTTGCCTAAAACTATGACACATAGATATAATGCTCGGCACGGCTACGTCGACGACCCAGAAGATTGAGCAGTGTAGTAAATATAGTTGTATCCAAATTGATTATCTGTAGCACCAGCGCAAGAGTAACCCACCCAATTGCCCCCAGTTGTGAGTGAACAGGGTGTAAAAAAGTAAAACTTTTCGAGTGCTTAAAAATGTTGGGCATTTGCGCTTCATAATCGCAACACTGGCTTGACTACGTGAGATGCGGTGTGGGAATCGGAATGGGAAGCTGAACGCGCCCAAACTTTTCTAATCAAATTAACAGAGAATTTGAATCTGTTGCGTCTGTCAGTATGTCTGTCTGTCGGCTTGTCTGCCAGTTGTTGTTGCTGCTGCTCGTAACTAGGCAACCACAATAAGTGAAAATTATCAAAGTCAATTATGTAGTCACATAAACCAAGTGCCCAAGAGAAGCCAGCACACCCACGCACACACACACACATACACAGAGGCACGCAGACTAACAAAGCATAAATAATGCTCATCATTTGTTGCTGTATTTTGGCCAAGCCAAAACTTTTACCATAGCCCCAGCGGTTTAAAGTGCGCCACACACACACACACACACACATGTATAGCTGACCTTGGAGTGCTTGCGATCTGTTGGTTTCTGGGCGTTGAGCGTTGAGCATCGCCATTTGCCACTGGCATCATATTTATTTATATAATAAAAACGTAAAAAGTTCCTGCATAAAACTGAATTACCGGAAATTGGCCAAAGACAGCAGCAGCAGCAACAGCAACAGCAGCAACAGCAGCAGAAGAATCAGCAGCAGCAGCGAATTAAACAACAACAACAACAGCAAAACGAAATACGAACAGCGAAAAGTAGGTGGCCAAAAAGTTGTTACCTACTTTTCGCTCTTCTGCTGTGCCGCCTCTCTGCCCCCCCCCCCTCTCTCTCTCTTTCTCTCTCTATCTTTCTCACACACTCTTTGCCTTTTTTTATTTTTATATTTGCCGTATTATTTTTTGTTTTTGATTCGGTTTTCGGGCGCACAAAGAAAAAAACCAAAAACTAAAGGCGCATCGTGTGAGGCAAATAAAAGTCAAGAAACTAGCGCAAAAAACTTTTGTTCAAGCGGCCAGCCAAGCAGACACCAACTGAGCGAATTAGACAGAAAGGACAGACAGAGACAGCGAGTGCGAAAGAGATGAGAATGCGGATGGCGGAGTGAGGAGTGGGGAGTGGGGTGTAGGGAATGGGAAAAGGATAGGCACACAATGCGCTGTTAACAAACGGCGCGAGGCTGAGCAAAAGGAGCATAGGAGGAGAGAGACCGAGATGAGAGAGAGAGAGAGAGGGAGAGAGAGAGTCTGGCAGTGCGAATGAGTGCGAACGAGTGCTGAACAAAGGGAATTGAAAATAAGAGAGATGACAACAACAAAAACAAAACAAAATAAAAAAAAGAAAGCCAAAAATGAGAAAAAAAAGGCTAAGCAGCTGGTAGCTCCACTTGATCCCTGGCTGCCTCCACTTCCACACCCACCCCCTCGCTCTACCCCTTCACTCTTAAAGGTAGCAATGACACAGTGGAAGGGGCAAGGCAGCGGGGGCAGCATGTTTCTATCTTACATGGAAATTCAATTGCTTAAATTTGGGCAATAGGTCAATTCTGAAATATGAATGGCAAATTGAAGATGAACAAATAATCCAAAATAAAAATGCTAAACTAATAATATTAACCAGTCTCTAATATATATATAAATATGTATATATGTATATGTGTATATATGTATGTACATACATCTATTTTGACCACAACCTCATGTGTGTATTATAACAGTGGCACCGTCCAGTGACTGACTATAACGTTAGGAAAAGCTATGTTAGCGCAATTTATACCAATATCCCAAAGCAAGAGTGCTCCAGTCGAGAATGCTCGACTATGAGCACATTTGCACCTTTTCATGATATCCTTTTTTATGGCTAGAACAGAGTGGTCAACAATCTCCTTCATCTCCTTCACTTTTGCTTCAACAACAACCAACAACAACATTCTCATTTTTTTCACCTCATATTTGCATAGTGGCAGAAGCAAAAACGAACTTATTTTTAGCTTTGAGCAGCTTACATGAAATGAACAGAAGTGTAGTCAACTAAATACGAAATGTAGTCTAATACATTGCTACATATATCATTAATATCTGGTTTATAATATTATATGAAATGCCAACACAAGTTTATCAAGCTTCTCCAAACTAGACTCGTCTTTGTTTTGCTCATAGTTTTATACCTATTCCATCGATTCATGTTGTCCAATCCTAAGCAAAGCATACTTATGCTAACATAACATGCAAACCAATAAAAAAGTTAACAATTTTCTACTTTTAATAAATGTTTTCTGCTAACATAGATGGTTAAGAACTATTTAATGAAATCAACTGTTTTGTTGCGGGCCAACAAAGCTTCACAGTCTCTAGTGCAATAACTTGGAGGCACACTTTAAGTCTTGAACCTGAGTGGCAAAAAGTTGAGCTATGCCAAAGTCGCAAAATCTTAAGCGACATATGTATAATATACTACCACTTGCAGCTAAGAAGAAGAGCACTTGCCCCGTGCAGCTGAAACCAACCGAGTACAGAGTTTTCTTTCTTTTACTTGTTTTTCATTTTTTTTTTTTTTTTTTTGCCAAGTTGCAGTTGAAGTAGACAATGTCCAATGTGCCTGGGTCCAGGCTGACCAAAACTTTTGCCCAATGCACCACTGACTCACTCTATGTATGTATGTATAGCTGCTTATGGGTGGATCTGGGGGGGGGGGGGAGGTTAGCTGCAAGTTTCTGCATAGGCGCGTTGGCCATATAAACAATGTCAAGCCAACCAATGTGAAACAACAACAAGCAACACTACGACAAACTTTTCTAATCTAAAAAAGCACAAAGCCAAACACAGCCGAATAAAACAAGAAAAACCTCAAGAAGTATGAAGTTAAGGCAGCTGAAGAGGAGCAAGTGGAATCAGTGGCAGAATGAGTGGGAGAAGGAGAGCAACGCGGGTATAAAATAAAATTATGCCATTAAATTTTCATGTCAATTACAAACTGCGCAAAAAAAAAAACAGAAACACGAAAGAAAAGAACCCCCAGAAACAAAAGTTAAGACCAACAGCAAGTAAAAAAGAAAAAGAAAAAAAACAGTTATCTTGTGCATGCTCAAAGGTGACATACCCTGGCAGACTGGAGCCCAACTGCTGGCATATAAATGGATTCGGGAACTTTATCGACTCGACTATTAAAAATCGATTTATTTGATAGTTAAAGATAGAATATATAGAAGAACATGCACAAATGTGTGTGCGAATATTAATCGGCACAATAGTTATACCCATTGAAAGCTAGTGTACGGTTGTGAGGCGTTGACACGCCCACTTAACGGGCTGGCTAACTAGCTGGCAGGTGACAAGCACAAACTGAAATTACATTCAACGCCAAACACGATGAAAACCAAAACAAATGTGAGTCCTTGGGGAATGCAAAATGATAGCACACACACACACACACACTCACAGAATATAGCTGCGTCATGTCCAAGCACTTGTGATTGATTAATATGCTAAGTGCTTATGCATTTGATAGATGAAAAGCAACTTTACATATATGTATGTACATATGTATGTAAATACCCATGTACCCAATTTTTCCCCACTTCGCAGCGTATTATTTGAAAAAAATTGTTGTATCTACAATTAACAGTTAATTAGGAAACCAGCAATCTGACAAACGTACAGTTAATTGCCCTGCACACATATGGCAACTATATGTCTGGCAAATATTTGATCATATTTCAAAGAAAGGTGAGAAGAATTCGATAAGCCTACTTTTTAATTACTTTGGCTTGACTTGACCTCAGAAATCTGTTCCAATCACTTTTCATTGAGTTGGCTATGCAATTGTCCACAGACGGCTTCTTATTCCTTCCCTTAACTGAATAGTATACATTGCAAGCAAGATCCGTTAACGGGGTGCAGGGATTTCTGAACTGCCATCAAGTGTCAAGCAATTAAGAATCGCGTGCGAAACGCGCTCAAGTTCTTCAAGCGTTTTTTATGCAATTTGCATTTGCGATTGATGCTAATTTGTTGTGGTTGATTATCGTCGATTGGTATTATTGTATTGGGGGGCACATGCATTGCTTCTGTAACTTGTGTTTAAATAATCAACCACCATTCCATTGTAGCTTAAGACACACATTTTTAAAGCATTTTCCACTGTTAACCACCCACCCACAGCCCTTCCCTGGAGTCCGCAATCAGGCGCATAGTGAGCACTTACTTATACTCCATTCTTATGCAGCGAAACATTTTCTCTTACGCTGCGCATTCGAATGACCTGCTCAATGTGTCACGCCCACAGCCTCCACACACACACATATACATATATACTTGGACACACTCGCATACACTACTTAATAATTCAATTCATAGGCCCAGTCACGGGCTGAGCGCCGCATTTGCAGTCGCAGTCACGAATACCAAATTTCTCGATGGTGGCTTACTCGCATCCTGGCCGCATCTTTGCTGAGATACATGGACTGTAGATCAGAGACCCACCACCACCACCAGCAACCGCAACCCACCCAAGCAGTCAAGTCAGCCTGGCCGAATCCAGGAAGTCGACCAGCCCTGACTTCTTATTCATGTTTTTATTTTTTGGCCGAAGGCTTGGCCATTTTACCTGAGTGGGGCAGCTAAGGAAACAAACAAAACGAAGCGCAAAAGTAGCAACAACAAAAATACCGCAACAAAAATTGAGCAAAATATTTGTTGACTTTTATGTATTTCCTTTTTTTATTTTGTTTTATTTGTGTTTTTTTTTTTTTTTTTTTTGCTGTTTGCCTTCATTTGCATATAAAATTTTTATGTTGCGCCCGAAAGCGTTTATTTGCTTTGGCATTGGCTTTGGCTTTAGCTTTGGCGGTGGCTAACAGTCCAGCTTGAACTGCAGTTGCTATCATCCTCACCCCAACCCACCCCGGCCCCCTCCTTCCTGCTTATTGCGCAACGCATTCATTTGGTTTGACGGACTTGCCACATTCATTTTGCGGTCATCTCTAATACAAATAAACGTGCCACACACACAAACACACACACACACACACCCACACACACACACATACACACACGCGCACGCAGATAGACAGCTTTATATATAGCTTCGTCGTAGTTTAGGCCACGTTTGATGTATCTGCGGGCATCAACTCAATTTTTCGGCCAGGCTCATGTTTTATTTTGCGCACATTATGGCAAATCATTTCATTTGATGCGAACACACACACACACACACCCACACACACACACACTAAAAATCAAAACAAAAAAAAAATAAAAAAAATAATCGAATAAAATCATTAATGTGCGCCAGATCCCAACTATTAGATCATTCGTATTAAAGTCAACGTTGCAGGAAATAAATAGGAAACAAGTTAGAATGCTCTAGCCAAAGCAGCTGGACTAGGAGCTGTTACCAGCTGGTAAATACACAGTAAGCTTGCTGATAGTAGATCGTTCAATGGTAAACCTCGCCTTTTTTATACTGAAAGTTGAGGATTGAGCTACAGAATGTATTATTTTCTTTCTTGCTCTCTCTTTAGCTCCATCTGTATCTCAACGCATAGACAAATCTATTTAGTTTTTACCTAATTAACCGCTAATACCCAACACAGGAATCCAATATCGTACTTTCTTATCTAAATGCTTATCAGTACGTAAGTTATGCTTTTACGTATCCAAAGTCGTTCAGAGTCCCTTCCCCTGATAACACAACCGTCCCCCTCTGCACAACCAAAAGCGATTAATTGGCTTATTTCGAAAAGTGCTGCATACTTTGTGGCGCACTGAGCTGGGTGGGCTTGTGGGCTTATTTATTTTGAGCTGCTTTCGACGACCCACAAATCAATTTGCATGTGCACACAGCACAACCGTGCCGCAGCGAAGCCACGCCTATACCGCCCCGTATGTGGGGCGTTAAAGGCGTCGCGCCTAGGCCATCAAAAAATGAGGAGTTCGGTTTTACAACGTTGAGCAAATTTAATTTGCACACAAAAAATTTGCAAACTGTTGGCTGCGTCGCAAAATCACACATATATATACACACACCCGCGCGCGCACACACAAACTCACACACACACACTCACTTAGGCATGTTAATTTAGTTATGCTTAAGTATTAAAAAGAGATTTTTGAGCTCATTGAGTCAAAAAACTTTGCAGAGGCCACAGCTTAAAAACTTTTACTCCCAACAGCAGCAGCATCAAGAGTGACAGAAAATGCCTGAGCAAGACAGGCAGACAGAAGGAGATAATAAGAGAGGGAGATGGAGAGAGATATGCGTAGTCTAAGCGTAATACAGACAGTGTAGAGGGAGATAGCTAGCTAAAACTATTTAGGAAATTTGTTTTAAGTTTGATTAAAATTATAACAAGCAGCCGAGGAACTTAAAACTGTGCTCCTCTTCCCTGCCTCTGCTCCCGCCCCTGTCTCTCACTCTGCTCAACTCGCTGCTGCTATATATGCTTTCTGGTAAATTAGTTACCCATGTGCTCTGGCATCGAAATCCACTCTCAGAGCATAGTTGAGAGCTGTCTGCAAGTTTGCCAAGCGTCAGACAGATTCTAAACTGAGCCAGCGGCCAGTCTGGCACATATTCCCACATTTGTCCATTCATTCGTTTATCCATCCATCCATCCATTCATTCATTCATTCATTCATTTATTTGCCGTATGCCAGACGTTGTGGTGAGAGCCGAGTCTGCATTTAAATCATTTAAGCATTTACAGTCAGTTGAACTTTTGTGTCCTACGTCACCTACGCACCCATACACCCATTTAACATGTGGTTAGTATTATACTCAGCTCACAAAGCCAAAAATGGGTAACTTGGTTACTATAATACACGAAACTCTTTTCTGCTACTTACTCTCCATCACCAGCAAAGAATCGATAACATAGAATTTTCGATCGATAAGTTATTTCCTTTAAGCTTAACCATAAAATAGCTAAAATATTTATTTCTAAACATAAATTGTAATTGATTAATGGCGAGTTCAAAATATGATGATTCATGGTTGCAACATAAACAAAAAAATAAATAAGGAATACCATCGATCGTGTAACCAATCGAAAACTTTAATAAATTCAAGGATAATAATATAAATTTGCGATTTATATGTTTTTCCAGCCCGAGAGTACTAACAGTTTCTGACTTCATTTAATAG